>JAKFHU010000445.1:2855000-4282500 GCA_023783475.1 Daubentonia madagascariensis
GACCCAGGATTTAATTTGATTGTGACACTATGCCAGCAGCTCTGCAGAATGACTTATGCAGATGTGGTCCCTTCTTTCAGCCATCCAGTTATTAATGCTACCTGGGAAAGTGAAGATACTTTTTGTGACATTGGTGAAACAGAGTGTGTTAGACTCCATACTTATTATCTGAGAAATTATGGCATTTCCTTCCCAGAAACATTTCTGGTGAGGCAGAGAGCCTACTTAGTGTGAGATAATTTGGGAGTAACCCTCTCTGATAGTGGTTGGGGGAGTGGAGGCTTTGGTCAGCTATGATCCTAGAATGTCCTTTAAGCCCTGGGATCCTATGTTTGCTTCTTTTGGGTTGCCTCATAGCTCTGCCACGCTATAAAGTTTTCCTGTGCTTTCCTGTCCCACAAGCTCTTAGAATCACGTGAAAACGCTCAGTACTGAGGTGTTCAGTCTTCCACTTTGTTTCTTGTACCATTCTAAGGACTAGGCCTGACCTTTGAATTGGTATTTAGTTCTTGAAGATGGTCCTTTATTTCCTTATTCCTTTTTTGAATTGTGAACAAGAAAGAAAAAGAACAGAGTGAGAGTATATCTGACTTCCTCAGAGTCAGTTTTTTTTTTTACTTAGAGAAAAAAATGGGAATGCTCATATTTCACCTCTCATGCTTTGTTGGTTTTCCCCAAATTGTTCTGAGACATGTTTGTGATGGGAAGTTGTTCCCTGAGGAGACCACTGGCTTCTTGGAGGATAACCCTGCCCAGAGCACTTAACTGCAGGTTAAAAAGAACCATGGAAAGGGGTGACAGTGACATCATCGTTCACGATGAGCAGAGGGGAGCATAGTGGGCCTGGTTTTTCCTCTTCCTTTTTGACTTCTAAGGCCTTTCAGACTAAGAAATGCCAACTCCTGAGCTGCACTGACCATGGAGAGCGGAGGAAGCTAATGATCACTGAGGACTGGTGTTCTATAAGCTTCCTTCATACACATTTTCTCAAAGAAAGAATGGGGAAGGTGTGGTGAAATTGGCCATCTCCTTTCCTGGTTTAAAAACAGAATTGTTTGCCACATTTCATTTCTTAGCTGTGGTTTGGGATGAGCCATGTGGGACCAGGTGATTTCTTTTTTGGTCTGTGCCCTCGACCTTTGTCATGCCTCCAGGCAGTGTGGGCCATTTATTTGGGCAGAGAGAGGGCCCTTTGGTTTCATTAAGAGTTTGTAGGGGCTGGGCACAGTGGCTCACACTTATAATCCCATCACTTTGGGAGGCTGAGGCAGGAGGATTGCTTGAGGCCAGGAGTTCGAGATCAGCCTGGGCCACATAGTGAGACCCCATCTCTAAAAAAAAAAAAAAAAAAATTAGCTGGGCGTGGTGGCACATGCCTGTAGTCCCAGCTACTCAGGAGGCTGAGGCAGGAGGGTCACTTTGAGCTCAGAAGTTGGAGGTTACAGTGAGCTATGATGACACCACTGCACTCTAGCCTGGGAGACAGAGTGAGACCTTGTCTCAAAAAAAAAGAAAACAGTTTGTAGGATTAAAAGACTAAGAACTCTTGAAAAGAAAACCTACTCATAATTTTTAAATAGAAGCAAGATTCTTAACCATTCTGCACTTCGTTTTGCATAAATGTATAAATAAGTATAAATGTATAAATTAGTCTAAATGAAGAGGTTGAGCTAAGAGTATGGCATGGTGACAGGATGCCAGTTTCAGAGACAGATATGAATCCAAGTCTGTTTTCTCATCTGGAAAATGGGAATTTTCTAATTCATGCATGAGTTCAAATGTGGCAGGTGCCCAGCCAACTGCGTGACACCTAGAAAATGCTCAATAAATGTTCAGTCTTACCCCTGTTTTACTGCTACCCACATTGCTATACACCGCTGTCATTTTGTTTCCTTTTTTCCTTGCATTTATTTTATTTTTAATTGAGAAATTAAAATTGTCAATTGACAAAATAAAAAATCAGTTGCGTACAATGTGGTGTTTTGATGCATATATACATTGTGGAACAACTGAGTTAAGCTAACTAACATATCTATCACTTCACATACTTATTTTTTGTGTGGTGAGAACATTTAAAATCTTTTTGCTGTCATTATCAATTTTTTGTCTGTCAACCAAATGATAAAATCCCTGAAGTGGGGGATTATGTCTCTAGCATCTTTATATTCCTCATCGTGTCCAGCATGATGCCTGACACCTAAGAGCCACTTAATCCTTAATGAAGGTACATAGTGGCTGCTCATATTTAATAGATGTTGAGTTCATAAATGAATGAATATGACAGACTAACTAAATACGATGTAAACGTGCATCGTGTTATATCAACCATTGCAGAGCACTGGCGTTGCAGGCACTGACAAAGTCTTAATTACAGGATTACACCTCACAAATATCATTCAATAAACCAGCTCAATTTTAGGTAGCTATTGAGCATTTAGGAGATAGTTTACTGCTATTTCTAGAGCACCTTTTAGTGTAAACTATATTAGCAGTGCAAATCATACAAACACTGATTAGAGAAGGTACTTGGGAATAATATGTATTTTTCTAATCTGAATTGGTGACGTTGGGAGCTCCTGCTTATATAGCTTATTAACACATTGACTGCCACACAAAAAAACCAGAAACTTTTCCTTGGGGCCACAGCATTTTATTACAAAAATAGAATAAAAACTTTGAGTGTAATTTAAAGGTAAACATAAATAGAAAAATGAAATTTATTGACTTCTATTCATTCAATCCATGTTTTTAGAATTAAATCATCAATATTGGTTGTAACAATAAGAACATCAACAAGTAAGATTTTATATGTGCTTCATGTGGCCCTGGGGTCAAAACTTGAGTGAGTTAAATACAACTCTCATGGTGGTTAATGTGTTAAGGAATATGATATGTCCATAAAGAAAAGAGTTTTTAGCAAAATTTCTTCTTAGTCCAATCACCAAGGATCAAGAGGTGGGACTAGATAAAGAATTCTGAAGTTGCCACAGGTGCCGAGGACATTAATGCTTTCCAGGGAGGAGCAGGATATCTAGCTTGTGCTTCACTTTGCTTTCTTCTGAGGTGTTTTTTCTTTGCCACAGCTAACATCTGACATCTATTGAGTGCTTGCTGTATGCCAGGCACTCGTCTAAACTCTTTACTTTCAACGCCTTGGTTAATCTTTATAATGTGTCTATGAGGTGGGCTTTATTACCTACCTGCACTCTACAGATCAGAGAGGACAGACTGCCCAGAGCCTCCCAACTAGTAAGTGAAAGTAGGACTCAAATCCAGGGAAGAACCACTGCACTTAACCCCTGTACCTTGAGGCCTGTCCTTATTCTAATGCTTCTCAGTTAAGTAGTTCTGCCTGTGGTGGGCACCCAGAGGGAATACAGAAGTGTACTGGGCATTTGGGGGTAGAGAGTCAGTAGCAGATGAGGTCTCAGCCCCATGACGTTCCAGTATAGCCAAGAAAATGAAGCAACTGAACAAATACATATTTATAGAAACTGAGAATTTAGCAATAGCAGAAAAGAGTGTGTTAGAGGTTGGGGATCATAACTTGGGTTTGGCAGATGGATGATATTAATCTGGGAAAGCTTCCAGAAGGAGCCTAAAAGTGAAGTCAGAATGGGGTGGGGTAGAAGGCAGTTTATGGGGTGGTGGGTAGGATGCATGGTGGGGAGGGTTTTTCAACATTGCAGCAGAGTGAAATCTAGGGGATGCCTCCTTGGGGTCCCCTCACAAGGGCACTATTTATTGCACAGAGATTCCTGGAGGCCGATTGCCGAGGTGGGGGTGGAGGTGGAGTTGGGAGGTACTTCTTGTCTGTTCAATGGTGCTCTCAGCAACTGCGTGACAGATCCAACTCTCAGCAAAGGTGTGAAGGAGAGAGTTTGGTTTTGATGGTTTGTAAAGGAAAATAAAAATCTCAGGACCACTCCCCACCACCCAAACTCCTTATGCAAAAGGAAAGGTCAAGCCTGGAGGCTGAGTTGTGCAACACCCCCTTCCAAATGAATAACTGTTACTAACATTATACATCAGCCCGATCCCCACTGAAAGGTAAAAGGCCTCAGGCCCCTGTGAAGGCCGGGCCCCCACAGATCATTCATAAGGAAACTCCTTGCTGGACTCCCATAAGCAAGGACATGCAAATTATAACTTGGGTCTGCAGGCTGAGTCTAGCTCCAAAAACCAAAGTCTGTTAAATTCCGCACTAATCATGTTGATTACAGGTTTGTCTTCCCAGGTGCAGGACAGAGACAAGACAAGATCAATCATTCTTCCCCCCACCCAGGGACATCTACGTAATGGTTCTTCCTTCACTCCCTTTTTCTCTGCTAACGTTCACCTGGTCTTGTGAGAAACGTAGATGTCCAGGGCCTCACAAGAATGTAGCCATTCTGCCTCCCTGCCCATCTTTTTTTTTTTTTTTCCTGTAAGCCTCTCCTTACACACTGAGGTTCCCAAATCCACCATCAGAAAAACAGTCACAGATTTGTTTGTGGTTTGTGTTTTTCCCAGGTGCATCTCAAACTTTGGCTTAACAAAACTCCATTGATGGGGAACTTTGCCTTGTCGCTTATTTGGGTTGTCACCTTCTCTATTGTTTTTCCCTCAGCCCTTCTTTATTCTTTTCCATGACCTCATATTGCTCTTCACTTGTGCCAAGTCACTGCGGCTACTGCCCCCCACCCAGAGTAACCCTCACCCTAGCTCATCTCCCCTTCCTCTTGCCTTCTGACTTGTTTGGCAGATATTTCTTGAATATCTACCATCTATCAGCATCATTGTTTCCCTGTTGTATGTGAGGCTGACTAGCTGGCTAATGTGATAGATTAACCCACATTGCAGTGTTAGCGTTGTTAACCTGCTGATGTGGTCTCCCTGTGTGAGCATGTAGAGTGTGAGGGAGAGAGCCCTGGGTGGTTGCTGACGTTCTTAGAATTAGGCAGAGAATGAGAAGCCTGTGATGGAGACTGAGAATCAGTGGCTCTAAAGGTAAAAGGAAAACAAAAAGAATGGTTTAACTGGAGCCACAGAAGAAAAGAAAGGAAGGTGGCGATGCGGAAGGATGCTCAGGATAGATTAGGTGAACAGAGCAGTTTCCTAAGGTAATATGCATGATCCTGGTCTTAGAAGTGTGTGTCTGTGCGTATTTATGGAAAAGTATTAGAACATGCACAAAAAGGTCATTGCTAGCTATTTCTGGGTTTTTAAAAAATGACTACCTCTGAGGATAAGAAGTACAGTAGTGGTAAGACATAAAGCAGAAATTATCAAAAGAGGAAAATGGAATGCACCATCAATGCACAATGTAATAGATGAGCCAAGTAAGAGAAGGATACAGATGTTTTCATTGGCTTTCACAATATGGAGTTCACTGATGACCTTGACAAAAGCCATTGAAATGGAACGGGGAGGCACAGAGGCGAGATTGCAGCAGGTTCAGGGGTGAATGGCAGTGGAGGACTTAGAGATTAGGTGTAGACTCCTCTTTCAAGGATCATGAAATACTTATGAAAAAAAGCAGTTAGGATTGGGGCTGGAAGAAGACATGGGATGAAAGAGAAAGATGTTTTTGAAATGGGAGAGACTGGGATGTATCTTTATGCTAAGCAGAGAACCAGGCAGGTGAGTGGGCTAAAGACACGGGGGGGTGGGATGGAGGAATATAACTGATGGAGGATGGCCCCTCAGGAGGCAGAGGGGACAGAGCTGAAGGGCAGAGTTGGCCTTAGTCATGGAAAGGGAGGAGGGATGAATGAGTGGAGAGATGCTGGTGGAGATGCAGGTGGACGTGGTGAGGGTAGAAGATGAGGGCACTCTCACATGACTTTCTCAGAAAAGTAGTAGGTGCAGGCTCTGGTAGGAGATGCATCTGCCCTAAACAAACGTCACCACGGGCTTCCTCAACAACAGGTTGCATGTAAGCTCTATGAGCACATTCTTATCTGGCACATTCTTGTGTATCTCTAGTGCTTAGCATAGTAACAGCACATCGTAGATGCTTAGGAAATATTTGTTGGTGATATGAATATATGGCTAGAAAAAGAATGTGGTATTTGTAGTCTGTTCTTCATTATTCATGTCATTGCATAAGTGTTCAATCTACTTCAGGTGCCACAATCCCAGAGGAGCACAAACTAGGAAATATCAAGAAAAAGAGAAACCATGCTAGATAGTGAGAGGGTTTGGAACTAGGTGTAACAGAGTGGACAGTGAAACTGAGGATATGTAGTAGGCAAAAGTAAGCCTTTAGAGAGGGAGATGAGAACCTTCATCAGACATTGTACAGGCTGTCAGTTGATGGCCTGGCATCTCTTCCATGTTTCTTCCCAGAGGAGAGCTGGAACCAACTGGTGGAAAGTACTAGGAAGCATGTTCTCTTCAATCTAAGTTGTCTAAAAGTAGAAAAGACTATTTCAGAAGTCGAGATTTCTTGGATGCTGGGTGTGCAGGTAGGGGCTGGATGACTCCTGGTGGGGGTGTAGCTCAGGGGTCCATGTACGAGATGGCCACTCACCTCCCTTCCAGCTCTAGTGTCCTCTGGGCCAACAATAGGGGATCCTTTTGGCCTCTGGACTTTGTGGTGTTAGAAGTTTCTACCACATTTGTTTGGGTAGAAATGCATTGACTTTTTTGGTCATCTCATAGTGAGTTGGGCACCTTATTATCTAGAACTGCCATGCATTTGCTATGATAATTTAGGTTCACAAACATGACTCTGAGGCACTAAAAGATGCTAAAGAACCATCTAAATCAAATGAAATACTATAGAAAGCTCTGAACATGGTGATTGGCATTTATTAGGGGCTCAATAGATATTTAAAAAGCTAAGAAATATTAAATATTAATAGTCTTTTTAGTGTTAAACATATAGGTTATCTATACCTGATATTTGTAGTCATCACAGGGAAACAACTTGATCTAGATAGCTGCAGGATGGGGGCTGGTCACCAGAAAGGCCAAGGCAGGAGTAGAGGGTTGGGACTTCAGCCCCATCCCTTAACTTCTGGGGAAGAGAAAGGGGCCACATGGCTCAGTTGATCACCAGTGGCCAATTATTTAATCAATCATGCCTATGTAATGAAGCTTCCATTAAAAACCCAAAAAGACTGGGTTTGGAGAGCTTCTAGAAAGCTGAACATGTGTAGGTTCCTGGAGTGTGGTGTGCCTAGGGAGCGCTTAGAAGTTCTGCACCCCTTCCACTATATCTTGCTTTGTGCTTCTCTTCATCTGTATCCTTTGTAATATCCTTTATAATAAACCAGTAGACCTAAGTGTTTCACTGAGTTCTGTGCGCTGCTCTAGCAAACTTATGGAACCCAAGGAGGGAACGTTGTGGGAACTCTGATTTATAGCCAGTTGGTCAGAAGCACAGGTGCAAAACCTGGAGCTTGGAGTCAGCATCAAAACCTGGGACTGAGCCCTCAACCTGTGTTATCTAATGCAATCTCCAGGTACAGAGCATCAGAATTGAACTGAGTTAGAGGACATCCAGCTGGTGTCGCTGCAGAATTGATTGCTTGCTTGGAGTGTGGGGAAAACCACCCCCCCATCTCGTGTCAGAGGTGTGTTGTGAGGGTATAGTGGGAGCAACTGAGTTTGTTTTTTCCATTCATTGAGAAAGCCTCATTCCGTTTCATGTCTTTATCGTGTGCCTGTATGTCTCTTTGTCGTCTACCTTTTAGATTTTCCAAAGTGAAATGTACAATTACTTTTTTTTAAAATTTGTCAACTTTTAAGAGTCTTTTCCTTGGAAGATTCAGGAAGGCAATGATAATCTTTTTCCTCTGACATTAGCTTTGTCAGAGTTTGTCACTAATTAGGGTTACATTGTGATTGCTGTCAACTAGCCAAAGGACAAAATAGAGCCCGCCCCTTCTCTCTGTGTTCCCTTCTTTCTCTATCTCAGATGTGGCCTCCTTCGTGAATCCTTCCCTGGGGGCACCCCCATCAGAAGCAACCCCTTTGTCCCCCAGCAGGTGCATGTTCTATCTCTAAGCTGCATTTATTTCATTCTGCTTTGATTTGTGTGTTTGTACCTCTAGATGCTTAACTTACCTCTAGATTGTCCATTCCAGGCAAGCACAGATGTTTCTGTCCATCTTTTTATCATCCCTGTGTCTGTCACAGCGCCTTGCCCATACTTGGTACTCGGTGTATCTTTTGCAGGCACATTCCTTTCACAAACACAAATACACACAAGCATGATTGGGAGCAAGTAATCACTTGGTTTGATTCTCGTGGATAGTCTCTATACAGTTTATGTGATACCAGGTTCTATAGGTGCCTCTCAGAGCCACCCTTATGGATTATGTGCTTTATTTCTAGAAACCTGTTCCCTGAAAAGAAGACGTTTTACCTTAGCACTGTCAGAAGGGAGTAATGATCTCTAGCCTGCATGCTGCCCTGGGAGTAGACCTGTAGGAAGTATGTGAGCTCATCCAGAGCCACAGGAGGGGGTCTGGATTTGCAAAGTCCCTGCCATGCTCAGACTGTGATCCTGTGAGGTGTCTTACTCCCAAGGGGACTTTGGATTAGGGTCCTCCAGAGAGCTGTGCAGCCCTGTGGTGCTCAGCAGAGGCCCTGACATGAGCTTCCTTCAAGAGTGGTGTTGAGCATGACACTGTACCATGTAGCCCCTGGGAACCTGGGGCTCCTGGAGGGTTCAGGAGGTGCCGGGGACAACACTGAGGACTCTGCAGCTCTGCCAGAGGAGCTGCATGCCCGGGTGCTGGTGCTGTTGAGGTGGAGAGTGAACCATAGACCACCACCCAGGCATGTGTGTGCAGGGGAGCAGCAGGACAGGTGTCAGGCTGAGGAGACCTTTTTGCTGATGGGAGTTGGGAGTCACCCCTGATGTGCAGTGTAGCGTAGAGATTTCCATTCTCCCAGCAAATTCCTCACTAAGGAGCTAGAACACTGTGAACTGAAATGACTGAGCAGCAGAAGGGCTCGCTTAAGGCCTCCTGAGCAGCAGGAGGGCTCTCAAGTAGGTGAACTATGACTGTGACCCAGCGGGAAATTGTAACAGAAGTGGTGCTAACCAGATGGGCTGGGAATGTTAGCTCCACTGTTGAACCTGGAAGAGTATGTTGGTTGCCCCCCTCAGTCTGGCCAACCCTAGGATCCCTCCAGATGGTTCTTGGCTCCTGGGCCTAAGCCCACAGCTTCCCTTTAACCCCCAATGCTTTGCAGCATGGGTAGCCACCCTCTCTCCTGGGCCTTCTTGTTCTAGGCAAATAAGGAATGCTATTGAAGGAGGCTCTCCCAATCTCTTAGCCTTGGCCGTGGAATTGAAAAAGGGTCTGTTTACTGAGTTCTGAAAATAAACGACCTGATCTGTGCCACCTAAGGCAAAGATAGTGAGCTCTGGATCAGCTATTAATACTTCCTGCCCTCCGCCTTATCTTTGGGCATGAACCAGATATGTTGCATCTCCTCTGTGCCCTTCTCTTTCATGTCAAGAAAGCTGATGGTGTCAGAGGCCCAGATCTGAGCTGGTTATTAGCCTTAGATTCATGTCAATGGATGGAGCCTGGATAAATGAGACCCCACAGGCATGTGGGCACTCGGAGGGAATATCTTTGTTCTTTGGTCTCCATGAATCAGCTTTGCTTAGGAGCCGCTCCTTGTCTGCAGATTCACCCATCCTGGTCTGGGAAGGCAGGAGCAGGGTGTGAGAGGGAAGACCTGGGAACAGCACCTCTTTCATGTGGACCCAGCTGCTTCTCTGCTTCCCTGAACTCAAGACCTGGCTCCTCTCTGCAGCCACACTAGCCGCCTGCACTGAGGAGTGATTAATTACCTCTCATCCTCTCCACCTGCCTTTCTCAGGGATAAGGCAAAAGTCAAGCTCAGTACTCTCAAGCCCATAAAACTTCTTTCCTCATCTTGGCCCCACTTGAGAGGGAGCCTTGAAAGTGAGTGAAATGCTGTCAGTACGGTCCACTTCTTTCCCCAACCCTTAGGAAGTGGCTGTTTCCCAGTATAGATTGCCATGTTAATGTTCCGTTCCAGGTCAGGCGCGGTGGCTCATGCCTGTAATCCCAGCACTTTGGGAGGCTGAGGCGGGAGGATTGCTTGAGCTCACGAGTTCAAGACCAGCCTAAGCAAGAGTGAGACCCCGTCTCTACGAAAAATAGAAAAATTAGCCAGGTGGTGGAGCACATCTGTAGTCCCAGCTACTCGGGTGGCTGAGGCAGCAAGATCGCTTGAGCCCAGGAGTTTGAGGTTGCAGTGAGCTATGATGACACCATTGCACTCTAGCCTGGGTAACACAGCAAGACCCTATTTCAAAAGAAAAAAAAAATCCAATTCTATGGCTAACATCTTTGGATTCCTTATGACTTTATTGCATGAGTGGTGGTATTTTTAATCTATAGAAGACTCTGCCTTGTGTGACACACGTTTAATGTTATCCTTAGACTGCCTCTGTAAAATGCCAGCTCTTAAAATATTAATCTCTAATGTGCACTCAAGAGTTCACTCAATTACCATGGGATTTTTTGAATAAGCAACATCATCCGGGCAGCTTTCTCTGCATTCAGGGAAAATGCTTACCGGGCCATTGTTTCCCGAGCATGGGATGATGTTCTTGCTTTGTTTCCGTAAATGTTGCACTGGCACGGGTTGTGTTGGATGTTACTGCAGATTTATTGTCATTCATGCCCAAACTCAAGCATATCACTTTTCCCTTCCAGTGCCCAGCTTTAAAAGGTATCATCTCTGGTAGGGATTGTGAATCATACTGATGGTAAATGAGAGGCAGTTGAAACAGTTCTGTCAAAGCGGATTTGTCAGAGTGCTCATTTCTGTCCAGGGAGGGAGCGGCCTTGTAATTACCACCAGTGACCATTTCACTTTGATTTTTGTTTGAAAATTGCTTCAGCTTCTGAGACCTTTATTTTTCTTCCTCCAGAAGACAGTCTTAAATGTTGGTATTTTGGGAGTGGTGCCCATATGATGCCTGCTGGTATTTTCTCCCACTTTTCTCCCTTTCTGTGCATTAAGCCCCATCTACAGCTACCCCAGATGAGCATTTTCATTGCCCATGTGCCATCACACTTTAAGAAAGCCCAGAACACAAATGTCTGAACTGGCAGAGCAGATATGTCAGGGAATGAAAATTTGCTGTTAGGAAAGGATTTGTCACCTTGAGTCACGATTCACTACAGGCTTCCTTCAGGTAACTCCTTCCCTTTGCATTTTAACTTTGGTTAAAAGACCAGAGTTAACTTCCTGGCAGCAGAGGGGTGGGGAAAATGGGGAACTTAGGTGTGTAAGCTAACGTTTCAGGAGCTCTGTGTCCTGAAAACCGATTAGGGAAGACAGATCCTTTCTTCTTTAATAGAAACCAGGAACAAAACAGCACACTTTGTGATGTATCATAGCTCTTTAAGAGCATTCATGCTATGTCCCAAATGTTCCAAGGCTGTTATAGACCTTTAGAGAGACCTCATTCACTCGTTCTTTTCTAGCCCTTCCAGTGTTCTCAGTTGTAAATTGAAGCCCAAGAAAGTGACCGTCACTGAAATCTGTGACCCTGAGTTACACATCTTCACCTCCACCCTAGTCTGTGCTCCACCCTACTCTGTGCTCTAAGGTGCTTTTGGTTGTATGTGTCTATGTGTTCATTTCCAGCAAAGGTCCTGAGCCCACACTGCTCCTCTTGAGACCAGCTAACACACTGGAGTGGAAGTGACACATGTGGCGGAGGAAGAGGTTTTGTCAGGAAAATTAACCCGAGTTGATCCCACCGAGGGGCAAAACCACACTCCCGTTGGCCTCCTGAATGCCCTCCCCTCACAGATATCTGATACCGATGTGCACTTCCATGGTTTAATTTGAGGCTTTTAAACTTAAGGTCACAAATCTAAATTTCCTAACTTGAGTGCTTTAATTTTAGAAACATTTAAGTCTGGAGTTTTCCTCTTTGGTTAAATCTCCCTTTTCTTTGGTAGTCTGGCGGCCTCCTTGGGGAGGTTGGAGTCAGCATGTGTCTCCTGCTTGTCAGTCCCTGCCAGCTGTCCCCCGTGCTCCAGGCATCTCCTGTGGGTATCTGTGATATAGTGTGATTTTGTAAATATTACCCTCCAAACCCCACAGTACTTTAGGGGGAGAACATAGTGGCGGCAGATGTGAACAATGACATTTACTTATGAGGCCACAGTTTCTAGCTGGAGAATCATCTTTTGTTTACAGAGAGTGACAGTCAAAGAAAGGAAGAAAGGAAACTTAAGCGGGGAAATGGGGAGGATGAGGACAAGGAGAGGAGACGGAGGGAGTTGACCAGGATTTATTGAGCACTCCCCTGAATTCAGAGTCTGAATTAGACTCTGGGGGAATATAAAAGTGACATGTTACCATTCTGTGTTCCATAGCTTGATGTAAAGTGAGGACTCCCACATACTCTCAGACCTGGGGAGATAGCTCAGAAGTACTAAAGAATAGCATCAGCAGTCTAAACAAATAATCTAGGCTGGGATGAATGCATGAATCCTAAGGAGATGAAGAATCAAAGGGCAAGACTGGCTGGGAAAATTTTCATTAGAGTGAATGTCGAACCTGTTTCAAGAGATCAAATGGTGGAAAAGACTGGCCAGGGCCTGCCACAGTTGGGGGATGGTGTGGCGTGATGGCGGGGCCCCTTGTGCGGAATGTTAGTATCTGGAGAGGAGAATCTATTTTGGAGGCTAATGAGATGGCGTTGGTGCCATAGAGGGAAACCAGTTGGAGAATGACTTTGAAGAAACCAGGCTGATGGGTTTTCATTTAGGACATAACGCAATGGGAATCCGTTATAGGTGGGTTGGACGATGATATCAGACTAGATGCTCACTGAGGACGAAGAACTTGCTGCCTCTTTTCCTCCATGTTATACACCTCAGCTCTTGATTTTTGTTTTCGCCTGACTGACCAAATGACTGGACTTTATATGTGGGGGACTGTGTTGCCATGGGAACCTAGAGTGCGCACCTGCCAAGGCCATGGGCCCTGCCTCTGGAGCCCATCCAGCATGGCAGTCTCAAGATCATTACCCCATAAACCCAGATGGAGGATGAAATGCTCAGTAATCACTTAGGCATTTCTTTATTGCACTTGTCTTCAGAGCACTTTCTTCTAGAGACCCTGAGGCATTGTACCATCACAGTAACCTTTAAGTTGTACAAGTGCATTTTACAGTGAACATTTGCCTAACAGCCATGATAAATGAGTTTGAAGATTAGGATCAGCAGGAGTGGCACTGAATAGGACATGAGCGAGAGGGGAGGATCAAAAGGGAACATGCAGGAGAAACAAATAGTGCACTTGCTAATGAGAGGAGGTGTGTGCCTGGGACAGTCATAATTTTGACCCCTGGGTTTGGGACCTGGTGATGGGGCAAAGGTTGGGGATGCGTTAGGGTCAGGGGAGGATGGACTCTTTCTCCTCCACCCTCTCTCTCTGCGGTGGGAGAAATCATACATACCTTCATACATACATCCTGATTTGCCCCTTTACTTCTGGCTTTTCTTGCCCTTCCCCCTTTCGTCTGGCCTAGGGAAACTTGTAAGTGCTTTTAGCATCCTCTTGGGAGGAAGGTGGGAAGACAGGCAGGCAGCCAGGAAATCTTGGTGGTTATTAAACTGAGGCTTCAAGGACCTTTTTATTAGCGATTAGACTCAGCTCCACAGTACTAAAGAGTGTAAACTCCCTCTCTGTCTCCTTTGCTCAAACCTCCAAAGAATCTGTTTTATATGGTGTTTATTTATAACCCGGAATAGACATGGGCCTGGGAGCCCTGGGGATTGCTGAGGCTTCAATGTCCTCTCAAGCAGAAAGAGAGGGTTAGAAACCCCACGGAAGGAAATAGTGCATGGCCCTTTCTGGTGTTCACCTCCCCCTGGGCCTTTCTGTGACCCTATATATGACTGGAAGCTAGTTTTGAAGTATGGCGTCTTAAAGAATACTTTTTGTCACTGTTTTGTTTGTTTTACAGTCTGTAGTGTGAGGATTGTAACACCACAAAGACACATGTATCACCAAGACTCTCACCTTCTGGGGTATTATTGCGTTGCTTAAGACTGGTAAAACGAATAAATCTGTACAAGTACTTTCTTTAGGTCCTGTCTACACAGTAGTAACTCATTACTGGGAAAGGACTTGGTCAGGTGACTTTGTACTCAGTAGATAAGGGGGAACCTTATCGGATTTGATGGCAAGATGTTGGTGATGGACCACGTTGTCGCAGAGGCTGCCTTACCCTGACCACTCACATACCTTCTGCAGGTCCCTCTGCAGCCAGGATGCAATGCCTGGATAACAGCTGGCTGTCATCTGGCTTAAGCATAATCAACAGATATCTGTGGTGTTTAATCCATACCTGTGACCTGCTTAGCACTAAGTGACCTGGATCTGATGGTGGCATTTTTAAGGCTAACGGTCTCAAGTGGAAGACATCCTGAGAAAGCAGGCTAGAGATCTTGGTGCCTTCAAATGCTTAGAAAACATACAGGAATACTAATCATTATGATAATGTCACTTACAAAACAGCTTTATTGAGGTATGATTGATATACAAAAAAGTGTAATATTAGTGTATACAATTTGGTGAGTTTGGACATATACATGCACCCATGAAACCATCACCATAATGAAAGTAATGAGCATATCCATAACCTCCAAAAGTTTCCTTGTTTTTTTGTGTGTGGTAAGAATACTTAACATGATTTTTCTTGAACAAAGTGTGCTGCTGCTGGCCCATTATTAGTAAGTATGCATCCTTTCATTTATATGCAGTGTTAAAATCTCCAAAGTCCTATTCATGGGCACAGGATATCTTTCCATTTATTTGTATTTTCTTTAATGTCTTTCATCCTTGTTTTGTAGTTTTCAGTGTACAAATCTTTCACCTCCTTGGTTGAGTTTATGTCTAAGTATTTTATTCTTTTTTATTTTATTCTTCTTATTTCTTTTTTTTCTTTTTGTAAATGGAATTATTTTCTTAATTTCCTTTTCGGATAGTACATTATGTCTTGAAAAGCAACTATTAGTAGTTTTTGTGTGTTGCTTTTGTATCCTCCAACTTTACTCAATTTATTAGTTCAAAAAGTTTTTTGTGGAGTCTTTAGGGTTTTCTACATATAAGATTGTGTCATCTGCAAACAGAGATAATTTTACTACTTCTTTTCCAATGTGTATGCCTTTTATTTCTTTTTCTTGTCTGAGTGCTCTGGCCAATACTGCCAATACTATGTTGGAAAGAAGTGACAAGTGGACATTCTTGCTTGTTCCAGATTTTAGAGGAAAATCAGTTTTTCAGTGATGAATATGATGTTAGCTGTGGGCTTGTTATATTTGACCTTTATTGTGTTGAGGTAAATTTGCTCCATGCTTAGTTTGTTGAGTTTTTGTCATGAAAGGTTGTTGAATTTTGTCAAATGCTTTTCCACATCTATTGAGATGATAGTGAAATTTTTTTGTCCTTCATTCTGTTAACATGGTGTATCACATTAATTGATTTGTATATGTTTAACCATGCTTGCATCCCAGGGATATATCCCACTTGATCATAATGAATGATCTTTTCAAGGTGCTGTTGAATTCAGTTTGCTAGTATTTTGTGAAGATTTTTGCATCTGTGTTGATCAGGGATATTGGCCTGTAGTTTTCTTATGGCATCTTTGGTTATCAGGGTAATACTGGCCTCATAAAATGAGTTTGGAAGTGTTGCCTTTTCTTCAATTCTTTTGAAGAGTTAGACAAGGATCAGTATTAATTCTTTAAATGTTTGGTAGAATTCACCAGTGAAGCCATCAGGTCCTGGGCTTTTCTTAGAAGAGTTTTGGATTCAATTTCCTTATTCATTATTGGTCTTTTGTAGATTTTCTTTTTCTTCATAATTCAGTCTTAGTAAGTTGTATGTTTCTAATACGTATGTGAAAAGTTGCTCAATATCACTAATCATCGTGGAAATGCAAGTTAAAACCACAATGAGCTATCACCTCACATGTGTTATGATGGATATTATTAAAAAAAAATTAACAAGTGTTGGTGAGGATGTGGAGAAATTAGAACCCTTATACACTATTGGTGTAGTAGTCGCTATGGACAACAGTATACAGATTCCTCAAAAAATTAAGAGAGAACTACTATATGATCCAGCAATCCCACTTCTGAGTATATATCCAAAAGAATTGAAATCAGGATCTAGAACAGACAATCTGTACTTCCATGTTCATTTCAGCATTATTCACAATAGCCAAGATACGGAAAAAACTTAAATGTGCATTGATGGATGAATGAATAAAGAAAATGTGTGTGTGTATATGTGTGTATATATACACACACACACATACAATGTGATATTATTCAGCCTTAAAAAAGAAGGAATTCCTGCCAGTTACAGCAACATGGATGAACCTGGAGAATATTGTATAAAGTGAAGTAAGCCAGTCACAGGACAAATTCTGCATGATTCCACTTATATGAGGGATCTAAAAATAGTCAAACTGATAGAAGCAAAGAATAGAATGGTAGTTGCCAGGGGCTCAGGGGTGGGGGAAAGAGGGTGTTGCTAATCAATGGGTATAAAATTTCAGTTATGCAAGATGAAGAAGTTCTAGAGATCTACTCTACAACATTGTGCCTGTAGTTAATAATACTGTACTGTACACTTAAAAATTTGTTGAAAGTAGATCTCATGCTAAGTATTCTTGCCATAATTAAGAAGTAAAATAAAATCTCCAGAGTCCTTATGCATATATTGTCTTATCTGATCTTCACAGCAACTGATACTCAAGGAAGGTTTTACTATTCCAAATGCATGCTTAGTGTGTACACTTAAGCTGAACTGGCTTAATTGACAAGCTCAGGGTTACAGAAGTTGGTCACGGGCAGAGTGGGGCCAAGGTCACGTTGTCTAGCTCTCAAGACTTGCCCTCTTTCTTCTCCCGTGCTTTGCTGCTGTTGCTGCTTGGGCTGTATTCTAGTGGCAAAGATGATTGGGCTGAGCAATTCATACTCTTTAAGCCTTCTTGTAGTGAGAAAGATAGAGCTTTTGGGGAGCTGGAGTTTCGGTTTTGCACTATGAAGGTGGAGTCGAATCTTTCTCTAGGATGGAAACTTCAGGTTTGGGTCCATCAGCACAGTACTTCAGCCTGCTATCAGCTCCCAGCTTTGTGAAGGGAAAAGAAAGATTATTTTTAAAATGTTGCCATCTAATTACATGAACCTGGAAGCTTAATTGTAGACTAAATATAGTTTGAGTTTAATTTCTATTTTATAAATTCCACAGTGTTCTGTTGCCAAATAGGGCATAGAATTTTTAATAGGTAATGTTTCAGAGTTGCATTTGAAATTTACATCCAGCATCTTTCAGTAAAGGAGCTGAGAATTAGCCTAGCTCAAAATATTCCCTCTGCTTTGAAAGTAGACCCCTCTTAGTCTTCTGCCCATTAACCAACAGCTGGTTTTTACTTATTTAAATTCCATTATAATCTGTACTGGACAGAAAGATATTAAAAATAAATTATAATCTTTTCTGTGTGCATCTTCCTTTGAAAAGTTTTTATAAGTAGTCCTGTAGCTTCCTTCATGAGAACTAAACACCAGGCCTTTGTCTACTATCTAGAGGGTGGAGATTTGACTAGTGGGTCATCATTGGATGTGAGAAAGAGCACTAGAATGTGGGATAAGGCCAAAGCCAGGGTTAGGAGAGCCACTGCCCATGAGAACTGGGTTGTCGAAAGCACAGCCAGCTCTGTAGAGAAATCTGAGCAGGGGTGAAGCCAAGGTGAGGTCATCTCATCACCAATATAACACAGCCAGAAGTTTTGCCTTTCCTAACTACTAAAGACTGTAGTCTTTAAAGGGCTAGTACTTTCATTTTTGGTGTATATCTCTTAGGGTTGGGGTATTTCTAGAGGTTTGGGGACACATGCTTTTGATTTTAATAAGGTACGCGGGAATATAAAGTGTGGAGAGACTTCAGGGTCCTTCAAGTGTCTGTATGCTTTGGGAATGGGTGTCTTTCAGAGTCTCTCTCAATAACCAGTACAGGACCTTACAATCATCCCTTGGTTTCTAATTGCTTATAATGGGTCCATGACAATGGTGACAATTTATTGTAAGTTTAAAAGCTATTAGAGGCTATGAACAGTAAATGGAAATTATGATGTTAGGTATATAAATATGTTGACTAGTAGTTATATAACACACACACATATATACATACATGAACATCACATATCTAATACTATCTGAAAGAATCTTACAATTTAGTTAAAATAACAACCATAATGGAAAAGATATATTTTAGTAAATATCTATTCAATCAGTGGTACACACAGTAGGTTCTCTGTGTTAAATAGCAAGTTGGAAAATTTGAAAGAGACTTCCTGGAGGAGGTAGAAAATCCACTGGATTTTTCACATTAAGTAGGAGTTGGAAAATCAGAGAGGACGGAGGAGTGTCTCCTAGATGTGAAAATGGTATGACTAAAGGTATGGAGGTATGAAAACCCCATTTATTCAGGATTTTAGGGTTTTTCAAGAGAGCCAAGTGGGGAATAAGGGAAATAAGGGTGGAAAGATAAGGCAGCGGTGGAGTAGGTTGTCAGCAACTGCCTGTCCTAGCCCTGCCAAGCAGTAGGCAAATGAAGACGGGGAACCTGCAAGCCCACCTTGGCTCAGTGCATGGGGCAGTAAAAGCCAAGTCTGTCAGTGTCTTGGGTACATCATCTTCTTACCTTGATGGGGTCTGGGATTAGTTTGTCTCAAAGAGTTTAGTGGTAAGATGGCAAGCCAGGGAGCTATTGGGTAGGTCGTTGGAAAGAAGAAGTGTTGTGTTCTTAAGATTAACGTGTTTACCACGTGGATTCTCACCCTACCTGTCCACCACTGTAGGGCATGTTCTTGAGTTGTTTTCATAGTGGCTATGAGGGAGATAGATTTTTTTTTATAGATCTAGGGGTACAAGTGGTTTTTGGTTACATGGATGGATTATATAGTGGTGATTTCTGGGTTTTTTGTGTACCCATCACCTGAATAGTATACTCTGCACCCAGTAGGTAGATTTTCTTCCCTTTCCCCCTTCCTACCCTTTCCTCTTCTGAGCAGATATTTTCTTTTCCCTGCATGTACCCCTACTCAGCAGCCACCCCAACCACCAATTTTTTTGTTGTTGTTGTTAGAGACAGGGTCTTGCTCTATCAGCCAGGCTGGAGTGCAGTGGTGTGATCATAGTTTACTGCAGCCTCGAACTCCTGGGCTCAAACAATCCTCCTGCCTCAGCTTCCCAAGTAGCTGGGACTACAGGCACACACCACTGCACCTGGCTGATTTTTAACCACCAACTTCTTATGTGCACTTCTGACATAGACATCTGCAGGATGCCAGGCTGGTCAAGAAAGCAGGTGTCATCTCTGCTTGTGAGACAGAGGGTAACTACTTAGTCTGTTCAAAAGTGGAAGTTATACCTCTGGCCTTCTGGCACTGAGCAGTAGCTAACAGAGGTCATTGACTCAAACTCCTTTGTAAATAATGAGCATTATTCTCTTGAGCAAGACCCCCTTTATTTTTTTCGGTTAATAAAATACTAGTGCATGTTGCTGTGGAGACCGCTTTGAAGATTTGGAATAAGAGAAACATATCACCAATGGAACATAGGCCTGGGAGTTCTGAAACCACAATGTTCTAGGTGCAGATTTCACCTCTCTTGTGTAAAATAGGCCTAGTCGTTACTTCCTTGCAGGGTTGTTTTAATGATTAGAAATAGTTTACATAAAATGCCTGGTGCGTGAGTACTCAGTAAAGGGTGGGCATTATCAGTACCATCTACATTTTATATAGGTTCCTCCTCCTGAGTTAGGGGTTTGCTATGTTTCATTGATTCTGTGAGATGCTTTTAAATTAAGAAGGTGGTTGCAGATGGATGTTAACCTCCCGAGCAGCATTCTCTGTAAGCAGTGACCACACGATGCCAGCCAGGCGGGGGCAGGCCTTGTGAAGACTCAGACTGACATAGTCACTGACAAGGAGGAATCCTTTTAGTTTTGCTTTGCTGAGAAGATGGTGCTGATTGCTTTCTTCCATTGGGAAATCAATTTACTGTGCAGCAGATCTTAGTAAGTGGTTTAATACTATTGCTTTTCTAAAAAAGAGACATGTTTCTGTTTTTATTAATCATGGAGCTGACACAAGACTGGTAGAATTTGTAAAAGAAAATAACCTGTTCGCTCTCCTTACCACACGTACTGCCTTCTAGAAATTAACAAGGGATTGTACCTTCCAATCTGAAAACTATACCCTCTCCTGGTTTGAAACAAGCAGTTTCATATTCTTGGAGACATACTGTATATGAATTTCTGAAATAAAAGGAATTCTCAGAAATTTTTGTCGGCTGTCATTTCTAAGACGAAGTAACAGAGCCATGGTTCCAGGAGACGCCTAAAATAACCATGCAAGTAATTTTGAGGCTAGATGCTTCCTCATCACAAGCTTGAAAACATGTCCTTTGTGGAGTTGAATCTAATATCAAGTACCATTGATGTGGAGAATAAGAGGTTTTTACTCTATACGGGGTTTTCTGACATATACAGCGTAGCTCACTTTTCATATTAAAATATAATAAAACTCTCAACATGAAGTTAGGTTGAGCGAGGACAGTATTCTATAACTTGTTTTCTAAAACAGTTTTCTGCAAAGTTTCCTTAAAGAGCAGTCATTTGACTGTATAACGTGAAGGGCGGCCTCATGATGGGGGCCAGTGGTTAACTCCATGCAGGTAGGAGGCGGCAGAGAATTGTGGCCCGTTCTTTGCCTCTGCTGGAGTAGTCTGCACCAGTAACCAGGCAGCCGCGAGGGGGCAGAAGAACACCAAATAAGCCCGCCATGCCCTGGGCTGTCAGACCTTTCTGGCATATTGCCCAGCTCCTGTTGTGTGTCCTTGGTGCAGCACCCAACCTTCTTCCCTTTGCCTAGCAAAACTCCTCTAGGCCTTGCCAGGGTGGGGGCTTTAGCCCTTAAGCCTCCCATACCCCACTTGTCTTCGCTCACCCCCTTCTCCCCCATACTCTTAAACCCTCCTGGTCTGCTTTGTACCATATCACATAGCTTAATGATGGGACTTGTTTGCTATCATTTCACAGCCAGGTATACCCGTTCTTGTGGCAGGAACAATGTTTCTGTGTTTCCCGTAATGCCAGGAATTCCCTGAAGGCCTAAATAAATGCTCAGCAGCAGATGGAAGACCCCTTCATCTATAGTGAATGCTTGATACCTATTTGCTAATTTGATTGTCAAGATGGTCTTGTTTTTGCACAAGATAAATTATTCCCTTTGCTGTACTTATTTCTGAATTGGCTACATTCTCATGTTCCTTCCAGTTTAATTGTTTCCAATTGGGGTGAAACATAAAGGACTTTCAAAGTTAACCCAGAGATGTCATGGAAAGCATTAACTTTGGTGCTATAGAAGCAGATTTGCAATTTGCTTCTTCCCCTTCCTAGCCTTCTACCTTGGGCAAGTTAACTTCTCAGCTTCAGTTTTCTCACCCATAAAAGGGGTTATCTAAGGTGATCATATAATTTATCATCTGAACTGGAACACATTTGAGAGTGAAGAATGTTAAAGAGAAACCAGGGCTGGACAGTAGTGAAAGCGGTAAAAATAAATTTTATTCAGGAGCTATTGCAATGGGGAAAAGAGACCTTAGTATAGAACTGGGCTCAATTCTGAATACAGCATGGACAAGTGGAATATAGCCAAGGAGCAGCGTGGGGGTCACTGGGTGGAAAGTTATGAAGAGGAAACCTTAGGGCATAGGACAGACCTAACAGGTTCCTGCAGAAGGCATGCCAGCATGGTGAGATACCAGTGGTGGGTGATGAGGAGTTTGTCCAGATGTGGAGGGTGATCAGATATTGAAAGTAGGTGGTTCTCTCTAAACTGACTTAATAGTATTCTTGCTACAACTGAGTGATGCAGGCCTGACAAGGACAGATACCAAGGTCATGGCTTAGAGGAGCCTGGCTAAAGTTTAGTCAAGGAGAGAGTCTTTGTCATGGAGACATTTAAAAATAATTACAATGACATAGTCTTTTGAAATGTTTCTTTATTGACTGATCAATTGTTTTTACTTTTTTATTTTTTTTGGCTTGCATACCTAAAATTTGTTCTATTCAAAAGTGATTTTTGAAATAAAATTTCCTCTAAAATATTCTGAAAAAAAAATTAATGTAGAAACAGGACAAATGCTAAACTGGTTGGGAAGCTGGGGCAGCATGTGTAAACATGGTGCTTCAAAGAATCAAACAAAGTGACACATGTAAAGTGTCTAGGGTTGTGTTTGTAACATACTGTGTAGTCAGAAAATGATGATTTCCTTTTCTTTCCTGGAGGAGAGTTGGACAAAGAAGCACTGACCAGCAGTAAACAAAGGCCTATGGGCTTCTTAAAAAGGCTGCTGCAAGAAGGGTATGCTCCTTAGCTCTTCAGGTCCTAACAACCAAAGGTGTGAGTTTTGTCCAACTTGAGCAGGAAAATACTGATTGAAGACCATAGTCCTGTCTCTATATACTCAGGCAGCTGTCTCAGCAATGAAGAACATACCCAGGGGGTGGCTGTTGATTTGGGCTGGTAGTTTGGCTGCTGTGAACACAGAGGTGTTTTTTTTACTTGTGAATTCACTGCTGCTTCTGGGCAACTTGCCTGGAAAACAGAGGGAACTGGGTTTGGCACCCCTCTGCTGCACCCAGCTCCTGAGGTTTAGGGACCTGATCTTAGAAATTGTGTTTAAATAATGGGTTTGACATAAACTGAATAGTCTGAGCTGTAAAGTACATACCTGCCTTGACGGTTGGTATCCCCATGTAGCCAGAGGCTTAATTGCCATTCTGTGATTGGGTTTCCAGGGTTGGATGCATCCCTTCCAGAAAATCTAAATTCATTACTTCTCGCCTTGCCTCTTGTAAGTGCTATTTTGCTTTAGTAATGAGAGCTCTTTAGCCTGTGTGTTCATTTAACCTAAAGTCCGGCAGAGCAGAGGCTTGGGTTTTCGCCACCTCCTTGTGTGATGGAGAGTTCAAGGAGTGGTCTGTGGACTCCTGGAAGTAGGGAAGGATCTGCATATTATGCATAGCAACGTGCCACAGGAGCGTCAAGCCCTGGAGCAGGTAGTGTTGTGGGGCCGCCCTCTCCATGGCTTCTGACAGCCTCTTCTTTCTCCAGGTATGTGTACATTCCAGTGGGCGGGTCCCAGCATGGCCTGCTGGGGACACTGTTTTCCACTGCAATGACATTTGCATTTGTGAGCTACTGGCATGGAGGATATGACTACCTCTGGTGTTGGGCAGCACTCAACTGGCTGGGACTGACTGTGGAGAATGGAGTCCAGAGGCTTGTGGAGACCCCCTGCATCCAGGACAGTTTGGTGAGCAGGATCCTTGCTTGTGTGGCAGGGGATGGCTGAGCTTGGTGGACTAGGTTTGGGAGGGACAGGAGTCATCAGATTCACCTCGGCATGAGCCATTCCTGCCAGGTTGGCTCAAAGCCCATGTGCCTAGAGGCAGGGTAGCTAGAAAAGAAGCTTTTGTAGCCATTATTTAAATAAATAAATAACTCTGAAAATAGTACATATTTATTATATAAAAATTAGAAAATTCAGACAAGGAAAAAAATCTCTTTAATAGAAACCATTTTAATACCCATTCTTCTAAATTTTTTCTGTGTATATACACAAGCACATATATATGTAAAATTTAAAACAAATGCTATTATTATAGAGATGGTTGTATTGGGACCACCTTTCCAAGTCACTGAGTCCATATATCTAACAACCCTTTTTAATGGCTACATAGAATTCCTTTATGTGGATATGCCATGATTTGTTTAATTAGTCTCCTAATATTAGTAATCATGTTATTCCAATTTTTTTTGCAACTATCAATTGTACTGAGATGAATACCGCAACTGGGATGAATTTTCATAAATGAAATTGCCAGGTTAAAGGTTTTTCTCATCTTCAAGGTTCAGCATGCATACTGCTTATGAACTCTTAACTGCCCTGTAGACAAAAGTGTACTAATTTACATTCCTACCAACAGTGTATAAGAATGCCCTTGCCAAAGCTGAGTAGTGTTGGTATTTCTAATCTTTGATAAATACTGTTTTTAGTAGCATAAAAAACAGCTAAGGGTTTAAGACACATTCCAACTCTACAGGAAAATGATTTGGAAAATTAAGCACCTCTCTTTACACACATATTTTAAGTGATTTTAAACTATTGGCACAGATTTTATCTTGCAAATGTGGTATGTGATGTATTAGAGTCTTGTAGGAAATCATCAGTTTTGAAGATGCAGCAATATTCTGCTAATCCTGAAAAAAGTAGCTAAAAAGAAATGTGCTGGCATCAGTGTTCATGGTAGGCAATCACACACAGAAAATTTACTGGAAAAGTGATTAATATGGCTAAATTCCACCAAGTACCAACTAAAGCAGATACATTTTTTTAAAACCCACTGAAACAGAATACATTTGCATGTGTTTTTATAAAGATAGCCGTAGTACAAGTGGACAGTTATTTCAATAAAAACTGTTATAAACCACATAGCCAAACAACACATCTGAGGAAATTTAAATATGCTCATGCATGTTTAAAGATAAATATTTTATTCAGTAGTAGTACCCAGCAATCAGCAGGAAAGAAATGTCAGTGAATTCTAAAAGAAATGGTATTTCAATGAAAGCCATGGCTATGTAACACACAGGAAAACCAAAAACCATGATACCATAAAGGTTTTAATCTTCATCCTCAAATCTGAACACCCTTCCCCAAAATCTGAAAACCAAATTGTCACCCTTAAAAGCCAGAGGGTTTTTTTCAGCCCAGTCTGAAGCCCTGTAATACTTTTCCATGTTCTTTCATGAAGGGTCTAACATTAACGTTGAATTTAATGTTAAGCAGTGCTCTGTGGCCTTTGAGCCATAGCTTATGCTATCAATACATTTTAAAAATCTGCCATGTTAAAGGAGTAGCCCAACTGTGCTAGGTAGCCCATGGCTTGTTAATTTTGGTTCAAAATAAATGAAGGCGGCAAGCACACGTACTCACAAGGATGAAGCACCTGAAAGTCTCCCTGCTCCATCCCAGCTATTCCAGGACACTCACATGTTCATCTCACTTGACCCTCCATCTGCAATTCAGGCATCTAGGTGCTTAGTAATTTTTGATATGCATTTTTTGTTAAATATTTGTCTTGTATGTTGCAAATATGTTTGGTTTACATATTTATTGGGCAAGAACATATTTTATGAAAGCTATTTTTATCACCTGTCTTTTTTCCTGGAAGCCTGGCACGTGGTTATGGCTATTTAGGTGACATACTTCCTGAGTACAGGGTCCAGAGCCCATTACTGTTCATGTACCCATTTATCTCAGTGTCTGAGTTAGCCTCAGTGTTAAGTCAATGCACAATTAATGCTTCCTAATTGGGTTGATTTGTTAGTTTTTCTTCTACTTATCGGCCCGTAGGGTCTTCCTCCATTACTCTTGTTTCTCATAGAGTTCAGCACAGAATCCATTTTCCTTTGGAAAAAATGGCTGGCTTTTCAAATGTGCACAACTTTTTTCAGTTTTTGAATAAACTGATTCCTCATTTAGGTTACCTTTCTTCCCATTTTTTCTATGAGTCCATTTCCTGTTCTTCCGTCAAAATCCAAATAAAGACTTAATGCCTCCTTTGCACCTAATTTCATCTGACTTTAGTCTCCTCAATTTATTTGATAGTATTTTCAGTGTGAGTTTACACCTCATGCCTCTCACATCCTTAGTATTATTCAAGGTTCTTCAGAGAAATGGATCAATAGGGTGTGTGTGTGTGTGTGTGTGTGTGTGTGTAAAGTTATTTAGTATACAGAATTAGATCATGTGATTATGAAAGCTGAGAAGTTCCGATCCAGGAGAGCTGATGGTGTAAGTTCCAGTCCAAGTTCAAAGGCAAGAGAAGACCAGTGTCCTAGCTCAAAGACAGGCTCAAAGAAAAAGACAAAGAATTTTTTCTTAGCCTTTCATCCTATTCATGCCTTCAATGGATTGGATGAGGCCCACTCACGTGGGGGAGGCAATCTGCTCTTTTCAGTCTACTGATTCAAATCTTAATTTCATCCAGGAACACCCTCACCAACACACCCATAAATAACATTTAAGCAGATATGTGTGTACTCTGTGTCCTAGTAAAGTTGATAAATAAAATTAACCATCACACCCTTTCTCTGTGGCATGTATCCTTTGCTTGTTTTTTTTGAATATTATATATTTTTTGTTTGTTTGTTTTTAGAATATTATAGGGGTACAAATGTTTTGGTTACATGGAGTGCTTTTGTACTGCTTGAGACAGAGTTTTAAGTGTGGGTATCACCCAAATAGTGTACATTGTACCCGTATGGGTATGATTTCACCCATCCCCCCCACCTGCATGATTTCCGTTGAGTTATATTTCCATCTGTGCACATGAGTGCTGATAAGTTAGTTCCAATTTAATAGTAAGTACATGTGGTGTTTGTTTTTCCATTCTTTAAATACGTCACTTAGGAGGATGGTCTCCAGTTCCATCCAGATTGTTGCAAAAGGTATTAATTATGGCTGAGTAATACTCCATGTTATACATATACCACATTTTATTAATCCACTCATGAATTGATGGGCATTTAGGTTGATTCCACATCTTTGCAATTGTAAATTGTGCTGCAATAAACATTCACGTGCAGGTGTCTTTTTGATAAAATGACTTCTTTTCCTTTGGGTAAATACCAAGTAGTGGGATTGCTGGATCAAATGGTCATTCTACTTTTAGTTCTTTGAGGAATCTCCATACTATTTTCCATAGAGGTTGCACTAGTGTGCGTCCCACCAACAGCATATAAGTGTTCCTTTCTCTCTGCATCCACACCAGCATCTATTATTTTGGGACTTTTTGATAAAAGCCATTTTCACTGGGGTTAGGTGATATCTCATTGTGGTTTTGATTTGCATTTCTCTGGTGATTAGTGACATTGAACATTTTTTCATATGTTTATTGGCCATTAGTCTATCTTCTTTTGAGAAGCTTCTGTTTGTGTCTTTTGCCCACTTTTTAATGGGGTGGTTTGATTTTTTCTTGCTGAAGTGCTTGAGTTCTTTGTAGATTCTGGTTATTAGCCCTTTATCGGATGTATAGCATGAGAATATTTTCTCCCATTCTGTAGGCTGTTTACTCTGTTGATTGTTTCCTTGGCTGTACAGAAGCTTTTTAATTTAATCAAGTCCCATTTACTTATTTTTGGTGTTTCTGTGATTGCCCTTGGGTCTTCTTCATAAATTCTTTGCCTAGGCTGATATCTGTAAGAGCTTTTCCAACATTTTCTTCTAGAATTCTTATGGTTTCATGTCTTAAGTTTAAGTCTATTACCCATCGTGAGTTGATTTTTGTGAGCAGGGAGAGGTGAGGATCCTGTTTCAGTCTTCTACATGTGGCTATCCAGTTTTCCCAGCACCATTTATTAGATAGGGATTCTTTTCCCCAGTGTGTATTGCTGTCTACTTGTCAAAGATCTACCACATAAGGCTGTATGTGGATGGCTTTGTACCTGGATTCTCTGTTCTGTTCCGTTGGTCTATGTGTCTATTTTTGTGCCAGTGCTATGCTGCTTTGGTTACTGTAGACTTGTAGTATAGCTTAAAGTCTGATAAAGTGATGCCTTCACTTTATGGCACTTTTTTGCTTAAGGTTGCTTTGGCTATTTGGGCTCTTTTCTGGTTCCAAACGAAGCGTAGAATTATTTTTTCTAGATCTGCGAAAAATGATGATGTCGGTATTTTCATGGGGATTGTGTTGAATCTGTAAACCATTTTGGGTAGTATGGGCATTTTAACAATGTTGATTCTGCCGATCCATGAGCATGATATGTTTTTAAATTTGTTTACATCATCTACAATTTCCTTCCTCAGCAATTTGTAGTTCTCTTTGTAGAGATCTTTCACCTCCTTGGTTAAGTATATTCCTAGGTATTTTATTTTCTTTGTAGCTACTGTGAAAGGTATTGAGTCTTTGATTTGATTCTCAGCTTGACTGTGGAATTGATAAATAAATTCATCTGGTTTTTTTGAGATAGATTTACAGATATCTGAATAACAAGGATTATCATTCCTTTTTTTTCTCCATATCTTCTTCTTCTTCAACCCCAAGGCTGAAGTAGGATTCTGTTTCTTGGTGTTGGAAGACTGACAGTTGAACCTTCCTTAGAAGACTAGTCAGAGCTGAGTGTTATAAAGAGGAAGCCCTCTGATCTTCTAGAACAGGGCTGTCCAATGGAACATCCTGTGATGATAGAAATGTCTATTACACTGCCCAATACAGTAGCCACTAGCCATATTGAACACTTGAAATGTGGCTGGTGCCACTGAAACACTGAATTTTTAAAAAATTTTAATTTATTTAAATCCAAGTAGCTTCCATGTGGCTAGTGGCCACCATTTTGAACAGTGCAGCTCTAGAATATACCCTCTTTCTAGAAAACATTAAAAGAATGTAATATGTTTGATTCTGCTTTTATTTAAAATGATCTTCATTAGTGGTGTGGCACCTTATGTATATAACTGGCTGCTGAACCTCTTTACTTGGACATCTCACAGGTGTGTCAGACTTAGCATGTGTAACACTGAACTCGTGTACCCCCATTTCCCAGTAATGCCAGCTGTCTCCTCCCCCGCCCCCAGTACATTCCATTTCCACAAATGCCACCATCATCTGTCTCATTGCTCAAGGCCCAAACTGCTAAGTTATCCTTTGTACTTCCTTCTGCCTCAGGTTCATCTGTATATGCTGCACATTCTACTTCCTAAGTAGATCTTGAATTATTTTCTGGTTGTTTCCATCTCTCCTGAAATCACCCTAGTCCAAGCTGCTGTCGTGTCTTACCTGGTCTATGGAGTAGCTTCTAACTAGTACCCTGCTTCCACTCTTTCCTGCTTCAGTTTGTTATCCTCATGATGCTGAGTGATGTTTCTCAATAAAAACCTAACCATATTGCTCTCTTTAGAATCCTGTAATGGCTCCAATTTCCCAGAACCAAGTTCACAATATTTAAGATGACCTAAGGGGACCCTGCCAATCTTTATCTTGGTGGCTGTCTCTCCTCCTCCATGCCCCGGCCCCCTCACCTCTGTCCATTATATACCTGGCCCCTCCAGCCTCGGTTCCCCACACAGATGCTTCCATCTCCTGGGATGCTGTCTCCTTCCCCTCCACTCCTACTCACCCTTCAGATTTCAGCTTGAGTGATACCTCGTCTGGGAACCCTTCACGGACCCTCCAAACTCAATCAGGTCCCATTTGATTGTTTATTTTGGGCACCTCATATATGTTTCTCTTATGTTGGACTTACCGCAGTTGCATTGAGATATTTTTGTATAATAAGTTGTTTGATCCTTATCCAGATCGCAGACACTGTGGTCTTCATGCTTATCCCAGTGCCTGAAGGAGTGCCTTGTTGAGTGAAGGAAAGAATGAATGATATTTTCTCACTTCACTGAGAGGAATACAAGAGGAAATAAGCCATTGCAGCAGCATGAAGAATATAGTTTGGATACTGGAAGAAGTGAATAAGGCTGAGAATTATCAAACATTGTACCAGGAGATTATTTTATTTTGTAGCAGCATAGATACTAATAGGTCTTGTGATGGCAAAATGCTATTTTAATGTTCAGTGCACAAAATATACATCTATAGGAAAGAAAAGGGTAGGGAGGAATTAGCCTTCCTGGTGCCCTGCTGCTTTGTGAGAGGGGGGATTATTGGTTGTGGCTCACTGAGAGGCACAGAGCTGTAGGAGGCTGATGACAAAAGGCATTTTCACAAAGCACCCGAGCTGGGTGGACATCGAGGAGTTACTGCGGAAGCAACACACTTTTTCTCTATACAAGTACTCTCCAGGGGAGTGAGGATTTATGTCTGGCATTGAAATCTTTTAATAAGTGGAAACATTTTAAAGAAGTAGTAGAGTGGCATCACTTCTTGCCAGTTGTGGATTGGATCACGCCTTCGAAGGAAGACACCTCAGGCTACTCATCAGTGATTCCTACACAAGGAAAATCTGTATCTCAAGCAGTTTACCCACCCCCAGCCCTGATTCCCATTTCATTGAATATTTCAAACATGTCCTCCTCTCCCAGCCCTTGTCCCCTCATCTTTGCCCCAAGAGTGTCCTGCTGAGCTGATTTATATCCTTTTTAAAGCAGTAAAATTTCTATTTATAGACTTAATTGAGGAAAGGTGCCTCCAGTGAAAACCACTGAGTCAGTCTGATGGCCCTGGGAGGAATTGGATGTCCTCGTGTGTCAGAGAGAACCCAAAGGCCACAGCTCTGTGGTGGTGTTCATTCAGCTTATTGGCTATATTGATCAGTTTGATTTTGGAGGTACAGGTAGAGAAATCCAATGAGTTTAAGAGGTTAGCCAGTTTAAAAGGACGGTTGATTGTAAAATGACCAACATGATTGAGACTATGGTTACTTAGTTCTATGGAATCCTAATTCCCCAATTGGCAAGACGTACATGTCAGTTGGCCTGATTGGAAAACTTTTTAATGATGAGTCAGGGGTCAAAGCCCCAACTAACTCTCTCAGGCAAACTTGTCTGAGAAGAGCTGTGCTATTTGACAATGGTTCATGGCCTCCTGTTCCTCCACCACTTGGATTTCTATTAACAAATAGAGATCAAGCACTTACTGTACATAAGCCATTTTCTCCAGATTGGTACCCTGCCTAGACTGGGCCCCTTAGGCATAGTCAACCTGGTCCTTTATTTCTTAATTTGTTCATTTAGGAAAAAAAAAATTCTCAGCATCCTATGTGGATGACACTTTGCAGAGCACTAGAAAACTCTAAGCTGAATAAGACATGATTCCTCCCTCCTTTTTTTTTTTTTTTGGCATCTTTCTTCAGTGCTTCAATGTAGATGGTGTACTGGTCTATCAGTGTGTAACTGTACAGTCTGTTATTAGGTTTCCCCATGAATGAAGGTATCTTGCCTGGCTTTCTATCAGGATGATCCTCTTTGTGATGGCTGCTTTGGATTAAAGAGGCAATAAAACCATGAATGAGAACTTCTCTCTATGAAGAGCTAAGTGATCTGTATGACAAATGAACTTGTCTTCATAAACATCATAAAATACTGATTGACCTAGTCTCCCTGGGCAATGCTCAGAAGAAAGGTCTAGGCTAGACAGAGACATTTGGGAGCATATGGATGATATTTTAGAGCCATGAGAATGTTTGAGACCCTTTAGAGAGAGAGTGTGTATGGAAAGAGAAGAAAAGGCAGCCAGGACTGAATCTGGGGAACATCACTATTTAGAAGCTGGATGGAGAGGAGGGTCTGGGAACTGGAAGGAAAATCTAGAGGGTGATTTCACAGAAACCAAGAAAAGATGGTATTTCAAGGAGGGGGAATCGTCATTGGTGATGATGCTGTTCAGGAATCAAGTGAGGTGAGGCTAAAGAACAGTGATGTCTCCATGCCAGAGTGCTAACAGTGAGGGAAGAGAGCTTGTGATCTAGTTGGGAGGCAAGATGTGTGCAAACCAGTTGAGGATCAGTGTAAGGCATCATATGCAGAGTGACCAGAATGAGGCTTAGGCACATGGGTTATTAAAGAGCTCAGGTTGAGTAAGACCCTGAAGAATCACAAGTGGAATTTGGCTAGGGAGGAGAAGACAGGCATTCCAGGCCAGTGGTGCATACACAGCCTGCAGTCAGGAACGAGCATGCTGTGCTCAGGCCAGGAGGCCAACGTGACAAAGGGAGAAAAGGAGGTTAGAGAGGCCAAATGGTCCCCATATAAAGGGATTTGAATGCCATGCTTAGAAATTTAGAAATGCAAACCACTTAACCAAACAGAAGAGCATTAAATTAACATATTCATCCCACATGTCAAATTAGCCTGTTGTGCCAGCTTGTTAGCACTCACCCGGGCCTCTCTGTCTGGAAAAAGCAATGCATGTTATGAACAGTGTGTTCCTTGGTGGATTACGACCCATTGGTGCCCCACCCCCATTGTCTCCCACTCCTATGGATCATTAACGATGCAGGAGACACACTGTGCAATTCACTGGTTATACATTTTCTTCTCTGTGGGAATTTGAAGCCTGAATTTTAACCTCTCTGGCCTAAGAGGTAGAATTCTGGAAATAATTCCATCTTTTAGTTCAAATATGTTTAGTATGACAAAAGCATTTTCAAAGGTTCTTTTTAACTTCCATTACTGAGTCTGCTATCTGACAGAGAGGAGGTTTTCAAATAGAGTCTGTTTTCAGTTATTCCTAGACCAATGGCCATCGGGACTGGCCAGCTCTCGGGCTTCTGCTGCCTTTCCCGTCTGCTCAGTTTCAGCTGGAGTAAGACAGGTGTCCCACTCTTGTCATCTGCTGCTATCATGTCACTCTTATCCCTTCTCCCTGCTAAATGCACAGCACAAACTCTGACCTGGGAAATTTTAGTCTCAGGAAAGGGTACTGAGCCAAAGATGAGATCCATGGCTTGAATGTAAGTGGTTGGAACTGGCTTTTCTAGGTAGCTTGTGGAATTATTAATAGATTCTTTATCTGTGAGTTTCTAATTTCTGCTTATACAGCACAGATGAATGGTGGTTGCTCTCATCACAGTCTCGTGCCTAGCAGCTTTCCATAGATGAACTTAGGAAAAAGAAAAAAAAGTCTTAGCATGTACATGCTGGAGATTTGGATGTGTGTTTCCAAATATGGGTCTCTTTTTCTCCCCAAAATCTAAATTACCCACTGTAGGTGGGAGAGCTTGAGTCTCCAGTGTTCCTGTTATTTACGTAAGGAAAATTAGCCCTCTTGCTTCTTCCCAAAATAATTCGCATATACTCAGTGCAATATATTCTCACAGTGTGTATTTATATACACACTGTATATATGCTGTGACTGTATATGTGCAGCATGTGTATGTGCATGTATGTGCTCATTTTTTCAGGCTCTGAGAAGGCAGAGACGTGCAGGACTTCCAAAATAAAATTCTTTTAAAGTAGCTCACATCCCTCCCAAGACCTAGAAATAAACTCTGCTTTAAAAAGCCTATCAAGCAGCTGCTGGCCTCGTTTGAGATGAATGGGGTTGGTATCAATGTGCTTGTGATTACTGACATGTATTGAAATACGCAGTGTAAGATGGATCTTGCTTTTCCCTCTGGTGTCAACCCTGCAGTTCACCTGACAGGCTGGAGTAAGCACTGGAACGGCTGCTGACTATCCTCCAAAGGGTGGCAGGAAAGAGTATAATCTAGAAGGTGCAGTACATCCATCAGACTGACTGTGCAGCTATTGAAATTGATGATGTTAAAATAGTTTTATTGTGAGGAAATAGATTTCTGACATATTAGGAGAAAATGAAGAGTAATATCTACAGTATAATAAAAACTTATTTTTATTTACAAATATACACATAGAAAAGTGTGTGAAAGGTTATATGCTAAAATGTTAAAGGTGGCTAACTCTTATGGGTGGGATTATTTGTGATACCTATTTTCTTGTTTTTGCTTATTTATATTTTTGACCTTTGCTGCAGTAAATACACGTTTTTGTCTAATTAAAGATTACTGAGAGAGAGAGGCATGCAGGATGGACTCACCCTCGGGAGGCCTTGCTTTACTGATCCTGGATAGTTGATTTATGTTAGAAATTGAAGGTTAGAGTTGTTATTCTCAGGAGCAAACTAATATAGACCTGAGGTAGCTTCCATCTTTTGCCAAAGAAGAAACCATACCAGAGACCACACAAGGATCTCTCATATTTGTTATTTATTTACCCGTTGCAAAAACTCTTCAGGGTAGGTTTTTACTTGCAATTTTACAGTTGAGGAAGCTGGAGACAGGGGAAGGTAAAGTAATTTATCTAAGAACACATGGTTAGTTAAATTAGGGAAGGAATCAAATCCAGTCACACATGATCTATTCTAAGCTGCCTGGATTTTGAACTTCCTGGATTTTCCTTGATAAACTCGGCCCACTTAGATCACCCCTTCACTTCATGTGTCTTTGCCACTGCATATTGGGCATTAGATTGACATTCCAGCCCTCTGTTCTTAGACAACTTGGCTTTTAATTGTGGCTCCACCCAACCCATTTACGGAATAACTATTCTGAAAAATTGGTCCAAGTGAAGTGGGAATGTTCACAAAGACAATTTTGCCACATCATCTCATGTGATTTTAACCGTAGCCTTCTAGGTAAGTATTACCAATATCCCCATTTTACTCTGAGAAAAATTGAAACGCAGAGAGTTTAAGTCATATATGCACATGGTTCAAAAGTCAAGTATTATCACAAAGCTTCATTAAAATAAAAGAGCTGCCTCCATTCCTCCCACTCCTGTGTCCCTCTTCCCAGCAGCAACAACTTCCCATTCTCTTAGTTGTTTCTAACGTTTACCTTCATCTTTCTAAAGCGTATACTTATTCTGTTATTTCCTTATATGAATTGTAAATATTAACTGCTTTCTATATGAGGTTTTAGCTTCTTAGACCTACTTCCTATTTCTTCTCCTAATATACTAGCTCTGTTTTGGTTAATTCAGCACTCAGTGTTTACACTATGATCACCATGGTGAGCGTGGCTCGCTGCCAAACCATTTGTAAAACAATAAGTACGTTTCCTTTCTTCTACAAGTGTTTCCCCCACTCAGGTTAAGAATTGCCTTGCCTTTTTTATCTGATTAGTTTACTATCACCACTTCTTTCCAAACCCTCCAATAGAATTGAAAAATCCCTCAGATAGTGTTTTTTACTTGGTCCCATGTGTCTGGTAACCTGTCAGTTCTCTTCTTTTCCTGGAGAATCTCTCTTGGATTCTCCTCCTCCTTTGCCATCCTCCTTTCCCGCCTGGATCCTCCCTCTTTAGATCTGCTATTCAGCTCTGTCCTGACGCTTCCCTTCTCCTCTCTCCTATACTAAATCTCTATTTCTTGTGCCCTGGGTCTCCTTCTTATTTCTTTTCCTCCTTGATTTGGTCGAGCACATACTTTAGTAGCTTTCTTAGAAAAGGATCATGGGAGATAAATTTTTTTACACTTTGTATTTCCAAAAATGTCTTATTTTACCCTCACACTTGATTGGGCACTGGATTTCATGTTGAAAAGTAATTTCTCCTGAGAATTGTGAAGATATTATTTGTCTTCTAGCTTGTAGTTTTACTATTGTCTTTTTTTTTTTTTTTTTTTTTTTTAAGTGACGGACTCACGAGTGCAGTGGTGCAATCATAGCTCACCGTAACCTCAAGCTCCTGGGCTCAAGTGATCCTCCCGCCTTGGCTTTCCAAAGTGCTGGGATTATAGGTCATTTTAATTTTTGTGTGTATCTGTTTTTCTCTCTAGAAGCTTTAATGCAAATATCTTTGCTATTCTGAAATGTCACTGTACTGTCCCTGAGTTTAGAGTCATTCTGATGCAATTTATCCATGAAAAAAAAAACCCTCATGAGGATAGAGGAAGGGGGAAACCTGGGGGTCTACACGCTCATTACCCAGATTTTTAACCAAGATCTCTTGCCATCTGTGGTACATGGTGCCTCTATGCCTGGGCCTTATGGGGTTCTGGTGTATGAATGCCTTTCTTCTCTTTGGCATCTAGTATTCAGGTATCTTAAATCTGCTAATTTCTCCATCTGCTCTATCTTGTAAAAATGGGCTGACTTTTCTTACCTGCTATTCTCTTCTTTTCCATTCCTTGTCTGTGGATATATACCTTTCTCAAATGTTTACTCTCATTTTAATAGGGTTTTTGAAGGGAGCAGAGATATTTAACCTACTATGTTTAACTGGATGTCACTAGAAGAGTTTTCTGTGCTATCACTTGGCAAATCAGTTTGGAATACTCTGCCTGTTTCTCAATTTTAGAGTTTAAAATATCAACATTTCTTAAATAGCAGGCCTTGCCCTAAGCTGTTGTTTTTGCAGTTGAACAGGGTATAGCTGAGGCCATAGCTGTCACATCCTAGGCTTATTTAGTAGTCCCAAGGGACCTCAGTATTGCCTGGAGAGGGAGGCCCCTGGTTCCATGAGCAGCCCTAACTTCCCACCCATGTGTCTTGACTCTGTGCTCAGGGTCTATTAAAATGTGTGTGTGTGTGTGTGTGTGTGTGTGTGTATAGACAAGGCTGAAGTCCTCTTCGATACCCATGCCCCAACAAACACACCCTGCTGCCTTTCTTCCCCCAGAGAGAGGTGACCGTCGTCAGTTTCAAGTATAGTCTTCCATACCTTTACTACTGTGTGTGTGTGGGGTTTAAGAAATATATAAATATTCTAAAATTTATACTTCTTTTCCTCCTCACTGATAAGTTGTGAAGACACTTCTGTGATAGTGTATGTGTATCTGCATAATCAGGCATGGTATGGATATATCATAATTGAGCCATCTTCCTGTTATTGAAAATTCAGGTTGCTTTTAGTTTTTTTCGTTTGCAAATGTATCTGCAGTGAAGACTCCCATTCAAGCTTACTTGTACATGCGTATTTCTTTAGGGCAGTTACCAAGAATGGAATAGGGTAGAAATTGGCAAACTAAGGCCCATCAGCCAGATCTGGTCCACTGCCTGTTTTTATACAGTCTGCAGCTAAGAATGGTTTTTGCATTTTAAAGTTGTTTCATTGATTGCACCGTCCTTTCTCCACTGATTTGAAAGATCGCCTTTTGTATATAGTAAATATCCAAATATATGTGGGTTCATTTTTGGGCTGTCTATTCTGTTGTATTGATCTAGTTGATTATTTCTATTTTAAATATTAGAGTTTTATATTATTAATATGTCTTGATTCCTGGTAGGGAAAGCCCCTACCTCTTTTGGTTCTTTTTCAAAATTGCATTGGCTATTTTTGCATGTTGACTCTTCCTTATGAATCTTAGAACTGGTGAAGTTCCCCAAACTCCCTTTGGTATTTTTATTGGAATGTGTTAGATTTGTGTTGAATTGTAGCTTGACTTGGGTAGAGTTAACATTGTCTTAGTCCATTTGTGCTGCTGTAACAAAATACCTGAGACAGGGTAATTTATAAAGAACAGAAATTTATTTCTCACAGTTCTGGAGTCCAAGATCAGGGCACTGGCAGGTTTGGTAAGGGCCCTGTCTCTCCTTCCAAGATGGCATCTTGTTGCTGCATGCTCCAAAGGGTACAAATGGTGTGTCTTCACATGGTGAAAGGAAGAAGGGCAGAGGGCCAGAGAGAGCAAACCCACTCCCACAAGCCTGTTTTGTAAGAGCCCTAATCCATTTATGAGGGTGGAGCTCTTGTGAATTGATCACTCCCCTAAAAGCCCCATCTCTTAATACCACCACAGTGGGGATTAAGTTTCCACGTGAATTTTGGAGGGGACACCACAATTCAACCCATAGAAAACATCATTCAAGTCTTCCCTTAGGTTCTTAGATAAAGTTTTACCATTTCTTCTTAGAAGTTCTTGTGTACTTCTTTTTGGATTATTGCTGTTATATAGGAAAGGTATTGGTTTTGGGTTTTAGTTGATCACTTTGCATGTATGTTATTTAAATCTTTTGTTAGCTCTAGTAATTTGTCAGTTCTTTCTTTTGAATTTTCTACATAGATGGTTATATCACCCACAAATAATGACAGTTTTGTCCTTGCCAAAAATTATAACTCTTACTGCACTTAGTTTTCTCTTTGTACTGATTAGGTTCTTTAGAAATGTCTTTTTCTCAAAGCTGGTAGGAATGCTTGCTCTAGGTTTTTGGCATACCCTTTTTCAACTTAAAGAAGCTTTCTCTTTTTCTAGTCTGCTAGCATTTTTAAAAATCATTAACAAGTGTACAATTTTACTTAATGCTTTATTGGCATCTGTTGAGTGTTCATAAGATCATTCTCCTTTAATTGTTTAATGCCATGAATTACATGGATTTTCTAATGTTTCTATTTAATAGTATTGAATCATCTTTACATTCCTGGGATAAATCTTGAGAGTATTTTTAAATCACTCTTACATTCAATTTGCTGCTATTTAATTTGTAGTTTTTGTGGCAGTGCATGGAAGAAAGGTTAGCGTCTGGTTTTCTTGTGTTAGCTTTTTATGATTTTGGTGTCAGGGTTATGCTAATGTCATGAAATGAATGGAAGATCCGTATGGTTTTCTACCCTCTAAAACAGTTTCTGTGAAATGGGAATTATTTGTTCCTTGACCATCTGGTAGAATTTGCCCATTTAAATCATTTGGGTGAATTTTCTTTGAGCATAGAGCTTTGACCACTAATTTAATTTTTCTATGGTTATGTTTTTTCAGGCTTACTACTTCTTTTATTTGAAATGTAGGTAATTTATATTTTCTGGGTAATTTGTCTTTTTCAGTTAAGTTTCAAAATATATTGCTACATAATCTCCAAAAATTTTTAAATATCCTATACATTATTTCTTCTCATTTAGTTTGCCTTATTTTCTTAATTGATTATAATTGCTAAAGTTTACCTATTTTATTGTTCCTTAAATAGAAACTTTTGGTTTGGATGAATGAAATTTTAAAAAATTTAATGGCTTGTTAATTTTTGCACATTTTTCTTGTTGCTCATTTCTTATTTTATTGCAGTGTTATCAGTGAGCATATCCTTCATGATAACCTTTTAGAATGTATTTAGGCTCCTTTCTTGGCTTAGTACATGTTCAGTTTGATTACAGTCCACAGGTGTTTGGAAATTGCATCTGTTCACTGTTCTATGTATCTGTCTATTAGACAAAGCCTATTCATTTTTTCCATGTGATAAAATATATATGTAGCATAAAATTTATGATTTTAACCACATTTATCTATACAATTCAGCAGCATTAAGTACATTCACATTGTTGTGTAACCATCACCACTATCAATCTCCGGAACTATTTCATTATCCCAGCCTGAAACTCTACCTACTAAACAATAACTCCTCATTACCTCCTCCTCCCAGTCCCTGGTAACCACTATTCTACTTTCTGTCTCTATGAATTTGACTATTCTGTGTATCTCGTATAAGCAGAATCATACAGTATTTGTCCTTTTGTGTCTGGCTTATTTCACTGAGCATGTCTTCAAGGTTCATCCATGTTGTAGCGTGTGTCAGAATTTCTTTCCTTTTTAAGGCTAATATTCCATTATATGTATATGGCACATTCTATTTATCCATTCATCTGTTGATAGACATTTGGATTGCTTCCACCTTTTGCCTATTGTGAATAATGCTGCAGTGTACATTGGCATACGAAGATCTGTTTGAGTCCCTGCTTTCAATTCTTTGGGGTGTATATATAGAAGTGGAATTGCTGAATCATAGAGTAATTTTGTGTTCAATTTGCTGAGGAACTGCTACGCTGTTTTTCACAGTGCTGCACCATTTTACATTCTCGCCAGCAAAGCACCAGGGTTCCAGTTTCACCACATTCTCGTCCACACTTGTTATTTTCTGATTTTTTGATTATAGCCATCTTAGAAGATGTGAAGTGATACCTCATGGTTTGGATTTGCATTTTCCTATGATTAGTGATGTTGAGCATTTTTTCATGTGCTTATTGACCGTTTGTATATCTTCTTTGGATAATTGTTCAAGTTCTTTGTCCATTTTTTAGTGTTTTTTTGTTGAATTGTAGGGGTTCTTTATATATTCTGGATATTAATCCCTTATTGATATGTGATTGCAAACATTTTCTCCCATTCCTGGGCTGCCCTTTAACTCTGTTGATAGTGTCTGTTGATGCACAAAAATTTTAATTTGGTGAAGTCCAGTTTATCTATTTTTACTTTTGTTCCTGTGCTTTTGGTGTCATATCCTAGAAATCATTGCTAACTCCAATGTCATGAAGCTTTTCCTCTATGTTATCTTTTAAGAGTTTTATAGTTTTAATTCTTCTTCAAACCATGTTGAGTTAATTTTTATATATGGTGTAAGGTAAGGGTCCAATTTCATTCTTTTGCATGTGGATATCCAGGTTTTCCAGAACTATTTGTTGGAAAGACTATCCTTTCCTTGTGAAATGCTCTTTCCACCCTTGTTGAAAATCGTTTAACCATGCACGAGGGTTTATTTTTGGGCTGTCTAGTCCATTCCATAGGTCTGTATAGCTGTCTTTATGCCAGGACCACATTGTTTTGATCATTGTGGCTCTGTATTAAGTTTTGAAATCAGGAGGTTTGCATCTTTCAACTTTATTATTTTTGTAGGTTGTTTTGGCTATTCAGAGTCTCTTGAGATCCCACATGAATTTTAGAATGGGTTTTTCTATTTCTGTAAAGAAGGTTATTGGAAGTTTGATAGGGATTACATTGACTCTATAGATAAATACTAATTCTTCCAATTCATGAACAAGGGATGTCTTTCTATTTATTTAGGTAATCTTTAAACAATGTTTTGTAGTCTCAGTGTACAAGTCTTTGCCTCCTTGGATAAGTTTATTCCTAGATGTTTTGTTCTTTTTGATGCTATTATAAATAAAGTTGTTTTCTTAATTTCCTTTTCAGATTGTTCATTGTTAATATATAGAAGTAGAACTGATTTTTACACATTGATTTTGTATCCTGCGACTTTGCCAAATTTGTTTATTAGTTTTAACAGATTTTTTGGGGTAGAATCTTCAGGGCTTTCTACATATAAGATCAAATCATCTGTGAACGGAAATAATTTTACTTTTTTCTATCCAATTTGGATGCTTAGCCTATTAATTTTTTCTTTAAAAATTTTTTAATTGGCACATAAAAATTGTGTATGTTTATTGCGTAAAACATTTTGAAATGTGTATACCTTGTGGAATGGCCAAATTGAGCTAATTAATATATTCATTACCTCGCATACTTACCATTTTCTGTGGTGATGACGCTTAAAATCTACTCTCTTAGTAATTTTTCAAGAATGCAATATATTGTTATTAACTATAGTCACCATGTTGTATAATAGATCTTTTCAACTTATTCCTCCTAACTAGCTGAAATTTTGAATCCTTTGACCAACCAACATCTCCCCAACAACCCCCTCCTCTGCCATCTATTAATTTTTATTCAGATATTTTATATTCTTACTTCTGGTTGGTTAGGTATCACTTTCTGGGGAGATATGCTAAACCTCCTACTGTACTGTGGATCCTAGTTACTTTTTAAAGTTCCAGTGTTGTTGTAAGCTACATGTTCTTGAAAACACCGAGCTCCTGCAATTGATGCTTGGCAGGTATCTCCCAACCATTGTTAGCAGAACACAGCATGAAGTATTTGTTGAACAAACATTTCTTGAAAATCTACTTCATATCTGCCACTCAAGAGACAAAGATCTTGAAGGTTCCAGTCTAGAGAAGCGAATACACACTGCCATGCAGATGTGAAGGTGTGTAGTGTAGTAGGGGAGCATGAAGGTATTGAGTGAGAGAAATGTGTGTGAGTCCCTGCACTGTACTTACCAGTGTATAACCCAGGGTCAGTTACTTAATCTCTCTGCTCTTCTAGTTCTTCATTTGTAAAATATGAATAATTTTTATCTACTATACAGTATAGGTAAAACTTGCACCATGAATTTTTTTGCATCACAAATTGTAGTTATCTAAAACATAAAGATTGATACTATCTATCCCGTGGGTCATAGGAACACAGAAAATGGGTGATTGACTCTGCCAGGATTAGGGTGACCTACATTTATCAAATACCAACTGTGGACTAAGTAGATAAAGAGCCTCAGTGTGTCCTGGGCATCACAGATAAAGAGTGGAAAGTAAAAGCCTGAACCCGTGTTGGGCTGGTCCAAAGCTGTTGCTCTCCTGAGCTGACATCGAGCTGGGGCATGAAGAAAGAACAAGGAGGACGCATTCTAGGTAGAGGGGACAGCGCGTGCAATGGCACAGAGGTATGGAAGTGTGTATCACGTTTGGGGAATACTGAGTAGAGCTGTGTCGTCGGTGAAGAGTGGTGGGAGTTAAGATTGGAAAGCGAAGTGGGATCCAATTTAGAGCACCTTCCCATTTGGGATTTTAGTCTGTAAGCAATGAAGAAACATCAGAGTGTCTTGCAGAGTAGAGACATAGTGTACTTGATGAATTGGAGGGAGAAAGGCCAGAATATGACATGCCGGTTAAAATAGAGGCTTCTGCAAAATCCAGTGCAGAGGTGTGCAGACTGGAGGTGGATCCGTGGCAGTGGAAAAGTAAGAACACGGGGTGAGGCAGTACTGTTGGTTGTTCCAGAACTTTTAGCAGGAACCCAGGTACCTAAAACATGGCTTAAATTCTCTGACTACACCGAGAGCCAATTGCTTCCTTAGTTATTTGAAAATACTCTGAAATTCCTTCATATACTACATTGGTTTAGATGCTAAATTATGGCCTCTACAGTTTTTAGCTAAGATGGACATCTAAACCATGGAGCAGGTGACATGTCCAGTTTAGCAAAATTGGCTCTGCCTTTGTCGCTGCAGCTATTGGATTCTCTCTCAGGAGCATACATTGCTTAGGTATCAGTGCAAACAGAGATTGGAAAATGTAATTGCGTTGACCAGATGTTGTTTAAAGCTCTGTATACTTAAAAGAAGGAGGTATTGCTTTCTGAGTGTCCTCATGTATTCATTTGGCTTGGATATGGGATGGGATGGAACACTAAGGAATTCAGGAGATTCTGTAACTTATTTAGGGCAAAGAGAGAGACGGGTGCCAGATAATTATTGAGTTCACACAGAGTATGCATGGGTTTTGGGTGATGCATAGTGAAGAACCGGCCATGCCCCATCCTTCAGGAATCTACTATGCTGGTAGGAACATGAGAGAGAGGGAAAACTGGTAAAACACAGACTTCTATCTGAAAATGACCAAAGTGTTTTGAGAAGGTGAGCAAGGGGAAACATGTCCTACAGGTTGGTACAGAGATGGGACAGGGGGTCCTGGAATGACTTTGGAATCTGAATCCTCCTGACTTTGAGTGTTTTGTTCTGGCCATCCTTCTCTATCTCAAGAGTTATAATTATTTCTTTTGTTGTCTTTGGTCTCATCTTTACGGGCTGGGGGGTGTCCACCCATTGTTTCTCTCCCTGGCTCCACCATCCTCCTCTCTCGCCATTGCCTGGTTCATCCTCTCTTACCCTCTGGTTAGCATTTTTATTAGAAAATGAAAAACTTCAGTGATTATATAGAAGAACTGTGTCCAGCTGCTCAAACCCACCCAGTTTCTGTTTTTAGCTTCTCCCCCACTTAAAAATAGGCAGCATCAGGTCCCACTTGCCAAGCCTTTGTCACAGTCCCCAGCAGCCATTCCTCCGGCCATCTGCTCCCCCAGCTGTGCAGCCTGTCCCCACCCTCTTCTCCGCCCCACACATAGCCCTGTGTGGACGAGCGCAGGGCCCACGAGCCCAGCAGCCTCCGGCCCCACTGCACCATCTGCCTCCCTGCTCCACGTGTGTTCCCAGCTTCACTTCTGACCCAGATTCTGCAGCCCACAACCTCCGGCCCCAGCCTATTGGCCCAGCCAACCCTGGGCTTTCCAGGCATGGGATGTTGACTGGACAAGACAGAGGAGTTGCCAATGGAGATATGAATAAACACAAGGAGCCGCAAACGCAGCACAGCAGGTGTGACAAACCTGCTGTCACAAACTAGGTTGACAGAAGTTTGGTTCAGCTCTAAGGGTTTGTTGGCAGAATTGCACTGGGTGTCAGGAAAAAAATGAGGGTTCGTTGGTACGGGGTGTGTTCTTCACCTTTGGACGTCAGTGTCTTAGAGGGAAGTTTCAAGCCACTGCCCAGTGTTGTTATGACATCCCCACATCCCATCTCTGTTTTTTGGGTCAGAGATGGCTTACTCGGACAGAGGAGCTGGAGGTCTGCCAGCGCTCTGGGTGTTCCAAGGGGCTTGCTGTATCCAGGCCTTCAGACCCGAAGAGTGGTTTTTGTTGGCATTCTCATGGGAGAAATTCTGTCATGTAAGTCAGAGACCATGGGGAGAGCTGGTCACCCCTGCCTAGAAACACGGATTCTTTCTAGCTTGCCCCACTGCCCATTCTTCTTTCTTCTGAGTTTCAGGGGTGCTGCAGTGAGGAGGCTTGGAACAGGTGGCTATACCGTGCCCATCTGTGGCTGGGGCTCAGGAGACTCCTCCTCACTCTCAAATCGGTGTCAGGTGATGGGCACGGGAGGGATGGCCTGGCCCTGGGGTGCTGGGAAGGAACACGTTCCCTGCCTGGGATGCACTTCTCTGGACCCCAGAGGAAAGGGGGCATGTTTTTGGCATTATTCCCAATGCCCCCATAACTCAAGCAGGAACTCTGCTCTGTAACAAACATGAAAGAGAACAATTCACCCTTTTTCAACAGGGCACTATTGACCTTTTGGACAGGACAGTTTATTACCCCTACCCACCACATGCCACATTGTCTAGTAGTCATTGAGACAACAAAAATGCCCAGAAACTTACCCCCTGGGGGACAGTGCCATTCCCAGTTTTTTGCTGCCAGGATGTCAGATTGCCACAGACTTACTCATCCTCTAGAAAGAGACCAGGACCAGGCCAGAGCTCTTTTTTTCCCCTGGAGACACAGTCTTGCTCTGTTACCCCGGCTAGAGTGAAGTGGCATCATCATAGCCCACTGCAACCTCAAACTGCTGGGTTCAAGTAATCCTCCTGCCTCAGCCTCCCAAGTAGCTGGGACTACAGGTGTGAACCACCACACCCAGCTAATTTTTTCTTTCTTTCTTTTTTTTTTTTTTTTAGAGACGGGGTCTTGCTCTTGCTTAGGCTGGTCTCGAACTCCTGAGCTCAAGCGATCCTCCCGCCTCGGCTTCCCAGAGTGCTAGGATTACAGGTGTGAGCCACCGTGCCCAGCCCAGAGTTCTTTTTTATCCTGATAGATTTGTGTTAATGAAAATCAAATTCTATTTGTCTGTTGCTGCCTTATCTGATCAAGTTGACAATTCTCATTTTCAGACCTGATGGCTGTATGCTGATATTTCCCCATTTAGTTTAAAATTCCTCAATATGAGTTCTCTTTCCAAGGGGGTTTTCAAGTACCCAAGCTGTGGGATGGGTGGCCTTCATGTTAGCTGTGAAGAACCACAGGAGCCATTGCTAAGGACTGCAGAGGACAGTGTGTGAAAGGAACAGAGCATTTAAAATGGGGACTTTGGCCCTGTGGCCCTAGAGATTCCAAAAGTCAGATTTATTGATGCAGTTGGCTGGCCCAAGGGAATATACCCTCCAGCCTTGCTCATATGGCAGTTTTCCTCCTGGGGCCCCTAAGTGTGGTTCTTACCTCTAGAACCAGTGGCTGAGGCCAGCTGGTGCCCAAGGTAGAGACAGAGCCCCAAAGTCACTGTCACTTTCCGTAGTGTGTCCTGGGAACATGAAAGGGAGAGATGGGTCACATCCCCTTTGCTGTTAATGATCATCCTTTTGTGCATTATCCGGACAGGCCCTCTTTTTCCTTCCTCGTGTCCCATGATCCGGTCCTCCCCCAGATCCATGCTGAGAAGGAGCAGCACTCTGTTGATTTTGATGCTTATTGGCATGGCTGGTTTTGTCAGAGGATGCGACTATTAGTTAAAATTAGGGTTTTGGATTTTCTCGATCATCATTTATATTGTCTCCCACCCACTCACCCTAGGGGATAATCAAGAATTGCCTATGGGCACCTTGATTTTGCCTTTAAATCTTTTAATAATAGTTTATTGAATCTAATAGCCTGTGCCTTTGACATTCTGCTTATTTAAAAAAATACACTATTTCTAAAACTTGAATTGTGGTCAGTCATTCCAGATTTTAGATTCCTCTTTTTGTATCTCTGAGATCAGAAGCTCCTTCACAGTTGGTGTTTGACTTTTTTTTCCTAAGTAGAAATAGGAATTTATTGAATCATGTAGCTGGGAGAGATACTGGGGAAATCACAGAATCAAAGGGAGATCTGCAGGAGCCAGGGCCTGGGGCTGGAAGGAGGAGCCCTGTGCCACCAGGACTCGTCTCCCTCTCCCCTCCCTTGCTCTGCCTCTTGTCTTCAGCTCTGCCCCCCTGCTCTAGCCTGGCCCTTTCCCTGTACCAGGTGACAGCACCACAGCCCTGCCTAGCAACCCGGTGCAAAGAGAGTCGTTTTCTCTCAATATCCCTCTGTTGATTGTTTAGCACTTGTAATCACCGCCCATAAAGGGAGAACCACTTTGAGCTTAACCAAGCTATGTGTACTCTCTGTAGTTGATGTTAATAAAGGAAAGATCACACGGGGTCTTTGTATTCCCCTAACAGGATGTAAGGCTGGGGGAGACTGATTGGGGTTAGAGCAGAAGTGGAGGAGTGTCTGACTCATCGGTCCCTTAGAAATCAAATGTGTTATTAGGAGCCCCTGTACCTGGAGAGAATTACTTGGATGCATTTATGCCAATTAAGACAATTTATATTTTCTTGATTTATTATTCTGGATTTTTTCCCCCTTTCTCGCAGCTTCATCTCACCATGCCCTCCCCAGTTACTGCTAATTGAGCCAGTAATACCCAGACAATCTCGTCCTCGGCTTTAGATGCAGGAACGGGGAGACTAGCATCCCCTCATTCTTAGAGGTGAAGACTGCTGGATAACCAGCCCGCGTCACCCCATTTCTGCCTCATGACCAGTTGTCATACTGTGTGGTTACCTCCTATCTGGTCTTGTCTGACAGCTTCCTCCTGTACGTGCTTGTGGCCTCTTAGAACAGGGGCAAGACTAGAGGTCATCTTGCCTGGTGCCTTCTAAGCAGGGACATGTCCACATCATTGGAGAGCTTTCTGGAACAATCATGTCCAGGCAGACACCTCAGTCAGTGTCCACTGCACAGCTCATCCATGAGAAGGCCACACTCGCATCAGGTGGTACTTAAAGCATAAAGTGATGCTGGGGGAACAACAATGGGAAGAAGATATATGGTAGCAGCCAGACATGAGCATACAGGGCAGACCCCGGGACTGGCAGGAGAGAGAAGGAGGGGTCAGGAGTGCATTTCTGTAAATCAAGAGGACACTGACCACGGCTTACAGAGCAGCCACAGAAGACCCACAGCAGGGCCACCCACTGGAGACTCACCCTCTAGGTTAGACTGCCATGAATTGCATTGGCCACTGCCATTGCGCCATTCAGAATTCTAATTGTAACTGGAGCACAGCTGACACATGTGGCACCAGAGATGTCAGGTTTCCAGAGGATATTCAGGAAATATCTCCAGACTCTTTGCGCGCTCTCCTTTCTATATCATTGGGTTAGGCTGAGGTATTTGTCAGAAACCCTGGGGCCCTGCGCATCTGGCTGTTGCACTATGCCTGCTTTTCATTCTGAGCAGGCAGTCCCAAAGGACCGTGTGCTGGTGGGGCTCACACACTCCAGCCACAGCATGCTGACCTCACTCAGGAAGGGCCACCAGAATGGTCAGTGGTGAGGAATAAGGCTTTCTTTGCTTTATGAAATCCCTAAGGAAAAAGGGGAAGAAAAAATATGAAGAAGAGCTAGGAGGGATGAGCAGAATTCTTAATCATGATTGCTGGAACTCTCTCTCCAGCCTCGAGTCTTTTAGGCACTCTGATACACTACTATTGTAGGGTGTTGCCAAGTGCTAGGAGTGGGGTGTGGACCCGGGGGTCTGATTCCAGCAATGGGCTTGGCTTGAACAGATTGTCCTGCACCCTTGTTAGGAGATTCCTCTTAATAGTATGCCAGGTTTATAGCATGGTTGGCTGGATTCCCAGGGTCAAGTTAACTGGCCCGGAAGCTTCCCCTGGCCTCTGTCTATGGAGCTATATATACTAGTCATTGTGGAGAGCAGTTTAAAATTCTTGCACCTATATATTTACATGCAGAAAACAAGTGGAGACGGGGGTGGGGGTGGGAGGGCTTCTAAATTCTAACTAGCTTCAGTACTCATATTACACATGTCAGAGAGAAGCCCATTTGGGCAAGAGGAAAGACAACTTGGAGTACGTCACTTCTTTCCTTAGACCAGAGTGAATGTGTTGCAGGAATAGAAGTTTTGAGAGCTGTTTAAATAATTGCCTGGCTCAGGCTCGGGGGTCGGGGGGGAATCTGGGCTGGTGACAGAGCTAGATGACGTCTGAGCCCTACTTCTTGCACCCTTGTGATGAGACACCTTCTTGCCATTTTCCTGGTAGGCCCGATACCTCTCCCCACGAGTTCGCCGACGATTCCACGCTGCCCTTGCATCGTGTTCCACCTCAATGCTGATCCTGTCCAACCTGGTGTTCCTTGGGGGCAATCAAGTTGGGAAAACCTACTGGAATAGGATCTTCATACAGGGTAAGTTGCCGGACTGTGCTGTTTTCAGTCATTTTCTTGTTTTCCACTCATGCAGTTGGTATCATGGATGGGATTTTGGGAAGTCATTCATTAAGTTCATGGTGTGTGACCACTGGACATACCAGTCAGGAACAATTTCCTATGTTCAGCTATGATTTTAAATGTCCCCTGTTTTTGATGTGCCACATATCTACCACATGGGATACTTGTTTAACACAATGTACTATCCCTACTCTCCCAAACTCTACTTTGCCTTCTACTAAGTTACTCTTCCACTTATTGAATCTTTCTTAATCTTCCCTACTGCTATGGTTTGAGAGTCCCCCCCAAAACTCATGTTGAAACTTAATCCCCACTTGGCAGTATTGAGAGGTGGGGCTTTTAAGAGGTGACTGGATCATGAGGGCTGTACCCTCATGAATGGATTAATCCATTCATTGGTTAGTGGGTGAATGGATTAATGGGTTATCATGGAGTGGAACTGGTGGCTTTATAAGAAGAGGAAGAGAAGGCAGCCCTCACTAGATGCAGCCACCCCAACCTTGGACTTCTCCACCTCCTTAACTATAAGAAATAAATTCCTTTTATTTATCAGTTACCCAGTTTCAGGTATTCTGTTATAAGCAACATAAAACAGACTAAGACACTTACTCTCTGTAGATCCCAGCATGCAGTATACCACAAAGTCTAACATTGTTCCATTTACTACTCTGAACGTCCTACTAGAAATATGTCCTAGAAGCTTCCTTGTGCGCTCCTGAAGCTGTGGGCATGGTGTCTGTGTTTGCCATAGCTCTTGGTTGTGGATATTTTTGTCTAAACACTAGTGGCCAACCTTATGTTTGATGTACATTAAGTGGATCGTCTCAATATCCACAGCAAAGTCATACCTGCAGCAGGCAAAATGCTCGTGTGTGGGAGTTGTTAAAAGATTGCGTTAATAATTGATCATCACATGTTTATGGTCCCCATATTCCTTGGGCTAGGACTAAGAGTTACAGCATGTCCTTAAGAGAATTGGGAGATTTGGAACTACTCACAGTACAGATTACTGTAGCCAATTCACTATGTTTTAAAAGAAAAGATCCCTGTTCTGTTTCCCTGACTAGCAACATGGTCTTGTGCTTTTGGTTTGGAAGCTTTGCCAAGTGGTGATGACGTGACTCTGCACGGCTGGCCTGTCATCTCCACATCTGGGTCCCTGAGGAGCCGGTGATGCTATAGGCTCTTTTCACACCATAAATAACCCTGGCACAGCTGCATGATTCCAGAATGCCAAGTCATAGATCTAAACTGTGGCAGGCTGGGGTGAGCTAGGTTTAAAGGGCCAAGGGAGAGTCCTATTCTACTTTAATCTTGTCACTAAAAAACTCCTCTTTGATCTTGCTTTCCGTAAGATGTTTTAGCTGGTAGTTTCTGGAAAGACCGTGTACTCTCTAGGTGAAAGCTCTCCTTTAGTAAAGACAGGAGATAATGGGGTGCAGAGAATCTAAAGATAAAGGTGGGTGCCAGTGTCTTTTACTTTTCTTGCCTCCTACCACAGTACTTAGCACAGTGCTGAGAACATGTGACTGGAGGAAAGTGCTGACTTGGGGTTCACTTGTCACATAGTGAGAAGGCTCTGATTTTTGTTTCAGTAAATCAAATGTATTGGGTGTTTGCTACTTGCCAGGCACTGAAAATACAGGGATGAAAAAAAGCACACACAAATGTGGGTGCCAAAGACACAAACAAAAATGTGGCAGTAGAGTCAGGGCATTGTTGTGCCAGATGTATGAGTGAATTGCTGGAGGTCACAGGATGTAGTGGCTGACTTTCTGTGGAAACTGGACTTCACAGAGGAGGTGGTATTTGAATTGCAGCAATAAGTAGGTGTTTGCCAGGTGCAGGAGGCAGGTGTATTGGGGTAATTAATACCGGCTGCTATGTCAGAAACTCCAGAATCTTAGTAATTTTTCGCCATAGAAGTTTGTTTCTCTTACAGTTCAATACAAATCCAGTGGCTCTTTCTAAGCAGTGACTCCAGGACTTAGAATGTTTGTTTTCATTCTCCACTGTCTTGTCTTGGCATCACAGAGGGGAAGAGAATATGAGGCTGGTGCATCAGGTGCTAAATACCTCCACCAGCAGTGACATGTGGCATTTCTGCTTACACACTGTTGGCCAGAGCCGGTCACATGACCAACCTAAGTGCAGGGCAGGGGGATGTAGGGAAGCAGGCAGACATCAGCATGCATCAGGAGTCTGTGGCAGAGCAGGAGAGGCACATGTGTACCCAGCCGGAGGTGCCCAAGAGGCAGGTGAAAATACGAATTGGACTTGGGGAAGAGTGATGTGGGAGTCAAGGGCATAAAAGTTATAGGTGAGGCCATGGGGTGGATACGGTTAGCCAGGGAGCTGCATAGAGTGAGAAGAAAACAGGGTAGAAGGCGGAACCCAGAGAAGGCATTTAAGGGGGCAGAGAGAAAGACAGTAGCTATAAGATGTTCCTTTTGCTTCTCAAAGGCAAAAAGATCAAAGTGTGACTTGCCCAGCGCTCTATAGAGTTAACATCAGTCACATTGGATCAGGGCTCTGAAAAATCTGGTCTGCTGCTGTGGTGTGGATCCCACTGTGGTCTGTTGTTGGATACACTGTGTGCTCCATGGACTCAGGTGCCAGAGTCCCAGGGACTTGATCCTCCAAATACAGAGCGCTCTGTGGAATCATTTCCCTTCTGGGTTCTGAGGCCAAGAAAGCTCAGCTTAGAAGGCATTTTCTGTGTCAGGAATTCTCTAAATGAACCTATTTGGATCTCATCTGGTCTGTCCCATGGGCCTCCTGAGTCAGGGAGTGTCTGCTGGGGTTTTGGTAGTTGCCCACTTGTCTGTTCCCTGCTGTGGGTCTTTGTCTATGAATCGTGTGGTTTAGATAACTCTTGGGGGAAAGTGAACCAGATGGTGCCTAAACTCCCATCCCTGAGGACTCTGTATTTCATTTCATGACTAATTTGATAGACTTGATAGAAGATTAATAGGAACATATTATTTTGGTGCAAAAAAATAACTGATGAGTGTATAGGATGCTTCCTCTGACTCTGCTGGAGGTGTTAATATATCAGCTTTCTAAAATTAAAAGGGAACCTAAACTCTGAAACTGATCTGGCACCGAAGGTTTCAGATAAGGGATTGTGGACCTGTACATGTGGCGGCTGATGAATGAACCAAGACTTTGACAGCCTCGTCATCTCTGTCCTCTTCCTTCAGGCATATGATCACTTCCTGTTGCTCCATGCCGCATCTCTGTACACCAGGGAAAATACAAAGAGTAAGGGAGGAAGTCTGTCTGTAGGAGATGGAGAGTGTTTAAGCTCAGTATCTAGATTTCCAGGTTTAACAGAAAGGTAACTCTTGCCTCTGTGCCTTGATTGATTGGGACCTACTGCAGCAAGGAGGCAGAGTCACTTGTACCGCATCCCTCTAATGGAGCCACCTAAGTGAGTCCTGGAGGAGCAGGAAGGAGACAGCCAGGTGTGTGGGGTACAGGGATTATTGAGGAGACTTGCAAATGCCTCACAGCTAATGGGATGTGGATACACATGTATCTTAGAAGACCCAGCCTTGCTAATTCCCAGGGAGCCTTTTCCCAGCATTACTGATGTTCCTAGAAGTATCTCGTGATTAGCCTGGAGGAGTTGTCTTAAAGCCAGTATCTCCCTGTCTCCAGTTCACTGAATTTAGCCATAGATTTGTTTGCTCTAAGCTACAAGGTTTATTTTAGTGGCTTCTATAAAAATCTCTATCCTAGTCTCAGTAGGTGATACGGGTGATGTGAGGCTATAAAACCAGCCCCTTCCCTTTCTGCTGTGAAACTACCTTCCCTGCTGTCCAGAGGCAGTGTCTGAAGCCGAGGGATAGAAATGCTGAGCAGCAAATCTAAGGCTCTGGTACATGTCATGCACAAAACATTTTTTTGTCAACAAGTGTTACCTCTGCTACTGAGGTTGGAGAAGTAATGTTCCGTTTATTCAGCAGAGAATAAGGAATCTATGTTTTTGCTTTTTTTTAAAAAAACCTCCAAATTTTTACTATTGAAGTTTGCTTAAAGTTGCTTGAAGAATGTGAATGCTTAGGCCCCAAATGCTTTATTTAAAGAACTTATGTGGTCCACGTATTTGAGAAGGATGTGGCTGGGGACTTGGCCCAAATGCTGTTCTAGGAGGGACTCCACTGTGTCATGCTTTCCAGAGACAAATGCATGTTGCTTCTTACATAACCCTTTGGCTCTCGAAAACATTTGTTGGTGGAAGGAGCTTTCTCATGTCTATCTTAAATATTTGACATTGAAATGTAATTTCTTCCACAAGCAATTGAAGACAGCTCTATAATTGAAAGATGTCACTGAATTATAACTCCAGATCTGTGAGACCAGTCCCCATAAACTAACCGTGGTCTAAGCATCCTGGGCAGTGCTTTCTCCGTAGGCCTGGGGCACTGGGGAGAAATGATGTTCAAGGGGATGGGCATACATTGGGAATATATCTGGCCTTGAGAGGGATGAGAACTTTGTAATGTTTGTCTGCGTGCAGGATGGTTCTTCTTCTGAAGAGTATACTTTTGTCCAAGGAAGCTATGGACTTTGTAAAAACGGAACCAAAACATTTCCTAAGAGGTAGGGCTCCAGATCGTGTGTCCAGGGTGTTGCAGTGATGGGGGCTTGGTAGAGACATGGCATCCACTGAACGTTCTCCTGCCTGACTCCTCATTGCTCACACGCACGTGCACACATGCATGCACACGTGTGTTTGTTTTTCCTTCTTCTAGCACCTGATCTATTTTGGCAAACCCTGCCTCAACACTTAGCTCCTGGAGTGGCCCCATGCAAAGGCAAGGAGAATTTGGTTCTTTTTCCCTTCAGATTGCAGTGAGAGAGGAGCTGGTAATTTTCTTATGCAGGTCCCCATATTTGCTTGCTATTTCTAGCTGAGAGAGAAGAAAGTGTATTTTCTCCCTGATTACTAGCTTGTCAGAGCAGTTTATTTGTCTCTTGATTCAAATGGGTCTGGACAGGCATCTTATTTAAAGCTAAACTGGAGTATTGCACTAAAAATTCTGGAGGCTTGTGGTTAAGTGGAAACTCATTCCCTTCATATCTGCTTAAATTCTTGGGACTAAAATTTCATTTCTGATGAGAGAGGACGGAGGGCAGTTGTCAGTATCTCAGAGGCCACTATTTGTGATTACTTCATTTCACCATCTTCACTAGCCTTTTCCTCTAAGTGGAGTTTTCATTTCTCTCGTTGATTCTGCTCTGCCTCACTGGATCCTCTGAACGTTCTAGAAAAATTTGAGGGGCAGGAGCTTCCTGTCCATTGTGCTGGTGGTGAAGTTGATACATAGATGTAGGGTAAGTGATTTATCTGTGGTTATAGCATTGTCCCACTTGTGGCCATTCTTGGAATCTGAATTTCAAGGCTTGCAGAAGCTTTTGTTTCTTTGCTCTGTGCTACGTGGCCACTCAGAGGTCTTGGGCATCAGTGTTCCAAAAAGTATTTCAGGCCAAGTAACCATGCGTAGGATGTGAGAAGTAGTGAGTGGAAGTCCTTATTCAGCAGAGCACCTGGAATTATGCTAAAGCTGAAAAGATTTCTAAAATCTCTAGAAAGGACTTTCAACCAGAGTGCATTTAAATCTCATTTGTGTGAGGTTGTGTGAGACTTCTGCTAATTAGGAGTTGCCAGTGCACTGGATGCTGACCGCTTGCTTTGTGTTGCCACATGCATTAGTTTCCTGTGGCTACTGTAACAAATTATTACAAACGTAGTGGCTTAAAACAACATTTTTTTTTCTTTTAACAATTCTGGAGGCCAGAAATCTGAAATCCGTCTCACTGGGCAAATGTCAAGGTGTTGGCAAGGCTGGTTCCTTCTGGAGGCTGTCGGGGAGAGAATCTGTTTCCTTGCCTTTTCCAGCTCACAGAGGCGGCTTCTCTTGGCTCGTGGCTTCCTTCTTCCGTGTTAAAGCCAGCAGCGTGGCATCTCCAAATCTGGTTCCCTCTGTCCCTCTGCTTCTGTCGTTTCATCCCCTCCTGTCTTACTCTGACTCCTCCTGTGTCTCTGTTATGAGGACCCCTGTGACTATTAATACATTGGGCTCACCTGGACAATCCCGTCTCTCCATCTCAGGAGCCCTGGTCTGATCACCTCTGCAAAGTCCCTTTGGCCATGTGAGGTAACTTTCACAGGTTCCAGGGATTGGGACGTGGGCAACTTTGGAGGCACCATTGTCAATTGCTCCTACCCAGAACACTCCTCAGTGTCCCCACTACAATAGCTTCTTTCTAAAGAGATTTGGTTATAAAATAGCAATTTGGATGTGCCACTAGCCTTATTAAAATGTGAATCTGCCTGTATAAAGAAATAATACTTGAATTTCATAGAAGTAAACATGAGGGATTTGTTGTCTTCAGGGAATTTAGAGGTTGGCAGAGGGGACAGCTGCAGTTTTGTCCACTCGGCATTTGTTTCCCATTCTTTGGTAACAGTGCCCTGCTGCTTCTTTGGGAACAAACCTCCCTCACCCAACTCTCAACCTGTGTGATTTGGAAGGAGCACACTCCACGTCTAAGATCTGGGGATAAGATGGACCCAGGACTGGCCAGGCAGCAGGGTCCATCTCCCCGTGTAGTGCAATTCTGGAGCTTTTCTTGGAACTGTTGGGAAGCAGAAGCTATCTTCCCTTTGGAGTTGTAGAGTTTTCAGGATGTTGGGCAGGAGCTGCTGGCAGCCCTCGTGCCATCCCCAGAGGATAGCCATGTAAGGAGGGAAGCCAACTCAGAGGAAAGCAGAGCTGCAAGTTGGAAACTGAAGCCATATATTTTTGAGCCCTTAGATCCAGAAGTATCTGAAGCCAATGTATCTGTGTACTTTTCAGTTACAGGAGCTTTTTAAAAAACTCATTCTGTGTTGGGAGACAACTCTTCAGGGATCTCTTGTGTTTCTGCATGTCTCAAACAGAGGCACAGACTGCCTTTGTTCCAGACTCTTTCCAAGAATATTTGTATAGCAAACATCTTTAGAAGATAAAGATAGTGTCTTTTTCCAAAGTAAAGGGTAAGTTGGTTTATTCTCCAGTGTAATAAAGATAATATCTTCCTCTGAAGCAAAGGTCAGACAGGCTTACTGCCCATTATAACATTCAATTTTCCTAAGCCCAGAGTTTATCTCCTATAGTATAACCTGTGCATATGCAGGCATCCTCTGGCCCTCTTCACATTGTGTTGTGGGATCTGGGGATCAGGGAAATGGCATAAATACTCTGACTACTGCAGTCGCTTTGAGTAATCAAGTCCTTCATCTCAGACCCAGGAGTCTTGTGTCTTCTGCCCGCATCCATGAAACTGTGACCGGCTAATTTGTTGCTTGTAAGTATGGTACAATCTCAGGTCCTTCACTTATGGACAATCCAGTATGGTTGGGTTTCTGTTACTTGTAACTAAGGGCATCCTGACTAATGTAAGGTGGAATATACCACTATGACAAATGCTTAAGAGAAGGAGGTTTGGGGAGATTCCTTTATGCTGAATCATTTCTTTGTACAATTTTTTTTTTTTTGCTTATATACCCCCGGTAAACTACTAAACTACCTTTGAAAAATTATGTACCTAGTTGTGCTTTTTAAAGTAGACATCTAAATTCTTCTATTATAAATTTAAATAATTGTAAATGGTCTAATATTTGCCATATTATAAATATCAACATTTAAAAGTAAAGCTGACACTTTTAAATAACATAAATTTTAGGTAACTCAGTGATTTGATATTCACCACTACTCTTAAAAATATATATGAACAAGATGCTCTTTCACAGTCATATTTCCTTGATCTCATTTCTTTCTTTCTTTCTTTTTTTTTTTGGAGACAGGGTCTCATTCTGTTGCCTGGGCTAGAGTGCAGCGTTGTCACCATAGCTCACTGCAGCCTCAAACTCTTGGGCTCAAGCGATCCTCCTGCCTCAGCCTCCCGAGTAGCTGGGACTACAGGCCTGTGCAACCATGCCTGGCTAATTTTTTATTTTCTATATTTTCATCCTAAATGCTAGGATCACAGGCATGAGCCACCGCACCTGGCCTTGATCTCATATTTCTATATTTCGTTTCCCCCATGGAATTCTACATACTGGAGCAATATCCTGAGGTAAAATAAGGGTGGGTGAGAGGCTTGCCTTTCCTTTGTAAAGTAGAATAAAGGCTATTTCATGGCCAGGTGTGGTGGCTCACGCTGTAATCCTAGCACTCTTGGAGGCCAAGGCTGGAGGATCGCTTGAGCCCAGGAGTTGGAGGTTGCAGTGAGCTGTGATGAAGCCACTGCACTCTACCAGGGTGATGGAGTGAGACTCTGTCTCCAAAAAAAAGAAAAAAGCCTATTTTATGAGGGGAGAAGGAGAAGTGAGAACCTTAACCTTAGACAGATTACTTTTTAGAGAAGTTAATATATATGAAAGTTGAGGACCTGGAAATCCATTCTCCTAAAGTTATCTATGTTGTTTGTACTTTAGAAAGTCCTGCTGTACCCCTCTGATCACCCCGATTGAGGACTGCTCAGAGGGGAAAGAAGGCCACATAGCCCTTTGTGTTCTACTTCCTCAGTTTTGTCACAGCCCAAAAGAAAAGAAGTATTGATCTAGACTCAACAGTGGTTGGGGTTAGCATGTATCAGTTAGCCACTGCTTCATAACAAACCACCCTCAAATTTAATGGCTTAAAAAACAAGCATTTGTTTAGCTCCCTAGTCTATGTGTCAACTCAAGCTGAGCTGATCTAGGACAGCCTTATGCATGCGTCTGTGGATCATCTGTGGACTGGAGTTGTTGATCTTAGCTCCCATGTTTCTGGGCCTTGGCTGGGATGAATTGGCTTACTCAAGTCTGCTCCACGTTGATTTCTTATCCTTCACATACATGTCCAGGTTTGTTCACATGGCAGTCATAGTGGTTTAACAGAGCAGAAAGTATACAAGGCCTTTCCAGGCTTAGGCTCAGAACTGGTACACTATCACTTCTGCAGCATTCATTTGGCCAAAGCATGTCATAAAGGCAGCCCAAACACAAGGGGAGGGGAAATAGACTCCAACTGCTGGTGGGAGAAGCTGCAAAATTATATTGCAAAGGATGTTGATACTGCTAGAAGTAAAGAAGTATGACCATTTTTGCAATCTGCCCCAGTAGCATATTCAGAGGGGACTGAAGAGCTGGCACAGGAGTGTGACCCTGTGTAGACGACTTTGTGAGGCTGGAGAGGTAATAAGAGTTGCGTTGGTCCCATTGTGTCCTCTCTCTCCTTGTCCTCCTATACTCTCACAGCCATCTCGCCCTCTTCTATCTGCAGATCCTTTCTCTGTCTTCTCCTCATGTGTCCTTCTCTAACCATGACATTGATTATGCAGCAAGCAGCAGATAGAAATAACTGGCCTGGAAGTATACATCACCCTGTGTCAGTCAGGCTAGCAGACCAGGCCTTCCTGGGAGGGCAGGCAGAGCTGATGCTGTGCTTGGGAGCCTCTCAGCACCCAGCCGGCCCAAGGCTTGAAGCATTTGTCCCCCAGGCACCCACCGGAACCAGAGTGATGTGCCCGCAGCGCCTCTCTGTGCCCCTTTCTCCTCCTCTGCTACTGCAGCGCTCCAGCTGCTTCCCACCCTTGCCCAGAGAAGGAGGCAGCTGTTGATTTTAGCCCTATTTAAGTCTCCTGGCAGCACATTGCAGGATTTAAAAAAATTTTTTCTGATTACATTTTCATGTGACCTTGCAAAAAAAAAAAAAAAGAAAAAACTGGGAAGACTCACCTGCTATCAGTAAAATGAAAAGAGAAATCTAATATTTTGTTTTGAAAAGCAATGGCATTCCTTTGCTGTTGGAAGTCTCCCAGGGGCCAGGGGCATGTACCTAAGGGAGTTACCTGTAACTTGTGGCTTTTAGAGGGAGAAGAAAACAGACAACTGAGGGCTAAGCCAGGGGATATGACATTCTGCCCAGAGAGTGTTAGGTAGATGTTTCTTGCCTGCTTGTGGGAAGTCAAGCCACCCAATTTATAACAGAGGAGTGTGGATTTTTGCTTGATAAACCTGATTTCCCTTTTCCCCCATCATTTGTTTACGTGCTGGGTGGATGGGGCTACTCTCAGCTGTCTTTGTTAGAAGCTGAGTCTCCTTGGTGAGAAGGTCTTTGAACATACTTGTTGAGTCAGGTAGAGGAGGGGACCATTTGGGTTCTGAGGGTTGTCAATCACAGAAAATCTGAAAAATGTCAGACAACATAATGGGTCCTGCAGCCAAACCATGCCTGAGCATCTCCTGGTCAAACAGACCTGGCTGCAGAACTGTGCTTTTTCTCAGAAAGTCATTGTTTTTTTAACTAACTTTTAACTTAAGATTTTTCCTGATCCTGTTTTAAAATTCTGTTTGCAGCTGCAGGTGCCCATAACTTACTTTTGTCATATTGGAAGCTAGCCTCTTGATTACTTTTCTCACTCTGTGGCTGCCCCAACAAGATTGCTGGAGGGTTGAGTCATACCTTTTTGCTGGCATCAGTGAGGGTTTTGCGAAGAGAAGCAGAAGTACATGGCAAGGAAATAAGCAACTTGGGAAGCATCTGATCTTATCCAAGTCAGGAAAAAGAGGGGCAGTGGTTAGCTGAGTCTGGGTGCGAGGTTAAGATCTTTTTACAGAAACAATTGCTAGAAGGAGAGGGCTTCCCTGCATTTCTGCCTGTTATTGTACTGGGTGCATGCGATACAGTGGTAATCAGATGTGGTATTAATACCAGGCAAAATGTGCTGCAGTACTTTGGGACATAGTGCTTTCATAAGTGCTTTGGGGAGAAAAAGGTGACTGGTCCAGGACTGCACCAATAAGCTGATTTTAAAACAAAGCCAAACTTCTAGCTACCACTTGCCTTAATATTTGTCTCCTTCTTAACTTTATCTTCTGGGTGAGAAAGTCATCATAGAGGAAGTGACATCAGAGGTGGGCTTAAAGGATGAGTAAGTACCAGACTTTGGGGATGGGGCATAGCATGCATAAAGGTGCAGAGGCATAAAATATACATTCAGAAAACTGCAAGCATCTCAGGATCATAGCAGGAGAGGATGCAAGGTGTGAATTGGTGAATAAGCTGGTTGCACCAATGGACACCAAAAAGGTAAGTTGAAGATCAGATAATGAAGGCCATATATGCTGAGTGTGGACTTCATCCTTAGTAGGCTCGGGGAAATGGGGGATCACAAGGAGTTCTGCAAGAGAATGACATGATTCTCAGTTTTGAAAGGTCCATCTAGGGGTAATGTGAGGCTGATTTGGAGAGGAGCAGTACTAGGAGCAGGGAGACCAGTCAGGGGCTATGTGAGGGATGACAAGGACCTCAGCTGTGACTGCCAGGAGGTACCAAAGAATAGGAAAGGTGGAAGAAGAAATCTTCAGGATTCTCCCAGAGAGAATTTTAGGGAATCAGTTAAGTCTTCATAATTTGTGCAGTTTAAGGGTTTTAGAAACTGAGATGGGCAAAAATACTTGAGGTTTAGGTTTATTCTTTTTTTTTTTTTGGTAGCTCACCATAGATTAGTTTCTGAATTTTGAAGAGAGATTTCTTCTCTGTTTCCTTAATTTTGCCCCTGGAATTTAAGGAGATATGCAAATGCCAAGGAAAATGCCAAAACAAAGAGGGGTGCTTTGCGGAGATAAGCAGCTTGCTCAATACACTGCCTGAATTTTTTAAGGCCAAATTCACGGGGGGCAGGTACCTCTTATAGTTTCTTGTTCTCTGCAGATATTTTACAGATATTTTCAGGTTTGTCTTTTGTTTCTTTAAATATAATCACAGTTGCTTTATAATCTATGTTTGATACTTTCAGTATTTTAAATCTGTATGTATCTATGTCTGCATTCTTTTACTGCTGGGTCTTACCCATAGCATCTCTTTCCTTAGATGCTTGGTTATCTTTGACTGTGTGCTGCTCGTTATCTTGCATAATTATATGTGAGGTATTCCTGAGTTCTAGTATGAAGGTACTTTCCTCCAGATAAAATTTGTGCTTGTACTTGCCAGGCAAATAGATCTGACCCATGGTTGCATCCCCCCAGGGAGGGATTCACTTCCCTCCCCTTCTGCTCTGGACCAGGTTGGGGAATGGGGAACTAGGTTTACTTCTGGTTCACATTTAACCTGAGGGTGATTACGATTCCTTTCTGGGCCCCAGCTAAATATGCTTTTGTGGGTAACCTGTTAGACTCATTGCTTTTGTCAGCTCTGGGATTTTATTTCTCTTAGCTTACCCCAAAGGTTGCAGCACAGTTTGGACAGATTCATGTCTTTATGACAAAAACAGCTTTACGAACTTTCTTTGTGTCCCTTGGCTCTCATTTTCTCTTAGATTTTGGGCTGGTTATTCCTTACTATCTTGCCAGAACATTGCCAACTTTTTGAAAAAAAAAATTAAAATATTTATCTGGCAATGTTAAGATTTTTTTTTATCTTCCAGTGGGAGAATTGGTCCAAAAACTTCCCTGCCATTGCCAGAAGCAGAAGTCTTTCTTAGATTCTGTAGAAATCCTGATTTTCCTGAGTCAAATATGTCAATTGAAACATCTAAGAAATGACAATATGCTTCAAATATAAATAGGAGGTGTTAGGTAAATTCTTCATTAGTGAATTCATATTGGCTAAGAGAAGTTAGGTGTGTTTGAGATCTCCCCTAATTTCTGAGAGCTGTGTTACAGTGGCAGTGTTGGATGGTAATGAAGGGCTCTGGAGTCAGACATAATTGAGTTATTTACTAGTATGGGACCTCGGACAAGGTACCTAACCTCTCTAACACTCAGATTCTCACCTGTAAATTGAGAAAAATACCTACCTCCTAGGGGTTTGTAGAGATTAAATAAGATAATTAATATGACCTTGCAGAATCCCTGGCACATGGTAAGCCCTCACTCAGGTAGTTCAGTATTGGTACTATCGTTATATTAACATTTTTCTGCCACATGGTCCCTTAAGAATGAAGTTGGACCCAGACCTCACATCATATACTAAAGTTAATTCAAAATGGATCAAAGACCTAAATGTAAGAGTCAAAACCATAAAACTCTTAGAAAAAAATATAGGCATAAATCTTCATGACCTTGGATGATTATATAGTGGTTTCTTAGCGATAACACCAAAGGCACAAGTAACAACAACAAAAAAATAGAGCAATCGGACATCATCAAAATTAAAAACTTGTGCTTCAAAGGACAACATCAAGAAAATGAAAATACAACCAGAGTATGTGAAATTTTTGCAAATCATATAAGAAACTTGTATCTGGAATATATAACTCAACAATAAAAAGACAACCCAATCAAAAATGGGCAAAGGATCTGAATAGACATTTATCCAAGGAAGATACGCAAATGACCAATAAGCACATGAAGAGATAGTCAACATCATTAGACGTTGGGAAAATGCAAATCAAAACCACAGTGAGATATCACTTCACAACTACTAGGATGGCTATAATAAAAAACAAACAAAAAATGGAAAATGTGTTGGTGAGGATGTGGAGAAACTGGAACCTTCATACACTGCTGATGGGAGTATAAAATGGAAAACAGACACTTTGGAATTCAGTCTGGCAGTTCCTTAAAAAGTTAAACATGGAGTTACTATATGACATAGCAATTCCACTTCTAGGTATTTACCCAAGAAAAAGGAAAACTTAGGTCCACACAAAAATTTGTACATCGGTGTTCATACCAGCATTATTCATGATAGCCAAAAAGTAGAAACAACCCAAATGTCCATCAGCTGATGGATGGATAAATGAGGTGTGGAATATCCATGCAATGGAATGTTATTCTGCAATAAGAAGAGATGAAAATGAAGTGCTGGTATATGCTGCAACGTGAATGAACCTTGAACACATACTAAGTGAAAGAAACTAGTCACAGAGGACCACATATTATATGATTCTGTTTATGAAATGTCCAGAATAGACAGATCTATAGAGACAGAAAGTAGATTAGTAGCTTCCTGGAACTGGGAAGGATAAAGAGTTGTAGGGTGATAGTTAATGGGCATGATTCTTTTTTTGGGGGGTGGGTAATGAAATCTTCTAAAATTGATTGTGGTGGTGGTTGCACAACTCTGTGAATATACTAAAAGCCATTGAATTGTAGTATTTAAATGAGTGAATTGTGTGGTATGTGAATTATATTTCAAAAAGCTGTTAAAATATTAATAGTTTTGGGTAAAAGATAATTGATCTGACATGGTCCTTCTATCTGTTTCTCCATCCATCTGTCTGTCGTATTGTTCATTTATCCATCCATCCATCCATCTGCCCATCTACCTAGCCACTCTTCCTTCCATCAGTCCATTCATTTGTCTATTTACCCTTCCTTCTGTCCTCCCATCTCATCCCATCCCATTTTCCCCTTTCTCCCTCACTCTTATCAGTCATCAAAAGAAAAAAAAAACCTAACCATTGCTCATCTGCTAATGTCTAGCAACCATGCTAGTCCCAGCTTTTCATCATGCTACTTTGGCATTTCTGCTGTCCTTATGCTTTGTGGCTTAGCGTAAGATGACTTTTTCAAGCTCTCCAGAGGAAATGCTCTTTATCAATTCATCTAGTAAATAGATGGATGCGTAGAAGTGGGGACCGAGAGGAGTTTGATGCATACTCAGGGGCTTGCTGAAATGGCAGGAGCACCTGGCTTACATCTCGCCTTTGAGGAGCCCTCTGAATGGTGTGTTGGAAATTTTCTGGTTTTGTTTATTTGCTGTGACAACTCAATGTTAAATTATGTGTGGCACTCACTTCTGCCTCCTATCTGTGGCTCCATGCAAGTCTGATGCCCGGTAGCTGAACTCCCCATTATTAACACAATATTGCGTGATTGCAAGGTTTACCTGGTTCAAAACAGCTTTCTTAATGAGATTGCTCCTCTTTGTATCATCATTAATCAGTATGATGTCAGCTGTTCCCTTGCCCAACCTCTAGTACACTTGTTTCCTAACTTTATTGCCCATGAGAATCACCTGGAAAGCTTATTTAAAATGCAGAATCCTGAGCCCCTACCTCTAAGAAATTCTGGTTCAGTAGGTCTAAGGTAGACCCAGGAACCTGTGTTTTAAAGAGCACCCCTAGTGACTCTGCTGGAAATGCTCCTTGTATCACTCTGAGATACTCTACCATAATTGATCTGTTGGTGCCAGCATTAGTTAACAGTATGGGAAACTTCTAATTTCTCTGCTACTGTCCATTTTTTTCAGTCCAGAAGAGATGATCCATGGCTAAGAACAAGCAAGTGTTAGTCTACGTGTTAACTTCTCCCATGGAGTTAGCAGGTAGATTATGGTGCTTTGAGATTTTTGAAGGAGACAAGAACTCAACAGCCCTAGGCAACTTTCATATATTTATCTAAATAATCAGCATCTGGATTTAGAAACACTATTTTATATTGGATTTTTGCCTCCCTTCAGTTTGTTTGATTTGGTAGGAAAAGCAACTTGAATTTTTGGAGACCGGGGGAGTGGCCTTAGGAAGAGAATTGATTGAGGCCAAGGGGTGGGATGGGGAGGATGTTAGCTGTAGTGAAAACTCTTCTCTGAACACAGATAACTGGAGTTCTGACTCCAAAAATGTGGTCAGCAGGCTCTAAAATGCCTCTAGATCTGCATATACCTGATGAACATATAAATCCATCAGAACACCAAATTCCTCACCATCAAAAAACCTTTGCAGAAGCCCTAATTACACATGAGACTGTATTTAAAAAAATAAGCTTTAGGCCAACACCAGCCATCCTTGCTGTTTGGGATATTGATGTCCAAAACATTGTTATTGCACACAGACAAGGGAACAGGAGGGATAAACTACATTTCAGTTGAACACAAGACAGAAAATACTCCAATAGCATCTTACACGTATACGTCTCTCTTTACAGTTTTCAAAGCACTTTCATTTGCATTAGAGTCCTGTGATAGAAACTGAACGGGAATTCAAATGAAATGACCTGCTAAATGCACCTAGATAGTAAATGGCAGAGCTGGGATTTGAATGCATGTCATCTCGTTTCTCCTTCCGTGCTATTTTTACGACATCACACCACTAAGAACATGAGGTTTTATTAGCTATTAATATTTGTACGGATGTGATTATTTACGGGAATCCTACTGTGTTATTCTTTAGAATATGAATGATAAGCTACTGACACTACTTGAACAGAGCTATATAAATGCTTGTGACATGGTGTCAGTAGTTAGTGTATGTGTTTTGAGGGAGAAACTGAATGTCCATACAGTGGGTCAGGAAAATCTCATGATTTCTCTTAAAAGCCCAGGAAGCTTTCCTAAAAGAGATTGATTTTATTTTTTAATTTTGAAAATAGTATTCCATTTTTGAACTTTTCAAAAAAAATATAACACCCATATAGTAAAATGCACAAGTCTTAAGTGTGCAGCACGATCAGTTTTTACAAATTGAACATACCTACATAGCCAGTACCCAGCACTCCAGAAGTTTCTCATGATCTCTTTTAGTTATAACCCCCTCTAGAGTAACCAACATCCTCATACCAATGACATAGATAAATTTTGGCTGTGTTTGAACTTTATTTAAATAGAATAATAGGGTACTATCAGTTCTGCTATAATGCTTGTTTTGAAAATGCAAATTTCCATTATGATTGATACATTAGGGAACAATTTGAGCATAATGTAATTTAGTGTTTACTTATGGGCAATTTTGTCCTCAAGAAACTCTAAGTGAATGTAGAAAACTTCACCCAGCTGAACTGAGCCCAGTAGGAATACACATGCACACACCTTAGCCATCTACCAGCCACCTGAGTTCATTGATGAGTGTGTTATGAACCACACCCATCCACGTCTGGTGATACACACTCCATCCTATCTCTGGTAACGCTGCTTCCACCACCAGCCCTTCCTATGCCCACTTCCACAAGCAAACTTCAGGTCTTTTTCAACAAAAAGTGCTACTTATTTTAGTATTTATGCATTTTAAAATTATTTTACATGTGGAAAATTGTGCTACCATTTTTACTAGATTTCTATTTTTTATTATATGTTCTTTTTTATTCATATATATATTTTTAAATTGACAAGTAATGAATTCTATATATTCATGGGGTGCACAGTGATGTTTGGATACGTATAATGTATAATGATGAGAGTAATAAGCATATCCATCATTGCAAACATTTATCATTTCTTTGTGTAGGGAACATTCACTATCCTCCTCCTAGCTATTTGAAACTAGATAATCTATTGTTAACTGTAGTCATCCTACAGTGGTATAGAACATTAGAACTTATTCCTCTTATCTACCTATAATTTTGTGTCCTTTAACAAATCTCTCCCTGTCCCCGCCTTCCCCCTACCCTTCTCAGCCTCTAGTATCTTCTGTTCTACTTTTCACTTCTATGAGATCAATCTTTTTTAGCTTTCACATATGAGTGAGAACATGCAGTGTTTAACTTTCTGTTTCTGGCTTATTTCACTTAACATTACGTCCTGAGATTTCTATATCTTTTTTTTTATGTGTCATTGGCAACGTTTTGAATACTCTGTCCCTAACCCTGTTTTCTCATAAGCCCTGTGATTTTAGTTGCATGAGTTTGCATAGTGTGGTGGGTTTTAGGAACATGTACATCACATTAAAGCAGAACTGATTGTATTTCTCTTTTGTGTCTGGCTTCTTTCAACATTATGTTTGAGAGATTCATCAATATCATTATGTATAGCAGTAGTTCATTTATTTTCATGGCTGTATAATATTTCATTGTGTGAACATACCATAATTCATGTATCTGTTCAACTCTTGATGGACTGGTAGGTTGTCTTTAGATTCAAACTATTAAAAATCTTGTACATGTTTCTTTAAGAGCATGTAGGTATATATTTCCATTGAGTACATACCCAGGAATGGAAATTACTGGGCTTCAAGCTGTGTGTATGTTCAGCTCCAGTAGAAGTCACCGGTTTTCCAATGTGGTTGTACCAATTTATAGTCTCACCAGTGTGCACCAGGATTCCAGTGGCTCCGTATCCTTTCCAAAACTTGGAATTGTCTGTCTTTTTAATTTCAGCTATTATGGTAGGTGTGTTTGGTATCTCACTATGATTTTAATTTGCATTTCTTTGATAACTAAAGTCTAAGTACCTTTGCATATGTTTATTGGCCACTTGTATACTCTTTTTCGTGAAATGTCTCTAGAAGTCTTTCGGCCACTTAAAAAAATTGAGTCAATTGCCTTTTTTCCCTTGATTTACAGGTACTCTTTATATATTCTGGGTGAGAGTCTTTTGTTGGTTTTATGTGTTATAAATATGCTCTCCCACTCTGTGGTTTCTATTTTTTTTTAAACTCTTTTAATGGTGTTTTCTGATGACCAGAAGTTTTTACTTTCCATCCAGTCCTGTTTATCAGTCATTTCCTTCATTGTTAGTGCTTTCTATATCCTGGTTAAGAAATGTTTGTTTACCCTAAGGTCATGACGATATCAATCTGTATTGTCTTCTAGAAGCTTTACTTTTTAAATTTTCCCTCTTATATCTACAATCTACTTAGGATTTCTGTTTGTGTATGATATGAGATAGGGATCAAGATTTTTGGGGGGTCTATTTACATTTGCATATCTAATTGACAGAGCAACACTCATTGACAAGACTGTCATTTCCCTACAGATGTATAGTGCAGTCTTTGTCATCAATCCAATGTCTAGTGATCTATTTGTCTCTTGTTGGGCCAATACTGTATTGTCTTTGTGAAGTTTTATAATTCTTGTTGCTGCTAATATAATTTCTTCACCTTCATTTCTCAAAATTATCTCAATTACTCTTAGATTTTTGACTTTGGAAACATCTTGCCATTTTCTATCAAAAAAAAACTTGGTTGGCTTTAGATTGGAATTACATGAATATGTATTAAAAAGTTGTTCAGAATTGACATCTCTATGATATTGGTATACCCCTTGATTTATTTAGGAAACAAATATAAAACTAGTCAGTGCTAGTCTTTGATCAATTACAAATGAAATACCACTCATATGGAGGGTGAATCACTCCTTCATCTTTTTAAAGGCATTGTTGTAATCATGCCAGTTGAAGCCGGAGATGCAGAGGTCGAGGAGGATCATGATTTAGCACTGGTAAGTGAATCACTTACAGGTTTCGTGTGAACAACCTGCCTGAAGAGAGTAGCTTTCCTGTTGTCTCTCATTAGCTCCATTATTTTTTGCCAGCAGACAGCTTTGTTGGAAGAAAAGAGGGAACATCTTATTCAATTTAATAGACAGAATTTAAATACAACAGAGATAATTGCAGAAGCATCTGGAAACATCACATAGATGAACCAGTGGTGTTTAGAGTTGCTGGAAAATGATATATTCATATGCCAAGAATAGAGATGTAATACTTCTGGAAATTTTTATTCCCTGGGGAAATCAATTTTTTTTTCTGTTTTTAAGATCTGTAGCTGAAAAGATGCACATTTTAAAAGAATTATTTGGAAATTTGGAGGTCCCCTTATCTATTCCCCTCCCAATGTAGGACACTCATTCCAGTATACTTTGCAGAAGCCATAGAATTGTGGACGGATAGATATTGGAGAAGAGATTCTGGCTTACTCCTTCCATTTTGGAGAAGGAGACGCTGAGATCCAGAGAGGTAAAATTACTTGTACACTACTGGAAGTAGGGGCCAAGTGTCCTGATTCTCAGTCCAGTGCTCATTTCAAGAGTTAAGCATTTCCCAAAGTATTTTCAAAGCATAATCCATGTAATTATAATCTTAGGAGAGTGAAGTATTCCGTCTAAGAAGGGATCCTTGGCAAAATTTATTTGGGAACTTTTGCAAAGCATATCCTCTTTTGGAAATTTACTATTGATATATACATTGGCACTGTTGCCATAGAGTAAGGACATTTATTTAACTGTAATTCAGCCTTTTTTAAACATTTAACCATGGGCCACTTTTTGCTTAGAACAACTTGTTACAAGACATGGTGCCTCTTCAGGAAACCTGCAATAGGCAGTAAGGATCTGCCTGGCAGCCTGTGCCACCGGCAAGGCCTCTCCCTGTAACTTTCACTTTTTGCTTATGGCCATGTCCTCTGGAGTGGTCGTTTGTAGCTAAAAGTCCTCTTGCGTTTTCTAATTGCACTTGCCTGGGCCTTTGATTGTATCAATCCATTTGGTCCTCAGAAATTTTTTAGAACGGCAGTTCAATCTCTGTCTTATAGATGAGGAAACAAAGAATTCAAAGGGTTAAACAACTTGTTCAAGGCCACCCAGCTTAGCAGATAGGATGTGCTTCCCATCACACCTGGCTGCCTCCTTACCAGATACTATCTTCATTATTATGGAGACACTATCATTTGTCAGTATTCTTTTTTTAAATCAACTTTATATAGGTATAATCTGCACACAATAAAATGTAGTCCTTTCAAGTACTGTGTAGTAGTCAGTGGATTTTGACAAGTGTGCATACACCTGTGCACTTGCTGCCGCCATCAAGCTATACAACAATTAACCTGGTCAGGTTCGAACTGCAAGTTCTGTGTTTTCATTCTCGGTTCAGCCCTCGAAGTCTTTACTGTGTCGCTTTGGGTCTGCTTCGCACCACTCAGGGTTTAGTCTGGGACTTGGCCGTGACTGAAATGTTAGTTCAGTTGCCCAAGCCTTCCGGATACTGCTTTGGGTCTCTCCTGCACAGCTCAGGTGTGAGTCTGAGACTTGGGGAGGTTCCTACACGGGGAGCTCCTGCCCCAGCTCTCCCCTCTTCGAGATTCCCTGCACTACCCCCATCCCATAGGGAGCCCTTTTTTTCGGTGGCTCTGGCCAGAAAGACAAGATTTTCATCAGAGATTTAGCCCTCATGTTGCTGTTCCACCCTGCGGTTCCACAGTTGGGATCTGCTTTCTGGGCACAGCCGGGAGATAAAAGAGGGGAAACAAGGGTGGGAAACTCACCCTTGTGTTTCACCAAGTTTTGAGTCCTCCAAAATCCATTGATTTAGTTTGCTTTTTTGGGTACTCAGGTAGTTGCTGTGTGTATTTTGTGCAGAGTTTTTAGTTGAAAGTCGTGGAAGATCACAGGGGAACCAGAATTCTCTATTTACTTATAAATGTGTTTGATTTTTGTTACAAGAGACTTCTAAGCAGCTGGACTTTACGGCCTATTTTGAAAACCCCTGAGAATAAGAGGGAGTATCTATATTATTATACTAAATCAAAAGAAATTATTTACAAGTTCCCTGGCCTGAGCCTCTTGCACTAGCAGGATAAGTTCATTTTTTTCTAATCTCTAAAGGAACAAATGGATGTTCCTGCCATTCTGTGCTCTATTCTAATCCCTTTAGGCCTAATCAAGAAGCTATGAACATATCCCAGAGCCCTAGGATCAAAAGTCAAGACAAAAGACCATGCAACAAGAAGACATTGAATCCTATTTTTTGCTTTCATGAAAATAATAATATCTCTTGGAAAGTGAAAGTGCATCTTTTGCAAATATTTTTCATCACAATAAGGAAAATTTGAAAGTAACAAAACAGAAAGAAAAATGACCTATAATCCCTTAACCCAGAGAAAGTCACTGTTAACATTTTCTCTTTGCTTACAGATCTTGTAGAAATGTATCTTTATCTTCTGTTTACAAATTTGCTGTACTATTAACCATGGAGTACAAAAATGATTATGAGCCAACACTCTAGATATTTTATATAAAATATGTTCTCATTGTATATTTAAAATAATTCTGAGGAATTAATGGCTAGTTGGCAATAAATGAAGATCTGAAATTTGTTCATTATTCTAAAACAAAAAAATGTTAGCATCCCCAGCTATTCTAATTTTGATTAATATTGCACAGTAAAATCTTCAAAGAAAAAAAAGATGAAAATAATGGATGATCTTTTCCCTATTGCATTAGCTTCCTAGAGCTGCTGTAACAAAGTACCACAAACTGAGTGGCTTAGACCAGTGGTCCCCAACGTTTTTGGCACCAGGCACCAGTTTCATGGAAGACAATTTTTCCACGGATGGGGATTGGGGGGGTACGGTTTCGGGATGATTCAAACGCATTACATTTATTGTGCAGTCAAACCTCTCTGCTGATGATAATCTGTATTTGCAGCCACTCCCCAGTGCTAGCATCATTGCTTCAGATCACCAGGCGTTAGATTCTCATAATGAGCGTGCAACCTAGGTCCCTTGCGTGGCAGTTTACAGGAGGGTTTGGGCTCCTATGAGAATCTAATGCCGCCACTGATCTGACAGGAGGCGGAGCTTATGCAGTGATGAAGGTGATGGGGAGCGGCTGTAAATACTGAGGAAGCTCCTCTTACTTACCCACCACTTACCTCCTGCTGTGCGGCCTGATTCCTAACAGGCCACGAACCTGTACTGGTCTGCAGCCCAGGGGTTGGGAACTTCAGGCTTAAACAACAGAAATTTATTCTCTCATAGTTCTGCAGGCTCAATGCCCTTAATCAAAGTGTCAGAAGGGGCCAGGCGTGGTGGCTCATGCCTGTAATCCTAGCACTCTGGGAGGCCGAGACAGGAGGATTGCTTGAGCTTAGGAATTCGAGACCAGCCTGAGCAAGAGCAAGACCCCGTCTCTACGAAAATTAGAAAAACTAGTTGGGTGTGGTGGTGCATGCCTGCAGTCCCAGCTACTCGGGAGGCTGAGGCAGGAGCATCTCTTGAGCCCGGGAGTTTGAGGTTGCAGTGAGGCATGATGACACCACCATACTCTAGCTGAGGTGAGACAGCAAGACTCTGTCTCAAAAAAAAAAAAAAATTAACTTCGGAAGGGCATCCTCTCTTCAAGACTCAGTAGAATCCTTCATCGCGTCTTCCTAGCCATGGTGGTGGCCGTCAGTCCTTCATGTTCCTTGGGTTGCAGCTGCATGACTCCAACCTGTTGTCACATGGCATTCTCCCTGCCTGTGTGTCTCTGTGTCTCTCTTTTCTCTTCTTACAAGGACAACGGTCTTACTAGATTTAGGGCCTACCCTAATTGAGTATGACCCTACTTCCAAATAAGGTTGCATTCTGAGGCACTAAGGGTTATGACTTAAACATATCTTTTGGGGGACACAATTCAACCCCAAACACCTGCCATTTCCTGTCATTTTCCCCATCCCGCTGGGGCCATTTTCCCTCCAGCCAGGATATCTACCTATCCACTGTGACCAGCAGAGGTGCCCCACACAGAAGTGTCATGTGACACATCTTGGGGGAGTGACCTTGTGCAGTGCCCTGACCACCAGCCTGCCTGCTTCCCATCCCCCACCCCCTACCGACCTTATGACCCTTCCACCCCTCTTTCTACCCTCACCCCTTATCCCAATATCTCTGGTAAGGAGCTACAGGCTTCCTAGAGCTGATGGCCTTTTTCTGGTTTTCACAAGACAAAAAGCTGAGGGTAAATGTGGAGCTATGTGAAGGAAACAGAATTTTCTTCTTAAATTTCCAGATTCAGAAACAATTATTGAACATCTGTTATGTATAGGCACTGAGCCAGTTTCCTTTCATCTGTGTAACATTTATTGTAAATGTTATACAACTTTTACTGAAGAGGAAACAGTATTAGGTAGGTTGAGTCATATAGTAGGGAAATTTCAGAGTAGAGCTTTAAATCCCCAATGGCAGCTTGAACAAGTAAGGAAATTGTAATAAAGGGTCTGGCTCCATTTTTGATGTTTGACTGCTGACAGCTTTCAAGCCCCGCCCTCCTTCAGCCTCCTGTGTCGTCCCACCTCTGGGCAAGCCAATAAGAAGACGGACCTGCTCCTTCCCCGGGTGCTAGTAGGACGTTCAAACCTTGCAAACCCAGCCACTGCTTACCCTGGCCATGATAGAAACCAAAGCCACTTGCCCTCCCTTTGCTCAAGCTGTTTTGGAATGGCCTGGGGGCCTGCTGTCCCTGGAAAGCCTAATGATGTGAGCGACAACCTTTTTAGACCCTCTTGGTGCATGTGTGATTCGACATCTGAATCACTTTTGCATGGGGGAACTGCACAACAACTACAGATAAAAATATTCAAGCAAATTGAGTGCTGCTTTGCTGATCCTCAGAGGACTAGTACAAACATATAGTCGATATGTGTTTGGCGGAAAGAGGCTGGAAGATGTGCATTTGTTTTTCAGGCCCTTGCTCCCCAGCAGGGTACTTGGTGGGGCTGGTAAGGGAGAGACGTTTCTCTCCATCTTTGCAGCATTTGTTTTTCTTCTGCTATTGCACTGCTCTGAGTTTGTTACTCATTGGCGGAGGTCTTAAATCTTGTCCTCAACGTCCAATCTGCTTCTTCAGTGCTGTTTGGTTATTACCCCAAGACCCTAAGTCCACATACATTTAGTGTTATAGCCCCACAAGCTGATTGATTATGCAGAACACCACATGCATCCTCTGGAAGTTATTTTTTTTTCCTCCAGCTGGGGAGTTATTTGTCCTATGGAGAAAGGAGTGGTTGTACGCATTGCATGTGTGTTAATACATAATGCAGGATTAATTTGAAAATTGCATGGAGGTCTGAATGTGCATTATGCAAAAAGCAAAACTGGCTGTATTATGAACATTTGAGTTCTGCATGCAGAAATGTTCAGGGAATATGTGGTTCAGTTCAAGTGACACCATTCCCAGCATAATGATTCTATAATTTATTCAGACTCAGACATCTAGCACTGTTGAAATTTTGTGTTAAATAACCTAATTGGTATATATGAAAACAGCTTCCAGTAATTCAAGTCCTTGGAGTCAGCCCAACTGTATAATCTTGGCCTCAGCAAATACTTGAGGAAGGTAGAAGGGTATTTAGCATGCATTTGGCTATATATTTGATTCTAGTATATAAGACATGGGGATTATCCTCAGATGCATGGCTGTCTTTAGACAGGGTTTGGAATCACATTCTGGCTCCCCTCTAACCACCCAGTGCACCCAGGAGCCCCTTTTTCTCTCCATGTCTAAGTGAGCTCAGGAATATAGACTCATTTTCAGGAGTCTGAACATGGTATAATTGCCAAGGGATTCAGTAAATAAGGCATGGCTTCACATCAGCTCCCAAAGAGTAAGCAGGAGAGGCCTGAGTGGGTCAGACCAGGGTAGCCCTAGCACAGTGCTGCTCACACTGAATACAGCAAAGATTGGTAGTACTGGAACCAAACATTGTCATGAGTGAGGTGGACCTATATGACCCTCAGATAGTGGGAGATGGTAATGTAGTACTTTTCCAGGTGTGAGGATGGGTTGCCTGGAGCTATCACACTGTCCACACTCTGTCCAAGAGATGTCTTCCTAAGGTTTCTTGTCACCTCTGGCAGGGACCACGTGGGGATCAGAGTCAAGAATGACCTTCACCTGTCGTATGTGGCATCAGCCATCTTTTCTGGCCTATGAATAATGGGCATGGGGGTTCAGGTTGGTGTTAGGAATCACCTGCCAGAGCCAACAGTGCTAAAGGGACCATAGGTTTATACAGCAGCAGTTAGCTTGGGGTTAGAAACAACAAAACAGCAAGATGTGTATGCAAGGAGAGTCGATTCAGGGTTTGTGTCTCCATATCTGTATAGGCCACTCATATCATTTAGTATCAGAAATGCGCTTGACCAATGGCAAGTATTAGGCTTAAGGAAACCTTTTTGGATTTATAGTTGTGAGGTGTCAAAGTATATTCTTGCCAGAGTTTTGCCCCTGTGTCCCCGTTAGAAAGGGGAGGGAAGTTGTCTGTGTTGCCTGCATGGCATGATGCCGAGGGCTGGGATATTGAACACTGGAACTCTCTAAAACAGCTCAAGGTTGCTGCTTGAGGTTTGGGTTTCTTGCTATTTCCTATTTGGGCATCCTACTGAATGAGTGGTTCCAATCCTCATGATTATTTTTTGAGTAGGGATTGATAATCCTGGTTTTAAAGACAAGAAAACAAAAGGCCCAGAGAAGTTAGCGTACAGAGGTAACAAGTGATGGAGCTCAGGACTCCTGAGTCCAAGAGCAGGGCTCTCTTTTCATCGCCTGGGGTCGGGAATTCTGGCTTCTGAAACTGGCTGCAACCATGGAGGTAGGAAATATTATTCCTTTCTTCTTTGTGGTTCCTCATCCTACAGAGAGGATTTTCAAAAATTCATTTTTAAAGATTTCATAAGAAGGATTGAACTATAGATGCATTCTTGGGTTTGACAGAGAGAGGCATAGTCTGGCTATTTTTCTTTTCATTAAAAGGGCAAATAATACTAGGGCCTTTTCTTTGCAGCTTTGGAATTTAGCCAATTATAAATATATTTTAGGGGATTCAAATACAACTCAAGTTCTTAATTAGAACATTTGGAAGCTCTTAGATAGAAGGTATTTTTAATCTTTTTCTAGAACAGCTGGATATTCCTGCATAGCTATTAGTGTAGACGAGATAAGCCCTGGAAACCCTTTTCTCCTTCTAAGGTGATAGGGAAGGTAAGGAATGAACTAGGGGCGTGTGGGCCCTGGCCAAGCCTACCATTTATCAGGTCATTTGCTTCATGGCACACTCTTTCCCTAATTTGTCCAAGAGGAACAAACATAATTTTTTTACATATTCTCATATTATAAATTCAGAAAGGGAAAGAGAAAATCATCAGCTATGTGAAATTTTGCTGATTAAATGTCATATTGGAAAGCCCTGGATAATTGTCTGCTGGGAGCCATACAATCTCACCCCTGGAGAGGGAGAGAAACCGGCTGGGAATGGAGCCCGGAGTAATTTTGTAAAAAAAAAAGATTGTGACTCTGATCATGGAAGAAAGAGAACACTTTGAGAACTCTTCCAGTTGGTTCTCCGCAAAGGCTGAAGCCCCAGAGTTTCAGCTTCCTCCTCTGTGCATGGCACACTCCTTGTCTCTCCTTCCCTGGGGGTCCCCGCCGCCACAGTGGCCACTGCTCAGCCTCTGGTCTACAATTGGGAGTTGCATGGTGTATCTGTCAAGGTCCGGTCTGGAAAACAGAAACCATGCTAGGTGTTTAAACAGAAGGGATTTAACATAGTGGATTGCACAGGTATTAGAAGACTGAAACAGCAGGGATGCTGAGGGGTCCCAGATATTAGTAACCGTAGAAAGCAATTACCATCCCTAGGGCTGGGGAGACACAAAGGAAGAGGTGCATCACTAGACTCTAGGATCTCAGAGAAGACGCCCTTAGGGGCTGTGCTCTGACTCCTGGGGTGTGCCCTGTGGCTTCTGCTTGAACCTCAGATCGGGAGGTGCTGCACGGCTGGTTCTCAGACCTCGAGGGAGCTCAGTACTGCTGAGGTTGAGAGCACCAACAAGCTGGAGGCTGGAGCCACTGCTGCCTTTGGGTGCTGGAGGGATACCGACAAGAACTGGAAATAGGAAGCGAGTCCAGTCTTCCCCTCCTCCTCCTCCATTCCAATAAGAATTGCTCAGAATTGAGTAAAACGAGCTTAGTAATAGGGCCTAGACCATCCCAGGGAGGAGCATGGAAAACCTGCACCTCCAAGTAAATAAAGCAGGCTCCTTGCCTCGACCCTGGTGGCCTCTAGGCCAGGGCTTGACTGGCAGTAAAGGTAACCCAGGGAACCGGGCTAGTGGGGCTGGAGAGGGGACACCCACAGCAGCCCTGAGCCCTGCACTGAGAGGCCCAGAGATTGCATGGCTGAGGCTAATGTCGTCCGTCCTGACTGGATCTGAACTGAAGGCAGGCCCAGCCGTCAAGAGCGAGGGGAAGCAATTGGAATAGATGGTAGATACACGTCAGTGACTCGACCATGAGATTTCCGTGAGAGAAACTTTAGGGAGAAAAGCATTGCCTGCCCCGCCAGTCAGTATTAAATGGGCGAGCGGATGGGGTGGAAGAGAGGAGAGCAAGCGGAGGGGAGAGAGCAGGGCAGGGAGCAGGGAATCGGAACTAACTCTTGCCTCTAGCTCTCCAGTAAAGGGTCGTATAGAGAGAAAATAGTAGTGGTACACAGCCTTTCCTGTAGACTGTGGCTCATCCCTTGCAGAGATTAGGATGCCAGTAGTAAGAGAGTTTGTTTTGATTTCCTCACTTAATGAAGATTCAGAAACAGTGGAAAACCGAGCTGCTGTAGAGGGCAGAACCCAACGCCTACTGTGTTCTTTGGGCACAGATCTGAGCATGTGAGCACCGGGAGTGCTCGGGTGCCTGGCCATCACACACTGCTCCTCACGCAGCAGGCCATCCCCAGGCTTGGCCCTGCCTATGGCAGCTACCCCTGACTCAGTGCCCTTCGCCTTAGTCTCCCATTGGTGGCTGCAGAACACCCTCCAGGCTGGGCGTAGTAATGATAGCCTCACTTCCATAGATCTGTAAGAAAGAAGCGCCAACCTGGTAGAAAGTGGGAAAAGGTTGCAAATAGATGGTTCCCAGAAAAAGGAAATATAAATGGCTCTGAAGTAAACAAAAAGATACCCAACCTCACTCTTCAAAAGAGAGGTGAAAATTAATAGTATAACAAGGTGCTGTACCAGGTCACCAGGCACGGATCACCTCATACGTTCTGGTAGGAGTATGAAGAGGTAACTTCTCTATAGAGAGCAATTTGGCGATAACTATCAAAAGTGACCCAGCAATTCCACGTCTAAGACTTTGTCACTCTAATACAATCTCACACGTGTGAAATGAAGTATATACAAGGACATTCGTTACAGCATTGTTTGTAATAGCAAAAGATTAGGATGGATGTAAATATCCATCAGAGGCCACCAGGTGAATACATTATGGCGCATCCATTCAATGGAATTCTCCACAGCCATTAGAACGAAGAACCATTGTATGTACTTACATGGAACAATCCCCAAGATACAGAACCTAAAAAAATAAGGAATGAACAGTGTGTATAGTGTGTGTGTTCAAAAACAATATATATTTCAAAATGAAAAGTTAAATGCCTTTTTTTTTTGGAGACAGAGTCTGGCTCTGTCACCCAGGCTGGAGGGCAGTGGCATCATCATAGCTCACTGCAACCTCAAACTCCTGGGCTCAAGTGATCCTCCTGCCTCAGCCTCCTGAGTAGCTGGGACTACAAGCCCATGCCACCATGGCCAGCTAATTTTTTCTATTTTTAGTAGAGAAATTTTCTATTTCAGCTGGGCTCGAACTCCTGAGCTCAAGCAATCCTCCCACCTGGGCCTCCCGGGCCTCACAGAGCGCTAGGATTACAGGTGTGAGCCACCGCACCCAGCTGTAAATGCCATTTTAAAAATACGTATGTTTATGCTTCTGTGTGCATAGAAACCTGTGGGAGGATAAACAAGGAACTGGGAACAGGCAATGCCTGTAGAGAGAGGAGTTGAGGGATTGGACACGGGTGTGGGGGAGAGCTACTTTCCCTCCTTACACTTTGGTACATTTTGAATTTTATATTGTGCATTATCTGGTCAAAAAACAGATTAAAATTTTTGGGAAAAAAATCCTTTCTCAGTCTTGCTGAAGGGCACAGCTTTGAGGCAAGGTGGCCCTTCCCACTCGTGCGCTGGCGACCATCAGAATCGAGGCAGTCCCCACTTCCACATGTCCTTAGCCCTGTCTGCTCCTGTGTCCTCCCCACCGTGAATGCCTGTGCATGCCTCCCTCCTCTTCCAGACTGCAACTCTCAAAGGGCAGGAGCCAGGCCTTCCCATCCCACATGCCGCAGCCCTCGGCATAGTGTTCACTGCACAGAAAATACTTAATAAATGTTGAATGCTGACTTGTCATTCATTCATTCACATCAGGGAACACCCTGAGGTCAGATTTATCTTTTCATATCAGATTCTTATCTCCCTAACTGCAAGGCAGCCTTTTAATCTCTCTGGTATCCCCAGCACTTAGCACGGTGCCCTGTATGTCCTAGGAGCTCAATAAGTATTGATGAGTGGCTCATGATGTTTAGTTTATCTTCAGATCAGATCCTTCCCAGCCAAACAGCAAGAACAGAGCCAAATCTTCCCCATGGAATGAACACCCAGGAGTCCCTAGGAAGGGAAGGTGGGAGGCTTTGTGATGGGGAAGGTGCCAAGAGCCTAGGTCAGTATCCACCCAAGGGCATCGTCAGAGATGTACCAGGGGAAGGGACTGTCACAATTCTTTTTGGCCACCACCTCAAGGTCCAGTTGCTGGGACACAAGTTAGGAAGAACTGGATAGATGCAACCAATCAAGTGATGAGAAGTCCAGATCCAGGCCATAGAGCCAACTCTTGGGGGCACTGCCCCATCACTGTAGAACAGTCAGAGAAAGCACACTGAAGGCTGGTTCCATGTCCTGAGTTGGCCCATAACTGAAGAAGCATCTGGAAACTCTACAAGGAGTCCATCATGTAAATATTGTGCTCTGAGGTCACAAACATAACCAGCCAGAAACTGCTACAGCTGAGACTTCTTCCGTGGAGGCCGAGACCAACAATTAACTCCATGTAAAGACTACCAGGAAGAGAATAAACAGGACAAGTTTCCCAAAGGACCCTGCCTCCCTGCCACTCCGTCTGCCTGAACAGGAAGTGTGAAGGGAGCAGGGAAGGTGTTAATGCCTTATTAGTAACTACGGTGAACGTTAATTAATTTCCTACACCGCTGGGAGACCCCAGCTACCTTTGATCTGCTGCTGCTCTGCTCCACCTCAGTGACGCCCTGTCTCCTCTGCCCCTGTAGACAGTTGGTTCCAGGGGTTCGATTCTGAGCAGGTCAGCAAGTGAGGAGGAAACGGTTGCCTGTGGGCATTTCTCAGATTGCTGGATGTTTGCTCCTGCAAAGGCTCGTGCAGGGTCAGGAGATCCCGGCTGCCCAGGGAGCAGGGCTGAGAGAGGGCCTCTCGGTAGGGTACGGGGCCATCGGCGAGCTGGGAGCCCGGGGGGAACACAGTGTTCCTTCAGCGTGACGTCTTGAAGGCACAAAACGTCTTTCTGTGTAACCCAAGTTGAAAAAAGCATCTGAGTCACTTTATACGTCAGGTGAATATCCTCATAAGCACGTCAGTAAAAATGTGCCGTTTCCTCTGACGTTTCCACAGCTTGCTAGAACGCTGCCTTCTGCTCCCGTGGCAGGCAGGAGGTCCCTCCCCTCCCTGTCCCGACAGAGTGGTCTTTTAGCTTATACCTCGGTCTTACCTTGTACTTTCCTGGGGGGAGGGGAAGGTGATTTGAGGACTGTGTAACCTCTTAGAATTAGAAGGGACCTCGGAGGGGTCTTCTGGCCCTGCCTCCCATCAGAGGCAGATGTCTGCAATGGACACCTTCCCAACAACTGCCTGACCCCCCGAATGCTGCGTGGTGCAGCCCAGGCTGCTCCTTCTTATTGGGGGGCTCTAAATGCTGCAGGTTCCTTTGGGTAGTAGCCAAAATCTGCCTCCTATAATTCCCAGTTGTAGGCTGGTGGTCCCAGTTCTGTCTTCTGGATTGATATAGGTAAAGTCCAGTTCCCTTTCCACCTGACCTTAGGGCCTTTTTCTGTGCTAAACTTTTGGTTTATTTTTGTGCCCACATGGTGGAGCCTTTCTGGACCTCCAAGAGGTGGCTTCTGTGTGACAGTGTCACTTGTAAAACATGGTGCCTGGAATCAGTTGGCTTCATCGGAGTCTGCATTCATCTGCACGTGCTTTCTCTTACTCTCAGGCTGAACACGCATCCTCATTAGCTCCCTCCTTCCCATGTGGCCTGAGATGACAGCAGTGGTGACCTTGGTTACTGTCCATGGCCAGGAAGCCATACTTGTCCCGTGCTCCCATGTGGCTCCGTACCTTACACTCCTGCAGGGAAAGTGGGTCACTCTGGGAAGAGCAGCTATGGTGGGAGGCAGCTCTATGTCCTCTGCGCCCACCCTCAGCAGAGCCCTTTGTTTCCAGGGTGTGTGGGTTTGATGGGAGGGCCGCATGGGGTCTTCTGTGTTCCTTTTCCCTGACCTGAACAGTGATGTAAGAGCCCTTGCTCCATCCCTGAGCAGCTCTGATGCTTCTTTAGCAGAGGGGACCCCTGGCTCCCTGACACCCCAGTTGCTCCATCCCCGTGCTGCCTCCTTCCTGTGTGCAGGACCACCTAGATGCTCTGTGCTTCCTAGGGATGAGCAAGCTGCTTTCTCTCTAGCCAGCTGGCTGGAAGGGGAGATGTGGACAGTGCCACCACCATGGCATCCCCTGAGATCGGACATTCTTCTTACCCCTGTTCCCCATACCCCTCCTTACACCAGGACCTAGGAGATGAGATGCCTTTCTTTGTTGTTGTTAGAGGCAGGGTCTTGCTCCCAGCCTGGAGTGCAGTGGCACAATCAGATCATAGCTCACTGTGGCCTCAAACTCCTGGCCTCAAGCCACCCTCCTGCCTCAGCCTGCTAAAGTGCAAGATGCCTTTTCCAAATACCATTTGTAAGTGTTGGAGCCACATTTTTCTGAACTAATCTGAGAACTATTCTGTGCTTTTGTCTGTCAAGTTCCTTTTGAGGAAGGCAAAAGGTAGTGGGGATAGCTCTGGACAGCCCGTCCCCACTCCGGGATTAAGAGAAGCAGCTGCTGGGAGATGGTGCACGGAAAAGCTCTTGCGACACGAATACCTCCGGCTTTCAAACTGGCCCCATTCCTCAGCAAGTTGATGAGCAAAATAAACTTTTGCAGACACGGTAAGTGGGAGCAGCGAGGTGAGAACAAAGCCATCTTTGACAGGCAGGGACATTTCCTTCCTCTTCCCGAGCGGCGTCTGGCGTTCCTAGCCCACTGTCGCTTCGGAGAGCTCCGGGAAGGGCTGTCGCTGCCACTGGGAGCTTGGTTTGTCATTCGTCATTCTGTTCTCTGCTCAGAAATTCAAGTAATTTGGAGCCCTTTAATCTAACAACTGCTTTAGGAAAAGAACATGTCAGACGTGTTTGCTGACATCACCTTTTCAGATGTTCACATAGTTAGGCATTGCTCCTTTTCCCTCCCTTTCCAGCGTTTTCTGACATTTTCATCCGGTGGTGGTGGAAAGGGGGCTGCGTGGAGGGCATTCCTGCCCTGCTGGCCTTTGCTCAGTCCAGGTGTTCAGGGCCAGTGCACGCTGGATACCTCTTCTCCCGGGCACACCCACAAGTGTAGATGACGCCTGCATTATGGTCACTTCGGTCAGTTGACTTCACGTCCCACAAGCTTGGGAAATGGAGGCCAGATGTACATACAGGTATGGTTTCTTGTTCAAGGGTTTTGCCACAACTCTTATTTTTAATTACCCGAAGAAGGGATTTAGAAGTCTAACAAATGAGTAAATACTTCAAAGTCAGCAACCCGTACCTGTGTTTCTTCAGTCTCCCCTTTGTTTATCCATTGAGCGTTTTACCATGCACGCCCCGGTCCCAGTGACATGGTTCTACCTCCCATCCAGTGGCAGGATCTCCTCCGCTGTGTTGCAGCCCACATGCCATCCTGCCCCTGCCATTCCTGGCTCCCCAACAGGAAGCTCAGTCCTGCTTCAGTGTCTGAGGGCACCAGCCACTGAAGTATCCCTTTGCCTCCCTGGTGTCTCCTTCCTCCTCCCAGCCCTGCCCCCGAGGGTGCTCGAATGTCTTCACCTCCCTCTTCCATAAGGCAGACTTTTAAGTATTTGCAGCAACTGTTTTCTCTCCGGCAGAGTCTTTGTATTTCCAGGTAAACATCACCAGATCTGTAAACCACTCTTCCTGTAACATGGTTCCCAGACCTCTGCCATTCCATACTTGTATAGTTGGATTAGAGAACAAAACCTGCTAAGTTCAGCCTTTTTGATCTGTTCAATTTCAATTTAGTGGTGTCAGCCTACCATCCCAGACTGCCAGTGTATGAAAATCCTGTCTCTGTCATTTGTGTTCTCCCGGAGCCTCTTATCCTCTGCACGTTTGGATCACAGAGCTGTGGAAGCGAACCTAAGTTGTAGGTAGCGGTGCAGTGGCCACAGAGTGTGCTCTCAGCCTTCAGTGGCACATTTGCATCAGGCCTCAAACGAAGGTGCAGACTGTGCCTGTGACAAGAATGGAGGCTGCCTGTCCAAATGCTAAGCACACAGTAGGTGCTTCATAAAGATGGATGTGGGTGAGTGGTTCTCAGAGCTGTCTGACAGGGGCCTGATTCAGTGTGCCATCCCTTTGTTTCAGGAAAGTAGCTTTCATGAGCTCATTTGCTAGGCAGCATCCACTGTGTTAAATCATGTGGTCATGAATTAACAATGAAAAACAGTCCTAATTAGGCTGGATTAAAAACACAAGTTAAGGAAGAGGAACAGCTGGGGAAGCATGTTCTGACTGTGCAGCCTCTGGCCCCAGTGGCTGGAGTTGGAGCTGTGGCACCCACTGCAGGGAACAATTTTTCTGGGAAGCAGGTCCCCCACCCAGTTGGCTGGCCCTGGAGAGAAAAAATATGTGTTTTCTCAGCACCGCCTTCTGCTTGTGCTGTCAGAATAAGAAAAAGTGGCTCTCGCTTGTTCTTCCCGCTTCCTCAGTTTCACATAAAATGATTTTACTTTATGGCAGTGAGTGCTTCAGTAAGCGCTTGCCTGCAGGGCTTGTGTCGGGAGTTGTGGAGGGATGAAAAATGTGGCAGAGGTTGGCTTCATCAGGATGTGAAATTGACTGTGAACAACGTGATTTATTAAAGACCGCTCGCTGTCTGTGCTGGCTAAAACGTGCACGCGGCACCTAGCAAGCGACCCTCACTCGGGTTGGCAGGAAGCCCTCTGAGGGCGGTCCCAGCCACTCCTCCTCTGCTAACTCCCCTGTGGAGGCTCAGCCCACAGCAGGGGCCAAATAATTCTGATTTTGACAGTTTTAATAAAGGATCATGCAGGCACTGGGAACATGCTCTTCAATGCCCATGGTCTAAATTAGGCACTAACCAAGACAAAGGCTGTAAACACGCTCCTCGATGCTTTCTCTGTCCCCACTGCAAAGATGGAGAAATGCAGGCTCCGGGAGATGGGGTAACCAAGTGAGTTAGGGGTGGCCAAGGTCTGAAAAAGCCAACCTGCTGCTTTCCCCTCCCTTTCCCTTGGGTGCCCAGGATAGGGGGATGAAATGAGATTTGGAGGCTGAGGATTTAATGAGAGACCTGGCTGGAAAGCAGGGAGCCCTGGCTTGAGCCTTTCTGCCACGTGGCCTGGAGCAAGTTATTGCTTTCTGAGCTTAGGCCACCGAGTGCACTTTGGAGTTACACAGCCCTGAGTTCTAAGTGTGCTTTGGTGACCAATTAGCTTTTAGACCTTGAGAAAGTTACTTTACTTCTTTGAGCCTTAGTTTCCATATCTATAAAATGGAGCTAATAATACCTGCCTGATAAGGTGGTTGTGAGAATGTGGGATGTGCCCAGCGAAGTGCCTGGCAACCTGTGATGCTGAGTAAATGTCTGTCTCCTCTGTTCCGTGCACAAGAGAGCCCAGGCAATTTATGACTCTATTTAGCTCTGTTTAGTAGAAAGCCCTCCCTCAGCTGTTTGCAGAGTTCCCCTAGAACAGTAGTTCCCAAAATGTGGTTCTTGGACCAGCAGCATCCACATCACCTGGGTACTTGCTAGAAACACAGCTTCTCAGGCCTACCCCAGACCTAGTGGATCAGACACTGTGGGGTGTGGTCCTACAGTCTGTTTCAACATATCCTCCAGGTGATTCCAATGCAGACTCACTGTTCTAGGATTTCCTGCTTCAATTTTGAACGGATGAGAACCATCTAGTCCTTTCTCATGAGGGGATGTGAAAGAGACAGCCAAACATTTTTTTAAAAAACACTGGGGGCTGAAAACCTGAGTTTGAGTCTCAGGTTTGCAAATTATGTGAAGGTAAGAAATTCTTATTAGAACCCTAAAGCAGCAAGAGCCTGTTCTTCAGAATGTCTGTCCATATCCCCATGTGTTTGGAAATAGACGCAGTGGTTCTCAGGCTTAGGAGGCTGGGCAGCTTTGCTGTTGCAAAGCTTGTATCCTTCGATAAGGTAGCCGCCCTCTGACGGGAAAAGGCTCCTGCCCTATAGCTTTATTAAGATTAAAACTCTAAATTTAGCTCTGGAGGAAGGTCTGCAGGCTCAGGACCACTTCATGAATGGCTCCAAATACCTCCAGACTGCAACTACTGGAGTAAATGACATTTAAAGGAAGCTACCAAGGCACCTTCTCATTTCCCCCGTCACATCTCAATGTGGTTAAACAAAGTGCCGTCAGGAGCCAGCTCTTTCAATGAAGGCAGCGGTGCGTAAAGTCATTCTGAATAGTTAATGAAACTATGGTAGCGAAGCTGGTGGGATGGTACAGAGAGTGCCAAGGCAGGGGTGGTGGTCAGGTCCTGAGCCAGCACCTAGGACTGGGGCCTGGTGCATGAGCTAGTTCTGTAAGGCAAGAAACACTCATCCTCCAGTGACCTCAAGTAGAAAATGCCACCAAAGGAGAAAAATATATGCATAGGATGAGGGGGCTGATATTCAAAATAGCTAATAAGTGGCAAGGCATAGGCACGGACCAGTCGATCCAAAGGGATGGTGGCCAAGTGCAGGAGCAGGTCCTTGAGGCCTCTGCAGAACCAGGTGTTACCCATTTTGTTGTTGTATCAGAAGACAAGTCATGGGGAGAAGCTGGGACTGTGGCTCTTACTAACTAGGAGGGTAGCAGATCAGCCTTTTAACATTGGATATAGTCTCTTTGATGGGCACCAGCTGAACATCAGCCCTGGAGGCAGAGCCTGAGGCCGTTCTCAGGGTCAGTGAGAGAGAACATATTCTTTGCTGCAACATCTCCTAGAACCACCTCTCCGTTCCACTTCCCTTCTCTGAGCCAGCCTGTTAGCACACCCTCTGTGGAGGTCCAGATTCATCAGCCTCACGCTGGGCTTCACCAGGATGACTATGTGGGCTGTTACATATGCACATGCATCCCCCCAGGGACGTAGATGGTTACATTGGTGACATTTAATAGTCACAGTACAACCTTCACATGTGTAGACTTAGGCTTCAACTAAGGAGAGTTTATCTCAGGAGGTGAACTTTGTTTCCTTTGCAGCCTGGTGGTGCTCAGGAGTAAAGGAAGCTCTTCTTTCTCCTTTCTTAGAATGGCTTTGAGTCGCTGGGTGACATTGCTCCGTGGGACCAGAAAGTGAGTCTATCAGTCCAGCTGTAGGGACTCAAGAGCCAAGCTGGGAGGGTCATGGTGTTGTTCAACCCTCAGGGGAACTGTGAACCAGTTGACTGAGCAGTGAATGAGTTGGAGGGACAGCAGGCAATAAGGTGCCAGAGCCTCTGGCTAGAAAACTTGCCTGGGTAAAAGGAGGGAGGAATTTAGCAGGCAGTGTTAATGGTAGATAAGTAGTAAATAAAGGTAGATTAAAAACTAAGGAACAGACTGACATTCTTCATACTGTTCTTCCAGTAGGATTCAACCTGACACCCTCGGCTTGGGGTGTGAACTCTGGGCTTCTTTGAGGCAGTGTGGCTTCAAGCAAGAATATCCGTAGTGGGTTTAAACTACCATTCGAGAATCTGCCAGCTATGTGTTCTATGACAAGTTATTTATCTCCATGAGCCTCAGATTCTCCCTCTTAAAATGAAAATAGCACTTACCTCAGGGTGTTGTGAGAATTAACTGAGAGTGTGTATTCCTTGTGAACTGTATAGTAGATTGCATATTCTTTGTGGACTATTTATGTGTGCACAGAGACTGTGGTGCTGGGTGGCTGAGAGGTACAGCAGGAAGAAGGCTTCCATACCGATTTGTTCAAGTGCTGGTCATCAACCATTTTCTTCCAAAAATAGTTAACAGTAGGACGTGGCCTTTGAAAAAGCCTTGTTGGAGACAAGATGGTGGCCGCAGCCTCAGGAGTGTTGCCCAGCCTGGCAGGGAAGTGAGCCTTTGATGGGGTAATTGATAGCTCATACACAATTCAACAACTCAATTAACTTCTCTCCCATTAGGAAGGATTGATTTCTTCCTTGGGATAGGGATTTGTGCTGATTCAGCTGCAGCAGCCTTCCTACTGCTGAACACATCAGCATGGTTAAAAAAGAGCTCCTCTGGTCGTCCTGCTGCTCAGAGGCCCCAGTGGAAAACGGCATGACTAGGGGAGCCCAGTGTTCAGTCCTACACACGGCATGTCCCCCTCGCCCTAGGAAGATGAAGGACTGAAGACCCATCATCATTTAAAAAATGAATTCCGTTTTCTTGCACCTTTTGTCTGAACACCTTGGGGCATACGTAGCCTAGGACATTGCAGCCCAGTGCTGCAAGTCTGTGATTTGCTGATGTCCCGCTGTTACCTTTAAAATTTTTTAATGTCAACTTTATTGAGAAATAATTAATGCACAACCAAATGCATTCATTCAAGGTATATAATTGGATGAATTTTGCCAGTTGTATACACCCTTGAAACCATTCCCACAATCAAGACACAAAACATCTTCGTCATCCCAAAAGATTCCTCGTGCCCTCTGCAGTCTCTCCCTCCCTCAGCCCCAGCCTCCCACAACCACTGATGGGCTTTTTGTAACTGTAAATGAGTTTGCATTTTATATAAATGAAATAATACAGGATGTATTATTTTGCCAGGGGCTTCCTTCACTCAGCATTTTTCTTTTGTTTTTTGTTTTGTTGGTAAATTATATATAACAAAATTTACCATTTTTACCATTTTTAGGTGGCATTAAGTACAGTCACATGGTTATACAGTCATCACCATCATCCATCTCTGGAATTTTTCTCATTGTCCAAAACTAAAACTTTATACCCATTAAACACTAACTTCCCATCTCCCCCTCCTTCCAGCCCCTGGCAACCACATTCTACTTTCTGTCTCTGTGAATTTGATTCCTCTAGATAGTTCATATATGTAGAACCATGTATTCTTTTGTGTCTGGCTTATTTCATTTAACATGATGTCTTCAGGGCTCATCTATGTTGTAGCATGTGTCAGAACTTCCTTCCTTTTCAAGGCTGCATAATAGTCTATTGTATGTACGTAACATTTCATTTATCCATTTACCTGTCAACGGACCCTTGAGTTGCTTACACATTTTGGCTATTGTGAATAACTCTATGAATGTGTGTGTACAAATATCCCTTGTAGTTCTTGCTTTCAATTCCTTTGGGTAGGTATGTGGCAATTCTCTGTTTAATTTTTGGAGGAAACTCCATACTGTTCCACAATGTCCGTACCATTTCACAACATTACCTTTTAAACAAAGTTTTTTATTAGACCTGTTTCTTCTTCTTATCCCTTCACTTTCCAGAAAACATGTAATTTGACTTTTCATGGCCCTGTGTGATGCTAGTCTTTTCCTTCAGTGTCCTGAGCCTCTGGCCTTCTTTCGGACTAATGTAAGTGCTCGGGGAATCGCCCGGCTGTCGTAACCACAAGTAAAAATCACAGTGCTCACTTTCGCTTTACTCCAGCCATTTCCCTCTGTGTCCTCCTGTTCCTCATTGGCCATAGTTATTGTACAACTCATTGGTTGTGTAACAACATCATGATGCAACCACCTGCATCCTATTAACTCCACCTATTATGCCACCTGCATTGGTCCTCTTAATTGAATCTGTTACGCTATGCATCTTACTTTTCTGCATTTAGCTTTATCTGTCAAATAATGTTCTATTAACTATACTACCCAATCTTCTGCAACTGTTGTCTGACTTGCCAGCAACCTCTTCATAATACCTTCATTGATGCCTGCCTGTGATCTGTTAAAAATTGATCACCGGTTTGGATCTTGTTAAGTCCAGGTATGAAAAGCCCAGCAGGAAGTCACACGTATCATTGACTCTGGGGACTTGAATGTGCAGAGTATGTAGGGGCTTCAGCCCCAAAGTGCCCTCTTAAGAAGAAGGATCTTTTCTTTGACCACTAGACTGTATGAGCCACATCAATGGAGAGAGAGAGACTGTGTGTGTGTGTGTGTGTGTGTGTGTGTGTGTGTGTTGGGGGTGCCCAGTGGGCACAGTGGGGAGGCGTGAAAGCAGTGGGGATAGGGAGCTGGGTGAGAAGGGAAAGCCTGGAAGGAGGAGACCGAGTAGGGGGAGGCTGGGGGAAGAGAGGACTGCAGGGGGAGTTCAGAGTTCATTTGTCAGGACAGAACGCTTTTTGACGCCATCTTTTTTGTTGAGGACTGGCAAGCCTGCATGATTGTGCACCACGGCAGCCCCCAGAATGTTGCCAGAATGACAGCCCATCCCATTTGCTTTCCAGTTTCACGATTCTGTCCTCATCTGAGCCCTGATGAAGAGGAGGCTCTGCCCCAAGCCCACCCTCACCCCCTTGGGCCACATTAGTGCTTGCTTAGCAGCTGCCACTGTCAAAGACCTTGTGCCTACAGGCCACCAACAACAGGGCGATGTCAGCATCTAGGACAGGGCCAGGCGTATAGCAAGTGCTCCTGGAGTGTTAGTTGAGTAGTGTTGAAAGGTGACTTGTAAAATCTGTCTGTTCCTTGTCATCAAGAATCTTACTCCTGAGGTTGGGAAAGGATAAGGAGTCCTTGGCAGCCATACAGTGCACACTGGGACTACTGTCTGTAGGAACATGTGGGAATTAAAAAGTCCAGTGAGCTGTGTATATGTAATAGAATTCTCAGCGACCCTATATTAATCCTTTGCATTTCTAAAACACTTTTTAAAAACACTAGCAAATCTGTGATCTTATTTTATGCATATGCTTGTTTAAAAAATTATTCTGGGCTCCTATTGTGTAATGGGGAAACTGAGGCCCTAATAGGTTCTCACAGTATAGTCAGGATTGCAAGTCTCCTCGTTGCTATCTAGCTGCCTCTCTGGATGGCATATACAGTAAGGGTAAGGAAATTTTTCAGGGCCTACCTATGGCTAAATATGTATATATGCCTCACCTCTGGGCAGTACTGGGGACATTCCGCTGTACAGGTCTGTTGCCGGGAAGAAGCTTTCATAGGATGTCCTTTGATAGTTGTGGTGCCAAGCACAGCTGTGCAATGCTCCAGGCCCAGCTTTGTATAAGTGAGGCATCCCCATTTGCCCACCTCTGCAGGCAGCCTCTGGGCCCTGTGTTTACCAAACACCCCTGATGCCTCGCCCCAAACACAGCTGAAGTCTGGGAGTGCCTCCTGTGCCTGAGCCCTCTCCCCTCATCCTGCTCCCTGAGCCCACTGAGGAGCAGGTGTTGACCAGTCCCCTGGCATCTGTATCTGAGCCACGGTGGTGAGAGATCTGAGGGCCTCCAGGCAGGATGGGTCCATCCTGAAGCTCGGGGAACATACCCGGCTGTACTGGGCTGAAGAGTATTCCCTCCAAAATTCATGTGTACCTGGAATGTCAGAATGTGACTTCATTTGGAAATAGGGTCTTTGCAGATATAAAGATATTAAAGATCTTGAGAGGGAAATCATCCTGGATTTACGATGGGCCCTAAATCCAGTAACTGGTGTCCTTATAAGAAGAGGAGAGGACATGGAGAAACACAAGGAAGAAGGCAACATGAAAACGGAGGCGGTGATTGGAGTTGTGCTGCCACAAGCCAAGGGATGCCACGAGCTGGCAGAGGCAAGGAAGCGTTCTCCCCTAGAGCCTTCAGAGGGAGGGTGGCCCTGCTGGTACCTTGATTTTGGACTTCTGGCCTGGAGAACTATGAGAGAACACATTCCTGTTGTTTTAAACCGCTAAGTTTGGTAATTTGTTATGGCAGCCACAGGAAACAAACGTATTGGCTGACTAGCAGACAGGAGGTGGGGTATGGGGCTGGTCCTGGAGCTAGACTGCCAGGGGTCCTCTGCTGCCCTTACCTTTCTTCCCTGCAGGACCTGAGACAATGCTTGTGGCAAGCCAGTCTAAGGAGCAAGGAAGACCAGGGCTTGACTTCCCTGTGGTCACTCTAATCTTGGTGGAGAAAGCTCTCCAGGCCCTCTCTCCATTGTTGTTATTACCTTTCTTGAGTGCCTGCCATATGCAAGTCCTTATGTCATTTCACACAGTCCTTGTAAAGACACTATTAAATAAGTTGCTCTATCCCGAGTTTTACATTAAACTTTGTTAACTTGTTTAAGGTTACGCAGCTGGCAAGTGGCAAAGCTGGGATTTGAACTTGTGCCTCATCCCACTTAAAAGCCTGCACACTTAACCACTGTGCCACAGTAATTTATTATACCTATGCCATATTAATAATAATGGCAGCCAATGGTTGACACAGCAAGAAGAGAGCCTGCCACAGTTATAATAACCCTCAGGGGCTTCCTGCAGTCTCCTTCCTACTCCTACGCCTGCCCGCCTGCCCCCTCCCTATGCAGCAGCCGTATCACATGATCCCCGTTCCTTGGATGGCCTGTGATGTTCACACTTCAGGTAGTCTCTGGTACCTTGTCCCTGTCCCTTTCCATCTGACAAACTCTTGCTTAGCCCACATGGCTCAGTTTCAATATGCTCTATACACTCCATTATGTAGCATTTACTACCTATATCATAAATCCTACCGGTGTGTGTTTGTGTTTTCCTAGGTGCAGTGGGAGCACCTGTGCCACAGGACTGGGTCTTTCTATTTTGACATCTGGTATCTTCCCTAGCACTTCTGGTTCTCCAAAACCCCCAATAAGTGTTTAAGTGAAATATGTAGAAGATACGAAGATCGTTAAGTAACAAATGCTCAGCTGAAAGGGCTGTTAATTTAAAAAAAGAAGAAAGAAAAGAACATCAGATATTCTAAGACAAGTATTTATAGAAGGAGTCACTAAAAGCTTTGAGTTTTGAAGGCAAATATTTAATTTAGTCTCCCCCTTCTGTGTGCTTACAAATGACACTCAATATAATGCTCAGTCTACATTTTGAGATTTACTCTGGGACTCGTGGACTTTTTTTTCTTTTTTGATTATTAACTGCTTTAGTCCTCTAAACATGTATGCTTTAAAAGTTTGCCCTCTTTCTAAGCATGGCTTGCATTTGCGATAGTGCAACTCTCATTTTTTGCTGACCCGGATGGGAATGTAGGACTCAACTTGCCAGAGTTCCAGTTACAGCAGACTTTCCAGGAAGCATATGTCTTAATGTGTAAACCAAGGCCCGTTTTGTTTCTCAGGTTGTCTTCTCCAAAAGGGGACAATTTGCTCATGTTGGAGGTCCTGCCCCTGACATTTCTAATGGATCTTCCATCTCTGTCCTCCCTCTACAGGCTGGCCGTGGGTGACCCTCTCTGTCCTTGGATTCCTGTACTGCTACTCCCACGTGGGCATTGAGTGGGCCCAGACTTACACCATGGAGTAATGCCGTCGGGCCCAGGCCAGCCCTTGCTGCTGGCCTCCAAGGCAAATGGTGCTTCATCTTGACCCCCCATTCCAAGAAAACCTCCAAGGGAGGAGTGCTTGATCTGCTCTTCTTCTGTAGAAGTTACCTCACTCCAGGGCTGGAAGCTTGAGCTCTCATGGAAAATTTACAACCAGATGATCTAACTTTGGGGCCTTAGAGATCTACCCTCACCCATCATTTTCCTGTTAAGTAAGCCGGGGTCCAGGGCAGTAGACTGCCTTGCCCGGCTAAACATGGTGACGTTTTGGTCTAGAACCTAGTCCTATGGGACCTTTGGGTTCTTTCTCTTTTTCCAGGAATGAAATATAATGGACATTCCTTGACTGAGGCACAGAAATCTTGATTAGTGATAGGCCTATCCTGTACTGGGCAGTATTTCTGAAACATTTTGGTGACATTTATTTAAGAGACCCCCTTCTTCGTGTCCTGCAGTGTGGTCTGTAGAACCAACACTAGGCTCTGAGCTTCACACTTCAGCTCCTCTGCAGGAAGGAGACAAACCCTCTGCTATGTTTCTAATTTCCTAGTCAAAGGAGTCAGAAGCAGTCCTGTGGCATTCAAGGAGTCTGTACCCAGGGAGTCCTGTGATTTGAACTTCATCAGAGTGATCTACATGTGGCTGCTTATTCCTCAGATCTGCAGAGAATGTGATAGTTCCTCTACCTGACAGTTAATTGTTTCACAATAAAAATCAGAATTTAAAAATCACACAATATTGTATCCACAGAGAAGGTGCTATTAGGCAAGTCACAAAGAAGGATGGCTTGGGGTCTTGTCTACCCTCTCCACACAAGTCCCAAAAGTCATCATCCTACTCAGTGGTTTATGCTCAGTGGTCTATAATGTTTGGATTCAAATGCAGCCTTTTCTGTACATAGATAATTTACATTTTTGTGGAGTTATTTTGAGTATTTTTGAGGAAATGTTTAAAATCTAAATACATTTATATGACTTGATTATTCACTCTAGAAAGATGCTGGATAGCCTATCAATGGCCCCAAGTGGTAGAAAATTCAGAATACTTTTGTTTGGCTTTGGATTTTGGGGTGGGGAGTGAAGAAGCTTTAACATTTGAATCCATAGTGTATCCAATTATGGAAGAACTTATAACATCTCAAGCACATGAATTAAATTGTTGAGTGAAAATTTCACTTGGACCTAGTGCTATCTCATATTTATTACATGGTATTGCCCTTGTGCCTTGGCTGTGGTTATCACCTCAATGAGATTTAAATTCCTGGAGTGCAGGACCAGTCATTTTGTTGACTTTCTTTTCCCTTCCTAGCTGCTCTGCTTGGAAGAGAGATGGAGGGGGCCAGATATTGATGACCTGGGGTGGGCACACTACATGTTAGCTGAAAAGGCCAGAGGGGGCAGGTAGACCTGGGCAGCAGCAGCCTCAGCAAGGCTTGGTAAAGGGGAGAGAGACATGGTGCCGGTGATTCCAGGGTGCTGAGAAGTTTTAAGGAGGGCATGAGACTGGGGGAGGAGTCAGTGTCCAAATGAATGCAGTGAAACTTCATGGACTAACATGATTTGTAGCCAGCCAGAGAGAGTGTGGATGACGTTTACTTGGAAGGAAAGGGCTTGCCAAGAAAAAAAAGGAGTATGAAATGCTTGTAGGGAAGTGTGTCTAATGTATGTACATATATAAATAATACAAAAGATTTTGAGCTCTTCCAAAGACACCATTTATATAAAAACAAATAGGCTTACTCATTTATTAAACTATATTGGAAGAGTCAGTGGATATATTTGAAGGTAATGATCCTGAATTTCTTTTAAACTATATACATATTTTTGAAACAGGGTCTCTGTTGCCCAGGCTAGAGCACAGTAGCATCATCATAGCTCACTGCAACTTTAAACTCCTGGGCTCAAGTGATCCTCCTGCCTCAGCCTCCCAAGTAGCTGGGACTACAGGTACACGCTGCCACGCCTGGTTAGCTTATTTATTTATTTGTGGAGACAGGATCTTGCTGTTGCCCAGGCTGGTCTTAAATTCCCGGCCTCAAATGATCCTCCTGCCTTGGCCTCCCAAAGTGCTGGGATTACAGATGTGAGTCACTGCACCCAGCCTCTTTTAAACTATTAGATGATTCAGATTGGTTCTCGGGAATGAATAAATGATTACTGTGTTTACATCTGTATTTGAGGTCTAATTAACCAATATGTAGATTATCCAGGACCATTGTTTTCTTTGACCTCTTACTACCCCTCAGCTGTAATATGAAAATGATAATGCTTCTCTCTCTCTGCACATGAACTAAAATTGTGGCGTTGCTCTAAATGAGATGCCTGAGCACACAGAGCAGTTCAGCTGAGGACACTGGATATGTCATCAGCCCTGGGAAGCTTCAGGCACAGTGTTGGGAAAAGACTAGACAAACCCCAAGGTCACTTGCAGCCCCAGGATCCTCTGATCCCAACCTGGCTGTGTGGGCAAGACCAAGCGCTCCAAGCACAATTGCTGAGCCTATAACCAAGGAGGGAAGCAAGACATCTGAAGGACACCTAAGCCTCAGTCATTTTGACTAATTCTTGTGACCACACAAGAAGAGTTAGAAGTATTTCTTCAGATTAGTTTGTTTGAAGTGACAGCAGAAAGCATTTTGTTCTATTAAAGACTATAGGGCTATAGAAAAAAATCTATCATCAATTATACATATAACTAACTGTATAATGATCTATATATTGAGAGAATAGCAATTTGGGGGGGTTCCGCTTAGAGAAATTGAGACTCTTCCATTTGCTTAATATAAGTGTTGACTAAATATAAGAAATTAACTATAATGAGTTTGGTTTTTTTTAGCAGATGTACCAGAATGTATCTATATAATAGTGTTCCCTTTGTATGGCCAACGTGAGAAGCCAAAGCATCTTGACAGTACTGGCCTTTTCAGTGCATTTTGAGAAGGCCTCTCTGATGCCTTTCCTCAGTGAAATTGTTTTACTTTAAAATAAACAACCCCTCTTTTTAAAATAGTTGAACCCCATTTGGCACCTGAAACATATTTATTAGTTAGCTCTGTATAACTAGTCCTTTTGACTAATTACAAAAACTATATTCACAAAGAGATCATTTTCCACCACTGAGGATACCTAAAGAATGTAATGTTTAGCAAGTGCTTTACTGGGTGACACTTTTGAAATCAACATCAAGCATTTGGAATTTTAAACAATATCATCCTTATATTATTTTTATTATGCTTTTCTGCAATGTAATTGAAAATATGGGTTAAGGGGGGACATCATTAAATATACGATATTCATACTGTGACCCTATGAGATCAAGCAGAGGCTTGTAGAACATAGATTCCTCATCCCCAAATTAAGTTACACTGTCTATAAGAAATAGAAGAACCATGTTTGAAATGTATTCCATGAGATATTAAATAAGAACTCAGGTTGGCAGTATTGTGGAGTCTTGCCACGAGCAAGAAGCAATACCTATTAAAATAATAGCAGAACTGAAACCATGCCAGTGTATTTAGATTAGGGGCAAGCAGTCCTTTAATAGTTTTTGAGACCATCAGTGAAATAAGGCACAGATCAAAACTCATGTTGATACTGAATCATTCAGAAAAGATCCCATTATGTTCTTCACACTATGTTTTTAAAAGGTGGGAAGCATTATTATGTTTTATACAAATTTTAATCCAAATTGTTCAAAATAAAAAGGATCGCCCCTGAACAGAATAGCGAACCCAGAAATAAAGCCATGTACCTACAGCCAATTGATCGCTGACGAAGTTTGCAAAAACATACACTGGGGAAAGGACACTTTATTCAATAAATGGTGCTGAGAAAATTAGATTGCCATATGAAGAAGAATGAAACTGGATCCCTATCTCTCTATATATACAAAAATCAACTCAAAATGGATTAAAGACTTCTTAATGTAAGAAGGACCTGAAATTATAAAGATATTAGGAAAAAATCTAGGAAAAACTTCTGGACATTGATCTAGGCAAAGAATTCATAACTAAGACCTCAAAAGCACAAGCAACAAAAACAAAGACAAATGGGACTTAATTAAACTAAAAAGCTTCTACACAGCAAAAGAAATAATCAACGGAATGCACAGACAACATGCAGAATGGGAGAAAATATTTGCAAACTCTGCATCCAACAAGGGACTAATATCCAGAATCTACAAGGAATTCAACAACAAAAAATAAAATAAAAGGTGGGCAAAGGACATGAACAGACATTTTCAAAAGAAGACATACAAATGGCCAATAAGCATATGAAAAAAATGCTCAACAGCACTGTCAGAGAAATGCAGATTAAGTCCACAATGAGATACCGTATTACACCAGTCAGAATGGCTATTATTTAAAAGTAAAAAAATAACATGTTGGCAAGGATGCAGAGAAAAACAAATGTTTATACATTGTTGGTGGGAATGTAAATTAGTACAACCTCTATGGAAAACAGCATGGGGGTTTCTCAAAGAACTAAAAATAGAATTACCATTGGATCCAACAATCCCACTACTGGGTATCTACCCAAAGGAAAATAAATCATTACATCAAGAAGATACCTGCACTCATATGTTTACTGCAGCACTATTCACAGTAGCAAAGATACGGAATCAATCTAAGTGTCCACCAATGGATGACTGGATAAAGAAAATGTGGTGTCTATATACAATGGAATACTATTCAGCCACAAAAAGGAATGAAATCATGTTTTTCATAGCAACATGGATGGAACTGGAGGCCATTATCTTATGTAAAATAACTCAGAAATACAAACGCAAATGTGTATATACTCATAAGTGGAAGCTAAATAATGTGTACACATGGACATCGTGGAATGATAGACATTGGAGACTTGCGGGGGGGGTTGGTGAGGGATGAGCAATTACTTAGTGGGTACAATGTACACTATTCAGGTGATAGTTACATGGAAAGCCCGGACCTCACCACTTTGTAATAAATCCATGTAATGAAACTGCACTTGTACCCCCTAAATTTATGGGGGAAAAAAGTTCACTTCTGAGTGGGAGGTCAGCTTCAGATAGGTCTCAAATCAATGTGTCATACAATTGTCCAGTGATGCCATGTTTTGAAGGCAGTCTCTATGCACTTGTAATGCAGATGGAGCTCTACTTTAAGATCATGTAGCCACACATTTTCCTATCCATTTTCTTACCATGTCATACTGTGACACATAATCTTGGCGTCTCTAGAATTTTATGTTCTCAAAAACGACAATTTTAAGTGCTTCCCAAATTAGAGCTTCCCAAACTCTTGAAAAGGAATAGAAAATACCATCCTTGTTCTGTCACCTTAGGTCAGAACACCAGTTTATTGACTTAAAATTATTCAAGGAAAGGCAAAAGCAAGTATCATGTATAAAATAGTTTATTACCATAATAAATAAAATTAAATTTTTTTTTACAAATATCATTTGTGCTTGTTTAAAAATGTTGAGAAAGGAATATCATCAATCAATGGAGGAGCCGGCGTGTTCCTCTTAACATTCCCAAGCCACAGACATACAGCAGAGTTCCTGGCAGCATCCTCAGCTGACCACAAAAATAGTATCAGCCCATTTGCACTTTTGTTTATTCATGCTCATTTGGACAAAGTGACAGATGCAAAGGAAAAAACCCAATAAAGGATTTGGCAGACTCAATGGAAAGAGTGTTAATAATAAAAGGAGAAGCCCCAGAATGACGAACTGCTCATGAGTAGAAGTGTCCTTGTGGTGTCTGTGAGATGTCAGATATGGACAGTCTCCAACTGATGCACAAATACAGTGTAGTCTGAATATTAAGAGAATACATTCATTAAGGGGGGGGTTGCATCCTTCTTAACATGGATCAGTTCATATCCTGATACAAGATCTGTGAACTTCTCATTGAACAGCTAATGGATCCACTGGATGACTCAGAAGTCACAGAGAGACACTGGCTCTAAGAAAAGTTTAATGGCAGGGAGGGCACCTGCTGGTCCGGCACTTGCAGGGTATTCAAGTCCAGTTCTAGAGGTTCCAGAATAAGTCTGATATGCTCATGAGAATGAAGTTTCACTTGAAACTAATTTAAGCTGCAAATTCACATTGATTCTTTCTTTTGAATTGTAGGTGGTGGAAGTTAAAACTTCTCAACATGAACACCTTTGGTGAGAAAATGGTACTTTCTCTGATGTTTGCAGTTAGTGCTGAGAGGATAGTGAAGTCTCCTCCAGGTGGAGGGCCATGGGAGCTGGTGAAGGTAATTTTTATTGAAGCAAGTGAGAAGGCAGTATATGGAGCAATAGCAATGATTTAGCAACAGAGGGGAGGCTGGCCAGGGGCTCAAGTGTGCCCTCAATAAGCCTCCTTGGTAAGCAATACTAAGTGAGGAGAGAGAAAGGGGTGCTGGCAGCTCCATCACAGCTGGGGTTCCATTCAAGGGTCTTAAGGCTAAACGTCTTTATTGCAAAACACTGTATACTCTATTTATGAAATGCACATCAGCAACTTCTATCTCCACCAGGGCTCCTAAAATTTCCCAGAGTGTACATGTGATGTAGTGGTTAGCGCAACAAGGGAAACAAGATCTTCCTCCACCTAGCACTCCTAAAGAGTTTGTAGAGTCCCCACATGGGCTTGAACAAAAAGTTTGACAGTTGGCTTAATGCTTTCACCTTCCACCTAAGGATTTGGAGAAGCAGCATGCTATATCAGGTGGGGTGGTGGTGGAGTGCATTTTCACCCCTTGCCCAGCTCTCTCCACTTTTGAAAGAGGACAATTCCAGGAGAGGGGCTGATGTCTGGACAGCAGCAGCACATAGGAATTGGATAACAAGAACTCAATGCAAGAAATGAATTTCCAAAAGTTTGCTAGAAGGCTGCTGAAATGGGCGCTGCTTTTTTAACACTTGGGCCATGTTGTAACATTAATGTTGTAGCCTTTAGCATAATGCAGCTCGGCATTAATGAAATTAATTAGTTGCATTAATTGTATACTAGACCAGAGCTTCTCAATCAAATGGCCGCTTCCCTCTCCTTCCTTTGGCTATTGTGTAGTGCCCGGTGGAAGAACCCTTTGTGGGTTCATTGCTGGAGTCAGCACTCTTCACCAAGAACAAACATACTATCTCGTTGACCACCTTATTTCTTAGAGTCAACTCTCACCCCCACCTCCATCAGCAGAGGAAAGCATGTTCAACAAGCAGCCAAGCGACAGGATGGGACCTCCCTACTTCAAAGCAGCCTGTCAGGATATTCTCTGGGAAATGGAGCTTCCCTGTGAATGACATTCAAAGTAAAGAGTTTAGTGGAGATCAAGTAACCAGCACTTAATGGACAATGATGCCCTGTCCCCTCAAAAAGGAGAAAATATCCCAGGCAAATCTCTCTCAGCATAATTTTTCTAAAGTCTAAATTTTCTGTCTGATGCCTAGCAACTTTTTTCTCCCTAATCTCTCCTCGGCCACCAGATATACTGGAAAGTTCAGGTCAGTAGTATCTGAAGATCATGGCCTTTGCTTGGGAACCCAGAGTAGTGTGATAGCAAGAATAGTTAGCACAAAGCAGCCTGCAGCCAAGCACATGTCATATAAAGGAAAGGAGAAAGGTTTGGCTCACTTAAAAAATGTTTTTTTCAGGAAAACAATTACAGCCAAAAAAAAAAAATCCTATAATCCTCAAATGGAGAAGAATCAAAGCATATATAGCCACACTCATGGTGCTCACTGTAACCTGCAGGAGCACGCATTGTGGGCCCTGCGACCCTGAGATGAACAGATTCCCATCACAGGATCTGGGCTTCCAGTCATTAGCCCAATCTGCATTGATCCAGGAGAACATTCCTGAAGCTTTATTTCCCCCCAAATCAAGTCTAGACTTCAAAGCCTTACCAGCATCTTGACCCCTCAGGCAGAGCTGGAAGGAAGTGGCAGGGCCTCTCCACGATGACCGGTGGGATTCTGGACAGGAGCCTGTTGTCAAGTCCCCAGAGAGTTGGGAGGCAACGAAAAGTCTCCAGGGGCTAGTGCTTCTGCCGCTGGATGTTGGGTGATTAGGGGGCCTGCCTGCCTTAAAAGTGGTGGGTCCTAAACTTTAGAAGAAGGTTAAGGAGCACATTTCAGGAATGACAAACTAGAACATTAGCGGGCAGCCGGCAGACGGGATTGCAGATACTTTACAGCCTCTGCCCCAAGGACTAGCTGGCAGCTTCTCAAGTTAAAGAGACTGAAGGCCCCACAGCTCTATCCAGAGTCACAGTCACTGCAGCCTCTTCTTTCTATACTGCCATCTGAGGCTAAATCTAATCATGTCGCAGCCTGGGGAAGCCCCTGTAAGCCTCACATGAGAAGCTACATGTGTGAGCAGGGTGTCGGGGGTGGGACTCTGCCCTTGACCTCCAGGGCCCTTCTCCCCAGGGCTGTCTATGCCAACCCTGCGAGCCAGGAGGTCAGCCCTGCCCTGCACAGACAACTGAGGGCCGTGTCCCAGGACTTGCTGTGGCTGCCAAGCAGGACTGAGGTGGCAGGGTCGGGGAGGCTCGGACCAGAGGCTTTCAGAACACTGGATATCTTTGGTATGGCAGAAGTGCCAGGGATGGGGTCACCACATGACATAGGCAAAGGTCAGTGCCCTGGAGGAGTCCATACTGTCACCTGTACTCCTAATTCTATTCTCTCAAAGCTGACTTCTCAGAGCTGAACTTCCATCTTTGCTTGTCAATGTTTAGGGTCCTGAAACCTCTCTCCAGGGCATACCTTGGGCTAGCTCCATTGTGCCTGGAAGAGACCTCGTCTCTTTCCTTTCTCAGATGCCATTGAGAGAAGCCCAAGCACACAAATAACCTGAGGTGACTATGAGGCGGTGGCGTGTCCCCAAGCATCATGGCGCATAGACTCGGATGGCCCACAGGCAGATCCATGACCATCGCTCTGAGCTCCTGCCTTCCCCATGGACCATAGCTCCATGGCCACCTCTCTCCACCACCTTACACAGACAGCTGGAAAACCTGCTGCTCCGTTCTCTTTTTCCAGCTCTTGAAGAAAGTATGACCACGGTCCTGCAATCTTTTCCTGGTTTCTCTTGAAGTCCTACTGACTTTAGTAGGAAATAGAAAGGTTGGCTTTAAAATAAGGCCAAGCATGGCTCCCAAGTGTCCTATAATGACCCCATGCAGTGGACAAAATACAAACTTCCAAAGGGCAATCCCGATGGGAATCAAAATATAAACAGCACTTGATACAATTGTGTTTCTGAGGTCATGTGTGTCTACTCTGTTAATAAAGCAACTCTGGGCTTATGACCCTTCCTGCCGACACTCCATACCCTGAGGAATGCTATGGGGACACTTGGGGAGAGGTCAGGAAGGGAAAGAAGCGAAGGAGCCTGTGTGTTAGGCAGTGGCATGGAGCAGGGCTGGAGGCTCGTCTGGGGCCTCCAGAGCCCTCCCTGTCAGCTCTCCTGGAGGACCAGGCTGTGGACCACACAACAGGGGATCCCTGGATCCCAAGGGCGCCTCTCCAGCTCTCACCCTCGCCTCTTTTGGGAAAGGAGACCTGAGGATTCTCAGCTCTAAGCGTCTATGGGAGGCACCCACAGCACCCGCTGATGCTTTTTGGCCTTAACCATTAGAGACAGAAAGTTGACGGGCTCTACCCTCCTGTCGCTCAAGCTCCCCTTGTCCCGAGCTTGTTACAAATGACTATAGGAAAATATATGGTGATGTCAGACACGGGCTGTACAAGGACGGGGGATGCTGGGAAGTCCCTGGCCCACAGCAGTCTTTGGGGGGTCTTGGCAAAGGAGCCCAGCATGGTATATATACAAGGGGTTCTCAGCAACCCCCCACCAATCCCCAAAAGGCTGCTGCTCTGTTCTGGTACAAATATAGTAGTAAAAAATTAAAAATGAAGGAAAATACCCTTTAGGCAGCATGCCCCTTCTTCCAAAATTGTGCGAAGACGATTCAGATGCAGCTGCCATCTTGCAGGGTGGGGCCACGCCACCCTTCCTGTATCTTTTCCAGATAGAGAGCGAGCATGACTAAGCCACTGGCCCCATTGTGATTTTCTGTCAGGAAAAGCCTCTGTGAGAATTGTTGGTCATGTGGGTGTGTGTGGTGGGGTGGTCTTGAGGGCAGGGCTGTAAGTTTTTGTCTTTGACTTTTTTTTTCTTTCCAACAGACCTCTCAGCTCGCTCCAAAAATGTCTCTCTCTGATTCTGGGGACTGGGGCCTCGATATTTCAAACAGCTCCTGAGGAGACTGAGAGGACCTTCTGGAAGTTAATATCCTGAGTATCTCTGAGAGCTGTTTCTCGATGTTGGTCATTTTGGCGTTCAGGGCCTTGATGTCCTCCTTCAGCTCATGCCTCACCTCCAGGACTGTGGCCTGCAGCGTCTGCTCAGGGATGGGGTAGAAAGAGTGCTTGACCTCTGCCAGGATGGGGCTGCGGTCCTGGGGACTTCTGGCCTCGCCCACGTTGTCCAGGCGCAAGTCGCTCTTGGTGATGCCGCTGTCACATGAGTCTGTCTTCTTCAGCGTGGCCTCGCCGGACACCTTCGTCCTCTCGGGGAGCGTCTCCATTGACTCAGCCTTGGACACCTTGTTCCAGTCCTCGCCCTTCCCGCAAGCATCTTTGAAGCGGGCCCAGCCTTTGCGCTTGCCACAGTCGCCCCCGCCCCCCTTGGGGCCCAGGCACTCGGACCCTGGCGCGTGCAGCTTGGCGTGGTCCGGCGCTCCAGAGGTGGAGGCCGCCGGGAAGGACACGGGCGTGGCAGGGCTCTCGCGGACCGTGACCACACTGGCCTTCACGAGGCTGTGGTTGGCTGAGGCGTGCTCTGTGAGGACGTTGCCCTTCTCCACGTCTAGGTCGTCCAGGTCCCGGCCCCCTCTCTCTGCCGCCAGCCTCGCCTCTTTCTGCTGCCGGAACCTCTGGAAGAGTCGCCGGACGGGGTGATCCGGGGGCAAGATCAGGGGGGCTTCGTTCTTCCGTTTCATGCGCTCCTCCTCTTCCCGCTTCACGTCGCTGATCTTCCGGAACACGATCTGGAGTGAGAGAGAATGACACGCTGTGTTAGCCACACGGTGGCTCTGGCAGCCACGCCCAGCCCCTCTCTCTGCCTATCACGGCTTTATCCTTCCAGCCCACAGGCCACCAAGAGGCTGGGCTCACAGCCTGCAAGGCCTCAGGGCGCTTTTCTCATGACCGACTTTCTCATCACTTCCCCTTTCTGGACACTGGTTCCCAGCTGTCAACAGCAGGGAACTGGTTCTCCCTGTCATCCTCTTCAAGAGGAACAAAGCCTATTCTTGCCACCCCCACATGCCAGGAGGCTGGAGACTCCAAATGGCACCTCCCAGGAGATCACCCTGGCCACTAAGCCTGGGCCCCCTTTCATCTGACTTTGCCTGCAATTCAGAATTACCTGGTGAGCTTTTCAAAAATCATTTTTCTGTCCCCACTTCAGACCTACTCCATTAGAATCTCCAGAGGGGAAGACCTAGAATCTGTAAAATAAAGAGCTCCTGGGTGATTCTGATGCATGCGAGTTTGAGCATCTCTGGTCCAAACCACACTCCAGAACAAGGAATTTCAACCAAGTCCCCAGGCAGGGATACAGCTAAGACTGCCATTGCCACCCACAGATCTGAACCCTAAGTGAATGTGGTTAGCTGTGAAAAGTAAAAGCTAGTCTCACATGGAAGGTGTTCTTGTCCTTGAGGCGCTTACAGCAGAATAGAGACCTGTAAACTCAAACGTAAGTTTGTCCTGACAGTAACACTCAACACTTGGACAGTGCTTTGCAGTTCATAAGGCACTTTAGTGTTACTTCATGTATTCCTTATACTGTAAGGTCATTAGGACACATATTATCCCCATTTTAGAGACAAGCAAAGGCTCAGAGTAGCTAAATGTCATGTAACAGATAAGTTGCATATAAGGGATTTGTATTCAAGCCATCAAACCCCAGATCCATTAGATGGCTAACAGGTAATTACTGATGATGACAATACTTCATGCAGAGGATAAAGAGCAAAACAGACTTAAGAATTTGGATCTAGAGTGCAGCATAGGCCACAGATTACAGGGCTGTCCCCTGGGCTAGCATCATCCTCATCTGGAAAACCTTGTGCGCTGTGTGAGCAGCCCAGACCAACCCAGAACCTACGCCAAGGACTTGCCACAGGACCTGAGTCTTGGGGAGGCACACATGGTGGCATTCCAGAAACACAGTCTTTGGCAAGTTTAAGTCCCAGCTGTGCCACCTAACCGTATAACCTCAGACAGATATCTTAATTTCTGCGTCTCAGCTTCTTCCTTAAAAAGTGGGAAAAATCTCTACTTTTCAGACTTGGGATAAAGCCAATACAAGACGACTGTGTGAAAGCACTGGCCCACTGTACATGCTTAAATGAATCCTGCTGTTCTCACCCTGTTGAGGCCCCCAGGTGGAGATAACACATAACTTATCCTACCTTCTCCATCAGGCCCCCTCCATGAGCCCCACTCCTCTGCACTTTCTGATGGCACCACTCCGTAGGTTCTCAGATATGACCAACAAAATGGTCATTTTATAGTACCCAATACAGAGGAGCCTAATAAACATTTAATTGCTGCATTTAATCGATGCTGGTGATCAATCAGCAAGTTATAAATTACTGGCAGATGGGAGCCCACACCCGTGATCTAACTTCTTGGTCAAAGCTTGTCACTGGATGACTGTACACTCAGGTCACTAACAGGTGGGTGGGTGGGTGGTTAAATCTTCGAGCCATGTTACCTGGATCCCGATATGTGGCTCTCTGACCTTCACTGAGCAGCATTACACCCGTCCCTTCCCTTACCAACCCTGCCCTTGCCAGCTGTGACTTCATAACCCTGCCTCCCCGTGGGCCCCTCCTCAGTGATAGCCAATCTGCCCCTGTAGTTCAGCCTACAGATCCAAACCATGTGACTCGGGAGAATGCTGTCCACTCTGAAGAGAGCCAGAGAAACCCAACTAAAGGCACAGAAATGGAGAGATGATAGTAAGTAGAGCAATCAGGACCCTTTTCACCCATTGCCCCAGTGCTCTGAGTTGGATGATTGTCAGTCTCCCACCTCCATGCTGCTGCACATGCTGTGCTCTGTTCTGGGAATGGCCCCTGCTCTCTACCGGGCATCCAAATCCTCCTCACACCAAGGCAGGGCTCAAACAGTGCCTCCTGCAGAAAGTCTTTCCTGATGCCATGGCACTCTAAAGTTCTCCTCTCACCTCCAAACCCCAACAGTCCTTCCTGTGCTCAGATCACCCTTCTGTGCTGATTACTCTCTATCTGCATCCATTTGTAGAAGAGATGCCAACTCTTTCCTCCCCAATCCCACACCTTCTTCCAGAGGGGTGGAGAGATAAAGGGAGTAAGGAAGGGAGGGGGGATGGAGAGAAGGAATGCAAAAAAGAGGGAGAGGCAGGAAGAAGGGAGGGAGGGAAAATGGATGAGAATGTGCACGTACCCAAAAGATGTGGCGTTTAGAACTCATTGCTCTGTTCCTGCCCTTTATTCTGCAGGCTGTCTGATTCCTAACAGTATCTCCCATTTTTACTTGAGCTAGTTTGAGTGGGTTTTAGTCCTTATAAGCAACAATTCCTGAGCAAGGTACTAGTTGTTTGCGTCCATGGCTTATCCCCTCTGAAAGCTCCCTGAGGGCTAAGAACAGTATTTTGCATGTCACATTGTATCTTTTACTTTTTAAAAGTTTATTTATTAACTCCTAAAAGACATTTATAGAACATTCTACTCACCAATCTTAGAATATACATTCTTCTCATCAGCACCAAAGAAGATTCTCCAAGATAAACTATGTGTTAGGCCACAAAACAAGTCTCAATAAATTTTAAAAAATCAAAATCATGTCAAGTATCTTCTCAGAACCATATCAGAATAAAACTAGAAATCAATATCAAGAGGAACTCTCAAAACAATACAAATACATAGAAATCAAACAACATGCTCCTGAACGATCTTTCAGTCAACAACAAGATTAAAACAAATTAAAAAATTTTTTGAAACAAATGAAAATGGAAACACAACATACCAAAACTTCTGGGATACAGAAAAAGCAGTGCTAAGAGGGAGGTTTATAGCATTAAATGCATACGTCAAAAAAATAGATCACAAATTAACAACCTAACATTGCATCTCAAGGAACTAGAGAAACAAGAAACCAAACCCAAAGCTAGCAGAAGGAAAGAAATAAAGATCAGAGCAGAACTAAATGAAATTGAGACCAAAAAACCAAACAAACAAAAAAACAATATAGAGGATCAATGAAACAAAAAGTTGGTTCTTTGGAAAGATAAACAAAATTGATAAACCACTAGCTAGACTAACAAAGAAAAGAGAGAAGATCTGAATAAACACAATCAGAAATGAAAAGGGAGACATTACAACCGATACCACTAAAATGTAAAAGATCATCAGAGACTACTATGAACAGCTATATGCAAAACCCAGAAAACCTAGAGGAAATTTCTGGAAACAAACAACCCCCAAGATTGAATCAGGAAAAAATAGAAATACCAAACAGACCAATAATGAATAGTAAGATTGAATGAGTAATAAAAAGTCTCCCCCTCAAAAAGCCCAGGACCAGATGGATTCACAGCTGAATCCTACCAAACATACAAAGAAGAATTGGTGCCAGTCCTCCTGAAATTCCAAAAAATTGAGGAGGAAGGATTCCTCCCTATCTTATTCTACAAAGCCAGTATCACCCCAATACTAAAGCTAGACAAGGACACTACAAAAAAGAAAACTACAGACCAATATCCCTGATGAACATAGACACAAAAATCCTCAACAAAATACCAACAAACCAAATCCAACAGCACATCAAAAAGATAATACACCATGATCAAGTGAACTTTATTCCAGGGGTGCAAGGATGTTCCAACATATGCAAATCAATAAGTGTGATTCATCTCATCATTAAGGAAAAAAAATATGATCATCTAAATAGATGCAGAAAAAGCATGTAATAAAATCCAGCACCCCTTCATGATAAAAACCCTCAACAAACTTGGCATAAGAGGAACATACCTCAAAATAATAAAGGCCATAAATGACAAACCTAGCCAATATCATACTGAATGGGGAAAAGTTGAAAGGAATCCCCCAAAGAACTGGAAAAAGACAAGGGTGCCCACTTTCACCACTCCAATTCAACATAATACTGGAAGTCCTTGTCAGAGAAATCAGGAAAGAGAAAGAAATAAAGGGCGTCCAAATTGGAAAAGAGGAAGTCAAATTATCTTGCTGATGATATGATCTTATACCTAGAAAACCCTAAAAATGTCTCCAAAAAACTCACAGATCTGATGAATGAATTCAGTAAAGTTTCAGGATACAAAATCAACTTACAAAAATCTGTAGCATTTCCACACACCAGTAACCATCAAGCTGAGAACCAAATCAAGAATCAATACTATTTATAGTAGCTACAAAAAAATAAAATAAAATGCCTAGGAATATATTTAATCAAGGAGGTGAAAGACCTCTACAAGGAAAACTATAAAACACTGATGAAAGAAATGTAGATAACACAAACAAATGGAAAACCATCCCATGCTCATGGATTATAAGAATATCATTAAAATGATCAAATTGCCTAAAGCAATCTACAGATTCAATGCAATCCCTATCAAAATACCAATGTCATTTTTCACAGAATTAGAAAAAAACAATTATAATGTTCATATGGAACCAAAAAAGAGCCTGAATTGCCAAGCAATCCTAAGTAAAAAGAACAAAACTGGAAGCATCATATTACCTGATCTCAAATTATACTACAAGGGTATAGTAACCAAAAACAGCATGATACTGGTATAAAGATAGACACATAGATCAATGGAACAGAATAGAGAACCCAGAAATAAAACTACATGTCTACAGCCAACTGATCTTTCACAAAGTCAACAAAAACATACATTGGGGAAAGAACACCCTATTCAATAAATGGTGCTGGGAAAATTGGATGACTATATGAAGAATGAAACTGGATCCCTATCTCTCACTATATACAAAAGTCAACTCAAGATGAATTAAAGACTTAAATGTAAGACCTGACATTATAAAAATACTAGAAGAAAACCTGGGAAAAACTCTTCTGGACATTGATCTAGGCAAAGAATTCATGACTAAGACCTCAAAAGCACAAGCAACAAAAACAAAAATAGACAAGCAGGACTTAATTAAACTAAAAAGCTTCTGCATAGCAAAAGAAGTAATCAACACAGTGAACAGACAACCTGCAGAATGGGAGAAAATATTTGCAAACCATGTATCTGACAGAGGACTAATATCCAGAATTGACAAGGAACTCAAACAACTCAACAACAACAACAAAACCCCCAAATTACCCCATTAAAAAGTAGGCAAAGAACATGAACAGACATTTTTCAAAAGAAGACATATGGATGTCCAACGAGCATATGAAAAAATGCTGAAATCACTAATCATCAGAAATGCCAATTAAAACCACAATGAAATATCTCATCTCACACCAGTGAGAATGGCTACTATTAAAAAGTAAAAAAATAAGACATTGGTGAGAATGCAGTGAAAAGGGAACATTTATACATTGTTGGTGGGAATGTAAATTAGTACAACCTCTATGGAAAACGGTATGGAGATTTCTCAAAGAACTAAAAATAGAACTAACATTCAATCCGGCAATCCCACTACTCAAAGGTATCTACTCAAAGGAGAAGAAATCATTATATCAAAAAGACACCTGCACTCATATGTTTATTGTAGCACTATTCACAACAGCAAAGATATGGAATCAACCTAAGTGTCCATCAATAGATTATTAGATAAACAAAATGTGAGATTTTATATATATATATATATAAAATTCCATCATATATATTAATAGAATACTATTCAGCCATAACAAAGAATGAAATCATGTCTTTTGCAGCAACATGGATGGAACTGGAGGCCATTATCTTAAGTGAAAATAACCCAGAAACAGAAAGTCAAATATTGCATGTTCTCACTTACAAGTGGGAGCAAAATAATATGTACACATGGACATAGAGTGTTGAATAATAGACATTTGAGCCTCAGGAGGGTGGGGGGGTGAGGGACGAGCAATTACTTAGTGGGTACAATGTACATTATTGAGGTGATGGTCACAATAATAGCCTAGACTTCACTACTATGCAATCCATCCATGTAACAAGACTACACTTGCTCCCCTTAAATTCATACTACCCCCAAAACAAACAAACATGTTGAATAAATAAATAAAATTTTACTTATTTTCTTCCCTAAGAGAGCAGGGACTGTCCGTTTTGTTCCCTTTTTCTAGCACTTAGAAGTACCTGGTACCTAGGGGGCCCTCAATAAATATTTGTAGAAGGGATGAATAAATGAATGAATGAATAACAGATAAATACCAGCTAATTAATAGCTGGGAGAGTATCTTCTTCCTGGCAAGATGAAATCACACAGGTCATAGTCAATGTTATAAAAGGAAGGATTTGTCCTGGAACACACATGGTCCTTTTACCAACTCTCAACATTAAAGGTCAGGAGCAACCCTTGAGGCTTGAAATGAGATATTCTAAGACTTAAGAAAAGGAAGGTCTTCTTCAGATATTGAAGAGTCAAAACAAACCTTATCCCAAGAGGTTGTACTGTAGAGTACACCAGTAGGTTTACAAAGGCTTAACATGCATTCTTGGCAGACATTCATGAAGGGAAGTGGGAGCCCCTCCTTGAGGATGTGCCTACACTGTGCTCTTCAACCAGATGCCCCATGGGCCAGAATCCTGGACTGACCCAGGCAGCATATCCAGCCAGACGTTGTGGCTGCAAGGTCAGTGCGTGAAGTTCAGGCACTCACAGGTGGGGCTCTCCGTGGGAGGAGCCGTGGGTCTCTGGGTCTGTGCTGATTCTTCTGAAGCCTGTTGGCTTTTTCTAAAGTTTTGTCCCGGGCTGCCCTCCATCATCCTGTGTGCCAGAGGCAGCCCACCTGAACATCACTGTCTCAACCACTGGGCAGTGGAACCAGGGAAGAGCTTCCTGCCCTGCAGAAATGCCTGGGCCCTCCTTTGAGAAACAGAGATTAAAACCAGCAACCCCTAGAGGACAGGGCAAGAGGAATTCTTACAGAGCTGATGTGGTCTGACAGCTTTGCTGATCTGGGGTCAAGGGACCTGCTCACTAACTGCAATTGCATTTTTAGAGAAGTTAGTCATGAAGTCTATGTCACAGGCAGCTATGACCATGCATTTTGCCAAGTATTTTAGATCTGAGTGGGCAGGGGTGGCTGCATGACTCATGACAATGAGGTTTGTGTCACCAGCACCAGCCACAGCAGCTCTCCGTCTGCCTGGAGATGCTGTAAGGCAGTTCCTCACAGCAGGAGTATGTCCTTGGAATGATGGGAAAGACCCCAAACCCCATAAGCCAGGATGCTCTCTGTGCTGAACAGACTATTGTTGGAGGCCTGGGGAACAAGTCTCCCCAGCTTTTCCAAAGTGTTCCGTGAGGCTTTAATAGGTGCTATGAGGAGGGAGAAAGTTTCAGTGTGAAGTATGTTTGGACCACGCCACAATGTTGAATTGGTTGCTTTACTGCAGGACTTCTCAGAGCCTTAACATGCTAATGTGCCTTATGAATGTCTAAGAGGAAGACACTGCATGCAGCATTTCTTAAGCCAGTTCCCCCAGATCCTCTCTTTTGAATGGGTAGTGCTCCCTAGAAGCCCCTCTGGAAAACACTGAAATTATATCAATGTGTGGTATATGGGGTGCCTTCTGTATTTGCCCATAGCCCTCATGTATGGGAAGGTGTTTCCTGTTCCCTGTTCCAGCTAGATGGGGTCTCCTATCTCTAACTATATTGTGGAGCCCCTGGAGTTTGAGATTTGGGGTCTCCCTTGAAGATACATTGCCCCCTGGTGGACAGGCCAGGATCAGTCCAAACTCCACAACATGGCTAGTGAGGTCTACATAATCTGGTCTCCGCTCAACTCTTCTGCCTCACACCCCTCAGTCATTCAATATTCTCTGGCTGTGCTGAACAATTTCAGGTCCTGGAAAAAGCCCAGCTCACTCTGCCTGAAGTTCCCTTCAGTGTCTCATCTCCTCCCTTACCCCTCTAACCTGACTCCTCTGTGACCTTCAGGATTCAGCTTAGGAATCATCTACTCCAACAAGCTTCCCTGACTCCCTCCACCCCCAGGTCAGAAAACCCTTCCTGGTGGGGCCAAGCACAGGGCAGCTGCATGTAATTCCCCAGATCATTGCAACCTGTTGTGAAAAGAAGCCTTGGTCTTTCCCTTTAAAGCAGCTCTCTGAAGGCAGGCACAATGCCTTGTTCAGTTTTTAATTTTTCATCTTCATCATCATGCCTGGCACATGAAGTGTTCAATAAATGGTCAATCAATCAATGAATATGTCAGTGCATGAATTACGGCCATTCCCCTGGATGTGAAGCCTAGGCTAGAGTAAAAGGAGTGAGGTACGTTCCCCCCCAAACTCTGCTTCTGATGTTTGTGGTCTAATGGGGAGAGCAAAAGAGATCACCGGTAACTTCTCTGTGCACAACACAGGGACTCCTGAGGGGTAGTGGATATAAAATCCTAAAGGACTTCCATTTTCACTCCCCTTTGTTTCAGGTTGACCTCATACTGATCTCATCATCCCTGCCCGACTGATTTTATTTTTCAAACTCTTCCACGAGCTCAGGGAGCGGATATTTAAAAGTAGCCCTGAGATGAACTTTTTTGCAGTGAGGACAACCTCTCATTGGATCTTATTTCGACATCACCTTTCTTCACATGCAGGATCCTTAGTCAGGGACCACACTGACAGAGAGCGGATCTATCTAGAGAGTTTGTTCAGGGGCCCTCTAATCACCCACTGGGCAGGCCCAGCCCTAGAGACAGACAACTTCTCTGCTCCCGGCATGAGTCCAGGCACTGGTAATGGGCTAAGTCCAGATCCTTCCTGGATCCCGCCAGAGTTCTGCCAGCCCACAGGGGCATATATTTCCTCTTGCCTGAGATGTTGGGCATGGAAGGCCTGAGCAGAATGCCCAGCAGCTCTTAGTGCGACACGGGGAGACAGGACACCTGCAGGGCAGGGATGGCCGCTGTGCCTTGCTCCTCCAACTTGGCATCTCTCTGAGGCTGCACCAGGCACTGGCCCTGAGCCTGGGCGGACTTTAATACATGACTGTTGAGCTGAACTGAATTGACATTCAGATCCTTAAGCTTCAGGGCTTTCTGGGCAACCATTTTCAACTTAGTTGGAAAAAGCAATCCTCCTGGGATCTGAGGTGAGTCAGGATAATGGACCACCTCTTCTGCGCTGCATTAAAGGAGAAACTGTCCCCTTTCGAGCCTAAGCCCTTCTCAAGCTCCAGGCAAGCCTAGGCTAAGGGGAGCTCAGTCTCCTTGGGCTCCCAGCAGCACATGGAGGGGAAGAGCGGACCTGGGAGGGGAGTGGGCCACCTGCAGGCCTGATAGCACGAGGATGTGGGAAGGGCACCTGAGTGGGAGCACAGTTACTTAAAAGAGCCCAGATTGTGGAATAAAAATATATACGTAATATCGATCCTTGGTGGTTTGCATAAATGAGCAGGGACTGAGGTATGAGTCATAGGAAACCATGGATAAACCAAAAGGGAATTATTTTGTTTTCTTTTGGATTCAGACACATGTCCCCAATCTGAAACACTCAGAGAGCCATAGGAAGATCACAGGCTTGGAGTAGCCTCAACTCTGCCACTGACTGGTCACTGTGTGACCTTGGGCAAGTCATGCCTTTCCTTGGTTGGACCAGATCAACAGAATCCAGCTGCACCTCAGGACCACCTGGAGAGGTCACCTACTGAGTGAGAATTTCCTGTGGCAGGGTTAGAAACTGGCATTTGCAACAAGCTCCCAGGTGATTATGACAGCCAGGCTCCTGGAACCCCTGGATGGATGGCTGATGAGGTGACTGCCATTCTGCTGTCCACTGTGTGTGGACTGGTGCTCATGTGTGAGTGTGGTCACACACCACACCAGCCCCCGGTGCACCTCTCTGCCTGCACCACACTTCCAGCCAGACTCGGTCCTCCCGAACTGCCTGGGATTGGGGATGGGGGTGGCCCCAGTGAGTCTCTCAGTTCCTGGTCCCTGAAGGATGACTGGGAGGGAACTGGCAGGTCCTGCAACAACTTTCAAATCTTTCTTCCTTAGACCTGACAAAAAGTTGAGTTTCTGTCTAGAGTGGGAGGCACAAAGCCAAGCAAGTATTTACTGAGCACCTATTGCATGCAGGGCACACACACAGCATGGCTCCATGAGAGTGGGAGCCAGGCCTCTTCTCCCAGAGCTGGGTCCGTGCTGGCACTGACTCAGGCCACCTTGAAAGACCCAGTGTCAGGAGGGTGGGGGCCACCCTAACATCCCTATAGGCCCTCCTGACGCAGCTTTCCTGAGAGCTCCCTCACCCACCAGCCTCCTCCACCAGTAACCCTGCCTGGTTTTATGGCAGAGCATAAAACATGAAGATTAACAAACCGGACCATTTAAGAAACCTAAAACATGGAAAGAAAAACTGTAGATGAGCTGATAGGATAAGGCAGTCGGTTGGGTTTTACTTTTGGAAAAGGCCACTTCTTAACTCCCTCAGAATGACCACTTCTGTTATTAGGAAATCAAATGCTACATTTTTCCCTCAACACCATCATGAATATGTGACAGCCCAGAACGTGGGAGTCTCTGAGCCTCAGGGAGGGGAGGGGGCCCCCCAGAGGGACCAAGGCCAGTTCAGCTAAGACTGTGTGCTGCCAGGACCTGAGGCTAGGCTGCGGTCCCCAACCCCCAGGCCAAGGCCCGTTACCGGTCCGTGGCCTGTTGGGAGACGGGGCACATATCACCACCTGAGCTCCGCACCACACCCCCCCACCTATGACACTCCATCCCCCCCATCCCCAGTCCGTGGAAAAATTGTCTTCCATGAAACCAACCCCTGGTGCCAAAAAAGTTGGAGACTGCTGGGCTAGAGGGAGCAAAGCACAGCCCTGCCCTCCAGGGGATGCCAGGCTCAGGAGACAGACAGGTAAATGCACAGCTTAAGCACAAAGTTCTGAATGGGCCAGGGATGGGGGGAGGGCAGAACCTGTGCAGTCAGCATGGAGTGATAGCATGAGCACAAGCTTTGGAATTCAGGCAGACTTGGGATTGTGTTCCCCAAGCCTCAGTTTCCTCATTTATAAAAGCAGATGATACAACTGATTTCATAGGTCTATTATGAGGATTAAGTTGGATAATGTAAGTAAACCCTTAAGAAGAGTGCTTGATATTTAATAGTTGCTCAGTAAATGTATTATGTGTTTTTCTTTGTAGAGGCAGCCCTTGAGATGATTCTAGAAGGATGAGCTGGAATTAGTCAGGTACAAAAGGTGAAGGATTTGGGCAAGGATGTTCCAAATAATCCACATCAAGACACAAAGGCAGAAATGCCGGCGGAGGAGAACAATGTCTTTGTGGTGGCAGCCCTGGTGAGGGGCACCGACACTGATGGAGAGCTCTGATGTGCCGGACACTGGGCCAAAGGCTGGACATGTCCTATCTCATGCCATCCTTAAAGCAAATGCAGCAGGTGGGCACATTTATTATCCTCATTTTTCAAATGAAGAAACTGAACTTAGGGTAAGCAACTACCCAAAAGGACAAAGCTACAGAGCTATGACCCAAACTCAGGCAACCCAAGTCCCCATCCATGCCAAGCCATTCTGCTAGGGAAAATGCCTTGGGTTTTAGAAAAAAGGACAGTGTCTCTAAGTATGTGTTGATGACCTTTGTCCCTGCCCTGCCACCCCTCTCTACTTGTTTCTCTCAGTCCCTGTCCGTTGGCAACTTCTATAAAGACCCAGGGGCAGCACCATGAAGCAGAGAGAATATATGGCCAAGGGAAGGAGAGAGGCCAAGAAGCCAAGGTTCTCAGAGCATTTAAAGAGAAAACAACTCTCTAGGTGCATTAGGCTGTGTGGACCTTTAATTTGTTGGATGGACAAATGACTTAGGGTGAAATCCAGACGTGGATTGATCAAGGTGAGAAAGAGGGGCTGTGTAACACATGAGCCGAAGTGTTTGGGTTATTGGAAAATCTTGCCTCCCTAGAGCATGCTGACGTTACCAGTTCCCTGCTAGCCACTGGTGATCTCAGGGCACAGCACTGGGGAGGAGGAGTAGGAATGTGCATATGTCCCAGCAGACTTTATCCAAGAAAAACCTAGAGGCTAGAGATGTTCTCCTCTCAGGGGACCCTGGTCCATTGGCTCTTAATGCACTGCTCATGGGTGGGCCCCTCCCATCACCGTGCAGCATCAGTGCCTTCTGGAATCAATCAAGAATGATTTGTCTGAGCCCTCAGTGACATCCCATGAAGACTGACATCATCTCGTTCACTCTTGTAAGGGCCCCTGTGGATGGGTGGGCACTGAGAGTAGGTAGATTGGCAAGGTCTTCTTTTGACAGGCTAACCTGGGACCTGAAAGACTCTCACAGATGCACTTATTTCTCTGTCTTTAGGAAGGTTCAAGCCCAAGACAGATGAGTATCCTTCCTTCTCAATGCTGCCCAGGAAATGAGATGTGTCCCTTGGTTCCTGCTCAGGGAAGAGATGGCACGGCAGCACAGGAGCCACTGGCCTCTGGCATTTCACTAGGGGCCATATTTGTCACCCTCTCCTTGCTGTGTGCTCCCTCAGTGTAGAGGATTCAATTATGGCCCTCAAAAGACATGTCCACCCTGAACCTCAGAAGGTGACCTTATTTGGAATAAGGTTCTTTGCAGATGTAAGGTAAGGATCTCAAAATGAGGTAATCCTGCATTAGGGTGGGCTCTAGATCCAATGATGAGTGTCCGTGTAAGAGACAGAAAGAGGAACACACAGGACACAGAGGGAAAGGCCATGGGAAGATGGAGGTAGATGTTGAAGTTATGTAGCTGCAAGCCAAGGGATGCCAAGGATTTCTGACAGCAAGCAGAGGCTAAGAGAGAGGCAGGGACTGGATCTGCCCTCAGGACCTCTGGAAGGAATCAGTATAGTAGACAACTTGATTTCAGACTTCTGGCCTCCAGAGCTGTGTGAGAGAGAATACACTTCTGTTGTTTTAAGGCACCAATTTGGTGGTGGCTTGTGACGGCAGCCCTCAGAAAGTAGAACACAAGGTCTCCTTCACTGCTTCCTCTTCTTTCCCTCCCCTCAGTGTGGCCCTGCCCTTGATTCTGGGCTCCGTCGCCTGTTCTCAGAGTCCTTCTGCTTCCATATTCACCCTTATGCACAGGTGCTGGCAAGACCTGGATGCAACATACACACCAGTTCATAGTACAAGGAGAAACAGATACAACCTGCAAACTCTGAACCTCAGCCTGCACCCGGGTCTGCGCCAGGCTCCCAAGGAGCATTTGCAGCACTGTGGGCACCCCAGGAAACACACAGCACTAATTCCTACTGGGCTTTGGCCCCAATATTGTCTCTCAACCTGGGAACCAGATGGGACCATATGCAAACCATGAGGCTTCCCTTAGCCCTTCCAGAGGCAGTTTTAGTAGCCTGCCTGTGCGTGCCTCCATTCCTAGGGCTCCACTCTGTTCCCTCACAGGAGGAAAAATCATTAAAGAAAGAAAAGCCTTGGGGAGACTAGTCTTATGGACTAGAGTACTCTTAAACCTCTACCCACTTCCATGAAAAGCTCCCTGAAGCATGTGGTCCCACTAGATGGCCCTCAGGGATCCTCTCTTTGTTCCTTCACTCAGGTAGTGCACCGTGGAGAAGCCTAGAGCCACTGCCTTCCCCTCCCCCGGTGAGGGGGACAGAGACAGACTCACCTGGGTCACTCTTCCAAATATACATCTATGCGCCACTCCCCTTCATCCCTCCCCCTTCCTTCCCCGACCTCTACCTATATTTGAGAGCCAGTACCCTAACCGAGAAGATTGTGCCAGTAAAGACATACCCAGGAAATCGGGCAAGACTGCCACATAGGACACCCCTTCTCAGTGCCAGTGTACCAGCTATGCACATAGCCCCTCAACATCACCAGCCACTTCCTGCCCTCTCTCTCTCTGCAGTTCCCTCCTGGGTACCTGGTATCCCTTCCCTCCTCCCCAGTCTGGTCCTTGGCAGAGGCCTGAGGCACTGGATCTGAAGACAAAAATAGCCCTGCCTGGGCCTTGGGTTATTTATAGCTGCACTGCCTGAGCCCTCTGCCTGCAGGGGATGTGCACAGGGGAGAGCAGAGCCACACCCTGCCCCCCAGGTGGGGAGGAACTCTAACCCAAGGATCTGCAGTTCACAGTGCCCAGTGAATCATCCCTGAGGCTGGGCAGTCCCCAGTCCCAGGTCCCTTCAGTAGAGCCTCCATGCTGTGACAGACTTCACTGCTCTGTACTTCTTAGACCCAACCCGAATTCCTCAATGCTGGGGTTTTAAGTCTCAGGTTCTTTCTTATGGAGAGATGACATACTCTTCAAAACCTCAGGCCACAAGGAAATAGCTCTGATTAACCACTCAAAAAGTTTTTCTGCGGTGCCTACTGAATACAGAGGGAGGCATGAGATGGTGGTTCCACATTTAAAGAAAGCACAAAGAGCCTTCCCTGCAGAAGCTGATGGTCTAACAGCTTTCCTGGCCTGGGCCTGATCTGGCAAACAGCTGCATTTTACAGAAGGACCTACTGAGAATAATAAACAGAGGGAGGGACTACGGTTGAGAGCCCATGTATCTTCATCACTCTCACAAGACCCAGAGCAGTCCAACCTCTTTACAATGCTGAGACCAATCTATGTAGTCAACACTGCTCTATTCTCAACTGTGGATTGGGCCACTGGCCATGATGCCACTCTGCTCATGAGAGGGGGCAACTGAGGGTTCCTGAGCAGCAGCTGCCACCGACTACTCAAACCCTTTACTTACCTTATCTGGCTTAATCATGACAGCAGCTCTGCAAGATGCCAGCAGACTTGCTGCTCTGCAGAACATGCTTTGATGGAGAACTTTTCCACTCATGACAGCATGACTCCCAGTTCACAGATGTGATGGTGACTCAGAATGGCCACTGGGGTTCTTGGTATTTAGTTGCTGACATCTCTGTCCCCTGGGACCTGGACCTTTTCTAACCTCCCATTAGCACCTAATGTGTTTACGCTGTGTTCAGCATTTGATTTCAGCATCTGAGATTATCAAGGTGCTCACCTTTTTGTGTGTTTTTACTATCTCCCCACTCCCACTGTCGCCCCTTCCCCAATTATACTACAAGCTTCCTTGTTGGAACAAGCTCTGTCTTGTCCACTTTTGGGGCCCCAAAGCCAGAAAAGTGATTGTCACATAGTAAATATGCAGTGACTATTTGGGGACTGACAGATTGAATGACTTGGGCAAGTCAATTAACTTCTCTGGTCTGTGTCTTTGATAACTTGGGAAAAATACTCTTTACTAGAGGAACGTCATGAGGATGAAATGAGACAGTAAGCCCCAGGGTGTGTGCATCTGTGTGTGCATGTGTGCATGTGCCCGCATCAGTTATTTATGTATTGCCAACCAGCACCAAGTCCACCCTCCGTGCTCCATCCACACGGGTGCTGGGAGCTGGCCAAACAGGTTCCCAGACTCCCATGCCAGCTAGCTTCCTGTTGGGTCTGCCAATGGCAGCCCTAGCAGGAGACTGAAAGGCAGGAGGAAGAGAGATGGGGCTTCCCCCCTGCTTTTAGCTCCCGTAGTTGTGTCTCCAGCAGCAATGGTCAGCTTCAGCCCCACCCTCCAGCAGCTTCTTTGGGTGCTCCCTGCACAGGCCTTGCCAGCTCCTAGCCGTGCACCTCAGCAGTCAGAACACAGCTCCAAGGCTTTCCCCGTAGCCCAGCACACACCAAGTCAAGCTCCCTCCCCAGAGGTCTGGCGACCAGCAGGTGCCTCCTCCTCAGAGGTCCCAGAGCTAGATGTGCAACGCCCCCTCCTTAGAGGGCCGCATGGAGCTGATGCTAGGCATTTTATATATCTTATCTTTCAACTCTCAACCACAAGCCCGTGAAGTTGAAACGATTATTATTCCTCTTTTAACATTGAGGAATCTAGGTTCAGAGAGGTTAAGTCCTTTGCTGATGGTTTACTCAATTAGTGAGCATAACTGTGACCAGAGCCCAAATCTGCTGATATCCAAGCTTTGCCACTGGGGTGGGAATCCTGCAGGTTCCAGAGCAAAGGGGCCCCAGGAAGGGAAGAGGTTCATGCTTCTCTGCTTGGGAAGCTTCCCTGGGAAGGTCACCAGGGTCCTGCAGAGAGCTGAGCACCTGGGGGCTAAGAGGCCTTTCCTGGTGGACTGAACACAGAAACATGGGCAGGACACCAACTTACATCAGGCTCTGAGCTTGTGCAGAGACATGCGCTGAACTCCCCTGAGGATTAATGAGATGATGATAAACTTGACCCATGCTGACCACCCAGATCCAGTGCTGCCTCCCCCCCTGACTGGGCTCCAGGCCTGGGGGCAGAGAGCTCGACTCTGCCCTCAGGAGTCTTCATCTGCCTTTCTTGCCTCCCTCCAAGATGTTCTTGCCAAATGCAGACATGGGATGTGTTGATTTCAGTCCCAGATCACACACTTAGGCGCTCCTCATTCTGAGGCAGCAGTGCGCAGTGCAGTAATTTGTCTCTCAAACTGTGCATTCACACAAAATCCTCAGTCCAACTGACGCCAACTGCATGCTCATGCGGCTGCCACTCACAGACGTGGCGGGAGGAGGGGGGCTCTCTTTCTGGCCCATAGCCAGGGCTCGGGGACCAGCTTCTTGCTAACGGGGCCTGGTCATGCCATCTGCCAAGGGCAATCTTTCCAAGGACCCACTTCTGCTTCCATCAGCTGCACACCAGGCAAGCCTGTTCCCGGTAGAGCAATCCACGTCAGTGCATGTGGGAAAGTGGCATTTTAATTTTCAGGAAGCGGATGATGCAAAATTTTGTGGTGCATATCAAGTGGTCGTATCACTTCCGCCTCCTTTACTCTTATTTTTTCACACGATATCATTGTAGGCACATGGTACATGGATAGACAGTTTGCAGATCGCGTTTCTCTCCTCTCTCAATATACACACGTGGCAGAAGTTACTCCTGAATCCGATATAGAACAGGAAGGCTGGTGTGTTCACTCTAGGAGTAATGTTTGGTGTTTTAGCTGACCTAGAGGCTGAAAGCAGTTAAGGAGCTGCTTATCTTTTCCATCCCACATCTATAAACTACCCAGCCCACAGACTTAAACCAGGTGTGTCCACCACATTCTTGGCTTTCTCGGGGAAGAGGGGGCAGGAGAATAAACACTACAAACTGGCCCCACCAAGGTCTGTTCTGAGCATGAAGAGCTGGTGCCTCCCACAGCTCACCCCGCGGGAAGTCCCCAGTGAGCCAAGGGGTCTGGAGGAAGCGGGAGAAGTGGCCTCCAGGTCCAGGGGAACAGGGCATCTGAGCGGGACAAAGGCCCTAAGAGAAAGACGGATGGAAAGTAATGAGATCAAGAGAAGGTGGAAGAGAGAGAGGGAAGGATGCCTTGCAGAGGGACCTCACCGGGAAGGCAAAAGGAAATAAGAAACAGGAAGAGAAAGGGCAGAGGGCACAGAGACATCAAAATGTCAGAGAAATGAGCCTTCACGTACCCAAATCACAGAGGGAGAGAATCAGGGAGCCCTGAATCATCTGATAATGACAGCGGCCACCAGGTGCTGGGCTCTCCTGTGCACTGGGCCCTGTTCTAAACACTTTGTAAACATAACTGCATTGAACTTATACAACAAACCTATGGGGTAGCCACTATCGTCATCCCATTATGCATAGGAAGAAGTTGAGGCTGAAATTATACACAGGGAGTAAGAATGAGCCCGGTCTTGTCTGCCACCCAAGCCCGCGGGCCCCAGCACCTGGCTGCATCCCCCTGCAGAGGCCAAGGGCAGCTGCTCCTTCCTCCTTGATACTCACTGGGAGTAGAAAACAGCGACTTTCCACCTTTATTTGAAAATGGGACTGACTTTCCTTTTCACTATTCTCACCTCCAGGCTACTGTGTAACAGACCTATGCAAGGTAAGCGCAATTCTCCATCTGGGTCTCCAGCCCACACTCTCTGTCTCCATATTTTGTACCCTTTCCTCCCCAAATGGGTCTCTGCTCCATTCTTGAACCCACTGTAAAGAGAACAATGCACTCCATGGGGTAGGCATGTGGGTTAAATGAGCTATAATGTATGTAGAGTACATGACACCCCCTGATGCTGAGTAAATGCAATGTCTGCCCCTACCTACACTGGATTTAAGGTCTTGTCTTCCTCACCCTGAGAATATGGCCCTTGTGTGTCACTAATTCAACGGGAGGGACAGTCCTGCACTTGGCTAAAGGAACCATGTCTGGTCAAACCTGGGCACAGTGTGGACATGGACCTGTTCAGACCAAGACTGTCAGAGGAATACCTCTGTAGCATGAGTACAAGAATGGCCAAAGAGAGAACCCCAGTCTTCGGGTGAGGAGTGTTGATAAGCCATCTTTAGAGCTGATTGCCAGGCAGGATCGCCAGGCAGCAGGCAAAGCCACTGTGCATAGGCCAAGGAGGACAGTGGGAACCAGAAAGGTTGAGTGGAAGGTGCCTGAAGAGCTTCCCTGCCCAACACTGGCAGGACCCACACGTTCCTGTGTGCCTTCTTCTGCTCCACGCCCCCACCCCTCCACAATTTTCAGTGACGTTTCAAAGTCATTTGACCAATGGACCACATTCTACACAAGACTTTTTCCTGGATTTCACCACAATGTGCTTTGGTGTAGGTTTTTTTTACTCAAAGAGCTGGACACTTATGGGCCCTGCAATCTGAGGATTCTTGTTCTTCAGTTCTGAAAAGTGTTCTTATATTATTTTCTTTGATAGTTATTCTCCCCTCCACTTTCTGTCTTTTTTTCCTTAAACTCCTATGAGTTGAAATGTGGAATTAATGTTTTAATTTTATTATCTTCTCCCTCCCCTTATTTTCTTACTCTTTGTCTTTTTATTTTACCTTCTGAAAGATTTCTTTGACTTTACCTTCCAGACTTTGTATAGGTTTTCAATTTTCTGCTACCTTATTTTTTAAAACTCAGAAGCTCTTGCTTATCTTTTGAATATTTATTTTTATAGCATCCTGTTATGTTTCATGGATACATATATTTTATGTCTTTATTTTAGGCATTTTTCTTTTGATCCTTGCATTATCTCTACAGTCACTAGGTTGCAAGAGGTAGAGCTGTGGAGGGAGGGACCTTACTATTCCATATAAAGACTTTAAACCATTCCCCTGATTTTTAGTGCTACAGTTTACCCCCTCCCCCACACTGTGGTGATTTGTGTTTCTAAGACTAGAGCTTTCTTGGGTTTTGCAAGAGAAAAAATGGCTCCTTTTTCATTTTAGCCCCTTCTACATCTGGGCTACAGCTTCTTCCTCTTTACTAAATCAGTTACCATTCCTCCATCCCTTTCTGTCTTCCAAAAATTTGTTGTAATCACTCATCTGCTACTTTTTCTTCTCCCAATTTTTCTTTTTGTCCTTCTGGGTTTCTATCTTTAAAAAAAAATTCCTTTAGTGTCATTTCATTGGGTTTTCAGGAAAGTGAAGAAATAGATGTCTGTCTCCAATCCCCCAGGTTTAACACAATTTTATTATTTTAATTTTTAAATGGTACACTGGAAGCACTTTCTAACAAACTTAGAATCCGGAAGCCATAAAACAAAAATAATAAAATTGGTTAAAGTCCCTTCTGCACAGCAAAAGATAACATGTGCAAGTTAAAAGACAAATGGCAAAATGGAAAAATATTTGTAATTTATATTATGACAAAAAGTAGCTCCTAGAAGTTGATAAGAAAAACTCCCCAATATTCTAATTTTTAAAATGGACACAGATATGAAGAGAGATCACAAAAAAGGAAATTTAAATGACTGTTAAGCATATGAAAAAATGTTGACTCTCACCTGTAATAAGAGAAGTACACATTAAAACTACTCTGAGATACCATTTTTTCAATCACCAGTTTGCTCAAGTAGGAAGTTTGACATCTTACTTTGTTGATAAGGGTGTAGAGAAACAAGCATTCTCATATATCACTGGCAAGTTTTTTTTTACCTATTTGGATATCAGGTTCCTCATCTGTAAAATAGAGCTAATAACAGTGCCCACCTACTTTCTAGGATAATTGTAAGGATTAAAAGAAATAATGCATGTAAAGTACCTCACGCATAAATAGTTCACACTTAATAAGTGCTACCTATTAATATTAATATATATTTGCTCATGTCATTATGTTTTTCTTCACTGATGCTGCTATGAAAGACAAGATTAAATGTTGTCTTTCTAACTGTCCCATGAGATCTCTGAGGACAGAGTCCATGCGTCACATTGCTGTGTCCTTCCCATGGCCCAGCATAGTGCAGAGCACATAGCATGTGCTCAGTAAACACCTGATTTTGAAGTACAGTAGTCCATACTTAGGCTAACACGGTAATCTTCAGTGTGTGCTCTTAGTTTCTAATTATGCTGTGACTTGGCCCAGCCCCAAAGTGTGAGGGCATAGACGGAACAACTGGAATCCAGGTGCCAGGCAGGGGAAAGCTGGTGTTCAAAGATGGTACTGAAAGTATAGGGTGCACCCCCACAGGCTGAGGGCCCAGTGAGGGATGAGAGGTATTACTCAGGGATTATCACTGACTCCTAGCAGTTAGTTTAAGAAAGCAATGCCGGGGGCAGGGAGACAGCCGTGGGCCAGGGCAGACACCACAATGCAATCTCCCTAGGTCAAGGGTGGGGGAAGCTTCTGCTGCCACCTGAGAACATGTCTCAGCGCAGGGGCCCTTCCTGCCTCCTGCTGGGAGGTCTAAAGGAAGGGAGGGAGCTGAGGAGCAGCACAATGTCTTGATGTCTCACCAGGAGGAGGATCCTTGACTTCCTGGCCACTTCAGCGTCTAGGTTATCATCCTCATTTCTAACAACAGTGTCTACGCCTGAAGATTAGAGACCCCAGGCCCAACACAGCCTTTCCGCCCATCACTCCCATTTCTCCTCCTTGGCTTCCTCTGATAATAAAGACAGAGGAACCCGAGGGTGATGCTAAAATCAGAAGGGACCTCAAGAGGTCACCCAGTCCAGTCCTTTGTCTTCAGGCCATTGACTTTCTAAACTAGTCTATGCAGATGGCCCTTATTCCTGCCCTTATTAACAATACAACAACTGACATTTGTTCCTGCTTTAGGGTTGACAGAAAGCTGCACGCACATTGTCTTCTGTGGGATTGCCTACGTGGGGCGAGTGTTCTTATTTTGTATAAATGAAGAGACAGAGACCGAGAGATGCAAGATCTCTGGCTCTTCCAATCCTAAATGCTATCCTCCTTCTTGAAGCTTTGGAGTCAAAAGTCCATAAATACCCTCCACAGCCAATTCTGTATTTAATCATGTAACAGTCAATTTTATATATGCACACGATTTTGTCTGTTTTTATTTAAACCCAATTTCACTTGCTCACTCCTTCACAAACACGGAGAGCCGCTAGTCAATACTATTTCTCCCTATGTGCACTTTGCATAATCAAGGACAGCAAATGATTCCTCCAGAAGCCTTCTCTTTGCCAGACTGCAAGCCCAAGCTTTCCTTCCCCTCCGGATCAGCCTGGTCTGTGGGGTTGAAGATGGGATGGAGGGGGGGCTTGGTCTGAGTTTTCCAAGGCAGGAGGGGGCAAGGGAAAGCAGGGAGGTGGGGCAGCACCTGCTTAGGAGATGGGAATTGATCTCATCTGCATTGACAGCTTTGAAGAAAGTCACCTTTCATCCTCCCTCCCCTCTACCACTGCCTGCCAGGCTGAGAGTGGAGAGAAAAGCAGATGACAACTGCTGAGAAGTACCTGAAACGGGCAAGACCTGCCAGCCTCTCCAGGGGAAAGGAATTGTCAGCTCAGGCGCTTGGTGAGAAAACCCTTTCTTCTAAGTCTTCGGACCTGAAATCTCCTGCGGCTTGCAGGCTGGCAAACTCTGGTCTGTCCACTTGCGTGAGCACCTGAGGAGCTGACAAAGCTGGCAGAGAAGAATTACAGGCCTCTGAAGTCTCTCCTCCCTGGGGATTTAACCTTCACCTAGTATAACACATGGAGGTCAGACAGAGAAAATTAACTTCTGGAGGTGTGTGGTTTTTGGCTAGCCGAGCAGCATCCATCACAGCAACAGTGATAGAGTCTTGGGGCTGGCTGCTGGGAGCTGGGGAGCTGAATTCTAGTCCCATTGAAGCCAGAGGGTCCTGGCCCAGAGGTAGAATCCATTTGGCTTTAGTGTCCACAGGTTAAAAAAAATGGGCTAAAACTACCCTCAACATCTGACATCATTGCTTTGAAGATGTAATAGAAGGAAAATGCTCAGTTGACAGATCTCAGGGGCTTTCAACTCTGAGGCCTCAGGGTCTCTCCCCTCCTTGGTCTTCCCTCCTCCTGTGGGATCAGCATTTCCCCCTTGCTTTGTAGTTGTAAGTCAGGGTTCTCTTATGATCAGCTATCCCTCCCTGCCTTACTTCTCCCCTCCCAGGTTATGCTGTGTCTCTCCAGTGTCTGGGTATCCCCATCCCAATTCCACTCTGCTCCTACACCAGACTACTCCCAAGCAGCGCTCCCCAACTGTAATCATAATCCGCAGCAGCAGCACTGAACGCTGAGAGCCAGGTGATGTGTCATACTCTTTGCGTATTGTATTTTATTTGACCTTACAATAACCCTATGGTGGCTACTACCACTAGCCTCACTTTACAGATGAAGAAATTGAGACCTGGAGAGGTTGGGTGGAAGCACTGAGATTCTAACCCGGAGAACTGGGCTCCAGAGCCTGTGCTTTTGCCAATTAGTTCATCGTCACTAGTTTCACTCCTCCTGAAATCTCCCCTCTTCCACGAACTCTCCTGTAGCCAACACGAGGAGAGGAAGTACCTCTGCCAGACTTACTCAGCCTTTGCTGCCATCAGTTCCGTGGAATTCAGACACCCTCCAAAAATGCAGCATGGAAAGTAGAATCTAACAAAATTAGCAAAGCATTTGAAAGTCAAATAAAACTGACCTTTGCTTTAGCCACTACTTGGGATTATGTGAGCCATGGCTAGTGACTCAGAACCTGTTTGATGGATGCCTAATGATTTAATTACAACCACGAACTGTCAGGGCTGGAAAAAACTGCACAATATCACTTTGTTTAACTTCTGTGTGTTACAAATGAGGAAACTGAGGCCCAAAGAAAGGTAATGACATCCTCCAGGCCTCAGAGCCAGGAAAGGGCAGCCTGAACTGGGAGCCAGCTCTTCTGAGTCTCAGACCATGCCTCTTACCAAGTAAATGGAAGGCAATAAAAACATTTACTAGCAATTTGTCCTAAGCACAGTGGCTAATTCTCATCACACCACCCCAGGTAGATGCTGTTATTTTCATTTTGCAAATGAGAAAACTGAGGCTCAAGGATATATTAGCAAATAAGTGGAAGAACTCCAGTGCTGGGGAAGGGCCCTGATTGGCATTTCCTGCTTTTTCTCTATCACCTCACATTTGCCAAACATGTACTGAACCCAAGTTATGTCAGGCATCACATGGAAGGCTGGGAGTAGAGGAGAAAGCATAGTTCCTACTCTCTGGGAATTCATAGTCCAGGAAAACAGCAGGTGTCTCTGTGTGGGGTGAGAGAGAGAGTGTGTGAGTGTGTGGTGAGTGTGTGCAGGGATTGGTATAAGAAGGCATTGAGGTCAGTTCTCCATGTATATTGTTGCTTGACCAATGTCTGAGGCGTCTGGTAGGTGTGGACAGGTGCATTCATGCCCAGGATGGGTGGGAGGAGGTGCCAGGTAATCAGTAGATGGGCAGGGCCCCCCACCCTGGGAATACTCTTTATCCCACCCCATCTCTGCAGTGAGGTCTCTGTCCCTATTTCTCCAGCACTGAGAAGCACCAAGCCTTTGTGCCTGCGGGGCACACAGAGTCTGTTTGTAATGAGGCAGGCGGGCATTTACCCTGGCTTGACCCAGACTCTCCTCCCAGAGAGAGCTATTTACATCAAGAACTGCTCAAGGACAGGGACAGCACAAACAATTACTGGTAGTAAAAACCCAAGCCAGGCTCTGCTCCACTCCCCCCATGCAGTTTTTTTTTTTTATATGGTCAATAAAGTGGCTGCCTGATTTGTGCTGTTGGCAGGCAGAGCTAAGGTGTTCAGCCAGGAAGCCAGCTGGCCACATGGGGGAGAATGGACCATCTTCACCATGTAGCTAGTTTAATGCCCCAGCCCAGGGATAGGCTGTGGGCTCCAGATGTGACCAATCTGCAGGAGCATTTTCTAAAAAGTCCCTCAGCACTAACAAAGATGAAACGCCTTCAGCCAGACCATTCTCTCCCCTTAGGAGCTTATAAAAGGGCTATCAATGTGTCTGGTCCTGGGGACAGAACAAATAGGAGGAGGCTTCCCTGCCCTCCCTCGAAATCTCAGATGAATCTATTCAGGCAGACACAATTTTCACAGAACTGCAAGTGAGGCCTTTTTTTTTTTTTTTTTTGCTTACCACCCACTCTTAAGTGTGCTCAAGCTATGATACTGGTATATGATTCAGGTACATGACAAGGCTGGACAGGATAATGCAAACACAGGCACAATAGCACGTCACGCAGATGCATCAACACAGCACAATACATACAGCATCACGCGTGTTTACAACAGCCCTTTACTGTCTCATTCTCCAGGCAAAGAAGGACTCCATATGCCTTGTGCCCACCATTCACCCCATTCTGGAGCCCATTCATGCTGCATTTAGCCTGGACTGCTCTTCCTTTCCCCCACCCCCATGTCTACTCGTTCAAATCCTCCCTCTTTTATAAAGGACTGAGGAATGCCACTTTTTCCATGAAGCCTTCCTTGATCCTCCCAGCCACAGGTACACAACCCTTTTTTGCACATAGCATGATCTCTATTCCACTTTAAAAATTTAGAACAGCATTCTGCCCTGGATTAGTCTTTGATGTAAATATACTGTTTAATGAAAGAGTAAACACCATTAGATCTTACATTTACATAGTTACAGTTCATAAACAGCTTTCATATTTATAGTCTCCATAAATTGACCCTTTAAATGTTGATTACTCTTGGATTATATTCAGTTCCTTTACTCTTGCAGGGTTATTGGACTGAACCACTAAGGGGTCTTTCCAGGTAATTGGACTGAACCACCACTCATTCTTGTATCCACTCACTCATGCAGGCAAAAGTACTGAGGCTACAGTCTGAAATGCGTAATAATTTTAACTGGATTGTGTTAGTTTCTGGGAAGATTTCCTGCTAGGACAGTGGGAGCTCAATCGGTCTTATGGCAACATTCAGATTCCTAATTCCAAAATGAAAAGTCTCTGTTGGGTTACTTTAACAGCCCCCTACTCCTCCCACCAGCACAGTTTCATTTCCCTGGAAGGGTAAGAAGGCAGGGAGGACAAGGGTGAAGGAGATTATTTATATTTGAGGCCCAAGACCAGGGAACTCCTAATCCAATATGACAGATGTCCTTATAAAAAGGGAAAATTTTGACATGGAGATAAATGTGCACACAGGGAAAACACCATGTGATGATGAAGGCAGAGATTGGGGTGATGCAGCCCAAGCCAAGGGGTGCTAAAGATGGCCAGCAAAGCACCAGAAGCTAGGAGAAAGGCATGGAGCAAATTCTCCCTCACAACCTGCAGAAGCAATCAACCCCTACAGACACCTTGATCTTGGACTTCTAGCCTTCAGAACTATGAGACAATAAATTTCTGTTATTTAAACCACTCAGTTTGTGGTACTTTGTTATAATAGCCCTAGCAAACTAATACAGACTTAAGACAGACCACTTGTGCTGATGGTGACATCAGGAAACTAAGTTAACTAAGGGTCAGACCCATAATCCTACTAGTTTAAAAATCATATGTACATACATAAGGGAAATAGAAATGGGTGGATGGATGGATGGATGGATGTATAGATAGATGATAGAAAGAAAGAAAGATAGAGAAATGATAGCTCTGACTGCTGTGCAGGCACTGTGCCTGGGTCCTCCCTATCCCAGGAGCCCTCCCACATGGTTCTGGGGAGCTACTAGCACTGTGGTCTCTATGGTTGAATCTTGAAAAAATATCCCCCAGGAGACAATGTGATGTACACTGCACAATCACTGTGCTAATTAGCGCTCAGGAGCAACGTGTGATATAGACACAGTCATTGCATTGCTTAAGAACAGGATACATTCTGAGAAATGGATTGTTAGGCAATTTTGTTGTTGTGTGACATCATAGATTGTACTTACACAAAGCTAGATGCCATAGCCTACTACACACCTAGACTATATGGTATAGCCTAATGCTCCTAGGCTACAAACCTGGGCAGCATGTTACTGCATGGAATACTGGAGGCAATTGTAACACAATGGTAAGTATTTGTATGTAAATATTTTAGCATAGAAAAGGTACAGTAAAAATACAGTATAAAAGATAAAAAATATTATACCTGTATAGGGCACTTACCATGCATGGAGCTTGCAGGACTGGATGTTGCTCTGGGTGAGTCAGTGAGTGAGTGGTGAGTGAATGTGAAGGCCTGGGACATTGCTGTACACTACTACAGACTTCATAAACACTATAGACTTAGGCTACACTAAATTTATTTTAAAAAATAAAGTGACAGTGCTACAGTGTTTCAACAGCTATGATGTCACTAGGTGATAGAAAAGTTTCGGCTCCATCATAAACTTAGTGACTGAAACGTTATGCAGCGCATGACTGTATTCCTATCCCTGTTTTGCAGAATGAGGAGATAAAGCTCAGAGAGACTGAGTCATTGCCTAATGCCATATAGCTAGTAAGTGGCAGGCCTAGGAGTCATATGTGGGTCTGCCTGGCCTCAAACACAGGCTCCTTTTATCACATGGCTGCTCTGCACAGCCTGCCCTCACAGACCCCATGCTCAAATCAGTGAGTTCGGCAGTCCTAATCCAGTGACCCACGCTGAGTGCGAAGGTGCCATGTTGCATCTGCACTCCCTCCAATCCAGGCCAGCCCACTGCACCTCTACAGTGACCAGAGGACAATCAAGGGTCATCACAAGGTCCCTGCCCTCTGCTCTATAATCCTAACCGGCTTCCCTTCAAAATGCCAGCCTCACACTGATCATCTGGCTTCTCCTGGATTCTGTTCTTCCACAGAGGTCTAGTTCAGTCCACCTCTCTGTTCCAGAATTTCCCTTTGTTTTGGCTGCTCTAGTTCCTGACCCATAGAACTCACCCGTGGTCCATTCCTAGCTAAGCCAGCCTCTCCCCTAGACAGCCCTGGCCCCTCCATGGGGCAAGGAGAGGAGGCCAGACACTATTGCTAATGCAAATACCATATACGTGGCATGTCAGAAATTTTGCGGGAAATCACACTGGGGACCACCACCTGGGCCTCTGCTAAGATACGCATAAATTTTATTATTACTATTTTTATTTCAAGCTATTATGGGGGTATAAATGTTTTTGGTTACACATATCGATTTTGTTAGGCTTGAGTCAGGGTTATAAGTGTGCCCATCACCCAGATTGTGATCATTGTACCCGTTAGGTAGGTTTCTGCCCATCCCCTCCTATCCCCTCCCCCGTGCTTGATTTCCACTGAGTTTTGTCCCTCTACACACATGTGTGCTCTTGGGTTAGTTCCAGTTTAATAGCAAGTACATGTGGTGTTTCTTTTTCCATTCTTTAGATAATTCACTTAGGATAATAGTCTCCAGTTCCATCCAAATTGTTGTGAAAGGCCTTAATTCCTCCTTCTTCATGGCTGAATAGTATTCCATAGTACACATATACCACACTTTGTTAACCCACTCATGAACTGATAGGCACTTGGGTTGGTTCCACATCTTTGCAATTGTGAATTGTGCTGCAATAAATACTCAAGTGTAGGTGTCTTTTTGATAAAATAACTTCTTTTCCTCTGGGTAAATACCCAATATTTGGATTGCTGGATCAAATGGTAGGTCTACTTTTAGTTCTTTGAGGACTCTCCATACTGTTTTCAGTAGAGGTTGTACTAATTTGCAGTCCCACCGACGGTGTATAAGCGTTCCTTTCTCTCTGCGTCCATGCCAGCATCTATAGTTTTTGGACTTTTTAATAAAAACCACTCTAACTGGGGTAAGGTGATATCTCATTGTGGTTTTAATTTGCATTTCCCTGATAATTGGTGCCATTGAGCATTTTTTCATATGTTTATTAGCCATTTGTCTATCTTCTTTTGGCAAGCTTCTGTTCATGTCTTTTGCCCACTTTTTAATGGGTTGTTTGTCTTTTCCTTGCTGATTTGCTTGAGTTCTTTGTAGATTCTGGTTAGTAGTCCTTTATCAGATGTATAGCTTGCGAATATTTTCTCCCATTCTGTAGGTTGTCTATTTGCTCTGTTGATTATTTCCTTAGCTGTGCAGAAGCTTTTTAGTTTAATCAAGTCCCATTTATTTATTTTTGTTGTTGCTGTGATTGCCATTGGGGTTGTCTTCATAAATTCTTTGCCCAGGCCAATATCTAGAACGGTTTTTCCAACATTTTCTTCTAGAATTCTTATTGTTTCATGACTTACAGTTAGGATATGCATAAATTTTAAAGTGTTATGAAGTTCAGGGGGCTGGTATTCTCTTCGGGGGCCCAGGCCTGGGTTCCCTTCATCCCTCTAAATTGTACTCCCATTCCCAGGTATTGGCCCATCAGGAGTAGGTTAGCCTTATCCCAGGGCCTGTGGATCCTGGCTCATCTCTCGCCAGGCCCTTACCATGTTGCTCTTCTTTAAAATCCAAACCATGCCTGCGTCTCCGTAACCTCTGAGATGTCTTACACGCTGTTCCTTTGGCCTGAGTTACCATTCCTCCTCCTCTTTGCCTAGCCAGCTCCTACTTCCTTCAGGTCCTTGCTCAGATATCGTCTCCCCAGGACTCGCTGTACACCTTGGTTTGGGTGTCCCTGTCTTATAGCTCTTTATCATACAATAGTATCCCTCATAGTACCCCTCAAGTGCTGTGGTCATTAACTTGTCTGAGGTCCTTGGAAGCTTGAGATTTGGGGAGGCATGGACTTTGCCTGCCTTGCTCACACTGTGTCCCAGAACCTCCACGCACTAGGGGCAGGATGAACAACTGGTGAAAGAGTGCTTGATGAAGGCCACAGTGGGGAGCTTATGACTCTCAGAGGCCGGTTAGTTTCTCCAGAGGAAGCCCCTGGACCTCAGGCTTAGAAGATATCCCTCACCTGGGCAGCCTGTTGTTATCCACAATGGCAGAAGCACAGCTCCTCAGGGTCACCTTGGCCTCCAAGTGGAGTTACAACCCACAGTGCCCATTCCTGACAGTGAGCCAGGGGCGCACTCTCTGAGCACAACACTTGGCCAACACCATGAAGTCCAGCAAAGAGCACAGACAAGATGAAATGGCTACCAAAAAAGCCCTGCCATTCAAAATAGTAATCTTAAGTCTCCAGAATCCATGAAAGGAACATGGTAATGCTGTACCAACCATGAGTGGTGTATTTGCCTTTCCTTAAAACAACTCACAAATAAAAATAATATTTCTGAGCTGAAAGTAAAACCAGGTGGCAAAGGTCATTTAGCCCCTGTGAAGTTTTCACATTGAATCAACACCTCCTCAGGGGTTGCTTTCTGATCCTTCTTCACACTTCCTGGCACTTGAAATCAAAACTGCCTGGCTTAAGGCTGGGAGAGAGGGAGGGTGGGAAAATAGCCCAGGACACCTACCTGGAACCTCAGGGCAGAGGGAAGAAGGAGAGAGTGAGGGGAAATGGAGGGGAGGGGAGGGACAAGGAGGGGAGGGGAGGGGAAAGAGAAATGTCTTCGTCTTTAGGCTGTTTCCAAGTCTGGCCCAGAGTCTGTTCTTTCCAGCATGAAGAACCAAACTTTTGATGCTAGACCTACTCTGTTTTATTTCTCTGGCCAGCATGGCTGTCCGATCCTCCAAAAACAGTACTGTAGACAGCAGGTGATGGCAGAACTGGCTGCTGCTGTCACAGGTAGTTTGGCTTATATCTCTATTCAGGAGACTCATTTTTGCTTGCCTGAAACATTTGCTCCTGATGTCTGTGGCTCTTGCATTGTTTTAAGTGCATTAGAAGGGTTCTGAGAGCTGCATATCCACATTAACAGGAATCTGTGCCTGCCTGCAGGCCTTGGGATTCTAGCCTGCGAGCCCCAGGCCCAGTGCCAAGGCCTTGGGGAGGCTACGAACAGTCACCTACCCCTGCCACCCCCTTCCCTCCCACCTGGCTCCTCTCACACTTGTATGCCTCCTTCTCACCCCACCTTCTCCATCAGGAGGGGTACTACTATGCAGGCAATATTCCTTTAATTGGTGCTTGCTCCTGTGTTTGCCAATTTATTTTATTCACTTTAAAAAGTTTTTTCTCCACCTTGGTTCAAAAAACAAATTCAAAGGTGCTTACTTAGATGATTAAAACACAAGATAAATGATAACATAAACAAGAAAATGAAGACAGAAGGAAAATCAAGGTAGGAAATGAGATACAGCCAAATACTGACCATGAGATTCTGACAGATGCCACCAGTCTGGCTTTGAGTCTGGTAGAGGCCAAAGCAAAGATGGCACTATGAACAGACACAAGAGTGGGAGTACCCAGCCCTTAATTCACAAAGAGATCATCCAGTGCCCAAATCATGCTTTTGGCACTAAAGAGGCAGTTCTGCTCTGGCTTTGGGGAAGTGGTCTGTTCTCTCCTTTCTTCCATAAATATTAAATGAGCATCTTCAAATTGCCAGGCCTGTGGTAGGCTCTAGGGATAAAATATGTATCAAGATGTGATCCCTTCCCTTACTCTCCATAAAGAAATAGACTGCCTTCCTAATTGTGCTTGGCTTTGGGTGTAAGTTTTTGTCCAGAGGTCTGGGGAGTTGGGGAAGGGGTTGTGGGGAAGAACAGCCCATCTATCTTTGATTTTAGTTTTCTTCAGTCTGCAATGCCCAATCCTTCATTCTCTGCTCAGAGAAGTCCTTAGACTTCACAGCCCAACTTAAACGCCCCCTCCTCTGGGAAGCCTTCCCATATATTTCCAGGATGAATTAATTGTCCCCACCACACATGACAAGTGCCTCTACTTAGCACTTATTCTTCCTTCTGGCATAGACTTCTGCCTTTTCCTCTATCCTGTTTTATTCATCTCCATGTTTTTAGGATACAGCCTAAGGGTAGGAACATAAGCAGTGATTTATATATGTCTGCTTATGTTGCATTAAAGATAAACTATTTTCAAAGGGTGGGAAATTCAGAGGTCAAATACACAGAAGTTAATTTCACTCAGGACTGAGGCAGCTCTGAGTGGAGCTAGCAGTAATTCAGCACCAACAAATCGGACTCAAATGTCCCAGGAGCCTACAAGAGTTCACACATTCTCCTGTCACTCAGGTAGGTGGCTTCTCAGTGTTGTCCTAAACAACATGGTCTGGCTTCAGACCAACATGCTGACTGCACTGCTTCCACTATGAGAAGAAGCATGTGAAGAAAGGTCTTCTCCTGTCTAGGGCGTGTCAAAGGAGGCAGTGGGGGTGGGGGGGATGTCTCAGAAAGAGCTCTGCGCTGTAGGACTGCATGTGGACTACAATCAACCTCTCTGTTTAATGGCTAATGGCTGTGTGTGCCTAGGGCATATCACTTAACCTCTCTGAACCTCAGTTTCTACAGCTGTCAATAAGGACAGGAAAGTCTACCTTACAGAATTTTATAAAACATAAATGTTATAAGGTAGATGAAAGGGTTTATAATGACGACTGGTTTGGGATAAGTGCTCATTAAATATTTCTTCCTTCCTGCTGTTTTTTTTTTTTTTTTGGTCTTTATCTAGGATTGGGCCCTCTGCTGTTTACTCACCATGTGACTTTAGGCAAGTTGCTTAATCCAAAACTCAGTGTTGCTGTCAGTGAATAGGTTGTTAAGGACTAAATACAAAGACTGCATGCAATGAGCCTGTCACATCCACACAAGGAGTCAAAATATTCCTGTGCAGCATAATCATAGATTAGGGCCTTCATTCATTCACTCACTTATTCATTCACTCATTCGAACAGGTAGTCCATGGCTCTTACGTCCCAGGCATTGTGCTATATGCTGCAGACACAGAGGATCATGACACCATCCCTCCCTTCAAAGGGATGCAGACTATATCCTTTTTGTCTTTATCTTTTGTGCATTCCACACTCCTCTGTATACTCGTTGTCTCTCTAGGGATGTCTTCTCTGGAGGGCACAACCAAGAAGGTAAGAAATGTGTCTTGGTTACTTGAGTTACGTAGTACCTCTGTGAGGCTGATGTATAACTCCATTTTCCCCTGGCTATTGTTCCAGTGATATTCTGGAATGTTCTGGGGTATGTACTATGTCCTCAGACAGAGGTCTGGTTCCCAAAGGGACCAATCCATGGGGTAGCATCTGACCAGCCCAGAATGTCCATCAGAGGCCTATGTTGGTCCTAGGGGAGGATGCGCAGGCAGGCATGCAGAGAAAGCTTCAGGTCTGGTCCACAGGAAGGATCTGCCTCCATGGGGGGCCTGACAGCAAAGACCCATGATGACTCAGTGAAAGTTCTAGGAATAGAAACCCCCAGCTCTCCTCTATTAGGGGCAAGGACAGGCTTCCACCCACTCTGACAGGCTGCAGGGCCATTTCTGGAAGAACCAACATTCTGCTTGTGCCAGATGACTCACGCCCAGGCACTGAGTGAGCCTCCTGCCACTCCCTGTAGGAGGGTAGGGAGGGACAAGGAGCCCAATTCTCTTTTACCTTAAGCTGCAGCCTTCAATAGTCAGATTTAAACAACATACAATATACATCTTAATGGGATTAGTTTGGCTTGGTTCAACTTTGCATTACTAATCTCTTTCATAAAAACACCCCCAGGATTTTGCACCATAATCACTAGGGCATAATTTTCCTATCAAGAGCTAATTGTTATAAACAATCATAAGTTGCTATGATTTTTCAGGCTGAGAAAGTGGGGCTAGAGGTTCTAGCCCAATGTTAGCAACAATAATCATAAAAATAAGCCCACATGTGACCCTTTGTGTGGCCTGGAGGAGAAATGCTCTCTGAGGTAAGTAGCTGAACCAACACAGCTTATCAGGGGGCCTGGGATAGGAGGAGACCTTGGTGGCAGCAGGACAGGTCTCAGATACAAGAACAGAGACTTCAGAAGAAGATCCAGGGGCCCTGCTACCCTGGCCTCAGGACACCAAAAGGAAGCATTTCCAGGGACAATGGGAATAGTCCCTCAAAGAAGGCAATCCACAAGTTTATACATCACATTCCTGGCATCTCATTTTCTAAGTACCTTCCTATTCCTGCTCAGATCTATGTTCCATTTGAAATACTCAGATGGGTCTTGCTTTAAGAAAGCATGTTGCACAATAATCCAGACTTTTGGGAAACACCCCCAACAACTGTATGCTATTATTAAAGCAAATTAGCATATCTATTCCAATAGGTAATCAACATAAAAAAACCATTAATGAGATATGTTATATTCTTTTTTTAAGTACTAAGTCTCTAAAATCCATTGTCTATTTTACACTTGCAACACATCTCAGTTCCGACTAGCCACACTTCAAGTGCTCAGTAAGCATACGTGGCCAGTGGCAACCATGTTAGACAGTGTAGCACCATGGCCAATAATGTGTGAAGGGTGGCTAAGAGGGAGCCAGCCTTCAAGAACCATGGAGTCAGGAACCAGAGAAGACTCAGGAGCCTGTGGGGATCAATGACTTGGACATCTTGATGAGAACAAAATCATTTTCAGGGTTCCCAGTGTGGTAGATGACAACTCCCAGGATGAGGCCCCAATCAAGACCCACCTTCATGCCATGTCAATTGCCCACAACTCCATTGTTCCATATGGTAGCCATTGGCACATGTGCCTATTTAAACTTAAATTAATCTAAATTAAATAAAATTAAAAAGTCATTAGCTCAGTTGCATTAGCCACATATGGCTAGGCTACTGCATAGGGCAGTGCAAATATATTTCCATTATCACAGAAAATTCTATTGGACAGCAGTAGTTAGAACTTAGATCAACCCCCAAGAAATGCAGGAGTGGCCCCAAATTTCCTGAGACAAAAGTTCTGCTGTTTGTAGGCATGGGGCTCATAAGGAAACATAATTGAATCATAGAAAAATAAAGTCATTTTTCTTGCATAACTGAATATGTGGAATGATATGCATAATTTCTTTTAACTTTTTAATTTAATTTTATTTTTTTGAGACAGCCTCTCCCTCTGTCACCCAGGCTAGAGTGCAGTGGCATCATCATAGCTCACTGCACCCTCAAACTCCTGGGCTCATGTGATCCTCCCACCTCAGCCTCCTGAGTAGCTGGACTACAGGTGTGTGCTACCATACCCAGCCTCTTTTAACTTTTAATAGACATTTCTTTTAACTCTTGAAGCATGCTGTTCCATTTGTAAATTTTGAAGACAATCCACATTACCACACAAGGTAGTATGAGGATCAAATGAGACAAAGAAGGTCAAACACCTGACCCAAGCCCTGGCCCACTAGGTTCCCTTTCCTCCCTCATTGCTCTTAAATGGGGGGAGGGGAGAGAACAAGCAGATTTTCCCCTCCCTGAAAACGAGGGTCACATCACTGCACTGCACTGCACTGGAAACACGTCATAGCAGATGGGACATGCTATGGTCAAACAGGGCTTGGTCAAACCGGTTGCAAACTGCTGACTGGACAGAATTAACAGGAGAGAATGGCTTTATAGAAAGTAGAAAAAGAACAGCAAGATTTCTAGGAGAAATAAAATTAGTTTGGTTGTCCACAACTTATACAGACACAAAAAGAAAACAAAGGTGTGTGGGAAGTGGGGGTTAGGGGGGGAATTGAGGAATTCTTTGCATTCTTTTGACCAAAAAGAATGAGGCAAGCCAAGAAGTCAGGAGGTACAACCAGATAGAATTTTAGTGAAGGCTAACAAGGCATTGGCTTGTCAACAAAACCCTCAACTTATGACAATAATACCAAGGTAAGAATAACCATATGCAATAAAAATAAACCGTAAACAAGGTGGTGTCATTCAAGGCCAAGTTAGCCTGGGGACAGTCACGGGAAGAATGTGGAAGGGATCTGTGCTGAAGACAAAGGGTAAAGTCACAAGAGATAGAATTTTAATTATATCTGATGGGTTAACTTGCATTTGCTTTCTCAAAGAACTGGAGATAATAGAGACCTATTTGTTTTTTCCACAAACCCTGGCCAAAAATGGTGTCATTAATCATGTAGTGTCACCTCCACATTGTCTCACCTGCTCTCCTCGGCCCAGTCAGTCCCTGCCTGGAGGGACCCTGGCCTAGGCAAAGGTGGTAGATCTCTCTCCTGACCAGGGATGGGAATAATTATACCAGCTGAGATCGTTCTCCCTGCTCCCTGCTGTTGTCCAGGAATGTTGGGCCGCCTCATGGGGTAGTGGGAGTAGAAGAGAGTACAAAAACTCTATGTCATGATAAGAGAGTAGCTCTAACAGTGATGCCATCTCTCCCTTCTGCATCTCCTTCCTTTATAACTTTAGCAGCCATTACCACTTCCCCTGGAACTTTGGATCTAGGAAGACCCTAAGACACTCAAGTTCAACTCCTCATTTTATAGCTAGGATTCAGTGACCCAGAGAGTGGAGAGAAGTGCACCAGAGCCCTGTGCACCTTGAGCAGAGGCTGGAAACCCAGGCCAGCCCTCATGCTTCAGTTCAGGGCTCTCCACTGTATCTTGGGGCCCCTCCCCCAGGCTCTGGATTTGCACACACAATAGGTGCTTGATGCCCTTGTGACTAGAAGCTCCTAAAGTTAACCTGCATAACCCAGGCCCTACGGCCCTGGCTCTTAGCCACACCCCAGGAGCTAGCCTGATTATCAGTGTGTTTGTTAATACTAATGAAAATTCTTCAATGCAAGAGCTCTGGCTCACAAAGGCTGCCACCAGCTGTCAAAGCACTTGGTGGTTTGGGTTAATAAAATTTTTAGATCTTATCAAATGCATTTTCTCTTAAAGTATTTTTGCATTGTTTCTAGAATAATGAGATCCCAGATATGACTTGGAGAGTTAACAGAAGACTGCATAAAAGTGGATGGCTGGAATAAAATTTAGTTTTTCCCTCAATGGAGGGACATAATTGCTCCCAGGCACAAGGCACAGAGTAAACTCTGTCTTACTCCCTTATTGCTTTATTAACGACATGTTAGAAGCTGTAGAAAGAAGACATTAGAGGCCAGTGGCTAGGTCTGAGCTGTCCTATTCCCTGTGTCTCCAGGATGAGACCACAGACCAGACCCAGCTTTTTGTCCTTCTGTTTCTAAAATGACTCAGCGTCTGCTGAAGATGACCCTCTCCCCCACATACCCTGCCACTTCCCTCCACTCCCAATCAAGCTGTCTCTGAGCACTTAGCAAGTTCCCCAGTGGGGGCCGGCCCCAGATTCTGTAAGCAGGCCAGGGCCCTGAGCTGGATCCTCACAGGGGATCATGAGCTTCACAAAGACATGGGAAAAAAAATCTGCTCTAAGGCCAAAATATTGGACTTTGAATCGAAGCAGTCCCCTCCCTATCCTCTGTGAACAGGGGTAATGGTCTGTGCTGTGTTGCTTCACAGGGCTGGAGTGGAGCTCAAAGGGAAGGACGGGAAGGTACTTCATAAAAGATGAAGCTCTACAGAGAGAAGGGACTATTGATTTATCCCCAAAATGTTTCCTGAGGCTCCCAAGGGCTGTTTTGGCTTTAGTGTTTGTTGCTATGTGTGCTTATACACAGTCACATATGCTCATATTTTACTGTCTCATTTTGCAGACAGGAACCCCTCCCCCCCATTAGTTTGGCCAACACAGAGAGACTGTGGCTGTCTTGTTAATTACATAGGCACATAGCAAGAGCCCACTGAAGAGCCAGGGAATGAAGGAAAACCAGAGCTTATGGGGAGAGATCAGAAGTGCTCCTGTGCCCCAGGGAGCATGGGGCAGAGAAGTGCCTGGTAGTGTTAATGGCACAGATGAATTCTGCCCTGGACACTCCTGCCTCTATGTGCCTCTGCTCCAGGGTCACTGCCCTTATCCTTCGGAATTATAATAGATAATTTATATGTCTATTTCCTCTCTTAGTCACCTGAGGGATCTGATTAATATTCTATCCCCTGGCTTGACAGAGTGCATTGATTCAATAAAAGTGGATGGAATGGATAGCTGTCCTTCCCTCTGAGCTTTTGAAATACCTTAGAATTGAGTCCAGTAAAATACAGCAACCTAAAGCCTAACGGATGGAAGAAGAGAAATTCAATTTACATAATGGGTGGAGGACAGCCTCCAGGAAATTTAACTGTTTGTTTTAACCCATTTGTGTAGGGAACCAAGGTATTTTGGAAAAATTCCACACTTGTCTTGCTGGAGTTAATGTGCTTCCTTTTCCTGACAGGCCTCAGAGAAAACAACTTAACCTGATAAAATCCACACCAATTTATGGAAATGTAAACAGACGTCTGAAGGGCACACAACTGTAAGGGGAAAATTAATCAGTAAAGATGTTTGACCAAACTACTTAAATAAGCAGGGCAGATCGGATAGAAAACCCCGACAGGAAACCTGCCTGGCCTCACCCATAGCCAGTGTCTCTTCAAATTTCTCAAATCCCTTTCTTTCCTGAAAAGAAAAAAATGATACCTTATATTTTTTAAACTTAAGATTTAAAAATATGTTATATAGAGTACAACTGGACTTCTCACATCCTTAAGCCATCGGAAAAGTGTTTTTGGTAAGGAAGGTCATGGTGGCCATCATGAGGTCAAACATGGTCAATCATGGCGGTAAATCATGGCAGCCGATGTTAATGATTTGCACCCCAGGAGTGTAGCCCTATTCCCCCTGGGGAGCCCTACCACTTGGATCTAGCCACTCCTCAGAGTTGGAGAAGAGTGAGGGGAGAAAGGTCCATCCTGGCCCCCAGGGAAGGATTGAGAAGAAACTCTTTCTTAATGTTTCTTCCTTTAAAATAAAGTTTGTTAGCAACCTTGATGACCTCATCAAAACAAAGAAAGATTCCAATAACAGAATCTGAGGACTATCAGCCAAAGTGCTGAGCAAAGTAAAAAATAAAATCAAGATTTTTCCATTCTTTTGGTTCCTCTGGCTTCAGGGTCCTGATTTCGTTAAGCTTAAATGGGAAAACAAAGAAAAAATCAACAGTTCTTGAACAAAGAAGACAAGTTAACCAGGGGAATAGAAAAGTCCAGCCCTCAAAAGGTTAACAAAGGGATACAAGTGAGTTGAAGCACATTTGCACAGCATTGATGCTTTGATGGCCAATGTGCTGTTCTCATGTGGACAGAAGGCCTGTGATCTGTCCTTGGAGTGAGATGAATAATCCTCACAATGGCTCAGACACGGCTTCACTAAGCCATCTACAGCTTCTCACACTCCCTACTATGGCTGGGGAAATGGTATGCTGTATGTCATTCACACAGGAGACTCAAGGTTACTAGCTTATATAGGTCATCTGTGATCCCATGTTTAGAAACGTGATAATAATAGTAGTCATCCCTTACTGAACAGACCTTATCTGACTTTATCCTCACAATTCTGTGAGGCCCATATTATAGTTCCCAATTATCCAGCAAAAAAAAAAAAAAAAAAAAAAGACCCAGTGAGATGGGGTAATTTTCCAAGGTGATTCATTTAGTAGAGTAGTTCTTAACCTTAGCTGTACCTTAGAACCCCAAACTGCAGTACCCAGGCTGCATCTCAAGCAAATTAAATCAGAATCTCAAGAGTGGAGTATTTTTTAAAGCTCCTGGATGATTCCAATGTGCGGCCAAGGCCAAATAACCACTGATCCAATAAGCAGTAGGATCTGAATCTGATTTTAGGCCTCTGCTTATTTTTCTCTGCAACATTGTTAGTCACAAAGGACCAATTCAGAGATTTAAAGAACTATTCATCAAATAGTGCTCCTACTGGAGACAGACTTGGAATTCAGAAAAAGGAAATCCATTTGGCATAATGTTTACTTTACTTATAAATAGGATAAGAAACAGGCTGAGGGCTAAGAGTCTTTTCCCTACAGCAGAATGCATGGGCTTTTTGTGAACAGGAGTCTCAGATATTCAAAATCTGTAGTTTACCATCAGGTTCCAGCTATGTGCTAGAGCAGCAGTCCCCAATCTTTTTGGCACCAGGGACCGGTTTCATGGAAGCCAATTTTTCCATGGACAGAGGGGTGGGGGTGTGGGGGTGGGGTGGAGTGTCATGGGTGGCAGGAGGGTGGTGCGGAGCTCAGGTGGTGATGGATGGCCCGTTTCCTAATAGGCCACAGACCAATACTGAGCTGTGGCCCAGGGGTTGAGGGATACAGTGCTAGAGGGTTCAGCTGCACTTTGACTTCAGGGTGTATACTACCTCCTAAGGCCCACAGCGAGAATACTGACTCACAAAGGGCCTCCATGGCCAATGTCACCCTCATACCTCATCTGTTCAGACAGATGGGTCCTGCTGCCAATTCCAATAAATGCTTCCGTTAACAGTCTTCATTTTCTGGGGCAAAATCATCATGATTGAAACATCTTCCGCTGGCTGCCACGTGGGACAGAACATCCCATCTCCCTGACTTTACCTGTCATGAGGAGATGATGGAAAGTAATCTTCCCTATGAAAATGCCTGCTTTCCTAAGGATGGGAGCCACCACAGACCCTCTAGTTGAGACATCTAGGTTGAGACACAAAGGCTTGGCTAATAGGAATGATCAGCTTGTCACTGCCATCCAATTAACCCTCTCCTAAAGGCCAGACTATAGCTTCTATCTATATTAAAGCCTCTCTGGCTAACAGTCCCTCTCACAACACCTCTGCTCCTAGTGGCTTCCTACCACCCATAGCCGACAGCTATACTACACAAACAAATTTTAGTGTCAGAATTACTTATGAAAGTACCTCTGAACCCCCAGAGGTGACATATTAGGCTCCATCTTACAGGGAGTTTTGGGGCATTCATTCAGTTTTTCATACATTCATCCAAGATACGTTTACTGAGGATCCTTTCTATGCTAGGCACTACCCAAGACACTGGACAAAAAACACCAAATAAGGTTCAGCCCCAGGCCTGAGAAAGCTACCAGTCTGGCATGGGAGCTTGATTCATGGAAGCTAATTAAAATCCAATGTGGTGGCCAAATGATGCACCTACAGGATCACTTAACTTAGCCTGGGGCTGGGGAAAAGTGATCGGGGAAGGCCTCCTGGACACGAGAAAGTCTGAATGGAGGCAATATGCACACAGGCATGAAGGATGAACAGGATCTTAAGGACCAGCTGGAGAAGCTCACTTCTGCAGGGCAGCCAGGACTGCACTTGACTCATCCAAAGGGTTCAAGTGGCCCTCAAGGCCCTTCACAAAATGGCTCTCTGGCCCCTTCTCCTTCCCAGTCCCTTGTGCTGAGCCCCACACCACTACTCACTATTCCCCAACCAGGCCTTGCACATCCATACGTTTTCATTCTTGCTGGGGCTGTGTTCTTTGTCAGGAATGCCCATCACTTTCTCTCTGTTGAACTCCTCCTCACCCTCTGAGGCCCAGTACAAATTACAAATGTCACTTTCTCTGCAAAGACTTCCCTACCTCCACGCAATCACAGAACTTGTGATATTATATTACAGTTATCTGTGTGCCTATCTATAAGCTTCTGGAGGGCAGGACTGCATCTTAATCATTCTCACATTCCCAGAGTTTGGCAGACAGGAGGTGTATTGTATATGTTCTTTTTGACAAAGGAATGAAAGAATGAAGCAATGCATCAAAAATTTACAAGAATGTTTCATCTACTGCAATGCAAAAGGTAGAGTTTCCCCAGTACAGGCTACAAATTGGGATAAAGGAACAGGATCTTGGTATCAGCTCCTGACAAGCCAGGCAGCAGCACTTGCCGACTTTCTGAAAAGAAGGTTCATTTGGTGATTCATCAACGTACAATTACACCACAAGCAAGCAGAAACAAACAGGGAGACTTGGTAGCAAATTGATTATTCATGAATCCAATTACAACTAACAGCTCAAGAAAGGCTCCTCTCAGATGCCTGTAATAATTCATGCAGAGGAGAGAAGGAACCTTGCCAGGTTGGCATCTGTACCCTGCAGTGTGAGGAAGCTTGGGGAGATATGTGGCGAATCATCCCAGGCAGGCCAGCTCAACCCCTTAGCCTCAAATGCTGACAGGACCAAGGTCATGCTCAAGTCCCTTGGGCCAGGTTGCAGCACGAGCCAAACTTTTCTGTGGCCGGAGTCTGTACCCCCTTACCTAAGCCAGTCACCCCAAACATTTATCTTATTTTAAGGACAGCACCTTCAGATGCAGGATGAGGTGATTAAGCAAATGGATTTGACAAAAATTTCTCCTGCTTATGTACCGCAGTGAACCCCAAACAGGGTGAATCAAAGTGAGAAAAATGCCTAATGTTTCAGGACCCTGGACAGTGCCCAGCAGGGCAGGGCAGCCCAATCACCTCTATTCATCCAAAAGTGTACGTTCCAGCCCAAAAGTGCCTACTCAACCCTCTGTGGAGAGGGCTGGGTATGGAAACCCTTCCCATGTCTTTTACCATGAATGAAATGAGAAACCAAAATGAGCTCAGGGAGGCTGAGGCCATGCCTTTGTCACCACATTCAGTCTGGCCCAGCTACTACTTGGCATGTGTTGAAAGGTCAACAACTGTTAATGATGACGAATGATTATTTGCGTCTTGACGCTGTGTCGGATTAAAGAGCACAAATGCCTTTTCTTGCTCTCTCACGAGTTCCTCACACTATAGAAGAAACTATTCTCGCCAGCACAGAGAGATGTGTATTTCAAAGGGGTGAAAAAGAGAAGTATGTACTTCAATACAGAAGCCATATTTTTGGTCAGCAAGGCAAAGGCATATTCCCACGGTCTTCTTCGTGGTAAATATTTGACAGTTCTGACATGAACATAGAGGCTTACCTTCCTCAAGAAACCCACAGGAGAAAGGCCTCTGGTTAGCTTTTCATTGTCCAGGAGGAAAGGATGGAAAGGGTATGTACAACTATAGGTACAGGAGCAGGATGAGATATTGATATTCCCCCAAAAAAATGAATCTAGACTTTGTGCTATTAGAGATACAAAAAATTAAACTGACCTCAATTTAAAAAAAAGCTCCTTTCAAATCAAGGCATGAGGGAGGCTTGTCCTTTGGAAATGATTTGGTAAGCTTTCTCTGGAGTCCAGCTTCAGCTAACATGCAAGAACCAGGTACATGTTCATCCTCTCTCCAATATTCAAAACAGCCCACAAGACACTTGCGGAATAGGATGCAGCAAAACTTAAAAAAAACAAAACCTCTCTGAAGCCTGTCTCCTGTCTCTATAGGGTTTGCACAGCTAATCCCACAGAGATTTCAGTGATCCTCCAAACAAAAGAGATCTAAACTGCAAAGCAAAGTGAGGCAACTGGATGAACCACTAAAGCAGGACAAATGAGACTTGGAAGTTCTAACCCTGTGTTCTCTATGGTCAGCAGACAACCTGCATCAGAATCACCTGTTGCTTGTTATAATGCAGGCTCCTAGGGAACACCAAATGTCTACTGAATCTTAATCTCTGGGGTTGGTATTACAACCTACATTTTAAAATCAGCTCTTCAGGAACTAAAGATGGCACACACCTGCTCTCAGTCATAATGAACCAGTGCCTAGGAGTCTGAAGACTCTGGCCCTTTTGCCTGAATTCTGATGAGCTCTGTGTTTCCAAGCTGTCATTGTGCCTGCTTTAAGGATAACCTCAGAGCTTGAGAACATGTGAAAGAGACTGTGGGTGTCTTTCATTTCCAGCCTCTGGCACATAAGGAATTTTTAATGAATAGTGGATGATGGAATGGGTGAAGAGAGTATAAGCAGAGATCACGTAGAAGGACAGGTAATTGGGTGGATGAAATAATAAACAAACATAGACTAATGGAGAAATAATAGATTTCAATAGAGCAATTACCAAATACGAACTTGGAGTAAATTTTTTCCTTGATGGCATGGAGATAAATAAATTTCTCTCTGGTCATTCTACATACACACACACACACACACACACACAACCACCCGGGGACCCAGCTGCCACACTCAGTGTTGATCAGCTCATCAGGAGGAGCCAGCTTCGAATGTATTTACAAAGGAAAAGCAACATTGGATAGACAGCCCCTTAGGTAGAAAGTGCAGCTCTACATTTTGATGGCTTTGTCACCTCACCTAGCATAGATAAAGCCAGCAAATGTCTTGCTGGAAATCATCTGGGCTGGGAATGCCACTCTTTTCTGATCCCAGGTCTGCATCCCAGCCTGCCAAAGGGCCTTCATTAGGTACTTTCTTGGTCAAGGAACTGCCTGGAGCAATTCAGATGTTGTCCTCACCTCCTGAAGACTCACGAGCCAAAGCGAATACTGTCATATAAGAACCAAAGACTACCACAGGAAAAAGAAAGCTAAGAGGATACTACAATGTGGCTGGGGATAGATTATAGATGGAACTGAAGCTAGGCTTCCATTCAGGCAGAAAAGGGTTAGGAGAAGTAAACATTTTTTTTCAAGCCATTCTGTGTTTTCAAATTCTTCAGCATGCCGGTGGAGAAGGGAAGAGAATTCAGAGGGCAGGATACATTTATGAGCCAAGAGGCCAGATCACAGATTTAAGTGGCTTCTTCTTTAGATTTTCTTTCATTTTATTTCCTTATTCCTCCTGCTGCTGGCCTGAACTTTGGTTAAGAAATTATCAAGAAAAAAATGTAGCTGTCCCTTCCTCATGCTTCAAAACTGAAGGGAAGCTTCTGGTAGAAATACTCCAAGTCTAACATTGAAGACTTAGGGCAGCAGTGTCTACCCTGACATGTGGCTGAGAATGTTCAAACGCACCATACGTGTGGCTCTCCCAGCTTGCGAGCTCTAACTCCACATTTCTCTCCACTCAAGAAAGCACACTGAAAGATGAGTGAGGATGGCAGTATTTTAGGTAGAACCTTGAAGGCAGTATAATTTTTTAAAGTAAATCATGTGAAAACATTTGTAGTTGACTGTCATTAGTAATAAATTACTTGCAAAATGCTTAACTTATTGTAAAAAAGAAATCAATCTACCTTCTTCAATAATAGATGGAGTACATGTTCCTCAGGCTGTCAGAGAAAAATCCTAGGAAACTGATAAGACCTTTCCTCCTGGATGAAGATGGTGACCCCTCTCGAAAACGTGTTATCAGTATTCTACAAATAGCTCTCAAAATTTGTAAGCACAGGGCTTAAGTCAATAACAGAGCCATGTAATGCTGTAGCTTTTGCCATATCAGCTTGCTTTGAGACGTCTGTATCTAAAGAATACCCATTGTCTTTTTTTGCCCACCCCACCCTCTTTCATGGATATAAACCACCCAGGCCCAGTGAGATCAGTCAAGGAACAGAGTTTAGAGAGTCCCCTAACTCCTGGCTGGGCCCTCCTCATTCATTCCTGCAAAATCTTACTCTAAAATAAGGGTCAGCGGTCTTGCTCTCCAGGGCAACTGTGACACATGGGTAAGATTAAAATAGTTACATCTGCAAAGTGCTAAAGACAGTGCCTGGCCAATAATAAATGCTCTGTAAGTGTCTGTTATTATGATGATGATGTGTGATGATGACATCTCAAAGCTGCAGCCCAGAACTATCACTACCTAAGGCTAAGCAGGAAAATTAGACTCGATGTCCAAATTCCCTTTTTTCTAAAAGGCAGGTGCTACCAGTTTCCAAAGGGATAAGGTCAGGGCTAAGCCCCTGCGTATCAGAGCATGGCGAGTCTATGTCAGAAAGAGCTCTTAACAGGGGAGGTGGAAAATAAAAAGGAGTGAAATGGCCACACCATTTGCCAGGTGACCTCGAGTGCCACAGCAGCTTTTCACGAGTTGCCTTCTTAGGGGCAGCAAATCGGCTCCAAGCCGAGAGGCAGCTGGATGACAACCCAGTCCTATTCCCTACCTCTTACCCACTACAATTTTGAGTGTGTCTAGTAATCACTGGTGAAACTTGCCACTTTCCCTTGCTTTTCCTAACTTTTCCCGGTGTAGCATCTTATTATTTTGGGGGAAAGTCTGCGTTAGTGGGGGTGGGGGGTGACTTTCTGAGAGGGCAGGAAGTCAGATGTGGCAGAAGGCAAAAGTGAATGTAAAGTGTCTGGATTACTGACCTGGCCTCAAGGGCTGCCTGGCCCTGCAGAAAAACTTCCCAGGCTACAACCCAGAAACCCCCTTAGTGTTTTAGCTTCATCCTTTTCAACTGACACATAAGACAATTTGGAATGCCCATGTTGCCCACTCATGCCCAGCCATAATCAAACCGAGTGGCTTTTCTGCTTTGAACTGGGATCTGCAATACACTTGCAATGGCCATTATAGCCCTGTCCTCCAGACACCATCCTGGCAGGCACCTGAGCAGTTACCTTACTTGTCCTGTCTTTTTAACTCTCCTCTTACTTGTTAAAGATGAGGATTCTGTGGTTCACAAGACACCTGGATCTATGACATGGAAAGGCCCAGCTCATTAGAGAATAGGGAGAGAAGAGTTGAGAGTTGTCTCCACCCTGTTATTTTCTTATGTTTTATCTCTCCAGTTAGGTGCAAGCTTTTCAACAGCAGAAATGATGCTGAAATATTTCTGTCTATCCCATCACCTTCCCTAACTTCCTAGGAAATGTTATTAGTTGTTACAGTAATAATGTGTACCTATCTCTTTAAATAAGAACCCTGACATTTGGAGTAAAAACGCTGGGTCTGCCACTTACCCTAGAGAGGTTAAGAAATTTGCCCCATATTACTAGGTGGGAAGAGGCAGAGCTGGGACCCGCACCCAGGCCACACGGCTTCAGAGCCTGCACCCTTAACCACCACTATACAGTCTCTCACACTGGTTGGTCCACTTCTCTTTTTGCTCTTTCACAGGACTCTCTCTCTCCATAGCAAAGTTATTTACAGAGGCTTAAATAAGTGAGTTTAAGAAAGTAGAAAGGGGTGTGTTACAGAAGCCAGGAAGGAGAGGAACTCAAGGACTTCTTTCCAGTTACTGGAGGAAATTTTATGAAAGAGGTGGGATGTCAAGAAATGCCACAAGCCCTTTAAAAAAGAATGAATGGTATAAATCCAGATTAAATTACCTCTTTAAAAACACACGCATTGCTGTTCAAACATACAACTGTTTTAGGGAGGCTCTGATAGAGTTCCCAGGTAAAGCAACAGGGCTCTAGGTACATTTATTAAGCCCACAAACCATTACCTGAGCAAACACTGAGCAAGCAAGAGAATCAATATATGAAAAGTCTGCTCCAGCTGATCCCTCCTCCCGGCTTGGCAGGGTCCTCCACCACCCACGCTGAGGAGAGACCAGGCCTTTTACCTCGACCACTTCTGGTTTTCTATGCAAAGCTGACTTGTGTCACGATGAAGCAAATGAAGCAAATAATCTCCAGGACCTTGAGGCCCTGTGTGCCACAGAGGCATGCAGGCCCCTGAACATCTCAGAAAGCCATTCAGGAGTTCATCAGATCAGAGGAGCCCAAGCCATCTGTGGCCGTAAGAACATCTAAAATGGTGCTGGCTGCAGCCCCCACCATCAGGCCACAGCTCCGAGAGAAGCAAGCTGGCTGAGGATGAGTTCCTCTCACAGAAACTGCCTCCCAAACCGCACCCCAATCAGCAGAACCAGGTAGCCCTGCATGGCTCCTCTGGGGTGCACTGCCAGCTCAGACATCAACTCAGCAGCTTCACATTCAGAAACTGAGTGGCCCACAGTGAGACTATGAACAACAGTCTGGAAAAGGTGCCTGGGAGATAATGGGTCAGACAAGAAAATGGCACAATTTATGCACAAGCTCCAGGGTTCTTCCCGACTGAAGTCTACACTGACCTCTGCCCTTGCAGGCTCCTCTAGAAGAAATCTTTGCTTTGCATAGTGTCACAAACTGGCCATCCCATCTACTGTATGTTCATTGTCAGGGCAGAGGCTCTGCCCACCATCTGCCTTCTAAGGTAGAACCTCGTTCAGTCTTCATCACAGAGGAGGCCTGTCTTAGTCCATTCAGGCTGCTATAATACCTTAGACTGAGTAATTTATAAACAACAGAAAGGTGTTGTTCACACTCCTGGAGGCTGGGAAGTCCAAGATTGAGGCATCTGTGCATTCAGTGTCTGCTGAGGGCTCCGTCTGCTTCAGAGACAGCACCTTCCTCACATGGTAGAAGGGGAAGGCAGCCTGTGGGGCTTCTTTCATAAATCCCATTGTTGAGGGTGGAGCCCTCCTGACCTAATCACCTCTCAAAGGCCCCACCTTTCAACACCATCACCTTGGTGATTAGGTTTCAACATATGAATGTTGGGGAAACACAAACATTCAGACCATAGCAAGGCCCCCAACACTTTATTAGGTGATAGGTCATTCAGAGCCTAGGGCACAACAGCTCTCTGAGGTGAGACCCTCAGATGCCCGTGGCTTTTCAATCTCTCAGAGTTAAGGAGATAGGCTCCTTCTCCTTGCTTTTGGTGACAGAAGAACCAGGCGACCAAATTATCAATTAAATGAAGAAAGCTAAATGGGAAACAAAGTATCATTTGACACGGCCTATTTTTTTTCTTTCTACCTCAAGTTCTTAGAGAGAACGTACTTCTCAGAAAGCTGTGCAAAATTGGATAGAGATTTTCTGAGTGGAACTCAAGTCAAATGAGCTTAAATTTGGAAAATGCTCTGGCTTGAGAAAGAGGAAGCAAAGCTCATGGGAATTTGGCTAAAGGTTGGAGTTTACCTGAGGATTAATCCAGACTAAGGTAGCCACAAAGCAGCACAAGGCTTGTCTGGGCATGTGTGGATGAAGTAGGGGACCTAGGAGCCCCCAGGAAGCCTCCTTCACCTCAATTACCTTCTACACCAGCCTGTCTAATGCCTAAAATTACACCATGAACCAGTAATTGATGTGGGTTAAGGTTCTGCATTAACATTTATGTTTTCATGTGAGCAAATTCTAGATATCACTCTAGTTATTAAAGTGGCATTGCCCTCTGAGAAGGAGTTAGCCACACCGGCTGTGGGCATTTACCAGGGCACCCCTGAGATTGTCACTTTGTTGGCTAAGAGGAAACCCTCATGTGACAGACAGGGAGGATGAATATGGTAGGGAAGAGAGAACATGTGCTTCTGAAGAGAGCTAGTCTAGGCAAGGCTGTGAAGAGCGAGGCTGGGATGGAAGACACAAGTTCATCTGGGGTGCACAACAAAGGGGGAAAGAACATGGGAGGATAGGGTAGGAGGGCAAGTCTTAGCCACTTCATTGTTCTTCCCTGTGCAGGGTCTGATCACAAGTCCTCTTTTACCTTTAATCTGCAACAAGTTAATACCTGGAACATCTTCAACTAACCTCTCTTTCTTAGATCTTGGAAGTCACACTCTACTCCCCTGGAGTAGATTAAAAAAACATTATCAGTCCTAATTCCAATGGCACTGTCCATGATTCTAGCAGACAAGGTTCTGAAATCTTGCAATACAGAACCATAGACTTCAAAACCCCATATTTACATGTCTATCATCATTTACAGTGCATTTAATTCCAAAGGATTAAAGATAATTAACTCATAAAGCAGATGAATTGGGGGAGTGGTGTTAAGTGATCACAAAAAGGATTTCCTGCTGAACCTCTTTAAGTAGAATTCCTCCCTCCTCCCTCAGCCAGACGGCCCCAACCTGCAGGAACCTCACCATAGCTGTCTCTTCTTTGGGGGTCACAACACAGGTTTACTGTGCTTCTTAAGCCTTCTCACCAAAGTGTCCCAGAAGAGGCAGGGAGCAAGAGGGAAAACAGAGGCCCAGCTCAGGGTCCATAAAAAATGCAACATTTCTATCTTCAGGTCCTACGTTTTATCTTACAATTAGGTAAAATTTGCATTCTACTCCATAAAGCATCTGTTTTTATTCTAATATAATTTCCCCCTAAAATCTCTGGGTAAAATGGGTGCTCCAGGAAGCAGCATTTGGAGAGCAGAAGCAGGGCCCTCCTAGGGTGGCTTAGCCTTGTCTTCTGCCCCTCTGTACCATGTGTGGCCAGATGCCAAGCCTTGTAGCAGCTGAATAGTGAGAGCTGCTGACCCAACTCTGTGATGGCCGACCAGCTCATGGGGCATTCCAGGGCCTGAAGAGGGTGCCCATGTGAACGTAAAACCTTATTAACACCTACTGCATAAAGTTATTTGAAGCCTTAAAGGAAATGATCCATGTAAAATGCTCAGTGCCTGGCACTGAAGAAATGTTAACTATTAAGATTTCTCCCCATTCAAACTAGTTAAGGAACTGACCATATTTCCTCCCTACTTGAGGTCCTTTGGTGGCTCCTCAAGACTACAAGGCCCTCATTCTCTCCTTCTCCCCCCAGTCACTCATGCCTTGGACGCCGCTGTTTAGTCTTGAATGATTTAGAGTTCCCCATAATTCCTATGTTCTTTCATGCCTCGGAGCCTTTGTGTGCGCTCACTCCTGTGCCTGGAATACCCTCTCCACAGCCCCAACTTCCTTGGTGAACCCCCCTCATCTGACGAGACTCAGAAGGCGGCAGCACCTTTTCTCTGAAGACTTCTCAGCTCTCCTGCCTTCAGAGGCCTAGTGTACACCCCAGGCAGCACCGTTCTTGTTCTGTTTCCAAGTATTTATTGTTTCTTCGTGTCACCTTTCAGATGTCTAGCTCATTGGGAATGGGACTTCATCTCTATATGTCTTATCCACACTTAAAAGACACTCAACAAATGTTTGATGAATCTGTGTGTGTGTCTAATACTGGGGAGGGGGTGACTGGTGCCAAGGGATAGGGAAGACATGTTCACTTAGCATCAGAGCCTATAAAAGTGGACTGTTATGCACCAGAGGGCAGGGATTCCATCTACAAAGTCTGCCGGTCAGTCCTCAAACCAGTGCTAGAAGGCAAGAAGGCTGCCAAAAAGGTTTCTAGATGTTGAGCACAATGGGCACAGAGTTTTTACTTACCTACGAATCAATCTATACCATTCCCTCCCTGCAACTGAGTACACGGGTCCAGGATACTGTATCCTGTCCCTACATACACACATGTATACACACATGCACACAAAACCACATTAGCTGTTTCCTGCCACTTGAGGTTTGCCAAAGCTGTTTCTTTGCCCCATGTAGGTGTTTTGTTCAAGACTTTATATTTTTTCATTATGGTAATTTTCATTATCTTATCTATTTTGCTTTCCACAGGCTGCATTTTAGCTTATGGTTCTTTTGCACTATTTTATCTCCTCTATTTAACCTTTAGCTTTTTAGTTTAGTTTAGTTTTGCTTTTTGGAGACAGGGTCTCACTCTGTCGCCCGGGTTACAGCACAGTGGCATCATCATAGCTCACTGCAGCCTCAAACTCCTGGGCTCTAACCTTTAGATTTTAAAAAATGGGATGTTCCTGGGTAAAGGGTGGGCAGGTATGAAGAGTGCCCATGACTAAGACACAGAGGCTCCATATAGCCCCTGCCCTTGGTAACTCCAGATTAATGATAGAGGATGGGAACCAAACGTATACATAAATGCACCCCAAATGATCTCAAAGCATCTCAATACACAGGTTCCAGGCAGATGAGTGGAGGAGGAGGTTGAGTAGCTGTGCGGAGCCAGGGGGTGGTTCTGAAGCCATTATGACTACCTCCAAGACCATCAACGTTCTAATTCTCACAGTATTTGCACCTCCTTTTTGGGTTTTCTGTGTAGCATAGGCAGCTGCTAGGCACAATTATTTAGGCTGAATGCCTAGGCTGCTTGCTTACCCAAGACTGTTGACTGCCCTCCCTCCCTCTCCCCCCAAGCAACACCACCATTTATGCTAAATTATATGATTCAGCTATTGCTAAAGGAGGATGTAGCTGTTTTCTGGTAAGGGACCAAAGCAAAGAAGGAAAGGCACTCCAGGAGTGGCCAAAGCTGAGTGGTGATCAGATCTTTTATTTTCACCCTCATCATGCCCTAACACCTGGGTTTCCACTAGAGTATTTGCAGTGGGAAGTAAGGAGAGAGAAAGCGTGGTCACTGGGCAGCCAGAGGACATAGTAATCAGCATTCTCAAGATGCTGCTGGGAAGTGGTCTCAGAGCTAAGTGGTTCAGTCCCAGAAAGTAACTATGAGGACAGATACCCAAAGAGAGGGGACTGAGAGGAAAAAAAAGGAAGTCACCTGGTATATAATGAAAAGGTGGGCTTTTGTAGGTTGGGTATTTATTTTTACCTTTTTCCTTCCAGAACAAAAGGCTATATGCCTTTCTGCTGTCTTACCTGTTGGCATTTAGAACTATGGACTTTTGTCTTTCAGTCAATTAATAGTATCGAGTCCACTGACATTTATACTCTCTCTACTCAGGACTCAGACTCTGACCTCTTACCTTCTCTCCTTACTCCTCAGGTCATCTCATCCAGTCTCATGGCTTTAAATACCATCAAATGTTGATGGCTCTCAAATATATTAATATCTAGCCAACCCAGAACTCCCCTTTGATCTCTGAATTTGAACTCCCAATTCCCACCTCCCCCATGCCCCCTGTAAACACACCTCAAACTTCATCCTCCAAAAGTCTTCATCAACTCAGTAGCAACTTCATCCTTCCAGTTAATCACGCCAAAGGCTCTACAACTGTCCCCTCTCACGCACCCAGAGAAAATCCCATTGCAGCATCTGACCACTTCCCCCCACAACTCCACTGCTACCAACCTAAGTCACCATTGTTTCTTAACTGGATTAGTAAGTGTTCTCCTAACTGATCTCCCTGCTTCCACCCTTGCCCTACTCTGTTCTCAACACAGCTATCAAATTGATCTTTTCAAAATTTAAGACAGACCATATCACTCCCCTGCGATGTGTGCCAGTTCTAGGCATACAAGGGTGAGTGTCCCACCCCTCCTCTGATTTCATCTGCTCCCACTCTCATCTCATTCATCCTCTTTGCTTCCCCTTGGATACCTCAGGGCCTTTGCACTTGCTGTTTCCTCTGCCTGGACCTTCTTGCCCAGATATCTACACAACCTCTCCTTCACATAATTGGAGTTTTTGCTCAAATATCTCCTAACCTGTGAAGGCTTCTCTGACCACTTTACATCAAGTGATCCATGAAGGCAATGACTTTGTTCACTGATGTATTCCTGATACATGGAAAAACTTGACACATTGGAAACTCTCATTGCATATTTTTTAAACAAATGAGGACATCTGGCTAAATCTGGGCACATGGCCCAAGCTAGGACAATTAGACTTTCTCTCCTGGGTCTGTGAATCCTGAGGTATGGGAAAAGGAAGAAATTAGTTGCACCCAGCAGTGGTGCCCTGATGGCCTTGAATCTGGATTCCTTGCTTGCCCTGGATCCTATTTATTCTCAGCCTGATTCTTTAGCTACATCTTCAATTCTGTGAGCAGCTCTACTTCCTTCCAATCAATTCCTTTTTTCCCCATTATGTCAGCTAGTGTCACTTTCTGGTGCTTGAAATGTAATAATTCTAACTGATAGGTCATCTCATTTCCCAATTTCTATCCTATCCTGTGCTCAGCAAAAGTATTACATGTTCCGTGGGAGTTCTAGTCAGACTAGTTGTCTCTCTACCAATATTCTAAGAACTTCCCTCACTCTAAAATTCTACTATTCTATTAAAAATAATATAGACAGGCTCCCATATTCCTTTGTGTTTCTAAAATTGGGTTACCCCCTGATTTTACTGAAGAAGAAATGGAAGTCCAAGAAGTTGAAATGGGAGGTTGGAGATTGTACGAAAAGTGCAGTGTTTACAGCTGATTTGCCAATCCTGTGCTAAAAATTGCTCACTCCCTGTCCTGGCCAGAGCTAGAACAGTGGGGTTAGTCAGCTTCCTGCACACTGTCTGGGACTGAACCCTTCCTCCTGCATCATAACTTTTGGACTTAGGCAGACCCCCAAGCAATAGCAAGAGGCCCCCACTGGACTTCATGATTCGCTTTTTTGCCTTTGAGAGGCCATATCTGGCCATAGAAAGTCCTTGGAGATGATGCCAACTTGGTAGGACCCAAACTCACCATGAGCATGCACTGTTAGGCTGGTCTTGGTCTATTTTAGTGACACCACCAGGCTTGTTATCACTGAAAGGAGACCAGCAGGGCTCAGGGATAAAGAAGAGCTCATAAATCTCCTTAGAGATCTGGCATGAGTGCCCATTGATAGTCTTCCTTTCTCAATGCTAACTAAAAATTCTTACAGTTTTATTTGGAAATTGGCCATGGGGCTTTAGCCAAACTAAATTTTCAGACTAATGATATCTACAAGTTTAGAAGTCACCTTAACTGCACAACAGTCAATCAGCACTCTGGACAGTGTCTTCTAGGAGGATGGACCTGGGAGCATAACAGGAACCCAGCTCCAGGACTCCAGGGCCTATACTCAGCAGGTAGAAAAGCCCTGCTGTTCCACCTTAGTCTCAGTCCTAAAGGTCAATCCAGGATACCAGGAGGAAAAACAAACACATGAACACAACAAACAAAAGCTTGATCTGCAGGGACTCTCTAGAGTTAAATAAGGGGCTGCTGAAGGGATATGAACTAAGTAAAGATAGGAAACCTTCCTGGAAAAAGTGAAACCTACCCAGGAATTTGAAGGAAGGAAGGAAATGGATATGCTAGAGAGAAGGGTACACAAGGCAGGAGGGCACAGACGAAGATGAACAAGACAAGCCAATCATACACACTTATTTCTGTCAATACATTCAGAGTGTTCCCCACCACATCAGGAAATACCATCTCTGAAAAGAATGCCTGCCCCATTTTTCTTCAAATATAGTCACAAAATCAACTCACTGATAAAGCTCTTTTCATTCCCTCCTGTTTTTACAAATGGACTTTTACCTTCTAACAATGGTGACTATATTTAGACCCAAAGAAATGTTAGCCATGATAGGAAGCTTCTATATTCAGTTCTGCTCCTGCCTCTCTTGATTACCTAATTCTATTGTTTCTGGGTTTATTTTTCCTTCTTTTATTCCTACATCCTCAGTCCTACACTGCCAGAAGCTGGTCTCTTCTGGGAAGCTTTTTAGAATTTTACTTACAGGCTGCCACTATCTAATTTCCCTCGTCCTCTGTTATTTACCTGTCGGGATTTAATTAGGTGGATTTGAAATAGTCATCTCCTTACATTAAGTTAGCTGCCTTCTCTTTCCCTTTCCCCTAACTTTGAGAAAAAGTTTCTGATTAAATTTTATACTTTGGCAGAAGCAAACTCAGGCTTGTGACACCTAAAACACACTCACCATGTCTCTTTTACATGTAATAACAGGGAATTAGGAGGAAGAGGAGGGAGGGATGGGGAACATTTCTGCACAATCAACATGATGGAGGAATCACAGATTATCAGGCAGAGCCAGAGGCTAAAATATGAGAAAGGTAAGCTGTCTCAAAACCACACTTCAAACCAATTCCTTTAATCATTCCTAACCAGAGTGATCAAGGTGCCTGCTTTCCCATCATATAAAATCAAGTCTCTAAAAGGACTCAATAACTTCCACCTGTGGAGACACAAGCTCATTTAAATTGGTCCATTGCAGGCTCTGATAAAGTAGTCACTGGGCTCCTTCAAATGGCTGGGGTATGTGTTGTAGAATACATGTAGAAGGGCTTTCTTTCTTTCTTGTTTTAATTTAACAGAGTTTAAATAAAGAACAATTCAAAAATTCGGCAGCCCCCCAAACCAGAATAGGTTCGGAGCTGCTTAGGGCTGCCACATGGTTGCACAGTATTTATGGACAGAAAAAGGAAAGTGATGTACAGAAAATGGAAGTGAGGTACAGAAACAGCTGGGTTAGTAACAGCTCGGCATTTGCTTTATTTGAACACAGTTTGAATAGTTAGCCACCTACGATTGGCCAAAACTCTGTGATTGGTACAAGAGTAGTCTGTTTATACACTCAGTTAGGTCACAGTTCATTATGCATAGAGAAACCTTTAGGCCACACTTTAAAATATGTAAGGAGGCAGCTTTAGGCTAAACTTAATTTAACACCTTCATGTGGTCAAATTCAATAATCATTCCTCAATCTGGGCTTTATTCAACCTGCCAGCATTCTGTAACACTGTTGAGCATCCATCCTTAAATCACTTTCTTCTTTTGTTCTCTAGGGCATAACTATCTTTTGGTTCTCCCTCCTACCTTATAAGGATGTTTCTTCCCAGTCAGCTCTTCTGATTTCTTTATTTTCTTAAGTTATTTATTTCATTTTTTAAACTAAGATGGAGGTCTCACTATGTGGCCCAGGCTGGTGTCGCACTCCTGGGCTCAAGCGATCCTCCATCCTCAACCTACCGAGTAGCTGGGATTACAGGCATGTGCCACCATGCCTGACACCTCTTCTGATGTCCTTCCATATTCCCAACCAGAGAACTTTTCATTATCTGTACTGACCCCCAAGGTGATTTTATCCACTCTCATGGATTTGTGGCTGCAGGAATGCCAACAGTTACGTTCTCATTCAGTCAGCAGGAATAAAAAAGGGAAGGACAAGCCGCCCTGCCATCATACACATTTTTAAATGTAAGCACACAACTCTTTCACGTACATGTCAGCAGCCAGAATGGAGTCACACTGACACTCTTAGCTGTACGTGAGGCTGGTCGGGTGCCAAGTTGCTAACAAAGGTTCTATTATTATGGAATAAGGGAAGAACAGACATTGGGAAACAACTAATAGATTCTTCTAAAAGTGGTTATTCTAATTACACCCTCCGGGTAGCCAGTGCAGAAGTGAGATGGATCCTGGAAGAGCCAGCCAGCAACCTCATGGCATGTTGATACCTTGGACCCTTCCATCATAGTTGGGGCAGCACTTTGTCCTCAGTGGAATGGACACATTCTGGATTTGGATTTCATTTCCCTGTGCCAGAAGGGCTTTCTGAATCATGTTACCACATGATCCATGACAATAAAGACATAAAAAGTGACAGAATATTGCAAACTTCCTCTTCATTTTTGCCTGTGTAAACACAGATTTACCTAAAATGGGAGGAGTGAATTCACATTACTAAACTGAAACACAATGGTAAATATTACTATAACATGCTCTATATGAATGATGCAAGAGAATCCCCAAAGGCAAGAGGAGTGCAGGAGGACCCAGGCCAAACTGATTCCTTTTCAGCAGTCTTGTTCCTCACTCCTTCTGCTTGTGTGGGTAGGGAGGGAAAATAAGAAAGGAATGCAGACCGGAAAAAAGCAGCAGTTGTAAGAGATGGGGCCAGGCAGAAGTGAAAACTGAAACTGTACTTGGGCTATTTTCCTTCCTGGGAATCTTGACACCACGCTGCACTTGAGCAATTGTTCTACCCAAGCAACACTGCAAGCAAGGCAGACGTGATGAGAATGGAGGCACAGATGGTGAATGGAAAGCTCTGCACCACAGAATGTGCATCCCAGACTGTGAGAACTACCAGCGTTCTATGTACTGGGGACCAGCCCTGTCTTAGGTACCAAGCAGAAACAGTCAGTAGCTGGTCAACCTCCAGGGGCAGCCCAGGGTACTTGCAATGCAGGTCTCCCTTACTTAACATCAGCACAGGAGTATTCTAAAGGACTACAGGAAGGAACTGTTGGGGGACGGGCAGGACAGCGCAGCTAGATTAAAGAGGGTGGACAGGATTCCCGGCAGGCAAAATCTTGCTTAGTTTGCCTGGAGTAAATTGACTAAAGGTGGTGCTCTCATAACTCCTGGAAGGAAGACAACTGGGTGAGCTGCCAGGGCTGAGTCAGGAAGTCACCTGCTAGAGCCGAGGCCAAGAGGGGATGATGCTGTATAACCGAAGGCCTTCTCCAAAGCAACAAGTTAGGTCACAGAAAGGCCAAGAACACAAAAACAATGAAGAAAAGGACAAGGGATCAAATGTAGTCACTGTGAATTCTGAAGGAATTATTTTATTTCTGGGAATTTGGCTGGAACAAATTTCATTTTATTTCTGGGAATTTGACTGGAATAAATCATAGCAAAAGGGGACCATTCATTCAAGATGCCCTTTGGCCAAAGGCAGTGATTTGTGCTCCAAGGATTCCCCCTTCATTCAAGCAGAAGTCCTGAGGTACTGGTCCCCATGTCTTTTATCTCTGGGTCCCCAGGGGAACCATGCTGGAGCACATCAGATGGGAAGTGAGATTCCTGGTTTGAAACTTCCACAGCCCCCAATTTCCTATAGGCTCGAGGAGGTGGCACCCAGACCACTGCACCGCTGGCATTTCTCTTGGCACAGTGCAGGGCACACAGTGGTGCCCATTGGATGGGGCTGAACTTAAGTGACAACATGTGACTTGGGTCTTAGCCTGCTTCCTCAGACACTTTCCCAGAAAAGGACAGTAAATTTAAAAGGTCCTGATTATGTTGTTCCTAATGCTCCACTCCTTCAGCTCTCATCTATGGACAAGGGCTCAAGGGCTTAAAGAGAAGCTGTCTGGAAAGTAATCACACCTGGGAGCTGGTTTAATGAGCTGCCGAGCACCTAACGCAGAGCAAGAGAAAGGATAATGTACCTGGGAGATACGAGTTATGACACAGATCGACAAGGCTCAGTTCATGGTGTGTGTGTGTGTGGGGGGTGTCTCTGTGTGTTGTATGTGTTTTCAGGTGTGGGGAACATCAAAACATGGTCAGTAGCATTATTTATAGGTCCAGAAAATGTATTGCAGCAGGAAGGAAGAAAAGAAAGAGGATAAAGATTAAAGCACTGGGAAAAAATTAAGAAGTAAGAAAGGGGGCCATTTGTAAATGTTTCATGTGATGAATTAAACAGAGACTATTTCACATAAGATGGGGGAGAAACAAGAGTTTCTGGCCAAAGCAAGAGTCACAGAGAGAAGAAAGGAAGTAGGAAGAGACGAGATCCTGGGGTTGTGGGCTTGCCCTGGTCCAACAGGACGGAGCTGTCCTTTCCTGCAGGTGTCAGGGGAGGGCGTGTGTAATCGGTTTCCCTTCAGTTGTTCAGAGGCCACCAAGTGAACAATCTAAGTCAATCGGAGTGCCCTGGGAGAGGCCCTAGGGTGAGATGGTGGGATGAAGGCAAGAGCAGCTTTCCCAGGAGTGCCAGGCAGCCGCACAGAAAGCCTTTGGGATCAGGTCTCTATTCAGCTCTTCCATTCAGGTAGAAAGAAGTATTCCCAGTCACCACCTTGACCTGGGTGGCCAGAGAGACTGGGAGTCTCCACTGGCTTGAGTAGACCTGGCACCTTGGGGGTGCCAGTTATAGCCAGAACAATGAGCTGAAGAACATTCCAGGCTGACCGCATGGGAGTGAGGAGTCTGGAGGTCTAGCACAAGAACACCTGTTTTTAGGTCTGGGAACAGGACTGGGGCTAATATAGCCTCTGGCCTGCCCATCAAGGGACATCTTTACTGTTTAAATATTTGAGCATCCACAAGTCTACAGGTCACCAATCCAAACTGTACAGGAGAATCAACCTCAGAGTTGGAAGTGACTCTACTCATTCACCTCTGAAATATCAAGTGCCTACTCTGTGCCAGGATTGTAAGCAGAGCTGGCCCCAAATGACCCTGGGAGCCCACTCTGCATCGTCTGGGCACTGAGCTAGTCAGGACTGGGAGCTTCCCCTTCTCCCTGTAGGAGGGACTACACCCAAGCTCTGCTTCCCTGGAGCTAGGGGCTTCCACTCTCCATTGAGGTGGGTGGTCTATAGCTTCTCCTGAGCCCTAGGGCTCCCCAGTGCCAGGCAGTTGGCCTTCCTATACCACTCCTATAACCAGCTGGCATCCCAGATCCAGCCTGCCTGTGCCTTTCTATGTCCCTTCACGACCAGCTTGCTCTCTCACTTGTCCTAGAGAAGTAGGATAGGGAAGGGGGTAGGGTCCCTCCACTGGAATGCAGACCCAGAATGTGCCCAGGCCTCAGCACTTCTCTCTGAGGTGATGAGGGGATCTGAGGAACCCATGTCTCTCTTCTCTTAGTGACCTTCAGCCCACATAAGGCTATTCCTGTGCAGCATTGTAGAGTTTTTCCCAAACTCTAATACAGTGGTTCTCAAGACTGAGGGTGTACCAGAATCACCTACAGAACTTGATAAAACACAAGTTGCTGGGCCTTTCCCCAGAGATTCTCAATAGGTCTAGGGTGGGGCCAAGAATTTGCCTTTTTAACAAGGAACCACACATGGAGAATCATGCCCAGTGCCCGAGAGGCAAAGGTCAGCAGGACCCACCCTGCAAGACACAAGCACCATTAGTTACCAGGGATAAAGCAGGGGCAAAGCTGCTCTGAGAAGCAAATATTAAACAAAAATTGTGTATGTAAAATTATAAATTAAGTGCTATGAAGAAAAAAAGGGTGCTATGAGTAAAAGCCAACAAGGGAACTAACCTGAATTGGGAGCATGAGAGTTAGGAAAGGTCTCTGAGGATATGGTTTATGAGTACCTTCCATCCCCTCAATTTGTCTAGGGCAGCCAGGATTCAAATATTCTGCTCCATTTTTTTTAAACCTGGAAATTGTGGTGTTTTAGCATCCAAAACTATATTTCCAGATGGCCATTTGCTTCTGAAAGTGGTGGGAAAGACCTCTGTTTGACCATGTATGCCAATTAGGAAGCTGTGGTCACCAGACTTAAAAGCCATCTGTCTGGTATAATGCAATGCAAAGCAGGAATCATGCAGTAGCAAGGGTCTCCTGGCATCTCCATTCTGTTCTGAAAAGCATCACAAGTTTAAGTGTTTCTAATACCCCTGAAGGACTAGCTTTCACTACTATCCCAAAGTTGGTCAGATAAACCTGCTCCCACCTGCACCCACCCACCTCCAAGCAGTGCTGGGCTGGCCCAGCCTCAGTGCCCAGCAACTTCTGCTTCTACTGCTGTCAGTTCTAGAAGGCTTTCAGAGGGGGCATTGAGGGAGAGAGGTGGGGAGTCAGGAAGGGCATTCCAAGTGGCCACGTGGCCAGCAGGTCTCTCTGGGAGAGACCTAGCCCCATAGCAGGGTGGTGGCAGGGTAAGAGGGAGAGAGGCCACTCTGGCTGAGGACAGTGTTCTCAGGCACCAGACTGGGGTGGTGCTTTTACTCACAGAGTGCTCTGCAGGCCCTTGCAGGGAATGCCAGAAGAGGCCCGTTCTTAGAGAGCTGGGACAGCCACACAGAGGGAAAGGCTGTGGTATGCCAACTCCCTGCTGGTCAACATCCAGGGATCTGGTCCTTCCTATTATCTATGATCAGGGTGCAGTGACCCTCTGAAGAGGTTGACCTTCAGGTTTGTCATGGTGCCCAGCTCCAGGGGCCCCCTTCTCCATTCCCTTCTCACTCTGTGAGTCACCCCTGCTGGACTTGTACACACACAGCCTGCACAGCTGAGGCAAGGCTTTACACTCTATATTTGTGCAGATTTTTACAGTATAAAAACCACCTTTCATGCTCCTATGTGAACTTCATAACAGTTGTATAAGTAAGGTGGAGATGCCTCCCCTCTCATTTTATAGATGTGGAAATGGCTCTGGAAGTGACGGAATTTGTTCAAGGTCATGCAATTCCTAGGCAGTACCACTAATATGTGAACCTTGGCTTCAAGTCCAGTCCTCTTTTGAACCCATACCAGTGCCTCTTGAAGCCTCTATTCCACTCCCCATACTTTGGTCCCTCACCAGAGCCCCAGGACAGCATGGGGGCTGCAATATGCAGATTATGATATCACACAACCTTTTCTTAAGTTACAGTCCCTCAATCTCTGGGTAGAGGGCATGCCAAAGTTTTCTGCAGAAAGGCGCAGAGGAAGGGGGAAAATGTTGACCTCAGCACGACACTCCTTGACAATGGGAATCTCCTGGACCAGTAAATGTAGACAAGAGACATATAAGACTTCACTCTGCACTTAGGGAAGACAGAGCTAGAGAAACAACCACTTTTCCAGTTGGGGTAAGAGATTAAATTTTAAGTAGAAAGTGATGGGTTTATCAAGCGGAGAACAATTGCCAAATTGATTTTTAAGAAATGAGTCCATAATCTATAGCCGTCTGATTCTTGTATGCCTGCCTCCCCTGACATTACTGAGCGTAGTGGGACCTTGGTGAGCCACAGGAAGGCATGAACATAGTGCTGGCCTGTGTCCCCTCTGCGTGGTCTGTGCACCTGCTCCACAGCTGGGTTAGGACTCAGGACTCGGGGCCTGAGGAGGCAGGACTCAACGAGGGGCACACATTTCACCCATCCACATGGGAGGTTCCATTTCCTTCCACAGTTTTGGAGTGTAGAATGGGGAAGGGGAAGGTAAGGGCACATAATAGTAAAGTGTTTTAAATTCAGGTCCCATGAATTAGTATTTACTGTTGTAAAGAACAGGGCTGACATGTACCACTATACTTACTGGAAGATTTAATGAGCAGCTTAACAAACAATGAAGACTTGGGAAGAAGATAAGGTCCTAAAGGAATACACAGTTTGCCCCTTCCACATGCAAATAATTGCTCTACTGAATAGCAAACTATTTCACCTTTTTGTTAAAGTAGGTACACTTCAATGTAATAGTATTCTATCTAGTTCTTTAATATGATTTCATAGTTTAGGATTTTACAAATTCTAATTTGGCTATTCCATCAACTAGTTTGTATTTGTGAAATTAGACATATTCATCATCAAAAATAATGTATTTTCCCACAACTGTACCATGTAATCATTATACAAAGAAAACGATGTAAATATAATTTAAGTCGTGTGATGAGACCCTTTGACAGGGAACAAATGATTAGAGCAGCTTCAGGAGTGAGTGTGTGCATACACATGCCAGCATGTATGTGTGTTCAGGCACAACGGCACTACCAGCCATGTGCCTTGGCTCTGCTCTGGGACAGAGTTCTGGTTTCACTCTCTCAGGGATATAGCTGACAGGGTGTGGAGACCAGGTCCCAGGGTAATGCATCCTGTGTAAGATACGGGAGGCCAACAGGAGCCAACATGCTGACATGCTCCTGTGTCCAGGTGGCCTGCAGATCTCCCGATGGGGATGGAGTGAGAGGGTGGGTATTTATGCTCTTCTATCCTAGGATCACCCCTTCATGCCTAACCCTGACCATCAAAAACATAATGCACATACCCCACTTTCAATCTGTGTCACAGAAAGCACTTTTAAGAGATCAGATGGAGAAAGAAACCCTTGGTTAATGAAGCATTTACTGAGCAACTACTATGTACAGAGCTCCCAAACCATATTCCCTACCCTCAAAATCCTTAGATTTGTTTGAGAAACAATGCAGTACCTAACACAGGGCTGCATATCAGGGTGAAGCTTCTTACTGCAGAGGAATAATAAAAAGAACCAACAAAAATAAAATGTTATGGTACCACACAAGTTATATAATCATAATAATAACTCTATCAAAATATGTTTCTTCTCTAGGAGGTAGCAGGCTAAGATAAACAAGTACAACCCTTTCCCATGGAGATCTGATCGCCTGCACCAAAGATGCTCCTGGCCCACCCCGGGCGATATCAGTTCTGAAGTGCTTTTCTAACTGGAGGGCTGGATTTGGCTTTGCGGACATCAGCCAAGCCTCCCACTTCCCAGCTTTATTCAGAGCCTCAGGCCTGAAACCCTCACCTGGCCCCTCACATCCCACCTGTCCTACCTGCTCCTGCTGCCCCAGGCTTCAGCCTTCTGGCTGTTTGCTCTTCATAGCCTCTCCTCCCCCTGCCCACTTGCCTCTCCTGGGCTTCTACTTTTTGCCTTCTTGTTCCACCCCACTTTGAATTCTCCCCCTGGCTCTCCTGCTTTGGGCAGCCAGGTCTATCCTGGCTTTGGAGGTTCAATCCTTGACACTCTGCAGTCTCCTGTCCTGCTCAAATGCCACCATGGTTCCCACCAGGTCCATCTAGCCCCTCAAGAATAACCCAAATAGGACAGGTCTTCAATTCCCTTGGCTAGATGGGAAAGTCACCCCAGGCCACCTCAGAGCCCAGGCAGGCATACCACCTGCACATAGAGAGGTAGATGGTGTATAGCACACCCAGGAAAGGCTTCTGAGAGAATTTTCACCTGGGCTTTTAAGTAAAAGGGGATAATAATAGATGGCCAGATTTTCACTAAGAGGAGAGAGAAAACCTTGAATGGGGGAACAGAACAGCAAAGAAAAGATGGCATGGGCAATATCCAGAGAGCCCTAGTGGCGAAAAACAGCTCTATATTAAGCCCAGGTCCTCAATGTCAGGGTGTCCAATCAGCAACACAACATCACCTGTGTGCTTGTTAGAAATGCAGAATTTTGACCCTTCCCCTTACCTACAAAATTGGGATCTGCATTTTAAAAACATCCCAGCCAATCTGTGTGCACATTACAGAGTGAGAGACACTAGTTTACATAAACAACCCAGGACACAGGCAGCACCCCTTGGCCACTCCGTCAGCGGGATGTTCTGAGGCCCCTGCATGAGGGAGTCCAAGGTTGCTCCCTATCCCATTGCAGGCCCACAGGTGGGGAGGTGGGCTAGTGGAAAGGGCGTGGGATTTCGAATTGGGGGATATGAGTTCAAGCTTTGGTTCCAGCACATACTCTCACTCTCACATACTACATTTCACTTCTCTGAACCTCAGTTTCCCCGTATGGAAAAATAGAGATAACAATAGTACCAACCTCACAAAGTTGTGGCAAGGATCAGATGAGATAAAATACGTGAAAGTGCCTTGTTCAAATTAAAGTGGAGTCAAATGTTAAATGTATCTGTGTAGACACATGAAGACCTGCATACATTCGAGAGTTCTAAGCCGGAAAGGCCACCCAGTCCGTTGCTTCAATAGACTCAGCTACATTTGAAACATTCAAGGGCAGAAATGAGTAGGTCCTGACGAGTTGGCACAGAGGGAAAAGTCAGACATAGTTTGGGGTCTGGTAGAACCTGGGCCCAGAACAAGGCTCAGGAATTTAACCTCTCCTCCCAAATCTTCAGTTTTGTAAGCCAAGTCACGAGAAGGAATCATAGTCTTCTAATTGCATTTTAAAATCTCAAGCTGTAGGTGGTGGCTTTTTTGACTGGGCCAGGATAGGGTTACAGGGGAATCAAAGGATAAAGATAGGAATTACAAGTCAAGCAGGGACAGGTGGTGGGGAATGAGCCAATGCAAGATCAGATGTCAGCAGCCGCTTCCCAATGCCATCTTGCTCAAGACACTTGTATCTTATGCTCTCCAGAGCAGACAGAATGGGCAGATATCCTTAGAATCTAAATTTGGTAAGGCTGGTAAAAATATGAGAGCTCATCTAATGCTCTCATTTTACAATTAACACAATTGAACTTAAGAACTTTCCCCAGTGTCAAATTTGGGGTAGAACCCAAGCCCTGTTACCTAGTCCAGGGCTTCCCCCAAGAGATCCTGATTATTCACTCACTTAAGAGCCCCCACAGAAGGATGGAGTGGTGATGAGCTAGCAGGAGTTTCCTGGGGAGAGCTTTCTGGAGGAGGCACCTTTGAGTTGTGGCTTTCTAAAGAGGGGATAGTTGTGTCTGGGATCCAATACTCCCAGGTCCTCTTTGATATGATGCATGATATTGGGAGGGTCAGCTACATGGCCCAGGTTAGAGTTTAGGGTGAGGTGGAGCAGAAGAGAGAGCAGGTCAGGAGGCTGATCAGCTGGAGGGAAGTTCAGATACCACATCTATGAGGCTGAATTTGGGGGAAGACATGGGGTGCGCTGTGCAGGGCCAGGGCCGAGCCAGATGCCCACCTGCAGGGGAAGAAAGAAGTTTTAGTGGCTGTATGACAAATGATTAGATAAAGGTAGAACCTAGACATACAATTCAATTCATAAACATTTTCAGAAGGTCAGGAGTAGGGTGAGTGTGGAGTGGGGTGACCAACAATCCCAGTTTGCCTGGGACTAAGAGGTTTCCCAGGATACAGGGCTTTAAGTGCTAAAATCAGGATCGTCCCAGGCAAAGTGGGACGGCTGGTCATCCTGGTGTGGAGGGTGTGGGCCACTGGAACAGCAGGCTGGATAGGCTGCAGGTACCTGCTGGAAAGAGGTAAGAGAAAAGGCTGGCTGAGGATATGGGGCTGGAATCCCCACCTGTGAACTTCAGACTTGAACTTCAAAGGCTGAGTGACTGGCAATTTAGTTGTGATTCTAGTAGTTTAAATTATTGTTTAAAGTCCAGGCACTGTATGAAGAAATGCAAGGAATAAAAATACGAATAAAGCCCAAAAATCCAGAGGAGGAATTAGACATGTGCTGAATCATATATGAAACCATGAGTGATACCTGCTCTAAAGGACAAACAAAATACCATGGAAACACAAATTAGAGAGGAGAGAGAGATTCCAGCTGGATATAGACTGGGGGAAGCTGCAAGCAGGAAACAGAATCTGAGCTGGGTTTTGAAGGCTGGATTGGGTTTTGGTAGGAGGAGGTGAGGTAGTGTGAAGGACATTCCAGGAGAGAGGACACAGAAGTGAGTACAGAGCATGTTCTGTAACTGTCATAGCCCAGTGGGGGGCTGAGGTATCAGGCAACAGCGTGAAGATGCAATCTGAACTGCAACTGCAAGTACAAGTTTACGTGAGAGCCCTGGGTCTGGATTTTATTCTGAGGCTGTAAGGAATTACCAAAGGTTTTAGAACAAGAAAATGACAGGGATCAGAGCTAGAAAGTCAACAAAAGATGTTCTTAACCATCTAACGTAAGGGAGAGTCCATAACCCTTTGGGTATTACTTATCACTATCTCACAAGCCCTAGCAGCAGGAACCTCCCTAATGTCTCATACAGATCTCTTTCCTGAGATCCTAATGCCTCTGTGCTTTGTGGTCTCTCCTTCAGGCAGAGGGTTCCACTGGGTTCTAGGCAGGCACTGTTTGTGAGAAGACAAAGGAAAATGATATTTTACTCTGAGAGTCAAAAGAACTCGCGAGTAACCAAGTACTTAGATCTTCTTCCAAGAACCACTGAGGAGAAGAAACACAATTTACACAAGAATATGCTTTGCAGGAAAAGAAAATACCTGTGCTGGGCTCAAGGTACTCAAGGAGGGGGTGAGGGGAAAGGAGAAAAAGGGAACAGGAGCAGAGGAGGGAGAGCATTAGAAAGGAGAAAACGGGGGAGGAGGCCAAGGGTGGTGTAGTGGGTTAAACTGTGCTCCCCTCAAAAGCCCTGAACCCTGGTGCCTGTGAATGTGGCCTTATTTGGAAATAAGGTCTTTGCAGATGTAATAATTCAAGGATCTCAAAATGAAATCATCTTGGATTTAGGGTAGGCCCTTAGTCCAACAACTGGTGTCCTTATAAGAGGAAGGAGGGGGAGATTTGACCCCCAGAGTCACAGGGGCAAAAGCCATCTAACATAGAGGCAGAGGTTGGAGTGATGCTGCCACAAGCCAAGGATTGCCAGGAGCCAACAGAAGCTGGAAGAGGCAAGGAGGGATTCTCCCCTACGGCCTTCGGAGGAAGTGCGTCCCTATTGACACCTTGATTTCTGACCTCTGGCCTCCAGCCATGAAAGAGAATAAATTTCTGTTGATTTAAGCCACCAAGTTTATAGTAATCTGTTATAGCAGTCACAGGAAACTAATGCATTTGGGGATACCCCATCTGAGTTGGTGGGGGAGATATCACAGTACATACCACTTTCAAGAAGCTTCTAACATGATAGTTTTCTTTTCCTCAGGGAGCTCAAAACTGATGAGGAAAATCTGAGACTTCTGGACAGTATAAGATACACACAAATAATAGAAAAAATGAAAACAAAGTGGAAAGTAAGTCAATAACAATTGAAACTTCGAGTCTGGATGCCCTTGACAGCCTGAGGGAGCCCAGAGGCCAGGCTCCTCCATGGGGTTGTCCTTGGCTTTGGTGAGGGGAGGAAGCTGGGTCTGCCCTAGACACTTGCTCCTGTGCTCAGGGCCCAGGTTTCCGAATGCATGGCTTCCCACGGTTTCAATGGAGGAGCACCTATTGTCTCCTCAACCAAAGCCTTAGGATCATAAATAACTCATAGTGAACTCACTGGGGTGGAGGGAGGGACGTTGTAGGCATAAATGATTCCTAAACACCATAAGAGGTTCAGAGGTCCCTGGCCTAAAAGGCTCTGTACCCAGAGTGCATTACATGTACACATTCTATTCTCCCCAGGCTCCTTCCATCCCTAGGCCAGCCCATTATAATTCTTCAGGATTTTATGCTCAGGCTAGTGGCCCCAAATGGGGGCATTTACCCTCCATAAAGTACACACATGCACAAATAACAATTGACCACCATGTGACACTTTGCAGGGTTTTCAAGCTTACTAATGTCAGGCCAATCTTTACCTCTGACCCAAAGGAAGAAAATACTTCCCTAGCCAAGCAGAGCTGACCTCAAAACAATACCACCTGGCAAAGAAATGGTACTCTTGGGGTGACTGAATGCAAGGAATGGTTATATGGATTATCCGGTCCTCTTTTCCCTGGCTACCTCTCCTGTCACTGACAGGAGGAAATGCTGCTAACACAAGCACCCAGGCACACACACACATACACACACACGCAAACACATATACACAGCAGCAGCAACATTTCTGGCAGATAGAATAGTCCATGGGGGAAGCAAGCAAACTTCCAGCCATGGGTATGATAGGAGCATGCATGTCCATGTACAAATAGTGCCTGGCTCTACAGAAGGAGACAGTAGTGGCCAAAGCCCACACAGTGAAAAAGGGGCAGCTTCTTATGCTCTAGTCCTCTCTGTGACTCTGTGCATGCAGAGCAGCCTCCAGCAGTGACAGAAAGGGAAGGAGAAGGCACAGAGAGGCTGGGGGGGGGGGGCGGTTACCCCTGCTCACGGGCACAGAATGTAGCTCTGCCTAATGGGTTGGTTGGGGCTGGTGGAAACGTAAGTGCTGCTTGAAATGATTGCTGATAGATTCCAAAGAGTTTTGTAGTTCGTGACCACAGGCAATTAGGAGCTGACTCTAGCACTAGTCAACAAGCTTAGAGCTGAAAGCATCCCTGTTCAGGTTCTAACCTGAGAGAAATGTCAGAGAAGAATTAAGAAATGCTTAAACACAAAACCCAGGATGAAAATCCTGGAAGCTCCCCAACTGCCTCAACATGCAGCATACTAGCTAAACAAAGCTGCTGTGCTGCTACATTCATCTGGCCATGAGGCAGAAAGATTGGGAAAACTGGATTTGGCATGCAAGCCCTTCCTTGCATTTTTCTTCTAACTCAGCTCACAGTTTGAAGTTTGCAAAGGCATCCGCCTCCCTGGGCAAGTTTGGCTGTGCAGAGGAGGGACCAGGTTCTTTTCTTCAACAAATAATCTTTGCAAAGTCCATTCATCCTCTTGAAACTCTCCCATTATGAATAGCCTTTGCATTTATTTCTCAGTGCCCCTTTCTTTCGCTTAGCCCAATTCTTTCCCCAGATCCTCACTTTCCTGGGGCAAAGGGAAGTAGCTTCCATTCACAGCAAATTTTCTGAATCCTCTACGTAGCAAGTGAAAACCAAATACAGAAGATGTCACAGAAAAGGGGCACTATTCACACTTCCTTAACTTTACATAATAATTTCATAATTGCTTTTATGAAATCAAATTAAACTAAATTCCTATTACAGAAGTGCTTGAATTAGTAACTTTAGGGAGGGAGAGGTTGCCAGTGAACTGCATGGCACGCTGCTAGTTCTGGAGCACTCAGTGGTGCACTTTTCTCTGCCAGGATTACTGATTTTCTAATTCCATTTCCTAACTCTACAGATGTTCTCTTCTTTTTATATGCTATCCTTCCACCCCCTGCCATTTGTCATAGGATTTGTCCCATGTCTGGAGAAGCCCTCTTCCTGCTCACAGTTATGGAACCCAGCTTCACATCTTGGCTCATCCAGATGGGTACAAAGGTCTAATAGAGTTAGGATGCAATATCACACTTCACCAATAGGGGGTGTTAAGTATATGATGTGCTCCAGCCTGAGGAGTACAGGGTTTTAGATGCTGTAACATGAACAAGTATCCTTTAAAAATTCATCCTCTGTCAACCAGAAGTTATTTTCATGTCTGGTTTAAGCATTAGCAAGAAGTGTGCTGGGAAATACAGCAGAACGCAGGAGGTGTCTGCAAATAGACCTCCCAGGGAAAAGGCACAATCTTCAGTGTGCTGCCTGTAGCAAGAGGCCTTTCTTTCTTTCTCTTTCTCTCTCTCTCTCTCTCTCTCTCTCTCTCTCTCTCTCTCTCTCTCTCTCTCTCTCTCTCTCTCTCTCCCCCCACCCTTTTTCCTTTCCTTCCCTTTACCTTTCCCTTTTCTTTCTTTTCTAGTCAGGGTCTCACTCTTGTCCAGGCTAGAGTATAGTGGCATTGTCATAGCATTAGAGGCTTTTTAAAAATTAAATCTGTCGTGGAAAACGTGCTAGCTCTTGCTACTGTAGGCAGCTCAGGGACAGTTGGGTGGATATAAAAGCCTGGGAAGTGAAAGGTTTCAGGAGCTGCTGGGTCCCTATAATGTTGCCAAGTAAGGTGGGAATTAGGGTGGAAGAGATGGCAAACTCACTGGTGGCCCTCTGGGAATATCACTGCCTAGTCCATGTTGATCCACTTGGCCTTGGGGTCTCTATGCACCTCCAGAAAAGACTAACTCTAAAGGTTGCCCTGCCCTGAAAGTTTGAGACAATTCCCTTCTCGAGTCTGCAAGCAATCTCCTCTTAGGTAAAACCAGCTAGAGAAGGAGCTAGAAACAAGTTTGGGGGATGGGGAAACTGGCTAGTGGTTTCTCTTAACAGGCTCTCTCTTCCTAGGTACTTACTGATTAGCTACTCAAATTTATTGTTCTCACATCAGCCCATCTAGGCAAAGACACCTTCCTGATTAAGTGCTGGTCATGCACGTCTTCCAAATGCTGACACTATTTCACTAACCCTAGGAGAACAGTTCTGGCTTACAGGCCCTCGGTACCCTTGGCGGAAGCTGTCAGCCCAACAATAGCTTTAGAGGCTGTAGCCTGTCCTATTTCCAGTGTAATTCCACTAAGGCAACACGCTCTTGGCTACTGCCTAAGGGTGTCTGGGCCCTGTGGAGGCACCACAAGGCTTGACGGCTGATGGCATCTGAATCAACCATCTCTGTGCCCTGTTTACTACAAGGTGCCCCCCGTGAGGCATAGGAGTACACAGAAGGGACTGGGTTTCTCTCCCAGTCAGGTAAATTCCTTCCCCTCCCTCCAGACCCAGCTCAAAAGTTACTTCCTCAAAGACTTTCTAACTACTCTTAGGGCCAGAAAAGGCCTCAGACTTACAGTTATCATATTTCCACTCCAACTTTAAGGCTTCTTCCCAGCCCTGGCCATTTTCTGAGCCACTGCCTGACTCTTCAGGGGTCTGCCCAGCTGCAAATCTCCAGTCAAGCTGGCCACCCCCGACTGAGAGCTGAAGGTCACTCCTCTGCAAATTCTAACTCCCATCAACCTATTGGATCAGAGGCAAATTATTTAACCTCTCTAGGCCTCAGTTTCCTCAGCCCCTAAATAAGATAATAATACATAAAAAGGCTTTAGCACTTACTTGGCAGAGGAGATACTTAATAAATGAGGGTGATTATTATTATTTTATGCTGGGCATCAGTCATACCTACAGAGACTGAGAAAACTCTAAACCTAGGGTCTTGGGGAGAGAAGAGAGGAAAGAGATGCTATGAGATACGTAGGCAAAGCTCCAGGGGGAGGAAGAAGGAAAGATGTTTCTACAGATACCATCTTTTAGTCCAGGCTTTAAAAATCTATAGCAATAACAAGAGGGAGGCACATGCCCAATTTGGTTGGTAGATTTGTATAGTTTTTTTGTTGGTTGGCTCATTCATTCATTCAATTATTGAATGCTTTCTCTGTACCAGGCTCTAAGAGAGCTGATTGGGACAGAGAAGTGAATCAGGCAGACATGGCCCAGCACTTTTGGAGCTTCTAGACAATAGGAAAGACACACAGTAAAAAGTTAATTGGCAGTATAATGAGAGCTACAAAGAGGTGATTGTTGCGTATTGAATTAAAAGACAAGGGGCTTCACTTAGACTAAAGAGATTAAAAAGAAGATACATGGAGTCATGGTCCCTTTATAGATTCACAACTTCACTCTAGAAGTCTAAATTAAGCACAGGCAGGGCAAGACCATTAAGTGACACTAGTAAAGAGTAAATTGTCATCAACAAAGTTTTCAGGGAAAAGTACCAAAATAGTGTGGGCCCGTGAAACATATTATACCAGATGTGGTTTGTGTAGACATCTAGTCTGGGACAGATTCTGTATGTGAGCTCCTAATGCGGGTATTCAAAGTCCCCTTGGAGGGGATGAACTAACATTTACTTCTATTAATCTGCCATCTTAGAAGGTAGTTGTCATTGTGAAAGTTAGGAGAGGCAGCCACGTTCAAATCTTGACTCTCCCCTTACCAAAAGCAGGGGCTAGAATAAAAACCTCCATGACTGACTGGCAAAATTTATAAGGACATGCTCAAAACCACAGAGCAAAAATTTTAAGAGTGGATGGGGCACTTAAATAGGAACATGGAAGCACAAAAACATGGCGGATGAGCCTGGGCGCAGTGGCTTATGCCTATAATCCCAGCATTTTGGGAGGCCATGGTGGGAGGATCACTTGAGGTCAGGAGTTTAAGACCAGCCTGGGCAATACAGTGAGACCCTATCTCTACAAAAAACAGAAAAAAGTAGCTGGCTGTGGTATTTCGCACCTGTAGTCCCAGCTACCTGGGAGGCTGAGGTGGGATGATCGCTCATGCTCAGGAGCTTGAGGTTGCAGTGAGCTATGATGACACCACTGCACTACAGCCTGGACAACAGAGTGAGACCCTATCTCAAAACAAACAAACAAACAAACAAACAAACAAAACAAAACATGGCAGATGAGTTAGAAACACCAAATTTGAGTGGGCCAATAAAAGAACAAGAATATAACATGCAAGGAGGGACTCTGAAGCCAGTTAGAAAACATCCTTCAACAGCCTTCTAATATTAGTGCATGTGCTGCCAAAATGAAGACAAAATACTCTTCAAAAACAAAAGGCTTGCTGCTCACTAGCAAATGACTAGACCACTGGGAACTTGTAATTGGAAGGAGGAGAGCTGAGTTCAGGAAGATGTTCAGAAAGCAGGGTGACTCTGCCAGTGATCTCTGTTTGGGACTTTACTGAGGACCATATGATAGAGATTCCCACTGCTGTAATATCTTTTGGCTTCTTGATGTTTTACAGGGAAGGCTTGTTCACTCTATAGGTCAGTGACCATTTGAGCCAGGAGAGACATTAAAGAGCATCTTGTCCCTGTTTCCTAAAGATGTTCTGTAACACACAAGCTCTAATGGATAGTAATAGGTATTTTATAATAGATAATAGGTACTTATAGGTTTAATTCAAAAAACTTCAGGGACCAAATAAATGAGAAGTGTTGGGCTAAACATCTGTGACATCAAGTAGCCAACTTGCTCACGTGAGGATTGAACCCGTGATCTGGAACGCATTGGAACCACCCTATTTATTATGACTCAACCACATACACCTAAGATAATATTATCAAGGGTACCACTCTCCTCCAAAGGACTGCATTGCCTTACACTCTTCTAAACTAGGCCAGATCGTTTCTAGTTTGTGGTAAACACAGCATATAATGGTACATCAAGTAACTTGATGAGAGTTAAGACAAATGACAACTTCGCTCTCCATGCCCCTCTTATACATCTGACTCTACCATTCTCTCCATCCATTCTGCCATAGGAGGAATCGGGTCCATGATGAGTGCAACGGTGCCATCCTTCACCAAACTTCACTGATGAACCACCTGGTTCTCTGGTGCTACTTGAGGGGCCCAGGCACAGAGATTCAGGAGATTTCTAGGTGTTGAAATTCAGCCCCTTACTCCCCTTTAAAAACCTTTAGAACTTTATGGGATCTCTGAGTCCCAGAAAAGCTAAATAATAAGTTTGATGATTATCATCATCTTCCTTATCGTCATCAATAAAAATAATGATGGCACCACATACATTGAGAACTTGCTATGTCAAAGCATGCTAAGGTACTATTATGCCCCTATTTTATAAATGAATTAATTGAGGCCCAGAGAGGTTAGGTAATTGGCCCAAGGTCACTAAGCAGAGCCAGGATTTCAACTCAAGTACTCTGACTGTAGAGTCTATACTTTTAATCACCTCTCTCTACTACCTCCATGTGATTATTCTGTGAGCCAAATTATTAGGGCTCTTACTTTCCTTCTTTTCTCTGCTGCCCCCATTCCTATGGATAATGAAAGGGAAGTAACACGGCTATACACCTACTGCATGTAAGACAACGTACCCAGCACTTTACCAGCCCTTCCACAGCTACCCTTTGGGGTAGGCAGTATGAATACACAAAAGAGGAGTAGTTGTACTTGTTCAATGCCCACCACCCCACCCACCACACCAGTTAGCAAGTGTCAGAGCCTAGATGTGAAGATCTAGCTTTACAGCCTATGCTCATTCCAGAACTTTATTGCTTCCTTAGAAATGATCTGATTTAGCCTGACCAACTACAGGTTCAGCTGATTCATACACAATGAAGCATGGAGTACTTCTATTATCTCCCACCCCCTAGATCATTATGGCGTTCTGCTATATGTTTCTTGGGATACTGGGGACAACTGAGGATCCATGGAAGACAGCACAGGTCCCTAACATCACTTGCTGATCCTCTTGAGGAAAAAAGAACTTGATTTTGATTTATATTTTGTTGTTCTGAAAGAATTAAGGTCATGTCGTTCACACCATCTCCCCCCTTCCCACACCCCTAATTCCAACACCATGATTTCATTATCTTTTTGGCTTGATAGACTAGTAGATGATTTTAATTTCACAGAAGCCCACACTATGGAGGGATGACAAGGAAAATATGGGCTATGCAGAGATCATTTTAAAAACTTAGGCTGTGATGATTCAATGGGGAAGTGGATGACATTTCTAAGTACCTAGCTTTATGGTCTTTCCATCTTACCAACCTTTCACAGGAATTTGTTCAGGGAGAAAATTGAAAGGCTTTCCAATTCCACCTATGAGCAGGGCTTTCTCCAAGCCTCCAATGCTTTAATTTCTCCTCTCCAAAATAAAATGCCCTTTGGTTAAAGTGGGCTAGAAATATAAATATGGTATTCAAGACAGTTCACTATGACAACCTCAGTTTTAGAAAACAGGCATTAGGAGGGCCCTGGTTTGAAAGCATCAGTAACTATAGTTCTAGCTCCCTCCCAAACTCACTAGATTGGGGCCTCAATCAAACTAAAAAAATAAAAAATTCTGGAACAAATTAATATAAGCAAACACTGTGCAAAACATACTTAATGCACAATATTGGCTTTAAAAATAAAGCCCTACACACAGAATAAGAACCACCCTACCAATTACCTACATGCCAATTATCCCATGCACTGACTGCTATTAATTACCTAATTGTTTATCTGCTGTGCATCATTTAATTGTGGTACATTTCTTCTACTGTCCTAATGATCGGCAGGAGAACTCAATTCCCTAGGACCTGGGAAGTGAAACCTCATCTCAGTTGAAAGGAAAGTAGAACCCAAGTGAAACACTGATTAAACAAATGGGTCTGGGCTATAAACTAAGGGGAACAATGTGTGAACTCAGAGACTCCAAGACTGGAGGTGGAAGTAGGGGATAGGCAGTGGGAGGAGAAAGGGACAAATATGTGCTGAGTCATTCCTATAGGTACTATGTCATTTTTTATTTTTGTTTGTTTTAATATATGTGAGCTTCTTAATAAACCTAATTACAAAAGACTTACATTAGCCCCTTTCTACAGATAAGGAAACTAAGGCTTAGAATAGTTCAGAAACTTGGTCAAGGGCATACTGCTAGTCAGTAGTCAAATCAGTATTCAAACCTAGGTCCTTAGACTCAAAGCAGTGATCCTTCTGGTAAGTTACTAATGTCCCCGCAGGCTTAGCCTGCTGCCTAACCAAAGTGAAGTATGCCATGCCTCCCAGGCACACCTAGCCATCTACTGTGTGCCCGCTACTATGAGGGGAAAATTTCTCATGTCTCCCAACCTGGGGTATTACTGTGGTTTTACTGTACATGTTTCTGAGCGTATTGGCAGTAGCGAAGGTCAGTGGAAGGAGATATTTAAGAGACAACCTGTGCCACTCCTGAAAAGTCAATGAACTGGAAGAAAACAGAAGCCAAAGAAGGCCAACATGGGAGAAGCTGAGAGCCACACTTCACACTGGTTGAAGGTCTACCACAGGATGTGATGCTGCGTAGCCAGAGGAGCACACACAGGTTTGGAAAATGCCACTTGCTAGATGGGTGATCTCAGAAAAGGGATACTCTTCCCCACAGTCTTCTAGTTTATTCCCTTGAGAAATGGGGATGATATGGCAATGTCATGAGGCTGTTCTGAAGATTTAGTGAGCTGACATTAAAACATATACTGACATTATGTGGTAGCCTGCACAATATCTGAAGTTGGTAATAATTTTACTATTAATAATGTGCAAAGCTCTGATTACAAACAGAAGAAGAGACTCCAGGCCTGGAGGAAAATGCCCACAGAGCCTGGCACCCTAGAGAGCTAGGGTTTGGGATGAGGAAGGCTCCATGTCCCCTTCTTTTCATGAATAGCCACAGCTGCCTCTCTCAGAAGAAACAAGGATGCTGTGTTTTTCTCTTGACTGCCTGGTGACTGACCTAAGATCTCAAAATAGCCTGATTTTTCCCCCCAAGAATGGATCTGGCCCAAACAGTGGGCAAGTGCTGACTTCTCCGCTGACAGGAGAGGGGGACAGCGAGGCTGGCAGCGGGTTCCATGTCCCAGAGTGGCTGGCCCCTTCTTTGCTGCAGGAGGTGCAGAGAACTCTGGGATGACACCTGCCCCACAGAACATTCTGCAGAGCAAGAACCATGTATGAGCAAGGTTGTACCTTTTTCAAAAAGTACAAGATAATAAAAGGTAGGATATCACTCACGTGGACAAAACCAAAATAAAAATAAACTGTAACTTAATTGAGCACTTTGAGTGCTTTGAGTATGAGAGCTTTGCAAGTATTATTTAATCTTTGCAACTATCATACAAGGTAGAAATTTTTATCATACCCATTTTACAGATGAGGAAGCTTTTATAGCTTGTACAGAACAACAGAAGCACTAAACAGCAGCAGCAGCAGAACCCTGACCAAAGTCTCATCTGGCTCAGAGATCACAGGTAAGAAAGACTAAAGATCAAAATACTAGAGTGGCCTACAGGCTCTGCCTCCTACATCCTTGCCTGTGACCTCGTGTGGCTTTGGAGGGAAATAGAGGAAGGTGGCAGGTCCCTTCCTGAGTTGGGTCCCAAGAGCAGAGCTGAGAAATAGGTGGTGCTCATACACCTGGGCTTAGGGGTAAAGGGATGAGGCTTAGAATACAGAGGCCAGAGCAGGCCAGGAAGCTGTGAGAAGCAGGAAGGCTCCTGGCTGAGGAGTCATTTCTGGCTCCAGGTCTTTCATTACCAACCCAGCTCTGTGACCTTTCTATAAAATGTCATACTTGTAAAATGAGGGTGGTGGGGAAATGGAGGAGAGACTGAATGGCCACTAAGGTGCCTTCCATCTCAGTCTTTGCTGCACGCTGGAGGAGATCTGCAAGATCAAACAACTCCTTAAACAGATGTCGAAGGCACTGTATTCTCAGGAATCTTAGCAAATAACACACTTGATTTTGCCAAGACAGAAGCATCCACAAGAATATACTTCACTTTGCCAGGAAAAAAAAATAGCTACAGGGATAATTCATGCATGTAATGTTCTCGTCTTCTATGCCCTATGTAACTATGAATTAATTCTCAGAAGGACACAATGAAAGACTACAATGGCATTACCAAAAGGACAAGCCTCTTTTCTCCAAAAAAAAAAAAAGAATGGCTACCTCTTTACATAAAGGCTCTCATTCAGATTCCTTTGAATCTACCAGTGTCATACATAGGCACTTCGGGTTGGAAGGAAATCTGAAAGTCAACTAGTTTGGCTCTCCACCAGATGCCTGAGTCCTTTCCACAATGTTTCTGAACATGGTTACCTAGGAGATACCTAAATACCCTCAGAACAACAAAACCTGATACCATTCAAAGCAGCCTGTTTCATTCTTTGGGAAGCTCTGATATTTTTTAAGGACTTTCTGATACTGCTAACCTCTGTCTACAACTTTGGTTCTTCCCCTGCACCTTGTGGCCATACAAAGTCCTCCACAACAGTCCTTCGAAAACGTGGTCCCTGAGTCTTCTCTTCTGTAGAGCTATCAATCATTCTGCACTTATAAAAACAATCTGACCACTGAGGTGTTGTTGTTTTTGTTGTTATCCTTATTTATTTTTTTAAGACAAATTTACTTGATCCAAAATTATTCCAATACTATTACTCCTCCAAGTAACCCAAACGGCATATTTTTTTTCAACCTATATTACCAACAATACTGAAAGCTGATTATAATCAACTTGCTTTTACAGAAAGAAGGAATAAATCAAAAAATAGACTCTAAGAGAATCCACCTGGCTAAAAGTATCACCAGCAAACTTTCTATGTTCCCAGCCAACAGATCAACCAGGAAGAACTATGAATGAACCCTCTCTACCACTGCTGATCCCCCACTGGAATTTAAATGCCCAGTTTTCAAACCACAGAACTGCAAAAAGCATCTAGCCACAACCTTGCATTTTATGACGTGGAAACTGAGACCCATAGATCCCATCTCTTTCTCTTTACCATCCTCAAATGGTATCAGTTCTAGGTGCCCTGCAGTCGGTTATGCACTGAGGATACCAAGGCACCAAGCCCTTGCCCTCACAGGTCTCTGAGCAGAGACTCGAAAGTCAGTGCAATTCAAGGGACCTAAAATAGCTGGAGGAATATTGTTGGGGTAACCCAATGACAGGCGTTTGGAACCTTGTACAAAGGACTTAGAAGACAAAAGTTGTTTCCTTTTTTCAGAATTTGCTCAAACTGGTCTCCAAGTGGAACACCTGCCCCTTCTGTTTGGCAAACCCATCCTTGGACTCAGCTTAGGCATCATTCCCTGACACTTAATCCCAACTCCCTCCTCCTTTAAGCTCCCACAATACTTTGTACAAAATCATAATCATTGTATTTAGCATCACATACTGCAATTATCCTTCCTGTGTTGATCTTCTCCATTAGACTTCAGGTTTCTGGAGATAGAGAAGCAAGTATCATTTGGTTTTATGTCAAACCTAGTTCAGTTGGCACAGTACCGGGTTTGATGAATGAACAAATAAGGAAACATTTGAGCATTCTTAAAGGTTAACAGGGGTTTTTCATGCACATAAGGAGAGAAAAGAATTCCAGGCTGAGGAAGCAGCATGCAGAGACTCAGTGCTCTGAAGGGGTATGGTGTGCTTGAAGAACCATGTGGAATCCTCACGGTGGCAGTTCAGGGTGGCAGGGGTGGGCCTGGGGAGGAGTGGATGAGGTCAGGGCTCAGGGGTTAAGTGTGGGCTGGATGTGGACAACCACATAAGCTATGCCCAAGCATAGACATTATCCTGTAGTCAGGTGGGCGAGTGATAAGATCAGATTAATTTTTAAGAAGGTTGGTAGAGTGGCCACAAGGAGGAAGCATTGCACTGAGGGCAGACATGAGGCAGGAAGCTGAGTTTAGAGCCCACTGCATGATCCAGCCAGGGCATGGGGAGGGTCTGCAATGAGGGGTTTTGTGTCCTGAGAATTCTGTGAGGGCCCTGAGGAGGGAAGCAAAGTATGGACTCAGATTTGAGAGCTAAGGTGGGACCAACAGGATATGGTGAGTAAACCAAGGCATGGGTGAGGGAGAAGCAACAGCAATGACAATGGCAGGGTTTCAAACCTGGAACCTCAGGATAAATTAGATGATATAAATAGAGACAGGGACCATGAGACGAGGGACAGACTGGAGGAAAGATTATGAGGTCATTTTGGGAAAGATTCCTATGACAACTTTTCTAGATGATGTCTCCAGGTACAGAACTACCTTGTTAATGTTTTAACCAAAAGCGATATATGAAGGGCAGGAAAATCAGTCACAAAAACCCAAAGAGTACACAACAAATGCTTTAATCCCCACAGAGACAGATGGAGCAATTCTGATGATTTGAGGGTTAAAGAAACAATTTCAGATGAGAAATCTTCTGGTTCTTAAACTACTAATCATTTCTAAGCCAGTTTAGTTGGCAGTTATATACAAAATATTCTCTAGACAATCAAATTCCATGTCTTTCTTATTTTCTGAACGCAACTAAATCATTTGCACATCTTTTTAAAAAGTTAGCATTACCAGCTGGCTGGCTACTCACACCACTCAGTGGGTCCCCGTCACCAGGGACAATTCAGTTTACATTAATTAAGGGGCCCCATGCAGCCATTTTATTGACTAGCAACCTCATGTTTTACTCATCTTTTCAAAATGCTAGGAAGTCTAGATATTGCTAGGGAAAAAAGCCCACAGACACACATGAACAAACCCCTTCTGCACCAAAATTGATCCATCTTCTAATCTGGCAATATTCTCTCTCTCCTCCATTTTATAGCAAAAGCTCCGCAAAGCGAGCAATGAACAGAACCTCTTTAGAACCAATTATTGCACTTAAATACACAGTGAAGGGACTTTCCTGGCCCCAGTGATTATCCAAAGTGCACAGGGACTATTCTTTGTAGAAAAGAACTGAAATTGTCAGCTTACCCTCTTCCTCAAGTTGTAGGTGAGAATCAGGTTCCGGGAGAAGGAGTGCGAGAAGGCTGTGTAGAATTCCAGCACTTTCTGCAGCGCGTCCCGTTTGATCACATGCAAGTCACAATAAGTCAAGGCCCTAACGTTGGCACAGGACTGGGCAAGGGTGGCTTCCTTCCAGAACACATCTCCAAACACGTCTCCTTTCCCTAAGGAGAGAAGGTTGTCATGAGGAAAGTGCCGGCAAGGAGGGGTCTGGCCATTCAGCTCTGCTCCCCAGAATTGCCATCCACTCGGCATTCTGCAGCTTGGGCTCAGAAAAGGCAAAAATGACTTTAACTTGAACCTTAACAACGTGCTATTTAAGAAACCTTAAAATATCACATAACACATGTCAAAGTTGGAGCAATAGCTTTGAGATCATTAATGTCACCTCCTTGCAGGGTTATCCTGATCATCTATCCAACATAGGACATCCCTCATTATTCTTTATGACACCCCCTTTTTCTATAACACTAATCATAATCTATAACTATACCGTTTGTTTGTTTACTGGTTTATTATATGTCTCCCAACTTGAGAGTTCATGTGTCTTATTCCTCCAATGTAACACAGTACCCATCACATAGTAGGAGCTCAATCGATATTTGCAGGCAGAAGGGAAGTGAGGAAGGAAGGGTCTACATTGCTGTGACTCACTGAGAGGTGAGTATCTAGGCTGCTAGTGGGGAGGGTGTGGACTCTTCATTGGGGAACTGAAAAGCAGGAGAGGTCTCCTTTGTCTGGGATGATTTACACGGAAGAAGTCAGGTAAGTGTGGGTTCCATCCTTCCCATACTCTGTCCACTGCCTTAAGGTTTATATTTGCATGGTGCCTCCTTCTTCAACCTCTCTCCCATACCTCCTTCCAGAGTATGCCCCTTACCCTTGCCAAATACCCTCCTGGTAATATAAAAATATGGGCCTTACATAAATGGCATCTCCTAACACTCCACAAGAATACATTTAATAAGTCAATAGATTAATGCTATGGACTGAATGTTTGTGACCCCCACCAAATTCATATGTTGAAATCCTACTCGCCAATGCAATGATAACAGAAGGTGGAGCTTCTGGGATGTAATTAAGTCATGAGGGTGGAGCCTTCATAAGTGGAATTAATGTCCTCATAAAAGGGAGCCCAAAGAGCTCTCTTGTGCTCTTTCCACCATGCGAGGATACAAGAAGTAGGCTGTCTGCAACCTGGAAGAGGCCCTCACCAGGACCTGACCATCCTGGCACCGGATCTCGGACTTCCAGGCTCCAGAAGTGTGAGAAATACATTTCTGTTGTTTATCAGCCACCCAGTCTATGGTATTTTGTTATAGAAGCCCAAACTAAGCAAGTACTAATCTCACATGGCCATATTCTGGGTCAAACTTCTATCAATCATCTCTAAACATCTGCTTTCCACACCTAGGGATATTCTTCCTACATTTCCCAGCAAGCAACATTTTAACATATGTCTAATGCAACACCTAATTCATTCCTGGCACAGCCTCTGGTTATAAATAGCTTAAAATGTTGTTTATCTTGCCTGTAAATTTTCAGCACAGATAAACACAAATTTGAATCCCCAGGGAGCCAGAGAGGAGTATGCTGGGTGAAGAAAAAAATGCTACAAAGGGCAAAAAGTAATGTATTTAAGGGAATTGTCAGCCTATGCATCCAGATCAGCCAAGCTCCACAGCTGGAATCCAGGTACCTGTAGCTCAGTACAATTAACAGGGCAGCTGTTTTCTTAATTAAGGCTAAGTAGGCAATTATACTTTCAAGCACACGGACAGAACTTCACTTTTTCTCAAACATCAAAAAGTATCTACTTTAAGAATATAAGATACTCCATGGGCACAGCCTTCTCTAGGCACCTCCAAAATGTAAGCTGAAAAATAAATGTACTAGATGCATTAATTCACAGTTCTCTATGTGTTTTTTTCTAATTTATGAAGATGGTTTTACTAACTCAATGTGAATAGGATACATGGTTGGGGTGGCTTCTAGGTAATATCTCTTTAAAACTGTGCTATTTATATTTCATTACCAAGTTATTTTTTTCAAACATCTGTAATATGGGTGAGCTAATTTAGGGCTGGGTGAGTAGATGGGAACATTTCTCTGAAGGATGCTAACTGGCTTCCACGGAAATAGGCTCATTCATTGTGTACTCCTAGTACTGAGTTCTAACCAACAAGGCTGACCAATTTACATATTAAGCATTCTATAACTACCCCACACTTCCCACAATAACTCATGTGCCCTTTATATTTATGTAATCTTATCCCGCTAGAGAATGCTCTTCCTCTGAAACATTATGGCAGATAGTTAAAAAATGGACCCCATCCATTCTTTTCCCTGCTATATATACATGCTGCAACTCACATCAAGAGGCAAAGCCCAATTCCCTTCCTTTCAAATCTGGGCTGGCCTTAGTCACTGGCCTTGACCAACAGAATATGGCAGAAGTGATGTTCTGGAATTTTGAGGCAAGGTCATAAGAAGCCCTGCAGCTTCTGCCTGGGTCTCTTAGGACACTCAATTCTTGCGACTTTCCCTCTGGCACCCAACCAACATGTGAGAAGCACAGACACATAAGGGGTCACATGTAAATGCTTCATAGCCCAGCTGAGCTCTCAGCTGACAGTCAGTCTCAACCACCCGTCACGACAGGGAGCCCTCTTGGTCGTCTGGCCCCGTCCAGCCTTCAGATGACAGCAGCCCCAGCCAAGTCTGGACTGCAACCATATGTGGGATGCACACGTGAGCACCAGTCAGCTGAGCTAAACAACCCACAGAATGGTCAGAGACAATAAAAATTTCTTAAGCCACTAAACTTAAGGGTAGTTTGCTACACAACAATAGATAACCAGAATACACAGAATCATGGAGCTCTAGGCTGAGATGCTCATGAGAAATTACCTGATAGGTTACCTAATATTACAGTAGAACATCACAAATCATCCCAGCTTTGAGCTGGCATCCCTACCTCCTCCCCTGAAAGAATGAGACTAGCAAGAGTAAGGAGTGGCTCTAACAGGGGCAGATTTTCCTGGGTAAACATTTTGAACATCAGTGAGAAAATGTAGAATTTACAAAACCTGCAGTTTCCTACTGGGTTGAAACGTGGTATAACCAAACCAGAACTATTAGGAGTAGAAATGAATTGGTAATCTTGCCTGATTCTTATTAAGATTACCCCATTTAAACAAGACCCAATATATGAGCATTATACTTCTCAAATAAATGTGGGAGTAGTTTTTTTTTTAAATTATTACACTCATTAAGTAAAACAATAGCACCTCATGTGCATTTACCATATGAATTTATCTGAAAAATTCAGTTTATAAACAACTCTTCAGGGGCATATCTATTGCCTAAAACAAAGGGCAACCATATTGTGGTTGAAACACATCATGTAATAAATAAGTACATCTTTAGAAATGACAACCTTCCCATTGTAAAAAGTTTTCCAATCAAAGGTTTTGACAGAAACAATAAATGGAGGGTAGTTCCTACTACAGAAAGTATTTCACAGTAAGATAATCATGATTAAACTGTGGGGCCTAGGAGTCTCAGCATTGGCATAACTTGAGTTTGATTCTCAACCCAAATTGAAAATCATACAATTTTACTTCCTGTCAAGGCAGCATTTTTGGTATAAATTGTCTGTTAGTGAGATTTAAGAATGTGGTATCAAAGGACCTGTCAGATTCAAAACAAACCCAGGACTATTCTGGCAAATGAGAAATGTTTTTATGACCCACGTAACTTGGGAAAACTGTCAAAGGGAAGGATACAGAGCATTTGGCAGGCTGCTCGTTAGTTACACACATCACTGGAAATAACGACTTCCCAGGTCAGGGTTGCAAATCAGAAACGCGAACAAGTGCTACAGCCACATTCGTCTCTCATTTGCTAGTGTGTGAAATGATCATTCACTCCAGAACAAAAGGTACCCCGACGCACTCAGCAATCAAACTACTGGAGGCAATCAGCGTATTGATTTATTTATTACACTGAGGCTCTAGGTGCAGAATGTTAAAACCTAATGTTCCAAGTCTCTAAAATACTTACATTTTAAGTAGATGTTCTGAGCTTGAAAAAAAAAGGGGGTGGGGGAAGTAAGGAAAGGCAATCTAATTAAAACGCCAGGCAAACATCCTAGTGATAATTAATCCTCCTCCTCTCAACTGTCTTCACTGAACCTTCACTTTGGCAGTGGACATAAACAGCCCCATGGGGGACAAAAAATGTGGGACTGAAGAACATTCACAAAACATAGGTGGGAGGTGGGACACAGGGTTGGTACAGGGACAGGGAGAGGCCGTCTCTGCAAGGGGCATAGCATGGGAGAAAACAAAGCCCCTGTAGGCAGTTTGGTTTAATGAAGGGCAAAGGCTGGAACAGACACCCGAGGAGGCTGAAGGGAGGTGGGTAGGAATGGGGTGGGGCCAACGGGGCTACCAGGGTTAATTCAAGAGGTGCTAGAACTGGGGCCTTGGAAGGATCAAGCAGCCTTCCCTAATGTTAAAGAATTGCAGGAAGCAATTCTGATCTGAACCCTACAACTGAGTCTGGAACCCTCCAGAGAAGGCCCTGTTTATTCAAAGACAGGCTCTGAGTGAGCTTGGCAGGTCTGGGGCATCAGAGCAAAAATGAAATTTCTGGATGCTTCACTTCACTATACTTTATTATGTGCCCTTTTAAGGACTACTCACAGTGGTATCCTTTACTTAGCAAAACATAATTCTGAAGTTAAAATCACTATCTGCTGCTAAGATCATTATTTCTAGACCCAAACCAATTATAAAGAACTCATTCAATCATTCAAGCAACTTTCGCCGGGCACTGTTCTAGGGGCTGAGATATAACAGTGGAACAACTGATGTAGTGAGGGCTGGAGACATAGGAGATGACAACATTTTCAGGGCTATAATAGGGGAGAGTACAGAAGGGGTACCAGCTCAAGCTCAAGGGGTAAGGGAAGTCTTCCAAGATTTGATGTCTGAGCTAAGACCTGAAGGATGAGTTCAAGTTAACCAGTATAAAGCCGAAGCATGGAGATGATTCCAGGCAGCAGGAACAGCATGTGCAAAGGCACTGAGGCACAAGGATCAGGCTCTTTAACAAACTGAAAATCATTCAGAAGCTTCTGAATAATCCCATATTTTGAATTATCTGCTCCTTCACTCACCTGTGGAGATGAGTGTTACTGGTTTACATTTTACAATGCTTTGAGGAATGTGCATGGTTTCTTTATTTGGTTGCAAACTCACCTAAGGGGTAGGGGGAGCGGGGAGTGCTTTTCACTCACTTCATCAGGATGGTGAAATGCAACTGCCAGGTCCTAAGATAGCTGAGAGAGGCTCTGAGGACGGGGCATGCTCTGTCCTGGCCTTAGGAAGAATTCTGCTTAGGAGACATATAAAGGGGGTGGGTTAATCTTTTCAGGCAAACCCTAAGCAGAATGTGTGCACACCCACTGAACCGGATAGTTCAGGAGGACAATAACAAGGATGCAGACAGTTCTCAGATCACCAGGTTTCATCTTATATACCAGATATGTTAAATCCAGGTCCCCTATTAGGTTCCTAAAGACACGACTAAGACAAAAAGAGAATATGCCTCAATCTGCTCCTCCCCAGTCCCACCCCGAGCATGTTTGCCAAGAACTTGATCATCCACTCTTTCCACATGGGTTTCAGGGCCAGACAAGCTGGCTGCAAGCACAGGGTCACTCTGTTGGAGGCTTGCACTGGCCCCTGCCTGCCTCTTTCCCTCACTCTCTGCCCTCTAGTCACACTGGGATTCTTAGAGTCCCTCTAAGTTTGGCTCCCCTCACACATTAGGGCTTTCCCAGTACTGCCTCGGACACTCCATCCTGCTCCTTGGATAACTCCTGCTCATCCTTCAAAATATGCCCACACCTCCTCTCTGATCCCCTGACCAGAGCAGCTCCCCATCATGTGTGCCCTCTGCACTCCATGTTTCCCTCTAGAAGCACCCATGATACTTGCTACTGCTGCAACCCCAGCACTGTCTCTGGCACATGGCAGACACTCAATGGTTGTCAAATGCATAAGTAAATGAATAGCACTTGACACCTTACTAATCTCTCAATCAATTTACTCAGCTATAAAATGTGGATAACAACACAAACCTGCTATGGTCTGAACATTTGTGCCCCCGTCCCAATACATATGTTAAAATCCTAAACCCAATATGGTGGTATTTGGAGGTGAGACCTTTGGAACATGATTGGGTCATGAAGGTAGAGCCCTCATGATTGAGATTAGTGTCCTTATAAAAGAAACCCCAGAGAGTTCCCTCACCCCTATCCCCATGTGAGGACACAGTGAGAAGGCACCAGCTATGAACGAGAAAGTAGATCCTCACCAGACACAAAATCTGCTGGCACCTTGATCTTAGACTTTCCGGCCTCCAGAACTATGAGAAATACATATCTGTCATTTATAAGCCACCCAGCCTCTGGTATTTTGTTATAGCAGCTTGAACAGACTAAGACACCACCTCATAGGGCTGTTGTGAGGATTATATGAAAGAATGTGAACAAAGAACTTAGTAATGTGCTTGGAACACAGTAGGTATTCAATAAATAGTAGCTATTGTAAAAGAAAAATCCTCCCACAACAGCTCTGTGAAGCAAATTCCACAGGGATTATCAGTCCCATTTTACAGAGAGAAAAGTGAGTTCCAGAGAGGCCTCACTGACTGCCTATGACTGCTGTGTGGTCCCCATGCTGGTAGAGGTTGCACAATGCTCCCAGTGGGTTGTCCTCCACATCCCCTCTAGCTTCAGTAAATGTTAAGTGAGACGGGGGCACCATGCTAGGTGATGGAAATAAGGATAAATTGGAGGCAGGATTTTGATTTTAAGAAGCTATGGCCTAGGCAGGCTTCCAACTATTTCCCCAAATCAGTTCTCTTCCCTATATTAATGGAACCCATGACTTTTAGCTGGGAAAAAAGATGACCAGAATAAAGACTACATTGCAGTTAGGTGTGGCCATTTGTCCAAGTTCTGGTTAAGGGGAGGTATGCAGAATGGATGTGTGCAATTTTAGGTCATGTCCATAAAGGGAAGGATCATGCTGTGTGCTTCCCCTAACCCTCTCTTCCTCCCGGCAGGAATGAGGATGTGAGCTATCTTGGACCAGCAGGCCAAGGAAACCATCTATTTTAGGGTAAAGCAACACACTAGTAGGAGGCTGGTGCCCAATACCATGAGGTTGCCACAACAGCCCTCTTATACCTGGATGACTATCTGAGAGAAGAATAAACTTCTACCTTGTATAAGTTTCCATTCTTTTGGGGTTTTGTTGGAGCAGCTGAACTTGTATCCTAGCCAATTCAGAACCCCCTTGCCCAGTGGGGCAGTACAATGTGTTGACCATAGGTCCTTTCTTCACCTGCTCCAGGAAAAAGCATGGGCTTCCATGTGTCTGAAGGACTGAGAAGTAATATGATGATGATGGAGACTCTGGCAGCACATTCAGAGCAAAATCTCCAAGGACTAGAATAGTATATACCTTGGTAATATCCACTCACTTCCCAGCCCAGCCCTGATTGTGGAAAAGCAGGCCAGAACTGCTGAGGACTCACTGTGTGCCAGGCTCAGGCACCAGCCAGGAACCCTGCTCCAAGCACCCACTGTATGCCTCAACCCAAAGGTGCTAAAGTCCAGTCGTTCAAGTTTATTTTGGAATAATTAATAACTCTCTCACATATATTTAGGGCTGTTTCCCTTGGATTGCCTGAGACCATGGGGAAGAGTAGGCAAGCAAACTTTTGACATCTTGTAAATATTGCCGTCTCTTATCTGTAATAAAGCTACAAAGCTCTTCTTCTTATCCTTACTGCAAAAATAAATGCCACTGGCAGTATGTGACCTTGTTTTATCTGCTACAGTTTACAAATGCAAAAACATACATCAAAGACAGACACAGTGGAAATCTTATCAATTTGCCTTCCCATCTGAGTTGTGAAAATAAACTAGTAGGAATAAAGTTGGCGCTAAGTGCCAGGTCTTATCTGATTGTGTTGGGGGTGTCGAGTGCTTAGCCAACATGTCTTATTGGATTTCTTATGCCAACAAAGAGAGCAGGAACTGGAGAGATGCTGACAAGGCCTTGGCTCCAGGGACAGGCCTGCATTTCACTCTACTTCTTAGAGAGACATCTATTTCTAGAAAAGTTTGGTCTCATTTTAGGTTTTGTAAGAGAGCTCAGAGATGTTCAAGAAACATTTGTTTTCTTTTGAGGTTGGTACAAAGGACAGCAACGGTTATGTTCTTCTGCAAACCACTTCTACATTAGAGATGGGACACTGGGGTGTGTCACTCACATATCTGGTCAGTGAAACCCACACAAGGACCTGTAAGATTATGCCAGGTTCCAGGGGGACTGCACCTGACTCTCTCTCCAAGGCAGCTAGTAGACTGAAAGTTCCTACAAGTGGGGTTACGCCTCACCATCTCTCTGCACACAATTCCACATCTCTCAACAAATTGGCCTTACCTGTTATGGTTGAGGCAGGGCCCCAGCGATTCGGGGCGATGAAACATAAGGATATGAGGCCATCTCTATGTTCAAACAGCTTATAATGTAATCAAACAAAACTTACACATGTGTGTAACAGTGAAGTATAAAACCACAACAAAATGTAATACCAAGATATGGGAGAGGCTGGGCTAGGCAGGACTATGGAGATTTTGTAAAGAAGACAGGAATGGAGCTGGCCTTACATGGTGAAGCCAGAGAATTTAGATATATGCGAAAGAAGATTTTTCCAAACAGCAGGAAAAAAAGTTGGATGGCTGTGAATGAAGAGACCTGGTTTGGGCTGTATTTGCTTTCCTTTATCAGCTAAACTTCTTGGTAGTCTTATTTACACTGTCTCTTTGTTTTTACTGTTAAGGGGGAATAGTATGTCCCTACTCCTGCTATTCCCTTCCCTTCCATAGGAAGGTGGTTCTAGTTGCTTCATTCCCTTAACCTGTCTCTTCCCTTCATCTGATTCTGACTTTGGAAGGAGAACGTGCTCATACGTAGCCCCTTGCTCTCTCCTCAGGAACTAACTGCCTGCAGGAAACATGTTCTCTCTAACCCTCCATGCCAGAAGATGATGGAGCAGACCCATGCAGGGGTAGGCTTGTGCTGGTCAGCACCACGAGGTGGGTCTGATTCTGGGCTTCAATATTGGGAAGACTCCTTGGATGCAAATTTTAAGCACATTCTCTAATATTAGGTCTATCTGGAAAATAAAAGGTGATGTTTTCACCTGTACCTGTGGTACTTACTGTCTCTCTCAGTTCAGAACTCTGGGGAGATCTACATGACTTATTAAGCACCCTCGAACCCAACACCCACTCCTCTTCACTTCTCAGGCTACTCTAAGCTTGCTCTTCACTCTCATCTCTACTAATGCTGCTCTCGCCATAGACGATAACTCCTTTGCTGATAAATCTAAGAGACACTTTTTAGTCCTCAACAAATCACAGCTCTTTGATTCTAGTATTAGCATTTTTGATTCTGTTTAGCATTTTTTTATCTCTGAAATCAGAATGGCTTGCATTCAATGATTTGCCACAGTTTAACTGGCAGCATTGTTTCTTAGTGGGCCATAAAATATTAGGGTGTCTTACAAGCCATGACATCTTCTATTTAGTGAACTACAGTTCTGTACCATTTGAAAATGCCCATTTGACCCCCTGCCCCCAAACTCTGTGATATCCCACTCTCTTGGTCTCTCCTTCTTCTCCGGCAGTCCATCTCAGGCTCCTGAGATATACCCATGTCCCCTATAAACAGGGATTCCTTGGGGATGTGCTCTAGACCTTGTTGCTTCTTACCCTCCCCTTTCCCCTTGGGTGTTGTTAGACTCTTCCCTGGCTCTGATTGCCACCTAGATCATGATGGCCCCCAGATTCATACCTCAAGCCTCAATCTCTCTTCCGAGTCCAAGAATCACCCACTGGACACTTTTCCACTCAGATCAAACCCACAGATCTAAAAATGGAACTGGTCCTCCTCCCAGAGAAACCTGCCCATCCTCCAGTGTGGCCCATCCCAGTGAAGTCATTGAGTCATTTCAGAGTCTTCCCTCCTGCTCATCTTCACATCCAAAATAAATGGCCACACTCTGATCATTTTCTCTATCAAATCCCTCTTGAATCTGTCTATTTTCCCCCACTTCCACAGCTGTTAGGTCAGGTCAGGCCACTCTTGTCTCTCAGCATCTGCCCTGCTCTTCTCTTGGCTCTGTCTATTCCATTCTCCACACAGCTGCTGGGATGATTTTTCTAAACACAAATGTGATTGCCTGTCTGTTACTCTGCTGTTTTAAAATCTTCAGTGGCTCTCCATTGCCCTCAGTCCAAATTCTTTACAGCTCAACGCCTTGCTCACCTCATTCTACCCCCTTGAGAATGCTATGCTCCAGGTATACTGAGCTACTTTTCCTTCCAAGATGTGTCTCCCAAACCTTTGCAGATGCTGCTCCCTCTGCCTGGAACACTTGTCCTCTAATCTTCCTTTGCCACCCACCACGCCACCACTGCCCCTGGTGGAATTCAGCTCAGACATTACCTTCCTTCACTACTTATGGCTGGGCTGGATTAGATGCCTGTCATATAAGCCCCTACCATATTCTGCTCTTAATTCTATTACAACTCCTGGCACTATATTATAAAATGCATATTTACTTGTCTGTCTCCTCAATGAGAAGGTCAGCAGCTCTAGGACAGGTATGTCTGTCTATGTCACTGTTGTATCTCCAACCCTTAGCACTGTACCTGGCATGTTTATGGAATGAATAAATCAAGACATCAGTGAAAAGATGAGTCTGAGTGGAACAACGTAAGGTGGGCCAGCATATGAAAGACTGAGAATGTCCTAGGCTGGATGACTTTGAGGAGAGGATTGGTCCCCAGTCCAAGTGTAATACCTGGGTATTCTTAGGTAGCTACATTGTCTACCTCACTCAAGAAGAAGGAATTTGCTGATATGCTCAGAAATACTTCTATAATTCACTGTGATCCAGCTTAATGCTAAAATGAAAATTTACAAATTTAAAATGAAGAGATAAAGATAATGCATGTTAGAAATTGCCCTATGACACAAGTGTTCTCTTTAAAAGTATTAAAACTTCACCCAAATATGGGTCATTAGCCTTCCTTGTGGGGACTGTGCTGAGCATGAGCAAACAAGGCTGGCATCTCTGTCTGAATGGGGGCTCAGCCACAAATGGCTAAGTTAAAGCAACAGCTTGGAAATATCATGACAATTCTCCTTCTGTTCTTCACAACTGCACTTAGATAAAATTAAATTAGCTGATATTTCTCCACCAAGCAAACAGATTACAAAGCTTCCACTAAAAGCAGGTAATAATTTTCCAAGATTGCTACAGATGAGAACTGAAAATTGGCTTTATTTTTTCCCCTTCTGGTTACTTATAAAAGAATATAAGTGAATTGTAGAAAGTAATTGAAATATATTGAAAAAATAGATGATAAAAATTACTCTAAAGTCTATCATCCAGAAAACATTAGTTAACATTTTGGTACACTTTCCATCTTTCTGCTACTTATATATGTATTTTTATGTAGTTGAGGTTACTATATATATATAGACACATGTATATATGTGTCTATATATATGTATGTATATAGCTATATATTATTCTGGTTTTTTACCACTTAAAATTATATTTGAGATATTTCACATGCCAATAAAACTTCTTCATATTATCGTAACAACTACCTTGATGTATCATAATTTATGATTCAACCATTTCCTTTGTCTGGACCCTAAAGTTATGAGAATTTCCTTTAGAAGGATTGAATCAACACTCCTATCTGCCAGTGTCTTCAGGGACTGCAAACCAATTTTTTAAATTGCTTAAGTAAAAACAGAATTAGGAAAGAGAACTTGGTCTCCACCCCCACCATCCCATCTCTCAGTCAGATAATGCATGCATTACCTGATATGAGTGTTTTTGCATTTCTGAAGTGCTAGTACTATAGCTCCTTGTGAAAAGTGTGGATGTAAGTAATTGCTTTGGATGATGGAACAGCTATATGAATATTAATGTTTGGTTGGAGTGTTTAGAGAGACACTTAAATATAGCCTCCTCCCCATGGCCTGAGCATGAGTAAACAACATTATTATATGGCAAGTGGCAGTAATGTTCACCCAGCAACTTCACCAAGTCCCCAGAGCAATATGGAGTAACACAGCACAGTGATGGGCAGGCACAGTGGGAACCCCCCCACCCCCCACCCAGCTCACAAGAATCTTGGGAAGCATCTCTGTGAAGGATTTAGCTTTTCCATCTCTAAGATAATGAGGGTTTACACAAAGTTGTTGTTTTAGACCTTTGTTAGATAAATTATTCTGTTTTTAATGCGTGGCCATCCTCCTCTTCAAGAACTGTTAGAGGGAGGGGTTGGGTAGTAGATACAAAAATAAATGCCATTTTTTTTTCTTGATCAGATCACTAAATAAGAAATGCTGTCAAGATATCTATTTGAATAATAAAATATCATTCTTTTAAATTATATCCTAATAATAACCAAAAGGATATGTGAAACTTGAAATAATGCTAACTTTCTCAATATCTACTTGAAAATTGAAATGATTTTTTCCTCATTTTGAAAGTAGCATATGCTCTTTTAAAGAAGCCTTGACAGACACACAAATATAAAAAAGAAAATTAAAATCTCCTATAGCCTCACAAACAAGACATGCACTATAATATGTTGGTGAATATGCTTATGGGTTTTTATCTACAAATGTTTTGCCCCCATAAAACTGAGATCATATTGCATTTAAAAATTGTATTTCACTTACTTTGCTTGTCATAAAAATTATTAATATAATTTGCAATTCCTGATGAGCATTTTGAATATCTATACTTACATTTCTTTCTTTTTTTTTTTTAAGAGATGGGGTCTTGCTATGTTGCCCAGGCTGATTGATACGCAGTGGCTATTCACAGGTGAAATCATAGTTCACTGCAGCCTTGAACTCCTGAGCTAAAGCGATCCTCTTGCCTCAGCCTCCTAAGTAGCTGGGACTACAGGCATGCGCCACTGTGCCCGGCTTTCCCATTTCTTTTTAAATGCTCTGAAACACCTGGTCACTTAGAAAAACATTCATACATATGTTCTCTCTGCGTCTTTCTTTTTTATTTCTTTCTTTTTTTTTATTTTTTATTTTTTGGGCTATTTCATACTCCTTCCTCTGAAACCTAAATCTCTGTCTTGAGCTCTAGCTTCTTTTCCCAGTTCCAGACTTTTCCCAGGTCCAGACTTTTCCCAGTTTCAGATTTTTCCCAGGTCCAGAGTAACTGCTGGACCCTCTACTTGGATACCCTATTGGCCATTAAATGCAGCAAGTCAAACTGAAGCTCACTACTTTCTCTCTCACTGCCTCTCCGTCCTGACTTAAAAAGATGCCCCCATGTCCCCACTCACCAGACTTCAGAATCACCTCTCTCACCTCCCTCCGTTTGCTCCCCACATCCGATTATTTACAACCTTGCAGATGCTCCTTCGTGATGTTTCATCCACCTGTCCCTCCCAACCATGGTTGGCATGTTTAACACATAAAATACAGGATGCTCAGGTAAAAGTGAATTTCAGACAAATTAATAATGTCACTCATAAGTATGTCCCACAAAATATTTGAGTAAAACTTATGCTAAAAATTGTTTGCTATTTATATGAAATTCAAATTTAAGTGGGCATCTTGTATTTTATTTGGCAACCCTGCTCTTGTCTCCACTTTTACTGCCTATACTTTAATACTCCTCATGTGTACTATAAGCCATAGTTGCCTAAAGGCCTGTCTCTCTGTCCAATCCATTAATCTTTACAAATCACAGCTTTAAGGGTGTCATACTTTACTCCCTACCTTCAGTGGTTTCCCACTGCCTGGTTTCTCCTGCTGGCATTTAAACCATCCACAGACTGGCCCTGACAGGCCTTCCCAACCCCATATCCACTGCTGCCCCACTGGGCTCTCAGCTCCAGCTCGAGGGTTTGTCTTATGGTTACTAAACACCCTGCTCCCCACTTTCCTTCCCCAGGCCTCAGCCCACATCATCCTTTCCATCTGGAATGCCCTACCTCATCTGTCCAAACCCTGACTCCATCTTCACAGAGCCACCACCCTACACTAGGCCCTCATCGCCTTCTATATAGATCACTAGGAAGTTTATCCTACCATTTGGTAGGTCAAAAAAGTTGAAAACTGGCATTTTCATACAGTTTAAGTCAATGTAATGAAAGGTCCCCTACCCAGTGCTTCCCTGCCTTACTACCTTCCCCATGTTCATCATTTCACCCCATTCCACAAAAACCTTTGGCAGTGACTGCCCAAAGCAAAGCTTCTCAAAGTGTAGTCCTCTCACGCATGCATGGAATCACCTCTGGGACTTGCTAGCAATGAGGATTCCAAGGCTCCATTCTAGAGCTACAGAGTCAGAATTTATGCAGAGCAGCTGGGACCTGACATTGTGAACAAGCTTCCCGGCTGAGTTCTGTGCTCACTACAGTTGAGAACTCCTGGCTGCATAGAAAGTCTGCTCTACTCAACTGGTCCCTGAACATGCCACACACATTCCCATGTCTAATACCTCTAGAGGCTCATGGGCACTTCCCACTTCAAGACTCAGCCTACCAAACTTTTACTGGTCCTTCCAAGCCCAGTTCAACTTCTACCTCTTCCGTGAACATTTTCCCGCTCACTCTAGAAAGTCTATAGAAAGGAGTACCTATGTTATTTATTGTCACTAACCATGCATTTGTCTTACCAAATGTGACAGAATATTCCTCCAGACAAGGATTTTCTCTGTACCCCTAAAGAGACTAATACCATGTTATGCTGTGACATTGCTAAATAAATAAATGCTGCATTAATATCCAAACAAGATCAATGGACCCAAGGAGCTAACTATCTAAGCAAAGATGAGAGTGCCTTCCAAATTAGGAACTGTGAGGGGGGGGTGTTCCATTAAAAAAGAATATTTCATCTGTGAACAAGCATGTATGCCTTTACCTATACTGTAGGGTGAATGTACATGTAAATCCTAATTCAATAGTGACAGGACTACAAGTAGGATCTGTGCCACATGAGCCAGGGCTGCACATCCACCTGCCCCGTGGCTACTTCCCCTCCTTGGACAGGCTTTGGCCCATCCACAAATTGAGAAGAGTTTCCTCTAGTTGAGAGCCAGGCCTGGATCTGTTCTAAAAGGACATTTCAAATTCAACAAAATAGACCCATCTACCTCCTTTCTCTTGCTCTGGCCCTGTTGACTCTCCAAGTCACCGCTGGAAACTATTCCCTCTCTTCACCTCCCACATCCTGGAGGTTCCTCCTCCCCTGTTATCTCTGGACTCTGGCTCTTCTTCCACTACCTTACTCAAGGCTTCATCATTTCTCCTGAGCCTCCCTGCTAGCCTGCATGCCTCTGTATTTGTGGGACCCAAACCTTCTTGTCACTCCCCTTTCTAAAACTCTCTCTGGGCCCCTCATCCCCACAAGATAAAGTCTCACTCTGGACTGTGGGGCCCTTCACAGCCTAGCCTTCCTTTCAATTCCTTTCCAGTCCGTCAACAGTCCCTGGTGTCTTCCATGTGCTGGGCCATGTGCTAGATGCTGGAAATATGAAATTAAAGGGTCTGGGGCTCACAGGAGAGAAAGGTGAGGAAACACACAATTGATGCAGTGTAACGGGCTTAGTAGAAATGTAGGAGGCCTTCGGAGACTCTTAACCACTTAGTGGCAACTCCTCTAAGGAGTTAGTGCAGAACCAGGGCTACAGTTAACCTCCAGCTCCAGGCCCAGGGCTCTTCCCGCTATTTGATGCAGTCTGGCCAAAAGATTTCTGTTTTGCCCAACAGACTTCTGTTTTGCCCAACAGAATGAAAAAAAGAGAAAAAAAAAAGACACAAAATGATCCATGATTAAAATATAAATTAATTATTAAAATGCAAAACCCACTAAAGTTACTACAGGGACACTAAATCACAGTGAAACAAGATCATATAAATACTGCACTCATAAGACAGAAACACAGGTAGATGCTCAACACACTTAAGCACAGCCCTGATGCTAGTTGGTGAGTCAAACAGTAAAAAAGAATATCAAGACAATGACTCACAGGCAGATGCTAATAGTACCATTTGGGTAGGGGCAACATGGTACCTATACCTTTTTATTCTGATACCTATAAAAAAATTAGAATAAAATTACTTTTAAAAATTAAATGATTAAAATGCACATGCTAAAAGCTTGAATTTATTTCAAGGAGCCAAGAAACTAAATTTGAGAAGCCGTTAAGAGATTTCTAAGAGAACTCCAAAAGGAGATTGGGAGGATGTCACGTCAAAATTAAGGCAGAGAGAACAGCAGAGGGGAAGAGATCATAAGAGATTTCTGATGTGCTCTCTGTTCTCAGGGAATATTGCCTAGGTTTGTGGGACCATGTTTTAAACTGCAGTCTGCAATCAGGCCAAGAAAGCAATTTAGTGGGTCATGACAGTCATTTTTTTTTAAATGAAAAAGAATAGAATCTAATAGAAAACATCAGGTTGCATTTCATGTAGCAAGAGAAGTACTGAGGTTTATGTATAATTGTGTGTGCACTTGTGTTATTAGTTTGCAATGTAATATGCATTTCCTATGGTGGGTTGCAGTCACAAAAGTTTGAAAAACACTCCTGTTTAGAAGACTTTCATTAGAAAGGACTTTATTTTTAACACATACTGAACACACTCAGTTGTAAGTACTGACCCTTTTTTCTCATTCTTGGAGTCTGTGCTAAAATTAAACAGAGAATGCGGGTAGAATATTAGAACTGGAAGGAGGAAGCAAAGTAGCAGAATGTAAATGAGTGAACTGATAACAAGAGATACAGAGCAAAAGAATGAGATGGATGAACTCCGGCCTTTTTTCTAAAGCCTTTTGCTTGTGATAACTAAGGATTCCCTGGATATTTTCCATCCTCTTTGGAGCACTGGATACACAATAGCTGTTCATTGCTCATCCAGTGACCCTCTACAACACCTGCATTCTCTCTATGGCAACGCTTATGGCACAGTGATGGTTATCTTTCTATCGTCAGTTCCCTCCACTTATACCAACTCCTTGGAGGCTGGACTAATGTCATAAAGATGCTATATCCTCACCTCTATGACAGTGCCCGACAGATTGTAGGTGTTCAATAAATTTTGGTTGGATTGAACTGAAGGGCACTAACAGATAATAAAGATCTAGTTATAACATCCATTTGATGCCTTTGCAAGCACAAACTGATTTCAGTTCATTGAGCAAAAGATATTCTAATTAGAGAAAAACAACAAGAACAAAACTGTACATGTACGTTTCCAAGGAGCATATAGCTTGGAATCTCTTATGTTTCTTGGCCCAGAAGTCAGGTTGGCTCAAAGTATTCATCTTGTCCTTTTATAGAATAAAAGCCTTTTGAAATAACACAGATTATTTAGGATATTGAGCTTAGACCTAATTTTTGGACCCAACCTGGCTCCTGGGGACACATTGGAGAAGATTTTTCTAGTCTGGACAGCTTGAGGGCAACAACCATTTTGAATCCAAAGATGCTGAGCTATTTCAGAGTGCCCATCCACGTTGCTAACTGGAGCAGGCAGGATGCCCAGGAGGGCCCGAGGCAGAGGACTGGATTTAGAAAAGCAGTCAATTGACCAAGTAAATCAACAATAAATCAAGCCTTGGTTGCTTCCCCACAAGAAGCCCAGGCTGAGGGGAATCAGAAGGGGCTGGAAAGTAATTGTTTGCCCCCCTCCTCAGCTCTGTCATTCCTCCATGTCTGAGTCTAGGTGTCCAAACCAACTCCTAGTAGTGTAGCTGTTTAGGGTGGATCGCTAAGGATGCCCTGAGCATAGGTAGGCAAGGAGGATGGTGCTGGTCACCAGGCCACATTCCTTGGAAAGGCGTGTGGTGTGATATCAGTGGGGAAATGGGTGAAAGTTGCCCTACACCAAAGGGTTAATTCCAATTCAAAGGATTGTTCACTAGTGGAGACTTACTCTTCTCCTCAGCTAAGCAAACATCCCAATAGCTATTACCGGTAGAAAGTCCTCTTTATCAAGGACACTGATGAGTATTAAAGGTAGAGATAAATGCCCTTTCCCTTCAGATAGACTAAAGCAATAGCTTTAACCTTTGTGTGTCCTATTCCTTATACACAGTCAAATCTCACTTCTCTGCGATAAGGGACAGAGTAACTCTGGCTGCAGAGTTCAATGGATACCATGGACTCCATAGAACACTTATTTTAGCAAAGAGGTCAGCCTCTATTCCCCACTCAGTCTGTATCCCAGTCTCCCTCTGACCATCTGCCAGCATATGCTGAAGGAATATAAATCATCTTTGGTTTAACTTGAGCAAAATATAATCAAGAAGGCCAATTGGCTTGGGGTCAGGCAAGCAAGAAGGGAGCTGTATATCATGTACTCCAGCGAAGCAGGAACAAAGTTTGAGTTTTTTTTTTTTAATAATACTATCTATGTCTCTATGTAGTTTGAATCTCAATTCTAACTTCAGTGTAACTTAATCTCTTTGTGCCTCAGTTTCCTAAGAAATCATATGCAAAAGATAAAACACACATCTACAGTGTCTAACAGTACCTGACAACTTAATGAGCCAGCCCACTACATTAATTATCATTAGGTTTGTAGTATTGCAAAATGGATCAAAGCAGAGGTTTTGGAGTCAGAAAGACTCCATGATGCTGGCTCCATGGCCCTCATCAACCAGGAGGAAATTTCCTTAACCTCTCTGAACTTTAATTGTCTCATCTACAAAATGGGGATGATAAAACCATTTCGTAGGATTAGTACAAGGATTAAATGAGAATCTGTATGTCAAATGTTTGGCACAGAGTAGATGACCATAGGTGATGGTTATTATTATGATAATGGCTTGCTGCCTCAGAGAGACATGCCCTCAATAAAGATCTGCTCTGTAGTTACCTCAGGCAATCAGATGAATTTCTCAAAAGCCACTGATGCTCAACATCCCAAACACCAACATGTCCCCCCATGTCCCTGCTCTTCCTCCCACATTCCCTATCACTATGTGTGGTGTACCAGCTTCCCTGTTATCCATATGAGAAACCCTACAGTTCTTGTTGACTTCTCCCTCTCCCCCCAGAGCAAATCTGTCATTAGGTTCTGGCGATTCTACTCCTTAAATATCTCAACTCCATCTGCTTCTCTCCATGAGCCTGCCACAATAGTAGTTCAGGCCACCATCAACTTGTCCCTAGATAACATGTCTCCAAGCTGCTCTCCCTGCCTCAGAGTTCCCCCTTCAATCCGCTCTCCAAGCTCAACTCCTGTCATCTTTCTAAAGTACAAAGCTGATCGTGTCTCTTTCCTGATTTGGCTCCCTCGAATAAAATCCAAGTCCCTTAATGTGGCTTCTAGAGCCTGCTGCGATCTGCCCAGTGTTTAGCTTCCCCCCCAGCCTCATCTCTCGCCATATCCCTTCTTGTTCTGTGTGCTCCAGCCACATCGAATAGAATAACTCGCAGTTCCCCAAGTGAGTCCTCTCTCTCTCTGTAGGGATTTCACCCATTATCCCCTCTTCTTAGAATAGTCCTTCATACCTTCTCTTTTCCATGCTAACTCATTCTCAATTTTTATGTTTCAGTATAGGTACAGGAAGCCTTCCCACTTGAATACTGGGTTAGATGCCCCTGTATTGCAAATGTCTGTTTATTTGTTCTTCTCCTCCACTAGTCAGGGAGCCCCTTGAAGCCAAAATGCATTTTTGTCATTGAAACACTCCAAGTGCCTCAAACAGCAACTGGCACAAAACAGGCACTCAAATATTTGTTTGTTGGACAGATGAGTGGATAGCCCTCCAACAGCAATTGGCCCTGCCTTGTGGAGCAATCTCTGGTTGAAGGTGGCAGCGGCATTGAGTTGCCCAGTAGCTAAGCCAACCCCAGGTACCAGAAGGTGTCCATCCAGCAAAGGCAACACCTACCTAGGATGGCCACCACCTCATCATCCTGGATCACTTCCAGGGAGCCGGAGACCACAAAGCAGAGGCTGTCAACACTCTCTCCTGCATGGTAGATGAGGTCCCCCGGGGCGCAGTGCACCGTCTGGAACTCCATGGCCAGTGCCCGCAGGCAGCCATCGCTGGCCAGCCGGAAGGCTGGGTGCTCCTTGAACACCTTGCGGTTCAGGTGTACACAAATGTCAGCTCTCATGTCCTTGGGACAGATTTGCAGGACCTGGCCAGGCACAAGAAGAAACAGTGTGAGAGTCCTCACTGTGACCAATAGCCCACTTCCCTCAGTACCACAGGGGCAGAAGCAACACTCACCAGGCCCAACTATACTCTTCTAGCCAAAGTGCCTGCCCTTATGGAGCTTATATTCTTGTGGGGGAGATAGGCCGTGTCAAAAAAAAAAATCTGTGCTAAATGCTCAGGACAGGGGTCTGAGAGTTCGGGTTGGGAGTATGTGGGACTCCCATAGACCGGTAGATTAGGAGGGGACATTTAAGCTGACACCTGAAAATTGTGTCATAGTGAGCCATATGAAAGAACATTCCAGTAGAATTGCACACACAAATGTTCTGAAGGGGCCTGAGCAATAGCCAACATGAATGAGGGCAAAGGGGTCAGAGATGAGGTTCAGAAAGAACACCAAGCACAGGAAGCTTTTAGGCTATAAGTCGTCTTTGATTTTATTCTGAGTGTGTTGGGGAAACATTGGAGGATTTTTGAGCAGGGGAATGGCATGACCTGACATAATAGGCTCATCACAGCTAGAGAGTGGGGTTAGAGATCCCTGACTGTAGGGTGGCAAGAGTGGAGTCAAGGAATTCAGGTAGGTCACTCCTGCAGCCGTTCAGGTGAGAGGTGAGGGATCCGTTGGACTGGGATATTGGCAGTCGAGCCAGTGAGAAGTGGTCAAGTTCAGAATATGTTTTGAAAGTAGAACTGACATGATCTGCTGATGGAGTGAATACGGGATGTTATTTTAAAAAGATATAAAGTAATATTTACAGAACACTTACAGCATACCAGGCATTGCCAAGCACCTTAGAATCATTCATTCATTTGATACTTATGGTATGCCAGGCATTGTTCTAAGTTCTGAGCAATGGAAAAAAAAAAAAATGATGAAAAGTCCCTGCCCTTGTGTAAATTACCATCTAGTGGGAGGAGACAAATAATAAGCAAAATAAATAAAATGTAGTGGTAAGTGCTAAGGAGAATAAAGAAGGAAAAAAGCATAGGAAAGGTTGGGAAGGGTTTTGATTTTACATTTTAAAATGTTATATGTATTAGCTAATTTAATCCTCATATAAACCCCATGATGTAAGTGCTATTACTATATCATTTGACAGACGAGGAAACTGAGGCCCAGGGAAGATAAATAACTTGCCCAAAGTTGCACAGCCAGGAAATGGCAGAGCTGGCACCTCAAACTGGGTAGCTTGACAGCAGGGCCTAGGTTAAATCCTAACCAATTCCTAAACTAGGCAGCTGCCCAAAACAAACGGGCTTATAATTTGACTCGTGGCATCTTGGCAGCATGTCAGAATTCAAGCAAAAATGGAAATCGTAGGAGGCCATGCAAGTCTCATCTTTTGAAGAAATAAAAAATTCCCAGGTTTTTCTAGAGTTAGAAATATTTCCCTGAAATACATTTTTGCAAAAAACCATTGCATGGCCCCTTACATAGCAAGCATTAAGTAACACAATAGGACACCAGCAAATGAACTTTTCCAGAGAAATCAAGAGTATTTCTAAAATAATCCTTTCTCCCATCCTAGCTTGTGAACAAAGCCGGGGGCATAAAATCAAACGTATTCAATGAAGACAGCTTCCTTGAGCTGCTGGGTATTTTCCCACCCCTGCTTCTCTGCCTTAGCACAAGCCATTTGCCTCTGCATCTGGAGCACACTCGTGAATTTGGAAGTTCCTTAGTCTTCTTCAAAACCCAGCTCAAATCTCACCTTGCTGTTGATGGCTTCACTCATATCCCTGACCCTCCCAGGTGCCCCTGTGTTGTGCATTGAGGCATAGCAGTGGAAAGAGGCCAAATAGTTGAAATCCCAGCTCCTTCCCCTCCAGGTGACACTTCAGTTTCTCCTACAAAATGCAGACTGCTAACATTGACTTGTGAAAATTAAATGGAATCACATCTACCGGTATACTTCCCGGGATGATGCTTGGCCCCATCAGGAGATTCCATAAACACAGGTCCCCTCCCTCCATGTGCCACTGTTTTCTTTCTCTGGGGTTACAGGATACCCAGGAAGTGAGCAAGCTCTCCAGGAGTGAGGAGGGAGGACTGACTGAGGCAGAGAGGAAGATTCAGAAGGTCAATGTTTGGGCAGAGCACTTGCTAAGTACTTCCTTCCTTGAGGCTCATTAAAAAGAAAACTCCTGCAGAAATGCAGATTTAATTTGGGTCCTCTTCTCTACAAGCGCATCACCAGGGAGTGGGGAGCACTCACATGTCATGTCACAATTGTGCCTGGTAGTTCAGAACCAAATTCACCTTTAAATCTTTGGTTTCCCCTGGGCCAGACTTTGCCGGCAGAGGCTGCTAGTGAACACGGCCTTGGTATGGAGACAGTGTTTTATTCATGGGCACTGTTCCCAGAGCCAAGGGAGCGTACAGTGTGAGGAGGTGAGGGAAACTGGAGTGGAGGAACTGCAGACTGTCACAGCCATCAGTTGTTTTCATTGTTCGTCTGCTGGCTCCACATTTAGGTGGGTAGGGTGTCTGGAACTCCTCTCCCTGAGGGAAGGTCTCAGTTTTGAGACCCCCACAGCCTTCCTGGGCCTGCCTTCCCCACTGCTTGGTTCTGAGGAGAGACCATCCTTGCTATTCCTTGAAGGCCTCTAGGGCCACAGGGAGATGTCACTACAGAGGCTCATGGAGGTCCCCCAGGCTGGGCAGGACAGAGTGATGGGTAAGAGAAGGGGCTTTAGGATCAGGCAGATCTGGATTGAAGTCCCAGCCTCAGCACTCACTAGATGTGTGAACTTGAAGCAACACTTAGCTCCTCTCCTTGAATCTTCATTTTTGAACTCGCATATAGAATTCTGCTGAGGATCCCACAACCTGTTGTGTGGGAAGTCCTGGCACAATGCCTGGCACACACAAGTGCTCAATGTCTGTGAGCTCTCATTTTTGATGTTCTTATCACAACAGCAGCAGGTCATCTGAGGGAGGCTTTGAAGTTCAGAAGGTCATATCTAAAAGGGCCTTAGAGGTCATCTATTTTTAAGTCATCCAGTTTCCATGTGTTACAGACATAGAAACTGAGGCTCAGAGAGACAAGTGATGTGTTCAAGGTCACAAGCTAATTACTGGTAAAACGGGAGGATACCACCACCACCTCCCTGCCGGCTCCCCTGGTCATCACTGATCATTCTGACCTAGAATGGAGAGGAGGGGAAGCCCGGGAGAGGATGTGACCACAGGACTGGTTCTCTCCCCAGCAGCTGCCTGTCACACGCCCCTGTCAGGAGGAACAGCTGCCCCAAACCAGGCTGGGCTCTGCAATGAGTTGCCACAGCTAAGTTCATGGCTATTCCCTCTTCCATATGGACCAGGACCTGGGGCAAATCCCAAAGCCCCAGGAAAGTGAGACCACAGGGTCGGGGGAAGAGAGGGCAAATGCTGACGGTGCTGTCTCCCATGGGCAGCCACCCAGCCTGGCCCTGCAGAGAGGGTGGGGAAGGGCTTCTTTCCAGACAACCAGATTTACAAAGGCACCCTGGTGCCTGGGAAAAGGAGCCCTAGGGCAGAGAGATCAAAGTTCCTTTCTGCTCCATCAGCTGCCAGGAACCCACAGAACCTACAGGCATTGTTGAGAGAGTAGAGCAGAAACAACAGGAGCAGCTGGGTCAGGTGACTGGCAAAGCCAGGGACTAAGGTCAGTTCCAGCTAATGTCCTGCCCACTTAAGAAATTAGAACAACTCTGTTTGGACTCATCCTTCTTCCCTCTAGTACGTATTTTAAATTTTTAAAAAAAGTAATAGTAGGAAAAGCAAAAGCTTTGAAGTCAGACAAAATTGTGTTCAAATCCTGGTTTTGCCATTCTTTGCTCTGTGACCAGGGGCAGTTAGGCCCTCTCATAGGCTAACAACTGCTGCCTCCCAGAGTTGTTGTGGAGCCTAAATGAGGCACTAGTACAGGGCCAGGCATGTAGGAGAAGTGCAGCAAATATCAGTTCTTAATGCATGTTCAAGAAATGATAGCTGGGGCTATAGTGATGTTGTTATTGTTATCATGGCAAATAGTCAACAAAACCAAAGTAATATTCCTTTTAAGTTGAGGATCAGTTAAATTCAGTTCAATTTTTCCTTTTAAATTGTCAACTCTCAACTGACTGTTCTAATGGAAGAAGACTAGGAACATGGATAGCTGATCCCAAAGCCACTTGAATTTGGCTTTGAATGTGTCATTAGGTATTTTTGCAATAGTGTTACCTTTCAGTTTTCTTCATTCTAATAGTGAAAGGAATCAGTATGCCCCAAGTACTTACAGATTAGCGATAAAGGGAGGAAGGGGGTTGAAAAGACTGAGAAGCAGAGAAAATGGATCTGGGATTAAATCTTTGCTTACAGAAAATATACAAAGAAGATAACTCATAAATGAATAATAGAAAGTCCATTGTACCTTTTTTCTATTATTTCCAGTACCACCAATTTTCTTCATTTCATTGAAATGTATCTAGAATACAACAACTCAGAGAACAATTTATTACCCTCTCCATTTTACAGGTGGGAAAACATGCTGAAAGAGGTACCTAACTGATGCTCTGATAAAGTCAATTAATGATTAAGGCACAAGCCCCTTGATCGGTGTTTCCTGGACTTGTCTGATAAATTGGATGACATGAGTACTTGTTAAAAATCCCCCCTCATCTCCCCTAAGCTCTCATTCCATAGACCTGGGATAGAGGTAGGGATTCTGTTTTTAATGACCACATTGTGGGATACTTATCAGGGTCAAGACTTGGGTGAGATGAGTGAGGCAATAGCCTTGGGCACAGAATTTCAGGGGATGACAAAAAAACTCAGTAATCAAGATACATCATAGTTTAATGCAACATTTTTTAAAAAATTAAAGTTCATGCAAAAAATCTATAATGAACAAAAAATCAAAAGTTTGAATAAAGACTAGATCAGTAATAGTGCTGTGCCACTATTGCTGGAGCCTGGGGCAAAAGGAAGATCAGGAGTACTGATCACCCTACTCTAGTCATGGACCTGATTCTTACCATCATCTAAATTTGAGAAATTCTCCCCTGGACAGTTAGACTTCTAGTTCTTCTCTTTTCCAGGAGACATACCCTGCCCTTCCAATTTCTTAAATTATGGCTCCTACTTGCTGGTCTTGGGGTAAGGCTTAACTGGAAGCAATCAAGACCTCTGGAGGTAGGACCTGGGAATCCAGAACCTCCTAGGTGAATTCTGAGCACAGCCAGTTCTGAGAAGCACTGTCCTAGGACAGTCTCAGCCCCCACAGGGAAAGGCGAGAGACAAGGGGTTTACCAGAGCTCCTTGCCCTTCTTACCTTCTCTGTGTCAATGCCTCTGGACATGGACCAAGTGGACACGATATAATCCATGACTCGCTCGCTCAATCCTTTTGGGACCTGATAGAGCTTCAGGAAATCCCGAACGCTGTTGAGCATCTCATGGTACCTGTTGGTGTTGGCGTACATCTGTTGGAAAATGGTCGTCACATTCCCAAAGATGGTGGCATAGAGAAGTGCTAGAGGTGAGGAGGAGGAGCAGGAGAAGAAACAACACGTGAGTGGTCCCTGAGCCAGGGTCCGGGAATGTCCAACTTGTCCAGAGCTGCCCCTCCCCGGTGCAGACTGTCCTGGCCCTTCTCAGTAGAACCTCATACCTGGAACCTTTGGGGAGTGGAGACAAAGAAGTCTCCTAACACCAGGCCACTAGGACAAAGGTGTGGGAGGTAGGGCTAGGGTGGATGGGAGCTGGCATGGCCAGGGCCAGAGCTAGGACACAGATAGCAGTGTGTGTGTGTGTGTGTGTGTGTGTGTGTGTGTGTGTGTATAAGGGGTAGTTGTAGTTGTCTTACTTTGTACTTGTCACAAAAAGTCTGAGCCATGCCTTAGGCACCAGTCACACATGTGCCCATGTGCTCCATTCCAATCCAAACCCAAACCCCTCAGTGAACGATCTTTATCAAGCTCTGCTGTGCATCAAGCACTATGCTACCTGCTAGGGACAGGATGGTGAATAAGACACTCAGACCCGTTCTCACAGAGCAAACAATGGAGTGGGAAGGACAGACCCTGAATATATAATCACAAATAATTAAATAACAGCAAGTCTGCAGAGGGCAATGAAGGATGTTATATCCTTGTTTTGCACTTACTGTTAATGTAACAATCTGCTTCACTGTAATGTGGCTCCTGGGGGAAAAAATACATGGCTTTGACATGGTAAGAATAAAATCAGGTCCCCTTGGAGATGTACCAAATATGTACTATGTGCTACTACTTCTCCTCCTACATTAGCATCACAAAGAAGATGGACAATAGGTCATCACAAAACCCCACATTCTTTAACTCCTATTTGCTCTTGAATGCTGAGGTCAAGAGCCACTGCTTCCAAGAAGCCTTCCCCAACACTCTCTCCCATTCATCCATCACCATGAGGGTGACCATGACTCACCAGGCATATTTCTATAGAGCTCATATTATATCATTTTGCAGTTATATGCTCCTTTCTTTGCCTGTTCCCTGACAGAATATGATTTGCTTGAAGCCTGGACCCATCTTTTCCCTTGCCATTGACTCTCCAGGATCTAACACTATACCAGTACTTAATAAATGTTTGTCAAATTAGTGAATTTCACATGTTTTTGCTCTGGCTTTTTAAAAAAATGGATTATTGATATGCAATAAATCACACATTTAAAGTATATAATTTGCTAAATTTTGACATATGTATACGTCAACAGAACCATCACCACCATCAAAATAGTGAACATATTCATTAACCCTAAAAGTTTTGTCATGCCCCTTTGTAATCCCTTCCTCCTGCCCCTAACTGCTCTCCACCCTCCAGCCCCAAGCAACTATAAATCTCTTTTCTGTCACCATAAGGTAGCTTGCATTTTCTAGAATTTTATATACATGGAATCATAGAGTATGTATTCCTTTAAAAACATAATGATATAATTAATACACCATAAAATGTGTCCATTTTTTTTAGACACAGTCTATATCACTGTGTATTTATTTTATTTTTTTAAATTTCGGAATTTATGAGGGTACAAACATTTTGGTTACATAAATTGCTTTTGTACTGTTCGAGTCAAAGTTACAAGTGTGCCCATCCCCCAGACAGTGTGCATTGTACCCGTTAGGTGTGAATTTACCCATCCGCTCCTCCCCCCTCACCTGCTTGATTTCCAATGAATGTTATTTCCATATGTGCATAGAAGTGTTGATCAATTAGTTCCAATTTAATGGTGAGTACATGTGGTGTTTTTCCATTCTTGTGACACTTCACTTAGAAGAATGGTCTCCATTTGAAGTGTAAATTTCAATCGTTTTTTAGTATATTTACAGAGTTGTGCAACCATCACCACAATCTAAGTTTAGAATATTTTCATACCCCAAAAAAGAAACCCTATACCCATTACCAGTCATTCTCCATTTTCCCCCAACCCCCTAGACCTAGGCAACTGCTAATCTACTTTCTGTCTCTACAGATTTGCATATAAATTAAAATCATACAATATGCGGCCTTCTGTGACTTGCTTCTTTCACTTAATGTTTTCAAGGTTCATCTACATTGTAACATCTGTTGGTACTTTATTCCTTTTTATTGCTGAATAATACTCCATTGTATGGATATTGCACATTTCATTTATCCATTCACCAGTTCATGGGCATTTGAGTTGTTTCTGCTTTTTGGCTATTGTGAAAAATGCTACTATAAACATTCAAGTATAATGTGGAAACATGTATTTGATTCTTTTGAGTATATACCTAGGAGAGAAATTACTGGGTCATATGGTATCTGTTTAACATGTTTGGGAAACTGCCAAACTGTTTTCCAAAGTAGCTATCCCATTTTACATTCACACAAGAAGTGTATGAGGGTTCCCGTGTCTCCTCAGCCTCATCAACACTTGTTGTTATCCATCTTTTTATTATCACCATCCTACTGAGTGTGAACTGCCATCTCATCGTGGTTTTGATTTGCATTTCCATAATGGCTACTGATGTTAAGCATATTTTCCTGTGCTTATTAGTCATTTGTACAATATATCTTTGGAGAAATGGCCATTCAAATCTTCACCCATTTTCCAATTGGGTTGTTTGTCTTTTTATTATTGAGTTGTAAGAATTCTTTAGATACAAATCCTTTATCAGATATATGATTTATAAATACTTTCTCACATCTCATGGGTTGTCTTTTTCCATTCTTGATGGTATCATTTGCAGCACAGAAGTTTTTAGCTTTGATGTAGTTCAATTTATTTTTTCTTTTGTACTCTTTTTTTAATTGACTTCTTTCATTTAGCATAATTATTTTGGGATTCATCCATGTTTTTATGTGTATCAATAGTTTATTCCTCTTTTAAATAAGAAAGGCAAACGTTTTATTTTCAAATAATTAGAAAGTCACAAGAAGTTGTGACTTTAACCATAGTAGAGATTCTGTATACTCTCCACCCAGCTTCCCTCGTTGATTACATCTTACAAAACCAGAAGATTGGCATTGCTGTAAAGTATATGTATAGTTCTGTGCTGTTTATGCACTTTTGTAGATTCATGTAACCAGTACTATATTCAAAATACAGAACTCTTCCATCACTACAGAGATCATCTCCCTATGCTTCCCCCCCTTATGGTCACACTACCCCTGGCAACCACAAGTCTTTTCTCCTTTATTATGTCATTTTAAGAATATTACAGAAATGGAATCATACAGTATGTGATCTTTTGAGACTGTCTTTTTTTAACTCAGCAAAACACCCTTGAGATCCATCCAAGTTGTTGCATGTGTCAACAGCCCCTTTTTATTGATGAATACTATCCTGTTGTACAGCTATACCATAATCATTTCTTTCAAATAATCTTATTCAGGTTTAGCTGACAGACTACGGGAGGGAAAAAAATAAGAAGAAAGGCATGGATCTAGAGGTAAGGGAAGGTCTGAGGATGCAAATCCACCTGAAGACAACTGTAAACAAGGAACAGAGGGAGTGCTACCAGCTCTGGAAAGGTCAGGGGAGTGGTGTCAATCTAAACAAACAGAGCCAGATAAAAAGCAATTGTAGTTAAAAGCCTGAATAATGCAGACACCAGCTCTTCTAGGCTTATAAATAACCTCATAAACAATGAGGTCAAAGCTCCTGTCTCATCCATGTAATGACACCCAGTGTGCTTAGAACCATCCTTCCAGGGGATGGGCTGGTTGTCTTGTTCCCAGGGAGTCTGGCACTAACTCAGCAAGCCTGTATAGCAGTCCTGCTTTCAGCTCTGTTTTCTGATCTATAATGAACCAGGGGTCATGGGCAAAGAATAGAGGTGCCTTTCTTAGGATGACTCCCAGAAAATTAATTTAATCTTGAGCTTAAAACAATAGGTACATCAAATCAATACAGTAAGAATAGCTCTCTTGTCCATGATCTGAGAACCAGGCAGCAGACCAGACAGTCAAAGCAGTGATACCAAAATCACCATTTATGGCTCAGGGCTGCTCCCATCCCAGCCTATTTCTGAGGTATTCTGGAAGGTTAAGGGTCCTCAGAAGGCCTTATTCAATTATTACTATTACAAAATATTATATTAAAGGCAGATAATTATTCTCTCAGTGCCCATTCCCTAATTTTACAAGAAGTGGGATTACATATTTTTCATGCACACATTTTATTTATTGATATATACAAAGCATTATACCCTTAAGTACTCAAAACCTAACTGGGAGAGAAGACATGTAAGTCCAACTGTTGCCTGAATAGATATGAGTGTGATGTGGAGAGGCAGGGAGGGACGTTGTAATGTCACTGTCATGAGAGTAAAAAAGCAAGAGTGAACCTCCCAGTGCAGAGGGTGCCATGGATGGCTCCAGATGTGGATTCACGGAGTCTTTCCATTTTGGGAAAGTAAAGAGACCTCTCTCTACTCCAAAGCAAAATGCTGATTTGGATGGAGGCGGTTTCTTTATTTGAGTAGTTTAGAGTTTATATTGTATCATAGCAAGAGCTCTGGGTCCCAACCAAAGAAAAAAAAGATAGAATAGTAGTCTCTGGCTCTTAATTAGAAATAGCTGTGTGGAATTTGGGAGGGAGGCAGCAAAAGTTTCTGTTTCCTTCTTTAAAATTTAGTGTTTATTTGTATCTACACTATAGTTGAAAGAGTTAAACGGCCAAGACGTTTTTAAAAATCCTTAGTCTTGGCCCCTCTTTCTTCTCACTCAATTTCCTGTTCTGCAGAAGCACCTACCTTCAATTCTGTTAGACTGTTTTGCTGTTTATGTCCATATTCAAATATCACGCTCCAATCGTCATGTCCTGTTATTTCCTTTGAGGCATCATCCATCGACCTCTGAGAATTTACCTCTTTCCCCTCACCTCCAATCTCTCTCGTTCCTCACACCTTTCCCACTGCCCTAGCCTCCCAATATAGTTATAACATCATTTTGGTTAGATCAATATCTGTGTTTATATTATTACGACTATGTGAATGCAATTCACAGTGGAACCATGTAATATACTGTGATTACTTTTCCTTTTCTACAATGTTTTCTTTTCCTTGTAGTTGATAATGATCTTTGCCTTCTCATTTGCTTAGTTTTCTTATCACTCATTTGACTGCATATCTCCCACAGATAAATAAATATCAATAAATCTCTTAATATTATACATGAAGGCTGGGTGCAATGGCTTATGCCTATAATCCCAGCACTTTGGGAGGCCGAGGCAGGAGGATCACTTGAAGCCAGGAGTTTAAGACCAACCTGGGCAACATAAAGAGACTTAATCTCTAAAACACAATTTAAAAATTAGCTGGGCATGGTGGCGCATGCCTATAGTCCTAGCTACTCGGGAGGCTAAGGCAGGAGGATCACCTGAACCCAGGAGTTCGAGGCTACAGTGAGCTATGATCGCACCACTGCATTCCAGCTTGGGCCACAGCATGAGACTCTGTCTCAAAAAAAAAAAAAAAAAAAAAAGATGTATTTTGAAGTTTTGTTCTCGCTGCTTGGTCTTTGCTTCCTCATTTATTTGTGCACATGTTTGTCAGGCTTTCATATTATAACAGAAATATATGGTAATGCTTACCGGCCTGCTCATATTTGAGAATTGGGTCCTAGAAAACCAATTAAAAGCTTCATATGAATGAGTGAAGGTTGTTAACTACTCGAATTTACTGTACAGTGACCTGGCTAGAGTTTGTGTCGAAGAACTCACAAGGTCATCAACTTTAGGATTCTCCTTTTAGACTACTCAGAGTCCCCAGAGAGGACTCAATCTACTGTCTGAAGAACGCTGGCAACATTCAGTTATTAAGTGGGAGAGGGAAAGGTTGAAGACCTCAACATTCAATGTATAAACTTTCCCTTAATCCCTGTTTTCGTATAGTACCTCTGCCTTCCACTGTGCCTGTTGTCCCTGAGTCCAGAGACTCCCTCTTTAGACTAAACCAGGCTTTGTGAGTGGGGGAGGAGCAGTACCCCAATTGCATAGAATGAGAAGGACATCTGGGGGTCTGAATCCTCTTAAACACATTTTCAACCAGCCCTCCTTTTCTTAGCCCCAACTTCACCCACACTTATAGAAGTACTTATTGACACTAATGCTTGAGTCTTTGGGGGCTCTGGTGTAAAGCAAATTATTTTTCAGTTTTCCCCTCTGTCACCATAGGGTTCAGCTTTATGGGTTCAGTCAATCACTGTTTTCCAGGTTTCAAATTTTTGTTACTGTTATCTCTCCTTTCATTGTTTTTGCCTTTATGGATTTATGCTCTTAAAAAAAGTTCCCTTTGCTGTTGCTTTAGTGGGCTTTCAGGAGTGATCAGATGCAAACATATGTGTTCAGCCAACCATGTTTAACAGCAGCAATATTAATGGTTTGAAAAGGCTTTACAAATTGCCAGCTGAGGCCCATACGAAAATGAAAAATTGTCTCCATATCTTCAAAGTTGAGAGCTCAGAGCAAACCAGTAATGATAAATAACAACACTACCTCAAGGCAGATATTATCACTATTTAGCAGATAAGAAACTAAAGTCCAAGATCAGAGAAACTGTGCAGCAAGACCAGATTCAGGACCTATCTGACACCAGCACCACCTCTGTATCCACTAAATCATCCATTCTCAAACTTCAGCATGTATCAGAATCACAGGGAGGCCTTTAAAACAGTTTTTGGGCCTCACCTCCAGAGTTTCTGACTCAGTAAGTCTTGAGTGGGTATATTTCTAACAAGTTCCCGAGTGATACTGTTACTGGAGGGAACTTTGAGAAGCACAGTTCTATTGCAACTCCTTGTTTTATTTCAGAATATGTTGTTAAACTGTATGGACATAAATGTTGGTTTTGACTTGTTCTTCATAGTCAGGGCTGGTTGAATTAGTCACTGATTACTTTTTCCGGAATAGGGATAGACAGATCAAAAAGAAAGAGTGGCTTATCTAATAAAAGCCAGTCTTTTCTAAATATAGACTGTAGCATACTCTCTCTCTCTCTCTCTCTCTCTCTCTCTCTCTCTCTCCCCTCCTCTCCCATCCTTCAGCTCTACTCCCACCTTGGCTACCCTGCCATCCCCCTTGGTCTCACAGGTACCAGAAAAACTGTGGAAATAGAAGCCCTTTCCAAGCCTTGCTTTTAAACCAGATAGTGCAATATCCATTAAGATTATACTTTACTGCCACTTATTTTAAGAATTATCATTGTTTTGCCAAAGAATAAAAAGACTCTTGTTATATGAATTTCCCTTAAAATAAAATCTCCCGTCTTATGATCCTTAATTCCCCGTAGCCAGCCATCTGATTAGGATGAACTGCTCATTAAATCAGGTAGCTGCACTGGTGGCTGTGTGGGGCATAGGCGGGGTGGGGGGGTCATTAACACACACAACATTGGCACTGAGAGCTCAAAGTGGTCCAGAGATGCTCTATCACTTCCAAGTCATTAATGAAATAGAGCAAAATAGAGTCTAAAAAGACAGTGAGGGAGTTCAGAAGTCAAATCTGCTTTCTATGTTAAGGGTAGCCCAGCAAATCCATACAGGTGAACCCAGTGACTTCTGCACCCACAATATTATCTCTTAATAAGGAAAGAAAGAAGGAGTCTTCAGAGTTATACCCTCCTAGGTTCAGATTCTAGCTCAGCTGCTTAGAACTGTATGGTCAGAGGCAAATTACTTCATTTTCTCTCTGTTTCTCTCAGTCTGACAAAAAAAGAAAATACCTGCTCACTTCCCTGGGTTGTTGGCAGAATTAAATGAGATACTGTGCGCAAGTACCCAGAAAACTGAGCTGGTACATAAAGACCCCCCGGTGTTATTTTCTTTTCCAGTTAATTGTCCTAGAGTCAACTGCCAAGACAGTTGACGCTCATTAGATAGCATTTCCTTAAGACAGTAACCTGGAACAGTAGCCTGAATGAAGACTATTGTCTTTTAATTGTATAGGTAGACTCAAAGTTTATCACTACAGGGCAATACTGGGGTCCAGAAGAGAGAGACATTTTAAGCCAAGCTCATCATGCAAAGAGGCCTTCAAAACAAGCTCTAAAGTCCATGAATGCTAAGAACTTTTACATCAGCTGAAATGTCAACTACACATTTAGTGATTTCGAATGAAGCTACTCATGGATGAGGAAGGGCTGAAGAGGGGCATGGGGGAGGGGGAGGGAATAAGGCCTGGAAACCAGACTTAGTCCTTATTCCATTTCATCTGGCCCACACAACAGCGACACATCTAATTTTGTTAAAGTAGTATTTTTGGTATTTGCTGTTGTTATTGCTTTTGCTTATTCTAATGTGATAATGATGGAGTGGGTGTGAGGATAATGTTTACATTGGCATGGTAACTGGCAACTAACTTCTAAATTCTTATTTCCAATGACTTGAAAGGCATAGCTATGAAACTCACCGTCTGGGCAGAAATGGGTAGCAACAATAAGAAGGAAAAGAAGTAACTACTCATTGCCATGCTAGCAGATCAATCTGGTATGGGAGGGAGATGCACAGGTGAATGCCAAGTCTATGCTTTGGAGACAAAAAAGCTGCAATGTGGAATCCTCATTTCACTATCAACCTCAGGATAATCATTCATCCTTTCTAAATTCTTTGTATATAATAGAGTTGATAATTACCTTATAGCTTTATTTTTTAATAAGTGGGATGATGTATATAAAATGCTTATCACAGTACCTGGTATATAATAAATGCTCAATAAATAACAATAATTAATAGCAGGATGGCTAAAGACTAAAGATAAACAATTTTCTCTAGAGGTAATAATTTCCTGGAAATGTTATCTCACTAACTTAATCATTAGATGTCTTAATTCAACAAACATTAACTGAACATCCAGGTGTGTCATGTGCCATGCTGGGAGGCAGCATGGTGTAGTGAAAATGACACAGGCTCTGAAAAGAAAAGAGCCCTGGGCTTGAATAAGAGCCTCAGTTTCCTTATTTATGAAAGGGGAAGGACAACCCTCAGGTCTCAGGGTTGTTGGGAAGATTCAATGAATTAACACGACAAATGCAAAACACAATGTTGGCATGGAATAAGTCCACAATAAATCTTAGTTTTCTTTCCTGAACCACCCAGTGTTAATATCTTTCAATCAATCATGCCTGGACTCTGGTCTCCTCAGTTCTTGGCTTTGAGTGATTACACCCTACTGTGATATGTTAGCCTGTGCTTTTCCTTAAATAGAGTGCAGAAATTGTGGTGGAGTCATTTCAGGGGAATCTTCCTCTGCCCAGTGGGTGCTCAATAAATGCTGTTGACAAACCACTGAAAAGACTGTTTAAAAGAGGTGAGTTTGCTCTGGTTCAATTATCCAAAATCTTCTCAAACTGTGGTCTTAGACCAGCAGCATCATATTACCTGGGCATTTGGTAGAAATGCAAATTCTCAGGCCCACCCTAGACGTACTGGATCAGAATCTCTGGAGGTGAGGCCCGGGAATTTGTGTTTTTTCAAATTCTCTAGGTGATTTTGAGGCACATTAAAGTTTGAGAAGCACAGCTTTATGCCATACTGATCCTTAGTGTTTCCCCAATGAATTTTAAGTACAATGCCCTACCCCAAGGAGGGAGGGTGGTCAGAGGAAAAAAAAATACTGGGCCGTATTGAGAATGCATAAAGAGGCTCTGAAGGTGCTAACCTAACTCTGCCAGACAGAACAATGGTAAGGAGGCCAGGAGAGAATGAGAGAGTGATCCTACAGGTTAGCAACACCTCGGCGCACAGCACACTCTGATGGGAATGACTACGCTCAGCCCTGAATTTCCTGCCAGCACTATCCCTTCATTTCACTTCAGCCTGGTCAGCCACTGCCATGAGCACAGAAAGTAGTCCCCCAAAACAGAGAATATAAAACACATACATTCCCTACTTTATAACAAGAAAAGCCTGAAAATTCTCATTTAATAAGCTGCTAAAAATAGCACAAATTCCTATACCACATTCAAACCTGGCCATGTTGGCAAATGTCATTTAACCAGCACAATTCTTACAGGGGAGACAGAAGGTTATTTTCAGCTACTTCTCATCTGTCGAATAAAACAACAGCTCCTGCTCCACGGTAACCCATTAACAATGCAGTCTGTGCCACCTCATTTCAACCAGTGTTTTAATAGCACCACAGATAAAAGCACAGCAATTTCCACAGGCAATTACCTCTGCAAATGAATCAAGAAGGTCAGACACAGGTTGAAAAGGTCTTCAAATGATTTGCTACTTTTACTTATTTTGAGCGTTCTTGATTGCAAAGAGAAGATCACTTAGTTACAGTACACAGGGTCTGCAAACCCAGGTCTCGCTTTACTTCATAATGAGAGCCCTAAGTCTATATTTCTCCAATATGAGTCATCAAAAAGAATCTAATAAAGCCATTTAAAATAACACATAATTTTTGCCATTTAAACAAGTATGTTAACCTTAACTAGTTTCATTTTCCAATAGTAGTTACATCTACTCTTAAAGTTATAATCTTTCACAAAACTCAAACTTTATTTTTCTTCAACACCTCAAAACAAACAAAAGTGAAAAACTTTTCAGAAGCCACTACTATCACCATGAAGAACTACACTGGAACATCATAATAATTGGACAGAATGACTTTTAAAGGAATACCTCTTCCAATAATAATAATAGAAAGAAATTAAAATCACTTTGCCAATTGTTGACAACTCTAATCTCAGTACCTCCAGCATCTGTTGATTTTCCTCACTGAAAAACCCTCAGTCTCTTGGTTTTTCAAAGACAGAATTGGAATCATTTAGTTGCGAAGTGACACTGTAGGTCATACTGTCTCTCTACACATTGCCTCTAAAATAATAATTACCCAGAATGATAGATCCCCCAGCCTTCTACCACACAGGGTGCCAAGAAGTAGAGAGTTGTAAACCTGTCATACCTGACAAAACTATTCTTGCAGCAGGAGTCAGTGGTCCTAATCCTGACTCTGTTGCTGAATAGCTATAAGGGAAGTGACATCATCCTTTGGGGATAGGATGCCCAAGTATGTATTCAATGAGTGAATAAATGAATAATAGTAACAACTGATGCTTATATAGCTCTTATCATGTGTGAGTCATTGCTCTGACCACATTACATACATGATTTATCTTAATGGTAGATATTATTATGATCTTCATTTTACTGATAAAGAATCTGAGTCAAGAATGTTTAAGTGACTTCCCCAAAGTCACATAGCCAGTAAGTAACAGATCGAGAAATCACACCCAAGCAGGCTGGCTTGGAAACTAGTCAACCACTGCATTAAATGCCTTTCTAAACACCAAACACACATGTCAGCTGTGTGCCAGATACTGTTCCAATGCATCACATACACTGACTCATTTAAATCTGTTAGCAGGCCTATGGGGCAGGGACTATCATTAGCCTCATTTGCAGGTGGGGCACAGAGAGGTTAAGTAACTTGGCCAAGGTCACACAGCTAGAGCTGGATTCAAACCGTTGGATACAAAATCCATGCCCTGAACTTTTACACCAGAGTTTCTCAGCCTCAGCCCCATTGGCATTTGGGGCCAGATAATTCTTTGTTGTGGAGTGCTACCTTGTACATTGCAGCACCGTAGCAGCACTAGATGCCAGTAGCACGTTCCAGCTGTGAGATGAAAAACATCTCCAGACATTGCCGTATGTCCCCTCGGAAGGCAAATTTGCCCCGCCTTGAGAACCACTGCTCTATACTCTGCTGCTACCTGCCAAATGAGGGAGTCAGACAGGAAGCGGAACTCTTTGGGATCTAAAGTCCCTTTGAGCTCTAATATATGATTATGATTATTGAATTAGAAAGAAAAATTGAAATGGATGATATTATAATAGGTCTATTCATGATGATAAAAACTTGGCCTTTCTCATCTTCCTGGAGACAGAAAGACAATTTCCAGGCTAATAGTGATGTCCATAACTGACTTTGATGACTTCTTATAAGCCCAGATGTCTGTCTTCCATAAAGATTTTGATCAGGTAGGAAATGATTCTCTTGCCATTATCCACCCTATGAGTCTCTGCTACTTCCCTTCCACCAAATCTGACACAGCATAGTAGTCAGAGCTTTGGAATCACACTAACTATCCTAGCTCTGCTTCTTACTTGCTATGTGACTTTGGGCAAAACACTTAGCTTCTCTGAGCTCCATTTTCCTCATCTGTAAAAAGGGAACAATACCATCTGCCTTATAGTAGGATTTTGGTGAGGATTAAGTGTGATGATATCAAGTGTCCCAACACATGTCAGTCGTTTTCTATGTTGTTATTATTCAAGATCCAGCTCAAAACATAATTCTTCCAGAAGCCTCCCAGAACCATCACATCTGGCTTCCCCACTCTGTTCCCCAGCGTGGCTCATATGTAGAAATCAACAACACCCAGATGGGCCCCACCTACCTGCAACTACCATGACCATGATTCTCAAACAGGAGGCATATTAGAATCACCAGAAGAACTTTTTAAAAATTACATTTTCCGGCCAGACACGGTGGTTCACATCTGTAATCCCAGTACACTGGGAGGCTGAGGCAGGAGGATTGCTTGAGGCCAGGAGTTTGAGAGAAGACTGGGCAACATACCAAGACTCCCATCTCTACAAAAAATAGAAAAATTAGCTGGGCATGGTGGCAGGTGCCTGTAGTCCCAGTTTCTTGGGAGGCTGAGGCAGAAGGATTGCTTGAGTCCAGCCCAGGAGTTTGAGGCTGCAGTGAGCTATGATGACGCCACTGCACTCTAGCCAGGTGACAGAGTGAGACCCTGTCTTAAAAAAAAAAAAAAAATTTACACTTTCCCACATTTACCTACACTCAGGGGTGGAGTGAGAAGAGTGTTAGCAAGTAGATTTCTAAAACTTCCCATGATTCTTACAGGCACCATTACCTCATCCCCATCTGTGAGCCTCTAATTTAGTCTGCAAGTAACCACTGGATGCCTTATTTTGAAAAAGTCTGGTTATGTTCAACTATTTTAAAAATGTTTAAGGAAAAGAGTGCAGTGTCTTTATAAAACAGATTATAAAACAACAGGCTTAGCCAAAGAAGTGTTTAAGGCTAACTGGGTACTGATGATTTAAAAAAATAACAGAGGGAGAGTTAATTGAAGAAATTAGTAACTAAGTTGATAAAGGAATCTTTCCTAGTTCAGAGGAAATAATCATAGGCTAGATTCAGATTTTACAGAGTCTAGGAAAATATCACGGTCTTTATTTTTCCCTTTTTCTTACTTGGAAGAGGAAAGATAAAGGAACAATATGTAGAGAAAAAGGTAATTTTCGGCCTTGAAATTAGAAAAGTTGTTATTTTTCAGGAAGAGAGATGGCTTAGAAGGACTAGCCAAGTGTCAGGAGGAGGGAAGCCTCACAAGGGCTTTGCACAGTCAACCTTTGAGTGTCTGCCACGACACCTTGGACAGGCTTCCTGCCCTGAATCACTGGGGCTGCAAGGCAATCAAGGTTATCTTGAGAGTAGAGAGAAAAATGAAAACCAAGCTGATCAGTGACTGATATGTTTAGGAAAAAAATACCCAACATTCAATTTGCATTTAGCTGTTTGATAAGGCATTTACACACTTTTCATAAATTTGTCAAAAAATAACAATCAAAAATCATTGAATTCTATTCTTCTGTTGATAATATTGCTGTTGTTTTAAATAGAAAAGGGCTGAGTAGCAAATTCCTCTAGGTTTTCCATTCAGTTTCACCACACCACTACCATAGAACAGTTGACTTGGTGTAGCTACCGAAACTGTAAGACTAGTGCTTAGGAAAAAAATAATCAGCCCAGTCTAGGTCATAAAAAGGCATTTTGGCTTCCACATTGCTCTTTGGGTAGGGGGAAGCCAGCAGCCAGGCAATGAAGACACTCAAGTAGCCCCAAGGAGATGCCTGTCATGTGAGAGGGAGCCACCTTGGCAGTGGCTCCTCCAGCCATGGTCATGCCTTCAAATGACAGAAGCACGAGACAACATCTGACCGCAACTGGGATGCTCCCAAATTCCTAATCCACAGAAACCAGAGAGATAAGTTATTATCGTTTTAAGCCTTTAAGTTTTGGGGTAATGTTCATAGAGAAATAGATAACTAATACAGAAATATGTCTGTTTCAACTTAAGTATCAGCATTTTATTAACTTGGTTTGATAAAATATTATACAATTGCCTTAACAAGCATGTAGTAGACAGAAAAATGGCCACCCAAAGATGTCCACATCCTAATTCTTAGAACTTATGAATATGTTACCTTACAGAGCAAGAGGAATTTTGCAGATGTGGTTAAGGGGCTTGCGATGGGAAGAGTGTGGATTATCCAGGTGGATCCAATGTAATCACAAAGGTCTTTATAAGGGGGGAACAAGAAGGTCAAAGGAAGAAGTAGGAGCTGTGATGACCAAAGCAAAAGGTTTGGAGTGGTGTGAGGAATGTGCCATGAGCCAAAAAATAGGGGACAGGTTTTTTTCCCCTGAAGCCTCCAGTAGGAACACAGCCCTGCTGACACCTTGATTTTAGACTTTTGGCCTCCAGAACTCTAAGGGAATAAATTTATGTTGATTTAAGCCACTAAGTTCATGTTGATTTGTTAACAGCAGCAATAGGAAACTAATACAGAGCATTTATATAAAAATCATATCATCTTAAATTTTTTAAATTATGCTAATGGGTAATGAAAAGAGACCTGGGAGCTAGGAGATTGTAGGTGAGTCACTGGAGTGCTCTGAGCCTCACCTGGTCTCATCTGTAACCTGCAGTTTGAACATAATCATCTGGGTGGCCAGCATGACAGCATCTGTAGTGAGTGAGCACATGCTGGCCACACAGGAGCGATAAAAGGAGTGAAACTTAGGAGGCCGCTGGCCGCTGGATGTGGGGGAATGGGGCACAGTTGAACCCCCCATGTACACACAACACACTCAGAAAGAGGCCAACAACTGGACCCACTCCAGATAGCATCAAGAACTGAGAGGATTCTATTCCAGGGCAGAAGAGAAAGAAGGAAGAGCGGAACTTCAGATTAGAGGTCTGAAGCATCAGAAAAAGAATTAGGTCAATTCAATCCAAAAATTCCATGAATAAACGGGGACAGGGTGTAGCACCCCCAAGAAGAGAGAACTGACAAGAACACAGCAGAGGTCAGGCCTGACCATCCAACTGGAATTGGGGATAGGCCTCCCCTACCCCCTCTTTTTATGTTAAGAGCCCAGAGAAACTTCCTGTTCTACAGAGGGCCAGGCAGGGAGGGCTGTGCCACAGAGGTATCCAAGGAAGCTTCTACCTGAAACACAATCCACATTGATTAGACACTTTATACCAGCAGTCTGCTAGGCATGAGAGATAGACACAACAATGAATATGACAAAAAATTTAAAAAGAGAGAGAGAGAGAAGCAGATGAATTGTGGTAAGGGCTATGATGGAGAGAAACAACAAAGTAACAAGGAAGGGGCATCTAACTGACCCCATTTAGGGAACTAAGCAAAGAAAGCCCTGCTGGATGAGAAGCTAGAACTCAGTCTTGAATTATTCTGGTAAATGATGGGGTGGAAGGAAAATGGAAAATTCCAGGCAAAGGGAATAGCACTGCCAAGCCAGGAAGGTTGAGAAAACAAATCTTGTATGAAGAACTGCAAGCCTCTCAGCATGGCTGGTGTCTGGAATTCAAAGGTGGTGGTGGGGTGGACCTAAGAGAGGAGGCTGGGGTGTGACCTACATCATGAAGGGTGTCATTGGGATTTTATCCTAAAGGGGGTGGGGCTCTTTAAACCTTTAAACCAGCATCCCACGATGTGGATGTGGATGCTGCTCTGCTCAGGGGTTCCAGGGGAGGGGTCAGGGCAGCCTGCCTACTAGGTGCTCTAAAGACAAGGTGACACTCACCATCTATGTTTTTGCGTGATCCATGGTGCCACTATATGTTTCAAACTGCTAATTTGGTTTGCCAAGACAGAGTATCCATATACCATTATAGAATTAATTTGTGATTTGCTAATGCTGATACAAAATGTTGGCTAGTAAGAGTTTTCAAATTAGCATAGCTTCTGCCGCTTTTGAAATATTTTCTAACTTACTTCGGCACACAGGGAGAAGTTTCAGAAAGATGTGTTTTCACTGAGTGAAGTCTACAAGTCATACAAACGCTAGTAAATGGTAGAACAGAAACCTCATTCTTTTCCCAATAAAATTGCTCCCCTCAGGCACACACACAGGGGCAGAGATCCCAGTTCCTGCAGAAGAATGATAATCCCTCCACTTTCCTTCTAAAACTTGGATTTCAATTCAACTCAGAGAGGCTCTTCTGGGCCAATGGGCTCTCTGGATGCCTCCCTGAATCTGAAGGAAAGGAGGCAGAGAGTTCTAGAAGGGCCAGGCTTGGCCCTGGGAAAGTTGTTATGAGATTACCATCCACATGTAACCCTGATTCCTGGGCTTGGAGGAGGATAACAGAAGTTCTGAGTGGTTCAAGCTTATAGAAAGAGCTCTGAGAGGGATGATCCAAACCCTGTGCTGCTCCCCAGGAAGCATCTGAGTCAGCTCAAGCTGCTACAACTGAATACCATAGACTGGTAGGCTTAAACAACAGACATTTGTTTCTCACAGTTCTGGAGGCTGAGGAGTCCAAGATTAAGGTGCTGGCCAATTCACTTCCTGGTGAAGACCCGATTCCTGGCTTGTAGGCAGCTGTCTTCTTGCTGTGTCTGCACGTGGTGGGGAGAGAGAGAGATCATCTCTCTCGTCTCTGCTTATGAGGACACTAATCCCACCATGAGGGCTCCACCCCATGACCTAATTACATACCAAAGGCTCTACCTCCAAATACTGTCACACTGGGGATTAGCACTTCAACATATAAATTGGGGTGGGAGGGCACAGACATTCAGTCCATAGCACAAAGTGATGATGAAAACTATATCAACTTTCACTCAGTATATTAATGTTTTTAAATTCTCTACAGACAGTCCACGCATGTAGACCATTCCCACTCCATCCCTCACTTGAGATGCCCCTGTTCCCCCCTGGTTTCTGGTTATAAGGACAGGTTGGGGGGGTCAGAATGATAAAACAGGATTTTCTGCATCCCATTTGGCGACAGGTTGTTTAATCAGCGGCAGTACACTCCAGCTAAAAAATTGCAGATCATGTGCCCTCTTTGCAACTAGAAACTGCACAACTATTTAATCTGAAATGGAGTAGGCTTTTTGGACAATTATGTTGGTCCAGTAGATTAACTCCAGCTCTTCATGTATTCATTTATTCCACAAAATTTGCAAGCATCTCCCTTGGACTGGCACAGCACTTATCTCCAATAAGACCTGGTCCCATATGAATACACAAACAGATGTGGTATGGTCAGGGTGCTGTAAAGGGGCACCCAGCCTAGACTGGGGGCGGTGGGGGTGGGCAGGGCACCCAGCATGCCCAGAGAAGAGTTTTGAAAGACAAATGGGAATCAGGGGTATGGCAGGGAATGGGGAAGGAAAACTCCCAAGCAAAGGCAACTGGCTCCGAATGCTGGGGCATGGGATATGGAAAGGGAACAGTGAGAAATGAGGCTGGAGAGGTGGGCAGGGGCCAGATGTGAGGCTTTACGCCAGGCTAAGGCAATTGGATTTGCGCTTAATCAAGACTTGCCCACCAAATCACTAGTGTGTGCTATGGATTCATGGACGTTTTCAGAGCTTCATTAAATATAATGAGAGTACAGTGACTGGCCTTTGCTGAAGAATTTACATATACTCAGTTATTTCCACCATTTAACTCTTATTGCCTGGGTTAAATCCTAGCAGAGTAATGAAATCACTGTGGGTAGTCAGCCAATCAGTCAAAGAACATGGATTGAATGTCCAACTTCCTCACTTACCAGCTCTCCTTTGACATTTCTTATTAGTCCTGTCACTCAGGCTAAACAGCGTGTATCATTTCTACACATTCCTGTCCTAACCTTTCTCAACTCAGTTACCTGAAAACTCTACTCCTGATATATCTCTGGACTCCATTTCCTCCATTCCGCTCCTGCTGCTCCCTCTACAGTTCAGAACCATTCCCTCTCAAAGGTCTACATTTCAATAGCTTCCCAAGCCCTCACCTCAGTCCCTCCCGAACCACCTTTAATCCTGCTTCTACACTGCAGTGGCTATCTTCCCAAAACACTCTTTTGATCACTTCATTCCTGGCTCCAAACTTCAGAGGTTCTTCACTGAACTAAGATTCAAGTCTATCCTCCTAAGCATGGTGCCCAAATATATGGATCCAACTTGCCTTTGCATACTTGTCCGCAACTACTTGCTCTCACACAAGCTATGCTCAGACAACCCTGAAGCCTGCCTTTTCCTGCATTCAGGATTAGCTTCATAGGCGTGTGACCTGTGCAGTTACCTGGGCCCCTACCCTCAGAAGGTCCTACACTTGGTTGAATGTTCTACTGTTGCTGTCTTGAAATTCTTAATAATTTTCAAACAAGAGTCCCGACATTTTCATTTTCCACTGGGTCCCACAAATTGCATTGCTAATTCTGCCTGCTTTACGTAGCCTATCTGTACCCATGTTGTTTTCGTCACATACAAACCCTTATCTGCCCATTCCCATCTGCTGGAACCTGACCCCTCTTTCAAGACCTGGCTCAAGTCTTTGCCAGTCTCCCCAGGCCTGACACAGGCTCTCCTCTGGGTTCCCAAGGCACCTTGCTCTTTACCTCTGTTTTAACACTTGTCATGCAATACTTGAAATATAGTTATGTGCGAGCATCCCTCATTCCCCCTACCAGAAGGAAAAGCAAGCTCCTCTAGCATGGGGGTGGGAGGATATCCTTTCACTTCTGTTGCTCTTCAGTGCCTGGTGCAAAGTAAACTCTCAATATATTACTGATGAACTGCACTTCGCTCCCTGTATTACCAAGTGATTTCTCGGCCACCTGTGACACCTCTCTGCATGAGCTGCTCCCGGCCCAGCTCCAGTTCGATTGACTGTGCCCATGGTAACTTTTGGCCACCTCAGAAACTATGGTAATATGAAAATGGGTACCTGGCAGCCAATTACTTGAGGAGAGTGAAATGACTTTGTAAGTGGTAATGCACGTGAAGACCAGACTGAAAAGAAGAAAAACATCAACCCAAATTTGAAAATCAATAGGTCAATGAAATTTTCCATAAAAGAGAACTGATTTCAGTTGTGCAGAAAATTGCTCCTAAAGTAAGCAGTGCACTGGGATGCCCAAGAGCCTTCCTGAGGTTGAAGGCTCACAAAAATAGCCAGTAGAACTCGGCTGTAACTGTTTTCCCCTCAGGCCCATATTTCGTGAAGAAAAATCCCAACTACAACACACAGTCTCCTCCCTGTGTTTTTGTTACAGCATATCTTAATCCATTTGGGCCTCTTTCTTGCTTAAAACCCTCCATACTCTCTTACTAGTGAACAAAGTCAAAATGCCCTAGTACAAAATAGCAAACATTTATTGAGTGCTTCCTTTGTGTCAAGCACTATGCCAAGTATTTTAGAGATTATTTCATTAAATCCTCACAGCAACCCTCCACAGTAGGTGCAATTATTATCATCCCTTTTTTAAATATTTGGAAACTGAGATGCAGAGAGGTTAAGTAACTTCCCCCAAATCACATAGCAACCAAGTGGTAGAGCCAAGATTTAAACCCAGGCAGTCTGAGACCTAAGCACTATATCACTGCACTTGCCCTTGCCCACCCAACCAGCTTCACCGTTCACACCATTTCATCTCCTGCCCTTTACTGAAGCTCATCTGAACTGCACCCAGTACTCCCAGTGTGCCCAGTTCTCTTGCTCAGGTTTCTGAGCCTTTGTTCCCACCATGTCCATTATCCTAGTAAGTGTGACCCTCTTAAATCTGGGTCTCAAATTTATTGGTCTCAGGACTCCTTTCCACTTTTAAAAGATTGAGAAGCACAAGGAGCTTTTGTTTATGTGGATTATATCCATCAATATTTATAATATTAGAAGTGAAACCTGAGAAAACTTTAAAATATTTATTCACTTGAAAATAATAGACTCATTGCCCATTATCATAGATAACATTTTATGAAAATAACAATATTGCCCAAAACAGAAAATAGTAAGAGAAGTGTTGTTGCTTTATATTTTGCCAAATCTTTTTAATGTCTGGCTCAACAGATGACAACTAGATTCTTATACCTGCTTCTACACTCAATCTGATGTGATATGTTGTTTGGGCGGAAGTGTATGAAGAAAATCTAGCCTTACAGAGACATGTAGTTGGAAAAGGGAAGGATATTTTAATAGCCTTTTCAGGCAACTAAGGACATTCTTCTTTGGTACTATCCTAAAATTTAACAAGTGGTGGTCTCTCACAGTTTAATTGTAGTGTGGAATCTGAAACTGTATCAATGAACTTTTCATGTTCTGTTATATTAATCCATTGATCTATCTCACACTTTGAATGGCTCTTTTACCCAGCATGATTTTGTAACGTCATGCATTGATCATTTGTGATATATTAATATGAGTTTATTGACTTTTGAAGATCTTCCAAAAATCAACATATTTCATTAAACAATATTTTTAAAAATCACATTCATTAAAAATCACCACAAATCTCATCAAAAGCTTTTTGTTTCTTTTTAAAAATTTTTTTAGAGATAGGGTCTCACTCTACCCAGGCTGGAGTGCAGTGGTGTGATCATAGCTCACTGCAGCTTCAAACTCTTGGGCTCAAACGATCCTCCTGCCTCAACCTTCCAAGTAGCTAGGACTACAGGCATGCTACCACACCCAGTTTATTTATTTATTTTTTCACTTATTTTTGTACAGACAGGGTCTCACTATGTTGCCCAGGCTAGTCTTGAAGGGAATCCTCCCACTATGGCCTCCCAAAGTGCTGGGATTACAGGTATATGCCACAGCGCACAGCCAAAAAGTCTTTATATTGGAAACTGTTGAACTTCCAGTGATAGATAACAATTTTTCATAATTCTAATTTTTGCTTGAAAACTTTAATTTTATCATTGGCAACAAATACTGTCAGTTGTTTTCCTTGAAGTGATGGGCTCACCTCATTCATTTTCAAGAAAATGTTCTGCCAAATACCCAAGTCTGGATAATCATAGTTTGTCAGCCATTCTTTCAAGTAAAAACAGTGTTCCATGAAAACAGCAGGTACTTCAGCTTGGAATTCAATTGCACAAATGCTTTTTCCTTAAAACAATCATAGTGGGCTGGGCATGGTGGCTCAAGCCTATAATCATAGCACTCTGGGAGGCCAAGGCGGGAGATTACTTGAGCTCAGGGGTTTGAGCTCGCAAAAGCGAGACCCCATCTCTACTAAAAATAGAAAAATTAGTGGGGCGTCATGGCATGTGCATGTAATCCTACCTACTCGGGGGATGAGGTAAGAGGATCGCTTAAGCCCAGGAGTTTGAGGTTGCAGTGAGCTATGATGACGCCACTGCACTCTAGCCAGGGTGACAGAGCAAGACTCTGTCTCAAAACAAGAAAAAAAAAACCTTAGTATTTCAACATACATGCTTGATGTATACATCTCATTTTGTCATATTAAGAATATTAATACTCTTAATAGAATATTAAGAGATACTCAAGGGTTGAGATTTAATAATTAATCATTTTTATTGTGTGATCAAAGGCATTCTCAAGTGAAATTGGCTTTTTTTTTTTTAACATACCCTCGACAGAAGGCTTTTTTTTTTTTAAATATGAGTGCATGGCAGTGAAGAATATAATGACTACTAATATAGTTTGAGACTGCCTTGATTCATGCTAAGGTGTCAGCCATTTTACACACCTTTGCTTTTGTACCTTCAATGCAAATAGTGATATAGGCAAATAATATCTTAGTATTATTATGAAAATAGTTTTAACCTTATGAACCCCCTGAAAAGGTCTCAGAGACCCCCATGGATCCACAGATCACACTTTGAGAACTATTGCCTGCACACCTTTTTAGAGACAACTGAAATGTCACTTTTCCTTCTGTGCTGCCACTGTACCTTGTACAAACTTCTGGTATGATACTTACAACATTTGCTTATGGATAATTTATTATATCATCTTTCTCTCCTATAACTATCAGTTCCTTTAGGGCAGAAACCATGTCTTATTTATTTTTAGTCCCCAGACTTTAACAGTGCAAGGTACATAATAAGTGCTTGATAAATATTTGTTGAATGAACTAATGAATAGCTTGTGTGGCAGATTATACTTTCTAAATATGGTCACAAAAATATGTCCCATTACATATGCTCTTCCACAGTCCTGCCACCTCCCCATCAAGATCCGTGCACCTCTCTCCTTTAACCTGGCAGGCCTTTGAGACTTCATCAACCAATAGAGCATGTAGAAGAGATGCTGTGTGACTCCTGAGGCTAGGTCCCTAAAGTGTCATGCCTTTTTGCTGTGATCTTTTGGGACACTCACACATGGAACCCAGCCATTACACCATGAGGAAGTCCAAGCAGGCTGTACGGAGGCCTACATGGGAAGGAATCTAGGAATCTTATGGCCCCAGCAGAGATCCCGGCCTACATCCAGGGACCAGCTTGCCATGGAAGTTCCCTACGGACAAGAACCATGACTTTGTGTCCTTGGTACATTCAGTTTGGGTTCCATGGTCTGTCCCCTGAGAATAGCGTTTTTGTCAATCTAACCTAGATTAGATAAATTAGTAAGGAAGAAGCATGCTCAAATGCCGATGTGTTCATGGCAGACAAAAGAACAAGTGTGATAGGGATTCTCTATTTAATCACCTGTGTGTACACTTCAAATAAAAAATGTACACAGTGTTTGTATTTTTTTTTTCTCTGTTTACTGAAATATAAATTTATGTCTGTTGAATTTAATAAAAATTGGGATTTGTATTTTATTCATCTCTTTACACTTAATTTTTCTAATTTTAGATTATTTTATTATATTTTGACAAAGATATTATTCTGAGATGGACTGGATATTTTTAAAAAATCACTAGTTCCTTACCACAGATAGCTTGAGAAGCACTGAGCTAGAGGACTGAGAAGCAGCCATAGGCTACCATTTTAATTTTTAATTTTCAATTTGTGGATGACTCTCCATACTCATCATCAACAGGTGAGATGTCAGCTGCTTTCTACTTGCAACAATGAGTTTATGGGGAGCTATCTACACCCATTCTCCTGGTTCATTCCTATCCCTACACCCATGACTTCACAAAGTGATTCCCTATGGAGTTAGTAACACTGTCCACAAAGAATAAAGTGAAAATAAGAAGGATAGAACCTCACATCAGCTCAGTGCATTTTAGATGATAAAACCAACTATAAAAGAGCCACTTGAAAAGGTCAAATGCTGTCGGGGGCATGGCATCTTATCCCTCACATGAAGGAGAACTTTAAAATTACTTTTCCTTCTTTTTAAAGAGAGCATGGTCATAAGAAAGAAGAAAGCTGACAATCCTCAGTTCATCTTTCAGGATTTCCTTTGAGAACATCGAATAAGTATTTTTCTTCTCACCATGAAATTACTTGCTAAAGCAATTCTGCAGTCACTCTGAATACATAGAAACTAAAATGATTCATACTCTGAAAGTTTTACTTCCAACTGATGATATGTGTGAAAAACAGCTTTGTAAAATGTGCCTTTGTGTGCAGAGCCCAGCGAGCAATTACCTACGCCCTCCTGACCAGGCTGTGCAGGCACAGAGCCCGGGCAGCCCCTGCACCAAGGCTGCCTGGTACCTGCAGAGTTGGCACGTGAGGACTCGGAGTCTGGTGGGAAACACATTCACCATCAAAGCTCTCATTTCTTAAAGCTGGACTGAATATATAAATTTACCCTTTATAATTTTATAACTACAATTCCAACCTTTTAAAAATATGAGCTTGCAAAACCCCTCATGACTATGTATGTGCTCCTTAACTTCTAATTTTAGCATGCAGCAAACATTAACAAGTTCTACTGCTTTTCAAGGATCTAGGCTAAGAATTGGTAATATCAAAAATGAATAAGACAATTTTTATGCTAAAGGAGCTTTTACTATGTGCTGAATAATTATTTAAATATCTTATATTTGTACATTACAGTTTACATTAGAACATCACAACCGCCCCCGTACCACTGACATAGGCAGGGGAAGGATTATTCCCATTTTCCATAAGAGGAACTGAAGACTAGGACATATGAAATCATCTCCTTAAGTTAAACCACAAGGGGATGGATCCAGAATGTACTGGTGGTTAAGGCTTTGGAGTCAGGCAGACCTGGGTCTGCAAACCAGCTCCAATAGTCATTGCCTTGGCTTGTTATTTTGGGCAAAATAGTCCTTCCATGCCTCAGTTTTCTTATCTATAAAATGGAGACAAATAACATCTGCCTCAATAGGCTATTGGAGGATTAATTGAGAAGATTTTGTTTGTGAAGATGTGAGGAACTCAAAAAATGATAGCAGCTATCATTACTTCATCACGAGTCCTTCATCAAGCCTCCACTTACGTGCACTGCAATATATAGAAAATAACATAGACACAGGAACTCACAATGTAATACATGGATAAATAAGCAAAGGATGTAACATAATAAAACAAAAGCAACAAATTAGGCATTGGTGAGGACTGCCTCCTCAATGTTCCCATAGTGACATCTAGATCTGAGAGCACTTAACATATATGCTGTCATTGTCAGGGTCTCTGACCACTCCCCACACCACCCCAATAGATTATGAGCTCCAGGTAATTTTACTCTGTTACTAAATCTTTACTTATTTACTATACAAGCCCTAACAGACGACACAGCCCAGGAATGAGTTGGCCAATGACACAAAGCTGCAATTCTCATCCTTAGGACCTGCCACATAGTAGGCAATCAACAAAAGCATGCTGAATTCAAGTAAGTTGTTGATGGCTAGGTTGTCCTTTCTGAAATGTGTTTTTGGGGACTACTCCTCCACATAAAAGATCCCTAGGGCCCCACTCCCTAGGGCTCCTAGGAAGCGTTCACATCTTTTAGGACAGCAGCAGCTAATGCTCCAAGCCATTCTCAGCTAAATCACATTATTCAAAACCAGACCCTTTCAGAAATGATTTCCAATGATTTTTTGAATAACAATGAACAAGAATCATTATTACTGAAGTATGGAGTAAAACTGCTTCCAGGCTAAAGGATTAGAACATTCTTCTACAGGTTCTGGAGGTGGGAAAGAAAGGCCATTATGAAAGTATGCATGGCTTATGTTTCTAAGTATGATTGTGGAGGATATTCAATGTCATTCAGGATATGGCCCCTGCATTTCTCTTAGGGTAGTGGGACTGACAACACAGGGCCCTTTGAGCAACCTGATTCAATAAGAACCCTACTTTAAGGAGGGAACTGTAGCTCCCACTCAGCAAAATAAAAGGCTTAGCCTTTTGTTAACTAGCCTATCCTCCTCAGAAGGCATTCGATATATTTGTTACCCAACTAAACATGTCCCTTGGTTGTTTTCCTCCCTGTGTACAATGTTTCCTCTATGATGAGTTCTAGAAGGAACAATTTCTTTCTTATCACATTCCCAGGGCTATATCAGGGCCCTGTACAGTGTGGTACCCTGTATTGCTGCCTCTTCATGTGGCCATTCATGTTGCCCTGTAGAATCTATTCTCAGCAAAGCAGCCGAGTGACCCCTTAAAACCTAAGTCAAATCACATCCCCACAACTCCCCATTTCACTCAGAATAAAAGCCAAAGCCCTTACCACGACGTAGAAGTCCCTCTGATCTGTTCCCTCCTATCTCTCCAACCTCATCCTTCCACCCTGGCATCCTTGCTGTTCCCTGAAGACACTCTCGTGCTTTAGAGCCTTTACCTGGCTGTTATCTACGCAGGAAGGCTCTTTCCCCAAATAACTGTATCACTAACCACATCTCTTTTAAGTCTTGACTCAACTAAACTTTTTCAAAAAGGCTTCTCAAAGAGGTTGTAACATTACATTTCACTTCCAATGCCCCCCTCTGGCACTTCCGATTTCTTTCACCAAACTCTATGATCTGCCCCCTCGAATAGCACTTACTGCCTTCTAACAAACCATAAAATTATTCATTTAATCACTCACATAGCCCTTAGAATGTGGCAAGCATTGTTCTAAGCTCTTTAGAAATAACTAATATAATACTTTTATTATGTGTATTAATTATTTTCTGACTCCCGACTAGAATAGCAGTTCCATAAGGGCAAGGATTTTTGTTGTATTCACTAATGTATCTCTGGTGCCCAGACTGGTACGTAGCACATCATGAGTGCTTAATAAATATCTCTTAATAAATGAATGACTCCCCTACTAGTTCTTTTTGTAGAAACATCCTTGAGTTTCCCTTAACTGTCTCAAGCTCTGATGTTCCTCTCCATTTGCATGGGCCACTGCCTCTGCCTGAAATGCTCTCCCCTCTCATCTGCCCACAAACTCCTGCTCATCCTTTAACTTCCTTCAAGTGTCAGCCCCCCTCCCCCCATAGAAGCTTCCCCTGAGCATGTGCAGGCATAGTCAAGAGCTCCTTCCTCAGGGAAGCTAGATCAAACCAAGAATGCTTTCCTAAAGAAACCTAGCTCTGGCAAATAAAGTTGTCTGTGTTTGCCTTGAGGAGACATTTCCCCTGAAGATTCAGGCACAGAGCTGACACCTGACCAGCAAGCACAGGTTGCTGTCATTGTCCTCAATGACAAAACACTTCCCTAGAGCATAATTTGCCCCATTCATTGGATAGAGGTAAACCAGATTCTGTGTTAATAGGATGAGGAAGAGAAACTAGCTGTACCATTCAAAGGAGCAAATTAAAAGATGTTTGAAAATAAATAGCTAAGGCAAAAAAAAATTTTTTTTTTAAGTAGTGGACAATGACTTCTCATGAAGGGTATGGAAAATGACACGGTCAATCCAGATGACTGAGGTATTCAGACCACAATCTATCTCCAGTGACTCCAGAGAACTACAATTCTTTCTCTGTTTTCACCTCTTGGAGAGACAATCCTAATGTATTTAATTCAGGTCATTTTCCTCCTCTGGTACTCTCAGGAGGTTTGAGAGTATCATTTCAGAACTCTAAAAGACCAATAAAACTGCTCAAGCTTGGCCAGAGTTGAGGTTCTTATGCAGGGCAACACCATCAAGCTTCAATTAAGGAATGTGTTCAGGTGACCAACCTGGGTTTTAGATTTCCAGAAATAGTTATTTGAGTTTTCAGGCATACTCTCTTTAAAGGTGCTAAAGAGCTTTATAAATACCTACTAATGATGGTCCCTCAATTCTCTGTAAGTCGGACCAATTATTTGAAAAAGCATGACTTTGCCATAAAGATACCCTGCAAACACAAATCTCTCCAAACACACAGGCCAATTACTTGCTTTGTGGCTTATCCAAGGAAAATACTGTTGCCAACTTCTAGCTGATGTTTTATTTCTGCTTAAGTTCCAGTTATCTTGGATAACTCAAACCTAGATAGGGATTAGAAAGCGAGGGCTTTTAATTATCTTAATCAATCATCCACCCATGTTTATATTCAGAAAATATATCCATTTTTAGATTTACAGAAATAAATTCTTTCTAGGCATAATTTCATTGAAAGCTTTTAATGAACTTTGTAAATTACCATCCTTCCCAGAGTTCAAATCAGATTAAGACAGATTGAGAGAGGGAGTTGAGATCAGCCTCTGCCTGGCCACTAGCTACTTCCTACCACCAAGCAATGGAATAAGTTGCAGAGAGCTGTGAACAGATGCATCAGTGGGCTGGCTGGGCCATGACATAGAACTTGACCTAGGACAGGCACATAAGGTCTGACAGCTCTGGAAGTCATTTACTCACACCTCCTCCTACAGCATCCCTGACAAGAGTCACCAAGAATAAATATTTCCCCTCTTAGAGAGCTTCCTACTCTGCTTCTTCTGTTACTGACCAGCTCAAGTGTTGGAAAAATCTCCTCCGTAGTTCTTTTCCATTGAGCATAACTGCACCTTTTGGAGATACGCAGGATAAGCCTATTCTTTCTCTTACATGAAATTCTTCAAGTACTTAGATCAGTGCTAACAGAACTTTCTGCAGATGATGGAAATGTACTGTATCTGTGTGCCGTCCAATATGGTAACAATATGGTAACTACATGGCTATTTAGCCCTTACAATGTGCTGGTATAACTGAGGAACTAATTTTTTAAAATTCTACTTAATTTCAATTAATTATTTCAATCAATTTAAATTTAAATAACTAAGTGTCACTAGTGGCTATCAATTGGAATGCTCAGATTTAGAGATATTTCTTATGTCCTTTTTGCTGAAAATCTTCCCTTTTCCAGGTAAACAGTCCTTGTTTCTTCAACAATTTCTCAAAAAAAAAAAAAAAGGAAAGGAAAATGCTTTCCAGAAGCTTCTCCATGCAGGTAGTCCTCTCTGGATATGTTCCAATTTGCCAAATTCCTATAATGGACTAAAACAGAGAGCTCCTGGTAAGATCTGACCTAGAAAGCTATGACCTCTTATCTGAGCCTGCTTAGATGTTTGATAATCCTCTCCTTAGACCTAAACTAGCCAGTAAGTGTTTGGCATATATTGGGCACTCAAGAAATATTTGAAGCTTACATGAATATTCTAGATATTTTGGTATAACTTGATGAGCCCATTTTCCCAATTCTCCAGAGTCTTTTCAGATCTTCTACCTTTTTTTCTTCCTTTGTTCTGATTTGTTTTGTTGGCTTTGAGTATTTGTGCCTCTCCAGAACATCAGATATTACTACATTAAAACTTTGTAAAAACACATTAAAAAACTCAAACATAAATATTTTTAAGGATAACCAGGATTATTTGGTGTCCCTCTAGGAAGAGATTAAAAAAAAAGGTAACTTCAAAATAAAGTCAATGTTTTCTGCAGGATAATAAAACTTCTAGGTAAACACCTCCTTTCAGAGATCAAAAGTGACATCAAGCAAAGTCAGAGAAAGTTAAATTCTCTAAGCTACACAGAGCAGCACCTTTTCTCTTCACTCACTCAGTCCTAGAAGCCACCTCAAGGGGGTTGTAGATTTTCTATGCATCGAAATGTTCTATATATTATATAGCAAATCAACTATCAGCAAATTACAATGGCTATACTCTTCTAGACAGATCACAAAACAAGTGTTTCATTTCTCAAAAAATATGCATAAATTGAATATATGAATCTTATACGTAAAGATATGTATAAATTGAATTTGAGGAAGTTAAATCACATCAGAGATACTTTACCACTGGTGCCAATTGAATTGTTCTTCAAAGAGCCAGCAGATCCCTAAACATCTTAGCTTTAAGTTTCTCTTCTTCTTACTCAGGATAACTAATAATCTGTAAACAATTCCTGGAAAGCACTAAGAGAGGGCTATTTTCAGGAATTTGGGTAAATACTTGAAAAGATCTTTCGCAAAGTGAATAATTACCACTAATAGACCTGAGAATTAGTGAATGTTATGTTTATAAATCAGGTTTCTTAAAGTAGGACACAACCTGTGAATTATTCTATTGGACAGATAGAATTCATTACAAGGCCACTGCTATAGACTGAATGTTTGTGTCCCTCCAAAATTCATATACTGAAATCCTAATCCCCAAAGTAATGGTATTAGGAGGTGGGGCCTTTGGTAGGTGATTAGGTCATGAGGGCTCTGCCCTCATGAATGGGATTAGTGACCTTATAAAAGAGACCCCAGAGAGCTCCTTTACCCCTTCTGCCATGTAAGGACACAGAAAAAAGATGCTGTCTATAAACTAGGAAGTGGGCCTTCACCAGACTGAATCTGCTGATGGCTTGATCTTGGACTTCCCAGCCTCCAGAATTGTGAGAAATACATTTCTGTTGTTTATAAGCCACCCAGTCTATGGTGTTTTGTTACAGCAAACTATAGCTAAGACAGCCACCTTATATGGCTGACAGAAAGACCCCCTCTCCCCTGTCCTCACTTTGGTGAGTTTCTGTACATGAGTCATAAAGATCTCTGAAAAAAGGGGAGAACTGGGCTAATGATCTTCAACAGATTGCCCAAAATCTCATAGTCACAGAATGTCTTTTGTTTCTTCTAATAAGTAATCCTTTACCAAACTTTATGTATGCAAATCCTTTTTGTGTGTGTTCAGTAAAAATAAATGGCTACATGTTCATTTGTAGAGAACATATACATGTAGAGAACATGTAGAGAACAAGGTGAGTTCTCTTTGATCTCTTTAAACCTCTTAGTTATCCTGAAAAATCTTTAGACACAGAGTTCAGCCTCTTATTCTGTAAGACCAAGTATTAATTTTGACGCACTCAGTAAAAGCACAAAGGCCATAAATATATTCATGTGTGCCAGAACTCCATGAGCTATAATTAAATTTTAACCAGAACATTAAACTGAATAAATTTAAGGGAAACAATATCTTAACATTTATCCTTTCAAGGAAATCTTTTTTTTTTTTTTTTTTTTGAGACAAGGTCTTACTCTCCTGCCCAGGCTAGAGTGCAGTGGCATCATCACAGTTCACTGCAACCTCAAACTCCTGGGCTCCAGCGACCCTCCCGTCTTGGCCTCCCGAGTAGCTGGGACTATAGGTGCATGCCACCACACCTGGCTAATTTCTATTTTTTTGTAGAGACAGGGTCCCCCTATGTTGCTCAGGCTGGTCTTGAACTCCTAGCCTCAAAAAGGAAATCTTTTATTTAAATGATGATTGCCTCTGATTTAGGGTCTTTACAGGCATCTACTGCTAGGTGCAAGAATGTCTTCCAAGCAATCCTGGAGAATGGTATAAAAGAATGTAGAAGAGAGGGAGGGAGGCAGAAGAGGAGCCAGATCCCTTCTTCTTGGAAAACACAGGCCCAAAGAGTGATAGAGCAATTTAGACCATAAAAACAAAACTACTGAGTACCTGTTAAAAACTACACCTAATAATATTTGGACACTTAAGAGAAATTGGATCAAAGTGAATAGTTACAGGGAAAATGCTGATGATCTTAATTAGTGGTTTTCATAGCCCCTAATTTATTTGGAGGAAGGAATAGGATGGAGAAGGGAATAGTTGGATAGGACTTCAGGCCCTCACCTGGCTTCTAGCTTCAACAAAAACAACTCCTTATAAAACTTTGATTTCTAAATTGGGCTTCCATGCAAGCTTTTGTTTAATAAGATAAAGAAATTTTGAAAGCCCCTGAACTATATGGCCATCCCCCACAGAATTTACAGGGAAGAGAATAGGATTTTACTGAGAGTGAAGAGGGTAGCTTTGTACTTAGGGACATAGGTAACAGGCAAAGGCTATTCCTAGCTCTAATTATTTGTGCTGAAATCTAATTTATTTTTAAGAGATAGCACAGAAGTTGTGTAACATTACTGAAAGTAAACAATAAGGCTGCCAGGAAATTACCTTAAGTATCAGAAGAATGCTGACGCACTTTGGCAGAGTCTAAGTGGAGTCATACGAAATTCTCATCTGTCAACATCCCTCAATTTACTGTAGAGCGAAATAATTCTCCTCCCTTATCCTTCCTTTCCAAACACCTTTTCTTCCTAACACTTCCCAAAAGAGAGCTCTAGATTACAGCCATGCTAAACTGATACTATTCCCATTAGAAACTTGAAAAACATCTACAAGGCACAGTACTTCTGCAATTAATACAAAGATAAAAAAGTGTATATGGTGGCTGGTCTCAAGGAGCTGGAGTTTGGTAGAGACATGTACATGAATTGTTGTACAGAAAGACAAAGAAAAGCAAATACTGTAAAGACAAGGGAGCAAACATTCGCTGGTGGCATGGATGGTAGGCAGAGGTGCTGGCTGCTGAACTAACAAACAAATCAATTAAGCATATCCTGGGGAAGCAGGAAAAGCTGGACTCACTCCCTCTGCCTTAGGTCAGGACCCTCATTTCTTATCTAGACAACTCTAATAACCTCTAAATGGGTCTCCATGCCTCCAAGCTTACTTCATCTATTCTAACCCATTCTCTGTAACATCTGCTTAAAATCCTTCAATAGCTCCCAGATAATTGCAGAAGCCAGTAATGCTTATCATGGCTTATAATGTTCTTCATGATCTGAATCCTGCCCATCACTCTGGCTTTATTTCTAAAGAACCCTAACCCCTACGTCACACAGACATTCTTGGAGGTCCCCAAAGGCTCCAAGCTCTCAAATATATACAGGAAACTTTGTACAAGGTGTTTCTTCTGTCCAGAACACCTTCCTAGTCTCAATCCGGCTAACTCCCTTCATTCTTGGAGACTCAGCTCCTCTAAAAAGCTTTTCTGGATGGTCCCTAGGCTGAGTTAGCCACCCATACCCTGTGTTCCCAGAGCTCCCTGTACTTAGCTCTATTCTGCTGCCTCCCTGCTACGGTTAAAACAACAAAACTCAAGCAAGTCAGCACCCTGGCTTGCATTTGTCATGATATTTTTATCTGTATAATGCCCCAAATTCAGATTGTGAATTCCTTAAGGGCAGGAAGTTCATTTCCTTGTTATCACCAAAGATTAGTGCAGTACCTGGCACATAATGGGGATTCAACAAAAGCCTTGAGTTCAATAAAATATTGACAAAGGAGGAGGGAAAAATCAGTAAAAGTGAAGGGAAAAAATGTTAAATCCTATTCTGCACAAGAACCTTGGAATCAGACATATCTAGAGTTAAATCTTTTGCCTAAGCACTTACTGGCTATGTGACTTGGGGAAAGTTACTCAGTACCTTGATGCCTCAGTTTTCATGGGTGAAAATGGGGATACTAATAGTACCTATCTGATAGAGTTATTGAGAGGATTAAATGAGCCAGTGCCTGGAAAGCATAGAAAAGTGTCTGCCACATAGTCAGCAATCTATAAATGCCAGATATTATTATCGTTGTTATAACTTTGTGAAAATGTTTTGTAGATTGCCATACAAATGTCTATTTTCTTAAAAATAAAATAACCTTTTCAAGATTACAGTAAGGAAATTTCCCTGAGGGCTACAGGCCAGAAAAACTTTATATCAAATTTCACTCGAATTTTAAAGTGATATTCTACTCAATTTCATTTAGAAGTATTCTGTGTATGTTTGAAAACTCAGAAGGTAGATTTTTAAAGAAAAAAGATTTGTATTCATATTGGAAGAAATTACCTTAGCACTCTGAGGCTGGATTCTATCTTCCCCAGTACAGATGAAGAACCACATGACTGCCTGTCTAAGGGGGATCTATCTGGAATAAGGGAATGGCCCCAAGACCTGTAAGCAAGCTACCCACGGCAGGGAGGGAGGGAGGGAGGAGGAGAGGAAAGGAAAGAGAGAAAGAGAGAGAGAGACCTGATGTTTTCTGCAAGGTTTCTCCAGGAAATATCTGATCACATATTTATTTTTCTCAGTCTATGACAATGTAGGTCAAAAAATAGATGTCTCTCAACCATAGCATTAACTGCATTAGGGCATTCCTCTTTTGGTAAAGGCAATGTACACACTTGGAAGCCGTTTTGTTTTGTTTGTTCTTGCTTTTTGGTTTCTTTCAAAGCATGTTAGACCTGAAACAAAACAAAACAAAAAACCAAAACCAGCAGCCATTCTCCTGAATGTTTTCAGTCTTTGAGGGATCTAAATGAAGGGCCAGGAAAAGAAAATATACCTAATATCATGAAGAAAAAGAAAGAAGAAAACAAGGAAAAAAACCCATGAAAAACAGAGCTGACTGGGGCTGATTCACACCGCTATTGGCATGTATGCCTGGGTCAAACAGGAGGGGCTTCTGTGTGAAGGGCCCTGTGTGAACAGTGTTGAGGTTCTCCTCTGCATCCCATCAAGAAAGGACAAAATGGAAATAATAACATCACACCAGGTGGTCCTGGGATGAGATACTTGGAAGAACTTACTTCTAGCATTTTGCAAAGTGGCATTGCAAAACAAAGTGTGAAATCTTCTCTCTAGATGTTGAGGGGAAGCTAAATCTGTTTTCAAGGGATGGCCTGCAGGCAAGGGGATGGCCTGCATCCCTAGTTTTCAGTTTTCTGTGGAGGTATCATTTCAGACCCAAAAGGCCCCTCAGGTTTCCACCACCTCCCTGCCATGGTTAAAGTAACAAAACTCAAGCAAATCACAAGCTCATCATAACTATTGGGGAATGATGCCACAGTTTACACCACTGGTGGGCACACTTCTTTAACAAGGTCAACTCATGGATGTGAACCCTGTGTGGGCCTTTTGCCTTTCTGTCCACACACAGACACCAGACCAGCTGTCCTGCAAAGGTGGGTCAGTAGACAGAAAGGAGATCAGAGAAAACAGAGCATTAGTGTCTACAAAAATCTGTCCCTGCTACTTAAAAACCAACTCGAAACCTGGGCCCTTAAAAATGGTCAGTCAGCAATGGACAACACATGGGGTTGTTTCCTGTTACATACTGTTTAAGTACTTGAGAATTATTAGCTTATGGCTCATCCTCTTCCAAAGTAGATACTCTCATCTCAGTTAGTTTCATGCTTTATTTGTCATTTATACTTGTCCTCTTCTATAATAAAAGGAAGCCATGGTGGTTCAATATCATCTTAATACCGTAAGAGACCAGCCTTCAAGCCCCCCTGTAAGACCCGGTAGACTATAAGCTCTCGGCTAGTTCCTTCTGGCCCTGAGCATCTGGGACCCTCTACACTGTAAAGAGAGCCATCAGGGAATGGGAAATTTCTTTTACTCCCTGCACAGTAAAGGCTGAATTTTAGAATATGAGTCAGACTGGGAAAAATAATAATTAATTGTGAAATGGTTACTTTTACTCCTACACAGCTAGATCAAATGTAGAAGTACTTAAGACCACTTCAGAAATTTACATGTTTCTCTCAGCCACCTACTGTGACAACTATATAGAAGTTGGGACATGGGAAAAGGTAATAGGGCCATGAAGATCCAGAATGTTGAATCTAAGTGGGAATAATAGCTGCTGACATATTGTACCTCGAGGCTTCTACAATCTCTTCTCTTACTTTAATATAGGGAAAACTGTCCACTAATAGGTTTTTCCCCTGTATATATCAAAGATCTGTCTTTTTTCTAAGGACCAATGAACCTACAAGTACGAGCTGCCCTAAAGGATTACAATTACTACTGGAATATAACCACCTAGGGAGCATGGGTAAAAGATTAGAGATAAGGACTTGGTGTTTTCTTTAAATCCTATGCACACTCTGGAGAGGATTAAGAAATATATGATGGGCCAGGTGCAGTGGCTCATGCCTGTAAGTGCTGCCAGCAGTTTGGGAGGCTGAGGCAGGAGGATCACTTGAGGCTGGGAGTTCAAGACAAGCCTGGGGTTGCAAGACCCCATCTCTACCAAAAATAAGAAAAATTAGCCAGGCATGGTGACATATACCTGTAGTCCCAGCTACTTATGAGGCTGAAGCAGAATTGCTTAAGCCCAGGAGTTTGAGGAGTTTGAGGCTGCAATGAGCTGCTATCACACCACTGTACTCCAGCCTGGGTGACAGAGCAAGGCCCCCCAAAAAAAGGAAAAAGAAAAAGAAAAGAAATATGTGATGGATGACACAGTGAGAGAATCCTGAAAATGTCTGATAAGCAGGCTTTAAATTGGACATAACATGAGCTCCTTCTTTAACAAAATTTCCCCAAATGAATACCCATTGAGTGCTATAATTCCACTTACTATAGGTTCTGGTGATGGACACTGACCCAACATGCACCTGCTCAGTAAAACTGACACACTTGTAAATTTGGCTTTGTACCACCAGCTCTGTATTCCCCATTTGCTCTGTTAGCCAAAAACAGCAACAGAGCACAGGAGCACACTGCTTTCTTCCCCTACCATGACCATGGAAGCACACCTACAGATCACATAAGGTCTTAATTATTTTAACAAGGCACTAAATTATTCCTCTGAGCTAATAATACTCCACAACACTCCACTTTAATAAAACCCAAAATATAAAAAGTGTTATATAAAAAAAAAATTAAACTCTTCATTTAGAGACATGAAGAGAGTTTTTCTAGGTTGGCAGATAGACAGGGAACACAGATGGTGAGGGATTGAGCTAACAAATGGACAAGATAAAAAATAACCATTATATGCTAGCCAAAGGTACAATGATTTAATGAGGTGATGAGCCAGTGATGTTGGGGGAATTCAAACTCAACCATTTACTGAGTGGCTACTAGGTGTTGGGCATAGGGCTAGATACGTCAATTATGGCATGGCATGATTATTACATTAACCCTGTGTAGTGTTACTATTTTCATATTTCAGGTGACAAAACAGCTGAGGTTTAAGGAAAACAGGGTGAAAACCCCCTCAATGATGATGATGAAGTTGACAGTCCTGATAGACTGCAAGAACTCTAAGGAGTCGTCGTTTCCCATCAGGAGATGGATGCCCCACCACCCACATTCCCTCATTCATTATGTGTATTAACAAATCAATAAGCCAAAGTTAAGGAGAAAGTAGTTTTTCCCCCAAAATGCCATAAGTGAAGCAAATAAGGAATGTGCCTGCAAAACACTCAAAATCATCTAATACAGACCCATCACCAGACCTACAGAAGGTAGGGAAACGTCTCTTAGAAGAAGCAAAAAAAGGGATGATATTACATTGGATCAACTGTCTTGTGCATAGTTCTGCTTCTTCTTAGGTTGAGTTAATGTGCTTCCAAGAAATATGGGAGTGGCATTTGTAGACCACTGGACGATTCTGATAGACCATTAATGGCGCTAACAGTGCTTGGTTCTCCATATGCTGAGCAATCACCTTCAGGAATTAGGCCCCCGGGAGCATCCTGTTGTACAATTTATTTTTAAAAAGCTACTAATATGCTTACCTCTTTAGAAAGTAGAAGGACCAATCTATTTGACAAATGTTTATGCTCCCCCATTCTTGCTAAATGCTGATTTTTCTATTATGTAACTCTACTCTGCCATCTGTTATCAGTAGGTTTTTGGGTTGGAATTCCTTCCTCTTTGAAATCAAATCTCACAACACTCAATATATGGAATATGAAGTGCCCTTAAGTGGACATTAAAGTAAGCCTAGGGAGGCCAAGGCTAATTAAAAATAACCAAATGACAGAGAGTGTTTACCAAAGAGTCACAGATCTTATTCATTTAATACATGTTTGTGTATGAAGGAGCACATCATTAATATTCACATTTATTATCGGGGACTGAGGGCAACTCTTTGCTATTTGTAATCACATTTTGTTTTAGGAGCACATATATTAGAGTGTCACCTAGTTCATCTCCTTTCAAAGCATAGACACACTAAGGAGGCAACTCACCTTCACCTCTACCTCACACACAGCCCTGCTTCAAAACTCAGCTACCTCGTCCAGGTGAATAGCAATTTACTCCGAGTGAGTAAGAAAAAAGAAGGACTTGGTAATTCAGTATGGCTTACTGTCAGTACATCAAATAGCAAATTTTTTCCCACAGATGCTGACTTAATGATAAGACCACAAAGGTCCTCTGTCTTGATCCACATTTATCAATCCCCTTCAGCAGGGTCTGATGCCCTTAGGGATCTTCAGCAAGCCAAGTTAAAATTCCCTTTTTGCTTTTGCTAGCTTCTGTTAAAAACAACCTGCTGGGATAAAGGAAAAAGAACTTTGGTGAAAATATAAGATAATGTATGTGAAAGTTTCTAACACTATGCCTTGCATAAAACTGGCATTCGAATAGGTTTCCTCCTTTCTCCTATTGCTCACCTTACATGTAGATTATTATTTTATTTTATTAATGCAGTAAAATGGATGGGAATGGGAAGACTTGCAAAGCATTTGTGTGGGCTAGCATTTGTTGTACTTGGAGAACAAGTTTAGAAGCCACTGGAATTACCATCATGGATTTCCCAAACTATGTCTCTATATGATTCAAATCAACAAACATTTATTAAGTACTTATTATACACTCAAACTGTGCTGGGGATATAAGGATGAAAAAATAAATGTAGCCCCTGCCCCACATGCTCACAAAACCACAGGGAAGCAGCTTCCAGATGCACATTTGGAGATACACAGGGGAAAAAAAATGACTGAATGCCTACTCTCCAGGACAAGAGTTTAATTAATATAATTGAAGCATAATGAGACTAATTGTAGCATGCAAATATTGCCAATTAACCAACAAATGTCCAATTTTCCCACAAATTTAAAAATTACAGTCTTTTCAATTATTGAAGGAGGGCAAAGGCAGTATCAATAAGAAAGGCAAGTTCTTTCCATTGTTTATGGGGAAGTCAAAAGATATTCCTGCCCCTTGATACCTTCATATGAAATAAATACTAGATTTAAAAACAAGAAGACAAAAATCTCATCATTTACGTGCAGAGGAACACCCAATCCAAAAGCTAAAACAACCTATCGTTTATGTCATGGCTAAAGAGCAAATGAGGGCAACAGCAAAGAAGCACAGTGAATGCCTCCATTCATTAGGGCCATGTTATTCCCACTGAAAGTCATAAGCACTGTTTAGAAGTGAAATTTCATTATGATCATTAGTACCTATAAGGAAATTACAATACACTTACATTTAAATTTCATCTTCTAACACTTTTCACAGGGACCTAAATTAAGTCAAGTTTTCATGCAATCGTTCTTGTAACACATAAACCTATCACCCCCTTTTCTATTTTTTTTTAGGAAGATTTTTAGCACCTCTCTGGTGACCAAAATTCCCATGAGCAAAACTAGATAGAATGTAACCATTCCCCAAATTCTAAGTGTACAGATCAGGGATGAAGAGAGGAAGACTGAAAAGCTGGGCCAGATCCTGGAAGGCAACTGCACTTTGGGATGAACAACAGTTAATTTCTGGGTAATCTCAACTTTAAGTACATTAAATGTTGATAATGCCCACCACCGGGGTAAAGCATTTGTAAGGCAGGACTATCACAGAGAGTTATAGGTTCTTGAAAAGCAGAGGTCACATCTTACAAACCTCAATACCCCTACTCAGGCTTTGCAAATTACCTCGTAGATAGTAGGCATCCAATAAATGTTTGTTGAATTACCTTACTCAACACACTATATCTCCTTCCTATCACTTTACAACTTAGAAAATGATTTGGCATAGAGAATTTGGAGCACGAACCATACAAATTTGCTAATGCTCATGTTTCTCTTATTGGCTGGTTGGTCATATGGCTGGTTGGTCATATGGCTGCTTTTCCCGACTCTTGTCTTAATTCAATTTAATATGCATTTAAGTTGAGTTCTGTCAAGACTCAACAGTCCATGTTAACCACCCATGTCCTAGATCATTAGTGCAAGAGTGGTCTCCAGGCATCCCACCCACATACAGTCCCTTGTAACACTGACATTCTTGGCCTTCTATAATAATCCCTATAGCTAAAGTTGTTTTTCCAGTGATGGAAATTAATTTGCACCAAACCATCAGTACCATCTTCTCTGCCCCACCTTGTGAATAATGGCATACATCTGTGAGATGTTTGGCTGGGGTACAATCTTTGGCCATGTGGCATTTTTCTGTATGAAAAACTAACTAGGTCCTTATGAGGCCTAAGCATGAAATTTTGGCTTCATAATAACATACCATGTTCTTATCAACTGGGCTCCCTAGTCAACTTTTTCTACTTTGTGATTCTTTGCAGATAAAATACTGATTCCTTAATTACATGTGCAGAGCACATTATCAGGTGTTATAGAGGTTACAAATATAAACAATTAAGTGCCTTGAACTTTAAATGACCTGGAGTACAGCAGGCAAGAGAAATGTACACAGCTAATTACAATTCAAGGCAGAGTGAAATAACTCTAAGAGAAAAAATAAGTTTAAGCAGCATGCTAAAAAGCAATGCAAAATTGCTTCCATATGGAACGATATCACCTTCTTTAAAGATGTGAGCGTTGGAACCTGGCCTTGTAAGTATACCTATGTGCACATATTAAAATATATATATACTTGTACAGAATCCTAGAAACATTCTATTGTATGGATACAATTCAGATAGAATTAAAAACAATAGGGTGCCCACTAAAAGCTCAATGCCTCCATTTAGATAAAGAATTTTTATGTGGATTCATTTAGCTCACCATTGGCTCCCTGGAGGATTTGAAGTAGTTAAGCCATGAGCCTTTCGATCAAGCAACATTTTGGATGGACGTTCAATATGTAAATAAAGAATAGCTGCTTAGGTTGGAGGGAAAGGGAGCTCCATCTGCCCCACCCAACTCCTTCCCCACACTTGGCCACAGAGCCCAGGGTAGAAACTCCTTGACAAGATGACCACCAACTCCCTTCCTGTTGTCACTGTCTAGGATTCAAGTTTAAGTCTCTGTGGAGCACCTGGTAGACCACAGCACTGGGGGGCCTAGAAGGAACAGCATGTTGTACGAGACTTGGAGTCTGCCCTGGGGAGCATTCCATGTAGTTGGGGAAGGAAGCTGAACACGTGAGAAGAAGGAAAGCAAAGCATTTGTTTAAGTGCCTGTCCCAGGAAGAAAGTCTTTGAAAAAAGGAAGAGAAGTCAAGAAAGACTTCACAGATAGGGGAAAGAGAATAGAAGCTGGGAAAGACACTTACCAGCAGAAAAGAGTACAGCAAATAATTTTTTCTACCTAAAAGCATTTGGATCTGTGTTAATTGCAGAACCCAGAGATTAAGTGCTCAATCCAAAGGGGGCTCTGGAGACGCGCAGGCCTATCTCTCCTCCCAAACCTTTGCTAGGTCGACCTTGGCAAAGTAGAAGCTCTGGAGGGGCTTCGGGGCACCTGTTTAGGCCTGACACAGCAGTCCCAACAGCAAGCCAAGAGGTAGAACAATGCTACTACTAACATCGTGATTCACAATGAGTGAAAGACACAATAAAGCCTTTTATCAGAGGAAAGAGAAAGTGGGCTTTGCTTGTCAGCATCCTAGGGGAGATCAAAAGCCCACTTTCTAGAGCTTGTTTCAGATATCTCTTCCATTTCTTTAGAGCCTACTGGCCTCCAACAGCCATGCTTAGTACCTCTCCTTTCATGCACAAAAAAGACATTTCAGACCCACCAAAAGAGCAGGCAGCTCTGCCTTCTAATGCCTGCCAAATCAACCTTCTCGTTCACCTAAAGGGCTATTCAATCAATTTCAGTCTTCTTGGCCTGTGTATCTCCAGAAGACAAAGCCATGTGCTGTCTGCTCTGGGACACAGAGAAAGGAGTCAACCCAGCCCTTTCTCTGATCACAGCACTGCCAGCCTTTGGACAGCTGTGACTCCTGAACCCAAAAAGTTCCTAGTTAATAGAGAACATGCTATCTTCTCTCTCAAAGTGTTCTTGGTCTGATGTGTCCAGGTACCTCTTTCTTTAACTTTCTCAAATATTGAGCTAAGACGTAATTATAACAGTCAAAAGAATCTGTTTTTATCAGCTCAACAGTGTGGCAAGAAAGCTATGTTCTCAAAATAATAGTCACATAGCACTGTAAAGCGAAGTGAACACTGGATTTGAGAGTCAGGAACTAGATTAGAGTCCTAGCTCTGCCATTCACTAGATGACTTTGTGAAGTTGCATTAACTCTCTGACCTTCAGTTTCATCAACTGGTGATAAAAATCAATAAATACAGTAATGTGTTCCTTAATGACAGGGATACATTCTAAGAAATACATCGTTAAGTGATATCCTCATTGTGTGAACATCATAGAGTGTACTTACACAAACCTAGATGGGATAGTCTACTACACATTTAGGCTATGTGGTATAGCCTATTGCTCCTAGGCTATAAACCTGTACAGCATGCTACTGTACTGAATACTGTATGCAGTTGTAACACATGGTGTTTGGGTATCTAAAAATACCTAAATATAGAAAAGGCACAGTAAAAATACAGTATAATAATCTTTTGTGATCACCATCGTATATGCAGTCTGTCACCAACCAAAACACTGTTATGCAGTGTGTGACTCTGTTTATTGAATGCCTGACCATTATGCACCAGGAACTATGCTAACAGCTAAGTATATTCTGGTAAACAAATCAGACTTAGTCTTTGCCCTCACACATCTTAAAGACTAGTGGGGGGAAGAAATAGTAAATCAGTAAACAGACAAATATATAATTACAAATTAGAGGGATGAAAGGAAGCAAGGTAGGGAAGAGGGCTTTCTCCCTGCTGGGGGTAAAGAAAGAATCTGTAACGGGAGGTATGTGTGAGGGAGGAGGAAAAGGCAGCAGAGAAAACAGTGGAGAAGGGGGTTTCCAGGCTGAAGGAACACCATTGGCAAACGCTGAGAAGGACGGAATGGCTTGGCAACTTCAGGAGCTCAAAGCAGCTCAGGTGTTTGGAGCTAGGAACCTGGGGAGCAGGGGAAAAGGTGAGAGAGGGCTGGAGAGGGGCTGCCCAGGCCAGGTGACTCCTGCAGACCCCCAGCATTGTGCTGAGCACATGGAGGCCCTCAATGAACATGGGCTACACATGAAGAATTTGTTTTGCCAGGACAGTAAATGTTTTTTTTTTTTAATTTCGGCCTTTTGTGAATAAATAAATTTTAATTTATGATCTAAACTCTTCTATTTTAATGATTCTAGTCCACAAATTGCTGAGGAAAAAATTCTTAAAGAGCCCCTTGTCCTTTGTGAACCATAAAATAAACAGAACCCTTTTGGAAAGGGAATTTCACCCTTAGAGCCCCTACCCACCTCACCAAAGATAAGGATGCACTATTTAAATAGTGTTTAGGCAAGCATGTTTGGCCCAAGGGAAGCAATAAGTGCTTCTACAGGTACAAACATTCTGCAGGTTGCATGTTAAAATCATTTCATGGTTCCCTTTCTTTCATGAACAAACACTACCCTCACTCCTCAAGAAAAAATGTTAGAATTTCTTAGATATCTCATTAAAAAGACCCATACAGCCAAAGGCAATTTAGAAATTCTAGGCGCAACTATGCCATCTGTTTATGTGCAAAAGAGTTAGGTTTCACAACCACATCTTATCTGAGTGATGTGTCCTCTTTCGGGACCCATGTCTTCTATTCTTTCCCTAGTTCCAACATTGCCATTGTGGGGTAGCTTTTCCAGTGGAAATCAAGCATGAATGTAAAGCCAATGAAAAAGCCATACTGAAAATCACGAAAATGTTCATTTTTCCAAGGTAATGTTTGGCAGGTATGATAAAAACAGCAAAGGATTTGGAGTGGGGCAGAGCTGGATTCATCCTCCAGCACTGCTACTTACTGACCATGAGAACTTTTGCTCCTTTTTGAGTCTCAGTTTCCTTTTCTGCCAAACAGAGATAACACCTACCTGGCAGGGCCTTAAAGGAGCATAACAGGCACAAAATAACAGAAAGCCAGGTTTGGAAAGTGGCCCCAGTTTGGGATGTAGCAAAGTCCTTGCTGCCAGAACTGCTCCTCAGAGGCCTGGCCACTAAGACAGATGACAGAGAGAGCTAGATCTTGCCATGAGAGGCCAACTCTGCTGAGCTCAACAGTGTCAGAAACTCTCCAATGGACCTCAAATTCCCGAGGGGACTCTGTCCTTCAGGAAAAGCAAAGGTTCTTGGGTGGGCAAGGGCACTCCTCCCCACGGACAGGGCACTACAGAGAGCCCAGACCCAGCCTAAGTACAACTAACCAGACAAATATTTACCTTTAAGAGCTGAAAAAGCTATGACTGCTCCTAGCCCTGTGTCAGACAAACACAATATTTGGGAGACTTCTCAAGTCTTGTCACAGCCCTGGCTCACATCTTTCTTGCCAAGTGGATCTACTGTTAGTCCTGTCTTTATGACCAATACCCTTCTCTAAATTCTGCCCAATTCTCTCCTGCATCTTGTGAATTCTTTGTTGAGCATTTCAATTCTTCTTCTAGGAGACTGATGACTTTCAATTAGGTGACATTTTAATATCCCCAGCAGTAAAAGGGTTTATCTAAGCCAAAAAAAATGAGACCAAAGTCTTATGTATTAATACCATGTGTTTGACTATCTTGATGAGTTTTATTACATAGATTAAGTAACAAAGGGTCAAAAATCATGTTATTTCAGAAACACACTGCCCCTCATATCTATGATTCTATGTTAAGTCGGGAAAATTCACCGAATGATCCATTATCAGAGGAAAGGAGCCTTTATATTTGGAATCTACCCATTAACTTAAAATTCACAAACCTTGTTTGTTACAATATATTAATGGATTCTTCCTCTCAATCTCAATTTATTATCAAGTCACAATGAGAAAGTTTATATTTCATTTCACAAAATAACAAAAACAGAAGGGGGATCCCCTCAACTTACAAATGAGTAAACCAAGACTCAGAGAACAAATTGCTTCAGATAATCCAGGTAGTCCAAGAGGAGGGATGAATGATCAGTGCCTAATTCCAATATGATCAAAAATAAGAAAATGGAAAAAAAAGGGACCTGGATAATCTACAATCAGAGGCACAGCCTCACAAAACCTGGATCTGCAGAGCCAACCTTTATCCATGGTAGCTATGCGAGCATCTCCTAAGAACAGCATTTTAAGGAATGTGGCAGAGTTTATGTCTGGGAGGTCAAGAGACGAGGCTGGCAAGTGGCAGCTATCAGTCACAACCAGTGATGACTGAGTGTATCATCACCTGGGGCTGGTTCATCAAGGTGCAAGTTGCACCTTGTATTCAGCCCATACATAGATGGGTACAGGGAATTGGACAATTGTCCTTAGCCCTGGCTTTAGCATCATGACAACCCTTAGGACAGGAAGTGGTAATTCAGACAATAAATTTTCAGATGATAATAAAAATGTCTGGGGCTCACCCCTCAGCCTACACTTTGCAGTTTCTTTCTCTTGAAAAGGCTCTCTCTATTCATTTTAACCTGACATCACCTGAATATAAATGTTTAGTGATGAAGGAGAGTAATGGCACCAGTGTGGGAAAGTTCTGGAAGTCTCCTTGCAAGACCATCAGCTAAAGCTTTATCCACCTCCAAACAAGTCCACAGCCTAGGCCAGAGACATCAAGAGTCACAGGCAAAAACACTCATTGACTGCCAGAGGAAGGAACCACAGTCAGCCGGGTGGAAACTACAGAAGGGTGACTAAAACATTGATTCTCTCACATAATTTTTTAAACAGAGATTTTAAAAGAAAATAGACATGAACCCAGGCTTTCTCAAACCCCTCATTATGGGCTGTAGGCTTCTAATCAAAACTGATTTTCCTCCAAATAATACTCCCCACTCCAGTGGCCAATGGCTTCACCAAAGGTGTGGGCATTGTGGCCATGGCTACAGGGAGCACCTGAGGAGAAGGGGGAAGTCCAGGTTCTACATGTCTGTCGATTTTTAAGGATGTGGCCTTTACCATATTCTCCTTCTTTAAGCTAGGAACTAAACATAAAACATAGAGCAGGTAAGGGTATCAAGAATATACTTTAGCCAGAGAGTTCAAAGCTGCTCTGCTATTACCATGGAGAGCAAAGCCCAGTCTCAGCAGGCTCATTCGCTATTTGGGGTCCCCTGCCCTCCCCACTCACCTGCTCTGCTGAGAGTGCTGGTCATGCTTTCACACATAGCCAAGGGGGCTGGGCACTGCTATAATCCACTTTTCCCCTTAGTACTATTTCCCTGCAGTGATTCATTCCACCTGCAGGTACTTGAACTGCAGTTGGATAGCTCATTTATTTTCAAAGAATAATTTCACAAGCTTTAAAAAACTCAGGCAGCTTACTATTAATCCCATATGCCACCTGGCTGGCAGGTGATCTCATGCCCCAGGCAATGACGCTGTCATTCTAGAGTCATCTTTACCTCTTCCTTTACTTGTCACTTCACCTCCATCACCAAGACCCTCTCAAACGTTCTTCCTACTGAATCTTGAGTTCTCAATTGAGCTTGTTATAGAACAAGACTTCCAAAACCCTTGGGCAGCTGCCGTCTAAAACCCTGTTTTCCATATTTAGCTAGAGTCCACATTTTTCACTGAACTCATTCTTAGCATAAGTATCAACCACTCTTTAGAGAAATTTCCTGGGAGGGATGTTTCACATAGCACTTGCAAACAGAGCCTGCCTGGAATAATCTGTACTCCCATTACATCAGGAGAGCCAGAAACATCCCCTGAAAGGAACTCGAATGTGCCACTCATTACTCTTTGGATGAGTATTAAGGGAAGATTTCTACTCACTCCCCCACCCCTTCCCCACCCCAGTCCTGTTTCCCCCACTGATCTCTGGGGCAGCTTACCTGAAGGGTGAGGTGATGAGAAAGCTGATCAGGATGAGACATTAAAGCTACAGAACGCAGATGGAGACCAGGAGGCAAGGACATTTGCCCAGCCTCTTCTTCCTCTTTCTCCAGCTCTGTCTCAGCCATGTGAATCAATCACCCACTCGGACACATTTTAACCCTAGAATTCTAACTTCTCTCTGTTCAAGCCTTTGCAGTTAACCCTAGACAGTCTTCCCTTACCCCCATCTCTGTGCTAGAACTTCCCGTCAAGAGAAACTAATCTTGGGAATGATTCTTACCCAGGGAAGCACATAAGAATCTTGGGTGGAGTTTTTTAAAAAATACTCATGCCTGGTCTTTACTCTGGAGGTACTACCCAGTAGGTCTATAATGGAGATCTTGAATCTAAACTTTTTCATGGCATCATGGATAATTTGGATGAACTCTCAGTTGAGAAGCCCTGGCTTACAGCCTTCCCGGGAGCTTGTAAGAAACACAGAGCCGCAGAGCCATGAGCCCTACCCCAGGCCTACTGTATTAGAATCTGCATGTTAACAAGATCCCCAGGTGATCTGTATGCACATTAAAGTCTGAGAAGCTCTGGCTTAGAGCACATACAGGTCAGTAAGTCACTGTTCACACCAGTAACTACACATTTAATAATTTTTCTAATGAAAGACTTTACCCCGGTTAAAGGAATTTCAAGCATCTGGGAGCTTGTTCCCACAGAGGAAGGGAATAAATATAGGAGCCTGAGGTCTTATGGGCCTCCAGAAATCACACCGTGAGGGTGGGTACCTACTTTGTTAATGCATAAGGCCAGACCTTTGGATGAAACCAAGTTGACCACCCAGAGATTTGAGCCTAAGAGCAAAAATGTTTGCCTGGATATTTTCAATAGAGACAGGATTAAAGAGTGTTCCTTTTTGTTTTGCTCAAAACAAATATCTATGAGCACCAACTTAAGTGATAGGTACTGTGCTAGATGCCAGACATACAAGTAGAAATAAGACCCAGTCCCTGCTCTTGTGGGAAGGGCAACATTAGAAAAATGCTCAGGGAACAGAAGAAAGGTCCTTTTCCAGCTCAGGGAGGCCTCAGCTCACTGCTGTTGGCCGAACCTCAAAAACGTATAAACCGATAAGAGTGTCCCCTCCTTCCCCACAGATTCCCTAAAGCCAGTTGGCTGTCTGGCAAGAAAACCAATGCTATCTGCCACCTGCCTTGTCCTGGAAGGTGGGAGAAGGGACTTCAGGGCATATGTATTGAGTTAGGCTTTGAAGACTTGTGTTGGAAGGTTCATGAAGAGAGCAGCATCACTTATCTCCCATGAAAGGAAGAAATGGCCAAGAGAACTTCCTTGAATCCACAGGAAGCATCCAAAAAGGGAAATTTTAAGTTTATGCCTGCCAAGGGGCAGAAAGTCCTGGTCTGATTTTCCTGATGAGCCCATAGATGCACCTGCCAAGAGTACTCTCTTCACCTGGCAGAGTGTTAGGCACTGTGGGAACAAAGAAGGGAGTGGAAGAGGATAGAATCTAAGATTCCTTTTAGCTCTCAAAATCGCAAGACCATCTAAGTTAACCCCTTCATCTTACACAAGATGAAGCACAGGTCCAGAAAAGCCCTCATTCAAAATTGTATTACTAGTTCTTGAGTATAAGATTACCAGCAGGTTGCAGTCTGGGAAGATGGTTGAAGAAGACTCAACATCACATTAAAGTCCAGGATCAGGAGTTTGGGCAACAGGGAGTAACTGGAGGTTTCTGAGCTGGGGACTGACCTATTCAAAACTACTTTCCCCCTTGGTCATAGTGAATACCATCTCCAGCTAGGTTACAGATGACATTTTATGGAATGTTTCCCCGTTTATGTGAGAGATCTGAATGGGATCGCCATCACTAGCATTACATTTTGCTTCTCAAGCCTTCTCTTCACAATCCTCATTAGGTGAGCAGGACAAGTCGGATGCTGAGGCCCACAGGATAAGCCTTGCCAGTGTTGCCACAGGAAGGACTGCAGCCAGAACTGGGTCTCCCTTTCCCAATGCAGGTCTCTATGCTAAATATGCTCACCCTCTATTCCAGAACATTAGGTACTCCATGTGGAGTGCTCTTGAACTCTGCCAACCCATTAGCCTGGCCTGTCCCATGCCATGTAAAAAGACCACAGATGGTAGGATTTTAAAGCTCCAAACCAGCACAAACACATATACCCTCTTCAGGAGAGGGCAATTAGAGAACCTGCTAACCAGAGACACCAGGGCAGGCATCCACTGGAACAGTACAGGATGAAACAGCACATTCAGAGAGTTTCATGAGTTCATTGTTAAGGAATGCCAACTCATCCCAGCTCTCACATGCCTATGGTATGAAGAGGATGGTGCTGGAGCAGGCTTCCCTCAGCCTGACAGCAAAGGAGCTGCCTCCGCTGCTAAGTATGACCCTAGAATGCAATCTCTGCCCCTCAGCATGGAAGCACAGCTAGGGCAGCGAGGACATGGGGGATCTAATGGCAGCTTAGGAGTGGAAAAACCAAGGCATTGCAGGGCTAAGGTACACTATGCAGCTCCAGGACGCCCCTCATGTCCCTTCAAGAACAGTGTTGTTGGTAAGAGGCTACCACCAAGTTCTTCCTCTCAATTCAGCAAAACAAGTGGGGAAGGGAGAAGAGAAGAAAGGAGGAAGAAGATAGTTTCCTGTGCTGTTGTGAGGACTAACTGCATGCAAAGTGCGTGGCAGCGGCCAGGGCACACAGACGCTAACCTTAACACAGATGATAACAGTCAACAGATGGTAACCTTAAGGGTTTGGGTTACAGCTGTGGTGCCCCTACCCCTGTGGAGGGAGCAGGACAATTGGACAACAGTAGTCAAGGGAGGTAGAGAAAGTTCTAGTTTTGATTGCTCCAGAACAAATCATCTCACCCTTAGTGGTGTGAAACAACTACTATTCTATTATGTTCACAGATTCTCTGCATTAGGAATTTGGAAGAGGCACAGCAGAGATAGCTTGTCTCTGCTTCTTGATATCTGGAGCCTCAGCTGGGAAGACTCAAAGACTGGGGAGGCTTGACTGGAATCAGCTATAGGCTTGTTCACTCACATAACTGGTGGTTGACCCATGCTGTCAGCTCAAACCTCACCTGAAGCTGTAAACTGGAACACCTACACATGGCACTCCATGTGGCTGCTTGAGTTTCTTCACAGAATGGGTAGCTGGGTTCTAAGAACAAGTGTCCCAAATGAACTAGGCAGAAGCTATATGACCTTTTATGACTTAGCCTTAGAAATCTTATAACATCACTTCTGCCATAGTCACAAGGCTGCCCAGATTCAAGAACATGGAATATGTATCAAAGGCACATTTTAAAAAGAGCATGTGGGATGAGAAGTAATATTAAAGCCATCTTTGAAATATACAGTCTGCTCCATTTGTCAATAGCTAAGCAAATGTCCCCATAGTCTCCCAATGCAGAGATTGTTATGTGCAAGGACTAGAACAGGTATTTTCATATCATAATTCATTAATTTAGTCCTTATAATAATACTCCAAGACAGTTTATCATTATCCCATTTTGTACCAGAAACCAAGGTCAAAAAGTCTAGATAGCTTTCCCAAGGTCACACAGTTTTTAAGAACAGAAGCAGTATCAAATCCAGATCTAAGTCTGTTAACAACCTATTCAAACTCAAAGCTCCTAGTCTTTTGAGAACATTGTGCTGCAAACTAATTCTTGGGTTCTAGAGCAATGAAAACAGGACAAAAAAGAAAAAACCTATCTCATTCATCAGAAATTGTTCATTTGATTCCTAAATGTTTGCAGTGTACATACAATGCTGCAGCTAAGCCTTGTAACTCATAGATGCTAATTCTTTTGTTAATAAATGCATTTTATGTAACAAAGAAACACTTTGGAAAACATTATCTCCAGATGGAATGGAGCTATGTTTGAGGGCTCACTTACCCCCCACCAATCCTTTAAGACATACTTTTTATTTGGAAACTTAGCCTAGATTGTGGGCAAAGCACATGACAGGTGAATTCCCATTTAGGTCCTTACTGTCATTCTCCATCTCAGGTAGTTGATGGATCCAGGGTAAATATGGGTCAAAAAGTATGTTATAGATCAGCTTTAGTTGAAAAAATGCAAATATACAAATAAAATTCAATAAGGAAATAATAGCTGAGGCAACTGGATATCTGCATACAAATGAATGAAGTTGGACCCCTTCCTCACACCACACACAAAAACTAACTCAAAGTGGGTTATAGACCTAACTGTAAAAGTTAATGCTATAAACTCTTTGATGAAAATATAGGAGCAAATCTTTATGACCTTGGCTTAGGCAAAGCCTTCTTAATTATAACACCAAAAGTATAAGCCACAAAAGAAAAACCTAGATAAATTGGACTATATGAAAACTAAAATGTTTGTACTACAAAAGATACTTTCAAGCAAGTGAAAACACAACCCACAGAATGGGAGAAAATACTTGCAAATAATATATCTTATAAGGGACTTGCATACAGAATATATAAAGACCTCTTATAACTCAATAATTTAAAATATAACCCAATGACAAACAGGCAAAGGATCTGAATAGACATTTCCCTAAAGAAAATATACAAATGGCCAATAAGCACACGAAATAATGTTCAACATCACTAGTCATCAGGGAAATGCCAATCAAAACCACAATGAGACATCACTTCACATCCGTTAGAATGGCCATAATAAGAAAGACAAATGTTGGTAATGATGTGGAGACATTAGGACGCTTATAAACTTTTGGTGGAATGTAAAGTGGTGCAGATACTTTGGGAAACAGTTTGGCAGATCCTCAAAATGTAAAACATGGAGTTACCATATGACTCAGCAATTCTACTCCTAAGTATATATCCAAAAGAATTAGAAACATATGCCCACACAAAAACTTGTACATGAATGTTCGTAGAAGCATTGTTGGTAATAGCCGAAACAATGGAAACAGCCCATAAACCCATCAAATGATGGATGGATAAATAAGATTTGGTATATCCATACAATGGAATATTATTTAGCAATAAAAAGGACTGAAGTATTGATAAACGCTACGACATGGAAGAACCTTAAAAGCATTATTCCAAGTGCAATAAGCCAATTACAAAAGACCACATATTATATGATTCAATTTATATGAAATGTCCAGAATAGGCAAATTTATATTTAGAAAAAGTAGATTAGTAGTTGCCTAGGGCTAGAGGATGGAAGGAGAAATGGGAAGTGACTGAAAATGGGTATGAGGTTTCTATTGGGGGTTATGAAAATGTTCTAAAATTGATAGTGGTGATAATTGCTCAATGAATATAGTTAAAACCATTGAATTACACACTTTACAGGTGTGAATTGTATGGACTGTGAGTTTTATTTCAATAAACTATATATATGCACATATATGTATGCATATATATATATATTTACACACACACATATCAAAAACAAATTTATATAAAAGCTGGGCAATGTCAAGAATAGAATGAACCACCCACAGGTGCTCTGCTTTAGCTTGACATATGTGTCTATGTGCACAGAGGTAGCCTGAAAAGCAACTAGATGATGTTGATTTCTTAAGAAACAATTTTATTGAGGTATAATTTACATGTGACAAAATGCTACCATTTGAGTTTATAGTTTGATGAGTTTTGACAAATGTGACCACCAAATAACCAACACATTCAAGATATAGGATGTTTTTATTATCCCCCAAATTTTCCTTGTGCCTCTTTGTCCCAAAATGTCCAGCCCTAGGCAACAATTTCTCTACTTTATGTCATTATAAGTTAGTTTTACCTTTTCAATAATTTCAAATTAAATAATGCAATGTGTACTATTTGGGGTCTGGCTTTCTTTTTTAACTCAGCATAATATATTTGATATTCAACCACGCTGTCATGTGTATCTCTAATTCATTGCTTTTTTTTTTTCTTTTTGGAGACAGGGTCTCACTTTGCTGCCCAGACTAGAATACAGTGGTATAATTATAGCTCACTGCAACCTCAGACTCCTGCGATTGAGTGATCCTTCTGCCTCAGCCTCCTGAGTAGCTAGAACTACAGGTGCACACCACCATAGTTTTTTTAACTATGGCTAATTTTTAAATTTTTTGTAAATACAGGGTCTCACTATGTTGTTCAGGCTGGCCTCCAGCAATCCTCCCACCTTGGCTTCCAAAGTGCTAGGATTACAGGCGTAAGGAACTGCGCCCAGCCTAATTCATTGCTTTTTTTATGCTCATAGTATTCCATTGTATAAGTAGACTAAAATTTGTTTATCCATTCATCTGCTTATGGAGATCTGTTATTTTTCCTGATTTGGATAATTATGAACATTAATGTATAAGTTTTTGTGTGGACATATGTTTTCATTGCTCTCTGGTAAATGCATAGAAGTGGAAACAAGATCTTATCGCAAGTGCATGCTTCACTTTTTAAGAAACTGCCAAACTGATTTCCAAAATGTTAATACCATTCTACATACCCACCAGCAATATATGAAAGTTTAAGTCTTTTTAAATTTAGCCATCATAGTGGGCATCTCACTGTAGTTTCAAATTGCCTTTCCTTGATGGCTAATTAAATTGAGTATATTTTCATGTGCCTTTGGCCATTCACACATCCCCTTTGGGAAGTGTCTTCCCAAATCTTTTGCTTATTTAAAAAATTGATTTTTTATTGAGGTATTAAATATGAGTTTTTTAATATATTCTGGGTTTAAATTCTTTATCAGCTATTTTATCCTACTCCATGGCTAGAAATTTCATTTCCTAATGGTCTCTTTCTTAATAACATTTTTGATGAAGTTCAATATATCTATTTTTTCTTAAATGTTTCAAACTTTTTGTGTCCTAAGAAATCTGTGCCTACCCCAACATTGCAAATACTTCTAGAAGTTTTATGGTTTTAATTTTTATGTTTCAGTATGCTATTTCAAGTTAATTTGAGAGTCTAGTATGAAGGGTTAAAGTTGATTTTTTGTATATAAATATCCAGTTTTGTAACACCATTTGTTGAAAAGACTATTTCCCCATTTAAATATCTTCTTAGTGCATTTTCATCACCACAAGATCTCTCACATTTCCCTTTTATAGCCACACTCACTTCCCTTCCACTCCCCTTCCATCCTCCCCTCCTTAACCCTAGCTAACCACTAATTTGTTCTACATTTCTATAATTTTGTCATATCAAGAATGTTATATAAATGGAATCACAAAGTATATAACCTTCTGGAATTGGCTTTTTATTCTTTTGTATTTAACCACACATGATGCTCTTCCTTCATTTGTTTGTATCTAAGTTTCATCGGTATATTTGCCTTGCATTTGAAGAATTTGCATTTCAGGTCTGTGGTGAAGAATTCTGTCAACTTTGGTTGCCTGAAAAATTTTTTATTTCATATTTACTTTTGAAGGATATTTTTACTGGATATAGAGTTCTAGCTTGACAGTTTACTTTGTTAACAGCATTTTAAAGAAGTAATTTCATTTTCTTATGGCTCATAAAGTTTCCAACAAGACATATGTCAGTAGTTTTTATGTCAATAGATTTAGAGGGTATAAGTGTTTTTTGTTACATGGATGAATTGTATAATGCTGAAGTCAAGGCTTTCAATGTACCCATCACCAGAATAGTGTACATTGTACCCAAGAGGTAGATTTTTATCTCTCCCCCAGACACTCTCCGCATTCTTAGTTTTCAATATCCATTACACCACTTTATAACCGTATACACTCCTCATGTAGCTCCCACTTACAAGTTAGAACATGTGTTATTTGTTTTTCCATTCCTGAGATACTTCACTTAGGATAATGGTCTCCAGTTCCACCCAAGTTGCTGCAAAAGACATTATTTCTTTCCTTTTTATGGCTGAGTAGTACTTCATGGTGTGTGTGTGTGTGTGTGTGTACATTTTCTTCATCCACTCATGAATTGATAGGCACTTAGGTTAATTCCATATTTTTGCAATTGTGGATTGTGCTGTGATAAACATTTGGGTGCAGGTCTTTTTTACAAAAGGGCTTCTTTTCCCTTGGGTAGATAGCTAGTAGTGGATTGCTGGGTAGAATTGTAGGTCTACTTTTAATTCTTTAAGTAATCTCTATACTATTTTCCACAGAGGTTGTACTAGTTTACATTCCCACCAACATTGTATAAGTGTTCCCTTTTTACTGCATCCATACCAATATCAATTGTTTTTTTGACTTTTTAATAATGGCTATTCTGACAGGGGTAAGGTGGTATCTCATTGTGGATTTAATTTGTATTTCCCTGAGGATTAGTGATGTGGAGCATTTTTTCATATGTTTTTTGGCCATAAGTCTATCTTCTTCTGAAAAAAAATCTGTTCAAGTCTTTTGCCCACTTTTTGATGGGGATTTTTTTTTTTTTTGGCTGATTTAAATTCTTTGTAGATTCTGGATATTAGCCCTTTGTCAGATGTATAGTTTGTGAGTATTTTCTCCCATTCTGTAGGTTACTCTGTTGATTATTTCCTTTGCTATGCAGAAACTTTTTAGTTTAATTAAATCCCATTTATTTATTTTGGTGTTGCTGTATTTGCTTTTGGGGTCTTAGTCATAAATTCTTTGCATAGGCCAATATCCAGAAGAGTTTTTCCTAGGTTTTCTTCTAGAATTTTTATTGTTGCAGGTCTTACATTTAAGTCTTTAATCCATCTTAATTTTTGTGTATGGTGAGAGATAGGGATCCACTTTCATTCTTCTGTATGTGGCTATCCAGTTTTCCCAGCACAATTTATTGAATAGGGCATCCATCCCACAGTGTATGCTGTTGTCTGCTTTGTTGAAAATGAGTTGATTGTAGTTATATGGCTTTATTTCTGGGTTCTCTGTCATGTTCCATTGATCTATGTATCTACATTTACAAAACAGTACCATGCTGTTCTGGTTACTATAGCCTTAGAGTATAATTTGAACCCAGGTAATGTGATGCCTCCAGGTTTCTTCTTTTTCCTTTGCATTGCTTTGGCTATTCGGAATCTTTTTTGGTTTCCTGTGAAGTTTAGGATTATTTTTTCTAGATCTATGAAAAATTACATTTATTTTGATGTGAATTGCATTGAACCTGTAAATCACTTTGAGCAGTATGGACATTTTAACAATGCTGATTCTTCCAATCCATGAGCATGGGATATTTGTCCATTTGTGTAATCTATGATTGCTTTCATCAGTGTTTTATAGTTCCCCTTGTAGATATCTTTCATCCCCTTGGTTAAATTTATTCCTAGGTATTTTATTTTCTTTGCAGATATTGTAAATAGTATTGAGTTCTTGATTTGATTTTCAGCTTGACTGTTATTAGTATATAGAAATGCTAGTGATATGTGTACATTAATTTTGTAACCCTTGACTTTACTGAATTTATTTATCAATTCTAGGAGTCTTTTAGGGGAGTCTTTAAGGTTTTCCAGATATAAGATCAGGAAACAGGGATGGTTTGACCTCCTCCTCCTCTTTCCCTAATTGGATGCCCTTTATTTCTTTCTCTTGCCTGATTGCTCTGGCTAGGACTTCCCATACTATGTTGAATAAAAATGGTGACAGTGGGCATCCTTATCTTGTTCTGGTTCTTAGGGGGAATGCTTTCAACTTTTCCCCATTCAGTATGATGTTGGCTGTCGGTTTGTCATATATGTATTTTATTTTGAGGTATGTTCCTTCTATGCCTAGTTTATTGAGGGTTTTTATCAAGAAGGGGTGCTGGATTTTATCAAATGCTTTTTCTGCATCTACTGAGATGATCATATGATCTTTGTTTCTAATTCTGTTTATGTGGTGATTCACATTTATCAATTTGTTTATATTGAACCATCCTTGCATTCTGGGGATGAAACCCACTTGATCATCATCGATTATCTTTTTGATGTGCTGTGGAATTCAGTTTGCTAGTATTGTGTTGAGGATTTTTGCATCTATGTTCATAAGGAATATCGGTCTGTCATTTTCTTTCTTTGTTGTGTCCTTTCCTGGCTTTGGTATCAGGATGATACTGGCTTCATGGAATGAATTAGGGAGGATTCCCTCTGTCTTGATGTATGGAACGGTTTCAGTAGAATGGGTGCCAGTTCTTTGTAGGTCTGGTAGAATTTGGCTGTGAATCCATCTGGGCCAAGGGATTATTTTTGTTGGGAGAGTTTTTATTACTGTTTCAACCTCAGTACTCATTATTGGTCTGTTCATGATTTCTACTTCTACCTAATTCAGGCTTAGGAGGTTGTGTGTTTCCAGGAATTTATCCATTTCCTCTAGGTTTTCTAGTTTGTGTGTGTAGAGGTTTTCATAGTAAACATGAATGATATTTTGTATTTCTATGGTATCAGTTGTAATGTTTCCTTTTCCATTTCTGATTGAGTTTATTTGAGTCCTTTCTCCTCTGTTTCTGGTTAATCTAGCTAGTGGTCTATTGATTTTGTTCATCTTTTCAAAGAACCAACATTTTGTTTCATTGATCCTTTGTATTTTTTTTTTTTTTTTTTTTTGGTTTCCATTTCATTTAGTTCTGCTCTGATCTTTGTTACTTTTCTTCTGCTAGCTTTGGGTTTGGTTTGTTCTTCTTTTTCTAGTTACTTGAGGTGTGACATTAGGTTGTTAATTTGTGATATTTCTCTTTTTGCTGTAGGCATTTAATGCTATAAACTTCCCTCTTAGCACTGCTTTTGCTATATCCCTGTGATTTTGGAAGCTTGTGTCATTTTTGTCACTCAATTCGAAAAATCTTTTGATTTCCATCTTGATTTTGTCATTGACCCAAGGATCATTCTGTAGCAGGTTGTTTAATTGCCATGTATTTGTGTGGGTTTGAGAGTTCCTCTTGGAATTGATTTCTAGTTTTATTCCACTGTGGTCTGAGAAGATACATGGTATAATTTCAATTTTTCTCAATTTGCTGAGACTTGTTTTGTGGCCTAACAAATGACCTATCTTGGAAAATGTCTCATGTGCTGATGAGAAGAATGTATATTCTGCAGGTTTGGGATAGAATGTTCTGTAGATGTCTATTAAGTCCATTTGTTCTAGAGTCCTGTTTATGTCCAGTGTTTTTTTGTTGATTTTCTGCCTCAGGGATTTGTCCAGTTCTGTCAGTGGAGTGTTGAAGTCCCCAGCTATTATGATGTTTCTTTTTATTCCCTTGCTTAGATGCATGGGAATTTGTTTTATGAATCTGGGAGCTGTGTTAGGTACATATATATTTAGGAATCTTATATCGTCTTGATGAAACTGCCCCCTTTATTATTATATAATGACTGTCCTTGTCTTTTTTTTTTTAAACCATTGTTGATTTAAAGTCTATTTTATCTGATATGAGAATACCTATTCCTGTTCAGTTTTGGTTTCCATTTGCATGGAACATTTTTTCCTACCCTTTTACCTTGAGTCTGTGAGAATCTTTGTGAGTTAAATGGGTTTCCTGGAGACAGCATATATTTGGTCTGTGTTTTTTTAATCCATTCATTCAATCTATCTTTTAAGTGGAGCATTAAGACTGTTTACGTTCAATTTTAATATTTATATGTGAGATACTGTTCTGTTCATGTTGAATTATACCTAGTTGCTTTGTCTTCTCCCTTGTTTTACTGTTTTATAAGAGTTGTGAGTTTTAACTTTTGTGTGTTTTTACACTGGTGGGTATTGATTGTTCTGTTCCATGAATACACACTTTTAATCATATCTTATAGGGCTTGTCTAGTGGTGACAAATTCTTTTAGTGTTTGCTTGTTGAGGAAAGACTTTATTCCTCCTTAATTTATGAAACAGTTTTTCAGGATACAAAATTCTTGGCTGGCATTTATTCTGTTTAAGAAAATTAAAAATGAGACCCCAATCCCTTTTGGCTTGTATGGTTTCTGCTGAAAAGTCTGCCATTAGTCTGGTGGGTTTTCCTTTGTAAGTTGATTCTTTCATCTCACAGCTTATAGGATTTTCCCCTTCACTTTGACTTTGGCCAGACTGATGACTATGTCTTGGTGATGTCCTATTTACCCTGAATCTTCCAGGTGTTTGATGACCTTCTTGTATCTGGATGTCTACATCTTTAGTGATACCAGGGAAGTTTTCCTCAATTAATTTCTCAAATAGGTTGTCCATACTTTTTGCTTTTTCTTCACCTTCCTCAGAGATACCTATGATTCTTATATTTGTTCTTTTTACATAGTCCCATATTTCTCAGAAAGATTGTTCATTCTTCTTTCTTTTCTCTGTATTTCTGACTGACAGGGTTAATTTGAAAGCCCTGTTTTCAACCCCTGAAATTCTTTCTTCTGCTTGGTCTAGTCTGTTGTTAAAACTTTCTACTGTATTTTGAAATTCCCTAGATGACTTTCATTTCTACAAGCTCTGTTATATTTTTTACTATATTATCTATCTCTTTCATGTATTTTGCATTCATTTCCTGAATTTTTGTTTGTTTGTTTCTTTGTGTTGGTTTTCAACTTTCTCATCAATCCCATTGATCCTACTTGCCAGTCTGATCATGAATTCTATATCTGACATTTCAACAATTTCCTTTGATTGCAGTCTGTTGTTGAAGAACTACTGTCATCCTTTGGGGGTGTCAAAACAGCCTGTCTTTTCACGTTGCCAGAATTCTTATGCCTATTCCTTCTCATCTGAAACCTCTTCTCTCAGCTCAAGACAGATAGCTTTGTGGTACATGTGTTCTCCACTGCTAGGAACTCTGTTGCCCAGTGAAGAGAGGGAGAGGTCCCTGGATGTTGTGCTTGAGTCCTACTCTGGAAGATTGACCAGGCAGGAAAAGGGTGGATGCACTGTGAGCCTTTAATGCTGCTTTCCTGCATCACCCTCTTCCTCTGTGGTTGTCACAGGTAGGTGGCATCCATGGCATGAGTGCTCACCCTACCCAGGACCAGCAGCAGCAGCAGGGGGTCAGCGAACAGCAGGCAGAGCATTTGCCCTGCACAGATTCATTGGTTGTGGTGTTACCCAGGCAATGGCAGGCACAGCTGTGCCACACAAACAGCAGCAGTGGGCACCCAGGGCCACAGGCGCTTTCTTGGTCTGGGTCCCTGGGCAACTATGGCTGTGTGGAGCTGCCCAGAGAGCAGCAGTGGGTGCCAGTTCTATGTGTGTCCTCTCTGCCTGGGTGCCCCAGCAGCAGTGGGGGCTTGTGGCACCCGTCCACAGGGCACACGAGAGCACCTGACCTCCCTATTCCCTCCCTGGTCTGGCAGGCATGATGGGGAGGTGGCAGCAATGGATTTGACCCCTGGGTAGATGCAGTGCTCTGGGGCTGGGACCTCAAAATGGTGCAGTGCCTATGGTTTGTAAGCCAGTGGGACCCCACTGTTCCTTCTCTATGGAGCAATGCCACTATACAGTCTCCAGTCAGCTCCTTGTGTCAGGCCAGCAGCCCACTGCGGTGGAGGGTCCCTCCTACAGCTCCAATTGCAATATCCACTGGGGAAGTGTGGAACCCTGGGGTTTTCTCCCCTGTCCCTTCCCCATGTGAGGGCTTCTTCCCTTTGTACCTCCTATCCTACTGAGCAGTTCATTTCACTTCCTTTTCCTTTACTTTGGGAGCCCCCCATCTCTTCTTTTTTGATTCTCAATGCTCTCTCCCAGATAATCAATCCAAAGGTGAATATCTACTTGCCACTTAGATCCTTCCCATGACAGCGGCGTGTGCAAGCTGCTTCTAGTCTGCCATCTTGACCCCCATCTCCCAGTATTGCTATCTTTGTTCCTCTGAATGTAATGTTTCTCTGTAATTTTTTTCTGTCCTTAAAACTTTCTCTTTATCAATTGTTTTCAGTAATTTGATCATGAACTCCTTTGGTGTGATTTTCTTTTGCGTTTATCTTTCTTAGGATTGTTGATCTGCATCTGCCTGGATCTGTAAGTTTATAATTTTCATAAAATTTGGAAGGTCTTTCATCATTATTTGTTTGATTTTTCTTTCTTTTCTTTTTGCCTTTCTTCCTTTTTGGGACTCCAATTACATGCATATTTATAATAGCTGTTTTTAAGACCTTGTTTGTTAATTCTATCTTCTCTGTCATTTTGAGTCTGTTTCTATTAACCGATTTTTCTCCTAGTTATAGGTCACTGGTTTTGGGGTTTTTTTTTGGTTCTTTTTTGCTTTTATGCATGCCTGGTGATTTGGGATTGGATACGGGACATTGTATCTTTTATGTTGTTGAATGTTGGATTTTGTTGTCTTCTTTAATGAGTGTTGGACTATGTTCTATCAGGAAGGTAATTTATTTACATATCTGCTCGATCCTTTTTTAGGCTTTATTAAAATTATTAAGTAGACTTTACTCTAGGGCTTATTTAGTCCTATAACTAAGCTGTGACTCATTTTGGAATGCCCTTGATATTCAACAAGGGCCCTCCACTCTGGCTGATCAGAATTCAAACTTCTACCAGCCCTGTATTATCTTTGGGAATATTCAGCTTACAGATACCTTGTAATTCTTTCCCTGACTTATGCAGTTTCGCTCTACATATAATACTCAGCTGTAGATGCAAGAGGATCTCTATGCAGATCCTGAGCATTTTCTCCACTTAGCACATTCTAGCCACTCAGCCTCTCCAAATTCAAATTTCTGTCTCCTCAACTCAGTGATACCATGCTCTTCTTGGGACTGTGTTGTAGTCCAGAAAGCACCTCCAGGCAGAAAACTGATACTATCATAGGGCTTATTTCATTTGTTTCCCTTCTTGGAGAGGTCACAGAACCGCACTGCCCATTGTCTAATATCTGACAGGAGTAGTTACATAGATTTTGTCTGGTTTTCTAGCTGTTTACAGTAAGAGGGCAAGTTCCGTTCCAGTCATTCTCTCCTATCTGGAAGTAGAAGACACTGGTGTTATCTATGTTAATGCAATGAAAAGATCCAATATTGTCCCTCCTTTCCCTCACCCCACTCCTAATACTGTCTCTGTGCTGTGCAAAATCCAAGACCTGATTTAGGTCTGATGGATTTCTCTGAAACCAAGAACACTTTGGGCTTCCCAGCACTAGAATTGGGATGAAAAAGCACAGGGGGCTCTCCCAGCCAAGATTCTCAGCTCCTTTTTTCCCACTGTGAGCAGTGTCACCCAGCTGCCCTCACACACCCCCCATTTTAAATACACTCACATCTCTGTCACAGCTGCAGCCTCTGTCAGTCAGGTAGCTTTTCACTGCCATTCTTATCCTGGTCCCAGCATCCTACTAGTCATGCCTTATTAGTGGACATGTCAAGTCTCAAATCTTAGTTCCTCTTCTTTCTCAGTATCTATTGTCAAGGTGAAGATCCCTGACAGAGAGAGATGAGAGCTAGTCCATTATAGTGTGACCCTTTCTAATATCTCCCTGGCCCTCAATGACACTTATATATTCTTCCCACTATAGCTGTATTCTTCTCTTCCCACTCAGCACCAATACACTTCATAGGGGTGAGATCATTAGGCTTGAGGGTACATAATCATCGTGGCTTCAACTCATTCTTCTTTAGGGTGAATAACACTGCCTTTGGATTCTGGTGCCAGCTCTGCCACTTATTATCTGGGCAGCCCCAGGCAATTTACTTACTCTCTTTGAGCTTGTTTCCATACTTGTGGAATAGGGACAATACATTCTGCATATCTCATAGAGTTATTTTAAGGATTAAGCAAGATAATACATGTAAAATTACTTTACATAGTGCCTGGACCACAGTAAATGCTTAATAAACATTAGCTATGATGACAATGGTGATGATTAACATTAGCCCTTCCAGGCATTCTGTATACTATCCCTCTGCCTGACCTGAGGATTATAATTATTCCCTAACTACCAGTCAAGCAGCTTGGTTTCCCTTTACTTCCACTTTTAGACATTCCCAGGTTTCTCTTTTTTTACAAAAAGAAGGAAAGTATTATTTTCTTCCTTTTCCAAGCTCTTCATAAACATGGCTTGCTATTTCTATGACTCTTCTACTCACTTTATTCTTAACTCCCTTTAATCCAGCTTCTATCCCTAATGCTTTAATTTTCTCTAAAAATTACCAATCATCTCTGAGCCACATTAAATATTCTTTCAAAGTCCTACTAGTCTTTTCAAAGTAGACTTTTCAAGTCCTACTGGGCTTTCTGCAGCTTTTGACAGAATTGCCCATTCTCTTGCTTTTTGCTACCATGACCACTGAACTGTCATTTTTCATTTTATACCTGTGGTAGATTAAATTATTGGTCTTACTTCTTCATTCTCCCGAGCAGTATTATTATCCACACTCTTGCAATGGCCTTGTGGTATATGTAATGGAATCCCCTGCTACTTGACTTTGGACTTTACTTTCTTTGAAAAATAAGATATTAGAAAGTATATCATGAACAAAGGTTTGAAATATGCTTGAATAGTTGGGGTTTCCCTCTTATGCCCCTGCCCTTTGCCATGAGAAGAATATGCCACTGATTCAAGGATATTAAAAGAAAAGAGAATACAAAAATAATATGTAAATCAAGAGAAATTACTCCATACACAGTTGAGAGTAAATGAGCACAAGGAGATTTATGAACATAAATGATTTAAATCAAAGAATTTTAAAAATTCAAATAGACCAATAGCTACAAAAGACATTGAGACAGTAGTAAAAAATTTACATAAAATATTAGTAAATATAATTCAGCTAAGTGGAATTGAGAACCTCTAATTCATTTCTTAAAGCTTCCAGGTGATTCTAATGTGCAACCAAGTTTAAGAGGCACTGGTCTAACCCAGTTGTGATGGTTTTATTCCCAGGCTGGGGATTAGTTTAGGCCTGAGCATGTGACATAATTCTGTCCAATGAGGCACAAAGGAAAGTATGCTGGGATTAGAAGTGGTATTTCTGGGGAAGGTTTCTTCACTTTTAAAATGAGTCAAAGAAAAAATGTCTTCTACATCTGCTGGACAATGTAGTAGCTACATGTAGCCCTGGAAGTCTGGTAGAGGGCAATGCCCATGTGGAGATGACAGAGAGGAAAGATAGAAGAAACCGGATGCTGCCTTTGAGCCACTGAATTAAACAGTGTTGAAGAAGCTCTTACAATGTGCGATCATAAATTTTCCTATTGTTTAAAGCAACTGAAGTTAGATAGTTACATTATTTGCAGATGAAAGCATCCTGATACTATGACCAAGTAGGATTTATCATAGAAATGTAAGAATTGATCCATATTAGAAAATTTGGCAAACATGCCATTCTTTCTTTTTTATATACTCCAAAATAATTCTCTCAAAGGTCCTATGGAAACATGAACAGGGATATTCATCACAGCATTGTTTGTGGTAACAAGGCATCAGAAGAAACCTATGTCCATCACTAGGAGATAAGATAAGTAAAATGTAGTAGTTTTACATAGCATTGAATACTGTGCAGAATCATGTCAGACACAATATGACATATAGAGCATCATAGATACAATGCCAAAGAAAATACTGTTGAATAAAACAGAAAGAAACAATGATATTTATAGCACAATACCTTTTACATAAATTAAACAGATACAAACCCCCACATACACACACATACCCTACTGTATATTTCTCAAGGATACATATATCTCCAAATACCCAGATTGAAGGCAGATGGTGGGTTGAGGAGGAAAGAACAATAACAAAGAAACAGACCAAGACTGAGGGTGTTCCATATACTCAGGAGTATAATTAATTCAATTCTCTATGCTTGAAATGAAGGAAAGGAGGGAAGAGGGAAAGGGATGAAAAGAGGAAGAAAGGAAGGAAGGAAGTGAACACCTGTCAATGTAATTCACCACATTAAAAATTGATAGAAAACATATATTCTTCTCAAGAAATAAAGAAGTGGCATTCAATAAAACTTTGCATGAATTACTTTTAAGAAACCAAGATTAGGGGATATCGGATCAAGATGGCCAACTAGACACAGATAGTATGTGCCTCCGCCATGGAGAGGAACCAGAATAGTAAGCAGATTCTCACATTCCTAGGAGAGAATGCTAGGATTTACCAGGGAAGTGATGGGAGGCACCAAAAGTGGGTAAGGAGAGGGTTCAGGGCCACTTGCCCAGCTGGGACCTAGCTAAGAGGTGGGAGAAACTCCTGGATGCTGGGAAACGGTAAGTGAGAAGCCCTCAGGGCTCCATTGTCCAAGATGAGCTTTTACAATCTAGGCTCCAAGAGAAGGGCCTACCATAGGGAGCTGCTTGGAGATTGCACAGAGATGTTGCTCCAGCAAGGGAATCCAGGCAGAATCCTACAAGCATCTGAGCCTAAAGCACCTTGAGCCGGGTACCATTCTAAGAGCCTAGATACTGAGTAACTGCCGGTATGCCTGCAGCCACTGTATGGCTCTAAGGAGAAATAGAGCCCAGGCACTCCCATGCATCCCTGGGAAGTGTGGGCTGTGGGCTGCTGTTGAGGCTGATACATGGACAGCATTTTTCACAGTCTCTCACCCACACTGCTTGCCTAGGTGGGGCCGCAGCCTTTCCAATCACAGAACTAAGGTGCCATCTTGAGAATTTGACACTGGGCTGTGCCCTGCCCTTGGGCTGAGTTTGGGCTGACATGGCTGCAGCCCCCACCTGGCTGGGGAGGGGCAGGGAAACCAGACTTTCCAGCACTCATCTGAGATGGTGCCCACCACCTGGCAGCCAGCTGCTGTGGGATAAAATTTTGAGTGAATTGTACTCCCCACAGCTTCCTGCCAGGGAAGCCTGACTGAGTAGGGCCCAGCCCTCTCTGGTCACAGGCTCCAGGCACCATTTTGGGAGTTTAAAGCTGGGCAACACCCTGCCCTCAGGCTGAGTTTGAGCTGATGCAGCTGCAGCCTCACCCTGCTGAGAAGGGACAAGGAAGCCCAAGCTCTCCTACACACACCTAGGACAATTCCCACCACCCTGCTATGGGCTGCTGTGAGACCGAGACATGAGCAGACAGCACTCCCCACAGCATCTTGCCTATGCTGTTTGCCTGGAAGGGGCCCCACCCTCTCTGGTCACAGGCCCAAGGTGCCAGTCTGGGAGTTTAAATCTGGGTAGCACCCCACCCTTGGGCTGAGTTTGGGCTGACACAGCTGCAGCCCTGCATAGTTGAGGAGGTATAGGGGAGCCCAAGGTCTCCCATGTACTCCTAGAACAATTCTAACCACCCTGCCATGGGCTTCTGTGAGACCAGGACCCAAGCAGATAGCACTCCCCCTAGCATCTTGCCCACATTGTTTGCCTGGAAGGGGCCTACCCTCTCTGGTCATAAGTCCAAGATGCATTTTGGTAGCTTAAAGCTGAGCAGCACCTTGCCCTTAGGATGAGTTCAGGCTGACACAGCTGCAGCCCCACCCAGCTATGGAGGGACAGGGGAGCCCAAGCTCTCCTACACACACCTAGAAACTTGGCATAAAAGGAACATACCTCAAAATAATAAAAGCCATATATGACAAACCCATAACCAACATCATACTGAATGGGGAAAAGTTGAAAGCATTCCCCCTAAAAACCAGAACAAGACACCACTGTCACCACTTCTATTCAACATAGTACAGGGAGTCCTAGCCAGAGCAATTAGGCAAGAGAAACAAATAAAGGGCATTCAAATTGGAAAAGAGGAAGTCAAATTATCTCTGCTGATGATACAATCTTATACTTATACCCTAAGGACTCCTCTAAAAGACTCTTAGATTTGACCAATTAATTCACCAAAATCTCAATTTATAAAATCAATGTACAAAAATCAATAGCATTTTTATATACCAACAATGACCAAAGTAAGAATGAAATCAATAACTCAATCCCATTTACAATAGCTGCAAAACAAAAAAAATACCTAGAAATAAATTTAACCAAGGAGGTGAAAGATCTCTACAATGAAAACTACAAATCAATGAAAGAAATTATAGATGACACAAACAAATGGACAAACATCCTATGCTCATGGATCAGAAGAATCAATATTGTTAAAATGACCATATTGCCCAAAGCAATCTAGAGATTTAAAGCAATTCCTATCAAAATGCCAACATCATTTTTTACAGAATTAGAAAAAAAAATTCTAAAATTCATATGGAACCAAAAAGCAGTCCAAATAGCCAAAGCAATCCTAAGCAAAAAGAACAAAACTGGAGGCAACACATTACCTGACTTCAAATTATACTAGAAAGCTGTAATAACCAAAACAGCATGGTACCGGTATAAATGTAGATACATAGATCAATGGGACATAATAGAGAACCCAGAAATAAAGCCATATAACCACAACAAACTGATTTTTGACAAAGCAGATAAAAACATACACTGTGGGATATATGCCCTATTCAATAAATTGTGCTGGGAAAACTGGATAGCCACATACAGAAGAATGAAACTGGACCCCTATATCTCACCATACACAAAAATTAAGATGGATTAAAGACTTAAATGTAAGACCTGCAACAATAAAAATTCTAGAAGAAAACCTAGGAAAAACTCTTCTGGACATTGGCCTATGCAAAGAATTTATGACTAAGACCCCAAAAGCAAATACAGCAACAACAAACATAAATAAATGGGAATTAATCAAACTAAAAAGTTCCTGCACAGCAAAGGAAATAATGGACAGAGTAATTAACCAACCTACAGAATGGGAGAAAATATTTACAAACTATATATCTGACAAAGGGCTAATTATCCATGATCTACAAAGAACTGAAATCAGCAAAAAAAAAAAAAAAAAAAAAAGTGACCCCATTAAAAAGTGAGCAAATGACATGAACAGACATTTTTCCAAAAAAAAGATATACAAATGGCCAAAAAACATGTGAAAAAATGCTCTACATCACTAATCATCAGAGAAATGCAACTTAAAACCACAACGATATAACCATCTTACTCCAATTAGAATGGCCATTATTAAAAAGTCAAAAAACAATAGATGTTGTGAGAAAGAAGCACTATTTTAAAATTTAAATAGATTTAGGAAGTACAAGTGGTTTTTGTTATATAGCTGAACTGCATAGTGGAGAAGTCTAGGCTTTTAATATACCCGTCACCTGAACACTGTACATGGCACCCAATAGGTAATTTTTCATCTTGCACCTCCCTTCCACCCTCCCCTTTCTGTGTCTCCAGTGTCCATTAAGTCATTCTGTATGACCATGCATACCCATTGCTTAACTTGCACTTACAAGTGAGAACATGTAGTATTTATTTTTTTGTTCCTGGGTTACTTCACTTAGAATAATGACCTCCAGTTCCATCCAAGAAAGACATTATTTCATTCTTTTTGATGGCTGAGTAGTATTCCATAGTATATATATATTAATACCACATTTTCTTTACCCACTTATCTATTGATGGGCACTTAGGTTGGTTCCATATCTTTGCAATTGTGAGAAAAGGGAACACGTATACACTGTTGGTGGCAATGTAAATTAGTACGGCCTCTATGGAGATCAGTATGGAGATTTCTCTAAGAAATAAAAGTAGATCTACTATTCAATCCTGCAATCCCACTACTGGGTATCTACCCAGAGGAAAAGAAATCATTATATCAAAAAGATACCTGCACTCATATGTTTATCACACCACAATTCACAATCACAGTGATATGCATCAACCTAAGTGCTCATCAGCTCATGAGTGGATTAAGAAAATGTGGTGTACATACACCATGGAGCACTACTCAGCAATAAGAAAGAACGAAATAAGTCTTTTGCAGCAACTTGGATGGTAGTGGAGGCCATTATCCTAAGCAAGTAACTCAGGAACAGAGAAATAAATGCTGCATGTTCTCACTTATATGTGGGAACTAAACTGTGGCTACACAAGGGCACACAGAATGGTGTAATAGACATCAGAGACTCACAAGAAGGGAGGGTAGGAGAGGGTGAGGGATGAAAAATTACCTATGGGGTACAATGTATACTTCTCGGGTGATGGGTACACCAAAAGCCCAGACTCCACCACGATACAATATATATACGTAATGGAATTCAACTTGTACCTCCTAAATCTATTAAAATAAAAAATAAATAAATAAAAAGAAACCAAGATTAGAAAAGCACTGCTTTAACTGGTGAAGGGTATTTATCAGAAACCTAGAGTAAATAGTAAACATTATTCTCAATGGTAAAACTTCAAAAGCTTTCCCATTAAAGTCAGGAACAAAGGAGAAAGCCTAATATGACCACTACTGTCACATACTACACTGAATGTCCTAAAAGTCAATAAGAACAAAGAGTGATAATAATTAGAAAATAAGAGTTCAAATTCTAAGTGTAGATTAAATAGTTATATATATATAGAAGATACAACAGAATAATGAGAAAAATTATTAGAACTTACAGGAGGGTTCAAGAACTTGCTGGATATAAAATCTACACACAGAAATCAATAGCATTATTTTGAGAAGGAATAATCAATTAGAAAATTTAATAAGGGGAAAAAAAGACCATTCACAGTAGCAACAAACAGTGTAAAACATCTAGGAATAAACCTAACAAAAATGTGCAGAACATTTATGGAGAAAATTATTAAGCCTACATCACAGGAAATGTTTAAAAATTCCTGAATAAATGGAGAAATAAATCATTAATTATAAGACCGAATATTATTAAAATGTTAATTCTTCCCAAATTACTATATGTGCTAAAAATGGTTCCAAGCAAACTCCCAAGAGTTTTTAAAGCACTTAAAATGATTTTAAAATTTCAATACAAGGATAATAGCATATGAATAATTAAGACACTTTTTTAAAGAACAGCAAAGAAGAAAACTGGCCCATCAGTTAAAATGTATTAAACATCTATATTAATTAAAAGAGTAGATGTGGATGCAGTGATATGCAAATAGACTGGTAGATTAGATTAAAGAATCCTGGAAACATCTCTACTTGGCATCTCAAACTTAACAATTCCAAATCTGAACCCCTCATGTATCCTCCCTCCCACCATACTCTTCCCTCTGTATTCTCCATTTCAGTTGATAGCCACTCTGGAATCTGGTTATTTCACACAGTAGGAAAAGTGCTTCTGTCCATTTCCCTAGGATCTGCCATAATAGGACTGGTTATGACATATTCCCTGAAATTATACTAGGTCCAGTGGTAACTGGGTCTACAGAAAAGACAGAAATCTTTTAATTGCTCTTCTCCCCACATCTGCAGAGGTCCCCTGAGGTTCTCCCATCTCTGTAGGGCCTTTGGGTTTATGAGCTTCTCTTGAGAGGCATGAAAATGGGGCAACACTTGATGTCAACAAACTGAAGAAGGAAACCAGTGCAATCCCTGTTCTTTCAAGGAGCACTAAAGCATCGCGGAACACAAAGTGCCCAGCTCTGTATAGCGTAGTGAAGGACATCTACTTTTCTCATGGAAACGCTTAGCGCCCTTATCACTTAGCACCATTACACCCCTCTAAGTGCATGGCCAAATGCAGCCATAATTTGTTCTGCCTCCAAAAGGTCACAGTAAAAATCACCTCAAAATGGATTACGTGCACCAGCTCCATCCTGCCTTTCCCAGCATTTAACCCTATTCTCAGCCTCAGAAATAATGAGCTCACAGGTAATTCCCACTTTCTTGAGGGAGATCTAAGTCAATTTATGTTGCAGCTTTTACTCTGAATTTAAAAACAAACAAACAAACAAAAAACATCATCACAAAGCCTGATTTCTACAGTTCACCGATCAGGACAAATGACTTGTTTGCAAAAAGTGCTATTTTCGTTTAGAGGCAGAAAGCTGCTTTCTAGAAATTTAGCTATGTTTTGCCTAATTAGAGGTGTAAGTATGAAGAAGAGAGGGGAAGGGCAGGGACATGGGAGGAAGGTGGAAGATTGGGCTTCAGGGGTCTGAAGCAGGACACTGAGTACAGTCTCACAGGTAGCCTCACAAGTGTGTGAATCAGCAGGGAATGTGACACTGAGTCCCAGCTTTCATGAAGGAAGATGAATGAAGCTGGAACAGGGCAGGTCATCGAAGCAGGCAGGGCAAAGGATGCATTTTCTTCACACTGAAGTCACATGATACTCCATTTTCCACGTCTCCATCAGGGCCCACCAGCTTCGTCAGCAACAGTACTGACAATGATGACACCCCATCACTATACAAAAGTCCCTCCCCAAATCTGCCCCCATTTTATCCTGCAATATTCCATACAATTTATTCAATCCATTTATTCTACAAATAACTGAAAACTCCTACATGCATATCACTGTATTACCTTCTGAACAAGATATAAAAGATATCTACAGCCTGTGTAGTCAGAGCTCCCCTACCACTGGGAATAGTTACTACTTATTTAATTTTCTGTTTTCTCCACTAGACCTGCGGTCCCCAACCCCCGGGCCCGTGGGCCAGTACCAGTCTATGGCCTGTTAGGAACCAGGCCGCACAGCAAGAGGTGAGTGGCGGGCAAGTGAGCAAAGCTTCATCTGTATTTACAGCCACCTGCATCACTGCCTGAGCTCCGTCTCCTGTCAGATCAGTGTTGACATTAGATTCTCATAGGAGTGCGAACCCTACTGTAAACTGCATGCGAGGGATCTAGGTTGCACACTCCTTATGAGAATCTAATGCCTGGTGGTCTGAGGTGGAGCTGAGGCAGTGATGTTAGCACTGGAGATTAGCTGCAAATACGGTTTTCATTAGCAGAGATGTTTGACTGCACAATAAATGTAATGTGCTTGAATCATCCTGAAACCATCCCCCACCCAGTCTGTGCAAAAATTGTCTTCCATGAAACTGGTCCCCGGTGCCAAAAATGTTGGGGTCCACTGCACTATACCATTAGTTCCAGATGGCAGGGAACTTGCCTATCTTGCTCATCATTGTATTTCCTGAAACAGACTGCCTGGCACACAGATGATAATGAATGAATGATCTCTTTCCTTCTGTCGTTAACAATGTAAGCCAAACATATAAATTCAAGAAATTAATTAAACACATAAGTAACAGAGTCACTTAATTCTCTTCCTGAATTATATATCTGGTATATGAATTCAATATTATACTCAATTATTTCTGTATGTTGGCCATCTTTGAACTTTTTTACTGTGAACCTAACACCACTCTAAAATATAAAGTCTATTGCAAAATTTTAAAAAAATTTTGAACAGAGGTACCCAAAAGAGGTGTTTTTTTATAGACATGTGCAGTCATGTGTATACACACCAAGCAGGTAAGCAATATGCTTACAAAATGGGGATTGGGTAAGACCCATCCTCATCTGGGCGTGGGAGAAAGGAGTTAAATTCCTATTGAGGGAGGACAGAATCTCTGGATAGCTTCAGGGAAAGTTAGCTCTGGAAGGAATCATCTTACCCCACCACCAATGGACACCATCTAAACTCATTCCCCAGATTTCAGGATCAAAAATATTCATCAGGAATCTAGAGTGCTCAGAGAGAAGGAGGCTTGCAGATGCCAGAGCAGGCTCAAAATGACAAACCTACTGCCCCCCTCTGTCACTTCAACGTATGTGACATTCAAGATCAGAAGAGGAACTTTCTGGCTTCTTTGCTATGAGTCAGAGAAGCTTTTAGTATACTTGTGAGCAGCCAAGAGGGGAAAGAAAACACAAACATAAGGAGGATGAGGAGTAGGAGGGGAAAATCATTCCCTTTTCAGGCTGAGTGTGCTCTCTGGAAGACTGCTGAGGTGTTTCTCTTTGTTTGGAAAGAAGAAATCGATGCTTGCATCTAAACTACATCCTAATTAGAAGCCAAATCAGGCAAAATCTCTAAACCTTTTCCTCCTTAAAAAGAAAAAACATCACCACATTATTACTCTGCAAAATGGAGTCATTAATACCCAGTAAAACATAGAAACTGTGAAAAAGACTGTGAAGCACGCAGCCACCAGCGTTTAGCAGGAACGCATTACGGAAGAATGAGTAATAAGCTCCAGTAGCAGTGGTGGGGGTTATAATGAATAAATCCTGCCCTAACAAATAAAGTCACCTAATTCTCTTCCTAAATTACAAATTCAATAGACCAGAAACAAGTGCTAGGTATGACGTTGGGGGAGGGAGTGTTTAGAAAAACTTAACGATTGGAGGCTTTTTCAGAGAAATGACTGTAAATGAATTCAGTCATAGGTGGTAAGCTCAGTGCGTTAGAGCAGCAAACGTGTGCTAATGAAGACAAAGGATGCCATCAGGGCTTTGCTTCCAATAGAGAAAAGCTCTTCTTTCCTGGCCAACATATGTGAGGCTAAGCCTAACCTAGTCCACCTGTCTCACGCATGTTGGCCCTTCATCACCACAGTGACCAGACCAGATCTGGGTGCAAAGGAGTTTCTCTACGAACACACCCTTGGCACTGGAACAACAACACAAAGAACACATCCTAACAATTGTTGGCCTTCTTTATGGACACGGCACCATGTGCTTTGTGTCCCGTTATGGGATGGCACTGGGATTCTAGAATCAAAAACTAAGTTTAAATCCTGAGTCTACCACTTACTAGCTGTGTAACCTTAAGCAAGTTGCTTAATGTCTTTGCATCCCAGCAGCCTGGCTTAAAGTACATATAAATTATATTATATACTTCATACTGTTGTTGAGGATTAAGGAGAGCCATGTGAAAGTCTTTGTAATGTGTAAAAAAAAAAGAGCTATACAAATTCACAGGACTATGATATTCTGTCTTGGGCAGCCCAGCTTCATCAATGCCAAGCAAGCTGGAGGTTGAACTATTCAGGACAAGGAAACAGAACCTAGTACAGAGTCTCAAATGCAAGATGTTTGATAGAAATTTACTGCACTGACGAATGACTGAACAAGGTTCATCAAAGGATTAAACATTGATAGTGAAAGGGCCTAGATTACATCTGGTCTGAGGCAAACCTTTTCCTCCCAGCATATGCTCTGGACAATGATTCATCAGCCTTTTCAGTTCTGCAGCAACTAACAGCTCTAAGCCCTTGAGTGCCCATGGCAGATCTAGAGAGACGCATGGACAGAAAGAGAACTAGGGAGCAGCAAAGACATGGCAAAGAAATTATTGCACCAATAGGCATATGCATGTGTAGAGCCAGGGCCATTACCCTTTGAAAAGGACAGAGCCCTCAACAAGCCTCATCATATTGCCAGATGAGGACCAGGTCCCACCACAGCCATCTTTGGCTTCAACAGCATCAAGTCCAACAATGTGGTATCTACACCAAAGGCAGCCTCCTCCTCAAAAAAACTTTGTTACTTGAGGAAACCTCCTCTTTCCTACGCAAACAACTGTCACCTGCGGTGTGTCTGAGGGCTGATAAAATACTCCTATATCTATTACCTCATTGAGCCTGCGACAATCCCATGAGGTAGGGAGAGAAGTTCTTCTCAGCTCTACTTTACAGATGGAGATCCCAAACTTCAGATAGGTTAAGTATCTTTGCTCAAGGGCACACAACTTGTAAGTCAAACCCAGACCTGACTTCAGATCCTAGTATGATCTTTCCTCAGTCTCAAGATAACTCCCCATGTACTTTTGGTGGGAGAAGAGTAGTAGCAGCCAGGAAATCTGTCTACCACCCTCCACCCCTGCCCTCACTCCCCAGGCCTGGCCTAGAGCCATACTTACCTCAAGGAGGTAGTCACTCCCCCACCAAAGCTGTGCTGGGAGGAGCCACTGGATGATTGTCCACAAATCACTCTGCTCTCTACCGGGCATTCATGCCAGTTTGTACCACAATTCCTGAGCTGAGGCTTCGTGGCATATTTAGACACCAGACAGAGGGAGAGAGGTCAGTCACTGGGCTACTGTGAATGAGCTTCGCTCTTCCAGGACTAGCTTAGGGCCAAAGTTAACTTACTTGGCCCTGCGTAATCACTCAAACCTCTGAAGGGTGATTTTTAAATTTAACTAAGTACTAATATCTGAAACCACACTTTCTCTATTTGCCTTCAGAAGGCACTACCCAGCACAGGTAGATCAGGACGAGGCCAAGAACAGACTGACCATAAACCCCTTATATCCTGCCCTACAGTTGCAATAACCATTCCCTGAATGTCTGAAACTCATTTGCAAAACAGCCTTGTTGCTTTTGTATATGCAGTACTCTCTGCCAGGTACAGCCTTTCCCCGCTTTTCTGCCTGAAGAAATGCCTACTCCTACCTTTAGAGCTGTTAAAATGACACCTCATCCCTACTTTCACTCATTCATGCAAACAACAGCAAAGCCTTCCTTGTCTCTCAGAGGCAGAGAGTTACTACCCCCACCAACAGCTCCTCCATTCATGCCTCCATCTCAGCATGGGTCACACTGATTTTTTAAAAAATACATATTTATTTATATAAAAACATATGAGCCCACTTAAACAGTAATATTAAATAAATAATAATACAGGTTGAACTTAGATATGGCAAAAAGGGACCCACAAATGACTAAAGTTTGGACAACAATGAAGTAGATTCTATTACCCCCAATGATCCACGATAAGTCTTAACTGCCTTTGCCTCAGAAGTGTCTCCAGACAAAGCTCTTTATGTCTCACCACTGCCACGATTTATTCAGAAAATTAATCCACTCAATTAGCATTTGTTGATTATTAACTATGTGCCCATTATCAGTACATAGTCCCTGCCTTCAAGGAGCTCATAAATTCCTAGCAGAGTTAGACAACAGACAATTATAATATGATAAATGCAATACAGGAGGTAATCACAGAGTGCTTTGGGAGGTACACTGATTCCAGCCTAAGTGGTTGAGGCTGAGTTATGAAGGACTGGTAGGAATTAGTCAGCAAAAGAAGAGAAGAAAGTTCAAGCAGAGAGGCAACCATCTCTGGTGCTATTCATTTCTTTATATAGACCCATATTTCCATCTGGTATCATTTTCCATTTGTCTGAAGGACTTCTATTTACATTTTTTATAGTGCTGGTCTGTGGGTGGTAATTTTTTTTCAGACTTTTATGTCTAAAATATCTTCATTTCACCTTTGTTTTTGAAAGATACTTTTGCGGAGTATAGAATTCTAGTTGACAATTTTGTTTCTTTCTATACATTAAAGATGGTGTACCATTGTTTTCTACTTGCATTCTTTCCAACAAGAAATCTGAAGTCTTTGTTACTTGGTATGTAGCATATTTTTTTCCCATGGCTGCTTTTAAAATGTTCTTTTTATCATTGATTTTAAGCAATCTTATTATGATGTGTCTTGGCATATTTCTTTTTTTCTTTTTTTTTTTTTCCCCATGTTTCTTGTGCTTGGGACTTGCTGGGCTCTTGGATCTGTGAATTTATGGTTTTTGTCAAGTTTGAAAATTTTTCAGCCATTATTTTTTCAAATACTGTTTCTATCCTCTCTTTTTTCTCTTGTCCTTTGGAGACTTTAATTACATGTATATTTGTTCTGTGAAGTTGTGTCATAGTTCACTGATGCTCTGTTTATTTTTCTTAAATTCCTTCCTCTCTATGTACTTTATTTTGGATAGTTTCTATTGCTATGTCCTCAAGTTCATTAATCTTCTCTCTGTACTATCTAGTGTCAATTCTGCCATCAATCCCATCCAGTACATTTTTATCTTGGATATTGTTTTTTTCATCTCTAGAAGCTTGATTTGCACCATAAATTTTTTCCATATCTCTACTTAACTTTCAGAACATATGGAATTATAGTTATAATAACTAATTTAATGTCTTCACCTGCTAATTCCAACATCTGTATCAGTTTGAGTCAATTTTGATTGGACTTTTCTTCTCATCATACATTGTACTTTCCTCTTTCTTTGCATGACTGGCAATTTTTTACTGGATGCCAGATATTGTGAATATGACCTTTTTGGGTACTGGATATTTTTGTATTCCTATACATATTTTTGAGCTTTGTTCTGGGACACAGTTATTTGGAAACTGTTTTATACTTACAGGTCTTGCCCTTTAAGATGTGTTAAATGGGATCAGAGCAGTGTTTAGTCTAGAGATAATTATTCCCCAAAGCCAAGGAAAGACTATTCTGAGAACTCGACCCAATGCCCCACAAATCCAGTCTGCCTGGTGGGAATTGGACCTCTTCCCAGCCCTGTGTAAGCAACAGTCACTGTTTTCTCCACTGCTTTTGGGTGTTTCTTCCTCTGGCCTTGGGTATTTTCTTCACTTACATGTGTTTATTAGTAGTCCACTGAAAGTCTGAGGGAGATTCTCTGCATATTTCCATAGTTTTCTGTCTGTGCAGCCCTCTTCCGTTTGATGCTTACTATGGTCTGAATGTATCCCTCAAAAGTTCATGTGTTTGAAACTTAATTCCTCTGCCTCCATAAATGGATTAATGTCACTATCACAGGAGTGGGTTTGTTATTGTGGGAGTGACTTTGCTCTCAAAGGGAGCTCTCGCTGGCTCTCTTGCTCTTGCCCTCTCACCATGTGATGCCCTCCACCATGTCATGATGCAGCAAGAAGGTCCTCACAACACTCCAGCACCATTCTCTTGGACTTCCCAGCCTCCAGAACCATGAGCTAAATAAACTCTTTTCTTTATAAATTACCCAATCTGTGGTGTTCTGTTAGGGCACTGGAAAACAGTCTAAGACAGTATTCTATTCTGTGACATCTAGCTGCTTTGGTCTGTGCCAGACTCTCAGCTCCCTCTCCCCAGGCTCAGCCTGGGGTCCCTGACCCTGCAGCCACAATCAGAACATTCTCCCAAGGCAGTAAGCTGAGGCAATCACAGAGCTAACCTCATTTATTTCCTGTATCTCAGGGATCACTGTCCTTTGTTGCTTGATGCTTAGTATCTTAAAAACATTGTTTCATATACTTTGTTGGGCCTTTAGTTTAGTTTCTTTTTTACAGGCAAGAGGGTAAATCCTGCTTCTGTACGCAATCTTTGCCAAATCAATCACACTGATTTTAACACTGGGTTTATGTGTCTATCTGCCTACTGGACACTGAGCTCCTTAATGGTAGGGTTTATGCTTTGTTCATCCTTGTATCTTCACGCATGCCCAGCATACAATGTAGATGCAATAATAATTTACAAAGGTTAATTCATCATCATAGATTTATGCTGTCTTTTGCCAGTGCCTTGACTATAATGAGGATAGCAAGAGTGATTCCTTGGATATTTATAGCATCTCAGGATTGAAAGAGACCACACAGGCCCTCTGGTTTATTCCTTTATGCAACATGGAGTCCTCTAATATATCCCTAACAAGTCAGTAGAAGCTGAAATGGTGTTTAGGTGGAGAAGGAAGACGAGCGATGAGGTACCATGTCTCATCCGTATATAGGATGCTTTGCAATAGAAGGCCTCTCTGACCAGTAATTATCTTCCCACACACTCATTACCAAGAAGGGTCTAGAGACAGACATCAGGACCACTGAACATAGGAAAAGGATAAACGTTGAGAGAGAAGACAGAGTAGAGATGGTATCAGAGAAGAGAGATTCCACAAACCAAAGAAAAAATACTATTTGGAGGTAGCGATTGAAAAGGAAGAAGGGCAGGGGATCCTCCTTTCCCCAGCTTCACATTCTTCCTTGGTGCTCACATCTTTCTAACTTAGCAGGACCATCTCTCTCTGCCTTCACTTCTCCAACGGAGCCACACCACATGCAGGCACATGCATACACACAGACACATCCTAACCCATACTGTGTGGCTGAGATTAACATAGACAGGTCATCAGATAAGCAATCCTACAGTAATACTGCGGACAACCACCAGAGATGCTGGGTAATTCAGGGTGTCAGCAATTGTTACTGGTATTGCTTATCATGAGCAGGGTATGTGAGAAGAAACTTAATGAGAGCTACAACATAAAGGAACTTTTATACCAACAATCTCAGTGAATCCTCCCCACTCCTGGACCTTAGCTGGGAGAGGACCATGCTCCCCCATTTTATGTAAGGGAACTAAAATCCTTAATTATTAAATGTCAAGTCCAGAACTGGTTTTCCCAGTCCTTTATTCTAAGACCTTGCCATGAACCACTCCCAATTGTAGGAAAGTGACGAGGTTGGTGTCATCAATGTATGGTATCTTTCAAAAACGTTACCTAGCAAACCCCTTCCATCAAAAAAGAAAACCCTAGAGAAAACCTGACCAGTGAGCAGGCTGCAGGCAGTTGCCCTCAAACCACCTAGTCAGTTCAGGGCAAAGTTGTGATAGACATAAAGTCTAAAAATGCCCTTTTGTTTTTCTTGTCTTTACCTTGAACAGACCGGCTGAAGAGCAGAATCTGGCCAGTGAGCAGACAGAATGATAAAAGAACAAGGCCCCAGACTCTAGACCCCCCCCTAGGTCCCTGAACAGTTGAGTTTATTTTATATATAAAACCAAAGATAGCAGCCTAAAAATGGAGGCCTTTTCCATAAGGCCGTGCGGAACTGCCTAGCAACCTCACAAGAGGACACTCTGGGTTCCTGGTGCACAGCATCCCAGGGGAAAGTTTGGCTTTCTTTAGGAGAATTCATGCCAACCTGATACACAAAGAAAGAAGATAATAAGGAAGGGGATGAGGAAAGGAAGGAAGGAGGGAGGAAGAAAGAGCAAGGGACAAATGAGGAAAAGAAAAGAAAAGGAGAAAAAGAGAAAAGGCAGGCTTTTCTTTCCTGTTACCCTCTGGAGGGGTTGTGGATGGCTGCACAATTACAAAATGCCATCTTTTCCTGGCTTCTCCCAGCAGATAAGCAGTAGAATAGGATACCCTTGTAAACATGTCCTTGCAGCATTTCTAAACAAGTTTCTTCAGTCTTGGCAAATAAATCCTTGCCTGTGACTGGCTCCATCCCTTTAGATGGGATGGTCTTCTCCTGGAGGGAGCATTCCACGGCCCAGGGGATAGGGGAGGCTTTACCCAACTCATAATGGGGCCAGAAACACGCTCTCACTAAGCCCGTACTACGTGGACTAACACCTCGGTGACTCAAAGGGCAATGTGATCACAGTGATCCAGACATAGAGGATGATGAGGGGCTGGTCTTCAAGTCAGTGAAGGACCATTATGAGAAAGGGGTTGGCCAGTTGTGCTTCCTTCAGCAGAAAAGAGAAGTTGAAGTCCTCTTATCTAGGAGCAGGAGATGGAGCTGAACGGACTAAACACAAAACTATGCAGGTAAGTGAGATTATAGAGTGTCTGGCTTAAAAATCTTTAAAATCAAGACAAATAATTACCCATTCTAACTGGATTGTTTATCACCTCATCAGGAGGCAGGAGATTAGATGGAATCCCCTTTAGAGACTGCCTTTATCTCAACCACTCTGCAGTGCCCTGCACGAGTGGGCAAGAAAATCAACTGTGCTGTCCTGGACATGTGGCAATGATGCCCCAGTCCTCCATTCCAGCAGCTTCTACAGGCTCCTGTGGAGTATGAAATCAGATAAGAGCTCTTCTATGATTTTTAAATGAGACAGGATAATTTACTGAGATCTTAATTTGGATTTGTATTGCTCTTGCTATGGTTTTCTCTTCCCTGCTCCAAGTCAGTATGAGCCCTGCATGCTCACCTGCCTTTGGGGGTACATGTGGGAGGGGCAGTGGTACCAGAACAGCAAAAAGCAAAGCTTGCCTTCAGATGGCTTCTTTTCCTGGGCCTTTGTTTCCTGCCATTTTGAGCACTTTAAGGAGTTATGGTTCAGAGGAAGCTGAGAGGCAAAAGCAGAGAGAAAGAGAGCCCAAATTTCAAGACTGAAAGGGACACAGTCTGCATGCTCTAAGAAGAGTGGGCTTCCTCAAGGGCCTGTTGAGATGGCAAGACCTCTGGAGGGATGGGTGACAGTGGTTGTATAGTGGCTGGCCAGGACCACCTTTCAGCTGCCTCTTCCAGTAACATCTGGCTTAGTCTAATATCTTTCTAAACGACACTAAGGCAGAGCTGACTTGCCTGCTGATTGTCACTTGTTTATAACAACACTTTCTAAATAGAACTATATTGCCTTGTACAAATGGAATATGTCATCCCACTAAACTGCTCATCTGGCAAGGGCAGAAAATGTGTAATTCTTTTACACAAAACAACAAATATTTATAAATCTCTGAGCCCCATAGAAGGTACAGAAACACTGAGGCATGGTTTGCCCTGTAGTGGCTTACCATCTTGAAAAATAAGAAGCAGAAGACAAGAAACACACAAATTGCAAGTGAGTGGTAAATGTGTATAGTATCGGCTTTAGGCACCACAGGAGTTCAGAGGAAAGGGGTTCGGTGGGGACCAGAGGGTGAGCTGCCCAGGAAAGGAACAGAACTTACTGCCGAGTACCCACTGTGAGCCAGGCCTGCGCCACATGTGTGGCATCATGATCTCACTTAGAACTACAAGACCCCCAAGAGGAGAGGTCCTGTCAACCACCTTTTACAGATGCACCTCACAGTAAATGAATCCAGAATTTGTAGCCAATCTGGGTGACTCTAGAATGTTTTCTCCTATATCACAATGCCACACCCAAGAGCAGAATCCTGGGGGTGACATTCAGGGTAATGAGGGCCTGGACTCAGGTGGAGACAGAAAGAATAGAAAAGCTAAGGTGAAGGAAGCCACTTCAGAGAGCTACCTACCTGACTGGGTGTTGGGGACGAAGGACAGAGCGAACTGAGGATGATCAGGCTGTGACCTGCCAACAGCACCTTCCAGGGCTCAGCTCACAAAGGTTTTCAATCCGTCTCGTTGATTGCTTGCTCAGATTAGCCCCAAATATCTGACTACAACCCTAATTTATAGAACCCAGTACCTAGAATAGCAGTTCTCAGTGTGACCAGGGCCCCTGGAAAGTCCCTGAGACCCTTTCAGGGGGTCCTTAAGTTCAAAATTACTTTCCTAATAATACTAAGACATTATTTTCTTTTTTCATTCTCTTTCTCTCACAAGTGTACAGTGAGTACAGTTTCCAGAGACCACATGGTGTTTGATATTGCAGTTGACTGAATGCAGAGGTAGCTATGAGATTCCAACTGTCATCTATTAAGGTAGGATGGAAGAGATTTTCAAAGTCAAACAATACCACTCTTAACATGAAATTCTTTTCTGTTTTGAAAAACATACTGATAGTCAACATGCAATGAATTTATTAGTTATTTCCAAATGAAATAATAAATAGATTTTTTAAAATTTCTCAGTTTTAATTTCTAAAACAATATGTATTTGTTTGTATCTTATACAAACAAAAGTTCTTTGGGATTTTTGATAATGTTTTCAGATTATAAAGCAATCTTGAGGCCAAAAAGTTTGAGAACCATTGATCTAAAAGAACAATGGTAAAGACAAGCTCTCAAAATGTGTTTGTGTTTAACTACCGCTAATTGGTGGGCCAGGAATTGTAGTAGGTGTTTTATATTTGTGACTTCATTTGATCTTCACAACAACACTTTAAGATAAGAAACTTGTCCCCATTTTGCAGATGAGGAAAATAAAGCTCAGAAAGTTTGAGCAGCTTGCATAAGGTCATACATCTATTAGGAGAGCAGAATAGAATTCAACCCAGTATCTGTCACATGCTAATGCCCAGGCTGTTAACCGCTATCTTGTTCTCACAAAGCCAACACCACAAAGTTATATGTTAAAGTCATATTTTTTTAAAACCAAACCCATGATAACAGATGTAGAGAAGACCCACCATGAAGGAGGAAACTTTAGGATAAAGGGGTAGTAAATGAGTATAATTCTTTAACCCTAAATGCCTGTTGCCTGCTAGGCACTATACCATGCCCTAAAAATACAGTGGTAAACATGGTAAACTCAGTTCCTTCATTTTAAAGAGCTTACAGAGAGGGGGAGTGAAAGAACAGAGACAAACTTAAATAATTACACAAATATAAAGCAGTTCAAAAATACAGCCATGTCCGGATGGGAACAGGGCTTGCTCAGAGCAGTCCTCATTCACGTGCCCAGAGAGTTTAGAAGGCAACAGAGCATCTGGCACGAATCATCCCTGGTGCTCCTGTCAGAACTTGAGCTGGGGCTATTTAGACAATCAGTCTAAGCAGAAGGGCATTATAAGTTCTTTTGTTTGTTTCTTTATTTTTCAGCTACAGACATCTCTGAACTATTGAATCTAGATAAGCCAAGATTCCTGTTTCATTTGAAAGGACAAATCTGGTTTGTGAGGCCTGGTGGGCTAGGGAAGGCTGTGGGAGGTGTGAAGCACTTGGGTATGTTTAGTCTGTCTAGAAACCTTCTGGAACAGAACTCTGGGCAAAGTCAGGGATAATAACCAAGCCGGCGGGTAGTGCTGAGGCAGGTCCCCTGCAATTAGCCACCTTACTAATTCTGGTGCACAAGCACTGGGTCAAGGTCACGATGGAGCTAGGAGAGCTTGTGCACGGTTCACACACCCTGTCTTTCTGGTGGACTAACAGACAGGGCCGGGTCATCTTGTAGACAACGTTTAATGGGACAACAGAGTCCCCCTCACTGATAGCCTTTTTTTTTTTTTTTAAACTCAGATGGTACCTTGTTCCCTTCTCTTCTCATCCTCTTTCTCTTCAATCTTGCCAGACAGAAAGAGGCCCAGCTTTGGCACCCTGTTACAGTCATGCACAGATCACATTGCCCAGTAAAAATAAAACACACACACCCCTCCCACCAAGACCTCTTGGAGGAAAGCTGCATATAACACCACATACTCAATTAACATCCTGCTCTAACTAGAGTGCTATTGCCAATGGCTTGCAGATTTATAACTCTGGGCCAAACCTCTTCCCCAGCCCCATAATCCAACTCTCTACTTAAATCTCTTGGGTAGCTCCAACTCAATATTTAAACTCAAACTCACACTCTACCCCTAAAGAGTGCCCCTACCCCAACTACCCCAACTTCTACACCTGGTCCACCTCCATTAACCCAGCTTACTAGTGTAAGATACTAGTCTCATGAACCCTCTGCTCTCAACCCTTCTGTAGCCAATCTAACACCTGGTCCTGTTGGTCCATCCTCCAGAAATCCGTCCTGGATCTTCCTGCCTCTCTCCATCTTCTCTGCCACCACCCTCATCAGAGCTCACATTGACTCTTACTTGGGCAACTACAACATCCTCCTCACAGGACTCTGCCCCCAAGTCATTCTCCACGAGGCAGTGGGTGATCAGGTCGCGTGGGGATGTGTGGGATGGTGGGAGGAAGGGAAGCATGAAGTGGGGGGTCAAAATCAGGAGGCTCTTGTGCTGTTCCCATGAGGAGTGATGTGGACTGGGGTCGGGGTGTGGTAATGGGAACCTAAAGGAGTGGAGGCCACCAGGGATCTTCTGGCTGCTGACTCTCCCGGCTCTCCAGGGAGGGGATGGTGAGAAAAGGAGGGAGAAGGCCCAGGGGTTGGGGTTGGGGTGTGGTAGCTGGGTGTTCAGTGGCACTACTAAAAAAGTTAAGAAAGTCAGGAGGAAGAGCCGCTTTGGGGGTTTAGGTCAACCCTGCTGACCCTGAGATAGAGGAGAATGGTTTCACATCATGTCTTATATCGCATTTATCTGTTTTATGTGACAGAATCTAATAGTCACCTGGATGCTGAACTGCTTGGGACAGGGACCACATCTCCTATAGCTTGGAATCCCTGACCTCTGAAAGCCACACCTCACTTTCAAAATACCTTTTCCTGCCTCTTCTGCACAGCTTCATTCATTGTATCCTTCCAGCCCAGTTCTCCTGGACCCACTCATCCTGCATACTGGCATTCCTTGGCTGTAAGCTATCCATATTTGCTAGTTATTTTGTTTAAATGAGTGTGCCAAACCCACTAAATCATCAGCAATTCCCGGGCAGGTTTGACCTGACTGCTCTTCTTTTGGCAACTTAAGGTATGTGATACATCTCCATTGGCCAGATGGACAGATAAACACCCATCCCTATATACAAATTATACAGAGCCTTCTTTAAGATGCACATCAAATACCACATGGTCCAAGAACCAATCCCTGCTTTACCAGTCATGACAATAACAAAACTTTGAGGAGCACACTACCATTAACATGGTATTTTCAGAATCCTGTTCATAAAACTATAGAAGACATTTCTCCCTGAAAGTCATTTCTCATTCTCTAAACCCATATAGTCCTTTATCTAGGGACTGTTTTACAGCGATCATCACACCCACTTTGATTTAGAGCTATTTGCTAGACCACAAAATTATAAACTCTTTGAGGGCAGGCTCTGAGAACAATTCGTCTCTGGGATCCCCACAGCCTAGCACAGCAGTGAAAACTCAGGACTCCATACATATGTGATCAATGAATAAATTTAAAAAGCACAGGCCACATAGACAGCTCTTTGTATAAATTTTAAAACCTGAGTAATGCTTAGAGTCTTGGAAGGAATGCACTAGATAAAGACAAAATGGTACAATAATACAAATAAAAATAAGTAAGAGGACCATGCCATAGGGTGACTACTGGATGGGCTCCCTAATCGCCCTCTGCTGATGGCACTAATGAGGCTGGCAAAGTCCTCCAAGGGCCAGGGTCCTCTCCTCCCACTCCTAATTCATGGAGAGAAGGGCCACTCATTTGACATCTGTACACTGGGGCAGAACAACTCCAAAACACACACCACAAGGACCTGGAAAGAAGAAAGAGGAAAAGAGAGAATAGAATGTTTGTGGCTGGGGGAACCAGGAAACCAAACCAGGCCTTCAGGAGCTACTGCATCCACCATCTGTTAGATCTCACAGTGAGGCCAGGGGCTCCTGCTCCTCACTGGCTTACAGCAGCTGGGTCTCAGCAGCCGGTAGGAGAGGGGCCAAAGCCAGAATGAAAAAATTTGATCAGCCCTTCTCTCTGTGGGTTCCCTGGCCCTGAAATGCTGGAAGGGCATTTATTTCACCAGGGCTGTTGAGTTTAGCAGGCGCAGGCAGACACATGCACCCTACCCCATCCCACCCTACCAACTCTCCTCCCCTTCAACTAAACTCTAAGAGATAGTTCCAAAGTAGACTTACCCATTTCTATCTCTACTGACTCCTAGGAAGCTCCCAGTTTGGGATGTCAGGGCTGGGGGTAGGATGGGGTTGGGGTGGGGCAAGTGAAGAGTTTTAGTGACACTGCATCCACTGTATACTTTTTTTAATCCATGTCAACAGCAGCCCCTGAGTTGGACACAGGAGATCAAGAAGGGAGAGGCCCTTCTCCCCTGATGCAATTTCCTCCACAACTAACAGAGAGTAAGGGGCCCCGCTAACAGGCAGTTTCATAGCCAAGGATTTGAATGCTCATCCACAGGTGAGAGGCTTTGAGCCCCTGCAGTGGTCTCTGAGCCCACCTTCACCTCTGAGCAAAGCAGCAGGGCCCAAAACCTGGTTGAGGGGAGAGGGAAAGTCTCTCCTTCCAAAACCCCTTGAAGCTGCTGGGAAACAATTCTGCAGCACAGAATGGAAGTCCTGGACTTGTTCAGGAAGAGGAGAGTGAGAGAAAGCAGCGGGAAAAGGGAGGTGAGAAGTCAGAGGGAGAGAGGCCATGCTTGGGGATCGGAGCAGGTTAAGTGCGGTCGTTCCCAGGTGGGAAGAGAGGAGGCCCACGTGAGGAGGAGGAGGGAGGCAAGGTAGGTGAGAAATACACAGGTGGGTTTAGCCTGGATCAAGAGGCTTGTGGTCTTGCAGCAAAGTCCTGTGGCTCAAGTAAGAAAAATAAACAGGTAATGACTTCAGGAAAACAAACATCTAAGCACTTAGGCCTCTAAACCTGAGGCATTCAGAGGACAGAGGGGAGCCTTCTCTTTTCCAAACACCACACTTCACAGGGAGTGTGGAGGGCTGGCCTCACTAAGGACACTGGGCACTATTCTGTCTCTGGTGCAGACCCTGAGCTGCGTGCCTTCCAAAGTGCACATATGGGTGGCCCCGAGGGATGGAGGACCCAGGGGAGACCATGATGAACAGACCCTGAAGGAACATCAAGTGCCAGCAAACGAACCAATGAGAGGAGGGAAGGGGAGAGGGTACCCGCTCCCACCTGCAACCCCCTCACCAGTGGGTGGTCCTCAGCTGTGCAGAGCAGACAAAATCCACATGTGGCAATGGCTGAAGAGTGATTCTTAAGATCCAACCAATTGTTCTCTTTAGTAAAATAATTCCATCAAGACAGAGCTTTCCTTCAGTTTTACCCCAGAGGAGCTCACGCAACGGGCATGCAGGAAAAAGAGAACAAATAAAGATGCTGCTCTGCTATTGACCATGGTCTCTATCTGCACGAGCAGATGTGGCCAAAATACCATCTGGTGACCCCCAGGCCCTCGCACTTTTGTGTGCATGGTGGTGGTGGGAGGGAGGTGGCTCTGTTTTAAGGCTGAAAGGGAAGTCTTGGCTTCGGGAGATGTGCTCATTCATCATCGCTGCTGGGCAGCCCGTCTGTTTCCCACCGTTGCTGCCCGGCCGCCCACAGACCTGCCATATGGCTGAAGGTGGTGCTTCCAGGCATTGTTAAAATGCTGCATCCACCTGCCCGGCTAGGAAGGAAGCCCATGGGGAGGTGGGCCCTCCACAGTACAAGGGCACACTCTGTCCCCAACCCCAGGCAGGGGCATTGCCAAGAGCTGTCCTTCTACTTTCTTAACATTTCTGATATCCCTCCAGTTTTCTCCATCCTCACTACCACTGCCTTAGCTCCGACCATCACCATTTCGTCACTGAAATAGTGCAAAGACCTCCTGTCATTTCTGCCTCTCATCTTGCTCCCCTCCATTCCAATCTCTAACAATAATATTCCTTGCTTAAAAGCTTTGGATACCTCCTCCTGCCCTCAGGAGAAAGTGCAAGCTCTTTAACACATATGTCCCTTCAAAAGTAGCCCCTACTTTCTGCTTGAGCCTTGACTCTTGCTAGTTGCTCTCTCTCTCGCTACATTTCAGCCATGTGAATGCATTTCATTCTCTTCAAATGCACTGAATTCTTGGTCTGCCTCCGCACCCTGCCATCTCTCATTTTTTTTTTTTTTTCATCTGGCTAATCTTCTCTTCCACTCTCAGGTCACAGTAAACATTTATTGTTCCTTGACTCCTAAGACTGGCTTAGGTCACCTCTACCCATGTCTTCCCTTAGAAGCCCATACTTAACCACAACCACAGGACTTCTTACACTCTGTCAAATTGTCTGTGTACTTGTCTGTCTCCCCCTAGACGGCTGCCTCTAGAATGTTTATTGTTTTATTAATCTCAGCCCAATATTTCGTCAAAGGAATGAATAAAATATACTCGTCAAACACCAGCAGTAAATTGGCAACCTCTCTGGCAGGACTTGGGAAGGGTTGATGGCCCCTTGATGGCATCAAGGGATGATGTCAAGCTCCCCTGCTTCCCTCCAGAAGCATAATTAGGCAAGAGGACTTGTCTTTATTTGGATAATTCAGCGATATTCCCACCATCCTCTCTAAGCATGGATGGCAGACATAGTATATATTTCATTATATCAACAAATAGCAAAAATTTCCCATTGATAGGCAGGCTCAGGGTACAAAAGGGTCTATTTGCTACCAAGAAATACCTATGCTATGTCTTGCACAGAGTAGGCATTCAATAAACATTTACAAAAAATGAAATGCCATAACCAAGAGACTACGGTCCTGTTCATCTTCGCATTAGAATAAGAGTTGACACCTCAAGTCAACTCTCAAGCCTTTCCCCACTGAAGTCCTCTCTGCAAAGTCCTGGCTCAAGGTTGCAGAACATATCTCAAATCTACTACCCAACTATCTGCCTCTCAGAAAGGGAGAGATGAAGGTTACTTTTCCCATCTCCAGGTAGTAAAACATAGAGGCATAGAAAAGCAAAACCACTCCTTAGGGGCAGACACAGAACTGGCCCCACTCCAGGTGTCTCTCCTTCCCATCCCCACCCCTAAGAGAAAGCATAGCCAAGCCAAGTATGCCTAACCTTTGAGAACAGTAAGCCACACTTGGCATGGAAAGGACTCTTGTACCTTTGTAGTTCTCTTGTTCTGTGATCTCTTTATGTGCCCAACCAGGAAATGACTTATAAGACTCTAAGGAATGTCAGTAGGCAATGCAATGCGATGCCAAGTACTTTTCTCACTAATGTGCATAATTAAGGTCATTAAGTTATGAATGTGAGAACATTCAACTGGAGGATATTTAAATAATGAGATAACTGCTTTGCAAGAAGCCTGATTAGAAGAGGAAAGCAGCAGCTAAGTCAGCCCTGCAAAGTGTTGACCTTATCAGAGGCCTTCACACCACAGAGAAGGAAAGCATCCTTCTCAGGCTTCTGTCCTTGCTGACCCCACGAGCCTCCCCACCATTCCTCCCCTTCCCCTCCACTTCTGGGCCTCCATCTCTGGCGGACTAGTAGTTGGGGAGGAGAGTTGATACCCTCTGTGGAAGACGTGGAGAAATTCTCTCTGAGGCAGTGTTATTAATTTATTCCAAAGGCAAATGGTATGAATAAGTGAATAATGCCTGCCATTTCATAGCAAAAGGAGCAGGCTCTGCAGCCCAGGATGCATGGGGGCTGGCTACCTTCTTGAACTTCATGGGTCTCTGTACCAATTTTGGAAGAGGGGTTGGGGTCAGACAACTTCCAGACAGGGCTCACTAGGCAACACCCACATCACTGTCTGGGGTAGGGATAGAAAGGAAGAGGAGAGGAATAATAATAACAACAGCAATTAATAACTCCAGCAGTTACTTATTCGGCACTTACTGTATGCCAGGCCTCATGCCAGGGATTTCACAGCCTTTATGTCCAAGCCTCTCAACCACCCTGCCAGTGAAATAGAGACATAATCATTTCCATTTTACAGATGAGGAAACTGATGTTCAGAAGGTAACACCTGGCTTTGGGAACATTCTAAAGCCATGCAAAGTGAGTAAACAAGGGGGCAGAGGCAAGGAGAATAGAAGACCATCTCTACTGCCTCTCTGTTCATCAGGGGATTACCCTACCTTTTGCCCTCCCTCACAATTCCCCACATCATCAGCCTCTTAGAGAGGTAGAAGCAAAGGCAAAGAAGTAGCACAGGGGGAGACAGAGTCATCCCTGAAAGCTGATTGTTGGGATCTGGACATAGGTTAGGTCTTTAATACATACTTAGTATTTGCAATTGGAATCTATGAATCCCAGCTCCTCCACTTCCTAGCTGATTCAAGGCAAATGACTTAGCACCTTTCTGTGCCTGTTTTCTTATCTGTAAAATGGGAATGATGGTAATAGCCCCATCTCATAGGGTTGTGAGGATTAAATGAGTCAATATGAGTTAAGAGTGTCTGGCCCATAGTAAGTGTCCAATAAATCATAGCTTTTTATTTTATTTATTTATTTATTTTAGAGACAGGGTCTTGCTCTGTCACCCAGGCTGGAGCGCAATGGTGTGATCATAGCTCACTGCAACCTCAAATCCTGGGCTCAAGTGATTCTCCTGCCTCAGCCTCCCGAGTAGCTGGGACTACAGGTGTGCACCATCATGCCCAGCTAATATTTTTTTTTTTTAATTTTTATAGAGATGGGGCCTTGCTGTGTTTCCCAGGCTGGTCTTGAACTCCCAGCCTCAAGCAATCCTCCTGCTTTGGCCTTCCAAAGTGCTGGAATTACGGGCGTGAACCACTGCGCCCGGCCAAATCTTAGCTCGTAATATCGTCTCCAACATTGTCATTATCCTAATTGACCCAAACATATAAAAGCAAGGCATCCTGGTACTGCTAAGCTTCTATACAAAGAGAACCAGGGGATTGGAGTTAAATCTCCTCTTTTAGTCTGACCATAATCCAAGTGGCCAACATATACACCTCCCCAAGCCAAGCATTGGTTCTATAGAGTAAGTCATTTGGCCTTCAGATCCTGGCGTGTGGCCCTGAATGAATTGAGACTATTGCTAACAATAAACTGTTCACATTGACAATTTAGAGCAAGAGAGTTCTGTGCGAGCATCATGTCTTTCAGTGAAAAAAGAACAAGGTAGGACTGTACTACCCTATCCTTGTTCCCAGTGGGGTTCTCAAAGGGGCGGCTGTGGGGTGCTGAGGGAACACTTCAGAAGACTCGGGCATAAGCTCTGGTTCTTCTACTCAGCGGCTGTGTCATGTTAGGAAAATCAGTCAACCGTGCTGAGCCCCACTTCAACTGTGTTACTATGAGAATTAAGTGGCATAATACGTACAAAACACTCTGTTTGCTCAAAGCAGTCTATCAATATAGGGAATGAGAATTAATATTTTCATTCTTCCTAAATTAAATCCGCTTAGTCCAGCATAAACCCTAACATCCCTCCAATCAGACCATACCTGCACACTCCTGAGCTCACTTGCTCTCTTTCTCTCTCTCTCTCTCTCTCAGCTGGTTTCAGAGCCTTTAGGGAGCAGCTGGTTGAGGGGGCAAGGGAGGTGGCAAATGCAGAGTGAGGTCTGAACTCCCAGAGGTAGAAGTTGTGAGTTCTATTTTCAGCCGAGTTGGTTGTGGAAAGGTCAGCATGTGACCTCATGAGAGTCTTCTCCCTGACCCAAGCCTTGTTCTCAGCTTCAAAGCCTGGGGATAAGAAACAGCTAGGTCTCCAGGGCCCAGCTGACTGTGAAAAGCAGGTCAATGATTTCATACGGGATGAGCAGCAGCCATGTGTGGCTGCCACGGCATCATGAGGGACACAGTGCCAGGGGAGGGGATGGCAAGAGGCTGCTGGGACAGATGTCACAGTTCAGTATCACAGGGCTCCTTCCAGACTCAGCTAACCCCTCTAACTCTCAGGAGCACACACTGGAGAGTAGTGCTTATTGTCATTCCACACAATCACAGTTTTGATTCCAGTTTTCAGTAGTATCCCAGAAAAACTGATTTTCATAACTATTTCGTATGCCTTCTTTACTACATGGAAATGAGGCATCCAGTGGGTGAAATTTTAAAAAGTGGGTCCAAGTATCCTATCCATAACAAGTTGGGGATTTATGAGCTGCATGTCTCACTAATGATCCAGTGCTTTCTCTCATATTCACTCTGATTCCCTCACTGGTAGATTAGGGAAGTGCCCCCTGCAAGTCTGTGAGGAGAGTGGGAGAGAAGAGCGGCTCTGGAAGTGTGCACTGCTTTCTCAAGATATAATGTGAACACATAATTAAATGGGCCAGAACACTCTCAAACTGGTGCCATGCTGATCAAATTCATGGATGACTTGAGCCTAGGGAGGTAATAACCAAGAGAATAGATTTAAGATCAAGATCCTTAACTATGACACCTAAAGCACAAGCCACAAAAGAAAAAAAAAAGATAAATTGGACTTCATCAAAATTTTAAACTTCTGTGCATCAAAGGACACCATCAAGAAAGTGAGAAGGCTACCCACAGAATGGAAGAAAAAAACTTGCAAATCATGTATTTGACAGTCAATCATAAAAATAAATTTAAAATTGTAACTTGGTTAAAGCTACATTCAAGCACATGGAGAAAAAAAGGCTAAAATTTATCTATAGGAGAGGTGCCAGGAACTGCTGAGATGAAAGTGGTACATGGGAACAAATGGCCACTCCCCAGGGTTATATCTCCAAGTAGTCAGGGAACAAGGACCTTCCTTAAGTGCCAAGAAGTTGTACTCAGTGGGGAAGGGCCTACCCTACTGGATTCACGAAGTTGAGTCCAAAAAGCCAATTGCCAAAGCAAAGGATAGTGGAAATGTGATTTCCCCATGTATAGATGCTTGCCAAGAACAAGCTTTGTCTAGAAACGTTGGTATAGGGTAAGATTCTGCAAGAGGAGCAGGAAAGGGAGAGTGCAGCACTACAGTGTCTTCTGGACCAAACTCAAGTCAGGGTCTATGAAAAGGGACTGTAAAAAACAAAAACAAGTCAAATGAAAGAAGTGTTCTATTACTGGCAGCATGATGTGATCCTATTCTGTCCTAGCGCCAGAGTTGAGCATAGATGGAGGAGGACATTTCCCCCACATTGGAGCAAACTACTAAGCTTCTGCACATCAGTAGGGGTGACACAGGAAAAGGAACATCAGCACTTTGATGGAGAAAAGGATCCATCCCAGCAGGGGGCATTCACATAGCAATGGAGGAACCATGTGGTATGTGTCAGGAGTGGCCAGGGAAGGAGAGCAGATCCTATCAGGTAGAAGACTAGGCAGCTATGGTCACCCCAAGTCAACATGAGACATCACTAATACCCTTTAAACCTTAAGTTGGGGTCTAATGATCTTGTTGGTAAGCAATAGAAAAAGAAATCATTGTTTTGTTCCTGTGACTGTGACTCTGTTCCATGTCTATGTTCCCAGATTGGTGTAGTCAAGGAAAATGGGAAGACACGTTGGGATAAACATCAAGTCATGGAGTTTGGTTCCAAAAGCCAACTGCCAAAGCAGAGGATGGTAGAAACATGGTTCACAGGACAACCTCGGAAATCAGTTTGAGGCTCTTCTTGATCCTCATGACTCAATCTCTGTGAGTGCCCACGAGACCGTTAACTATCACAGAAAAAGAACGGCTAATTATCCATCTGTCCTCTCACCATTTCTAAGTCGTTGGCTCATAGTAGGGGTTTAGTAAATATTTGTGGAAGGGAGGGGGAGAGAGAGAAGCAAAGATGGAAGGCTTAAATCACACATTCAACCATGTGTTCAGAAAGGCCTTTACTCAGAAATCCTGCCTCCCTTCCACTTGTTAAGGTGCTGGATTTCAGCCAAGGCTGCCAGTGCTTGCATGTGAACACAGCTCAGTGTAATTAAACACCTGAGCCTCCCAAGAGGGATGGAATTAAAAAGACAGCCAAAGGAGAACCTGTGGCTTTTGCCTGTTCCTGGCCTTCCTCCTTGCAAGGCTGGGCCTGATGGATAGTCCCACCGCCCAATAGCCCCCATCACTTTGTGTTTTCGATGTAAGACTGCAGTCTGCTGTTCTCTGTTAATTTGCACATTTGGACCTGGCTTCATAGGGACTCAGAGTTTACTGTAGTTTCTCCAATAGGTACATTCGGCCTCCCTCATATCAAACTCAGGGAGCTCGAAGAAGGGGGTCTGGCCCTAATTTAGTTGCTTACAATCAGGGAGAGGAACATCTCCTCCTCCGCCACCCCCTGCTACCCAGCTCTGGCTCAGCCACCCCCATTCCAGCCCAGACCAGCTCCTCTTCCCGTCTCCTTCCTTCAAGGAGGAACAAAGGGCCATCCTCCTGACCAGGGCAAGCAGGGCATCTGCAGCTCTGCAGAACTCACTGGTGATTTTTTACATATTTGATTTTCTTTTAAAGACTCCTGCCCTTTAATTTTGCTCTTCCTACCAAGACCTCTCTCCTTGCCAAGTTTTCTTGCAGCGACGGTGGGTTTTTATCACCATGTAGCTATGATTCAGAGCCAGACCTCTAGCTGATGAAAGCTAAAATTATTCTCTCTCATGCATGCAGAGAGGACCACAATGGGGAAAAGTGAAAATGGAAACATTTTGTGAGTCTGCAAAGTCACTGTCAGGGGAGGATTTATGGAGTTGGCCGTAACAGCTCCTCATTTTGCCACATCCTCACCAGAAGATTTTCTTCTTGATATTCAGTTCTACAAACAAACCCTTATCAAGCTCTTCTTATACAAAGTGTTGTGCTATCTCTGTTCTCTATTACTAGCTTTGCACATAACACCTTCTCCCTGCCATTACACTCTCTTCCAACACCTACCAAAGTCCCTGGTAGAACGGTTGAACGATTCAACCAAATTAATGAACAAATAACACAGACAAAGGGTAAAGAATGGCATCCACATCAACTAACAGGCCATCTGTGCCTGTGGACTGAACACCAGGCAGAAACAAAGGTTCTAAAAGGAAAGAACCTTTACTTTCATTTATGCCATTTAATTTGCATCATTCCCATTTTCAGATGAAGAAACAGGCCCACGAATTAAGTAGCTTGCTCACCTGACTATTGAGTAGTACGGCCAGGATTCATATCCATGCTTATCTCTTTTGATGCCATGGACTGTCTATGCTATATGCTTATAGAAATGGAAGTTTTGCTCTTGACCTAATGTCAGCTGAACATGCAGCCTGACTGGTTTCATTGACAGTGGAGATGGCTTTCATAAATCATCCTTATTGTCTAGTTAGTTTCCTGTCTGGGTAGCATTGACTCAAAGGGGGCTATCCAGGAGAAAGGGGCAGTCTTTGATGGAAACAAATTGACCCCTATCATGGGCTATGGCATTTTTGGTCTAACAAACTGAGTGATGATCCAAAAATAACTGGTAGAGTCCGCCAAGTAAAAAATCAAGACTGCACCTCAGTGACTTTTCTAAATTGAAGACATGATAGAGATATGGGTGTTCAAAAAATTCAGCAAATTGGCCTTACTGCAATGTGTTGCAATCCCTGTCTCTTGGCACATGATAGATAGGTGGTCACCAAGCACTAGCCAACTACAAAAAGGAGACTTAGGGGCTGACAAACCAAGAGGCACAGAGCAGGTGCTCAGCCCCTCTCTGATGAGCACATCTTTCTTCCTTCCCAAGGGGTGGTGGTTGCTTTCTCTGCAGCCTTCTGCTCCAAGGCCATCCTCATTGCCGATAGTGACTGGAGTGGCAGGTCAGAGTGGTGGAAAGACAATGAGTTTGGGAGTCAGAGATCTGGGTTGCATTCTGGCTCCACCATTCACAAGAAGGTTGACCTAGGGGAAGATAATTGGCCTCCCTGAGCTTCACTTTCGTCACCTGTAAAACTGGGATAATAATACCTATGACTTAGGGGTGTTAGGAGAGGTGAATGAAGAATATGTATAAAGTGTTCTGCACAGAGTATATGTTCAATCATTCATCATTATTAATACTGTTCTTACCTACCCATTGTTGTAAGTGATGCAAATCCTACCCGTTATTCATTGGCCAAGTAAAATCTCGTCATAACACCCTCACTGCCACATTACAGAAATGGCTGTTGTCTTCCCAGGAGTCTGAGAGTTTATTTCATGAACATTTAGTGCTTTCCAGCTTCACATGGTTTTTCCTGTTTACATTTGTGTTTCACAAACTAGATTGTAAGCAAATTGAGGAAGGGAGGGTATCTAATTTTTCCTGCCTTCCTCCACTCATTCAATATTTACTGAGCCCACTGTAGACCAGGGATTTGCTTACACACCCCCTAACCTCAGGCAGGTTGAAGTCCAGTTGGGGAGACATCAACACATCAATGCAACGTGATAAATCTCAGGAAGGCCTTCAGTGCCTGGCCAGGGCTCTTCCCAAATAAATGGGGTGTGTACTGCCTGACCCCTCCTTGACGTCCTCACTGGGGAGAGGCCCCTGCCTGTGTTCCCAGAACAATCTGTCCTTTCCTTAGTGGAAATTCATCTCACTTATTGACTCATCTGGCTCCCCCACCAGACTGCAAGCAATGGGAGGGCAGAGCTTGGGTCTACCTCATTCACTACTCCATCCTCGGTACACACAGTGCCTAGCACAGCGTAGCACTCAAATGAACCCAGAGGTACTCAGCTAACTGCTGATTGATTAAGGTTCTGGGGAATTGCAGGTAAATCTAATATTTGTTTTCTCAGGGACCATACTTACTCATGTATTTTTAGAAGCTATTTCCCTGGTAGGCTTCCCTCCTCCCACCAATTTTAAAGAAGGGAAGGAAAATTCTTTTCTCCTCTGTGTGATTTTTCTCTAGCTGCCTGTAGTTGTCAGTCTAACAGTTGAGAACCACAATAAATTCTTGAGAGAAAGCAGCTGAAGAGGTGAAATGTGATTAATAAAGTTCCTTTGCTGAAAGTGGAACAAAGGGCTTCACCACTCTTTGCCCAGCTTCACCCCTTCTCTTCGAGCTCTGAGGACATCCCACGAAGGGAACAGCTGCCACAATCTCTTGGCATTAGTGTGGCCTGTGGCTTCCAGCACCAACTGCTGTCACGGTGATCTGCAAGAGCAAGAACAGCACTGGGCTGGGAATGATGAGCCCGGCTCCGCTTCTCACTAGCCGGGTGACCATTGGCGAGTCACTCCACAATTTCCTTATCCATAAAATGGGGAGAACACTACCTGCCCCTTGGAGTATTGTGAATTTCAAAGAAGACAACAGACATAGAAGCTAAATAGAAACGAAAGATTTGATTATAGCAACAGCTCCACATGATAATTTCCATTTGGATGGAAATTATATTAAAAAAAAAAAGAAAAAAATTTTGCAAATAAGGTCAGAGATTAATGACCCTCATCAGTTGGCATTCCATCATCACAGTTTCCTAACATCTAAAACTGATAAATTCCTCCATCCAGTGCAGTAATCCAGGAAGGCCCTCAGTGTCTGGCCAGGGCTCTTCCCAAATAAACAGGGTGTGTACTGCCTGACCCCTCCCATGCAAGAATAGTGTCCTCCCATAACATATGCAATCAGGTATTTTGTCACCACAATTATTATTCAAAATAGAGGGGGCCAAGATAGCAGACTAGAAGCAGGCTGCACAACGCCACTCTCGCAGAGAGGCTTGAAAGTAGCAAATACATACCCACCTTTGGCTCCACCATCTGAGTGAGAGCATTGGGAATCTACGGAGAGGAGGTGGGAATGAAGAAGACAGAAGGGGGACAAGCTGCTCAGCAGGACTGGAGGGAATTAGGGAAGGTGCCCACAGGTGGGAAAGGGACAGAGGAGAGAATCCCAGGCTCCACACTTCCCCTGAGGACATTGCAACCAGAGTGGCAGGAGGGCCCCTCCACCTGACCTGACCTGACAGTCAGGTCTCTGTGTCAGTCTGGAGGCTGTTCAGTTGTGTTGCTCCCGAGACAAAGGATGGCTGGCTTGTGAGCCCTGGGTGTTACAGCTGGTGCCATTTTAACAACCCAACCCCAGAATGGTACTTCAGCCCAGGGGTCAGATCTGTGATTACTGCCTTTTCCTTGCCCCTGCCAGGTGAGGAGGGAGTGGGGAATCCCAGCACCTGCACATGCCCCATTGGCAGGTGATGTGCACCACTGCTGCTGCTGCTGCTGCCACCAGGAGACCTAGGCAGAGCAGGAGACCATGGGCCCAGCACCAGCTACTATGGCCTGGATGATGCTCCTCAAACATACTTCCCACAGGCCCAAGGCAAAGCACATGCCTGTGGCCCTTTGTGGCCACTGCCACTGTTGGGACAGCTGGACCACTGCCACCACTGCTACCTAGAAGACCCCAAGTAGGGTGAAAGCAAGAGCAGCTGCCACCTCTGGATCTGGGTGGACTGTACACTGTGGACCCATGCCATGCAAATGTCCTGGGTGTTGCACCCTGCATGTGCCCTGCCCCGCTGCTACCATGCCCCATATGCATGAGTGCTGCACCTAGCGGACCTGCTCCATCTTGCACAGGCACCCTGCCCCATAGGCCCACTGTGTCCTTGGGTCCTGCACGTGAATTGTGACCCACTGGCCCACTTGGAACTGAGGGCCTGCTCTGCCCCCCAGGCCCACTATACCCTGCACATGTATCTCACCCTGCGTGCACCTCACCTCAGGCACATGCCTGGCACCTCAGCTACCCAGGCCTGTGCATGGGAATGCCACACTGAGCAAACCTCCTCCAAACAGCGTGCACACCCTGCTTTACCAGCCAGCCCCACCTCGTGTGCACTCCTTGCACCAGGAGCCGGCCCTGCTACAGGGGCCTAGTGACAACCACAGGGGAGCAGGGGAGACACAGAAGAGCAGTAGCTTTAAAGGCTCACTGTGCATTCACCCCTCTCCTGCCTGGTCAGGCTTCCAGAGTAGGACCCAAACACACCATCCAGGGGCCCACCTATTTTCACCAAGCAACAGAGGTCCAAGCAGAGAACAGGTGTACCATATTAGCTATCTGTTCTGAGCTGAGAGAGGAGTCCCCAGATGAGAAGGCACCATCATAAAAATGCTGACAACATGAAAAAACAGGCTGCCTCAACACCCCCAAAGGATCACAATAGCTCTTCAGTAATGAACTCCAACCAAAAGGAAATTGTTGAAATGATAGATATGGAATTCAGATTTAGGATGGCAAGTAAGATGAATGGAATTGAGAAGAAGGTAGAAAACCATCTCAAAGAAACCAAAAAAATAATTCAGGACATGAACAAAAAATTCGCTAAAGAGATAGAAACATTAGAAAAGAGATAATGGAACTTAAATGAAAGAATCACTTAGGCAATTTCAAAATGCAGCTGAGCTTTAACAACAGACTAGACCAAGCAAAAGAGCTTGAAGACAAGGATTTTGAAATAATCTAGTTAGTAAAAAAAAAAAAATGCAGAGTAAAGAACAAAGAATGAACAATAACTGAGAGAAATATGGGAGTATACAAAGTGAATGAATACAAGAATTACAGGTATCCCTGAGGGGGGAGAAGAAAAAGCAGAAAGCATGGAAAACCTATGTGAAGGAATAATAGTGGAAAACTTCCCTGGTATCACTAGAGGTTTAGATATCCACATACAAAATGGTCATTGAACACATGGAAGATTCATAGCAAAGAGGATATCAACAAGACACACAGCCATCAGCCTGACCAATGTGAAGGAGCAAATGCTACAAGATACGAGATGAAAGCAACAAGTAGATTCCAAATGGAAACCCATCAGACTAACAGCAGACCTATCAGCAGAGACCTATCAAGCCAGAAAGGATTAGGGTCCCATTTTTAGTCTTCTTAAACAGAATAACTGCCAGCCAAAAATTTTGTATCCTACAAAAGTAAGTTTCATAAATGAAGGAGAAATAAAGTCTTTCCCAAACAAGAAAACACTAAGAGGATTTGTCACCGGTAGACCTGCCCTATAGGAAGTGCTTCAAAGTGCTCTATACATGGAACAGATCAGTCAATAACCAACAGTGTAAAAACACCTGAAAGTAAAAGCTAACAACTCTTATAAAATAGTAACACAAGAGAGAAAACAAAGCAAGTAGGAATCATTCAAAATGATGAACAGAACAATATCGCACATATCAATACTAACATTGAAAGTAAACAGTATTAATGTTCCTTTTAAAAGCTATAGGCTGGCGAAATGGGTGAAAAAACATGCCCCAAGTGTATGCTGTCTCTAAGAAACCCATCTAACTCCCAAAGACTCTCATAGTCTCAAAGTAAAGGGATGGAAAAATATTCCATGCAAATGGAAACCAAAAGTAAGCAGGAATAGCTATTCTCATATTAGATAAAATAGACTTCAAATCAACAATGATAAAAAAGACAAAGATGGTTATTACATAATGATAAAGGAGGCAATTCAGCAAGAAAATATAAAAATCCTAAATATATGTGCACCTAACACAAGAGCTCCCAGATTCATAAAGCAAATTCTACTAGAGCTAAGCAAAGAAACAAACAGCAGCATCATAATTTCTGGGGACTTCAATACTCCACTGACAGAACTAGGCAGATCATTGAGGCAGAATATCAACAAAGAAACACTGAACTTAAATGGGACTCTAGAACAAATGGACCTAACAGCCATCTACAGAACATTCTACCGAAAAACTGATGAATACACATTCTTATCAGCACATGGACATTTTTCAAGGTAGATCATATATTAGCCCACAAAACAAGTCTCAGCAAGTTCAGAAAAATCGAAATCATTCCATATATCTTCGCAGACCACAGTGGAAAAAACTAGAAATCAACTCCAAGAGGAACTCTCAAATCTACACAAAGTCATGAAAATTAAACAACCTGCTGCTGAACTATCCTTGGGTCAATGATGAAATTAAGACGGAAATCAAAAGACTTTTTCAACTCAACAATAAACATGATACATGCATCCAAAAATCTATGGAATACAGAAAAAGCAGCCTTAAGAGGGAATTTCATAGCCTTAAATGCTTACATGAAAAAGACAAAGATCACAAATTAACAACCTAATGTCATACCTCAAGGAACTAGAAAAAGAAGAAGAACCCAAACCCTAACCTACCAGAAGAAAAGAAATAAGAAATAAGAAGGCTCAGAGCAGAACTAAACAAAATGGAAACAAACAAACAAACAAAAAATACAAAGGATCAATGAAACAAAAAGTTGGTTTGTTAAAAAGATAGACAAAATCGATAGACCTCTAGCTAGGTTAATCAGAAATAGAAGACAAAGGACTCAAATAAGCTGAATCAGAAATGAAAAAGGAGACATTACAGCTGATACCACACAAATACAAAATATCATCCATGACTACTATGGAAACCTCTAGGCATACAAACTAGAAAGTCTAGAGGAAATAGATAATTTTTTGGAAACATGTGACCCATCCCCCCAAGCTTGAATCAGGAAAAAATAGAAATCCTGAACAGACCAATAACAAGTAACAAGTTTGAAACAGTAATAAAAACTCTCCCAACAAAAAAAGCCCTGAACCAGATGGATTCACAGCCAAATTCTACCAGAACTACAAAGAAGAACTGGCACCCATTCTACTGAAACTGTTCCATACATCGAGAAGGAGGGAATCCTCCCTAACTCATTCTGCAAAGCCAGTATCACCCTGATACCAAAGCCAGGAAAGAACACAACAAAGAAAGAAAACTACAGACCAATATCCCTTATGAACATACATGCAAAAATCCTCAACAAAATACTAGCAAACCGAATTCAACAGCATATCAAATGTAACAGCATATCAAAAAGATAATCCATGATGATCAAGTGGCTTCATCCCAGGGATGCAAGGATGGCGCAACATACATAAATCAATACATGTGAGTCACCACATAACCAGAATTAAAAACAAAGATCATATGACCATCTCAACAGATGCAGAAAAAGCATTTGATACAATCCAACACCTTCATGAAAAGACCCTCAACAAAGTAGGCATAGAAGGAACATACCTCAAAATAATAAAAGCCATATATGGCAAACACACAGCCAACATCATACCAACTGGGGAAAAGCTGAAAGCATTCCTCCTAAGAATGGGAACAAAACAAGGGTGCCCACTGTCACCACTTCTATTCAACATAGTACTGGAAGTCCTAGCCAGAGAAATCAGGCAAGAGAAAGAAATAATGGGCATCCAACTTGGGAAAGATGAGGTCAAACTATCCCGGTTTGCCAACAATATGATCTTATACATAGAAAACCCTAAAAACTCCACCAAAAGACTTCTAGAATTGATAAATTCAGTAAAGTTTTGGGTTGTAAAATTAATGTGCACAAATCAGTAATATTTCTATACACTAATAACAGTCAAGCTGAAAATCAAACGAAGAACTCAATACCATTTCTGGTAATTACAAAGAAATTAGATACCTAGGAATATACCTAACCAAGAAGGTGAAAGATCTCCACAAAGAGAACTACAAAACAATGATAAAATAAATCATACATGACACAAACAAATAGAAAAACACCTCATACTCATAGATTGGAAGAATGAAGATTGTTAAAATGTCTTTACTGCCCAAGTGATTTATAGATTCAATGTAATTCCCATCAAAGTTCCAATGTCATTTCTCATGGATCTAGAAAAAATAATCCTAAACTTCATATGGAACCAAAAAAGACCCCAAATAGCCAAAGCAGTCCTAAGCAAAAAGAACAAATCTAGAGGCATCACATTACCTGACTTCAAATTACACTATAAGGCTATATAGTAACCAAAACAGCATGGTACTGATATAAAAGTTGACACAAAAACCAATGCAACAGAATAGAGAGCTCAGAAATAAAACCATATAGCTATTACCAACTGATTTTTGACAAAGCATAAATTGGGGAAAGGACATCCAATTCAATAAATGGTGCTGGGAAAATTGGAGAGCCACATGCAGAATGAAACTAGATCCCTATTCTCTTACCATATACAATAATTAATTCAAGATGGATTTAAGACTTAAATGTAAAACCTGAAACCATAAAAATTCTAGAAAAAAACATAGGAAAAACTCTTCTGGACATTGGCTTAGGTAAAGAATTTATGACTGAGACCTCAAAAGCAAATAGAGCAATAATAAAAATAAACAGGACTTAATTAAACTAAAAAGTTTCTGCACAGCAAAGTAAATAATCAACAGAGTAAATAAACAACCTACAGAATGGGAGAAAAAATTTGCAAACTATCCATCCAATAAAGGGATAATACCTAGAATCTGCAAAGAACTCAAAAAAATCAGCAAGAAAAAAACACATATCCCCATCAAGAAGTGGGCAAAAGACCCAGAGTCTTCTCAAAAGAAGAGACAAATGCCAAACAAACATATGGAAACAATGCTCCACATCACTAATTATCAGGGAAAGGCAAGTTAAAAACACAGTGAGATACCACCTTACCCTCTCAGAATCACCACTATTAAAAAGTCAAAAAACAATAGATGTTGGCACGGTTGTAGTGAAAAGGGAATGCTTATACACTGTTGGTGGGAATGTAAACTTGTACAACTGCTATGGAAAGCAGTATGCTGATTCCTCAAAGAACTAAAAGTAGACCTACCATTCAATCCAGCAATCCCACTACTGGGTATCTATCCAAAGGAAAAGAAGCCATTTTATAAAAAAGATACCTGCACCCGAACATTTATTGTAGCACAATTTACGATAGCAAAGATATGGAATCAACCTAAGTGCTCATCAACTGATAAGTGGATAAAGAAAACGTAGTGTGTGTGTATATATATATATACACACACACACACACCAGGGAGTACCAGTCAGCCATAAAAAACAAGGAAATAATGTCTTTTGCAGCAACTTGGATGGAACTGGAGACCATTATCCTAAGTGAAGTATCTCAGGAATGGAAAAACATACACCACATGTTCTCACTTACAAGCGGGAGCTAAAGGAAGGATGTATATGGTCATAAAGAGCAGTACTGGACACTGGAAACTAAGAAGGTCGGTGGGTGGGAGGGGGTGAGGGATAAAAATCCACATATCGAGTACAATGCACAGTATTCTGGTGATGGGTACACTGAAAGCCCTGACTTCAGCATGATACAATTTATCCACGTAACAAAAATCACCCGTATCCCCTAAATTTTTGAAATAAAAAAACACCAAAATAGTAGAGGTATCTTCCAGGGAAAGCACCCCCTCCCTGCCATCTCTCCACTGCCCCTTTCTCTCCCCAACTCTTTACTCTGTACCCCCCAACACACACACATTGCACAGGACACTTTGCGCTGCCACATTCCAAAATAATCAGCAAGGAGAGCAATAAAACAAAGGGCAAGACTTTGTTGTCAGATAAAACTGGATTCAAAACCCAGTTCAGCCACCTCTTAGACTGTGACCTTGAATAAGTTATTTTGTGTCTCTGAACCTCAGTTTTCTTATCTGCAAAACAGGGATGAGAACATCTATTTATGGGGTCGCTGGTCAGTAAAAAGTTCCCAGCATGACTCCTGGAATGTCTTGAGTGCTCAGTGCATGACTGTTTCTAGTCCCTTCTCCAGGGGAGCACCCCTGTTGCTCCTGCACCGCATCCTGCCCAGTGAAGACCCTGTCAGTCAGGCCTGGACAGTGATGCCTGGAAGGCCTCCCCAACCACATGAAATAACTTCTCATTTAAGAGCCTCCCCTAACTTGCTCTGCAGTCAGGCCAATTGTTTTTAAGCTTTGTATCTAGGACACTCGCATCCAGATATACTTATATTTAATGACCTATACATTAAACACTACAATGCACCTGATATTTTATGCAAGTTCAAATTCTCTTAAAGTAGAACACACCCAAAGGACTAATAAACGGTTGAGAAACATTATTGTTTGTTGAGTCCTATAAATGTGCTATAAGAGAGGAAACACAGGAGCAGAGAGCGAGCTACCATTGTTTGAACACCCCATGTAGAAACACTGGGCTAGATACTTTGCATCATTTTGTTTTTCCAGCCTCAAATGGTACCTCCATTTTCAGGTAAGGAAACTGCCAAAGGTCAAAGCATTAATCAAGGGTTGCAGTGGGCCTGGATGCCAGGACTGGTCAGTTCCAAAGCCCCACTCTTTCCTGTACTCCAGCAGCATGTGCCCAGGCACAAGGAGTACAGGAAGAGCAGGAAGATCACAAGTCCTACCCTCCAGAAGCTTCAAGTCTCACCAGAGCTGGACAAAACATACAGCAAGCAGGAAAAATAACTATGATGTCATAAGATTGTTCATAGAGCAGTATAAAGTAAGTGCAAGTGAATAAACACAAACCAGGGTCCATCAGCCTTAGGAGCACAAAGTAACTAAGGGTTGAGAAGGGGGTGGGAGTAAGCAGCGTTAGTTTTCTGGAGGAGAGGAGAAAGGGATGCGGAAGACAGATGCAGTCTGAGGTTGTGTCAAAGATGGGGATATCCAACTGAAATGCACGGTGGCAGGCAGAACTTTTAAAAATATCAGGTTCTAGAGAAAAGCAAGCTGATTTGCTGGCTGGAAAAGAACTCTAAGAATAAATGAGAAATGAAAGGTTATTTCTCCCACAGCATTCTGAATGCTGCCCCATTTCCCAAAATAAACATAAACCAAAAATGAAATTAAACAGCATTCTCATGCTCCTGAGAAGGGAGCAGCAATTATTATTTTCTTTTTTCTAAGAACAGGAAAGAAAGAATTAACTGGGAAGAGCGAGAAACAATCACTGTTATTAACAACAGTAAAATCATGGCATCTGAATTTTAAACTTTTTCCAAGAGCTGTCATACATCATTATCTCATTTAGTTTTCACTTCTATCAAGTGAGATTGTCAGGACAGCCTCTTACCTCTAATCCACAAAAATTAAAGGGTACAACCCAAAGCACAGAGCAGATCTAGGACTTGAGTCTCTCAACTACCAATTCAGGGATAAAGCTACAACAGGGTCTGCCTGTCCTGGAGGGCTAATGGTTCCCGGTATTAATTGAGTGAAGATGAGGAAAACGAAGCAAGCTGAGGCAGACACTGCTAGTCACCCCCTAATATATGTTCTCCTTATCTATATTACTGTACTCCTACCTGGGCCCATGACCACCCAGAGTAAAGACTATATTGCCCAGCCTCCCTTGCAGCTCAGGGTGGCCAGGTTACCAAGTTCCAGCCAGTGATGTGAACAAAAGTATTAGATAACTTCCTAGTCTTGTTCTCAAAGGGAACTTCCCCTTTCTCTTCTTTCTACTTTCTGGAATAAGAACATATGGCTGAAGTTGGAACAGCCATATGGGATCCCCATATGGAAGTCATGTGTTGAATATAGCATAGAAGTTGGGTCTCTGATGACTGCAGAATAGCCAGACCAACCCTAAACTTTTGGGAAACCTTGTTGATGCCACTATCACTTTGGGTCTCTGTCCTGCAGCAGAATCCATATGCTATAAAAAAAGAAGCTTTGCCAATGGCACTGAAGACCCCTTCCAAAACTCCAGGCTTTCTCAATTGTTCAAATATTTATTAAGAGTTCCCTATGTGTTTGAAGTCTCTTAAAAGTATAATTACAACCTTCTGGGAGTTGTAACCCACATCATTTTTTAAAAAAACAGTATATTGCAAAACTGGAATGCAAAAACGGATATTCAGCAAAAGTGAAATGGAAAGAAATAAGAAATCTTTACATAAGGCCATGAAGGAGGCAGGGAAAAAATCCCTACTTGAATGTAAGTGACAATCCGAACTGAAGTGAGGCCACAAAGCACACTGCTCGGCTACAAGTGGGTTAGGTAGCAGGGTCAAGTGTCCAGGGGTGCAGTAGCTAGTGTTCCTTCCCCCTAGGAGAGAAGGCAATATAAGGAAACCACTAGGGGTAGGCCCAGTTGCTGTCTGGAACCTCCCAAGCCTGGGGGGTGGTTGCCTGAAGCATTGATCAGGATGGTATCTGGCCTAGAAGAACTAGAAGGAGAGGTTCTTCTGCACAAACAGATGCTCAGGAGGGCCCCTTTAGCACTGACATTCAGCTAGGGTTTTAAGGAGCTGAGGTGGAGGAGGACTGGGAAGAAAGGATTGAATTCAAAGAGACAGGTGTTGTGCAGTGCTGAGGGCTTGGGGGTGGACAGCGTCTAGAGGAGTATGACGTCTAGACCCTCTGCCATTATCGGAGAGAAAGGAAATGGATGCGGCTGACTTATAATGACAGGATGACAGCAATGACATTATGAGGAGACAATTGGAAAAGTGCAAAGCCCATATTTAGAAAATGGGGAACTGTCTCTTCACCATCAAATTCTCCCTGGAGAGCTCCCTCAGCCAGGGTCACGTCCCTAACCTGAGACTGAGACTTCCCAAATAAAGGGACTCTTCCCCTGACAATTCTTCCTCCTTTGAGGGATTCCCTCAGAGGCCAAGGCAAGGCTTAGCCATGCTGAAGACTCCATCTCTAGGCCTTTGTCACTGTCTGGTGGGCCAATAGGTCTTATCTCTGTCCTTCCCACCCTCCTCCACCTCCCCCAGACTGTCATCTCCTTGACAGTGCCAACTAAGGCAGTAGCCTCTGAATCCTTAGCACGTAGCCTTGCACCTGTCGGGGAAGGCAGTATGCGCCTGTTGAACGGGGGAGATCCTCACCCAGATGTCACAGAGAGGGCTGGTGTGGCCTGTGCTTCTTTTAGCATCACCAACACGTAGGAGAGACGTGTGCAAAAAAGTGAGTCTATTCACCACACCTTAGGGTGAGTCCTTGTTAGAAACTACACCAGACTCACACAAGGAGGGCAGGGAGACCAGGCAGGGACTGGCTTGTTCCGGGTCCAGGCCAAGACTCCAGAATGGACGTTAGACATAAAACCAGGCAGTTGGAGACATCATCCATCCCCTAAACCCAGAGCTAATCACAAGACCTCATTTTAGCCAACAGTTTTCACCTTTCCTAATGCATTTTTTAAAATCAGAACTGAGAAAGGTGAGCTAGCTTGAAAATATTTAGTTTTCCTACTTCCTGGCATCCTCTGGGAAATTAGCTAAGTTGTAATGAGATGTTCAGAGCATAGATCAGAGAGAAGAAGCAACAGAAAGCTTGGATAATCTGTATTACGGTTAATACACTGCAACAGAATAGCCAAGAAATATTACTGAGACACGTAAAATTCAATGCAAAGAGGAAAAAATCATAACGTACCCACTACTTCAAAAGCCCACTGGCTTTGTGCCTCTTTTTACCCCTTAAGGAATGCTAGGCCTGACTGCCAAGGTGACCTGGGAGGAAGGCAGCATCAAGCCCTTGGCATAAATGCAGGTTGTGATCAATGCTTCCCATCACTAGAGATCTCAATTCTGGTGTCAGTCCAATCCTGTGAGCTGTACAGGAAAGAGGTAAGTGTTCACATGTGTACACACAGGCAAAGCAAGACAAACAAGAACCCCATAAATCTAATAAGACATCATCAGCAGTTGTCCTGAACAAAGGTTGTTTGGAATGTGAGTTTACAAGGGTAATTACTAACGCATTACACAGAGTGCAATAACTTTCCTGTTAGTACAAAATTTGCCCAGACGTGTGTCACACAGAGAGTAAAACAGCTGTAACAGTAAGTGACAGGTTGTTGAAAAATAGCTCATTTCCTAAGCACCTGGTCCCGAGTCTGTACCATAATCTTGTTTTTAAATTAAAATGACAACAACAAACAAGCAGAGAAAGTTTCCACTGCAGAAACTGCTGGCTTGTTAAAGTTTACGGAGAGAATTTTCAATGTGTCAGTGTGCAAATGTGGAGAGACTGTGGAAGTCTGTGTCGTTAGGCCATAACATCACAGGAGAGAGGCCTGGATATGAATCCTGTCTCTCCTGCCTTCTAGCCCCGTGTTCTTGGGAAAGTGAGTTAACTTCTCTGAGCCTCCATTTCCTTATGAAATGGAGATAATAATCTCTAAAGTATACAGTTGTCATGAGCAGTAGAAATCATATGTAGCGTACTTAGCACAGTGCCTAGAAAATAACAAGTGTTCAGGAAATGGTGTTAAATAGACTTGCTTGACTAAACATCACAGTTGGCTGCATAATGCAGAGGTGAATACTCATGTATTGCACTTTTTTTTTTTAAGCAATAGAAACATCACCTGACTCTGAGAAGGTGGTGGGAGAAGAAAGGTGGTAACAGTTGAGGTTTTCCCTGGAGACCCATATTCAGGAAATTATGATCTCCACAGAAGAATGGTTTTGGAAAAAAACCAATTGCTTATCCTTATTATATGCCACCAGAACTGTTTTCTTTTCTTCCAGGTAAGAAGTTGCAGGGTAATCTTCCCAAATTTGAAAGCCTCTGGGGAGTCCATGAAATGAAGTCCATTTTCTAACTGACCACTCTTAGCAAATTCTCTGTAATGGATGTAATGAGGTATTTAGACTGACAAAGTGTCTCATCTGCCCTGTAAGAGAAGGAAATCAAATCGTGTCCTGAGCACAGGGCATCTGGTCGTTTACTGGGTGCCCCAACGCTCACAAAAATGCTGCAGGCACTGCCTAAGAAATAGGCGCAGTTAATGCTAAAACAGTTTTAGAAGAATAAAGGTCTTAAATCCTTTTCTGTGCCACGAGAAAGCACCTCAAGTTCTAATTAAGCTGAAGCAATTAGCCACCCACAGACCCTAAAGGCTGCTTCCCATGGCCAGCCAATCATCTCTATTAAAACCCATTTTACAATAAGGAGCAAACCCAAAAGCTGCATTGGCACACACTTCCCACAAATCAATTACCCCCTTAGACACATTCCGTAAATACTCTCAGGCAAACTCTGCCTGCAGAGAGGGCTTTTAGGAAAGGACTGCATCAGACATGATGAGGTAGTTGTGTAAAAGGAGGTAGGAAGCAGCAAATGTGACAATTTGGGGTAACAAAATCCACTTACAAAGTGGGATGCTGGATCTCTGGTCAGTTGGACAAGGCAAGGCAAGCCGAAGCCTCAGGTGTCCCTGGTTGGTGTAAGAGTTAATTCATCAACTGCACCCTGAAGGAGCACATCAAGCAAAAACGTTTCTGCCTGTGGAACCAGAGCCCAAGAGTCTTTATGAGTAACCAGACCACTGTCCAAACTGATACTTCGCCAGAGACTGTTCTCTCCCATGTCAATTTGTCATTTTTTGAAGTGCCAACAGGGTGCACTTGGCAGTTTCACAATGAATTGAATCCACATAAGCGCATATACTTTCTTCCCTTCACCTCTCCCCAGTTAGGTCCACTCCTACCTAAGACTCCCTTTAATGAAGGTAGTTCATTGTCTGCAGCCAAAAGTTGTTTCTAGACTCAGCAATAGGAACAGTCATACTACGGTTAATAGGTAAGTGACTCAGATTTAAGTATCGTCCTCAAGAACTAGGGTTGTTTTTCAATGCAGTCAAGTTATTCCAATAACCTGTTACTTTTCAACCAATGAGAGCCTCTTTTTTTCTGTGTGTGGTTTTTCTTTCTTTCTTTCTTTTTTTTTTTTTGAGTTGGAAAATTTCTCGACTATCAAGCAGTCATCAAAAATGTTGATCTAGACTGGCACTATCCAATAGAAATAAGATGTAAAATTTTCCTAGGAGCCACATTTAAAAGGAAAAAACAGATTAAATTGTAGTATTTTATTTAACCCAATATATCTAAAATATTATCATTTCAACATATAACCAATATAAAAGATAATTAATGAGATGTTTTATATCCATTTTTCATGCATTCTTTTTCTTGTATGATATTGGGCTGTGCAGACCTAGAGCTATGTTTAAATTGACCCTTAGCATGATGACTGTAATTAACAATACTATAATGTATACAGGAAATTTGCTAAACGAGTAGATTTCAAGTGCTCTCACCAAAAAAATGGCAACTATGTGAAGAGATGGATATGTTAATTTGCTTCACTGTAATCATCTCACTGTGTATATGTACAATATATCAAAACATTACATTATACACCTTAAATATATACAATTTTTATTAAAAGGCAAAAACAAAAAAATAGACATGAAAGACTTCCACGATTCACTGTTCTACGAACAGTTTACCAAATTGTATGTGTAGCATGATCTTATTTTAACTTTATAAAAATCTGTATCTGTGTGTTCTGATATGCATAGAAAATAGTCTATAGGGAAGACACCAAAAGTAATAGCAGTTACCTCTGAGAGGTAGAATTATGGACAGTCTTTATTTTCAACTTTGTATTCTTTTGTATTTTCTAAATTTTTTTGCAGTGAACATGTACTGCTTTATCAGAATAACTATAAAGCTAATCTTAAAAAAATTTTTGTCCCTTGTTTTAAGTTATTATAACCCTGATCCTGCTGACACAGTAGCCATTGCCCTATTTCCAGCTAGCAGAAGGGATGGCCAAACAGTGTGTCCCTACCACCCCTCCCCCATCACTGTCATACTTACAGCCAATCATCATGATGGCCACTGCAAAGATCTTCTCGATGTCTGTGGATGGGGCAATATTCCCAAAGCCCACACTGGTGAGGCTGGTCATGGTGAAATACAATGAGGAGATGTAGACAGAATTCTTGCTGGGACCACCTTCCCACTTCCCTGAGCCAGACCCATTAAATTGGTAAGGGGTGCCAATGTCCATCGCCAGTTGGTAGAGCCAGCTGTTGTTGCGGATCGTCTTAGTGTCCTCATCGAAGATCTCATAGTCCCCGATGCTGTACCAGATGCAGGCCATCCAGTGTGCAGCCAGCCCAAACACACAGACCAGCAGGACCAGCACAGCAGCTCCATATTCAATGTAGTGGTCCAGCTTTCGGGCCACTCGCCCAAGGCGGAGCAGCCGGACAACTTTCAAAGAACTGAACAAGCTGCTGATGCCCTGTGAGAAGAGGAACATGGCATCAGGGCCAAAGAACCAAAGATACTACTACTTGCCCTCCTCCCCACCTGGACTGTTATTTAAAGTATAGTATATGTCTATGATACGCAATATTATGCAACTCTTAAAAAAATAAAATTAGGATTTTATTCCCAGATGTGTGGAATGGAGATTTCCATTAGCTTTTTCCTACTTCCATTGAAAAGCAAATAAACAAGCAAACAAAACAAATATAATTAGAATTATATTTTGCATAAGTAAACAAATATATGAGTACGTTTCCATATCATAACTTACTTTAAAACTTTAAAGGGTTGCATAATATTTCATATTGCATAATATGAAATATTTTAAGGTTTGAATATTTCATATTGCATAACATTTTATTATAATTTTATTATACACAAGTATGCAAATATATGTGTGTTGGAAAATGGTTAGGAAACACACTAAAACATTAATAGTGGTTATTGCTGCATTATCAAGTTATGGAATTACAGGAAGTTTTTTGTTATATTTGTATATTTCTTATATACTTATATAGTTAATTTTTATAATTAGATTGTTACTTTTATAATTTTAAAAAGATATATAAAAACAAATAGGTGAAAAAAGCTAAAAATCAATTAAAGAAATAGCTGAGAAGAATAAAGAAATAAGATTCTATTTTCTTAGGAAAGTTATAAATTCTTGAAAGGCTACATCACTTCTGTCAGGCCAGGGATTATACAATCAGACACCATCTACTTAAACACGGTCAATCAAGGAACCTGAGAGCTAAAAGGAACCTTCTGATTTCATCTGGTCAAGGCTCTACCCTTCTGGCTGGTGTCCACTGACCCAGCCAGGCCAGGCCTATTCTCCAAATAGTAGCTCTCTAGGGAAGAGCATTGTGGTGTGAAAAGAACACCAGAGTAGATATCTGGACAATGTGGCCTGAGACCCATACTAGCCACTTTAACTTGCTGCAAATTTGGATAATTCAGTTACCTTTCGATTCCCTTCTCTAGACAATGAGGGAGGTGGATTGAGGAGCTCTAAATCTTCTCCAAATGCTAACATACTCTTATCTCCAAAGACAGTTAAAACATACTACAGAAGTCATACTGTTTAAACCCCAAAAACTCCTGTTCTAAGATGATTACAAGATATATGCAAGGGAAATTCCATTAGCTTTTTACTACTTCCATTAAAAAGAAATAAACAAGCAAACAAAACAGAGACATTTCTTTGAATCAAGACATTGTCCTCCCTTATATAGCAAAAATCCAAGGAAGGAAGATGTCCTTCAGCAAATAGATTGAATGATTTTTCACTATCTAAACACTAGACAGTACTAGGTCACTGCTATTCTCTCTTGTCCACTATTTCCTTAATGACAACACCCCAAGGGTCAGGTTATGTCACAGACAGAATGAAAATGTATAAATGCTTTCTGACAAGCCTGTGTCAGAGACTCACCAAAGCTGTTTCCTCTTCTTGAACACACAGCTAAACTATATTTTCCCATCTCCTTCCATCTGGGTGGGTCCCTGGGACTAGTTCTCGCCAGTGGAATGTGAGGTGAAATGTGTGTCACTTCTAGGCCAATGCAGTTAAAAATAAGTACGCTTTCTTTACATGCTTTTTCCTCCCCTAGAATGCCTTCCAGATGAGGCTAGTTAGATCTTGAGGCCATGTATTGAAGATGGTGGACCTACTATGTGAAAGGAGCCTGGGTCCCTGAAAGACTACATGGAACACCCCTCACCCCCAATCTACTTGAATTGTATTGTGACATAAATGAGAAAGAAACCTCTGAAATAAGCCACTGAAACGTTGGGGGATATTCATTACACTAGGTAGTGTTAGCCTACCCTGAAAAATACAGAGCCCTTCTGAACACTTAAACTGCATGTAGCATAGCCTTGGCAATACAGATCAGAAATCAGGTTGTCACACAAATTATTTTTGTTGAGGTGAGAGTGGGAGAAGTAAGATTTATGGCCCTTTAAAAAACAATAGTTTCATAGCCATACAACTTACTACAAAAATAATCATTTCTTTCACCATCAAATTGGTACTAACTGATCAACACTTACATCACACACGGCAATAATATTCATCAGGGGGCGGGCAGGCGGGAGGGGGGCGGAGGGGATGGGACAACTCTCACTGAATGGATGCCGGGAGCACAGTTTGGGGGATGACCACGATTGTAGCTCTGACACGGGCAGTGCATGGGCAATATATATAGCCAAAGTGTTGCACCCCCATAATATTCTGAAATTAAAAAATAAAAAATAAAAAAATAAACAGATTTTTGGAAACGATTTTAATCACTGAAAAAAAAAAAGAAAAAACCCCAAAATAATCATTTCTTGTCCAACATATACAAGCAAATGGCTGGATGCAAGAATAATAAAGGATTTTTCTAGACTAAGGGACTATATTCCCAGGGTCAGTCTCATCCAAACAGTTAACGTTGACAAAGTTCACTGTTGGTATATCCAATACTCCTCCCCTGGGTCTCCTTTTCTCTCTCTCTGCTTTTCTCAAAAACTTGCTATGCAGAAAGGGCTGAGAAAATCCTCATATTAAAGGACAAAAGGCGAATGAGGGTAGATGGATATCCTCTCTCCACAGGGCACTTACACTCTAGCAGAGGAGAAAACCTTGGGAAAACAATTTCTAATAGTGGAATTAAAAGCACCTACAGCCTGCATGAAGGAGATATTTTAGGAGGCATAGGAGCCTTTTTGATGACTCAGAAATCACACACCATGTAACCAGCCACCTACTCTCCACCTCCTCATAAGGAGGTCCCTGAAATCATCTTTCAAAGCAGTTCTAGTCTGAAGCAGAACTTATTGCCTAGGGCAAAATTGCCTTTTCATTTTTTCCTCACTCACACTCAATTCAAAGCAACATTTATGGAGAACCTACTATGTACTCCTTGTGCTAGTGCTATACGGGAGAGATTAAAATGACACTTTGTTTTCTTGTTCTCTGTTGTCTCTCCAGTGCCTGAACTACGGAAGGTGCTCAGTAGGAAGACGGGAAGGAGGAATAATAAGCACAATAACTAGTGAGAGATACAAGATATGGTTAGCGAAAAGATATTTCTACCTAATAACTGAAGAACTGGAGAGCTAAGAAAAAGCATAGAATTCACCTAGTCCTTTGCACTCATTGAAGTATAGAGAAAAAAAAATTCACCCGGTCTAACTCCTCTGAGTTTAGCAATGTCTTCTAGAGCTCCCTTAGAGAATGGTCATCCAGCCTATCCTTGACCATTCCCCTTGACCGCTCCTACTCCAACTGCCTCTGAAGATCCCATTCTGTGGCAGTCATTCATGGACATAAACAATGGGGTCCCATCACCTTTCCCATCTCCTTCTCACTTCATCCCTCCTTCCTTCTCTGTCCCTTCCCAGTGGCCACCACAACACATGCAATCACTACCCAAAGCCCATGCAATCCTCTAGCCATATACTCTAGATGTCTCACACATCCCACATAGTAGGTGCACAACTGTAACACTGTGCCTACTCAGACTGGTCCCTCAGTCAAGAATGTCCAGCATTTCTCTTTCTGTGTACTAGTCATACTTCAGGCTTGTCACCACCTACACCCTGAAGCCTTCCATGATTACCTTGTAGTCACAACCAGTCACTGACTCCTCCACATGTCCACAGTATTCTGTACCCATTACCACTTGAACACATTGCCTTGCATTAGTTTCCTCTAACAATTTCCCCAACTATACCAGGAACTATATCTTCCTGAAGGCAGAAGCCATTTGTTATCCATTTTAGAAGCCCCAAGTATTGGGTTGAATAGGGTCCCCTCAAAATTCCATGTCCTTCTCAGAAGCTCAGAATGTGACCTCATTTGGAAATAGGGTCATTGCAAGTATAGCAGTACTAGAATAGGGAGGACCTTTAATCCACTATGTCTGATGTCCTTATAAGAAGAGAAGAGATGGACACAGGGGGAGAATATCATGTAACAGATACAGATACAGAGATTAGAATGATACATTTTCAAGACAAGGAATGCCAAGGATTGCCAGCACCACCAGAGGCTAAAAGAAAGGCCTGCAATAGATTCTCTCCATGGCCTGCCAATACCTTGATTTTAGACTTCTAGCCTCTAGAACTGTGAGAAAATTAATTTCTGCTGTATTAATCCACCTACTTTGTAATAGCATGTTACAGAAGTCCTAGGAAACTGATTCCCCCACACAAGGTCTAGAGCACAGTGCCCTTTCAGAAAGGATCTTGAACATTCCCTAAACTAAATTGAAGAATTTGAATTATTTGAGAAATCTTTCTCATTTTAAAGAACCTCTGGAACAATATAAAACAAGCACTTCTTCATTGTGTTATTTATCTATGTTTATACAGATACTCTATTACATAGTTGTGTAAGTTATCTTTTATTACATTAACAGCTGGAATGCTAGCTGTTTAAAAGTATTTCAAGCTATTAATTTGAATTTTTTTTTCTTATTTGCCTGAAGTTCAGTAGATGAGATAAATAAAACAGAATACTGCAAACATTTTTTAAAAATTTTTAGTACACTAAAAACATGACAGCACCATATGGTAGAGAATCACATTTCCCTCAGAGACTTCTTGCATCAGAAAACTTCATCACCCCTAAACTGCCAGAACTGCTGCAAACTGTGCATGCCCAACAGGAAATAAGGGCCAGCCTGCCTGGCACCCACCACCACCAGATATGCTTCCCCCATGATCAGTAGAGCTACTTCACCTGGCATATACCTTCCCAGGGCTTGAGAATCATCCTGCCAGGCAGCTCCCACACTCAGCAAAGCTGTGCCACTACCTCCACTAACAACTGCAATCTAGGCCACAGAAGCACTCGCAAATACTGCTGACAGTGATTACAGCCAAAGAAATCACCTGGAGACTACGTTACTGCACCTACCCAGAACAAAAACCAAAGTGCCCTACCCAATTGACACTATAGGACACACCCACAGGAAAGAGTCCTTCCCTATGAAAGCCACTCCATAAAACTAGAAGAGGTGACAGTGCCACCAGATGTGCAGATATCAATGTAGGAACACATGAAACATGAAAAAGCAAGGCAACATGACACCTCCAAAGAAGCATAATAATTCTCCAGTAACAGATCCCCAGAAAAGGAAATCTATGATAGGACTAAAAAGGAATTAAAAATAATGATCTCATAGAAACTCATTGAGATACAAGAAAATACAGACAAACAATTCAACAAAAATCAAAAAAGCAATTCATGTCATGAATGAGAAATTCAGCAAAGAGACAGATAAAAAAGAACCAAACAGAAATGTTTAAGCTAAAGAATTCAATGAATAAAACTGAAAATACAATTGAGAATGTCAACAACAGACTAGATTAATCAGAAGAATTTCAGAACTTGAAGAAAGGTCATTTGAAATAACCCAGTCAGACAAAAGAAAAATAAAAAAGAATGAAAAATAATAATAAAGAAAGCCTACAGGACTTATTGGACACCATTAAGTGAACAAGTATTTGCACTATGGGAATTCAAGAAGGTAAAAAATGGTACAAGGTATAAAAACCCTATTTAATAAAATAATAGCTAAAAACTTCTCATGTTTTGAAAGAGATGTGGACATGATATCCAGGAAGTTCAAAGGTCTCCAAATAGAATTAGTCCCAAAAGGTACTCTACAAGGCACATTATAGTCAAACTATCAAAAGACAAAGACAAAGAGAGAGTCCTAAAAACAGCAAGAGAAAAGCATCAAGTAACATATAAGGGAAGCACCACTAGATTAATATCAGATTTCTCGGCATAAATCTTACAGGCTAGGAAGGAATTAGATGATATATTCAAAGTGCTGGAAAAAAAACAAAACACCTGCCAGCCAAGAATACTATATATAGAGAGCAAAGCCATCTTTTAGAAATGAGGGAGAAATAAAATCTTTTCCAGACAAGCAAAAACAGAAGGAGTTTATCACCACTAGACTGGCCTTGCAAGAAATGTTTAAGGGAGTTCTACATCTAAAAGTCAAAGGATGACAACTACCATCATAAAAACGTGAAAGTATAAAACTCACAGGTAGAAGAGATACACAAATGAGAAAGAAAAAAGAATCAAGCCGATCACTAAAGAAAACCACCAAACCACAAAGAAAAACAATAAAAGAGGAAGGAAGAAATAAAAGATATCCAAACCACCATAAAAATAACTAACAAAATGATAAGAGTAAGTCCTCACCTAAATTCCCCAATTGAAAGATATAAACTGGCTGAATGGATTAAAAAAACAAGACCCACCTACATGCTTCCTACAAGAAACTCACTTTGCCTGTAAAGACACACATAGACTGAAAGTGAAGGGGTGGAAAAAAATATTCCTAGCAACAAGAAACCAAAAATGAGCAGGAATAGCTATACTTACATCAGATAAAATAAACTTTAAATCAAAAACTGTAAAAAGAGACAAAGAAGGTCATTATATAATGACAAAAGGATCAATTCAGCAAGAGAATATAACAATTGTAAATATATATGCACCCAACACTGGAGCACCCAGATATATAAAGCAAATATTATTAGATCTAAAGGGAAAGACAGACCCCAATAAAACACTACTTGGTGAATGCAACACCCCACTCTCAACCTTTGACAGGTCATCTAGACAGAAAACCCACAGAGAAACATCAGATTTAAACTGCACCATAGACCTGTCAGACATTTACAGAACATTTTATCCAATAGCTGCAGAATAAACATTCTTCTTATAAGCACATGGAACATTCTCCAGGATAGGTGATATGTTAGGTCACAAAACAAGCCTCAATAAATCTTAAAAAATCAAAATATCAAGTATCTTTTCTGACCAAAATGAAACAAAACTAGAAATTAATAACAAATGGAACTTTGAAAACTGTACAAATACACGGAAATTAAACAACATGCTCCTGAATGACCAATGGGTCAATGTAGAAATTAAGAAGGAAATTTAAAAATTTCTTGAAACCAATGAAAATAGAAACACAACATACCAAAACCTATGGGATGCAGCAAACGCAATCCTAAGAGGAAAATTTATAGCAATAAATGACTACATCAAAAAAGAAGAAAGATTTCAAATAAAAACCCTAACAATGCACTTAAAGGAACTAAAAAAGCAAGAACAAACCAAACACAAAATTAGTAGAAGGAAAGAAAAAACAAAGGTCAGAACAAAAGTAACCAAAACAGAGACTACACAAATGATACAAAACATCAACAAAATGAAGTTGGTTTTTGTGAAAAAATAAACAAAATCAACAAACCATTAGCTAGACTACGAAAAAAAGAGAGAAGATCCATGTAAATAAAATCAGAAATGAAAAAGGAGACATTACAACTGATACCACAGAAATACAAAAGATCATTAGAGACTATTATAAACAACTATAAACCAACAAATTGGAAAACCTAGAGGAAATGAATAAATTTCTAGAAACATACAACCTACCAAGAGTGAACCAGGAAGAAGTAAAAATTCTGAACAGACCAATAATCAATAACAAGTAACAAATTGAATCAGTAATAAAATGTCTCCCAACAAAGAAAAGCCCAGGACTAAATGGCTTCACTGTTGTATTCTACAAAACATTTAAAGAATGAGTAGCAATTCTTCTCAAACTATTCCAAAAAATTGAAGGGCAGAGAATTCTACCAAACTTATTCTATGAGGCCAGCATTATTTGATACCAAAACCAGACAAAGACACAGCAACAATAATAAAAAACTACAAGTCAATATTCCTGATGAACATAGATGCAAAAATCCTCAAAATAGAAAACCAAATCCAACAGTACATCAAAAAGATTACACACCACGATCAAGTGGGATTTATCCCAGGGATGCAATGATGGTTCAACATACACAAATCAATAAACATGATATATCACTTCAATAGAATGAAGGACAAAAACCATATGATAATAGATGCAGAAAAAGCATTTGATAAAATTCACCACCCTTTCATGATAAAAAGTTTCAACAAATTAGGCATAAAAGGAACATACCTGAACATCATAAAGGCCATATATGACAAACCCATAGCTAACATCATACTAAATGGGGAAAAGCTGAAAGCAATCCCCCCAAAGAACTGGAACAATAAAAGGATACCTACTCTTACCAATATTATTCAACATAATAAACCTAGTTCTAGCCAGAGCAATTAGGCAAGAGAACAAAGTAAAAGACATCCAAATTGGAAAGGAGAAAGTCAAATTGTCCCTCTTTAAAGATGGCATAATCTTATGTACAGAAAAACTTAAAGACTCCACCAAAAAACTCTTAGAATTGATAAGTTAATTAGGGAAAGTTGCAGGATACAAAATCAATATACAAAAATCAGTCATATATGATAGATAACAAACGATCTGAAAAAGAAATCAAGGAAGCAATCACATTTATAATAGCTACAAATGAATAAAATACCTAGGAATAAATTTAACCAAGGAATTAAAAGATCTCTATAATGAAAACTATAAAATACCAATAAATGAAATAGAAGAATATACAAAAAAATGGAAAAAATTACATGTTCATGGATTGAAATAACTAATATTGATTAAATGACTGTACTACTCAAAGCAATCTATAGATTCAATGCAATCCCTATCAAAATACCAATGACATTCTTCACAGATATAGAAAAAACAATCCTAAAATTTACATGGAACCACAAAAGACGCTGAACAGCTAAAGCAATCCTGAACAAAAAGAACAAAGAAGGAAGTATCACACTACCCGACTTCAAAATATACTATTAATACAAAGCTATAGTAACCCAAACAGCATGGGACTGGCATACAGATGGACACATAGGCCAATGAAACAGAATAGAGATCCCAGAAATAAATCCAATAGTTACAGCTAAGTGATTTTTGACAAAGGCAAAGGACAGTCTCTTCAATAAATGGTGCTGGAAAGAATGAAACTAGACCCTTATCTCTCCTGTCCTTTAAAATTCATGCCATTCAGCAATACCGCCTCCTCATTACTGCTATCTGATTATTGATAGGTAACATCTATTGAATGCTTACAAATACGCTGGAATTTGGGCTTAATATTTTCATTAATTATCTCATTGATCAACTTCTTGGCCCCTCCCTTGCATCTCCTAAATCTTTGCACCTGCCTCTCCAGCCCAACTCCTGCTATCAGCATGGGGAACTTTAATGTTGATGGGGGAAAAATCACTCAACATTCTATTCTTTGACCTCCTCATTGCCAGTGATATTTACCTCCACACCACATCATCATTAGAAACCACTCCAACTCCGAAATCTTACATACTAGCATGCTACAGTATGATTGCAACTTTCCATTCCTCCCACTTTCTCTCCCTTATCCCCATCCTACCTATTCTTTGGCTTCTCTTTGATACCCCCATTCCTCATCTCTTTTTTCCAACCATCAACTCTCTCCAGATTCCAATTCCTTTCCCATCATACTAGATGTTTGTTAATTACATCACTTCAAATACTCTCTTATCACTGCCCTAACAACCTCACTCTTCACCCTCCTGCCACACTTGTCCTGCCAAACTTCCTAATATTCCCTCCTGAAACCACAATCAATACACAATGGCTCGATTTCCTCATCCCTCACTCATTTCTCAATCCACTGCAATCAGATGCCCACTCCCACCACTTCCCAGAATCTACCTTCCCTAAGGTTACCAATGACCTTCTAATTGTTATACCTTCAGCATTTGACATTCTGCATGACCACATAGTGTCTCAACGGTCTTCCTGTGTTTGGGAAATTACCAACTTATAAGGAGGAGCCTGTCTCCCACCACAGAAGCTAAGCATGCCAGAATCCTTGCTTCCCCAGCCTCCAGCCTCAGTGTGAGCACATGACCTAGAATTAGCCCATCAGAGACACCCACTCCAGTTACTGAATGGTAACTTAGGAAGAAACTATGCAGGATCCTTTTTGCTAGAGCATCGCAGCATCACCAGTTCCTAGAAGCAGTGGGAAGTAGTACACAGATGGTGGTGTCAGCAGTGCACGTTACATGTAGCAGCAGCAGTGGTACATTCATGTTACTGGTTCTACAATATGATTTTGGGCACTGTTCCTGGCCACATAGCCTCTAAATGTTTTTCTGGTCTTTCCAAAAATTCTGTGAATACTTAACATTCTTTTAATAACCCTTTTGCCTCCTTCCATTAGCCAGATTTGAACCCTAACTACTACAACAATTTGAAAAACACTTTCCTCCTTCAGGTTCTATAATACCTCCCTTTATGTCTAATTGTTCCCTAAGGCTTTGTTCTTGGCTGCCTTCTCTTCTCAATATACCCCCTTTCCCTGGGCAGCTGCATCCATTAATGTGGCTTTAACCACCATCTATTCACTAATGACCTGAAAATCCACCTTTCCAATCCAGACATTCCTTCTGACCTTAAGATCTCTATGGGCATGTTGTTGGAATGTCCACAGGTTTGGCACGTCTAACCCTCCCTAACATGGAGAATGCTCTGGGTCTACAAGCTCCCAAGTGAAAAACTAGGTATCATTATCTCAGTTGGTAATGCCAGCATTTCTTAACTTAATGTTCTTTTAAGAAGGGTGATAGTAAGCATATTGGTATTCATGTAGTAATTTTACTGCCACTGGGATAAAAATAGGAAATATACATTTTCTTATCTACACACATAATATCTCTAGAAATATACATTAAATATCAGAAATATTAATTGTCCCCAGGAAGGGAGACTTTTTACTGTATGTGCTCTTTTAAACATTGTACCATGTGAATTTATTGCTTATTCAATTTTTTTTTAAAAATCAAGTTATAAAATTAAATAAAAGCTTAAAAATGTAACACAACCCTACTTAGAACCACTAGGCAACATCTCCCACTCTCTTCTGGGTAAAATTCCTTTAGTTTAGCAAACAAGCCCTTTGTAATTTGGTCCCTGGCAGCCTCATCTCTCACTGTTCCCTCGCAGGCCTCCTCTGCCTGAGTCACACCAGGTTATTTGTGGTTCCACCACCACACTGTGCCCTTCTACCCTCACTCATGCCATTCCTTCTATCTCAAACACCATCCCCTTGGTTATCTGTCTGGAAAACTCCTAACTCATCCTCAAATACATTTTGCAATACCCCAGTAGTAAGATCAGTCACAACATCTTTATTACTAAAAACTATCACTGTATAAAGTATGAAAGTAGTTTACCTTTTAAAACAAATATTAGAGAGATTTGACCTTATCCCAATAATAATATCACTCTCTCACTTGAATTCTAATTTGCTCTCTTGACCTGTAGAGAAAGGAGTATAGATATGGTAGCATCTTAGAAACTGTCAATCAGATATCAAACACAGGAATGTAACCCTCCACATACGTCTTAATGAAAAAAAAGTTGAGAACTTTTTCTGCTGGTCTAAGACTCAACAGAAACAGGTGCCTTTCTGTGCTGTGCTATGTGTCTCCCCGATACACATAGGCAGAGCCTGACATGCCCCCCCCCCAAACTCCCATGAATGGTCTTTCATTCACTCTTTCAACAAATACTTCTTTGGCACCTAATATGAGGCACACATAGTTGCAAGCACTGATAATAGATCAGTGACAAACTGGACCAAAATACTTGCCCTTCTGGGACTTTCATTTGATTGCAGGGAGACAGACAACAAACAGAATAAATAAGTAAATGCTGTGTTATATGATAATAAGACGAAAAGTTAGGCAGGAAATGAAAATAAGGGTGCCAGGAAGAAGGGTGACAGTCAGTGTTATATAGGGCTGTGAAGGAAAACTTCATTGAGATATTGGCATTTAAGTAAAAATGGAGATGAGCGTGCAAGCCATGTGAGTATTTGAGTGAAGCATGTTCCAAAAGAAGGATCAGCAAGTGCAAAATACCCTGAGGCAGGAATGGCATTTGTCACACTTTATATTAGGTTGACAGGCCCTTGAGGTCAGGAAGCATACCTCCAATGAGAGTAATAATTAACATTTATTGAATGCTTCCTAAGTGCCAGGCAACAGTAAGCATTTTACATGCATTTTCTCACTCCTAATAAGGAGTATACCATATCTATACTCCTTCTGAGGTAAGTATATTATATACCCAACTTACAGTTGAAGAAACTGATACACAGTCTTATTTGTCCAGTCTGGCACAGGTAGAAAGTGGCAGAGCTAGACTTTGAACCCATATCAACTGACTTCCAACAGTATGCTCCTAACCCTTTGCCCTACAGACAGCACCTTTAATTTCCCATCTTTATAGTTCTAGCTCCTTGCAGATGCTCAATTAATGTTTGTTGAATGGAAACCTAAACTGTGACTTGCAAGGAGAAGTTGTGACGGTAGTAAATCTAGTGGTCTGTTATAAGGATTTACTACTTTATTAACAGAGCTCAGCTTGTTTGTTGTCTTTAAAACAGAGATGACATTAAGAATAAATGTTCTGTGATGATCCCACCACTCTGAGAACTGCAAAGCCATTTCAACTGCATAATGGAATAAATTGGCTTACTAGATTTTATTGGAAGTTACTCACTGAAGCTTAAATATAATTTGCTTCCCATCCATTGCTTCAACATTTTACTTTAGGGTTGTTTAAGTCAATTCAACAATCATTTCCTGAAAACTAAGGATAGGAAGACACAGGCAAGAACTACCAGTGATACAAAAACAGAGAAGATAAAATTCCCTGCCCTCACATTGCCTACGATCAGCCACAGAGGAAACACAGCCTTGCAAACTGCAATGCAGTGGCAAACACAAGTTAACTGCCACTGTAAGGACTGAATTAGCACAAGTCCTATGGCTATGCATAAAGGGAACTTTCTTCTAGTTCATCTAACAGGTCTGTTGACCATAGTCAGGGGAAGGATGTGGTTACTTAGTGTAAGAGGAGCTTTTAACCAAAAATGGGATAGCTTGCAAACTTCCATTTGTTTAATCCAATAATGTGTCCAAAAGGCACATCTGCAGTCTCCATAGAAAACAATCACTGAAGGAAGTTTAGAAATATTGTTTAAAACCATCCACTTCTTTTTTGTTTATAATTCAAACCATGAAATAAACTGTGTATTCAGTTGTGATATTATACATCAGGCTCTTTTTCTTCCAGAGGCCTTGAGAATTGAAATCTTTATCATTGGCCAAATAAAATCCGATGGATACAGAATAGAGAATCTGGTTTTATCAAGGCAGCACTCCGTCTTCTCAGAATACTAATCTCAGGTTTTCTTCTTCCAAGAAGTAAAATGAATCTAAGTACCTTAGAATGTATTTTCTCCTATTCTGAAGGAAGCAATAAAATCCTGTTGTGTCCTACAGCTCTGACATTGATGCAGAATTAGCCATGCCCTTAATTTGCTTTAGACTAAGTTGATTTAAATTCTCAGACATGACTACATGTCAGGGTCTGGTGGCGGTGAAAACCCCAGTGACTTTCATAAGGGTTGTGTCTATAGGCATTTTTGACACCGGGCCTGAGTACAGTATTGGTCCACTTACCACTTCCCTGGCCAGAGCTCCTGACACAGAACAGCACTGGCATTAGGAAAGCATCACCTTGACTAGTAAGATTCAAGGAAGCAAGGAAGCTTGGGCCTCATGACCACACGTGTTGACACTATCTATTTAATGCAGAGCAGAGGCGCAGATAATTCCCTATGCAATCTAATTTGGTCTTAAAAGAGCACACACTCCCTCCCCAAACATAACGCACTTCAGTTTCATCCTTATGCAAGACCAAGATTCAAATAAGAAGGTGGAAGCCACTCAAATGTGTACCCTCCTCACAAGTTCCAGGAATTTGTGGTATGGCCTTAGGCCTCCACTGGGGACAGCAGGGAGGCTCAAGAAGCTGGTTTAGATGTGCAAAATGTTCCCTGGAATTTGGGGACTCTGGCGTGGTGACATGCAGGTCAGCAGTCCAAACACCTGGGTTGTATCTGTGAGAACTGGGAAGGGTGCTAAGCATTCCCAAGTTCAGGGACTAGCTCGCCTGTGTTGGGCAAACCAAAGCCTGGGGGAGCAGAGCACCCTTAGGAAAAGAGCTTGGCAAGCCACTGGGAACACTTCTGAGGGACCACAGGGAAATGAAAGGTTCCCATGGAGGATGCCATGAGGGTGAACTTGGCCCCATAACACTTCTGAAAGGGACAGGGAGAAACAGAAGATTCTCAGGAAGATAGCATGGTCCTAACTCTGGGATTTCTAGGCTTAAGGTAATAAGGGCTCCCTTCCAGCTAGGAGGAGGATCAGTATTTTACCTTTGATATTGTTCGTGGTTTTAACTTTGTCCCATCTTCACAGATAGATTTAAGGCCCTTGAGAGCCAGTCCTCCTTGCAGCTCAACAGAGAATGTTGATGAAACTACTAATCACTCTAGACCCTTCCATTCTGTGAAGCAACTGACATACACAGAGCTCCACTCTACTGCCATAAGGCCCTCTGTGGATAAATCTCTGTAGGAATGTTCTAAAGAAAATTATGGCTCCTTTAAGAGGCTTCCAATAAATATATAGTTCCAAAGTTTCTGGAAGCAGGCAGACCGATAGTCATCATTCTGCGTTGATTAAAATAATCAATACTACAACTTTAGGGAATAAGAGAAGCCATAGAAAAAAGAAATTGAATTCTCATTAGGAAAACAAGGCCACCATGAGGAGTCTCTGCACATACCATATCACATGTGGGATTCAATCTAAATGCAGGGCACAAACTTGGGCCCGGTCCTGCCTCGGGCATGCTGTTACTAGCTCTGTGACCCTAGTAGGTCACCCAACCTCTCTGAGCTTCATTTCTTCACCTGAAAAGTGGGAAAACCTCATGTATACAGTGCTAATGCTCACAAAAGTCTTAGTTGTTGTTACATGAGGGTGGCCACCTTGCTGTCTTCCAGCTACAAAAATCAAGCCAAAAATGAAAATAGAGTCATAATATCTCCCCTCAGTGAAAAGAAGAGAAAGGATCTAAATTATCAGAAAGAAGTCACCTCTAGAGGGTTGGGTGAGTAAAAGTCAGTTTCACCTAATAAGTACATGAAAAACAAGGATATATGAAATAATGAAAACTTATAGAATATAATTTATAGCTAGGCATTTGTATTTCTAAACTTGCTTTAAAAGATCTAGCACTTCTTTGACTATATTGATTAGAATAAAATAACAAACATGCTATTTACAAGTCTATTTTAGTAGAAAAGTTGTATATAGACCTCAACCTGTCAACCCAATCCTGCTAAGTAATGGCAAATAACAACAACAATTTATTAAGCACTTGCAATATTCCAGTCAGTCCTAACTCTTAGTATTACAGGCATTAACTCACTTAATTCTCATAATTATCATATAGGATAAATACTATAATTCTCCCCATTTTATATTAATGTATTTTTTTATGAATTAACTGTTGGACAAGCAGCCATGTAAGATGAGTTCTGTGTTGATGACAATTAGACTTTAGAAAACAAGTAATGAAATCAAAGTCTCCATTGCTGTTCCAAAAACACAAGTCAAATCAGCCTATTTTCTCCCATTCACTCAGAAAATTCTCTCCCCAAATCAACCTGCCTATAGTAGTAGAGAACTGAGGAGTCTCGCCTTCTTTTTAAGCAGTGATCTGGCTGTGTGTATACAAGAAGTAGCAGAATGGAAAAAATGAAAAAACAAAAGCAGTAGAATAAAAAGATGATGCTCCTTCCCTCCCAGAGGACAAGTGCCATGAAAAAGCTTAGATTTGGTCCCTGCTGTATTTGTACAGATTGAGGACTCCAGGCTCTTAAAAGGTGACCTACAGATAAGCAGCACAGTGCCCTGAGACTACCCAGGGCAGTACCTCATGTACCTTCCATGGGCACTCAGTAGTTACGGGCTTCCCACACATACCAGGCCCAGGGACAGGAAGCTGGCTTCAGTTCTTCAAGTTCTCTTTATTGTCCAAATCACTTCAGCTCAGAAGTAAAACAAAGTGGGCACTAAAAGACTCCCAGGACATTCAGCCCAACCCCAGACGAGGCCACTGATGCCCAGAGAAGGAAAGAGACTAACCCCAAAGTCAGTGGCCTAGCCGGGGCCACTCCGTAGGTACGCAAACTCTCACCTGAACTATTACGAGACTACAGCAAAATAATTCATAAGGACATTTTTTTAAGAAAGTTAAAATTCTACAAATGAGTGTTGGTGGCAGTAGTGGTATTATTACGAAATACCTTTTAAAGTCATGGTGCATTTATGGATAGTAACTTAAATCCCTTCCTGGTGATACTAGGACACAATCCCGTATTTGTACAGAACAGATCCCTCAGCTGCAAAGGCCCTCCAGGCAAGGAAACAGCCACAGTTCCCCAGGCCAGAAAGCAGATGGCCAAAGGAAGCTGCCAAAGGGAGGGACTGCTCAACTGCCCACATCTAAATGGAGGGCTGAGGATGTAAGCCTCACCTCAGGAGTTCTGGGATCACAGAACTTTGGATCAGACGGGGGACCCCAGGGATCACTCAGCCCACACCCCTCATTTTACAGATAAGGAACCAGAAGTGCAGGGAAGGGTGACTCATTCCAGGCAACAGAGCAGCAAATGACAAAGCTGAGACACAAACCCTGGTTTCCTGACTCCTTATTTAGTACAAGTTACTCCATGTGGCCAAATCTAAAAGAAACAAAGCTGAAGTTTTCTTTTTTATTATGGTAAGAAATGCACAACATAAAATTTACCATTTTAACCATCTTTAAGTGTACAGGTCAGTGGCATTAAGTACATCAACAATGTTGGACAACCATCACCATTATTCATCTCCAGAACTTTTTCGTCTTTCCAAACTGAAACTCTGTATTCATTAAACGCTAATTCCCCATCTTGCCTTCCCCCCGCCCCTGATAACCTCCAATCTACTTTCTGTCTCTATGAATTTGCCTATTCTAGCAACCTCATATACGTGGAAGCACATAATATTTTTCCTTTTGTAGCTGGCCTCTTTCATTTAGCACAGTGTTTTCAGGGGTCATTCATTTTGTAGCATGTATCAGAATGTCATTCCTCTTTATGGATGAATAATATTCCACTCTGTGTGTATATACCACATTTTGCTCATCCAGTCGTCTGTTGATGGACACTTGAGTTGTTTCTACCTTTTGGCTACGGTGAATAATGCTGTTAACAAATATTGGTGCACAAATATCTGTTTGAGTCCTTAGGATGCAGTATTTTAAAATTCCTTGTTTTTAACTAACTCTTACATAGTGTTTACTATGTGCCAGGTGCCGCATATTAAAAATGGGATCTCACTGCATTCTTACAACTCCTGTAAGTTAGGAACTACTGTTATCCCCATTTTACAAAGAAGGAAATTGAGGCTAAGAAAGATTAAGTAACTTTCCCAAGGTTACAAAGTGACTAAGTGGCAAAGCCAGATTCAAACCCAAGCCACCTGGGTCAGGGTGGGTAGGAGGCCAGAACAGGGCGGAGGAAGAACAGTTATAATACACGGACCTCCTAATGGCTTCCTCTCAGGATGAAAGCCAAAGTCTTTACAGTGGTCCCCAAGGCCCACGTTTTCTTCAATGCCCTCTTTCCTGATTCAGGACATCTCCCACTTTGTTTCCTACCACTGCCCCCTCACTCACTCACTCACTCCCCTATAGTCACAGAGAATTCCGTTGGTCCTCAGACATGGTGGGCACCCTCCCACCTCAGGGCCTTTGCACTTGTTTTTCCTCTACCTGGAACATTTGCACCCAATATCCTTCACTCACCTCCTTGGGGTTGTTTCTCAAATGTTACCTTCTTCCCTGACATCCCATTTAAAATTGCAAGCCCCCCCCGCCCAACATACCCTATCCGCCTCCCTGTTTCATTTTTCTCCAGAGCAGCTATCACCATTGAGCATACTAGAGGCTTTACGTTTCTTGATGCCTCGCACTAGAATATAAACACTGTGCCAACAGGCACTGCTATGTCCTCAGCACCCAGAACATTGCCAGTGCGGCAGGCTCTCAATAATAAACAGCTGGATGAATGAATGCATAGCATCCACCTAGCACTTAACAGTTTACAAAGCTCTTCCATGAATATTTTCCCACTTGGTCTTCACAAAATAACTGCAATGTCTCAGAGGAATCACACCATGAAGGTCAGACTTTATATCTCCTGTTGGTCCAGAGCATGTTCCTGGTGGCCTGAGGCATGGCTTGTACTTTCTGTGGAGACACAGGGAACACTGGGCCAGAAAACAGCCCCAGGATACCCAGTCAGTGTGCTAGAAGCCCGGGAGAGCACATCCCCAGCCCACCTTAGGGAGGTAAGACACCCTGCCCCTCCCTAGTGGAAGTCTGGATTGGAGGCCAATTTCTGAATCAGAAATCCTTTCCCATTTGCTTCACTCTGCAACAAAAACTAGGACACTTATTTGTAAGACAGACAGTCACTGAGACACCCTTGGTTCCGGAAACTCCTGTATTACTCATCTAACTTTAGATGCAGAAATATACTGCATGGCCTTCTCTAGGGCATCAACATCAGCCCAAGAGACAGATCTCACAATAAACAAGGGAACAGCATAGTCCCAAATTTGAGTTTTATTCTCTACTTGTACTATTCTCACCCACCTGTCAAACTTCCACCTGTAAGACCCTAGTGATCTGGCCCTTACCTGCTTCTCCTGCCTTCTCTCCTCCCATCTCCGCCTTCTCACACACCTACACTCCAGCCACAATGAATGACTTGAATTCCTCAGACGTGTCATGGTCTGTCTCACCACCTGTCCTTCACACAGGTTGGTCTCCCTGCCTGAAATGATGTCTTTTCTCACTGTCTCCCATTTCCCCCTTTCACCTGGGCAATTACCTACTTATTCTTCATTCTAAAACTCCTTCTCGGCCTCCCAGCCAGAGTGGCCCTACTCCCAAGCATCCAGCACATATCCCTGTTGTAAAATCACCACTGTGCAATATCATGGCCAGCCTACTTGTCCCTCACCATCCCTTACGTAACCATTAGCTTCTTGAGGTCAGAGACTCTGTTAATTTCAACACCAAAGCCCCAGAACCTACCTGTTCCTGAGCCTGGTGCTAATAGGCACCCCAGAAATAATTGCTAAATGACTTTGGAAATTAGAGTGACCTCTGAGGAGGCAGTTTCTGAACAAGGGTGAGACCACTTGCCCTAGACTTATCCCTCCTACTTATAGCTCAATACCTACCCCATTCATATCATTGAGTCTGCTGAAAATCTAATGTTAAATCTAAATTCTTCCCCTTAAAATAAATAAAACATAAATCAGTCTATATATGATGTTCACTGAAATACCACTGGTAAACAGGAAGAACTGGGAACAGCCTACTATTCAACAATAGAGGAATTGTTCACTGATAATAGGGAAAAAATTATATAGTTATCAGTAAAGTAAAATTAATAAGGGATTTAGGGTCAGAAATCCTGGCTTTTCTGGCTTGCTATCTGCTTGACTTTTAGCACATCACTTAATCACTATGAAAGTTCCATGAAATGAGAACACTCTCTCTTATCACATGGGTTGTTGTGATAATAAACCAAGGTAACAGATATAAAGCCTTTTTTACATTGTAAAGTACCATACAAATACAAACTCATTAAAATTATAATTATGATGACTATTACAGAAAAATGTTCATGATACAGTGAGAAAAGCTATATATAAAAATGTGTATGAGTATATAAGTCATGTGTACATTTTAGATAAAAACTGAAATAGGCAGAAATGAAAAATTATTGGTATAGGGAAGGGGTCAGCAAACCTTTTCTGTAGAAGGCCAGATAGTAAATATTTTAGACTTTGGTGGCCATACAGTCTCTGTCACAACTACTCAACTCTGCCACTATAGTCCAAAAGCAGCCATAGGCAATACATAAATGAAGAGACATGTCTGTATTCAAATAAAACTTTAAAAAGTAAAAACCATTCTTAAGTTTATGGGCTCCTCCAATCCAGGTAGTGGGCTAGATTTGCCCTACAGGTCACCCTGGGTTAGGGTGTTGTGTAATAAATAATTTTCTTCTATCATAATTTTCTTTAATGCTGTTATATGATTTTTATATTTAAAGGGAAAAAAAGAAGATACCATGAATTCCCCAGGGTCTGCCAGAGCCATTCAAAATGGAGTTCAGATTCGGACATGAGTCAGCTGGCCCTCATTTCCTCTGCAAACTCATGTCCCATAACAAGCCATCACAACCCCAAAAGTCTAGCCCCATTCTCTCCTTGGAGTGCCCGGTATATATCCTGCTTATTCCTCATTTCAAGTTGCCTTCTGCTGTCTTAACCCCGTCAGCTCAAATCTTAACATTTTCCTCAAAACCAAACTCTAAGCTCATCTCCTCCAAGAAGTCTTCCCTAACTAACCTCAGCCCAAAGAGATTACCCCTTTGCTTTATTAAGTAACTTGAATATAGACCTTTTTTTTTTACACAGTCCTCAGCTGTTACATCCCAGTCTATCTTCTCTCTCCCAATAAGACAGCAAGCTCAAGAGCAGGAGCCATGCCCTTTGTACTTTTCCACTTGCCATGGCTCACAGTAGCTCCTGAGGGCTGCACACAACACGGCACTTCGCACATCCTAGTTGAATAACTGGTGAGACCAGAAGTCACTCAATGAACCAGGTGCACTAGCAGATGGCCAGGTTTCTGCCATTGATTTTAGTGACGACATGATCAGTGCCCTCTGCTGATCTCCCACAATTAGCCACATCACCCATTATAATTGTTCATCTGGTCATTATTTTGGCACATTCCAAGCTACTGCAAAAGTAATTATATTCTGTGCACGGAGCCACTCACCCCAATTACAGGACTTAGCAACAACATTATGAGATAACATTATACAAAGGTGCTATGAATCAATTGGCTGGGTACAAAGAGAATTTTAAAAAGGAAGAATGGAAAAGTGGTGAGCCACCCATGTGAAAGCTGCTTTAATCAAACACAGTATTCTTCTGGAACCAGAAGCCAGTGAGGAAATGATTGCCAAGCCACACAGACACAAAGAGTATAAGACAAAAATGTATATATAGGAGGTCAGTTTCTTCCCCACTTTCATGTTCTCCTACACCAGGTAACAGAGCCCCTTTTTGTTCTCCCCCCACCCCCCAACCATCAGAGCACCATCTACTGCTCAGGCAGGGGGAGGGAGGGCAAGGGGGAATCCGACAGGCGCTGTTTTCTCACTTCTCGGGAGTTCAGATGTCTCAAAGATAGACTCTGAACAAGGGCTCCACATTATGTCCAGTTACTTCCTGCCTCTTATTGAGACCAGTAACTCACGTAACAGATACTGTACTAAGTGATCTACATGCATCATCTAATTGTATCATCACAATAACTCCACAAAGTAGGTACTTTTCTCTTCCTTTAAATGAAGATATAGGAACAGCTGACAAACACCAGCTTGAGAGCACTGCTTATTGAGTGGTCCCATGTGCCAGGCCCTGTGCTAGGCCCTGGGAATTCAACATTAAGCAACATTTAAACATTAAATCTTAGGATCTCTACCTTATTTTCTAGTGGGAGAGACAAAAAATAAGCAAAAATTCTAGAAGTTTAACAAGGTAATATCTGAATGTGTAAAGTGCTATAAAGGACATCATAAAGTTAAATGGGTAAAGTGCCATTCTTAATGAAGAGGGGGAGGGAAGGGGAGTTTTTCCAGATAGCCTCAGCCTAAACGTGCAGTGAGTCTCTGCAGACTCAAACAGAACACTCAGGGGTTCCCAAAACCAGGCTGGACGTGCTCTTTCCTTTCCGCAAGACTATGACAGAAGCTCCATGAGGGGCAGACCCCCTCTGTACAGGAGTGCTATGTGAAAGGGGTGGGGGAGCCTTCATCCAGGAAAACATAAAGAGGAAAATACAGGTAGGGTTTGCAAAGCATAGGATCCAGTGGAAAAATGGGATGGAAACACTTATGCTAATATGTGTCAAAGAGAATGTTCTTGATGCTTTAAGAGCATTTGAACCTGCTGTGCACATAATTTATGTAACAAGGCACAGCTGCTGTGATGGTGCTTCTCCGGAGTTTAGCTAATGGAAGTTATGCAATTACGAGTAGCTTGTTGGTTCGAGTTGACAAAGCTGCCTAGCAGAAGCACTTCTGTCTAGATATTCTTCTGGTCATGGTTCTATGGTTTAATGGGATAAGCTTTCCTCAGACATAGAAAAATGTACTGGTAATGGGATAAAATCCAGTAGATTATGCTTTTTCTGAAATGGTATAATTTTATTAAAATCAAAGCCTTATTGTAACTATTGACTATTTATTATATATAAAAAGAGAGATGCTATTCAGGGTAAGAACTAAAGTAATACAACCCCCTCAGTACAAACCAAATAACTCCCTGACTGAACTCAGGCCACCTCTCTTTCGCCCTCTTAAATGAAAACAGCTATATGCCATACACTGTTGTCTTTTCTAGAACATTCTCCTCCCTGTCTCTTGCAAAAGCCCTTTCTTCTTTTAAGGTTTAAATCATGCATTCCGGCCCACTCTAGTCCTCCTTGTTGCTGTTACCTTGTGGCCACTCTCTGTCACCCTCTGAGGACATTTGCTTGGGATACACAGTCCTCCAGGTGCCCACATCTTCCTATGTGATGTTTCTTCTGTCTCACAGACAAGCCACCCAGGACCTGAGCACTTGGTCTTCCTCTTTGTCTCTTTACCTCCTCTCTCCCTCAACACCCACTGCCCGGCTGACATCTAAGGACTTGTCACTTCACAAGGTTGCACAAACTCTAAAATCTCAAACACTGATGTACTCTGGCCACAAACCCCTTCCAGCTCCTTCACACCTTTATTCCTTCTTCACCAGCCCTTAAAACTCAAATAACACACTACATCTTTCCCTTTTCCACAGTCAATAACTCCCTTCCCCATATAGCCTCATCTTTCCATCAGTCCATCCAACAGAAGTTTATGGAGTCCTTACTATGTGAAGGCCCTGACCTAGGCATTAACATTAGGACTGGTCACTTCTTTATGGAGCTTACAGCTCTGTGGAAGAATTGGACAAATTAATAATACTCATAGTACGGGGAGGGGATGAAAACGTACAGAGCTGTGAGCTAGAATAGAGATTAAAGTTCATCATTTCCATTACCCCCTAGCAACCATCTTCAACATCCAGCTCTTTTGTCTTCTTTCTTTTATTTCAGAATATTATGGGGGTACAAACACTTTGGTTTTTTGCCTTTGCACCGCCCGAGTCAGAGCTACAAGTGTGCCCATCCCCCAGACAGCACACTATTCCATTGCTACCACAAGCCTACTAGCCTTGGATATTTGAAGTCAATCCAAAGACTTGCTCTTAGAGAAAAATCACACCTACCTGCCAATTGTTCTTACCACTAATTTATGGTTTCTAATTTCAGTCTAGCCTGGAGCTAAGGCTTCCACATATGATTGTTTAGGTTGCATACTTCACAACCCGCAGGGTACCATTCAGGTAAGCTATCATGAGAATATTTGTGTCTCTAGTCTTGTGCATTACATAAGCTAGACAATCATATGCAGTGGCCTAACCAGAGCAATATTTTTATAGGGATTTCTATTTGGTTGGTTTTTGGTTAGCTCCCTCTCTAATATGCTATTCCAGTTGTTCCAAATTTCCATACCCAATTTCAAAAGTTACCCCAGCTCTTCTTTGACCCAGATAATCAAAGCTATCAAGTATCAACTCCCTCAATTTCCTTCTCCCACACCTATGATTTGTTATTTTCTAGAGCAAGAGGTGAGCTTTCTTCATTTCAAGGCTGAGCCCTCTGGCTCTGCTCCAGATTCCCCAACTCAGAGAACTCTATCATTTTCCCTTTATCTATGATGTCTACAATTTCTTCCCTTTGTATATAAGTAAGTCTTTTGCTCCCTCAAGGCACAGACTAGTTTCTGGAAGTAGAAGTTCTCATTCAGGGCCTCCACTTCCTCACCACTCCGGTTGAGCCCAGGACAAGCTGCATCCATCCTCAGTGCCCACATGGGCTGTTCTCACCATAAGACTTCTATCAGATCTACTGAAAGGAGCTTTTCCGTCTTTGTGTATTTGCTTTCTTTCTGCAAGATGCACTATTGTTGACAACTGTCTTTCTTAAAATTCTCTTCTCCCCGGCTTCTATGACAATGCACTCTTGTTTTTCTCCTACTTTTCTGGCAATCTCTTGAATCTGTCCTTTTCTCTCCATTTCTGCAGCCCTCATCTTCTCTTGCATGGCTTACTCCAGCAGCATTTTAGTTGGTCTCCCTGGATCAGGTGTAACTCCCTCCAATCTGGTCTCCATAAAGAGAAATTCAGAATTCTTTCTAAAATTTTAATCCAATCTTATCTTCTCCCTGCATGAATCTTCCAATGGCTTCCTAGTGTCTACAATGGAAGTTCAGGCTCCTTGGTATGGCATTCAAAGCTCTCTCTTATCCAGCTCCTGTCAACCACTTATGTCTTCTCTCTTCCTACTGACTTTTTCCACTCCCAGCTCCAAATATATTGAACTACTTACAGTTTTCCTTATGGGCCATTGTTTCTCTTGCCTTCATAACTTAACATAAGAGGCTTTCTGTGCCAGGAATGTTCTTTACTACCAACAGCATTTTGTTAAATTATATAATTTTCATGGACATATAATTTTTAGACATATATGTTACATAAAACCAATGAACCCTCTACCCAATCTAAGAACTGAACAGCACCAATTCTAATTACATCTACCTATGTGTTCCTTCCCATCTTACTCCAGAGGTAGCTACTACCTGTACCACGAATTTTAGATTACTAATTCTCTTGTTTTACATAAAAATTTACTGAGCTATAATTAATAATTTTGCATATCTATCAAATGATCACCACAATCAAGATGACAATTTTGTCACCCCAAAAGTTTCCTTTCACCCCTTTGTAATCTCCCATCCCACAGCCTGCTCTATCTCTTTCCCCAGGCAACCACAATCTGCTTTCTGCCACTATAGATTAGTTTGCACTTTCTAGAATTTTTATATAAATGAAATCATAAAATGTACACTTTGGCTTCTTTTACTAAGAAGTATTTTAAAATTCATCTATGTTGTGGCACGTGTCAACAATTCATTTCTTTACATTGATGAGTCTATTATATGAATGTAGCGCAAGTTGCTTATCCATTACCTATTGATGGACTTTTGGATTGTCCACTTAAATAAATACATATAAAGCTACTATGAAGATTTACATACAAGGCTTTATATAGTCATATGCTATCTTTTCTCTTTGGTAAATGAGAGCTGAATAGCTGAAACACATAATAGGTAAACATTTAATTTTTTAAGAAGTTTCCAAACTGTTTTTCAAAATGATTGTTCTATTTTACATTCCTACCAGCAGTGTATGAGAGTACCAGTTCATCCACAACCTCATCATCACTTAGTATGGCCAGTCTTTAATTTTAACCATTCGAATAGGTGTGCAGTGGTATCTCATAGTTTTCATATCATTCCTGGATAACTTATGATACTGAGCATCTTTTCATGTGCTTATATGCCATCTTTATATGTGTTTTGATGAAGTGTCTGCTAAAATATTTTGCCTATTTTTTAGTTGGAGTTTGTTTTCCTGTTGTTGAATTTTAAGAGTATTTTCCATATTTTGGTTAAAATCCTTTATTAGATATGTGACCTGTAAATAATTTTTTGCCAGTATGTGGCTTGTATTTTCATTCTGTTAACAGCATCTTTTTCAGATTTTTTTTCAGGTGTTTTTCCCTCTCTGTGTTTAATTAGGACAGTTTCTATTGGCATTTCCTCAACATTACTAAATTTTTCTTCTATAATCTCTAATACACTGTTAAATCCATCCAGAATGTTTTTTTTTCCTTTATAGTAGTTGTCATCTCTAGAAGTTTGATGTCTTTTTTTTAATATCTTTCATGACTCTACTTAACATGCTCAGTCTTTTCCCTTGTTTCTTGAACATACAGAATATAGTTATAATAATTATTTTAATGCCTTGTCTGCTAATTTTATCTTCTGTATCATTTCTGGGTCAGTTTTGACTGATTAGATTTTCTCCTCATTATGCATCATATTTTCCTGTTTCTTTGCATGGCTTATAATTTTTTATTGGATGCCAGACGTTGTAAACTTACCTCATTGGGTGCTGGATATTTCTGTAGTCCTATAAATATTATTAAACTTTGTTCTGGGATACCATTAAGTTACTTGAGTATACTTTGATCCCTTCAGGTCTTGCTTTTAAGACTTGTTAGGCAAGACCAGAGCAGTTTTAGTCTAGGGCTAATTCTGCTCTAGTACTGAGGCAAAACTCTCCTGAGTATTCCAACAAATTATAAGGCTTTTCCACACTAACTGATGGGAACTATTTCAGCCTTCTGTGTGCTCCAAGTATTGCTCTCTCTCTAATCCTTTTGGGGGTCCATTCCCTGACCTCAGGTAGTTTTCTCACATGCCTGCGCTGATGAGAACCCAGCTAAAGACTAAAGGATGACCCTTTGCAGCTCTCCAGGGCTTTCTCTCTATGCAGTTTCCTTCTCTCTGGTGCTACACGTTGGCTGGCCTGCACTCTTGTTCCATGCCCTCACTCAGCAAGACTGTTGCACTCTGCTTGCTCTTCTCCTCACTATGGCACGGCCTCTCCAGGCAGTAAGCCAGGGCAATCATAGGACTGAGGGTTTTTATCCCTCACGTAATCATTCTCCCTGGTTGTCTGATACCCAGTGGTTTGAAAACTGTCATTTCATGTATCTTCTCCAATGTTTTAGTTGTTTCAGGAGGGTGGATAAATCTGGTCCCTATGACTTCACCTTGGGCAGAAATGAAGTCTTTTCTCCCCCTGCCCTCTCTCTCTCCACTTTTAAGAAACATACATTATTTAGTTTTGCTTGTTCTTGACCTTTATAAACATAATAAATATATGCTATGCATCATTTTCCATGTTGCTGACCATTTGTGTTTCTTCTTCAGCATGATGGCTGTTCTTGTGTTTTGCCTATGAATTGACTGAGTTGTTTGTTCTTTTCGTATTGCTTTGCAGAACTTTTTTAAAAAATATATTCTGGGTACTTATACTTTAATGGTTATCAGTTTTGCAAATATCTTCTCCAAAATGGTAACTTGCCTTTCCATTTTCCTCATGCTGTCTTTACTGAATAGAAATTCTTAATGCAGTCAAATGCATTAAACTTTTATGGTTAACTTTTCTTGGTAACTGCCTTAAGAAACCCTTTGCTATCCAAAGAAGGTAGGGGTTTTCCTACATATTCTTCTAAAAGTTTTAAAGTTTTGCCTTTCACACTTATGTCATTAATTTATCTGAGGTTTGGCGGGTTTTTTACGTGTGGGATGAGGGAAAGAACCAGTATCATTTTATCTATACAAATAAATGTCCCAGAACCACTTACTGAGTGGTCCTTCCTTTCTCTAGTGACCTGCAATGCCACCTTTGTTCTTTCAGATTTCCATCTATGTGGGCCTATTTTTGTTCAATTTCATCAGTCAGTTTTTCTATCCTCATCAATACTACATTGTCCCAATTATTATGGTATCATGAGAAGTCTGGATATCTGTTAGAGAATATCCTCCCACTTAATTTTTCTTCTTTCATTTATTCCTTCCCAACGCTTACAACTGTTTCTTTTTTTTCTCTTACTGTCCTAGTTAGGATTTCCAATAAAATGTTGATTTGAAGCTGTGATAAGTGAGCATCATTGTCTTGTTCCTGATTTTAAAGGAAATGTTTCCAAAATATCCCCTATTAGAATGATGTTTTCAGAGGTTTTTCATAGATATTTCTTATCAAATTAATGACATCCCCTTCTATTCCTAATTTGCCAGGAGTTTTTATCATGAAAGGTTTTTGACTTTTAATAAATTCCCTTTTCTGCATTTTAAGATAATTATATGGATTATCTCCTTTCAGCTGTTAATGTAATAAATTAGATTTATAAATTTTCTAACATTAAACCACCAATGCATTCTTGGAATAAACCAACTTAATTATGACATATAACCTTTTGTGTACATTATGGGTTTTTATTTACTCTTACTTGGTTATGAATTTTTCATCCATACTCATGAATGAGTTTGGCCTATAATTTTACTTTCCCATACCATCCTTGTGTGTTTTGGTATTGTGATTTTACTGCTCTTAAAGAATGAACTGCGAGTACTCCTTCTTTTTCTATTCTCTGAAAAATTTTATAAAAGACTACAGTGACATGTATCTTGAAAATTTGGTAACATTCATCTATAAGATCCCCTGGTGCTTGTGTTTTCTTTATTAGAAGTTTATTATATACCACTCCAATTATTAATGGCTACAGGACAATTCGGGTTTTCTATTTTTTTACTGAGTCAATTTAAATTTCCCCCCTAAGAATTTTATTACTTCATCTAAGTTTTCAAACTTATTGCTATAAGTCCTTAATTTTTTCTTACTATCTTCTAAATCTCTATTTTATCTGTAGAACCTCTTGGTTTAGCCCTAATGTTGTTTTGTTTGTGTCTTCTCACCAAAGTTTTATCAATTTAGTGAGTCTTTTCAAAGAACCAACTTTTGATGTTGCTAATCTTATCTCTGTATGTTTTTTAAATATTTATTTAATTTCTGCTTCCACCTTTATCTTCCTGCTACTTTTTTAAAATTCAGGGGTTTTTTTGTTTTTTGTTTTTGTTTTTTTGAGACAGAGTCTCGCTCTGTTGCCCTGGCTAGAGTACAGTGCAGTGGTGTGATTGTAGCTCACTGCAACCTCAAACTCCTGGGCTCAAGCGATCTCCCTGCCTCAGTCTCCTGAGTAGCTAGGACTACAAGTACACGCCACCATGCCCACCTAATTTTTCTATTTTTTGTAGAGACGGGGTCTTGCTCTTGCTCAGGCTGGTCTCAAACTCCTAAGCTCAAGCAATCCTCCAGCCTCGGCCTCCCAGAGTGCTAGGATTACAGGCGAAAGCCACCGCGCCTGGCCTAAAAATTCAGGTTTTTTACCTATCCAAAGTTGAATGCTTATCTCATTATTTTAAAGTCTTTCTTCTTTACTAATAGAAGCATTTAATATTTTAAATTGCCATCTAATATCTTATCTTTATCCCACAAGTTTTTATATGTATTATTTTCATCATTTTATAGGTGTAAATGTTTTCTGACCTCTACTATGAGTCTTCTGTGAACCGTAAGTTATTTAGAGCTTTGTGCACTTGAGCCAATTCATACCAGCTCAAGAGAGCAATTGTTAAATTTTCAGAAATTTTGAAAGCTGGTTGTTATCTGCATCTGAATGGTGAAAATATTATATAATGTGTTATTGTGCATCTCTTCCCAACTGATACTCAGTGCAGTAGTGCTGGTAACCTAAAATCAGCTATGGAAAAAGCATTTATATCATAGAAATTAGCAAACTCTACAAATCAGGACATTTTTCATTCTGGAGAAGTGAGTTATTCAATATTTATATATTTTTATATTATCTGAATTTATTTTCTAGTGTATATTATTTTATATATATATATTTTATATATATTTAAGCTTTAAAAATGCTATATACTGAGAGAAATGGTGGATTTAGTGTCCATCCAATCCACTATTGTGTCTTTAACAAATAGATGTGATGAGGAGTATGTAGTAGTTCACCTCCAGGAGTCAAGGGAAGGCACAGAAAAGATCCCATGGTCCTTAAAAATCCACTCAGGTGCAAATGCCTGTGACCTTATGTAAGCATTCTAAGTTCTGTCTATGCTATATTGGCTAATGCTTCCTACCCAACTTTAAAGCAGTATTTTTCCTATTATTTTTCCCAATACCCACCAATTCTAATATGTTCTACATGAATCTTGTATCAAGATTCAACTATCTCTAATTCAAATCATGAGTAGGTGTTATCATCTAAAAGGCTTCCTGTCATTCTGGCCTTTAAGACTTGCAGACCAGACTGTGTTCCCTCGTAGCTTTTGTCAATTTAGACTTCAATTTTTCCCATTCCACCTTTGTAATTCCAGACTAAGGAGTTTTAATCTTTTTGTCAGTCCTCATTTTGGAAACCTCTCCCCCTCTTTAATGATTTTAGTTGCCCTAAAGTTACTTTTTTAAAAAGCTTATTTATACACTGGGAGAAAAGAAAAGATAAAACCCTGCTTTTAACAAAGAAGCTATAAAAGTTGGCAAGCCAGTTTGTTTTCTGATGAAGACATAGCAATGTAAGATTGAGCAATATACAATGAGAGATTGATTTTTAAAATTCATTTCTCACTGCAGTAGAAAATTATCATTAGGGCAACAATCATTTCAGTTACAGAACACAATGAAATCATGTTTGCTTCATTGGGAAAGGTCTGTATCTGCTGGGCAAGTGTGAATTCAAGTCAGAAAAGAGCTGGCGTGCATTCACAGCAGTAATGAGTCTAGTGTGTTTCCTTCCAAAGACCAAAAAATAGCCTAAATCTGTAGAAAACCTCTTATACACAATCCTTTCAATGGTCTTGCTTGAGTTCATACTGACTTGAGTATTGTCTCATCTCTCTCCTTCCAGTCACTGCCAAAAGTCTCAAAAAAACAGTAAAACTGGCTGTCTGCCTCTAATCTACTTATTCCTTTACCTTTGACATCAGGCATCCATCATTCTACTTCATCTGCTCTCTCAGAATTCACAATGACTCCTCATCATCAACTCCAATGACTTTTCCTCATTCTCTAGAACCCACACGCATATGATTCCCATATCTACCCTTTTAGCCCAATTTCTCTCAAAATTTCTATATATTAATATTAATTTCATTCTGACCTTTGGACATTTCAACCTAGAAGTCACACTGGCACTTCTAACTCAACATATGAAAAGGGAAATAACATTATTTGAACATCTACATTTCATGCTGAATAATGCAACAAAAAATGAGATCATCTTCTAACCCTATAGCTCCTAGACCTCTTCTCTTCAAATCTATGCTCTCTTTCTGTTAATGGAGTCAACATTTTCTAAGACAGATGGAAATTCATGGTCAACAGAGACTCTTTCTCTCAATTTCATACCTAACCAACCACCAAATCATGCCAACTGAACTTATGAAACAAAATTATCATCCATCCATCCATCCTTTCTTTTCTATTCTAACTTAAATGACTCCAATTCCATGTGTTGTTCCTTTTTTTTTTCCTCTCAGGGTCATATTTATTTTGTTAATTTTATAAAAAGAGTAATGGAATTTTTTTAAAGGGGGAAGAGGTCAACTCTAATTTCATCAACCTTACAGGTAATGTTTCCTTCCAGTGTAGGCCCAGTGTACATAATTTTACATGGTTTAAGTATAGCAAATATATAATTTTAAAGCCTGCTTTCTTTGATTGTGAGAATACTATATATATATATCTCCATGTCATTTGTCTTTGTAGCTATTTTTAAATGGAAACATCATATTTCATCCAAATGATATATTAACCATTTCACTATTATAAGACTAATCTGTTGTCTACAATGTTACAAGTTTAAAGATAATAAACAAGGAATAGTCCATACATATGGGATATTTTTCCTTTGAATTATTTCCAAATGAATATTTTTAAGAGTGGATTAGGTCCAAAAGTTTACATTAATATATTTCTCTTGTAATCTATCACTGCATTATTTTCCAAAAGGTTTATAACAATTTTCAAAGTATGAGTTTGTCAGTTTCACCACAACCTCCCCAGAAATGTATGCAGTTCAATAATATCTCTCTCTCTCTCTCTCTCTCTCTCTCTCTCTCTCTCTCTCTCAGGGATAAAGCATGTATTAAGATTATCTTGTGAACTTCATCCTTTATTGCATTAATATGGTGTATTATATTAATTAATTTTTGGATATTAAATCAGCCATGCATTCCTGGGATAAATCCCTCTTGGTCATGGTGAACAATTCTTTTTATATGTTGCCAGATTTGGTTTGCTAATATTTTATTAAGGAGTTTCATGTCTTTGTTCATAAGGGATATTGGTGTATTATTTCCTTATGATATCTTTATCTGGCTTTACCAGAGTACTACTAGTCTCATAGAAAAAGTTTTGATGTGTTCCTTTTTCCTCTATTTTTAAAAGAGTTTGCGCTATTATTATCACACATATCACATCTATATATGTTATACTCCCAACAATACATTATTATAATTATTGCTTTATACAAGCTTATGTCTTTTAAAGAAGTTAGGAAAAGAAATGGTAAGAAGATATATTTAAAAGTGTTTTTATTAACTTACATATTTACCATTTCTGATATCCTTCATTTCTTCTTAGGGATTTAAGTTAAATCTAATGTTGTTTCTTTTCATTCTGAAGGACTTCATTTAGTATGTCTTACAAGGCAGGTCTGCTAGCAACCAATTCTCCCAGTCTTTTAAAATTAGAAATGTCTTTATTTTACTGTCATTTATGAAGGATAGTTTTGATATAGAATTCTTGGTCAAATAGAATTTTAATTTGGTTTTTAATTTTAGCATTTTGAATAAATAGGTCAGTCATTCCATTGTTTTCTGGCATCCTTTGCTTCAGATGAAAAGTCAGTCATTAATTGAGTCAATAAGACCGTTAGACATTTTCTTTTACAGCTTTCATGATTTTCATTTTGTCTTTTGCTCTGTTCACTTTTCTTCAGTCTTTTTTCTCTGTTCTTCAGATTAGATAATTTCTATTATTCTATTTTAAAATTTACTTATTCTTTCTTCTGCCATCTTTAATCTGCTGTTTGGCCCCTATAGTAAATTTTTCTTCTTTTTTTTTTCTTTTATTAGGGTGGTGGGTGAGAACACTTGAGATACACCCTCTTAGCAAATTTCAAGCATACAATAAAATATTGTTAACTATAATCACTTTGTTGTACATTAGATCTCCTGAACTTATTCATCTTGCATAACTGAAACTTTGTACCTCTTGACCAACATCTCCCCAGTTCTCCCTCCTTCAACTCCTAGTAACCACCATTTCACTCTTTGCATCTATGATTTCAACTATTTTAGATTTCTCAATGAATGAGATTATGCAGTATTTGTCTTTTTGTGTCTGGCTTATTATTTTTTCATATTAAATTACATTTTTATTTTTGTAACCTTAAATGGATTGTTCTACTTTGGGTCAATAGATTCAAAGGGAAAAAATTGTTCCTCAACCCAATGTTATAGATGGTTTAGGTGACTGGCTGCACATACCAACCCCAAGAAATAAGTGTTCATTATTATTATTATTTTAAGACAGGGTCTTGCCCTGTCGCCCAGGCTGCAGCGCAGTGGCACAAACTCCTGGGCTCAAGTGATCCTCTTGCCTCAGCCTCCTGAGTAGCTAGGACTGTATGTGCACACCACCACATCTGGCCAATTTTACCTTTTGTAGAGACAGGGTCTCACTATGTTGCCTAGACTGGTCTCAAACTCCTGGCTTCAAGTGATACTCCTGTCTCAGCCTTCCAAAGCACTGGGATTATAGGTGTGAGCCACTGTGCCCAGCTATTATTTTTAATTGGAACATAATAATTGTACATATTTTGGGGATATAGTATGATATTTCAATACATGTATACAATGTATAATAATCAAATCAGGGTAATTAGTATATCCATCACTTCAAACATTTATCATTTGTGTTGGAAACATTCAAAATCTGCTGAATTTTTCATTTCAGTTGTACTTTTCAACTTCAGAATATTAATTCTGTTTTATAATTTCTAACTTCTAATTTATTGATCCATTGTAATACTGTCCTTTAATTCTTTAAACATAGCTGCCTTTAGTTCTTTGAACACATTTATAATAACTTCATTGAAGTCTTGATTTGCTAAACTCAATATCTGAGGACATTGACAGGCAGTTTGATTGACTGCTTTTTTTCCTGAGTATGGGTCACAAATTACTGTTTCTTTGTATGCCTCATCATGTTTTGTTGAAACCTGAACATTATAGATAATATATTGTAGTAACTCTGATACTGATTTTCCCCCTTTGAAGGCTATTGTTGTTTGCTTAATAACTTGCCTCAGCTAAATCTATAAAATCTGTCTTCCACACTGTGTGTGCCTATAAATTAATATCTCTGCTGAGTTGTTGTTGTTGTTGTTTTTAACTATTATTATTCTTGTTTTTCATTTTTAAGCCTGGACTCTTAAGAGTTCTTTAAGTACAAATGTTTCTCCTCTTCAAAACATCTATAGGAAAAAAAAAGTATAAATGCTTCTCAGATTGTTGTAAACTTTGGACAATTTCTAAAACTCTGAAATAGTTATTTTTATCAATTTTGTACAGCTTTAGAGTTGCTTTTTAGGATGAGGATTTGCCGACCTCCTCACTGAGCCACAGCTAATCCATATTTTAAATTTATCATTATTGTTACATTTAGCATTTTTAATTATTAGTAATGTTGAACATTTTCTTGTTTATTTCCCCTTGAGTGAATTCTCCATTCTCCCAATTTGCTTCTATATATCTTGATATTTTCCTCATCTCAATGAACATATTATAGATGATAAATCTTTGTCTATCTATTTTATGTATTAAACTCAATTATTTTTCCCATATTATTTTTATAATTTTTCCTCAGGAACTTTTTTAAAAAAAAAACAAACAGGGTCTTGCTCTGTCAGCCAGGCTGAAGTGCAGTGATACAATCATAGCTCACTGTATCCTCAAATTCCTGGGCTCAAGCGATCCTCCCACCTCACCCTCCCAAGTAGCTGGGACTACAGGCATGTGCTAATATTTGTATATTTTGTGGAGATGGGGGTCTCACTATGTTGCCCAGGCTGGTCTCAAACTTCCTCAGGAGTTTTTTATTTCAAGCATTAGAGTGTTTTCTGGTGCTTGAAGCCTGAGAGAGTTTCCCAGTTACTCTCTACAAAAACCAGTTAGAGTGGCTTCTCAACTAATTCCCCAGTTTCCCATCTCCAACCCATCCTATACAGGGTTTTTCTTATATACACAAGATAGTCATTAAGCTCTAATGAATTAAATTATTTCTAACAGGAAATTAATACTAACAGGAGGCAATATTAATTAGTGAAATCCAAATTTTAAAATATATGTAGTTTTATTATATTTATTGTACTATCTTTAGCTTCTGACAAGGTAACACCAAGAGGTTCTGGCAGAATGTTTATTAATAAATGAATACATTTGTAATTTAGCAACATTATTAACATCACAAAATGCTAAATTATTTTAGTCATTTAGATTAAATATGTTCTGTCCTCCTCTGTCTACTTCTCCCATCTCATTTACCCTTGAAATGGCTCCCATGATGGTTGGCAAGCTTTAGTCCAGACTTTGTCTGAAACAACTGCTAAACGAGTACAACATGAAATTGGAAGCTGGACAAGGTATATGAGCTCAAACATAAACTTCACCCCTAGATGCAGGTCAAGACCTGCTGAGGCAGCCATAATGGACAGGAGCAGGTAGGGCCCATAGTCAGAAAAAATCACCTTCTGTAATGGGTGTTCACAAGAATCTATATAAGGGGACTTGATACCTCAAGCCATCTTCCTAGGACTAACTCGCCATAAGATTGACAGGTGGCATGTTGCTGAGAGCCTGATGTCCCTACCCTCCAATGTACTACCAGGAAGCAATCAACCTAGGAGGTTATTGGCGTAAAGGCTCTTGTGAACTAAAAAACTGTAACATTAACAAAAGTATACTGATGAAAGATGATATAGAAATGGAATGTACAAGTAAACCAGTGGGTCAGCAGGAAGCCCAGGGAAAAGAGTAACTTGCACTGCTTTATGATACAATCTAAGGTTGAAAGTGATTCTGCTTCTTGCTCCTGAATTATCATGACAATGATATGAACAGCAATAGGCAGAGAGACTCTATCCAGTTCTCTACTCTACTCTAATCCTAGGCTCTCCATAGGGAATGGCACCCAATATATATTGAGAAACAACAAAATAAGAAACTATTAGAAGGGATGTCACGATGTATTAGGCAATTGTGTAGTGTGTGTGTATGTCTGCATTTATATATGTATATATGACAAGGCAATGCTACCTACATCTTACACGTAACGATACTGAAGCTTAGTTAGAGATGTTACCTCAGTCCTCTAGCTCCAGAGCCTATGCATTTCCCACTATGAAAATTTTTAAAATCTTCATTAGGTATCTTGAATGTGGAAAGGTTTCATGAATATCCCATAATAGGAACTCTTATATTCCTCTCTCTAAGCAATCCTTTGGCTTTCTGGAACAAATACATTAGAATGGGGGTAACATGTGCTAAAGTCACTCATATAAAGCCACTCATGATCTTACCTTGTCCAGGCAGACAGTGCTTACAGCATACTTAAACCAGATGGAAACAGGGAGTATAATCCCAGTCTTATTCTACACATGGACCATGTTGGACTAAATAGCCAGGGAACTGATTGTCAAAAAGAAAGTTCAGCATTAGAGATGTGATTGCTTCAGAAACTACATCTAGTCCCAAGGGCTTCTCAGTCCATGAATGAGTCATAGAAGAAACAAGAAAATGAATCATCCCTTATCACACCATGGCTATATGAAGAAAATCACCAGCATGAAAAAAGAATAGACAGTGTTTGGCTTTCTTAGAGAGTGAGTAGGAGGGACTGTGTGGCTGTCCCAAGTGAATCAGGTCATTAACATAGGGGAAACTTTTTCGATATAAAAATCTCTTGGTTTGTTAGCTATAAATATCATCTCAATAAAGAATGACATAATCTGAAACCAGGTTCTCCTTCTCTATAATTATGCTCAAACTATCCAAGGTCCATCTGTACTGTCAAAGTGAGGCAGAAATGGGGCCACCATGCAAGTGACTCAGGCAAAACTTTCTGAGAAGTTGAGAAGAGAAACTTGCTGAGATTTTTTTTTTCCACACTAGGATTGTTCCCTTTATTCTAACTGCCTCAATTTCCCTCTTAGTTCTAGAAGTAGAGACGGTTTAGAGACAGAGTAAGGAGCAAAAATTTTCAAGGTTTCAAGGTTTCATGGAAGCAGGTGAGGGGGGTGCCAGGGGAATGCATATGTGTGGCCATATGTATGTGGGCACATGTATGTATAAGTCTAGTGTGTAGGTTGCGGTGGGGGTGGTTTGAAACAGGATGCAATAAGCAAAATTTATCTAAATCCCAAAGAAAAGACTCAGGAATCAACCAGGCAAGAGCTAGAAAATTGATTTAGAGGTCAAGAAATCTAATTTTTTTTTTAATTTCAAGATATTACGTGGATACCAATGTTTTTGTTACATGGATACCTTGTATAATGCTTAACTTGGGGCTTTTAGTGTGCCCATCACCAGAATAGTGTTCATTGTAACCAATGGGTAAGTTTTTATCCCTCACCACCTTCCACTCTCCCCCCCTTCTTGGTTTCTAATGTCCTTTACATCTTTCTGCCCATGTGTGCCCATCATTTAGCTCCCAATTATTAGAGAGAACTTGTGGTGTTTGTTTTTCCATTCCTGAGGCACTTCACTTAGGATAGTGGCTCCAGTTCCACCCAAGTTGCTGTAAATGACATTATTTCATTCCTTTTTATGGCTAAGTAGTACTCCATGGTATGTGTATGTATGTGTATATAAATTAAATGTGGTGTGTGTGTGTATATATATATATTTATCCACTTATGACCTGATGGGCACTTAGGTTGATTCCACATCTTTACAATTGTGAATTGTGCTGTGATAAACATTCGAGTGCAGGTGTCTTTTTGATAAAATGACTTTTCCTTGGGGTAGATATCTAGCAGTGGGATTGCTGGATCAAATGGTAAGGCTATATTTATTTCTTTGAGGAACCTCCATGCTGTTTTCCACAGAGGTTGTACTAATTTGCAGTCCCACCAACAGCATATAAGCATTCTTTCTCTCTGCATCCATGCCAGCATCCATTGTTTTTTGACTTTTTAATAATGGCCATTCTAACAGGGGTAAGGTGGTGTCTCATTGTGGTTTTAATTTGCATTTCCCTGATGATTAGTGATGTTGAGAATTTTTTCATGTGCTTGTTGGCCATCTGTCTATCTTCTTTTGAAAAACTTTTATTCGTGTCTTTTGCCCACTTCTTGACAGGGATATTTGTTTTCTTCTGGCTGATTTGTTTGAGTTCTTTGTAGATTCTAGATATTAGCCCTTTGTTGGATGTACAATTTGCAAATATTTTTCCCATTCTGTAAGTTGTCTATTTACTCTGCTGATTATTTCCTTTCATGTGTAGAAGCTCTTTAATTTGAGTCCCATTTATTTATTTTTGTTATTGCTCTATTTGCCTTCGGGGTCTTAGCCATAAATTCTCTGCCAATGCCAGTGTTTAAAAGAGCTTTTCCTATGTTTTCTTCTAGAATTTTTATGGTTTCATGCCTTACATTTAAGTCTTTTATCCATCTTGAAAGAATTTTTGTATAGGGTGAGAGATAGGAGTCCTATTTCATTGTTCCACATGTTGCTATCCAGTTTTCCCGGCACCATTTATTGAATACATCTTCCTTTTCCCAGTGAATGTTTTTGTCTGCTTTGTCGAAGATCAGTTGGTTGTAGATAGATAGTTTTATGTCTGGGTTCTCTATTCTGTTCCATTGGTCTACGTCCCTACTTTTATACCAGTACCATGCTGTTTTGGTTACTATAGCCTTGCAGTATAATTTGAAGTCAGGTAATGTGATGCCTCCAGACTTGTTCTTTTTGCTTAAGATTGCTTTGGCTATTTGGGCTCTTTTTTGGTTCCAAATGAAGCATAGAATTACTTTTTCTAGATCTGTGAAATATGACATTGGTATTTTGATGAGGATTGCATTGAATCTGTAAATCATTTTGGGCAGTATGGACATTTCAACAATGTTAATTCTACCAAATGATGAGCATTAGATGTTTTTCCATTTGTTTGCATCATCTATGATTTTTTTCATCAGTGTTTTGTAGTTCTCCTTGTACAGATCTTTCACCTCCTTGGTTAAGTACAGTCCTAGGTATTTTATTTTCTTTGTAGCTATTGAAAATGGTATTGAGTCCTTGATTTGACCCTCAGCTTGACTGTTATTAGAATATAGAAATGCTACTGATTTGTGTACATTGATTTGTAAGCTGGGACTTTGCCAAATTTATTTATTAATTCTAGGAGTCTTTTGGTGAAGTCATTAGGGTTTTCTAGATATAAGATCATTATGTCAGGAAACAGGGATAGTTTGACCTCCTCTTTCCCAATGTGGATACCCATTATTTCTTACTCTTGCCTGACTGCTCTAGCTAGGACTTCCAGCACTATGTTGAATAGAAGTGGTGACAGTGGGTACCCTTGTCTTATTCTGGTTCTTAGGGAGAATGCATTCAACGTTTCCCCATTCAGTGTGATGTTGGCTGTGGGTTTGGCATATGTGGCTTTTATAATTTTGAGGTGTGTTCCTTCTATGCCTAGTTTCTTGCGAGTTTTTAATCAAGAAAAGGTGCAGGATTTTATCGAATGCTTTTTCTGCATCTATTGAGATGATCATGTGGTCTTTGTTTTTGCTTCTGTTTATGTGGTGAATCACATTTATTGATGTGCATATGTTAAACTATCCTTGCATCCCTGGGATGAAACCCATATGATCATGATGAATTGTCTTTTTAATGAGCTGTTGAATTGGGTTTGCTAGTATTTTTTTGAGGATTTTTATAAGGGATATGGGTCTATAGTGTTCTTTTTTTGTTATGTCCCTTCCTGCCTGTGGTATTAAGGTGACACTGGCTTCATAGAATGAGTTAGGGAGGATTCCCTCCTTCTTGATATTATGGAAAAATTTCTGTAGGAAAGGTACCAGTTCTTTGTAGGTCTGGTAGAATTCAGTTGTGAATCTGTCTGGTCCAAGGCATTTTTTATTGGTAGATTTTTTATTACTGCTTCAATCATGTTGCTCATTATTGATCTGTTCAGGATTTCTATTTCTTCCTGGTTGAGGCTTGGGATGTGTGTTTTTCAGGAATTTTTCCATTTCCTCTATGTTTTCTAGTTTGTGTGTATAGAAATTTTCATAGTATTCATGGATGATATTTTGTATTTCTGTGGTGTCAGTTGTAATGTCTCCTTTTTCATTTCTGATTGAGTTTATTTGAGTCTTTTCCTTTCTATTTCTGGTTAATTCGATAGAAGTCTATGGATTTTGTTTATCTTTTCAACAAACCAACTTTTTCTTTCATTGATCCTTTGTATTTTTTTTTTGGTTTTGTATTGTTTATTGGTTTTTTTGGTTCATTTAGTTCTGATCTCAGCTTTGTTATTTCTTTTCTTCTGATAGCTTTGGGTTTGGTTTGCTCTTTTTCTAGTTCCTTGAAGTATGACATTAAGTTGTTAATTTCTGTCTTTTCAATGTAAGCATTTAAGGCTATGAATTTCCCTCTTAACACTGCTTTTATTGTATCCCATAGATTTTGGATGTTTATGTCATGTTTGTCATTTAGCTCAAAAAATATTTTGATTTTCATCCTAATTTCATCATTGACCCAGGGATCATTCAGCAGAAGGTTGTTTAATTTCCACGACTTTTTGTAGATTTGAGAGTTCTTCTTGGAGTTGATTTCCAGTATTATTCCACTGTGATCTGAGAAGATAACATGAAATGATTTCAATTTTTCTGAATTTTATGAGACTTGTTTTGTGGGCTATCATATGACCTATCTTGGAAAATATCCTACGTGCTGATGAGAAGAATGTATATTCTGCAGTTTTTGAGTAGAATGCTCTGTAGATGTTTATGAGGTCCATTTCTTCTAGAGTCCTGTTTAAGTCCAGTGTTTCTTTCTTGATCTTCTCCCTCGAAGACCTGTCCAGTTCTGTCAGTGGAGTGTTGAAGTTCCTAGCAATTATGATGTTGCTGTTTATTTCTTTGCTTAGATGTAGTGGTATTTTATTTATGTATCTGGGAGCTCCTGTGTTAGGTGCATATATATTTAGGATTTTTATATCATCTACCCAAATTTCTCCCTTTATCATTATATGATGACTGCCTTTTTCTTTTCTTACCATTGTTAATTTAAAATCTATTTTATTGAATATGAGAATAGCTACTCCTGCTTGCTTTTGGTTTCCATTTGTGTGGAATATTTTTTTCCATCCCTTTACCTTGAGTCTATGAGTATCCTTGAGAGTTAGATGGGTTTCTTGGAAACAACATACACTTGGGATGTGTTTTTTAATCCATTCAGCCCATCTATCACTTTTAAAAGGAGCATTAAGAGTATTTACATTCAATGTTAATATTGATATGTGAGATACTATTGTTCTGGTAATCATGTTGAATGATACCTACTTTGGCTTGTCTTCTCCCTTGTGTTGCTGTCTTATAAGGATTGTGAGCTTTAATTTACAGGTGTTTTTACATTGGTGGATATCAACTGTTCTTTTCCAGAGCACTTTTAAACATTTCCTATAGGTCAGGTCTAGTGGTGACAAATTCCCTTAGTGTTTGCTTGTCTAGAAAATACCTTATTTCTCCTTCATTTATAAAACTTAGTTTTGCAGGATGCAAAATTCTTGGCTGGCAGTTATTCTGTTTAAGAATACTAAAAACAGGATTCCAAACCCTTCTGGCTTGAAAGGTCTCTGCTGAGAGGTCTGCTGTTAGTCTGATGGGTTTTCCTTTGGAAGTAACTTGTTGCTTTCATCTGGCTGCTTGTAAGATTTTCTCCTTCATTTTGACTTTGGTCACACTAATGACTATCTGTCTTGGTAATGTCCTGTTTGCTATGAATAGTCCATGTGTTTGATGACCATCTTGTATGTGGACATCTAAACCTGTAGCCATATCAGGGAAGGTTTCCTCTATTCTTCTCTCAGGCTTTCCATGCTTATTGCTTTTTCTTCTTCTCCCTCAGGATACCTGTGATTCTTATATTCATTCACTTTGCATAATCCCATATTTCTTTCAGTGATTGTTCATTCTTCTTTGTTCTTTCTTCTGTATTTTTTACTGACAGGGTTACTTCGAAATCCTGTCTTCAAGCTCTGAAATTCTTTCTTCTACTTCATCTAGTGTGTTGTAAAAGCTTTCTGCTGTATTTTGAAATTCCCTAAATGACTCATTTCTTTAAGTTCTGTTATTTCTTTTCACATGTTATTTATGTCTTTAGTGAATTTTTCGTTCATGTCCTGAATTATTTTTTTTGGTTTCTTTGAGATGGTTTTCTACCTTCTCCTCAATTCAATTCATCTTACTTGCCATCCACACCGAATTCCGTATCTGTCATTTCAACAATTTCCTTGTGGTTGGAGTTCATTACTGGAGAGCTATTGTGATCCTTTGTAGGTGTCAAGACAGCCTGTTTTTTCACGTTGCCAGAGTTTTTATGATGGTGCCTTCTCATCTGGGGCCACTTCTCTCAGCTCAATATAGATAGCAGATATAGATAGCAGATAGTACCCCTGTCTCCTCTGCTGAGACCTCTGTTGCTTGGTGAAGATAGGGATGAGTCCCTGGATGGCATGCATGGGTCCTACTCTGGAAGCTTGAGCAGGTGAGAGAGGGGCATATGCACTATGAGCCTTCAACACTGCTGTTCTGCTGTGTGTCTCCTGTTCTCCTGTGGTTGTCATTGGGCCAGCCCCGGTGCCAGGTGCACACATGAGGTGGAAGCTGACTGGCTGTATGGTGTGTGCATGCAAGATGAAGAAGGTCTGCTAGGCATGGCATGCACACATACAGTCCTGGGCAGCCAAAGTGCCAGGTATGTGGGCTGGGCAAGGTCTACGCAGGGTGAGATGCAGGGCATAGCAGGTTTTCAGTGGATAGCAGCTCACAGGCCCATGGGGTGTGGGGTGGAGTGGCCCCCTATGTGGAGCAGGCCAGCAGGTCACAGCTCACATGCCGGATAGAGTCAGATCCCCAGACTGAGCAGACCTGTGGTGCAAGGTGCCTATTTGGGATGGAGCAGGTCTGTGGGGCATGGCACTCACACACGTGGAGGGTAACACACAGGCAAGGTAGGGTGTGGCACCCAGGGTGCCCATGCAGGTAGGTGAGGGTCCATGTCATGTAGACCGCCCAGATCCAAAGGCCGCAGCTGCACTGGCTTTTGCCCCATTTGAGGCTTCTCAGGCAGGGGCACCAGTGGCAGCGATCCAGCTGCCCTGGCAGTGGGCACTGAGGGCCATGAGCACATGCTCCACCCAGGTCCCACAGGAAGTATGGTTGAAGAGGATTGTCTAGGCCCCAGCAGCAGGTGCTGGGCCCTTGGTCTCCTGCTCTGCCCAGGGCCCCTGGAGGCTGTGGTGGCAGGGGTGTATGTCATCTGTCCACAGGGCACACATGAGTGCCAGGATTCCCCACTCCCTCTCCACGTGGCAGGGGCAAGGGGGAGAAAGAAGTCACAGATCTGACTCCTTGGCAAAACTAGCATGCCAGGGTTGTGATGTTACAATGGCACCAGCCACAGCATTCAGGGCTCCCAAGCCAGCCGTCCCTCCTCTCTGGAGCAACGCAGTTGCACAGCCTCCAGTCAGGTCTCTGCATCAGTCCAGAGGCCTGCAGTAGTAGAGGGCCCTCCCGCCACTCCAGTTGTAGTATCCTCAGGGAAAGCGTGGAGTCTGGGATTTTCTCTTCTTTCGCTTTCCCACATGTGGGCACATTCCCTAATTACCTCCTGTTCTGCTGAGCAGCTTGTACCACTTCTATCTTCTTTACTTCACTCCTGCCTTCTCTCCATGGATTCCCAGTGCTCCAACTCAATCAATCCAAAGGTGGGCATCTATTGACCGTTTCTGATCCTCTCCATGAAGGCGACACTGTGTGGATGCCTCTAGTTCACCATCTGGGCCTCCAACCAAGATCTCCAATCTTCAGTCCCACCAGCAATAAGACTTTGAATAAGTCAATCACTCCTGACCCCTATCTTCCTTTTCCATAAAATTTTCAACATCTACACAAGGGTATTGGGAATAAAATTAAATTACAGCAAGGGAAAGGATGTGAAAAGACATAAAAGCTTTATTATTGCAAGATCTGCTGACACTGTTTAAAAATTCAGATAAACCTAACATAAACTAAACACAATAACACAAGCCAGGTCCATTGCAATAAGCCATCACCTAGGAAATCCAGCTCCTGATAGCAAGATAAATATTTAGAAGTAACACATTTGAAAGTGTAGCCCCAAGACATAATAAATAATCATAATGACTAATTTGGGGAACCAGAATTGGAATTGGGTTCTTTGAGAACAGAAGACTTATAAGCACTCTACACAAATATTTCTGTTTCACATATGAGGCCCAGCAGTGAAGCAGCACCCATGTTGTAGTAAAGACAAAGAAAGTCAGATTCTTATTATAGGAGAAAAACAATAAAATGGAAGCTATGCTTTATGTTGTGCTGTCTGCTTGAGATTAGACTTGACAACATTCAGTAAAGCAAATAAATTTCATTCACCGAAATGGTGGTGCTGGCTGACTAGCTGTGTGTGTCTGTATTGCAGCTTGGAAAGTGACATGCCTATAGTAGGATAAAAATAAGAGATGGTCAATATATCCCCTTAGCTTTTAGCTACAACAAGGTGAGATGGAGAATAAAGTCAATGTGGCAAGGTGTTCAACAGAAAATGAAAACTATGTAGCTATGTTTTTTTTTTCTTTCTTTCTTCTTGCAAAAATGGTGCTACTGTCATACATTTTAGGTTGTTTTTCCAGGAATTAATTGAGCCAAACAGTGACATTTTCATATCCTCTGTAAGTATCTCCATGATTGTGGGCTGGCATACCAGTGGCAAAAGAAAGTGCAGTAGACCAAGCTTTGTGCTTTTTCAGTGTATCTGCCCCACGCAAGGATCACCCTCTCTCTGCTCAGGACTCTTAGAGATGTTAATTTACACTATGGATGAAATTGTTTACAAATTTCCAATGTGTTTATGAAACAAAAATAAAAGATGCTAATTTTGTGAATAAAAAGGACATAAAAACCAGTCTGTGAATATTCTTGTTATAGCCATGAGCTGAGATTCGCTCCTCAGCTGGGATATATACAAGCAAACCAGTTTTAGGGTCTATCAATTTCTGTACTTAACTTGAGCTGATTCTGATGTCTATGTAGCCAGTCACAATAGTGATGTCTTCAAGGGCATGTCCTCCAAAATATGGAGTCAAAAGAGCCATAGAACTCATATGCCCTAGTGCCTGTTAAAATCAGGCTCTTAACAAAGGTTTGTTGTGATGTTGAGGAACAAAATGAAAAAAGCTGCCAAGCAACTGTGATGTAGAGTATCTCATGCGTAGCACTTCAGGAGACTAAAAACAGTCAGACTTCCCAAATGCAGTGAAAACCATTGAGACTCCCATGATAATATATGGGTGTCAAGATACCTGGACACCTGGTACCTAGAGAAACCTCCATCCTGCCTGAAAATTCTTTGACAATTACCTGATGAGTCACTTATTCTGTTTTCCACTCTCATGAATTACCATTTGATTTTTATAGGGGCACTTTATAACTAGCATGATTTATTTTTTAAGCTTCTAAGTGCTTTTTCTTCCAGTCCCTACTATTTCTTCTGTGCCATTGCAGAAAAGCTGTTGTGTTATGAACATGCTTCCCTGCTTTGTATATCCACCTGCCTAGGCAAATACTCAGCTCATCTATATTTAACACCTCTTTCCTGCTAATCCTTCAGGGTGCACATCTCCCCACCATATCTAATAAGCATGATGGATTATATTCAATTTAGCTAATGCTGACCTATAACTAATTACAGCAGCATCTCAAATCAGGCTGGAGTTACAGCCCTGTCAAAGTACCCTTTATAAGCAGCCTGTCTCTACAGATTTACACAGCAAGTATGGGTGAATTCAATTATAAATATGGGAAGAGGGTATAATGACTAAGCTGCCAAGTCTAGGGGCTATGAGTTCCAACTATTGAGAGAGAGAAGACCATGGATCCTTGGAGTAAACGAAGAAAAATGATTATTGCAACATTCCAGAAGGGCCTGCTGGCTATGTACTCACGTTATTTACTCATGTTACCAAGTGTTATGCTAGGGAGATTTGGTGGCCAGCAGGATGCTCACAGGTCAAGAAGAGATTCACAATAACCTGGGTAAGCTATTGTTTCATCATTCCAAGTGTTACCCTAGGCAAGGTACCCTCTTCTTGATCTCAGGTTCCCCATCAGTAAGATGTGAAGGCACTAGGGCTTGTTTCTAAACCCAGCTCTATCCCTGAGGGGGCTCTGTAAGTTGACAGTAAGTTAGTTAACCTTTCTAAACTTTAGTTTCCTCATCAGCAAAACAGAAATAACAACTACCTTGCACAGCTGTGAAGATTCAAGGTGAGAAGGCATCAATTGGCAGAGTGCCTGGCACATATTAGGAACTCCATAAATGATAACTGTTATTGGTTCCAAGATTGGTATTCCATCCATTTTGGTTATGAGAATCAAAAAATAAATCTCATATAGGAAAGAGCTATGAAAAAATATCAAGTGCTAACACATTAAAATACAGAGTTGACTTAGAACTCCTCAATAACCTAAACAATCCAAGTTTCACCATAACAACAGACAATGGGAAAACAGGCAAGGAAGAATGCTCTCCAGAGGTCCCTACTTTTGTCCCCACTGAATAAGATGATATAAAAATCAATCCACTGTCTTAGAGTCAAAGTCTTGGACAAAGATTCTGTGCACTACCATCCAAAGGGCACCCTGAATTCAGAGCCTTCCACAATCTAGTCCATCCCACCTTTCACGACTCACCTCCCATTTCTTTCCTCACACACTCTGCTCCAGCCACCCACAGGCAGCTCACCAAGCCCCGAGCACACACCACATGTGTTCACACCTCCAGATCTCAGCTGTACTATTTGCTCGACCTCAAGGGCCCGTCTTCACTCCTCCATTCTGATACTACCCTTCCCCTGGTTAAAACTTCCTAGTCTTTAGCATTTCTCTGAGAGGGACAAGCCCCAAGATACACGTCTTCAGCTGATCTTCAACAAACATGGGCAGTCTTTTATAACAGACATCTTTTACACCTGGAAACCTGTTTCCTCTGAGGAGTTCAAAAAATCTAAACATCTATATGTGTTTTCCACATTTTAAACTCCACTTTGTAAACTATGGCTCAAGGAAGTCTAGTATTAACATTAGTTAAATCAATCAACAGATCAAAGGTAGGTTAAGACCCATCCAACTCACCTAGATACATTATGACATTAAAGTCCTCAATGGAGTATTGGCAACCCCATTCAGAATCATTCTAGCCATAGCAATGGAGAAAATCTGCTTGGTCACAGTGTCATCTGTCAAAACACGACTTCTCCCTCAGGGCATGGCCCATCTGCCACCTCAACCATGAAATCCTCCACCATGCCCATACTCAGATTTAATAACTCTTCCCTCAGAGTGCTCTCAGAGCACTTTGCAACTTCGCATCCATTCATTCACTGAACCAACATTCAAGGTGCATTTAGCATTTGTAAGAAGTTGGAGAGGGCACTAAAGTTGCAAGCCTTCCCTGACCCATCAGCAGACGTAGAGACAAATCCAACCACTTGATCAACAAAGTGGTGAAGAACAGGGCTTTGAAGTCCAACAGTCTCCTTCTTTGTAAAATGGAGGTGAGTCTCCTTCATCGAGTTGTGAAGAAAAAATTAAATTAGATGATAAGCATAAAGCACTTAGTCTAGAACATGCCTGGCACATGGTAAGTACACAATAAATGGCAGCCATTTTAATAGCATAATATTATGCCCACTACAGTATAAAGAGATGCAACAGAGCAATGCACAAAGAGCAAGGGAGTAAGAATTTTTTCTGCTTTGTTTGTACACCTTGTCTCTATGGTGCTCAATAAATGTTTGTTGATTCAAATTTGGAGGGATGGTGTAGGTTTTAAGAGCTCAAAGAAGGCACGGCTGTGAGAGAGGAAGACAGCCAGGTAGCCAGTAGGCCAAAGTCCAAAGACATTCGAAGATCCAGGAGAATAGAGAGCAAAGAGGCTTGGGTATTAGTGAAGTCACTATCCAACCCAATAGGAAAGTGTCCAAATGCTAGTCCACCATCAAGAACTGGGATGGCTATAGAAGAACACATCTGAGGAGTATGTTAAAGACATGAGTTTGAGGACTCAGATTCAATAAGCTGGGTTGGAGCCTGAGAATATGTATTTTCAACAGGCAACATAGGTGATTTTCATGTGTACCCAGGTTGTACCAGAACCAGAAGGCAGTCCTCAAAAAAGTAAAAACAGAATTAACATATGATCCAGGAATTCCACTTCTGGGTATATATCCAAAGAAATTAAATCAGTATGTCAAAGAGATATCTGCACTCCCATGTTCATTGCAGCATTATTCACAATAGCCAAAATATGGAATCAACCTAAGTGTTCATCCACAGATGAATATGTATATTTGGTAAATATACACAAGGGAAAACCATACAGCCTTTAAAAAAAGAAGGAAATCCTGTCATTTGTGCAACATGGATAAACCTGGAAGATATAATGCTAAGTGAAATAAGCCAGGCACAGAAAGACAAATACTGCATGATCTCACTTATATGTGGAATCTAAATTCAAACTTATAGAAGTAGAGCAGCGGCCCCCGACCTTTTTGGCACCAGGGACCAGTTTCACGGAAGACAATTTTTCCACAGACCAGGGGTGGGTGGTGGGGGAGGATGGTTTCAGGATGATTCAAGCGCATTACATTTATTGTGCAGTCAAACCCCTCTGCTAATGATCGTCTGTATTTGCAGCCGCTCCCCAGCACTAGCATCACTGCTTCAGCTCCACCTCAGATCGTCAGGCATTAGACTCACATAAGGAGCATGCAACCTAGATCCCTTGCATGCGCAGTTTACAGTAGGGTTCACACTCCTATGAGAATCTAATGCTGCTGCTGATCTGACAGGAGGTGGAGCTTATGCGGTGATGCGAGTGATGGACAGCAGCTGTAAATACAGATGAAGCTTCACTTGCTTACCCACCACTCACCTCCTGCCCAGTTCCTAGCAGGCCACAGACCCGACAAGTCCACAGCCTGGGGGTTGGGGACCGCAGAAGTAGAGAGTAGAATGGTGGTTACCAGAGGCTGAGCAGGTGTGGGGGGGTGTGCAGGGGGAGTTGAGGAGACATTGGTCAAAGGGTACATAGTTTCAGTTACACAGGAGGAATAAGTTTTAGTGATCTATTGCACAGCATGGTGACCATAGTTAATAATACTGTATTATATATCTCAAAATTGCTAAAAGAGTAGATTTTATGTTCTCACCATTAAAAATGACAAATAGGCAAGGTAATATTAATTAGCTTGATTTAATCATTCCACGATGTATATATATCAAAACATCACATTGTACACCATAAATATATACATTATTTGTCAATTACCAAAAAAAACTTTAAAAATTAAAAAAAAAGGAAAAACCAGAAAACAGAATCAGTCCTCAGCACTGCCATTCTGGCTTGGCCTTTAGAGTTGGCTCTAATGTAAAATCTCTCCTGAGATTTGGGCCTCTCACTTTTAGCCAAGGCTCCAGCAAGGGTGGAAAATGGATGGTCATCGGGAGGTTCAAGCCTATATCTTCAGCAGTAAAGAGGAGCTTCCCAATTTTAATAGCTCCCAGGACCAAGTGCCTTTGCGAGGTTAGTCATTGCTCTTTTGGATCATCTCCTGAGCTAACAACAACAGCAGTACTAGTTACTAAATGCTAAAAGTATGCCAGGCACTGCCCTAGCCTACATATGTTATCTAATTTAATCTCCACAACACCTTGCAAGTAGACAACTGCTCTCATTAAAGATGAGAAAACTGAGGTTCAGAGAGGATAACTAATGTGCCCAAGGGCACATATCTAATAAAAGACAGAGTCAAACAGGCAGCTGTTATTTTGTCATGCCACTCTACAAGATGGTGAAAGGTACTGTTGTTTGATCACCTGACAATTCTGCCAATCTCTGATTATACCTTTCTTGCAGACCTGGGTCAAAACCATCAACCTGAAGAAATTATATTTCCACTAAAATTCCCAAAGCCCTGAACACAGAGCTCATTTCTGGTTGTTTAATCAATAACTGCTGAATAAATACAGAGGGGAGGCAGTATGTTTCTGTCATAACTTTTCCCAAAGACACAAAACACATTCATATTTACTGTCTTATCTGTTCTAGTGGTTGCTTTTTTAAAAAACACTTTTATTGGATTGAGACATAAATAAGGGGTTCTGTAAAACATTTAAGATGACATTATTTACAAGGTCCCACTTTTTCCTCTAAGTGTTACCATGCTATTTGTTACTTTTTCTATTCAATTGGAATATTTTCATTTTTATACATCCGTTTCAAAGAACTCTGGTTATATAAAAATGTAACTTAAAAAAGAAGTCTCTTCTATTGCTTAGCACTCTTTATTTTCTATTTTTTCTTTATGCTTCCCCTTAATAAGAATTCTCCTATCTTTTTAAAATAGCCTCAAATAGATCTGATTTGTTTACAACACAGCTAAATCTACACTCATTATTTGCACTACTTTTATAGGTTCATCTTTGGACCAGTAGGAAGAGGATAGTTCGTCTTCAGCACCTCCATTCATGTCTCTGAGGGAAGTCATGCTTTAGAAGTCCCGCTCTAGGCCCCCATACCACATGCCCATGGTCTGACAGTGGAACATACATTCTTCTCTCTCTCCCTGAAGCTTACCCAACACTTTCTGCTTGCATCAGTCCCCTACTGCTACTGTCATGATTATAATGAAATGCATGCACTATTTCAATTTAAGTTACTTTGATTAATATGTAAACATATAACAAATAACATGTCATGGAATTTTAAGTAGCCTAGTGGGGGAGAGAATATTTCTAAGGGACTTTTCTTAATCATCTCATATTGCTCTGATTCTACCTAAAAGAAGTGATTCTCATATACTCTAATTCCCAATATATATACAGTGACATTCAAATAGTCAATTAATAAGCACTGATTACCATTTTGCCTTCAAAAAACTTTTAATATATTAAGTTAACAATATATACGCACAGAAAGAAATTACTTCTTAAAGGAAGGTTTAAAGTCTTTAGTTCTTACAAAAGCCTCTGCTACAGATTGTCAATGCTCTCTTCTCTCCTAACCAACACCCTGAGATACAGTTCAGCTAATCTGCAAACCTTTCTTATCAATAGACCTTTCCTATGCTTGCAGGAATATGCTTAACGCTAATTCCCTGAGAAGGATTAATTATCAAAACCTTTTAGTATAGTTGCCATATTCTTTGTAGTCCCTTTTCTATATATTGTGGCCATGGCATGCTATTGTTGGTATGGGCTGGATAATTCCAAAGAAACCAGAATTATCTAAGCTAAATTGTACCCCCAGTCTGTAGAGAACTCAAGGCTAAACAAGTCACCATCTAAACATTAAGTAATTCTGGAACCTCAAGTGAGAAGACAAGATTTGTTATGTCACTCACTAGCTGCATGCTTCCTGAAAAAGTCACTAACCACTCTATCAGACGCCATCCATGTCAGAAGATAACACATACAAAACCTGTATTTATAGAGGTTTTTTGAGATTTAAAGAAGAGAATAGATGTAAAAATAGTATAGAGCCCTATATAAATCTTAATTTAGTATTAGTAAAGAAAGTCTGCTCTAAACTTTAAAAGGCAATAATTAAGAGCATAATGTTAATTAACTCAAAACACAGAATTGCTGACATTCTCCTGTAAGCATACGAGACCTGCACTCATGAATAGCTGGTATCGGTCACACTCAAATAATGATACCACCAATTGGTCAGCATTACAATTAAAACAAAAACATACTTTCTGCAGACTTGTTTTTTTCTTACTATCCTAAATTGTGTTATCTTGATTCACCCATTCAATGTTTTCCTCATTCTGTCAGTATTTGAGAGCCTACTATGTGCCAGAAACTGTGCCAAGTGTTAAAAATTAAAAGGAACAAGATACAATCCCTTCACTTCAGTCAAATTGGGTTTGGCCATAATTAACCACGTAAGTAGATTATATGATTGTAACATAAAGAAACTTTCATTTGTGTGTGCACAGAATATTGCAGGAATGCAGAAAAGAAAGTAACCAGGTCAGCTTAAGAGAGTCTTCAAAGAGAAGGTGCCATCTCTGCAGATCCTAAAGGATCCGCCCCTTTCCAAGTTCCAGCTAGAGAAAAGTACCAGGTTCAACAAAAGGGAGAAGAACCCCATAGCATGAAGTCAATGGATCTGGTTAGCATAGAAATGCAATCAAAATCACTTAGAAAATAATGATGTGGGCCAGGGGTTAGTCTAAACTTTTTTTATTTTTTACAGTCAAAGCCAAAGGGACCTGGCTTCTACTTGACCTTTCAGTATTATACCCCAGGAGATGTGTAGCACATTGGTTGAAAGTGTATTCTAAAATGAAACAAGCCTATATTCAAATCCCACTCCAAGACTACTATTAGCGTAATCTTCAGCAGATGACCAACCTCTCTGAGCCTCACTTTCCTCAAATGTAAAATGGAATGATGATATGCCAAATCCATAAGATTCTTGTGAGGAGTTCAAGAGATAAGGCATATAAAATATTTAGCACTTATTAAGTTCTCAAAAAATATTACCCAAGACTGCTAATTGTCTACCCAATATCCATTTCTTTCTTATTAGGGACTCTGTACTTTGATGGGGCACAATTTGCCAAGCTAAAAAACTATATTTCCTTCATTCCCTTACAGAGAGGGGTAGACAACATAGTGCAATTTTGACCAGTGAGACATAAATAGAAATCATTAAATAGGTTTCCAAAAGATCTTTCAGAGAGGAACAGGTTCAGGAAGCAGATGCTCTTTTGCCTTTTGCCGTTCCTCCTTTTTTCTATTTGGAACATGGACTTGATAACTAGAGCTGGAGTGGCCATCCTGTGACCCCATGGAAAGAGCAAGAGAATCACAGAAATCTCAGCCCAGATAAACTTAAGCCACTAAATCAATATTAGCAATTGTCTACCAATGGTTTTTAAATGATGTGAGAAAAACTAAACTCCTATTTCCAGACCACTATTGTTGGGATTTCTGTTACTGCTCACCAGCTTAAATCCCTAACCAATAAATACTGTTATTCTTCCTCTCCTCCTCATTCTCTTCTAAATTTATGCTGTTAAATATATATGTTCTATATGTATGATATAAGCATATATATACACACACACACATATATATATGTCTTTGAGAATTAAGACATGCTTCCTAAACCTACAGTACACACAACTATCTAAACACGTCCAAAACACCTTACCCAAAGCCCTTAGGCCCAGATGGGTTTCAGAATTCAGAGAGGTAATAGGGTCCATATACCACATATGACCATAAGCAGAGTTGGGCAGCACCCTACCCTCAAGCACATTAATATTTCTGCAGGGAAATGTATTCAGACTAAGTGGAATATATGAAGACCATAAGTAGTAAACATCAGCTCAGGTCCCTCCAAGTACATTCACGTCAGTAGAGATTTTGCCACAAAATGAGCTATAAAATTTTATTTATAAATTTTTGGATTTTGGAATTATGTATAATGGACTATAGATCTGTAGTACAAGATAGAATGTATCTATAATCCAGGTGTAAATAATACGCTATGGGGGTTGAATAGAAAAATATATTACAGCTATTTCAGAGAAATCAGACAAGGTGTCACAGGTACAGGAACACCTGAGCTTAAGCCATAAAGGATGATTAATATTTTGAGAGACAGACATGGGAATGAGGAAGAACTGCATGAGCAAAGACCCCAATAACACTGTACTCTGACAACTAGTCAAGAAGAGATAAATATTAATAATAAAATAACAATAAAGCTAACATTTACTGAGAGATTTTGATATACTGGGCACTGCTCTACTCATTTCACCTAGATTAACTCATTTCATCCTCCCCTCAATCCCACGAGGTGGATATAATCATTATCCCAACATTTCAGATGAGCAATTGAGCACAGAGATGCTAAACATAATTGCTTAAGGTCATATGGCTAATAAGAGGATTCAAACCTAGACAGTCTAAATGACAGTCCTAATAAAAACTCAATGAGATTCTGACCTATCTAATTGGCAATTTTAAAAATTCATATCTGGTAGTGGTAAGGTAGAAGAAAACTCACATGAACTTTTGTAAACTTGTACAATCTTATTGATAGGCAAGCAGATAGTAAGTATCAAAAGCCTTTAAAATGTGCATTGCCACTGCCCCAATAATTATATTTCTAATGATTTTTCCCAAAGAAATAATTGGAGTCTTCTGGCAATAATAGATTAATAAATTCAGATGAACTCTCCCATTGCGAACAACTATAAGCCCTGGAGAGACTATTTTATAAAATCATCAATGAGCCATCAAGGCAGTGAAGAATTTTGGCACCAAAATCCAGGATATGACAGAAACCCAAAAAGTAATTCCACCATTTGGAGCAGCTTTTCTCCTAAAGTATTTGCCAATTCCATAGAGGCAGCTAAGAGGATGAAGAACCGAGCATTGCTTTTGACAGCTCTTGGATTTAGGGGGACAAAAGTAAAAGGTTTGGAGGCTATTAAAGAAAGGGTCCTGCTTTTAGTTGGAACCACAGTGGCTATTCTATACAGTAAATGAACCAGAAAAAGTCTTGAAACACAGCTTCAAATCACCTCAATCCTTGAAACTGCATTCAGGTGAGTCTGGTTGCTAGTGTTCTTAGCTACACATATGAAGCGAATTTAAATATTCTCTGAAGAAAACTACTACCATCCTAGGCCCCAAAATATTTTTACAGTTTTTCATGTAGAATGTCCAGTACACAATCAAGAATAACCAGCACGTGGGCCAGGTGTGGTGGCCCACATCTATAATCCTAGCACTTTGGGAGGCTGACGCAAGAGGATTGCTTGAGATCAGGAGTTTGAGACCAGCCTGGGCAACATAGCAAGACCCTGTCTCTGCAAAAATTTAGAAAAAAGAAATTAGGCAGATGTGGTGGTGCACGCCTATAGTCCTAATTACTCGTTGAGCCAGGAGGATTGCTTGAGCCCAGGAGTTTGAGGTTGCATTGAGCTAAGATTGTGCCACTGCACTCTAGCCAGGGTGACAAAGAAAAACTATGTCTCAAAAAAAAAAAAAAAAAAGAATAACCAGCACATAAACAGATAAAATAATCTGTAAGAAAACTAAGAGAAACAGTATAATACAATAGGATGAGGCCCAGAGACTCCAGATTATTCAGTTATCAAATGTAGACATTAAAATAATTATCCTTAATGTATCTGACAAGATAAAAGGCAAAATCAAGAATTTCAGCAGAAAATTTGAAACTATAAAATAAGCCAAATGACAATTCTAACTCTGAAAAATACAACCACCAAAATTAAAAATGCACTGGAAGAATTTAAAAGTACTTAGGCAAAGCTAAAGAGTGAATCAGAAAACAGGGAGATAAGTCAGAAAAAATATCCAGAAAGAATCACAGAAAGACAAAACGTTAAAAAACATAAAAAAGAGTACAAGAGAGACATGGGGGATAGAGTACAAAGGGTTAACCTATGTGTCCTTGGAATTCTGGAACAGAGAAGAGAGAAAATAGAGGTAAAATTATAAATAGAGAGTAGCTGAGAATTCTCCAAAACTAACCATAAAAAAATTAAACCCTCAAGCTACACCGGGGGCCAGCCATATTTGGCCAGCCGTTTGTTTTGGTGTAGCCTGTGAGCTAAGAACGGTTTCTACACTTTTAAAGGGTCATAAAAGAAGAAGGGGAGAAAAAAGGAAGAGGGACAGTATGTGCCCCATACAGACTAAAACATTTACTATCTGCCCCTTTACAGAAAAGTTTGCTGACACCTAAGCCACAGATTCAATAATCCCTATGACCTCCATATGCTCCTCTAAATCCACTCTCCGGCTCAGTATTCCAGGTAGCCAATGAGAAGAACTAATAGAAGCCTGGAGGGAGAAGAAAGGAGAATGAAATCGGGGTATTTATCTACCCAGCTGCCTCCTACAGGTCACCATAGGCTGCCTGTATCCCCCGACCAATGGTGAAAATCCCTATAAAGTGACTTTCTTCACACTCTCTCTGCTTCTAGTTTTTAGTAAAAGCTCCCCCTTCCCTTTCATGTTAGGGGTGATAAAGGCCCTAACTCTAATCCCGATCCAGATTTCTGCTAATACTAGCCCCCAGGTCTGCACTATCCCTTGCTGTTCCATTATATCTCTTGGTCTAATGCATTAGCTCTTGCGTACAAGGTCTCTGACAGATGGTAGCCATACCTAGGCATGTCATAATAAAACTGCTAGAAGATGAATGAGGAGGAGGAGGAGGAGGAGGAGGTGAAGAGGGAGAGACAGAGAGAAAGAAAGAAAGAATCTTAAAAGCAGCCATGGGGAGAAAGATAGAACTCCTACAGTACAAGTAAACCAAGAGCTGAATTCGCGAAAGAAATAATATTATAGCAGTCAGATGATTATGAAAAAATACATCAAAATAACAGAAAGAAAATAATTGCCAATCTATTATAGACTTCAATAACCAGTGCAAACATCTTTCAAGAATTAAAACAAAATAAAGATATTTTCAGATAAACAAAACCTGAGAGAATTGGTTACCAGCAGACTGACTAAATACTAAAGTGTGCTCTCCAGGCAGAAGGAAAAATTGACCAGATGGAAGCCAGAAGGTGGTAGAAGGAATGAGGAACAATGAAATGAGTAATAGATAAAAATGGGCATGGGCTGCATAAAACAACAATGAAAATACATACAGAATATATATACTTGACTATAGTAGCATATACGTAAAGAAGAAGGCAAAAGAATTTAAAGTGTTCTAAAATCCTTGCAATATCTGGGAAAAGGCACCAGTACTAATTTACAATAGAATTTGAAGTGTATGTTGTATTTTTCACAGTGTCTACTAAAAGAGTAGTAAAAGAATATAAAAAGTTAATAGGTGGAAAAATATTAAAAAATCAATCCCCAAAAAAATAAGGGGGGGGGGAAACAGAACAGATGGGACAAAGAGCAAATGGAAAGATAGATATGAAAAAAAAATCAAATGTAATAAAGGCAATGAATTAAATCCTTCAAATTAAAGGCAAATGTGTGAGACTGGATTAAAAAATAGGCTTCTTAGAAGAAATATATATAAAATATAAGAATATAGCAAGGTTTATGTTAAAGAATAGAAAATATATACTATGTAACCATTAAAAACAAAAAAGCTCTGGTTCCACACGAAGCATTGAATTATTTTTTCTAGATCAGCAAAAAATGATGTTGGTATTTTGATAGGGATTGCATTGATTCTGTAAATTAATTTAGGTAGCAAAGCCATTTTTACTATGTTGACTCTGCCTATCCAAAAGCATGGTAGGGCTTTCCATCTATTTACATCCTCTGCAATTTCTTTTCTCAGTGTTTCATAATTCTCTCTATATAGGTCTTTGACCTCCTTACTTAGATATGTTCCTAAATATTTAATTTTCTTTGTTGCTATTGCGAAAGGTATTGCATCTTTAATTTGTTTCTCGGCTTGATTGTTATTAGCATACATGAAGGCTATGGATTTGTGTGTATTAATTTTGTATCCTGAGACTTTGCTGAATTCATTTATCAATTCCAGTAATCTCTTGGTTGAATCTTTGGGGTTTTCTATGTATAATATCATATCGTCTGCGAATAGTGAAAGTTTGACCTCTTCTGCCCCTATCTGGACGCCCCTGATTCCTCTGTCTTGTCTAATTGCTGTGGCCAGGACTTCCAGCACTATGTTGAAAAGAAGTGGAGATAGTAGGCACCCTTGTCTGGTGCCAGTTTTAAGGGGGAATGCCTTCAATTTTTCCCCATTCAGTATGATACTGGCTGTGGGTTTATCGTATATGGCTTTAATAGTTTCTAGGAATGAGCCATCTATGCCTATATTGTTAAGAGTTCTTATCATAAAAGGATGCTGGATTTTGTCAAAAGCCTTTTCTGCATCTATTGAAAGGATCATATAATCTTTGTTCTTGCTTTTATTTATATGGTGAATTACATTTATAGACACGGGCAGAACAGGGGCAATGTGTATGGCCAAAGTGTTGTACCCCCATGATATTCTGTAATTAAAAAAATTAATTAAAAAAAAGAAAAAGAAAAAAAAAAACCTAGTATAACTCTATTAATATCACACAAAGTAGACTTTAAAGAAAAATTATTACTAGACAGATACGCTTCATAATATTAAAAGGTTCAAAGTAGCCAGGTGCAGTAGCTCATGCCTATAATCCCAGTGCTTTTGGAGGCTGAGGGGGGAGGATTGCTTGAGGCCAGGAGTTTGAAACCACCCTGGGCAACACAGCAAGACCCCATGTCTCTACAAAAACATTTAATTTAATTGAAAAAATATGCCAGGCATACTGGTGTGTGCCTGTATTCCTAGCTACTCAGGAGGCTGAGACGGGAGAATCGCTTGAGCCTAGGAGTTCAAGGTTACGGTGAGCTATAATAATGCCATTGCACTCCAGCCTGGGTGACAGAGTAAGACTCTGTCTCTTAAAAAAAAAAAGAAGGTTCAAATCACTAGAAAGATATAAAAATTCCCAAATTCTAAATGTTTCTTTGAAAACATTTAATAATTAAGTTAGTAAACTGATGAAGGAAAGGAAAAAGAGAGAGAGAGAGAATATGAGGATAAAAGAATGTAACAAATATCAGGAACGAAAAATAAAACAATACGACTACATATCCTATAGACATTAAAAGATAAAAGGATATTAATTATGAATAACCATAAAACAATAACTCTGAAATTTTAAATGCAGTAGAAACATTCCTAGAAAAATACAACTTACAAAACCCAACTGCAGAAATAACAGAAAATTTGAATGGGTCTTCAATTATCAAAATCATTAAATCCATAATTGAAAACTCCCTCAAAATAGAAAATTCCAGGCCCAGATTGCCTCACTGGTGAATTCTACCAAATATCTAAGGAAGAAGTAAAACCAATTGTAAAACTCATTACAGAACTACATTAATTAGTGGCATGGGAATATACAAACAAATTGATGAAAAAGAACTGAGTCCAGAAAAAGATCCGTGACTATACAGACACATGATATGTCAAAGGCTGGACTGCAGACAAGTGAAAAAAGGATGGTATTTTCAAATAAACAATCCAGGTCAGCTGGATATCTATATCCATATGGGGAAAAAAATGAAACAATCTATACCTCATATCATACACAATAATCAGTCCAAGTGGATTTCAGATCTTAATGTGAATGGAAAACAATAAAACTATTAGAAGATAATATAGGAAAATATCTTCTTGAACCTGGGAGTATGAAATTTAAACAAGACACAAAGACATATAAATAAAAAGACTGACAAATTGCTCTAAATTGAGAACTTTTACTCATTAAAGGCACCCTTAAGAGAGGAATTAGGAAAGATGTGCATTGGGAAAAAATATTTACAGCACATACAATCCACATTCAGCTCACATCCAGACTATATAAAGAACTTTTACAAATTAATCTTTTTAAAGAAAATCTATTATATATAGAAGAGGTGACTGCACAGGCACTTCATAAAAGAGAATAACCAAAAACCACCCCCAACAAAAAATTATGAAAAGATGCTAAACCTCTTTAGTCATTAGGAAAATACAAATCAAAACTATGAGAAACCACAACAAACTTGTTGGATGACGTAGAATTAAAAAAACTGAAAACAACAGAGTTGGCAAGGAACTAAAGCAGTGGAAGTCCTCATGTGTCGCAACCATTTTGTGCAGCTACTCAGTACAATCACATGGACAACTGTTTGTCAGTATTTACTAAATAATATATGTACCACCTATGGCCCAGCAATTCTATTCTTTCCAACAGAAATAAATGTGCTAAGAATATGAATAATAATATTCATTTAAAAATAACCTAAATGAACATCAACAGTAGATTGGATTAATAAATTGACTTGTATTCATGCAATAGATTACACACAATAACAATGAACTAACTACTAATGCATTCAAAAGCATACCTGAATCTCTCAAAACCAGTACTGAGACAAATAAGATAACACAAAAAAATACACTATTTTCATTTCATTTCTTTAAAGTTCAGAAATAGGCAAAAGAACACTAGTGTTAGAAATCAGAATAGTGGTTACTTTGGGGGACGAGGAAGGGAGACGTGATTAGGAGAAATGAGGGATGTCTAGGGAGTTAATTATATTCTACTTCTTGACCTGGATGATGACTAAATTCTTGCTTTGTTAGAATTCACTGAGCAGCATATTTCTGTTTTGAGCACTTTAAAGAAAAGAAACAATCAGGAATGTGACACATTTATTTACAAAGATATTGTGTTTCACTGTTTATTATGATGAAAAAGTAAAAAAAAAATAGGAAATAATCTAAATGTCAAACACTAAATTATGATATGTCCGTATGATGGACTATCATATAATCATTTAAATTCATGTCGCAAAAGAATTTTTAATGTCATAGAAAGAGAAAACCTATTGTTTAGATAATAAAATGGGCTACGTGTCACTACATACAGTATAATTCCATTTTAATAAAACATATGTAAATACATATATGCACATATTCCAAGAAAAGACAGACAATATATGCCAAAATGTTAACAAAAAGAAAAAATCACAGGCAATCTTTATTTCTGCATCCATATTTTCTAAGTTTTTTACAGGTAACATGAAAAATTGAAATGAAAAATGAAATGAAAAAATTCTTCTAAAGATTGTCCAGAGGCTGTCAAATTTATCAAGTCTGGCTTCACTTGGAAACACATCCTCAAGGCAGAATATTTCTCCCATAATGTCTGTAGCATTCTTTCTTGTAAGTTAACATATATGGACTCCAAAGTTAAACATTATCACATGATAATTTAGGAAATCACAAGATGTCTACACAGCTCTGACAAAGATTCCCAATTAGTGTTCTCTTCAATTAGACCCAGATCATGGAGTTTCTATTATCCTTTCCTTTGAGTTTCACTTGACTTAAGAGATTCATTAACAAGCAACTGGCCCAGCTATTTTTCACTGACATTTGTCTTCCTTCACAATAAAGATCAAACCAAAGAAAATCCCCTCCTCCCCCAGCCCCACATGCAACACCTTATACCTAGCCCTTTCTGCTCCATGTGGTCCTTCTCCCTTCCCACTCATCAAAGTCCCACCCCTCTTTCAACACCTTCCCAAACAAGGGTATTTCTTAGAAGCCTCCTACAATTCTCCTAACCCAAATGTGCTCAGAAGCCTCCTCAGCATGTATGAGTCCTGTAGGACCCTTCAGCAGATCATTCCTCCTTTGCTGCAACTTTCTCTTCCAGTGGCTTCTATAACCTCCACTGTCCTCATTCTCCTACCTCTCCAAGTATGTGCCTCTATTTGGATACATGAGAAAGAAGAAAAACTAGTACAGAAAATGGTCTCAAAGCTCTCAGAATCTATTTTTTACAAAGGACTCAAATGCCACCTCACACCCATTAGGATGGGTGCTCTCATCCATTAGGATGGCTATATACAGAAAATAACAAGTGTTGGCAAGGATATGGAACAATTGGAACCCTTGTGCACTGTTGGTGGGAATGTCCAATGGTGCAGCCACTATGCAAAATAGTATGGCAGTTCCTCCAAAAATAAAAATAGAATTACCATATGATCCAACAATTCCATTTCTAGGTACATACCCAAAAGAATTAAAAGGAGGGATTTGAATAGATATTTGCACATCAATATTCATAGCAACATTATTCACAACAGCCAAAAGGTGGAAGCGACCCATGTGTCCACTGATGAATGAATGGAGAAACAAAATGTGGTATACACATACAATGACATATCATTCATCCTTAAAAAGGAAGGAAATTCTGACACATTGTAATACAGATGAACTTTGAGGACATTATGCTAAGTGAATTAAGCCAGTCACAAAAGGACAAATACTGTATAATTCCAATTATGAGATACCTAGAGTAGTCAACAAAAGAACTGCCCTGGTGAGCTACGTGCAAATTTCAAAGGAATAATGAGCAACAAAATGTTGTATTAAACCACTAAGTTTCACAGTGGCTTGTTGTGCATTAGATAACTAAAGCAATAGTACACCCTAGTAAAACAGAGCAAGTTACTGGTACACTCAACAAAATGGCTGAATCTCACAAACATTGTGTTGGGTGAAGGAAGGCAGACACAAAAGACCGTATACTGAATCATTCCATGTATCTGTACTTCGAGAACAGGCAAAACTAATCTAAGGCAATAGAAATCAGAATAATGGTTATTTCAGTGGAAGGTAGACTGGGATAAAGCAGGGGAGAATCTTCTAGTGTGCTGGAAAAATTCTATTTTGATCTAAGTGATGGTAATGTATAAGTGTACATTTTAAAAATTCACTAAGCTATATACTTTAGATTAATATATTTTATCACACTTAACCATATGTATTTTATACCTCAATTTCTTAAAGTTTCAAAAAATCGTAATGAGGGGAGATTAGCAATAACAACAAAGACTATATCAGATTATAGTGCTATGAAAAAAAGGAGTAAAGGGATAGAGATTTTAGTAGGGTGGCCAGGGAAAGCCACTCCAATCGAGTAACATTAAGCAGACACCTCAATGAAGTAAGAGGAAAGGACATTTAGGGAAACAATATTCCAGGCAGAGGGAACAGCAAGTACCCGGAGGCCAACAAGAGGCCTTCGCACCTGAAACAGAATAAGGCAACCAAGGGATAAACTATGGAGGGCCCTATGGGCCGTGATTATGGATTTTATTCTGTGTGAGACTAGAGGCTCCTAAGTGTAACCTTCCTGGCAGGTTGAATAAGATGAGAACTGGGATTTGACAATTGGATTTGGCTATGTGGGTGTCACTGGAACCTTTGACATGAGCAGTTACAGTTTCAATAGAGTGACAAGGATGAAAACCTGATTGGAATAAGTACAAGAAAGACAGAAGAGAAGTAGAGACAACGCATACAGAGAACTCTTTCTAAGATTCTTTCAGTAAGAGAAGCAGGAAAATGGGGCAGCAGCTGGGGTGTGCCAAGAGGGCTTTATAAAGACGGGATATATTCCTTGATGACACAGAAGAGAAAGGAAACAACTTAAGAGTGGGCAAGAAGAAATGAATTCAGCACAGAAGTTGACTCACTAATAGGGAGGGGAGCAGATTATATGGGATTGGTGCAGGGCAGAAAATGGATTTGGGGATGAGAGTACGTTGGAAGTGCTTTTTATTGCTCCTCTTTTGTCAGTGAATAAGAAGCAAGGGGATCAGGGGAGGGTGGGGCTAGGTGTTGTCAGTTTGAAGAGAGAAGAGAGGGTATGAATGCTTGCCTTGTTGGAGACCCCAACCTGGGGAAACTCAGCAGGGATTCCAGGTGAGCCAAGGTCAGCCTGCATGGTGATGGGGTTCTTCAGTCACATTCTCCAGTCACATCCAGGCACTTCAGTGCAGCTCAGAGGAGGTAGAGAATTGAGTCCAATGGGTGGGGGTTTGGGCAGGCCGTAGGACTGAGGGGCAGAGGAACAGGAGGGGGTGTTCAGTTTGCTGGTGGAGAGGGAAGCCTGACTGCACTGGGTTCAAGGAACAGGAGGAGGGGAAGCAGGGACACATGTCATTTCCCTGACACGTTCTCACCACTGCTCCCTGGATGCATGTTTTTTGTTCAAAAACAAAAACTAGATTATGTTCCACCCCTAATGAAAACCTTTAGAGGTTTCTTTTTGCCCACATGATAAAATGTAAACTCCTTGGCAAGACCCTGGGATTCTTTATCACTGGATCCTGCCTCCCTCCCTCCCTCTCCCAATGCTGACTCTCTGCTTTGGGGATAATAAATGCCTTGGTCCTCCCTAACAGCACAGCCCTTTGCACATGCTCTTTCCTCTCCCAGAAATGCCCTAATTTCTCCTCACTAGACCAACCCCAGTCATGTCTTCCAGGAAGCCTCCCTGGATTCTCTCGCTAGGCTGAGTTCTCCCTGTTGTGTGCTGCCATACCCTGAGCTGACTCTAGGAGCCCCTCTCGCATCCTCTGTCAGGGCCTATTATCTGTGGCCCCCACTAGACTGGGAGCTCCTTGGGGAGTTATATCCCCATCCCCTACCATCTAAGTCAATAAGATTTCTTTAAAGAAGGACCACCCTGAAAGAGGTACCAAGAAAAGTTGGTGGAGAATTAAAAGAGAAGTACAACTTGGGTTGACCAGAAAGGAAAGGGCCTGGGACAGAAGACGGTGTGTCAGCAGAGGGGAGTCAGACACAGCAGCGGAGTGTATTTTACTCCAAGGTGCAGAGCTCTGTCATAGCCTCAGAGCAATTCTCTTCTATGTTTTACTTTTTTTTTTTTTTTTTTTTTAACTCTGGGATCACAGCTTTACAGTAAACTACTGCTTCCTAAAAGCAGGATCAACTTCTGCTGTTAAAAATGCTCCCCTGGCCACTGTCCTGCTCCCGCACACACATGCCCCAAGTATGATCACAACTCAGGGGTCTGTGTAGGGTACAGCATCTACAGCTCAGTTTTCCATCTGAAGCCTCTGCTTGAACGAAGAGGCACGTCACCTCCACAATCCTTCACCCACCGTAGCACAAGTCAGGAAATAAATAAATGAAAGGAAATCAAATAAATAAATAAATAAATAAATCAAAGGAAAAGTTCCAGACAACGTTGCCAACATAGGGGCAGCAGCGGCGGCGTTACTGACTTCACTGAAGTCAGACTCAGCCCCTAGCCGCTGCTGGCAGGTTGAGATCATCAAAAGAGAAACACTCCCATCGGCAGCACTTCCTGCCGCTAACAAGACAGGAGAGTAAAAACTACAGTGTGTCTGGTTTTGTCCTCTTTTCACCAAAATAATTGGATGGCAGAAATACTCAGCACAAACATAAAAGATAGAAATGCCGAGGAATAAAGGATGAAATGTGAAGACACTATAGTACAATTTTGTTTTTCTGTCTTTTGTATTATCAGACATAACGACCTCTGTGAAATGTTGGTGTGTATCCAGGAACTGTCACAGGCTGCTAAGATGTGCTCTGCATCCCGAGGTCTCACCTCTCCACATCCAAGGGACCCACACACAGAAGGAGGAAGTCCCAGGACAAGGCCCGCACTGATCAAGGCGGAAATAACCAATGCTATTCAGTAATGATTTTTAAAAATTGCTATTACTAAATAAATTGTGGGACATCCATACAATACAATATTTTTCAGCAATAAAAAGAAATGAGCCATGAGAAAAAGACTTGGAGGAACCTTACAGGCATATTGCTAAGTGAAGGAAGCCAACCTGAAAGTCTCCGTACTGTGTGATTCCAATGTTAAGACATTCTGGAAAAGGCAAAACAGGAGTAAAGGTATCTGGTGCTGGAATTCCAGTGGTGGCCAGGAATGCGGGTGGGGGGGATGAACAGGTGGCGCACAGGGGATGTTTTAGGCAGTGAAACTGCTCAATATGATACTGTAATGGTAGACACATGTCATTATACACTCGTGCACACCCACAGAATGTACAACACAGAGAGTGAACCCTAATGGAAACTATGCACTTTAGCTAACAATGATATACCAATATTGGTTCATCGATTGTAACAACTGTACAACAAATGCAAAATGCTAATAACAGGGAAAACTGTTAAGGGGCAGGAGGCGGGGGGTGGCCTCTGTACATCTCACTCCATTTTGCTATAAACTAAAACTGCTCTAAAAAATAACTCTACGAATTAAGAAAAAAAAACAAATTGCTATTATGCGCCACAGAGAGCACCTGTACAGTATTGCTAGAACTCGGGGGAAGAAAAGCTCTGGTCATCTCATGACCTTCACCTGACAGCTTCCTACCAGCTTCCAGCTGGACAGCAGGGGCATCACCTGGGTCATAATTGAAAGGGTGGCCTTCTAACTAGAAGGAACCACAAATGAAGACTGACAGCCATAAATTAACAGGGTAAGTAACACACGTGGGTCCAATTTGCTTTCAGCATCAGTGATAAGGAAAAGCAGGGAATAGTGAGCCTAGAAGAATTTAGAATTGAGGCCATTCACCAAGGACAGATAACCAGGACAGGCAGCTAGACCTTGGAGTCACTGCCAACCTCCACCTTCAGCGCCCATCCTTGAACACATGCCCCAGGTTAGGGTCACCCAGGCTGACCACCCAAACCTCTCGTCCCTCAGCTGTGAGAGAGGGCCACCAACATGAGGGAAGCAGAAGGTGCCATGCCAGGGAATGATTCAGAGAGGGGTCCCCAGGCACTGAAATGCATGCCTTGGTTTCCCCAACTTCCAGATTCTCTGATGAGGCACCATGACGTGCAGGAAAAAGTACAAGCCTAGGAGTCAGGAGAACAGAGTCTGTTTCACTACCTCAAAACAGATGCCATCAGCCAAAAGGACATCCTGCCCCTTTCCTCTCATCTGCAAAACAGGGATAATATTTGCTCTAGAGCTACAGAAGGTTAGAGCTGGGATAGACTCATCGTACAGTTGAGGCAAACTATGTCCAGGGAGATGAAGTGACTTGCACAAGGTGGCACAGCTAGATAGCAGAGTCACACCTGGGTGACAAACAGCCTTCCCGTTCAGTGTAGTTTCTTTAATGCCACACAGAGTTAAAATAGAGGAGATCTGTGTGACAGTGTTTTGGAAAATTAAATTCATGAAATAAATGAAAGCTGCTATCATCTTTTCATCGGCACACCTTGCTCCTCTTCTGCTCTAAGGTGAGCATCTCCCATATGAGTAGGCTCTTGGCAAGTGTCAGCTGAATCATTGGCACTAGCTGGTTGTGCTGCTCTCTGAAGTTACAGAGCCAGGAAGAGAAGCTCTTGGCCACTTCCAGGGTCCAAGGCATCAGAATTGAGACCCGGGAGATAACATGATTGACCCATTCTTCCCTTTGCACTTCCACACTCCAATAGCAACAAGCAATGAGGTTTCCCTGGGCGAGTGAATCTGTTTTGCCAATAATAATTCCATCTCTAATCCATGAAGCACACTAAGCTAACAATCCACTAAGTGCTTAAAAGAGACTCATTTGGCTTTTGCTTCGACATACCCATTCCAAGCTTTAGTTCACTCAGTTTCCAGACCTTTTGTCCTCCGACCAGTTTAACTAATGTGCAAAGATATTCCTATACAGTCTCCAAAACAGATGATTACCAACAGACTGGAATATGACGCAAATGTAATCCATCTGCATAAGTGAAACAAGTTTAGCCAAAGGGATAGTTTGAATGTGGCTTAAATCATGGAGCTGGGTAATGTCCACAGGGCTGAATTCACAATTGCAAGCTTTAGCAATTTCCCCTAGTTCTTTCTTCACCCAGGCCTTGGGTGGCTCTAATCTTTTCACTTCAAGAGCTCCCCACTCCCACTCCACACACACAGATGGCAAAGCCACCACAGTTCATGTCCATCTTCTTTGGTGGTCTCCATTGGCACACAAGTCCATTGGCATAATTAGGAGAACACCAGAGACAATTAAACTCTGTGTATTTTTTACGAGAAATGAGTCAATAACTTCTTATTTCTCCCCACACTCTCCCAGAGAAAGAACCTAGAACAGAGGGAGGTGCAATCTTAGATGAGTGACTCCACGACAGATCATGGGTAAGAGAGCACGTGGTGAATGTGAACCTGCTAGGCTATTAATCAGAATTCTCCAACCAAGGGGATTTCCCCTCAGCTTAATCCCGGTTTGACAGGTGGGATGCCTTTCATATCCCCCACCACCACCTCCTCTAACCACCACCAGCCCTCCATACCCACTAATTTAACAGTGACTTTTCACAAAAGGACTGTGCCTGAGAAACTGTGGCTAGGTCTGTCCCTCAGCAAGCATCTTCAACTGCCCAACACAGCTACCTTAGGGAAGATGCAGCTGCTCACCCACACCCACCCCCACACCAGACCCCTTGCCCAACTTCCCCATCACACTCAGCAAAGCCAAGCAGTGAGCCACACACATCAGAAGCTTCCTGGTCAGTTTTGACTTAACTGTGTCCTTCAATAAGTGTTTCTCTCCTGTTTTATGAAATCTATTGCTATTAAGAATAAAGTTGGAAGAGGACTCATTACTACTGTGATTATATGATTTGTTATGTGATCTTGAGTGCATCACTTCCCCTCTGAGTCTGTTTTTTATTTGTGAATCAAGAAGGTTGAACTAGAAGACTTCCATGGTCCTGTCAGGCCTCTGACCTCCAGTGGTCTATTTATCACCTGCTAAGTCCCCCTTCCCACCTCATCTTCCTCCCACCCCCACCGCAAGTAGGTCAGGGTGCTAGGCCTTTGTTTTTTACAGTCAGCTTCTGGAGGTGAGACTAATGCAGATGATATTTAGAACTCACCAGACTAGCCCTTGAAGCTGGCAGGGAATTCAAATAATCCACTACCCAAACGCTATGCCTTCAGGAAGGTAAAGTAGTATTATCCCCAAGATGTAGATAGGAAAACTGTGATCCAGAAAAGCTAAATGACACACACAAGGTTCCCAGCTGACCTAGTAGGTGATACAAACAGAACTAAAAGCCAAACCGCCAGTTTCTTCACATTGATCTCCTTCCACACCACCACAATTGTTATGAAAGGGCATTATTTTGGGTGTCAGGCCAAAGCTTCAAAAGAAATTACCAAATATAAAATCAAATCTTTACAGAAGCAAATCAGAGCTATCATCCCCTAATATTTACATTATTATTTATGATCAAGAAGTGGTAGTAAGAGCTTTGATAGTAAACCCTTTTACAACTAGAAAGCTACAGATAAGTGACACTTTTCCTATTACTGATCTATTTCATGAATCCAGAAATCAGAAACCACCATTGGGGTACTCACAAATAATGGCAAAGGAGTTCCAACCCAACCTACATGGTCCCGGGGGAGAAGCTCTCTATTCTCTTAACCCACCAGGTAATCTTGACACATTTACATGTGTTTATATTTTTGCCGATTTTTAATAAGAATCTGTGGAAGCTAAAGAATTGTTCTATTTATTTGCAAAATTTTAGTGCCATTGCTATAAAAAGCACTCAAGTGGTTTTTTCAAGTTAAATTTCATTTTCCATATCTGTATAAGAAGCTCTTTTAGATGGAGATAATTCATTTGAATTACCTAAGCCAAAATGGTATTTTCCTCATAACATAAAATTTTCTAGAAACGTGCTTACAGAGAAAAATATCATTTCCAACATGTACTAAAATTCACATTTAAGAATTCCAACATTTACTTTAGAGACAATTCTGCTCTTGTAAATGATCAGTCTTGACTCATTTAATCCCCCTACAAAATCCACATAAGCCACCCAGAATATTAGTCCTTGGGATATTGAAGTATATTAAAACACACCACCCAGATAAAAGCATGGACTTTTCTGGATCTAGAGCATCCGAGCACCCAAACTCTCTCCTTCCAGCTCTACGTTTAGCAGCATTTTGTTGGAAGAGCTATTTTTCACTGGAGAGAAAAGTGGTAGGTAGTTCAGTTCTCCCAGAGAAGAGACTAGTGTCCTTGCCCACTGCTGGTACTGATCTAAAGGCAAAGAGGCATCATTAAGCCATCAGTGAGGCATCATTAAGCCATCAGTAAGACATAGAGTTATTGGCCAAGTCATAATATCTTGGCAGGGAGCAGGCTGTACCTTCCAACTGTTTCAAGGCTGAGTCCTATGAGCTCTGATGAGTCACACCTCAATCAGCCTCCAGGTGGCTTCCTAGATTACCAATCCAGTTAACACCCCAGCCAGAGACCTCGGAATCCTCTGGAATCTGAGGCAATGAGGGCCCATTGCTGAACAAGGCTGAAGACTTACCAAATGAACTGCCTTATCTTAATCCATCTGGAGTGTCAACTAGGAGTACAAAAAAGGAAGAACAATTCCCATAGAACATAAACTAGATAAGAATCTGTCATTTTTGTTTGCAATGACTTGACATCCTTGCTTTTTCAAAGAGAAAATCACTTTAACCAGCCCAGTGGCCCTTCTTGCTGCAACATGTCTCAGGCACCCATTCAGACAACGACTCAGCATGTCCTAATTCTAACACATTTGCAGGGCATTTATCTTCTTTTAATTCCTCCCATTGCCTGTAGGACTAACAATCCAAACTAGTTGCCGTAATGGGCACGTTTGTTCCCTCCAAACCTCATGTTGGAATTTGACCCCCAATGTTGGAGGTGGGGCCTAATGGGAGGTGTTTGGGTTATGGGGGCAGATCTTCCATGAATAGATTAATGCCCTCTCTCAGAGATAGTGGGTTTTCACTATATTAGTTCCAGAGAGAGCTGGTTGTTAAATAGAGCCTGGAACTTCCCCTCTCTCTCTTGCTTCCTCTTCTTGCCACGTGATCTCTGCACATGTCAGCTCCCCTTCAACTTCTGCCATGAGTGGAAGCAACCTGAGGCCCTCACCAAATGCCGAATCTTGAACCTTCTAGCCTTCAGAATTATGAGCCAAATAAACCTTTTTTCTTTATAAATTACCCAGTCTCGGGTATTCCTTTCTAGCAACACAAAATGGACTAAAACAGTAGTGTCATCCAAAAACACCACCACTCCTCTTAACCACAAGCTAGTATCTTATACCTCAGCAAATGGTCACCTCCAAAACTCATTTTTAGCAAAGAAATAACTCATTCCAAAATTTGCAAAAAAAAAAAAAAAAAAAAAAGAAGAAAATAAGAAAAGATGAAAGGAAGGAAGGAAGGAGCAAACTGAGGAAAAAATGGTATCCTAGTTATGAGGAGTTAATTGGCTCTGAAACAGCCAAAGGTCAGCAGCAGATAAAAGAAAAGTCCCCGTAATTAGAATAATCAATAAATAGGTAAACATTCATCAATTGAATACCCAGTGTAAGATTCACCAGTGCAGTGGCCATGCATACCTGCTTTTGCAGCCCCAACATCCCTAAGCCAGTGGCTTACACTCACATGGAGTAAGAGTAAGCCTTTTGTGTCTTCCACACCCATTCACAGACATGCAGAGACACCAAACCTCCAAAGGATGGGAATAGCAGGCAAGGGCATCTATCAAGCATGCTCCCTCTGTTCTGGACATCAGTCATGCTAGTTCCCACCCATTTAATTACTCTGCTGTTGACCACCCACATTTAATTCAGTTTTAAAGACATGACAACAAGGTCTGAGATTTGAGGGATGTACCTGACTCTCTCTCCCCTCCAGTGGTGGTGGAATCTGATCAGCAAAACCAATCTTCCCTGGATCACCCATAAAGGCACTAACCTCATCCACGTTCTCAAAAGCGTTGATGACATCATATGGCAAACAGGACAGAAGGTCAATCACAAACCACGTCTTCAGGTAGTTCATGCGGATAAGTTTGGGGTCGGAAATCACCTCCCCCGCTGGTCCAACAAAGGTGGTATGAAAATTGAGCACAATATCCACCAAAAAGATGACATCCACGATGCTATCCACAACCAGCCAGGCCACATTGTTCTGCCTGGTTTTAAAGGAGACATTGTAAGGGACCAAGATGGCTGTATAGAAGGTCAAGATCAAGATGATCCAATCCCACGTGGTCTTAAAAACACAGTAATGCAAGATGATGTGAGGGGGAGTCTTTGGTGCCTCTTGCTTGTATTGGGGAAGGATGTCTGAGCCCAATTGCAGGACCTGTACAGAAAAACATGGCAAAGACAGAACTAAGTTAGGATTTAATTGCAAACTGTCAGCATCTGTCACTGACAAATGCTCATAATACGCTGGATGGTTCATTGGGTATAACAGGTATGAGAGGAGCATGGGAGAATGGAAGTAAACATTGTAATAGAAATAATCATAATGAAACAATGACAAACTATTGTTTCCCTTACTGTGAGCCAACCATTGTAGTAAATCACATACATTTATTATCTCACTTAATTCTAAATAAAACTTTGTTTTTTTTGTTTTTTTTGTTTTTTAAAGAGACATGGTCTCACTCTGTTCCCCAGGCTGGAGTACAGTGACACAATCATAGTTCACTGCAGCTTTGAACTCCTGGGCTCAAGCAATCCTCCTGCCTCAGCCTCCAGAACAGCTGGGACTATAGCCACGTGCCACCATGCCCAACTACAACTTTGATTTACTAGCCAATTATTATTCTATGTGACAAGTGAGAAACAGCTCAAAAAATTAAGCAACTTTATTCAACAAATATTTATTGCTCTGATTTCACCCAACAGTTGCAGAATACACATTCTTCTCATCAGCACATGGAACACTGTCCAGGATAGACCATATGTGAGTCCACAAAACAAATCTTAAATTTTTTAAAAATCAAATTCATGTCAAGAATCTTTCTTGACCACAACAGAAGAAAAACAGAAATCAATAACAAGTAGAATTTTGGAAACTTTACAAATAAATGGAAATTAAATAACATGCTCCTCAATTACCAATGGATCAATATAGAAATTAAGAAGGAAATTTAAAAATTTCTTGAAACAAATGAAAATGGAAACACAACATACCAAAATCCATGGGATATAGAAAAAGCAGTACTAAGAGGAATGTACATAGCAATAAACACCTACATCAACAAAGTAGAAAGATTTCAAATAAACTATCTAAGGAGGTACCTCAAGGAACTAGAAAAGCAAGAACAAACCAAACCCAAAATTAATAGAAGGAAAGAAATAATAAAGATCAGAGCCAAAACAAATGAAATTGAAACTAAAAAAAAGACAAAAATAAAACAAATTGACAAACCTTTAGCTAGACTAAGAAAAATAGAGAAACCCCAAATAAAATCAGAAATTAAAAAGGAGATATTACAACTGATACCACAGAAATACAAAGAACCATTAGAGACTATTATGAATAAGCATACACTAACAAACTGGAAAACCTAGAGGAAATTAATAAATTCCTGGACACATAGAACCTACAAGGATTGAACCAGGAAAAAACAGAAAATCTGAACAGACCAATAACAAATAATGAGATTGACTGAATCAATTTTTTAAAAAAAAGTCTCCCAAAAAAGAAAAGCCCAGGACCAGATGGCTTTGCTGCTGAATTCCACCAAACTTTTAAAGAACTAGTCCCAATTCTTCTCAAACTATTGCAAAAATTGAAGGGGAAAGCATTCTTAAAAACTCAATCTACAAGACCGGAATTACCATGATACCACAAGCAGATAAGGACACAACAAAAAGAGGGAGAAAGAGAGAGAGAGAGAGAGAGAGAGAGAGACAAAGAGAACTACAAGCTAATATCCCTGACGAACATAGATGCAAAAATCCTCAAAAAAATATTAACAAACTGGATCCAACAGCAGGGATTTGTCCAGGGATGCAAGGATGGTTCAACATATACAAATCAACAAATGTGATACACCACATCAACAACACGATTGTAAAAAATCATGTGATCATCTCAGCAAAGAAAAAGCATTTGCTAAAATTTAATATCCCTTCATGACAAAAACCGAACAAATTAGGTATAGAAGGAACGTACCTCAAAACGATAAAGGCCATATATGACAAAACCACAGCTAACATCATACTGAATGGGAAAAAGTTGAAATCCTACCCTCTACTTTATGGAAAAAGACAAAGAAGCCTATTTTCACCACTTTTATTCAATATAGCACTGGAAGTCTAGCCAGAGCAATCGGGCAACAGAAAGAAAGAAAGGGCATCAAAATTGGGACAGAGGAGGTCAAATTGTCCCTGTTTGCAGACATGATCTTACATTTAGAAAAACATAAAGACTCTACCAAAAAAAACCATCAGAACTGATAAATTCAGTAAAGTTTTAGAATAGAAAATCGATACACAAAAATCAGTAGTGTGTCTACACACCAATAGCAAACAATCTGAAAAAGAAATCAAGAGAGAAATCCCATTTACAATAGCTACAAAAAAATACATAGGAATAAATTTAACCTGAAGAGGTGAAATATCTCTGCAAGGAAAACTATAAAACATTGATGGAAAAAAATGGAAAAAGACATTAAAAAAAGGAAGATATCCCAAGACTCGGAAAAAAATGGCGGACTTATAGAGTCCTCCCACCACACCGCTCCCAGGGAAGGAGGTGAAAAAGGCCAACGGCTACCTGCGAGCATGGACCGCTCACTCCGAAAACAGCATTGTGAATTACAGAGAAACAACGCCCAACGCCAGCCCAAGAAAACAGGTACAAAATTTTCACAAAGATCGGAGAGCGCACGGAGCACAATAGAGCCCGGAGTACAATAGAGCCCAGAGCGCGGGAAGGACACGCTCACCAGGTCGGCGTAGCGCGACCTGCCCCCCAAACAGTTACGCGCCTCCCCATACACGCAGTCAGGGACAAGCCCAGAGTTGGGGCAGAGAGGTTGCGCGAGGCAGCAGACCCTGTGGAGAGGAGGCAATTGCGAGAGCCAAACACAACTCTCAGCTGCAATATACAGAGACTGCTGAGGGCTGGGGAGGAATCAGGCAGGGACGGAGCGGAGATACAGCTTCCCGGGACAGTGCGCAGGAATCCACAGGCCGGCACTGTGCCACTAGAAGTCAGCGGGACCAGGACCAGCAGATTAACAGAGAGCAGGACACGCCCTTAGAGGCTGCTAGCAACTGTCGCCACCAGCGGAGAAAAGCTGCGCTCCCAACATGATCGGAGCCTGGCTGTGCGCCAGGCTGGCAGCGGCCGCCATCTTTAAAGCCGCCCCCGTGGAGCTGTGAGCCGCCTCTCTAGCCCCGCCCCACACTGGCCCGGGGCTCTTCCGCTGGGGTGAGACAGGCTTTGCCTTTGGTGGCCAGGGACAGCTGCACCCGTGGGTTCCAGGTGGGTCGAGATCCCGGAACTGTAGCAGCAGGACCTTTGGGTATTGGAAACAGTTTGCAGCTCGTCCATGTGGTCCTGCTACCCCGGCTTTGGCCTCCGACAAGTCTGCTACGTGCTGGTCCTAGTGCCCACCCTTCAGGTCCCAGCCCTCCTGTACCCCAGAGATCGCTGTTTTTGAAGGTTGCTGGCTATAGTGACTCATTTGGTGTAACTGCTGGTTCTCATGACAACCAAATACCTCAAGAGCCACAGGCTGAACCAGAGCAGCTCCCCATAACCCTGCCCACTTCATTAGGGAATTTCGCGCCATCCAAGAGCGCTTCCAGTGGCCACTATTTCCCCCTTCCCGTGGGAACATCCCCCTGGTGGAGACTGCTGGGGATAGAGATGGCCACCCGCCTCGCCTTGGGGTCTAGTGGTGGAAAAGGGGTGCACAATTGGAGATCCCCCTATCAACCAGTATCACGCGGAGACGCACATCAGAAGGGCAGACACACGGGGCTAGATAAGCAACCTCTGAGCTGTGTAGAATTTTCCCAGTTCAGCTCTCACACTGCAGCCAAAAGAAATTGTGTCTCTACCTGCACCTCAGGAGGAGCAGGGTCAAAGTAACCCTTAGGAGCTACAAGGCCCCTCCCAAAGCGCGGGGCTTTCACATACCCCAACTGGGGGATCAGAGTCTGCCACGGACATAACAGAATACCTAGCTAATAGGGAGCTGTGGATTCATATCCTCAAGTACAATTCACTAGCTTAGAGCCCAAGCTGGGAGGTCATTCTCACCACACTCCACCGGGAAGAGAAGACAACAGGCCAGAGATAACTCAAGATCCACCAAACTTGCTAAAATACACCTAAGGCAATACAGGCCACTACTTCTCTCCCTGGCTCTGCCAAGGAACAAATATCCTGGGCCTGGAGACAGGGCCATAAACTCGCCCTAACACCCCCAGCTCTTGACCAAGAGGCCAGATGAGAAAAAACCAGCCAAAGAACTCAGGGAACATGAAAAATCAGAGTGAAAAGTCACCCCCAAAAGAAACCATCAGTTCCTCAGCAATGGATACCAACGCAAATGAAATGTGTAGAATGACAGAACAGGAATTTTGTTTATGGATTATAAGAAAGCTCAATGAAATTCAAGAGAAAATTGAATCCCAGCACAAAGAAACCACAAGAAAAATGCAAGAAATGAATGAAAAATTCTCCAAAGAAATAGAAATATTACAGAAAAATCAAATAGAAATCCTAGAAATGAAAGCAGCATTCAAGGATCTACAAAACACAGTGGAAAGCCTTAACAATAGGCTGGACCATGCAGAGGAAAGAATTTCAGAGCTAGAAGACAACTCCTATGCGCTAAATAAACCAGTTGAAGAGAAAGAACACAAAAACAAGAGGCAGGAAAAAAGCATACAAGAAATGTGGGATTACGTAAAGAGGCCAAACATAAGGATCATAGGCATCCCAGAGGGAGAGGAAGAAAATTCACGTGGACTGGAAAATCTATTTGAAGGAATAATAGAGGAAAATTTCCACGGCTTAGCCAGAAATCTCGATATCCAAGTACGAGAAGCACACAGGACTCCTGGGAGACTCAACGTGAAAAAGCATTCACCACACCACATAATTATTAGACTGACCAAAGTAAACACAAAAGAGGCACTCCTCAGAGCTGTAAGACGAAAAGAGCAGGTAACCTATAAAGGGAAACTGATCAGATTAACTGCAGATTTCTCAGCTGAAACCTTACAAGCCAGAAGGGAATGGGGAGCCATCATCAGTCTCCTAAAACAAAACAAAGGCCAAACCAGAATTCTATATCCTGCCAAACTAAGCTTCTTATATGAGGGAGAAATAAAGATGTTTCCAGATAAGCAATCACTGATAGAATTTGCGAAATCCAGACCAGCCTTGCAAGAAGTGCTTAGACCTGCATTATACACTAACCAGCGCAACAGACACCCACCTATGTAAAACTACGCAAAAGCTAAAACCCCAGAAACCAGATTCCACAATGATGCAAGAGGTAAAACAAAAGACAAAACCCAATAGAATAATCAGAAATTTACCCCAAATATCAATTCTCTCAATAAATGTAAATGGCTTGAATTGCCCATTGAAGAGACATAGGCTGGCTGAATGGATTAAAAAATACAAGCCAAGTATCTGTTGTCTTCAGGAACACACCTTACACACAAAGACGCATTCAGACTCAAGGTGAAAGGATGGAATACGATTTTCCAGGCTAATGGAAACCAAAAGAAATCCAGAGTAGCCATCCTTATTTCAGATGATATAAACTTTAAAGCAACAAAAGTAAAGAAGGACAAAAATGGACACTATATAGTGGTGAAGGGAAAAATCTTACAAGAGGATTTAACAATCCTAAACATTTATGCACCCAACACAGGAGCACCCAGGTACATAAAGCAAATGCTGCTAGATCTAGACAACATAATAAGCAGGAATGCCATAATTGCAGGGGACTTCAACACCCCACTGACAGAACTGGACAGATCCTCCAAACAAAAAATAAACAAAGAAACAAAGGAACTAAACAGGACTCTAGAACAGTTGGGCCTAACAGATATTTACAGAACACTCCACCCAAATAACACTGAATATACATTCTTCTCATCAGCTCATGGAACTTTCTCTAAAATTGACCACATCTTAGGCCACAAAACAGATCTAAACAAATTCAAAAAAATAGAAATCATACCATGTATCTTTTCAGACCACAGCGGAATAAAACTAGAAATCAATTCCAACAGAAACTCACATCTTCATCCAAAAACTTGGAAACTAAACAATCTGTTGCTGAACAACTATTGGGTCAAGGAGGAGATTCAAATGGAAATCAAAATATTCTTCGAACTAAACGATAATGGGGACACAAGTTATCAAAATCTGTGGGATACAGCAAAAGCAGTCCTGAGAGGAAAACTTATTGCCTTAAATGCCCACATCCAAAAGAAAGAAAGTTCACAAATCAGTAAACTAATGAATCATCTTAAGGAAATGGAAAAGGAAGAGCAAAGCAATCCTAAAGCCAGCAGAAGAAAAGAAATAACCAAGATCAGAGCAGAATTAAATGAAATCGAGAACAAAAGAACAATACAGAAGATTAATAAAATGAAAAGGTGGTTCTTTGAAAAGATAAACAAAGTAGACAGGCCACTTGCCAGGTTGACCAGAAGCAGAAAGGAAAGGATTCTAATAAGCTCAATTGGAAATGAGAAAGGAGAAATCACAACTGATACTATGGAAATACAAAACATCATCTTCGAATACTACAAAAATCTCTATGCCCACAAACACGAAAACGTGGAGGAAATAGACAAATTCTTAGAAACATACTACCTCCCTAGGCTCAACCAGCAAGAAAAAGAATTTCTAAACAGACCAATTTCTAAACAGACCAATATCAAGCACCAAAATCGAAGCAGTAATAAAAAATCTTCCCACAAAAAAAAGTCCTGGACCAGATGGGTTCACACCTGAATTCTACCAAGCCTACAAAGAAGAACTGGTGCCTATACTGCAGAAATTATTTGAAAATATCCAGAAGGATGGAATCCTCCCAAACTCATTCTACGAAGCCAATATCACCTTGATACCAAAGCCAGGAAAGGACACAACAAAAAAAGAAAACTACAGACCAATATCCCTTATGAATATAGATGCAAAAATTCTCAATAAAATCCTTGCAAACCGAATTCAAATGTACATCAAAAAAATAATTCATCACGATCAGGTGGGCTATATTCCCGAGATGCAGGGATGGTTCAACATACGCAAATCTATAAATGTAATTCACCATACAAATAAAAGCAAGAACAAAGATTATATGATCCTTTCAATAGATGCAGAGAAGGCTTTTGACAAAATCCAGCATCCTTTTATGGTAAGAACTCTTAACAATATAGGCATAGATGGCTCATACCTCGAAACTATTAAAGCCATATACGATAAACCCACAGCCAATATCATACTGAATGGGGAAAAATTGAAAGCCTTCCCTCTTAAAACAGGAACTAGACAAGGGTGCCCACTATCTCCACTTCTTTTCAACATAGTGCTAGAAGTCCTGGCCAGAGCAATTAGACAAGACAGAGGAATCAGGGGCGTCCAGATGGGGGCAGAAGAGGTCAAACTTTCACTATTCGCAGACGATATGATATTATACATAGAAAACCCCAAAGATTCAACCAAGAGATTACTGGAATTGATAAATGAATTCAGCAAAGTCTCAGGATACAAAATTAATGCACACAAATCCATAGCCTTCATATATGCTAATAACAATCAAGCTGAGAAACAAATTAAAGATGCAATACCTTTCACAATAGCACCAAAGAAAATTAAATATTTAGGAACATATCTAACTAAGAAGGTCAAAGACCTATATAGAGAGAATTACGAAACACTGAGAAAAGAAATTGCAGAGCATGTAAATAGATGGAAAACCCTACCATGCTCTTGGATAGGCAGAGTCAACATAGTAAAAATGGCTTTGCTACCTAAATTGATTTACAAAATCAATGTAGTCCCTATCAAAATACCAACATCATTTTTTGCCAATCTAGAAAAAATAAGTCTATACTTCGTGTGGAACCAGAGAAGACCCCATCTAACCAAAGCAATCTTAAGCAAAAAGAACAAATTGGGGGGCATCTATCTACCAGACTTCAAACTATACTACAAGGCTATAGTAACCAAAACTGCATGGTATTGGCACAAGAACAGAGACATAGACCAATGGAACAGGACTGAGAACCCAAATATAAAACCAACCTCATACAGTCACCTGATCTTTGACAAATTCCAGAAAAACGTACACTGGGGAAAAGATTCCCTATTCAACAAATGGTGCTGGGAAAACTGGATGGCCATATGTAGAAGACTGAAACTGGACCCACACCTCTCACCTCTCACAAAAATCAACTCACAATGGATAACAGATCTAAACCTAAGACAGGAAACCATAAGAATTCTCAAAGAAAACGTTGGAAAAACTCTTATGGACATTGGCCTAGGCAAAGAATTTATGAAGAAGACACCCAAAGCAATCACAGCGGCAACAAAAATAAATACATGGGACCTGATCAAATTAAAAAGCTTCTGCACAGCCAAGGAAACTATCACTAGAGTGAACAGACAACCTACAGAATGGGAGAAAATATTTGCATGCTACACCTCTGATAAAGGGCTGATAACCAGAATCTATACAGAACTTAGGAAAATCAACAAGAAAAAATCAAACAACCCCATTAAAAAATGGGCAAAGGACATGAACAGAAACTTTTCAAAAGAAGACAGAATAATGGCCAGCAAACATATAAAAAATTGCTCAACTTCTCTAATCATCAGGGAAATGCAAATCAAAACCACAATGAGATAACACTTAACTCCAGTGAGATTGGCTCATATCAAAAAAATCCCCAAACAACAAATGTTGGCGGGGATGCGGACAGATAGGAACACTCATACACTGCTGGTGGGACTGCAAATTAGTACAACCTCTATGGAAAGTAATATGGAGATACCTCAAAGAATTAAAAGTAGAATTACCATTTGATCCAGCAATCCCACTACTGGGTATTTACCCAAAGGAAAAAAAGACATTCTATAATAAAGACATCTGCACACAAATGTTTATAGCAGCACAATTCACAATTGCAAAGATGTGGAAACAACCCAGGTGCCCATCAATACACGAGTGGATTAATAAACTGTGGTATATGTATACCATGGAGTATTACTCAGCAATAAAAAACAATAGTGAATTAACACATCTGGTATTATCCTCGTTGGAGCTAAAACCCATTCTTCGAAGCGAAGTGTCACAGGAATGGAAAAACAAGCACCACTGGTACTCACCATCAAATTGGTACTAAGTGATCAACACTTACATCACACAGGGCAATAATATTCATCAGGGGGCGGGCAGGCGGGAGGGGGGTGGAGGGGATGGGAAAACTCTCACTAAATGGATGCAGGGAGCACAGTTTGGGGGATGACCATGATTGTAGCTCTGACACGGGCAGTGCATGGGCAATATATATAGCCAAAGTTTTGTACCCCCATAATATTCTGAAATTAAAAAAAAAAAAGGAAGATATGCCAAGTTCACAGATTGGAAGAATTAATATTGTTAAAATGTCTATACTTCTTAAAGCAATCTAGAGATTCAATGCAATCTATATCAAAATACCAATGACATTCTTCAAAGAAATTTTAAAAAATCATAGAATTTTTATGGAATCATAAAGACCCTGAATAGCCATAGCGGTCCTGAGCAAAAAGAACAAAGCTGGAGGCATCACACTACCTGACTTCAAAATATACTACAAAGCTGTAGTAAGCAAAACAGCATGGTACTGGCATGAAACAGATACATAGACCAATGGAACAGAAAATAGAACCCAGAAATAAATCCATGCATTTACAGCCAACTGATTTTTGACAAAGGCACTAAGAACACTCACTGGGGAAAGAATAGTCTCTTCAATAAATGGTGCTGGTAAAACTGGATATCCATATGTGGAAGAATCAAACTAGACACCTATCTTTCACCGTATATAAAAATCAACTGAAAATGGATTAAAGAGTAAATGTAAGACCCAAAACTGTGAAACTTCCAGAAGAAAACATAGGAGAAATGTTTCAGAACATTGGTCTGGGCAAAGATTTTTGGAGTAAGACTTCAAAAGTATAGGCAAAAAAAGCAAAAGTAGACAAATGGTATTATATCAAATTAAAAAGCTTTAAACAGCAAAATAAACAATTAACAGAGTGAAGAGACAACCTACAGAATGGCAGAAAATATTTGCAAACTATCCATCCAACAAGAGATTAGTATCCAGAATATACCAGAAACTTAAATCAACAGCAAAAAAAGCAATGTGATTTTTTTTTATTTCAGAATATTATGGGGGTACAACACTTTGGCTATATATATTGCCCATGCACTGCCCTTTTCAGAGCTACAATCATGGTCATCCCCCAAACTGTGCTCCCTGCATCCATTCAGTGAGAGTTTTTCCCATCCCCTCCACTCCCCTCCCACCTGCCCACCCCCTGATGTATATTATTGCCCTGTGTGAGGTAAGTGTTGATCAGTTAGTACCAATTTGATGGTGAGTACCAGTGGTGCTTGTTTTTCCATTCTTGTGACACTTTGCGTCGAAGAATGGGTTCTAGCTCCAACCAAGATAATACCAGATGTGTTAATTCACTATTTTTTATTGCTGAGTAATACTCCATGGTATACATATACCACATTTTATTAATCCACTCGTGTATTGATGGGCACCTGGGTTGTTTCCACATCTTTGCAATTGTGAATTGTGCTGCTATAAACATTCACGAGCAGATGTCTTTATTATAGAATGTCTTTTTTCCCTTTGGGTAAATACCCAGTAGTGGGATTGCTCAGTCAAATGGTAATTCTACTTTTAACTCTTTGAGGTATCTCCATATTACTTTCCATAGAGGTTGTACTAGTTTGCAGTCCCACCAGCAGTGTATGAGTGTTCCTATCTGTCCGCATCTCCACCAACATTTGTTGTTTGGGGATTTTTTGATATGAGCCAATCTCACAATGTGATTTTTAAATGGGCAAATAATATGAATAGATATTTCTCAAAAGAAGAGATATAAGTACTCAACAGATACATGAAAAAATGTTCAATATCACTAATAGCCAGGGAAATGCAAATCAAAAACTCAATGAGATATCATCTTATCCCAGCTAAAATGACTACTATCAAAAAGACAAAAAAAAATATGCTTACGAGGGTAGGTATACCGTGAAAAAATAGAGTATTATCATATGAGTCCACTAATGTTGTCAGAACATATAAATTAAGGAATAAATTGTATGTCAAAGAAATCGCTTATTCAGAGTCCCCAAAAAGGAACAAATAACTCCTAACAAAAGAAAGAATGATAAGAATCCACAATCACATATGGATATATTCAAGTAAAGATGAAATTTGTATGTCAAAGAGAATCTGGATTATTCAGAAACAGCCAAGTAAGGAATCAAATAAGCATCCATCACTGAATGTGAGAGGAAAAGGTGATATAGGAAAGTAACATTACAATGATATTCAGCAAAAAGAAGAAGAAAGAGTGAGGAGGATGAGGAGGGTTTGTTAAGGAAAAACAAGTACAGAAGAAAGACATAAATAGGATTTATCCAATCCATATGTGACGAGTAAAAGTGAATTCATAGAGTAGACGAGAATGTATATCAGACAATCTGAGATAGGTGTAAACAATACACAAAGAAAAGATAAACTTAAAGTAATGGATATCCAATTACCATTGACATGATTTAATAAGTTACCAGAATAATACTTAATTGCCAAAAATAATATTTTTAAAATTACAGCTAGATAGGAGGAGTAAGTTCTAGTGTTATATAGCACAGTAGGGTGACTACTGTTAACAATAATTTATTATATATTTCAAAATAACTAGAAGAGAGGATCTTGAATGTCCCCAGCATGAAGAAACGAAAAATGTTTGAGGTGATGGATATCTCAATTACCCTGACTTGATTATTACACATTGTACATATGTATCAAAATATCTTGTGTACCCCATAAATATATACAATTATTATGTATCAATTAAAAATTCTTAAATATATTTATAGCTGTATGTCAGGAACTATTCTAGACATTGGACATGCAGCAATGAAGGAAACAGCACAATGTCTGTTCTCATGGAGCTCAGCCTAGTAGATAAATCAAGATTATTTCAAATTGTGATAAGAGCTAAATAAGAGGCTGAGGCAGGGAGAACACAGTGCTTTGACAGAATGTGACTTGAGGAGTAGGGGAGGGGAGTGAATTGAAACCTAAATGACAACAAAGAACCTGCCACTCGAATTTGTATGGAAAAATTACCCTAGGCAGAGAGCATAACTGGTGTAATGACTCCAGGGTGAAATAAGCTTGATATTTTCAGTAAAAGAAAGAAATCCAATGTGGCTGAGGCATGCTGAGTGTGTACACGTGTGGCGGGGAGTTGGGGGGTGGTGGCACGGGAATGCTAGTTGAGCTCAGAAAGGAAAGCAGAAACCAGACCACACAGGACCTAGCAGGCCACTGGGTGATGTTGGATTTTATTCTCAGCATGGCTGGGTGTAACTGGAGGGTTTTATGCAAGGGAATAATAATCTGGTGCATGTTTTGAACTGGAATTGGAACAAGAGGAAAGAACAGACTCAGGGTACTTATAAAAGCCTGGGAAAAACATGGGGTGACAGAGAAAAGCAGTCCAATTTGGGATATTTTTGAGGTATAGCCAGCAGGACTTGCTGATGGTTAGAAACAGAAGAAAAGAGAGCAGTAAAGAGTACTCACTACTGTACTCTACAAGCCCAGCATGGTAGCTGACCAAGAGTAGGCACTACAGGACTGCTTTTAAGTGAATGAATGAACTCTAAGGTCATATAACTAGCAAGAGATGGAGCCAGGATCCCAAAACAAGTCTAGCTGGATTCTAAACACATGCTGTTCCATATCAAGGTTACATTTCCCTGAGTAACTTATGTTTTGAAGGAGGCAGACTCAGTACAGGAAGAAGTTCAAGAGAGTATCACAAATGGGTTTCACCCTCATTAGTCAAAGGCAAAAAGCTGTGCCTTCTGATACCAGGCCAAGCTGGTAGGGACTGTACAGCTGCTCCTCTGTGCCACTTACAGGTTCTTATTCATCTCTAGGTGAAACTCTTTCTTTTGTCATGGGAACTTTTTGTTGTTGTTGCTAGGGTCTCGCTATGTTGCCCAGGTTGGTCTTGAACTCTTGGGTTTGAGTGATCCTCCTGCTTCAGCCTCCCTAAACACAGGGATTATAGGTGTGAGCCACCACATCTGGCTAGGGAATTTTTTTTTACTTGTAGACGTCGAAGCTCCTTTAGTATATAAAAAATTGACTGACTATCCCTGTTTCCCCTTTGGTTGGCTCCAGCCCTTAAAAGGAGGCAAAGGAAAACTAGAAATCCACAGAGTGCCCAGTGTGGAACTCTTTCCACCCCTCCCACCAATGCACATCAATGCACCCCTCCCTAGGCTTGAAATTTCAATTTCTCTCCCCATGAAAAGGAATTTACACAAGTTTGATTAAGGAATCTCGGACTTGAGGCCTCAAGCAGGAAAGAAAATTGGCCTCTAAGAATAAAGCAAATAACATCAACTGAATGGGACTTCTGCTTCTGGAAAAATAAAGTAGAGATATTTTTCCCTATTATTCCCTCTAACTAAAGGCCCTGGACACCACTTATAAAACAAACACAAAACTCTGAAAGGTGGAAAAAAGAAAGCAAACTAGCTACGAATGACACAGTGGTGAATCCCCTGGGTTTTCTTTTTGTCTCATATATCCTAGAATTGGAGCCGAAGAAGCCAGAAACCTGGAAATGCCAAGGAGTACAGACAAAAATAGTCCCAACAAAACCCCTTCTTTCTCTCCAGCCAAAGCACTGAGAAAAGGGCAGCCTCAAAAGACAGAAAACTGTTAGGCAATAACCATTCTACTACAGCCCCACACTTCAGAAAAAGTAGTGGCCCCTGTTCCTACCCAAGCCAGCAAGGGCCTACTAGGAAGCCTAGACTTCCCCCTTCTTGAGGCTATAATGAAGTACCCAACTTCACCCTCCCCCCACTACTGGGGTATACCATGTCTGAGAAGGCCCAGTAGGAAGCCTGGACTTCCACATACAATGTCTGAGAAGGCCCAGTAGGAAGCCTGGACTTCCACACCCACCCAGCAATAATGAGATACCACCCCCCCGCAGTGGGATGGTCAGAGGAAGCCTAGTGAAGAGTTACTGCCCAGCGGTCATGAGGCTACTCCCCATCCCCCACAACCCAGGGAGGTACCAATGTAAGCTTAGTGGGGTGCTCGAACTCCCACCCCCACCCAGAAGTAACAAGAAGGAGCACCCCCTCAGGTGTCAATGGAGGCTAAGTGAGAAATTTGTACTTTTACCCCAACCTGGCAAAAATGAGGGGATACCTACCCCTTACTCTGCCATATAAGTGTTAAAGGAAGTCACCTGAAATAAAACTTTTAAGATCCAGAGCCTCATAACATGATACCCAAATGCCCAGGTTTCAATAAAAAAATACTCATTATACCAAGAACCAAGAAGATATCAAACTGAATGAAAAACAGATAATCAATAGACGCCAACACCAAGATAATGGAGATATCAGAAATATCTGACAAAGATTTTTAAACAGCCATCATAAAAATGCTTTTTGTAAGCAATTATGGACAGGCTTGAAACAAATGGAAAAAAAAGAGAAAGTCTCAGAAAAGAAATAGAAAGTCTCAGCAAAGAAAGAGAAGATACAAAGAAGAACCAAATGGAAATTTTAGAACCAAAAAATATAATAACCAATATAAAAAATCCAACGGATAGGCTCAAAAGCAAAATGAAGGGGATGGAGGAAAAAAAATCAGTGAACTTAAAGACAAGACAACAGAAATTATCCTGTAATTGTTGTTCTATAATAGAAATTATCTGAACACAGAGACAGAAAAGCACACTACATAACGATAAAAGAATCACTCTACCAAGAAGACAGAACAATCCTAATGTGTACGTACCAAACAAAAGAGCTGCAAAATATGTGAAGCAAAAACTGATAGACCTAAAAGGAGAAATAGATCCACAATACACCTCTCTCAACAACTGATAGAGCAACCAGATAGACAATTAGCAAGGATATAGAAGAACTCAACAATGCCATCAACCAATGGGATTTAATCGACATTTATAGAATACTCTCCCCAACAGGAGAATACACATCCTGTTCGAGTGCATAAGGAATGTTATTCAGGATATACTATATGCTAGTCCATAAAACAAATCTCAACAAATGTAACAATTAAAATCATAAAGACTGTGTTCTCTAACTATGATGGAATCAAATTAGAAATCAATAACAGAGAGATGACAGGAAAATATCCAAACACTTGGAAACTAAACACCACACTTCTAAATAATTCATGGGCCAAAGAGAAAGTGTCAAGGGAAATTTTAAAATATATTGAACTCAATGAAAATACAACATAACAAAACGTGTGGGACACTGCTGAAGCAGTACTAAAAGGGAAATGTATACCACTAAATGTTTACCTAAGAGAAAAAGTCTTAAATCAATAATCTAAGCTTCCCCTCAAGAATCTACCAAAAAAGAACAAAATAAAACTAAAGCAATGGAAGGAAGGAAATAACAAAGAGCACAAATCAATGAAATTGAAAACAGAAAGACAATAGAGAAAATCAGTGATCTCTGAAAAGATCAATAAAATAACATCAACAAACCTGCAGCAAGACTGAAAAAAAAGAGAGAGAGAGAGAGAAGACACAAATTACCAATGTCAAGAACAGAACAGGGGAGATATCACTATAAACTCTGGAGACATCAAGAAAGATAATAAGGGAATGCTACAAACAACTCTACACACATAAATTTGACTGCATAGATGCAATGGACCTCAAAAACCACAAACTATCACAACTCATAGCCCAATAACAATTAAAGGAATTGAATTCAAAATTTTAAAACTCCCAAAAAAGAAATCACCAGGTCCAGATGGTTTTAGTGGATAATGGTACTAAAATTTAAAGAAGAATTAATGGCAATTCTACACAATCTCTTCCAGAAAATAGAAGCAGAGGGGATGCTTCTCAATTCATTCTGTGAAACTAGTATTACCCTGATTCCCAAACCAGACAAAGCCAGTACAAAAAAGAGAACTACAGATAAATACAGATGCAAAAATCCCTAAGAAATAGTAATAAATAGAATTCAGCAACATATAAAAAGAAAGACAAAGTGGGATGTATTGCAGGAGTGCAAAGCTAGTTTAATATTAAAAAAAAATCAATGTAGTCTACCATATTAAGAGGCTAGAGAAGAAATATCACATGATCTTATCAATTAATACAGAAAAAGCATTTGACAAAATTCAACACTCATTCATGATAAAAACTCTCAGAATAGGAATAGAGGGGAACTTCCTAAACTTGATAAAGAGAATCTACAAAAACCCTACAGCTAACATTATACTTAGCGACAAAAAACTGAATGCTTTCCCCCTAAGATGAGGAAGAAGGCAAAATATTAGGTCTTACCACTCTTATTCAACCCAGTAGTGCCATTGCAATAAAGTAAAAAAGGGAAATATATGGCATCCAGATCAGAGAGGAAGAACTAAAACTACCCCTATTTGCAAATGACATAATGGTCTACACAGAACATCCCAAATAATACACATAAAAACTTCTAGAATTAATAAGTGAGTTCAGCAAGGTCATATGATACAAGATAAACAGACAAAAATCATTGTATTTCTATGTAATAGAAATGAACACCAAACTTACATAATACCATTTATAATCGCTCAAAAAATACTTAGGTATAAATATAACAAACCATATATAGGACATGAATGCTGAGAACAAATGTTGGTGAAAGAGATCAAAGAAATGGTGAGGCAGACTGTGTTCATAAATTAGAATACTAAACATACCAAAGATATCCATTCTCCAAATTGATACACAAGTTTAGCACAATTTCTATCAAAATGCCAGCAAGTTTTATAGATATGTACAAGATTATATTAAAATTTATATGAAAGGCAAAGGAACTAGAATAGCTAAAACAATTTTGAGTAAGAATAATAAAGTGGTTCAAACTCATCAAATTATGTACATTAAACATGTGTGGGGTTTTTTAGTTTTTGTTTTTTGGGTTTTTTTAATATGTCAATTATACCTCTATAAAGCTGTTAAAAAATCAAAAGAAAGTGGGAAGAATGTCTGGCCCATTTCAAGACTATATAGCTATAGTAATTAAGACTATGTGATATTGTCAGAAGAATAGACACATAGATGAACAGAATAGAGAACCTATTACATAGACCCATACTAATATGCCCAACTGATTTTTGACAACGGTGCAAAAACAATTTGTGTAGTACTCCGTGGTGTATATACACATTTTCTTTATCTACTCATGAATTGATGGGCACATCTTTGCAATTGTAGATTGTGCTGTGATAAACATTCGGGTGGTATATATATAGCATGGAGTACTACTCAGCCATAAAAAGGAATGAAATAATGTCTTTTGCAGCAACTTGGATGGAACTGGAGACCATTATACTAAATGAAGTATCTCAGGAATGGAAAACCAAACACTACATGTACTCACTAATAATTGGGAGCTAAACGATGGGCACACATGGACACAATGAGATATAAAGGACATTGGAAACCAAGAATGGGGGAGGATGGTTGGGGGTTGAGGGATAAAAACTTACCTATCGGGCACAATGAACATTATTCTGGTGACAGACACACTAAAAGCCCCGACATAAGTATTATATGAGGTATCCACGCAACAAAAACATTTATATTTTGAAATAAAAAATAAAATAATAATATGAAAATTTCTCTCATCACCCAGAGATAACCACTCTTAATATTTGAGTGTTTAATTTTCCTTATTTTTAATACATTTGCATAAAATAATTTTTTTCAAAACGTGGATCATATTCTACGTATCACACAATATTTTGTGAAGCATTTCTAATTCAATACATGAAAAATTTCATCATATTCTTAATGACTGCCTATTATTTCATAGTACAGATATGACATAATTTATTTCATCAATCTCCTATTATTAGACGTTTGGACTGTTTCTTGTTTTTAATCCCTATTATAAACAGAAATGTCATAAGCATAATTGTGCATACATATTTGTTTTCGTATTCATAATACCTTTAGGATAAATTCTTAGAGACAGAATTACTAGGTCAAAGAATATGGGGGGGGTGTTTTCCCATATCCTCGATATTACTTTTTTCATACTTTGTTAATATGGTAGGTGAAAAATAGTATCTCTTTGTTTTAACTTATATTCTTAGATTATTAGTAAACTGAAAAAATTGATATTTATTACCTATTGTATTTCTTCTCTTGTGACTTGCTTTTTCATGTGTTTAGTCCCTTCCCATATTACAAAGATTAAATCTTTCTACTATTTTGAAAATAATAATTTTTAAAAAGCAATTTGTGGAGGAAAGACAGCCTTTTTAACCAATGGCACTGGAGCAAGTAGACATCCATAGGCCAAAAAATGAACCTTGACCTAAGTCTCACACCTTATATGACAATTAATTCAAAATGGATTTTGGACTTAAAAGTAAAACATAAATGTAGAAAACTTTTAGAAAAAAGGAGAAAATCTTCAGGATCTCGGGCTAAGCAAAGCGTTCTTAGATTTGACACCAAAAGCACAATCCATAAAAGGGAAAACTGACAAATTGGACTTCATCAAATTTAAAACTTTTGCTCTGCAAAAGACTGTGTTAAGATGAGGAAAAAAGCTATGACTGGAAGGAAATATTTGTAAACCACATATCCAACAAAGAAATATAGTCTCTACAACATATAATCTTAAAACTTAACAATTAAAAAAAAAACCAATGAGAAACTGAGTAAAAGGCACAAACACACATTTCACACAATATACAGGGATATACAGATGGCAAATAAGCACATGAAAAAATGTTCAATGCGATTAGCCATTAAGGAAACAAATTACTATACACCTTTCAGAATGACTAAAATAAAAAAGTAGTGACAACACCAAATGCTGGTGAGAATGCAGATAAATTAGATCATGTATTGCTAGCAGGAACATAAAACAGTGTAGCCACTCCGGAAAAGTTGGGCAGTTTATTAACAACTAAATATGCAACTACCATATGACCCAGCAGTTATACTCCTGGGCATTTATCCCAGAAGAATGAAAACTTATGTTCACATAAAAACCTGTACATAAATGTTTATGGCAGCTTTCTTCATAATAGCCAGAAACTGGAAACAACCCAAATATCCTTCAACAGATGAATAAACTGTGGTATATCTGTATCATAGAACACTACTCAGCAATAAAAAGATATAAACTATTGATATGTGTAACAACCTGGATGAATCTCCAGAGACTGACAAAGAACAATCCCCAAAGACTACATACTTATGATCCCATTTATATAACATTCTTTGAAATGCTAAAATTATGGAAAGAGAACAAATTAGTGGTTGCCAGGGCTTAAGGAAGGGGTGAGGGCAGGAAGCAAGAGGGTGTTGCCATAAAAAAAGGCAACATGAGGTATTCTTGTGGTGATGGAAGTGTTCTGTACCTTGAATGGATCAATGTCAATATGCTGGTTGTGATATTATACTATAGTTTAGCAGTTTCCCCTCACTTTACACCAGGGGAAACTGAGTAAACAGCACATGGGATCACTTTGTTTCTTACAACTCCATATGAATCTATGGTTATCTCAAAATAAGAAATTAAATTTTAAAAAAGCAACTGAATGTAGATGAATTACAAGTATTTCAAAGAAGGAGTCCTGAGCATTCAGCTAAGAGAAAGGCAGAGTGAAAAGGGAGGTGAGTTATTTAGAGGGTTATTGTATGTTTGCAAGATACAGTCTGGGTGATAAGACTATTCAGCAAGATCTCAAAAAATACCACCAGTAAGCAGCCATCTGCTGATTGCAAACTAAAGTCACCCAGAGCTCCATAGTTCTTGGTAACAAACTCTCAGTAGGAAATGCCTTTTCAGAGAAAAATGGCTGTTCCTGTGACAGTTTGATATAATCTATAATTGCTTCTAAGGGGATTTCCCATTCTGATTCTTTCCGGGACACTATTTGGCCCTGCCTGAGTGAGGCCTGAATCGATAGTGTCTTCATAGCTCCCCAAAATGTCAGCTTGACCAGAGATTATCCCCTGCTGATATTGCTACATGTATTCAAAGAGGAATTCACAGACACTAGGCTAGAGAGGGAGGACTGATGAGGACTTGTGTTCAGTTTCTTTCTTCCCATATCTGGGATGCAGCCTTTTACATTTAAACCACAGGGTATTGGCATTCTAAAAGATTTTTGATTGCTAGGACATTTGATCAGGATAAATGTGACACATTCTCTTTCCACGTCTTTACATAAAAGGCTATGAATGATTCCTGCAAGACCAAGCTTCTATGGTTTGACTTCAGATCCTATATATTTAACTCTGTTATGAACTCTTTAGCAGTTATCACAACACTATGGAAAACAGGAAAAAAGATGAAAATTCTGTAAAGCAAGTTCTTTGTTACAGAAAATCAATATCCTTAAGAAAAATTCCCTGACCAAGAGTAATTCACATCCAGTTAACTATCCGGCTCCAACAGTCTTTTTAGCCTATGGTGACAAATGACTAATTATTCATATTGCTCAGAAAGATTCCCATGAGACTGACCACCTTCCTCCTCAGAAGTGTGTGTGAGAATGGGTTCAGACTAGGAAGGTAAGTAACAGCTTCATTATGATGAGCTCCATAACCCCCACCCTCAGGAGAAAAGGCTTTCTCAGGGTCATTCGGTATATCACTATCTGGGAAGGGTCTAGTGTCCTCCAAAGGGAGGGAGTCTCTGGGTACTGAGTTAAAACACACGGGATACAGACCTTCTCCAGCCATAGGGGCATATGCTATGTCAGATGCTCAGTGATGCTTCAGAAGCTTTGCCAAGAAACTGAGCTTCACCAGATGAGAGAAAGAGTACTCCTGGAGAATGACCTGGTCTCAGGGTTCCGATGACCACAGCACACTCAGTACTTTCCCTCACCTTTTTTGCCCTTATCAGTATGAGCATGTGCTTATAGATTCTTCCTTTGATTATTCTTGTACAATGGAAGCTTCCAAAGGCAGAGAGCTGGTAGCCTTTCAGAATGCACTTCCTAGTAGGGGTTTGTGTCTGTCCTGTTCCCCCAATCAGACTGGGAGTTCCCCAAAGGCAGATGCTACTTTTCCTAGTGAAATGTCACTAGTTCACACTCTCCCTAGCTCTCTCCCTACAACTCCAGCACCAGGCTCTGCCCACAGGAAGTGCTCCTTACAGGCAATTATTGATAGGGCCAAAGAATGCTCATCTTGAACACTGATTCTGGAAGGAAAATAGGGTTTTTCCCTCGATAAAGAACAAGGAAATCAGACTGACTAATCTATCACACTTCTGTAGCATTTTTACTTCCAAAGTCCTCTACTATATTTTTGAATCCTTATAATCACCCTGTGAGGGAGTTTTACAGATGGGAAAATGGAGGCTCAGTATAATGGAGGTGAAGTGACTCACCCTGCATCATGCAAGGGGTGAGTAAGCAGAGAAGCTGGAAGTAGAAGCCAGGCTGCCAGCTCCAAGCCTCAAAGTCTTTTCACTAATCCATCTGTACAGCCTGAAATACCTTTCATAGCACATTGACATACATCATCACATCTCATGAGATGGGAAGGCTAGTATTTTGCTTGTTTTACAAATTGGGAAAATAGACCCACAAGATAAATGATTTGCTCATAGTCACATTGCAGATGACAAAACAGGACATTAAGCCCAAGTCAAGTTTCCTAATTCAATGTTTTTTTTTTCCCACTGTACGTAGACTCTTGATAAACTACTGCTTTTCTATAGGGTCCCTGAATGATGGCAACATGCCATTCTGTCATCTTATAAAACCAGCTCCTAGTTGAAGGCACCATCTCCTGCTGTGGACCTTCTCCACAACGTCCCAATTGACTCCTGAACCAGCCACATTGGTCAGAGCCTGTCTCCCTGAACAGTATGTACCCCAGTCCCTAAACTACACCTAACTAGATTAAAGAGAGCAGGACCAAACTACACATGCTCTGAAACTCTTCCGTGTCCAGTGAATATCATCATGCAGAGTGAGTTTTGCTGCGGTGGGTCAGCGATCATAATACCTTACCGTAAGCTCTTAAGTCCTGTTCTCTGCTACACTTCACTCTCAGCTCATGTCACTCTCATCACCGGAAAAACAAAACCAGAGAGAGACTCCCGTATCTTCCAATGATCACACATCTACAAATCAGCCCCCATCCTCACCCACCTACCTCATCCTGTTTCAACAGAGGAATTGCCCTCTTCTGTCAAAGGCCAATTCCTCCCAAGTGCTCTGAGCCTCATCCTTCTCACATCTCCTCAAGTGTTTTAGCCCCTCCTTCCCTCTCTTTTCTTCCCATCAACCTCTCTTTGGATATGGGATCACTCCATCAGGATCTTTAGACATAAATCAACTCCCCTTTCTTGCTACAATTCCTTTTGCTGTTTCCCTTTAGAGCCAGACTTTTTGAAAAAGTCTAAACATAATGTCTCTACTTTCTCCCTTCAAATCACCTTAAACATACCCCAATCTGACTATGCCTCAACTCTCTAAGGAAATATCTATTGTCAAAGTCAATGTTGCTAAATCCAATGCACTCTTCCATCCTGATCTAACTCACCCTCTCAGCAGCATTTTACAGATTTGTACACTTCTTTCTTGAAACACTCTCCTTGCTTGGCTTTCTTAATGCCACTCTCTTCTGCTCTGGTACCACAAAGGTGCGCAGCTCAACTCTCCCTTCAAGAAAACTTCCAGAACTAATCCATCAGGAAGTTCTGTTGCTTCTACCACCAAATAAATATAACTCAGGATTCATTCACTATTCTTCAGCTCACTTCAAAACCTATCCAATGCACCATTCTCTCACAGAAGCACGGCAGTAGCTTCCTAACCTCTGTCTACTTCCATTCTTGCCCTTCTCAACTTCACACACCATATAGCAACTTGTATTCCATCAGGTCATCCCTTGATCAAAACCCTCCAGCTCTTTATATCAAACTTTAATCAAGATCTACATTCTTGCTGTGACCTACAAGCCCCTGCCTATCTTTCCAACCTCACCTGAGCCTTCTGACCTTGCCAACCACACTCTACCTACTGCAAAGACACCAACTTTTCCCATGTTGGAGCTCAGAAAGCTCCTTCCCTCCTCTCCACATGGATGGATTCTTCTCAACCTGTAGGTCTCGGCTTAAGAGTCATCTCCTTATAGAGACCTTCCCTGACACTCTATCTAAAATAGATTCTTCACCACCTCCCTTCCTCTGTTACTTCCTATTTATCACCAGGTTTGTTCTTTTTATTGCACTCATGGAGGCCTGTAATAATACATATATTTGTTTGTTTACTTGCTTAAAGAGGTCTCTCTTACAAGATCATAAGCCCCATGAGGGCAGGGTACTTGTCTCTCTTCTCCCCACCATATGCTTAGTCCATAGCACAGGTCCTAGCACATGCTAAGTGTTTAACAAAAGCCAGCTGAATGAATAAATGAACTAGCTGAACAAATTACGCCAAAGAATAGGCTAGAAAAGAAGATCCGAATAAATACATAATTATTTTTCAAACCACTTCATTGAGGTACTATTGGCGTAAAAAAAAGCTGTACATATCTAATGTATTCAACTTGAGTTTTGAGATTAAGTATACCCCCTTGAAGCCATCACGACAATCTATGCCATAAACCTATCCATTACTCCAAGTTTTTTCCTGACCTCTTGTTTATTTTTTATGTGTAATAAGCATACTTAATATTTACCTCTTAGCAAGTTTTTAAGTATATAATACAGTAATGTTAACTATAGGCACTATGTTGTACAGTAGATGGATGTCTAGGACTTATTCATCTTACATAACCAAAACTTTGTACCCTCTGACTAATACTTCCCCCTTTGCCCCTCTGCTCCAGACCCTGGCAATCACTTTTTTCTCTGCTTCTATGAGTTTGACTATTTTAGATAACTTGGTATCGTGCAGCATTTGTCCTTCTGTATTTGGCTTATTTCACTTAGCATAATGTCCTCCAGGTTCATCCATATTGTCACAAATGGAAGGATTTGACTCTTTTTTAAGACTAAATAATAGTCCATTGTATGTATATAACACATTTTCCATTCATCCGTCAATGGACATTTAGTTTGCTTCCATATCTTGGCTATTTTGAATAATGCTATAATGAACATGGGAGTGCAGATCTCTTTGGAATCCTGGTTTTAATCCCTTTGTATAATTCTTGACAAAAATATAATATCAAGAGTGTTCTTAAAACACTATAATCGCCATGATATAGACAAGAAACGATATGTTATATCTTAGGGCCATATTACAATTATATGTACTTCCTTGAAGAAATAAAAATAAAAACCAGAGTCCACACAGACCATTTAACAGCATGAAAGTTTCCAGCAGATGCCCTTCCCCAGGAGTGAGAGGGTTATCAATAAATGATAACCCTACCCTGTATGCCCAACTCTGAGCTAATAAGCCCTTTATATACATTAGTTCATTTAATTCTCACAACTCTATGAGGTACTTATTATTATTATCCTTATTTTACAAGAAGAAACTAAGGCTTGTAAAAGTAGAGTAACTTGTCCAAGGCCACAAAGGTTTTAAGTGGTGCAGCCAGTGCTGAAACCCTTGTTAAGTTTAACTCCAGGGTCCATGCTTTTATCTCCTATGCTCCCATGCCAGGTTCTGGGCTGAGTACTTCACATACAAAATACAATTTAATCTGTTTAACAATCACATGAGGTAGATATTGGTATCTATCTTGTAGCTAAAGAAAATTAGTCCAGGGAAGCTAAATTGCCCAAAACCACAAAGCTAATTAAGTGGTGAAACTGAGATTCAAACCCAGGTCTAATTCAAAAGCCCATAGTCTAAATAGCACTAACCAATGGAAATACGATGCAAGCCACAAATAAGTCTCATGTAATTTTAAATTTTCTAGCAGCCACATAAAAAGGAAAAGGAAAGAGGCAAAATTCATTTAATAATATTTTAACCCAATAATTTAATGCAACATATCCAAAATATGACAATTTCAACACATAATCAACATATAAAATTATTAGTAAGATATTTTACATTCTTTTTTTCATACTAAATTTGAAATCTGATATGTATTTCACACCTACTATACCTCTCAATTCAGACAAGCCACATCTCAATTGCTTAACAGCCACATACGGCCAGTGGCTACCATACTGGACAGCATGGTCTAAACCATGAAGTTATATTGTGCCATAAGAATGTCCTGTACTAGCTTAAATAGACATAGACATTGTCCTCAGAAGAATATTCATAATGGATAAACTATACATGCATCAGACAACAAAATAATTAATTAAAAAATGTGAACTGCAGGCATGTGTGTACACGTAAACATGAGAGACAGGGAGGTGGGGAGCAGGGAAGACATGTCAGAAAACGAAGGGGTGGTGGCGAAACCATTAGAAAGGGGGCTGCAGACATAGTAAGTCGATCAAGATACAGCTTTTGCAGGCTGAACCTGGCAGAGTCTGAGCCTGGGAATCCCAATCTTCGCTCCGTAGCTGATCAACCTTGGACAAGGCAAGGTTGCCATGCCTCAGTTTCCTCACCTGAAAAATGAAGCTAATACCCCCTACACCAGAAAGACACTATGAAGATCAAATCAGAATAGAGACATTAATGTGTGTTTATGCATGTAAATATATAGATCAAATCAGAATAGACATTAATGTGTGTTTATGTATGTAAAAAAAAAAATATATATATATATATATTCTTGTGAATGGTAAAGCAGTATTCAGAAACTAATATTTTTGTGCAAATAAAGAAAAATATTGGTACAGGAGATTCTGGATGAGAATCAGGAAGGTTCCAGCAATCAGCTCACAGAACCTGGACTCTTCCAGGAATATATCCTTTTACCTAAAATTGAGGTGATCCAGAAAGACCTTGGCTTCCTCAAGGATCAGGGACCAAGAATAGCAGAACTAAAATGGCCTAAGAAGAAAGGGGGACTGATAAAGTAGATCTATTTGGGGATAAAAAAAAAGCAGCCTCACAGACCCCATCAATTCTATGGATGCTTATAGTATAATAAAAACAACCATTGGTTAAACGTCTGATGGTCAGTTAGACACTAAAAGTTACCCACAAGGAATGCATAGCTTAGAACAGAAGAGACATATGTAAACAAATTACTAAAAAAGTGGTAAGAAGTGCATATATAAAAATACTTTGACAACAGAGGAAAAGAGACAACTAATTGACTAAGGTGATCAGAAAAGGCTTAGATGTGAAATGATTGCCAAGACCTCCCTTGACGGGTGAGCCACAAGGCAGACAAAACTCGTGCAGGGCACTTTGGGCAGACAAACTCTGCAAAGGCTCAGATGTTTAAAGGAAGGCAGCATAAGAGCACACTGTGGGGGAAACCTAGTGTGACTGAAGCTTAGCAGGGTTTTTAGTTTATTGTTGTTGCCCTTGTGTTTTGGGGGGACTAGAGAGGGCAATATTGGGACATGAAGTTGATTTAAGGGAGAGAAGGACTTGATGTGCCCTTGATGCATAGGTAAGAATTTTAAGTGAGGTTCATAATTGAAATGCTCTTAGTGAAGGTAACTGGGCAGCAGTATGGAGAAGAGGCAAGTCTGGAGGCAGGGAGGCAGGCTACAACACCACTGCAGGATTCTAGAAAGAGAAGATACGGACTTAAACTGGGGAGTAGCACTGGGCAAAGCTGTGGGAAAACTCTAAAGTCTTCCTGGGAGCTTGACGACCTGGACAGTTCACTATGGACAGGATGGGCCCTCACAAGGGCGGAAGGAGCCATCAGCGTAAGATCGCCATCTCTTGGGAACATCAGCTGTCATCGCCCTGGATGAGAGCAGCAGAAAAAGCTAAATCAGACACAGAAAATTCCTCTTTGAGAGTGGCCCCAGAATATTCACCACTCACTGCCAAAATGGCCTCATTGGTTATTTAAGGGCACAGGTAGAACACCCTCCTTAAACACCACCATCACCATCATCCACAACTGTTTCAAACACCCTCCCTCTGTGAGTCACGAGATACCCTGGTTCTTTAAAGTCCTTACTCCAGGCACACCCACCCAGGCACCTATATGTGTGTTTTTTCTATTCCCTCAGTACAATTCCAAAAAGCTCCCCTGTTTAGAAATAATTTGGGTTTTTACAACTACAAAGTGAAGACAAACTCAGCCACATATTCAAAGAAAAAAGGGAGAGCTGGATGCTAACAAGACTAGGTGGTGCTCTGGTCACAAAATAAAGCCTGATTTGGGTCTTCAGACATCCTGAGCTAAACAACGGTTAATTCCTGTCAAACACCCTTCTCCATAAACCAGGCAGGTGCTATTTTTAGGACTTTTTCCATGATGCACTTGTTCTTTAATGGACGAGATAAAGGCAGTGGGAAGCAATTAAAAGTATTAACCCATATACTTTATGTTGCAGTCCAGTACCAACCCACATGACACCTTCACAGATATAATCCCATGGTAAAATGCAATTGGGCAACAATCTTGGTTTCTTATTATTTTGCTGAGTACTTCAGCTGTATTCTTTTAACATTTTATCTTAAAATCTTCAGCTATATTTTTAAAATTCAGGATGATTAAGAATTAGTGGTAAGGCTGAGTCACAAAAACGTTATCATCATTAGAAAGTCAGTCACAGATAGTTTTCCATTATCCATGATCAAGACAGACAACTGACACGAGAGGAAGAAGGGGTTAAATGCGAAAGGGAGCCAACATTTACTCAGGCCCTACTAAGTGTCAGGCACTAAACCAGGTACTTGCTTCCATTCTTCCTTCATTCATTTAATGAACATTTACTAAGCACTTACTATGTGTCAGCATTGTGTTTGATGGTGGAGACAGAAACAAACAAGATAGACACCAATTCTGCCTGTATGGACCTTTTCTCTACTGGAGGACGCAAATACAAAACCAAAGCATTCCCAGTGTCATGAACGCTCAAAGAGTAAATTGCGCAAGGCAAGGAGAGCTTCTGAGAGGAAGCTCAACTAGTTTGGAGTGGCGGAGGGGCAGCAAGGAGTGAGACTTGAAGAGTGAGTAGGAAGTACCCCAGCCAAGAGATGGACCAAGAGCTTCCAGGCCAGGGGAGGGCATGTTCCAAGGCACAGGGGCAAGACAGCGTTTGATAAGCGTGACTGCACCCTGGCTGATGCTGAGGGTGGCGGGCGGGGTCTGGGGGGACTACCAGATGAGCCCGGAGAGGTGCTTTTGGTCTTGTAAGTCACCAGTAAATTTTAAATTTATCCAAAATGCAAGAAAAAGATGTTAAAGGATTTTTAAGCAGGAAGTAGTAAGATCAGACTTGTCTTTTAAAAGCATCACAAATCCTCACACAACAATATTTTAAGGTAGGTAGTGTCCTTATTTTACGAGGATGAGGAAAGATTAGTGAGGCTAAGTAACTTTTACAAAGTCACACAGCTGGAATGTAGTAGAGTTTTAGAGAAGGATTCAGGTCAGACTGACTCCAAATCTCTTTCTCTTTCCACTACATCACCCTATCTCTAAAGAAAAAAAAAGAAAAGAAAAAAAAGCTAAAGAAAATCCCTAAACCTGATTTCAACTGATCATTTACGACTTTTTCACCAAAATCAAGTGCAGAGTTGATCCCTGGCATCATTGAACATTTGAGTTCTCCCCTGCCTGATTTAAGAGTCTCATGCTCTACCGACTAAGCTAGCAGGGCACCTCCCTGCCTGATTTAAGTAAGCAAAGTTTATTAAAATATAATAAATACATACACAAAATGGCCCTCTTAGGAAAAAAGCAGAGACCCCCCCAATAAGACCCCAGACTCATACAAGAGAGGGCCAACCAGGTAGAATCCCATGGCCCCCGCGTGCACATGGAGCAATGAGGCACAGGTGGCCTTAGGGCGGGAAGGCAACAGGAAGGCCATCTCTGGTCCAGCACTTCCCAAGCTCACCTTCAATGTACCATGAAGTGGTCATCCACAACACCTCAACAGCAGCAAACTTACTACCTGTAGGCACAGCCATATTGCCCATATTGAGACCATTGTGAGTATTTGAAAAAACGCTTTGTGAGAAGCTAAATGAGCTCAAAACCCAGGTACTTGTGGTAGAATTTCCTGTTACTGAAGTGACTTTCTTCTCTAAAGCAATAGATGCACGTAGTGAGGAGTCATTTAAGTGTTATCGCTTTTCTCTGAGTCTGAGGAGCCAAATGAAACTGACACCCGCCCCCCCTCAAAAAAAAGATGGAGCAGGAGATCTCAATTTGAAAGACTGAGAAACAAGGGAGCTTGTTCTAGGAAAAAGAATAACATTTTTGCTCATGTAAATCCTGGCAACTTCCACCAGTGATACTGGCCTGTGGGAGCGAAAACTAAGGCCCTGACATGGCCTCAGCCTGGACATACCATCTCCTGCTCTCCCTCAACAGCAGACAGGGCACCTGCTCATCACCAGGGAAATATGGACAGGAAGCCTGACCCTGCATGTGTCCAATAAGTAAACTTCATCACAACTTCAGCTTTCTGCGTATCTGCCCAGCTGCCTGCAGAAGTGAGTTCTGGACCATCTCATGCTCCTGATATGTATCCTACTGATGGATGGCTGAAAGTGGTACTCTTATGCACATAGGGAAGGCGTCCTCTATATTTATCAGACCAAATCCTTGTGCAGCTCATAAAAAATAGATGTTCTTCATTTAAAAATTTATTAAAATGTTAAAATTTAAGATTGAGTAAACAATTAATAGTATTGAATATCGGTAATAGTGAGAGAAGAAAGAAACTGGCACTTGTGATTAGATAGGCAGTGTAAACTGGTATGACCTTGTTTTTTTAATTTCAGCACTTTCTACCCAGTTTTAAATGTTCATGTGCTGTCTTCTTACTTTCACTCCAAGTAATCTACAATATTCATACTAGCACGAGTGTTTAGAGAGCTAACAGTCAGTAGAGAGGACTAAGTAAATATGGGTAAACTGTCCATTTATACCAAACACATTGAAATGATGTTTAAAAAGTAAAATGTTTAATACTATTAAATGTTCAAAACCTCAGGTACCAGAAACATAACAGGAACACAAAACCAATGGTACGAGCTGAAACAAAATAGCCTAGGAGTTTTTCAGAAGCAAGGGTTATCAGAACCAGGGCATAGGAAGAGAAACTACATGTTCTTGCTGGGGTGACAAGGGCTGCCCTAACAGAGAAAACAGAATAGGATATCTCTACCCCTTGTCTTAGAGACATAAAAAGGAAACTGGTCATCTGTCTGGACCAGATAGAAAAAGGGTTATCTGTGAGAAATCAGAACTCCAAGCCTGTGCCATATGTGGGTATGGAACTAGAATTCACACTGTTCACATGGTTAGGAGCCTCAGGGCTGAAACCTTTACAGAAAAGTTGGACCAGACCAGGTGAAACTATATAATGTGGCATTGATAAACTCAACCACCACATTCAGATGCTTCATCAACTGGGGACCCAATGGACTTCCACCAAAAGACTCCAGTTGTAGATAAGCTCACCACAAGAGGAAATTAAACACCAAGAGGATTTAAGCTATGCCTAAATTCCTGAAGCAATAAAAAAGGAAGAGATGTTAGCAGACATGAATAAGACATTATTTTTGAAGAACAGGAAGATATGAAAAAGAACTAAATAGAATTCCTAGAAATGAAAAAGATATATATTTAAAACAAAAAAATATACAATTCAATGAACATATTAAACAAGAGAAATAACTGTCAACCTAAAATTAAAACTTCAGTTAAGCTATGATTTAAGAAAGAGGAAAGAATAATGACATATTTAAACACAAAAAGACTAAAAGAGTTTATTATTCTAAGACTCTCTGTGAAGGAACTACTCATGGATATGCTTCATCAAGAAGGAAACTGAACCCAGAAGTAAGTTATGAGCTACAAAAATTTATGATGAGCAAAGAAAATGCTAAAATATATATTGAGAAATCAAATTAGGTATTAACTATAAAAAAGAAAAATAATAATGGCCAATGGTGAAGTTAAAAATAAGGAAAAACTAAAATTCTAGACAAGAGTATGAATGAAATACTTTAAAGTATTCTGAGGTCCTTGTTTTGTTCTAGAAGCAATTAGATACAGTGACTAACTTTAAGTATGCTGTTAAAAATATATAAATGTACTTAATAAGAGAAGACAAATAGACTGTATACCTTCAAACAAACAGAGAGAAATGAAATTGAGTGGAAATCAGGGAAAGAAGGAAGAAAATGAGGGAGGGAAAAGGAAAAAAAAGAAAGGGGATAGTAAACAGAAAACACAAAATTCGATACTAGAATAATGCCAGCTATATTCCAAATAGTAAGAACAATAGACATAAACAGATTAAACTCTTTAACTTAAAGGTAGATACTCTCACATAGTAGTTAGGAGCATGGTACAAGAAGTCAGATTGAGTTTGAATGCTGATTCCACCACTTACTAAATACAAGTTACCTAATCTCTCTGTGCCTCAATTTCATAATCTATACAATAGTAATTCCCACCTTACAGGGATATTGAAAGAATTGGTTAATATAATTAATGTATGTATAATACAATGTTTGAAGAGTATTAGAGTGGTATTGAGTTCAAGTTCTAAGAGTCAGATGTTTTTGATGATGATGATGTTCTTAAAGTGAGAGCCAGATATACGCAGATTAAGAGATACACAGAAAGGCTGTAAAATGCGATGGAAAAAATATACCAGGCAAATACTGACTCAAAGAAAGCATGTATAATATTAAGCAAAATAATAACTGAAGTAAAGATTTTTATACAGATAGAAGTAGAATATTACTAAATGGTAGTAGGAACAATCCACCAGGAAAAGACAAATAACCTAACAGAAAAATGGACAAAGAACATAAACAGGAAATATACAGAGGAAAGAAAGGCAAATAAACATTTTAAAAGTTGAACCTCACTAGCAATCAGGCTAATGTAAACCAAAATGAAATACCATCATCCATTGATCGGGAAAACTTTAGAATTCTAACACTACCATATTAGAATCGGCATATGGGAAACGAATGGTCTTCTCATACATTACTGGTAAGAGTGTGAACAGTACACTCTTTTACAACGGTAAAAAACAAAGACACCAATTACAAAATGGCAAAAGATAAGAACTGGCATTTCACCAAGAAGATATATGGTTGGAAAACAAGCTCATGAAAAGACGTTCAACGTTTTTAGCCATTATTAAAATGCTAATTAAGACCCCAATGAGATATCACTACTACATACTTATTATAATGGCTAAAATAAAAAAGGGTAGAAATATCAAAAGCTGGCAAGGATGCAGACAAACTGGATCTCTCATACATTACTTGTAGGAATATAAAATGATACAGCCAACTATAACTGGAAAATAGCTTGACAGTTTTCTTATAAAACTAAATATACCTTTAAACGCATACACACACACACACACACACACACACAGCCCAGCAATTACACTCATGGGCATTTATCCCATAGAAATGAAAACATATGTTCACACAAAAACCTGTATGTTCACTGCAGCTTTATACATATAGCCCAAAATTGGAGACAACCCATATATCCTTTAATAGGTTGATGGTTAAAAAAATTGATACATCCACACAATGGAAAAAAGAACAAACACTGATATATGCAATAACTTGGATGGATGTTAAGGCAATTATACTAGTAAAAAGCCAATCTCAAAAGGTTCATTCTGTATCATTCCATTTATGTAACATTCTCAAAATGATAGAATTATAGAGATGTACAACAAATTCATGGTTTCTGGGGGATGGGGATGGAGATGGGGGTGTGAGTAGGAAGGGACTGTATATAAGGTAGTTCTATGGTGGTAATGGAACAGATTTGTATATTAACTGTAGTGGTGGTTACACAAATCTATACATGATATAAAACTGTACAGAACTACACACATCCACACACACAAATGAGAGCATGTAAAAACTGAAGAAATCTGAATACCGTCTTTAGTTTAATTAACAAGATTCTACACATGTCAGTTTCCTGGTTGTGCTATTATTCTATAGCTACATAAAACAATACCATTGAGATGAAGGGTACAGGACACTCTCTGTATTAGTTTTTCAACTTCCTATGAGTAGATGATTATTTCAAAATAAAGTTTTTAAAAATCAATGTTGGGTATAAAATGCAAGTTGCAAAATATCAAAGTTTGATATCATTTGTTAAAATATATAAGAAAATCACACAACAACCATACTACATGTTTTATGGATAAATAAGTAATAAAAATATAAAAACATCAATAGAAAGGAGACACACTTCAGGGTACTGATTGCCTCTGGCAATAAGTCTAAAAAGACCTCAACTTTATGTGTGATATTTTAATTTTTAAAAAAGAATTTGAAGTGAGGAACTGTCAACATTTACAATTTCTAGATTGTGGTATGAAAATGGATATTTGTTAAATTGCTCTCTACTACTCTGAATGTGAGAAAAGTTTCTGAATTAAGACTAAAAATATAAATACGGGGAAGTTCACTGAAGCATTGTCTGTAATAACCAAAGAATGGTATTAATAACAATCTAAATATCCATCAACAGGGGAATAGCAAAATAGGTTTGGATATAGTCTTTCAATGGAATGCAACCACTAAAAAGAAGGAAGGAAATATGTGCTCTTAAGACAACATACCTAATACGCTGGTAAGTGGGGGAAAAAAAGCAAATTGGAAAATAATCTACTATGACCTCATTTTTGATTTAAAAAACATTATAAATATATACATCAAACTAAAAGCTTCTGTGCAGCCAAGGAAACAATCAACAGAGCGAAGAGAACCTACAGAATGAGAGAACATATTTGCAAACCATACATCTGATAAGGGGTTAATATCCAAAATATATAAAGAACTCAACTCAATAGTAAGACAATAAATAATCCAATTTAAAATGGGCAAAGGATCTGAATAAACATTTCTCAAAAGACGACATACAAATGGCCAAAAGGCGTATGAAAAAAATGCTCAAAATCACTAATCAGAGAAATGCAAATTAAAACCACAATAAGATATCTACCTGTTAGAATAACGATTATCAAAAAAATGAAGAATAAGTGTTGGAGAAGATGTGGAGAAAAGGGAACCCTTGCACACTGTTGTTGGGAATGTAAATTAGTATAGCCATTATGGAAAATTGTATGGAAGTTCCTTAAAAATTAAAAATAGAGCTACCATATGATCCAATGATCTCACTACTGGATATATATCCAAAGGAAATGAAATCAGTACGTTGAAGAAATATCTGCACTCATGCTCACTGCAACATTATTCACAATAGCCAATATGTGGAATCAACCTAAGTGTGCATCAACTGATACATGGATACAGAAAATGTGGTGGTATATATACAGAACAGAATACTATTCAGCCTTGAAAAAGAAGGAAATCCTGTCATTTGCAACAACATGAATGAACCTGGAGGACAATATACTAAGTGAAATAAGCCTGGCACAGAAAGACAAATACTGCATGATCTCATATTTATATGTGGAATCTAAAAAGTTGAACTCATAGAAGTAGAGAGTAGAATGGTGGTTACCAGGGGCTGGGGGAAGAGGGGAATGTTGGAGAGATGTTGGTCAAAGGATATAAAATTTCAGTTAGATAAGAGGAATAAGTTCAAGAGCTCTATTGCACAATGTGGTGACTAGAGTTAATAACAATGTATTGCACTCTTAAAAATTGCTAAGAGGGTAGATTTTAAGTGTTCTCACCACAAAAAATAAAGATAAGTATGTGAGGTAATACATATGTTAATTAGCTTGATTTATCCCTTCCACAAATGCATACATATTTCAAAACATGTTGTACACAATAAATATATACAATTTTTGTCAATTAGAAAAATAAAAAATTTAAAAATCTGATAAAATATATACAAACACTTGCAACAAAACACACTGTTTAAAAATGGTTATCTCCAAGAAATAATGGGCATAACTTTTTACTTTATATACTTTAGTTTTAAAATCTGATTTTAAAAACCTACTTTCTGAAAATCGAGAAAGTTTCTAGAAAGGGATATAAAGAACCAAAAGTCAAATCTAATATTAAATGAATACTTGCTGAGCATTTATTACAGGTTGTGTATCCCTTATCCAAAATGCTTGGGACCAAAAGTGTTTCAGATTTTGGAATATTTGCATACACATAATGAGATATCCTGGGGATGGGGCCCAAGTCTAAACATGAAATTAATTTATATCTCATATATACCTTATACGCATAGCCTGAAGGTGATATCATACAATATTTTTAATAATTTTGTGCATAAAACAAAGTTTGTGTACGTTGAATCATCAGAAAACAAAGGTGTCACTATCTCATGTCAGCACTCAAAAAGTTTCAGTTTTTGGAGCATTTCAGGCTTCAGATTTTCGTATTAGGGATGCTCAACCTGTATATGCCAGGGTGTTCACATTCAGAATCTCTCTCACTCTTCACAAATCTATGAGTACGTATTATTCTCATTTCAACTTACTACCTCCATTTGAAGAGAAGGAAGATGAAGAAATAGAAGCTCTTAGAGGCGAAATGACTTACCTGAAATCACACAGCTGAGTAAGCTGCCAAACGGACCATAACCTTTAATGTTATTTCAGCCCACTACTCCTGTCATCTGCGTGAAAAACAGCAGCATGTATGGATGGCATTTACCAGATGTGCCATCTAATTCTACTTACAATGAGCTGTGAGCTGGGTACCATTCCCCCCCGACATTCCTACATGAATGTGTCTCTGCTCCAGCCATCACAATTGCATATCTCAGATTATATCCTGACCTGGCTTCCTCACTGGGAAGATTCCAGAGAGGATGTGATGGGAAAAGGTAGTTTCCCTTCCTCATTGAAAAGATTCCAAAGAAGATGTGACAGGAAAAGGTGGTTTCCCTTCCATGTCATCCCCACATCAGTTCCATGAAGAGAGAGGCCAGAGCACAGAGTGGTCCCAGGCAGACCAAACCCCAACAGGGTCACTCCTGCTTGGAGGCCACACAGTGATCATGCTGAGACTTTCCTCCTTATAAAGGCAGAAGGAGTTACAGGAGCAAAGGGGTGGTAGACCCAGAGATGTCCCCCTCAGATCCCCCTTCAAGAAGGAATCTCTGCCCAGCTGCAGGAAGTGCAGTTACCTGACAGCCTCCAACTGGTAGTTCCTAAGGGACAGAAAGCTGAGCCTCCAGTGAATACCTGCCAATGACTGAGCAAGACGATAGTTAAAGGCCTGGCCATTTCTGCTCTGTGAGGGACAATCCTTGCTCCATAGTGCCCTGTCAGTCTGGCAGAGCCTCAATGGGATCTGCACTGTGGTCTGATGCCCCCCTTGACCAGTGCTGCTTCCTCCCTCTTTTCTCCCACAGGTGTTACTCAGTGTCTGCATCCCGGAGAACCCAGCCTGTGACAAAAGTCCTCCAGCCTAACTTATGTGTTGACATAAGATATTTTTAAGATCAGAAAGTAAACTTGGTTTCCTATCCTGAAATGAGAGAGGTCATAATCCTCTACCAGGTCTAAAGCCAGAAAGCCTGGCCACCCTGGTATAAGCAGTAGCAGAGGGCTGGGAAGAAGGAACAATTACCAGAGGAATTGCCCCAAATAGGAAACAGTCTGTGTTCAGAGTCAGATAAACCTCGTTCTCAATCCAGAGTCCACCACTTACCACCAGGTGACCTCAAACAAGTTAGTGAACTTCCCTATGCCCCAGTTTCCTGCTCTGTAAAACCGTTCCAGAGGAATAAAGGCGGAGACAAGAAGCACAGAATCCGGCACACAGTAAATGCTTCCTTCTTTTCTAGAATCAGTCCAGAAAGGAAATTAGAGGTCTACAATAAGAACTAAAGCCAGACTGCCTGCGCTCAGAAGAGAACAGCCTAATGGGGAGATAAATGGGCCTTGAAAAGAACATGTGTGACCCATCTAAATGCAAAACTGCTAGTCCCAGTCTACTTGTGCTTTGTGTCAATTTTTTCTAGAGGTGGGAGAGGTTTTACTGATATATCCCTTTGATCAACAGCAATGAGAAAAATGAATAAAATATCAGCTATAGGCCATGGACAAGGAACAGATTTTTTCTATTTAAAACTTCCTTCTGACTTCCAGTTTCCCATACAGCATGTAAGGGCCTTGGAAGTCATCACTCTTTCCTTATAACAAAGCAAAAACCTGATCGAAAAATCAACTCTTTTCAGATACATCGGAGAGGTGAGGTCACAGGGCAAACTGAAGCCCCCAAAACTGGAAAGACAGACAGGTAAATACAGAGAATCACAACTTACCAGAGCAGACACTCATGAGCAGAAATCTCCATGGGAACCAGTACTGTGTGGGAAAACCTAAACTGTAACTAAAAAATTGCTGTAGGCTGTGTGGACAAGTCTGAGAATTAAAAACTCCAGGGGGTACCCAGTCATAGGACAGGCCCTCATACTTTTGCGAGTTTCATATCCAAGAGCCCTAGCAGGTTCTCACAGTGAAGATCAGAGAAAAATCCCCTTGTGCTTCCGGCTGGGAAAGGGGAAAAGGAGCCATTTTGAAATGCGCCAGGGCACTCTGTTCTTCTTAACAAGGCCTGAACTCAGGAGAAACTATTTAACCAGAGCCTAACCTACTGGGGTCTCATCAGAGCTTAACTGACCTGGAGGAAAGGAAATATACATCTCCAGCCAACTCTAGCTGGGGAGGAATGTTTTGTGAAATTCACAGCCCAGGGGCACAGGCTCACTAACAGACTGAGACCTAATCACAGGACTATAGGACACTTTCCCTCCCCTGACATCTTACCACATTACTGAAAGACCTATTTACGCCAGTTCCTTTTACCTAGTACATCGTGGCTGGTTTTCAACAAAAAGTCACAAGGTATATACTAAAAGGCAAAAAACACAGTTTAAACAAACAGAATAAGTATCAGAACCAGACCCAGATAAGGCAGGGATGCTGGAATTATCAGACTGGGAATTTAAAACAATTATGATTAATATGCTAATGGCTCTAACAGATAAAATAGACAACATACAAGAACAGATGGGCAATATAAACAGAGAGATGGAAATTCTAAGAACCAAAAAGAAATGATGGAGATAAGAAACACAGTAATAGAAATAAAGAATGTCTTTGATGGATTCATTAGTAGACTGGACATGGCTGAGGAAAGAATGTCTGACCTTGAGGATACGTCAAGAGAAAATTCCAACACTGAAAAGCAAAGAGGAAAAAAAAAAGAACAAAATATCCAAGAACCGTGGGACAACTACAAAAGGCAGAACATGCACGTAATGGGAATACCAGAAGGAGAAGAAAGACAGAAAGAAACAGAAGAAATATTCGAAGCAATAATCACTGAGAATCGCCCCATCGGCCATCAAACCTCAGATCCTGAAAGCACAGAGAACACCAATCAGGATAAATGCCACAAAAACCAAACCAAACAAACCTAGGCATATCATATTGAAACTACAGAAAATCAAAGATAACAAAAAATCCTGAAAGAAACCAAAGGGGGAAAAAAACCACCTAAACTATAGAGAAGCAAAGATAAGAATTAGTTGACTCTTGAACAACACAAGAGCTGAGGCACTAACCCCCACACAATCGAAAATCCACATATAACTTTTTTTTTTTTTTGAGACAAAGTCTCGCTTTGTCACCCAGACTAAAGTACAGTGGCGTCATCATAGCTCACTGCAACCTCAAACTCCTGGGCTCAAGCAATCCTCCTGCCTCAGCCTCCCAAGTAGCCAGGACTACAAGCACATGCCACTATACCTGGCTAATTTTTTCTATTTTTAGTAGAGATGGGGTCTCACTCTTGCTCAGGTTGGTCTCTAATTCCTGACCTCCAGCTATCCTCCCACCTCGGCCTCCCAGAGTGCTAGGATTACAGGTGTGAGTCACCATGCCCAGCATCACGTATAACTTTTGACTCCCCCAAAACTTAAGTACTTATAGCCTACTGCTGACCAGACACCAATGATATAAACAGTTGATTAACACATATTTTGTATGTTATATGTATTACATACTATATTCTTGGAATAAAGTAAGCTAGAGAAAAGAAAATGTTATTAAGAAAATTATAAGAGAAAATACATCTACAGTACTGTACTGTATTTATCAATACCATAAGTTTACATCGTCTGTTTACAAGATGAATCATCTGTCTGAAATGGCAGGCAACCACAGCTGCAGACCTCAATCTACGGTACATATCAAGCAATTCAACTTTTTCTTGTAACGTTAAGACTTTTCTCTGCTTCTTGGGAGCACTTCCAGCATCACTAGTGGCACTTCATATGGGTCCCACAGTGTCATTCAAGGTTTACGTTATTGCACTAAACACGATGAAAAACGCACAAGAGATCCACAATGAGAATTTTGAAAGATCACTTTTTACTGGGATATGTAATTTACTAGAGAGATAAACTGCTCACATGATGATTAGTGTCACACAGCATTTTAAATGGATACTTGCAACACTTAAGTTCACCAATAGCAACAGGAGGTGACTACAAAATTATTACGGTAGTATTAATATGTAGTATGTACTACAGTTAATTTTATGTAGTTATGATTTAATACTGCATCTTTATATCTGTTTACATTTCTCTCAACTGCAAATGGCACCATATATGGTCTGTGTTTGTGTGCATAAGTTTTGATAAATTTTAACTCTTTATAATATATTTGTGTGTATTTCATGGTAATAAATCACAAAATACACTAATACCTACATATATTTATGCATTCATGACATACTTAACTTTTTCTTAATTTTTTTAATATTTCCAGGCTATAAAGTTTGTCTGCAAGTTTTTTCAAATTGTCGCAAACCTCCAAAAAATTTTCCAATAAACCTCCAATAAATAAAAAATATTTATGGAAAAGAACCCATGTATAAGTGGACCCATGCAGTTCCAACTCATGTTGTTCAAGGGTCAACTGTACATCCAACTTCTCAGAAACCATACAAGAAGAGAGTAGAGTGAAATATTTAAAGAGTTAATTAAAAAAAAACCCCAACCTAGAATTCTGTATCCTGTGAAATTATCCTTCAAAAGTGAAGGAAAAATAGACTTTCTCTGCCAAACAAAACTTGAGTGAATTGTTGCCAGTAGACCTGCCTTGCCATAAATGTCAAAGGAAATTCTTCAGAGATAATAAAAATGATATAGGTCAGACACTCAGATGTACATAAAGAAAGAGCATCAGAAAAGGAATAAGGGGGAGGGCAAGATGGTGGACTAGAAGCAGCCCTAGCATGCTCCTCGCAAGGACAGGACTGAAAGTTGCAGGTGGATGCCCGCCTACTGATGGGCCTTCTTGGAAAGAGCACTTTGAATCACCGAGAAGCAATGGGTGGACATTCAGAGTGAAGGAGGTGAGGGGTGATCCACTTGTTAAGATCAGAAGGTACCTGGGAGAGGCATCCACACGTGGGGAAGGAAAGGAGGAGAGAACCCTGGGACTCCATGCTTCCCCGACAGGCTCTGCAGCCCAAGCTGTCAGGGACTCTCCCCCCAACCCCCCACCCTCCCACTGCAGACCTCCGGACTGATTAGGGAGCTACTTGGACTCTGTGCAGCTACATCGCACTAGAAAGCAGGCATAGCAGGGACCTGGTAGCTTCCCTTCCCGGGTTGCTGCAACTGACACCATTCTGAGCTCTAAGGTCCAGAGTGCCAGGTCTACACAGGGCTCACCTTTCCTGTAGCTGCCTCCGCATCATCCCTGTTGGGCTGGGGAGGGAGCAGGCAGAGCAGAAGCTCTTGTATGCTCCGTAACTGGGAACTGAGCAACCTTCCCTGCCCCACGGAGAATTTGAGGAGAAGGGGCACCACAGATGCTACCTGAGAAACCCTGTGGTGACTGCCTCTGTGGGACCTGGGCAGGGGGAGAGCCCGGCAGTCCAATGGCCTGCCCAACAGCCCTGCCCATGTGATGATCCCCATGCTGCCATGCAGCCTGGCAGTGCTGCCCCCCAGCCAGCAGCTCCACCTCCATGGTTCCCATTCTGATGTCTCACACCGCAGCTCCTCTGCTGCCTCCAGTCCATGGCCCTGGCTCCAAGGCTCCTGATGCCCCTGGGTCTGAGGCCCTGCCTCCAAGCCTCCAGCTACCCTCCTACCCCTGAGGCTCCACCACTGCAGCTCCACCCCCAAGGCTCCAGCACTGCCAATGAGCCCCACAGCTCTAGCTCCAAAGCTCCCAGCTGGCAGTGCTGGCCACCCCCACGGCTCCTGCACTACCGCCAGGCCCTGCGGCTCTGCCCTCGAGGCTGTAATGCTGCCATCAGCCCGCCGACCCTCCTCTGATGCTCTCCACTGCCGTTGGGCCCCACAGCCCCATCCCTGAGGCTCCAGCACTACCACCAGGCCCTGCAGCCCTGCCCCTGAAGCTTCCACTGGAAATCTGGCAGGACCACCCCCATGGTCCAACGCTGTCCTAGGGACACACTATCCTCAAGCTGCCATGGCACCTGGATCCAGTTGGAGTGAATGCCCATAGCCTGGGCACCCACAACCAAAGCCTAGATAGCCTTGCCCAGCTGCCACTGTCACCTCCATGAAGAGACCCAGGCAGAGCAATCTGCCACCATGCCAGCCTCCATGGAGAGGGTCTCTCCCAGCCCCTAATCCAAGCTTCCAACAATGGCCAATGGGAAAAACTCACCATTCCACATAAAGATCATCCAGCACCAGCTTGGACTATGACAGTCACATGGGAATGAGACAATACAGACTAACTGCATTACAGGCTCTCAGTGCATCCACCCAACCCCTGCCAGGTCAGTCTTTCAGAGTAGGTTACAAAAGAGCCATATAGGGACCTCTCCTTCTTCTTACTAAGAGGGAGAGTTCCCAGCAAAAGAACAAGTGTGCTGCAAACCTATCTGCCCTGAGCTGAGAGAATAGGTTTCAGATGAGAAGAAACCAGCAAAAGAACTCTGACAACATGAAAAAAACAAGCTAGATCGACACCCCTAAGGGATCACAATGGATCTACAGCAATGGACCCCCACCAAAAGGAAATTGTCAAAATGTCAAAAATGGAATTCAGAATATGAATGGCAAATAATATGAATGGGATTGAAGAGAAAGTTGAAAATCTATACAAAGAACCAAAAAAAAAAAAAATCATGACATCAGTGAAAAAAATGAAAAAGTCACTAAAGAACTAGACAACATGAGAAAGAATACAACAAAACTTAAAGAAATGAAAGAATCATTTAGGGAATTTCAAAATACAGCAGAAAGCACCAAAAGGCTAAACCAAACAGAAGAAAGAATCTCAGAGCTCGAAGACAAGGCCCTCACACTAACACAGTAAGTCAAAGATGCAGAAAAAAGAATAAAGAAGAATGAACAATCACTCAGAGAAATATGGGACTATGTGAAGCAAACCAATATATAAATTATAGGTATCCTGAGGGAGAAGAAGAAAAAGCAAAAAGCATGGAAAATCTATTCAAGGGAATTACTGAGGAAAACTTCCTTGCTATAACTAGAGATTCAGATATCCAGATACATGATGGTCATCGAACACTGGGAAGAATCATATCAAATAGGATATCTCCAAGACACATAGTCATCAACTTGGTCAAAGTCAAAATGAAGGAGAAAATTCTACAAGCAGCAAGATAAAAGCAACAAATAATCTACAAAGGAAAATCCATCAGGCCAACAGCAGAATTCTCAGTGTAGACCTTACAAGCCAGAAGGGATTGGAGCCCAATTTTTAGTCTTCTTAAACAGAACAACTGTCACCCATGAATTTTTTATCCTGAAAAACTATGTTTCATAAATGATGGAAAAATAAAGACTTCTCCAAACAAGCAAACACTAAGGGAATTTTCCCTACAGGAAATATTCAGAACTGCATTATACATGAAACAGGAAATAAATACCCACCAGTGTAAAAAACACCCAAAAGTTAAAGCTCATAGCTCTTATAAAACAATAGCACAAGAGGAAAAACAAAACAACAAAGTATCATCCAACATGAAAAAAAAAACAGTACCCCACATATCAATACTAACGCTGAATATGAACGGTGTTAATGTTCCCCTTAAAAGACATAGACTGGCCAAATGGATGAAAAAACACACCCCAAATACAGGCTGTCTCCAAGAAACACATCTAACACATGAGAACTCACACAGACTTAAGGCAAAGGAATGGAGAAAAATATTCCATGCAAATGGAAACCAAAAGCAAGCAGGTATAGCCATTCACATATCAGATAAAATAGACTTTTAATCAACAATGGTTTAAAAAAAAGACAAAGATGGTCATTATATAAAGGTAAAGGGAGCAATTCAATAAGAAGATGTAACAATCCTAAATATATATGCACCTAGCACAGGAGCTCCCAGAATCACAAAGCAAATTCTACCGGATCTACACAAAGAAATAAACAGTAGCATCTTAGTAGTTGGGGACTTCAACACTCCACTGACAGAGCTGGACAGATCATCAAAACAGAAAATCAATACAGAAACATTGGACTTAAAGGGGACTGTAGAACAAATGGACCTAACAGGCATTCCCAGAATATTCAACCCAAAAACTGCTGAATATACATTCTTCTCATCAGCACATGAGACATTCTCCAAGATTGATCATATTATACCACAAAACAAATCTCAGAAAATTTTTAAAAAATCAAAATCATACCATGTATCTTCTCAAACCACAATAGAATAAAACTACAAATCAATTCCAAGAGACACACTCAAATCTACACAAAGTCATGGAAATTAAACAACCTGCTACTGAGTGATCCTTGGGTCAATGAGGAAATTAAGATGGAAATCAAAAGATTTCTCAAACTGGATATCACTTAACTCCAGTGAGATTGGCTCATATCAAAAAAATCCCCAAACAACAAATGTTGGTGGGGATGCGGACAGATAGGAACACTCATACACTGCTGGTGGGACTGCAAATTAGTACAACCTCTATGGAAAGTAATAAGGAGATACCTCAAAGAATTAAAAGTAGAATTACCATTTGATCCAGCAATCCCACTACTGGGTATTTACCCAAAGGAAAAAAAGACATTCTATAATAAAGACATCTGCATGCGAATGTTTATAGCAGCACAATTCACAATTGCAAAGATGTGGAAACAACCCAGGTGCCCATCAATACACAAGTGGATTAATAAAATGTGGTATATATATACCATGGAGTATTACTCAGCAATAAAAAACAATGGAGAATTAACACATCTGGTATTATCCTGGTTGGAGCTAGAGCCCATTCTTCGAAGCGAAGTCTCACAAGAATGGAAAAACAAGCACCACTGGTACTCACCATCAAATTGGTACTAACTGATCAACACTTACATCACACATGGCAATAATATCCATCAGGGGGCAGGCAGGCGGGAGCGGGGTGGAGGGGATGGGAAAACTCTCACTGAATGGATGCGGGAGCACAGTCTGGGGGATGTCCATGATTGTAGCTCTGACACGGGCAGTGCATGGGCAATATATATAGCCAAAGTGTTGTACCCCCATAATATTTTAAAAATAAATAAATAAATAAAAATAGAGGAAAAAAACCCAAAAGATTTCTCAAACTGAAGGACAAAGGTGACACAAGCTATCAAAATCTATGGGATTCAGCAAAAGCAGTCCCAAGGGGAATATTCATAGCCTTAAAAGCTTACATCAAAAAGTCAAAAGAATCACAAATTGACAACCTAATGTCATATCTCAAGGAGCTAGAAAAATAAGAGCAAACCAAATCCAAAAGCCAATAGAAGAAAAGAAATAAAAAGGTGCAGAGCAAAACTAAATGAAATGGAAACCAAAAAAATACAAAGGATCCATGAAACAAAAAATTGGTTCTTTGAAAAGATAAACAAAATCAATAGACCACTAGCCAGATTAACAAGAAGTAGAAGGGAAAGGATGCAAATAAGCTCAATCAGAAATGAGAAAGGGGACATTACAACTGATACCACAGAAATAGAAAATATCATCCATGATTATTACAAAAACTTCTACTCTCACAAACTAGAAAATATAGAGGAAATGGATAAATTCCTGAAAACACACAATCTCCCTAGCCTCAGTCAGGAAGAAATTGAAATCCTGGAAAGACCAATAATGAGCAGCAAGATTGAAGCAGTAATAAAAATATCTCCCAACAAAAAGAAGCCCTGGACCAGACAGATTCATAGCCAAATTCTACCAGACCTATAAAGAAGAACTGGTATCTATCCTACATAAATTATTCCATATCAAAAAGGAGGGAATCCTCCCTAACTCATTCTCTGAAGCCAGTATCACCTGATACCAAAGCCAAGAAAGGACACAGCAAAAAAAGAAAACTACAGATGAATATCTCTATGAACATAGATGCAAAAATTCTCAACAAAATACTAACAAACCAAATTCAACAGCACATCAAAAAAATAATTCACCATGATCAAGTGGGTTTAATCCCAGGGATTCAGGATAGTTTAACATACCAAATCAATAAATGTGACTCACCACATAAACAGAAACAAACAAACAAACAAAAGACCATATAATCATCTCAATAGTTGCAGAAAAAGTAGTTGAAAATCTAGCACCCTTTTGTGACAAAAACCCTCAACAAACTAGGCACAGAAAGAACATACCTCAAAATAACAAAAGCTATATATGACAAACCCACAGCCAACATCATACTGAATGAGGAAAAGTCAAAAGCACTCCCGCTAAGAACTGGAACAAGACAAGGGTGCCCACTATCACTACTTCTACTCAACGTAGTACTGGAAGTCCTTCCCAGAACAATCAGTCAAGAGAAAGAAATAAAGCGTATCCAAATTGGGAAAGAGGAGGTCAAACTATCTCTGTTTGCTGACGATATGGTCTTGTATCTAGAGAATCCTAAAGACTTCACGAAAAGACTCCTAGAACTGATAAATAAATTCAGCAAAGTCTCAGGTTACAAAATCAATGTACACAAATCAATAGCATTTCTATATACTAATAACAGTCAAGCTGAGAGTCAAATCAAGGACTCAATACTATTTACAATAGCTACAAAGAAAATAAAATACCTAGGAATGTACTTAAGCAAGGAGGTAAAAGATCTCTACGAGGAAAACCACAAAACACTGATGAAGGAAATCACAGATGACACAAACAAATGGAAAAACATCCCCTGCTCATGGACTGGTAGAATCAACATTGTTAAAATGTCCATATTGCCCAAGGTGATTTATAGATTCAACACAATCCCCATCAAAATACCTACGTCATATTTCACAGATCTAGAAAAAGTAATTCAACACTTCATTTGGAACCAAAAAAGAGCCTAAATAGCCAAAGCAATCTTAAGCAAAAAGAACAAATCTGGAGGCATCACATTACCTGACTTCAAATTATACTACAAGGCTAAAGTAACCAAAACAGCATGGTACTAGCATAAAAGTAGAGACGTAGACCAATGGAATAGCATAGAGAACTCAGAAAGAAAACCATCTACCTATAATCAACTGATCTTTGACAAAGCAGACAACAACATACACTGGGGAAAGAAAGCCCTATTTAATAAATGGTGCCGGGAAAACTGGATAGTCACATGTAGAAGAATGAAACAAGACCTATCTCTCACCCAATACAAAAATTAATTCAAGATGGATAAAAGACTTAAATGTAAGGTATGAAACCATAAAAATTCTAGAAGAAAATGTAGGAAAAACTCTTCTAGACATTGGCCTAGGCAAGGAATTTATGACTAAGACCCCCAATGCAAATATAGCAATAAGAAAAATAAATAAATGGGACTTAATTAAATTAAAAAGCTTCTGCACAGCAAAGGATATAATCAACAGAGCAAATAGGCAATCTACAGAATGGAAGAAAATATTTGCAAACTATACATCCAACAAGTGGCTAATATCCAGAATCACAAAAAATTCAAACAAATCAGCAAAATAAAAATGAACAACCCCATTAAAAAGTGGACAAAAGATATGAACGGAAGTTTTCAAAAGAAGATACACAAATGGCCAACAAACATATGAAGAAATGCTGAACATCACTAATCATCAGGGAAATGCAAATTAAAACCACAATGAAATATCACCTTACCCCTGTCAGAATGGTCATTAGTAAAAAGCCAAGAAATAATAGGTGCTGGCATGAATGCAGAGAGAAAGGAATGCTTATACACTGTTGGTGGGAATGCAAATTAGTACAAACTCTGTGGAAAACAGTATGGATATTCCTCAAAGAAACAAAGGTAGATATACCATTCGACCCAGCAATCCCACTACTGGGTATCTGCCCAAAGGAAAAGAAGTCATTTTATCAAAAAGACACGAGCACTTGGATGTTTACTGCAGCACAATTCACAATTGCAAGGATGCAGAATCATCCCAAGTGCCCATCAATTCATGAGTAGATTAAGAAAATGTGGTGTATATATATCATGGAAGACTACTCACCATAAAAAAGAATGGAGTAAGTTTGCAGCAACTTGTATGGAACTGGAGACCATTACCCCAAGCAAATTATCTCAGGAATGGAAAAACAAACACCATATGTACTCTCTAACTATTGGGTGCTAAACAATGGGCTCATACAGGCACAAAGAGAGATGTAAACGTCATTGGAAATCAAAAAGCAAGGATAGTGGGAGGGGATGAGGGTTAAAAACTTACCTATCTGGTACAATGTACACTATTCTGGTGATGGGCACACTATAAGCCCCAACTTAAGCATTATAAAAGGTATCCACGTAACAAAAACATTTGTACCCCCTTAATATTTTGAAATTTAAAAAATTTTTAAAAACAAAAAAAGAAAAGGAATAAGTGAAGGTAAAATAAGAACTTTTATTTTTCTTATTCCTAATTGATCTAACAGATAACAGTTTAATCAAAATAAAGACAGCAAAAATATATTTGGTTATATATGCATATATATATATGTACGTACTTATATTTATGTATAAATAAAATAAGTAAGGGCAATGATACAAGTAATGGGAGGGAGGAATTAGGAATATTTTGTTATTATAAGGTACTTGCACTACCCATGAATCAGAATAGTATTATTTGAAAGGGACTTGGATGAGTTGTAATTAGTTTGTATATTACAAACTCTAGGGCAATGACTAAAAAACTTTTTTAAAAAAAGAAGTATTTTCATATGTGTATTTGTTGGTGGTGGTGGTGGTGGGGTCTCCACTGTTCTCAAACTCTTGCCTTCAAGCAGTCTTCCCACCTCAGCTTCCCAAAGCACTGGAATTACAGGTGTGAGCCATGACACCCAGCCCCAAAAAAGAAGTATAATTGGTATGCTAAGAAAGGAGAAAAAATGCAATCATGTAAATTGCTCAATTAAAACGAAAAGAGGCAGAAAAGGAGTGGAAGACAAAATAGGGCAATGAATAGAAAACAGCAAAAAATACCATACATATTAATCCAACTATATTAATAATCACTTTAATCTTCAATGGCCTAGCTATACCAATCAAAAGACACAAATTGTCAGAGTGGATGAAAAAACAAGACCCAACTATATGTTGTGTACAGAAACCCACTTTAAATATGGAAACACATATTGCTTAAAAGTAAAGAGATGGAGAAAGACATACACCATGCTAACACTAATCAAAAGAAAGCAGGAGTACCTATATTAATTTCAGACAGAGCAGAGTCAGAGCAAGCAAAAGTTATCAGGGATAAAGAGGGGGAATTATAATGATAAAAGGGTCAATTCTCCATGAAGATATAAAAATCTTTGATGTGTATGCATCTAACAACAGAGCAGCAAAATATGTAAGGCAAAAACTGATAGAATTGCAAGGAGAAATAGAGGAATTTATTATTATAGTTGGAGACTTCAACACCCTTCTATCAGAAATGGACAGATCCAGCAGGCATAAAATCAGTAAAGAGATAGTTGAACTCAGTAATACCATCAAACAACTGGATATAATGAACATGTATAGACTATCTCATCCAAAAACAGCAGAATACACATTCTCTCAAGTTCACATGGAACATTCACCAAGATAGACCACATTCTGGGCCATAAAATACACCTTAACAAAAAGAATAGAAATCATAACAATGTCTGCTCTCAAACCACAATGGAATTAAACTAGAAATTAATCACAGAAAATAGCTAGAAAATCCAAAAATACTTGGAGATTAAACAACACGCTTCTAAATAACACAGAGGCTAAAAAAAGAAATCTCAAGAGAAGTTAAAATATATTTTTAACTAAATAAAAAAGAAAATGCAACTTAAAATTTGTGGCATGCAGCAAAAGCAGTGCTTAGAGGGAAATTTCCAGCACTGAATGCATGTATTAGAAAAGAAGAAAGAACAAAACTCAATAATCTAAGTTTCTGCTTTAGGAAACTAGAAAAAGAAAAGCAAATTAAATCCAAAGTAAGCAGAAGAAAAGAAATAACAAAAACTGGAGCAGAAAGCAATAAAATTGAAAACAGGAAATCAACAGAGAAAATCAACAAAAACAAAACCTGGCTCTTTGAAAAGATCAGTAAAAATCAATATGCCTCTAGCCAGGCTAAAACTTACTAGCCCCTGAGATGAGACCCAGGTGGTTGCCTCATATTGGTAATCATTGAGCAACTACTTACGCCAGACAAGTAGACAAAAACATCAGCAACATTTCTTTTCTTTCATTCAATCAATTTTTTTTAAAAAGCACTACTAAGCACCTACTATGTGCCAGACACTGTTCTAAGTGCTTAGGATTTATCAGTGAATAACAAACACAATAAATAAATAAATTGTACAGTACCTTAGAAGATATTAAGTGGAAAAAAACATAGAGCAGATTAAGAAGAGGACTACGAGTTGAGTAATTATTTTGTTATGAAAATATATATATCAAATACTATTGTTTTCTTCCCTTTCTTATCCCCTTATCAAATAACATGATATATTAATAATAGTTAATTTTATAGCACAGTACTTAAGTTACAGGATATAAAGGAAAAGAGTGAATATCACCAAGGATTTTTCATCCTCTTTGGGGGATAGGGTTGGCATGTGTTTCCATTGTACATAGGATAATTGTATCATGTCAGACAGGAGTATCATTTTGTTATTGTCTTATTTAGAGATTACTTATAGCTTAAAGAAAAGTGTATGGGTGTCAAGTTGATAAAAGAGTGAACTGTAATAGTTCTATGTGTCAACTTGAGTAGGCCGTGGTACCCACTTATTCAAGCAAACACTAATCTAAGTGGTCCTGTGAAGATATTTTATAGATGTGATTAACATCTACAGTCAGTTGACTTTCAGGAAAAGAGATTATCCTCTGTAATCTGAGTGGGCCTCATCCAATCAGTTGAAAAGCCTTAAAAGCAGAAGTGAGGTTTCCCCAAGGAAGAAGAAATTTGCCTGTGGACTTCAGCGTCAGCTCCTCCCAAGGGTTTCCAGTCCGCCAACCTGCCCTACAAATTTTGGATACTCTTACCTAACCCCCACAATCACGTAAGCCAATTCCTTGCAATAAATCTCTTAATATATAAACATCCTACTGGCTTTGTTCCTCTGGTATAACCCTGACTGATACAGGTAGCTATACAGAGAAAATGACATTTGGGCAAAGACTTGCAGTCAAGCCTGGCATATACAAGGAACAGCAAGGAGGCCAGTGTGACCAAATAAGAGTGGACAAGGGGGAGAAAAGCAGGAGAGGAGATTACTTTTTTTTTTTTTTTTTTTGAGGCACGGTCTCACTCTGTCACCCTGGCCAGAGTGCAGTGGTGTAATCTAGCTCACTGCAACCTCAAACTCCTGGGCTCAAGTGATCCTCCTGCCTCAGCCTTCTGAGTAGCTGGGTCTACAGGCACACACCACCATGCCTGGCTAATTTTTCTATTTTTTATTGAAACGGGGTCTCGCTCTTGTTCAGACTGGTCTTGAACTCCTGCCCTCAAGTGATCCTCCCACCTCGGCCTCCCAGAGTGCTAGGATTACAGGTGTGAGCCACCATGCCTGGCCATAGTTTATTAACCATAAGAAGCAGAGAAAGTGCAGGCTGAGAGTTGAAAGGTCTCTTTTAGTATTTTTTCTATCATAAGCCAAGCCCACATTATGACAAAAAAAGAAGCTGCCATCATACAAATGTCTCTCCTTCACTAACGTGATACAAATAAACACTCCCCATCCCCACTGTTGGCAAAAGCTTCTGGCTACTACAAAGAGATCTTCTGTAGTTAACTCATTTGACACTTGGTGCATATGTGCAGAGTACCCACTGTGAGCTACACCATGCTGGGAGTTTCTCCCTTAAGGATACGGGACCCTGGAGCCAGGTCAGAAAGGGCCCCACCATCCAAGTGTGGATCAAGGAATGGCTGGCCACCTCCAGGCAGAAGGGCAGCATATCTTGTCATCTTTGGATAAGATAAAAATTTGCTGTGTGGAGGGTAGAGCCTCTAATCAGTCCCACCAAGGTCCAGTTGAAGAAATAAAGAACAGACACCACCAAAAGCAAATAATAGTTGGGCGCATTAAGCCTGATGAAACACCTCATCAAAGCTTCCCAGCCTCTCATTTCTCTCTGCAAAAGGGAGAATACCAAATTTTCCATACTACAAAAGTTATCAGAATGACAATAACTTTAAGGATATTTATTGACTCAGAAAGATGTTCATGATTATATAAAGTGAAGGAAAGGCAACACAACCACATCCAATGTACACACTGATTCTTAGATGCATCTCAACTGCATAAATATTAACGTGAAAAAAATGAATTTCTTAGTCTTCAAGAAATAGGATATATGCAAAGAAAAGAGTTAAGTGCACACACAAAATATATAACAATGCTATGTGGTCAATGGGATTACAGGTAATTTTTATTTTCTTCTTTTTGCTTCCAGCATCTTCTTTTACTATAATAATATTATTGCTCAAATAACAAAATTGTTTAGGGTTTATAAATAAAAACTCTTTCATGTATATGAAGCACTTCCAGCTCCTTCCTAACTCCCTCAAAAAAGTGATCTGACACCTGTAATCTCAAGCAAGTTGGAATAGAGCTTTTCCAGCCTACTTTTACATATGGGAAAGTACAGAGCTCAAAGGAGTTAGGTAACTTACCCAGTGTCATACATTACATCGTGGTATGTAATCCAACCAAGACAGGAATCTGGGGTTGACCTGAAGGTCCCCTCCAAGACAACACACTAGCTTTGTGCCATTTCCTCAGTCCATGCACCCGCTAGAAGTGAGGCTCAAGATGAGCTAACCCCTTGCCCTTACCTCTGCCAGGCGGGAGTGCTTGTGGACATTCTCGCCTTTTTGCACGCTAGGAGCCAGCTGCTGCAGGACACCCCTGCTGCTTGTCAATGCTCTGGTCAGCCGAGCAAACTTCCCCCAGCCTGAAGCATGTGGAAGAGTGAAAAGACAGGGTCAACGATGTCCTAAAGGAGCACAGACATTCACATCACCTGTTACACTGTCAGAAACAGACCCCTGATATCCTCCTGAACTCCCATGAGTCACTCCGCATCCCTGCGAGCAACACTCACTGCTCAGAAAAGCACCCTGACACGCTCAAAAGTGTATAGCAATTTGCTTTTCCCATGCACTTTCACTTCACTCTAATCATAGCTTTGTGGAGTATGTAGGGCAGGTTTTAGTATCATTTTACTATTAGGGAAACCAAGTGCCTAGACAATGAGAAAGAGTCTAGAACCCAGATCTCTCCACTCTGGCCCGAGGCTTTTCCACCAGATAATATCAGGCAATAGAGATGTTTCTCTGACTTGGTGACTTGGCTCAGGTTGTTCCCAATCCCCCTGCTGTCTGATCTTACAGAAACTGAGTTGGTTCTGGGTTTTAAATGGACAAGCTAGTCCAATGACCATTCCATGATTACCTTCTCCACGGCCAGGGGAATAAGAAATGAATTCAACCCCAGGGTAGGTGGGAAAAGCACCAGCAGATTTTAGTCTGCTTTGGGATGGGGGAAGAATGGTTGGTGGCAGGTCTTTACTGAGAATCTAAGATGTCTGAGTGATCTTGACTGCTTTTAAAGGCCCTCAAAGACAATCGTCCATTTCAACATCCAAAAACCCATCTGCATCAAGGTTATGACCATGGCAGTTGCCCCATGAGACCCTTCAAAGCCTGTCAGGGTTTTCAAGACTAGGCTTGGGTTTCAGAAGCTCCAAAAACTTAGACATAGGGATATTGCAAATAAACAGAGCATGCAACTATTTTTACATGACAGCTAAAAGCAGGACTAGGCGACTTTATTTTTTCATCCTTTAGAGTTTACAAGCATTCAGCACCTTCCAGTAGAAATCTCATCTGCAAAATTTTACCCTGGAGCACCTTTCCAAGACAGGCTTAGAATCCTGAGGACAATGGAGTTAAGCAGAAAAATGGCCTTTTTAATTTTTTTCTGCACAACTTTTAAGAATCATGATCTGGATAAATTTTTGTCTACATAGCAAGAATAGCAAATCAGCTCTTTTTTTAATATCATTCCAGAAGTGCTGGGCTTTAATAAAAAGCTAGTAGTGCTTTCATCTTCCTTGATGCCATGAAGCAGAGATGTGGAACTGCTGGAGTCAGCTTGAAAAGAGATTCGTAGTGGTTGAACTGTGGGGGTCCCATTAATGTTAAGAGGAGGGGACAGCACATACTCCACAGGGGTCTTTGACATCTTCTCCAAATGCACCATTTACGAATGTGCTGTGGGAACTGTGACGTAAGATTTTGTAGAGTCTCAGGGTCAGGCTCTGCTTTGGCCCAAAACAAAGCTGGATTGAATTCTTCAAAGCTTTTCAAGAAGAGCAGAAGTTTATTTTTCAATCAGGTAGAAAACAGTCATACATGCAAATATCTGCAAGGGCTCTGCATCTACCCTACCACCACCATCACTGCAATCCATACTGTGGGAAAAGTGACGAGAGGGAGATGGCAGGGCAGACGCCCCAGACCCCGCCTAGGAGAGAGCTCAGGGCCCTGGTCCATCAGCTGATATAGCACAAAAGGATGAAAAGGAAGATCCCTGGACCTCTGGGCATTTCCCTGTGCTCAGACTAGCCTCTCACTCTCTGGCCTATCCCTGATTCTCTTCCCAAAAATGCAGCTCTTAAAGGAGCTGGCTCTCAGCTGGCTGAGCAGAGGGCATGGGAAAGTGAGTGGGTGTAGGATGGGAAATGAATGGGCAGTGTGAAATGTCACACTTCTACCCAGGATGGGCAGGCTCTGCCTGTGCTGAAGGAAGGAAATAATTTCTTTCCCAAATTCCCAACCCCATATTTTCCTTTTTGCTCTATAGATACTCTATAACAGCAATCATGCCTAGCCAGATGAAAGAATAGATTCATTTATTCATGTTTAATTCTATAGGCATAACTACTATGTACCAGGCACAGTACTAGATACTAGAGATACTAACATGAATAAGACACTGACTGGCCTCAGACAGCACATACTTTAGTAGGGAAGACTGACAAATAAATAAAAAATCATGATATAGTAAGCTAAGTTCTATGACAGAGATGAGTATGGGAAGCTATGACCAAGACTGTCCACAGAAGGCATATCTAATCCAGGCTGGGGAGTCAACGAAGGTTTCCTGGAGGACGTAACACTACAGCAAAATTTTGAAAGATGAGTAAAAATTAGATGGACTCAAAAAGGAAAGAAAGACATTCCACACAGGAGGAACAGTACCTACAAAGGCAGAAAATCATAATACAGGGTACTTTGTCTGTGAAGAGCAAAACATTCTGAATGGCTGGATGAAGGGACATGGCTTGTAAAGGGGAGGGGGAAGCTGAGAGTGGCCTGAAGTGGTGCTAAATAGGCTGACAGGGGCCAGACCAGGAAGAACCTAGGCAGTAAAAACGTACACAGTTAAGTTAAGAAATTTGAACTTCATCCTAAAACCCACAGGGAACCAGCAGAGTTTAAATAGTTTAAATATGGTGAGAAGAGAGATAAACACACCAACTTGCATTTTAGGACAGAACAACAGAGTGGATAGTGGACTAAAAAAAAAGGTTGACATATAGAAGATGAGTCCGAACCCCAGGCAAGAGACCATGCAGGCCTAGATCAATGCCATGGCCTGGGCTGGGGGAGACTTGAGAGCAGCTACAGAGGCAGAATCAACAGGACTCTGAAAAACAGCTGTAGAGGAAGAGAAGAGGCAATCCAGGTGGCTCCTGAGTTTCTGGTTTGGGTGACTAGGGTGACAGCTATTCAATGAGGTTAAAAACACAGGAAAGGAAAACCAATTTGGTGGGAGATAATATGTACAATTTAGACCAATGATGTCCCTTATAGCAGAGCCATCAGGGGAACCATTTCTGGAGAGATTGAAACTCCTATTGTCCAAAAGGCCAACTGAGAGGGGACAACTCAGCGAGAACCTAACTCAAGATGGTCTTGCTCAAGGGAAGCCAGATAGTCATTTTCCACAGTGAAAATTAAGCACTGACTCACCTTCCTCCCTCAAGGAAGCCTTTCCCAGATACCGCCATACCCCTAGCAGAATTGCCTGTCCCCTCTGTTACATCCCCACTTGCCTTACGCGGACTTCTACTACACCACTGATTATGCTTTATTGTTCTTATTTGCTTATCTGTCTGCCTCATCCCCCAAGTAGACTCAAACAAGCAGAGGCTCTATCGCAGACATTTCCTGTGTCCAGCACATTTCCTTGTGTGCAGACGTGAGGCCAGATACCCAAAAGACACCCAATAAGTGTGTGTGTCGAATAAATATGGATAAAGGACAAATATTTTTTGCTCTCACTTCCCTACTTCTATCTGGGCTTCCAATAGATATAAAATCCCAAAGATAGGCAGCCCATTTCATAAACTCTGTTAGTTTTAGGGGGTATTTCTGTGCCTCCCTCTGTTGCCAGGCATTTCTGTACCCACTCCTCCAATTATATCCCATTTGTAAGTTCAACACTGAACTATGCGCTCAAATGAAGAAACCCCTGGCCCAGGGTTCTTCCAGCTCTGTCACAAACGTCACCAGCAAGTTCGACATAGCAGGGTGCCATGGGAAGATCAAAAGCATCACATGATCAGGAAATGAGATGGGGTGGGCAGGAGGGGAAGAGGAAAAGTGAAAAAGAAAGACAGAAGGAGGGGAACGCAGTGTGCAATCTAGCAATCAGCGGAAATTTATTTACTGGGTCCTTTCTCCATTCTCAGGAAGTACGACTGCTTCCCCCTGCCTTGACCCCACAATGGCTGAAAGGGCTTCTGGGTTTCAACTTGGCTGAGCCACCAAGGAGGCTACTTTAGCTCATACAGCCCTCTAGGCCAGAAGAGATGGTTCTGGGATGGGTTAGAATTCTAGCTCCTCTGAAGGTAAGTCCAGGGATAATAGAAAAGACAGAGGCCAGCCTTGTCCTGATATACAAAGTCACAAATTTTCTTAGAGGAGTTGATGCTATAACCCAACGTCCAACAGAGAGTAGCAGACACAGGGTACCAGGATGAACAGTCAGTGTGCACCACTGTCTAAGTGTCCTCAAGTCTCCTCCCACAATCTCTTCTCTACCAGTGTATTGTACAAATAACCAAAAATCTACGATGGCTTCTTCAAGTAGCAGTCACTAAATCATCACTTTTCCATCATCCTAAGGGCACAGAGATAAAACATTACTATTGCAGGGGGAGGGGGGGCCTGTAGCTTGTATCTATTACTTTGTCTCTTTCCTAAGAGTGGCTTATAAATATCCCACGCCAAGACACGAGGAGAAGGATTGATGGTTACAACAGCTTGCCAGGGCCCTCACCCTCCCATATTCTAAATCTTTGGCTCTTAAAAGGCTCCTGTAGCGTTTTACATTCCTTTTCCTTGCCTGATTTTGGCTCAAGTTTAACTCTGAATTTAGAAGTAAATACATGGATCTTTCCAAATGAATTTGCTCCTTTAATATGAGAGATTACTTCATGGGGCAAGAGAGAAAACAAGAAGAGTGACTCATGTTTTGGTGAGCAATAGACAGACAGAAAACTCTGAGCCTTACACTTTAATTCTTCTCTACCCATTTGCCCAAGCCTCCTCAGAAGGAAGAATGGAACAGAAACATATCCCGCAGCCTACTCCCAATTATCTTTAATAACAGAAAAACAAGTGACAAGGAAAAAATGAAACTGCTGGAGCATCACAGATTCTCATTTTAGCCAAGAATTCCCACCTAATCTCTTATTCAGCCTTTAAAAACACACACACACACACAAGACCTGTTACCAAACAACAAACCTAGCTTGACTTCATTCCCTGCTCCCTGCCATCTGTGGGCACTATTTGTCAGAGAGTAAAAGAATCAGTCAAAAGGCGGACATCAAAGCAAAGATGAGGATGTCAGGGGCCTGGGTAACTCATGAAAAGGAGAGTGGGAGTTGACACATCAAATGAAAGAGGGGACTCAGGAACCATTCCCCGGGCCCATCACCGGTGCCTGAGGCAGAAGGGGAGTTACTTTGTGTCAGATGCTGAAATAATCCACAGTCAATTATCCCACGTGTTGGCCCCTCTGTGGGTGATTTGTTGGAAAATGCTTTGCACAAACTGGCTTCTCTCACCACTATCAGGGTGCACTCATCCCACCCCCGAGTCCCAAAGTTAGACATTACATGATCATAGAAAACAAAGTAATTTGAAAGACAATTTGAGCACAATTGATTTAAAAGACTAATCTGACGGTGGGAAGACATACCATGCGGCTATACCACAGAACAATTATCTGGGAATTTTCTGGGGTTTTAGATTTTCCACCCTTCCATTCCATCTCAAAAGTGAATTTTAAACAAGCCTGGATCAGCAAGACTCCTAAGACTTTTAATGCTGACTGAGGTGCTGTACTGAAAACCCAGCTGGTCTGCTGGAAACGAACTGCTGAGAACACATCCAAGAAGAAATGTCAAGCCAGGATTACAATCCAACCACATAGCAGCATATTTTCTAGGGTCTAGATTTGATCCTTGCAGCCAGAACTGCAGTTTATAGTCTTACAACTAACAAGGCCTGGAGAATTATCAAGTGCTTCCATCATAAACATACTAATATAAAATTTGACTTTGACCTACGCAGACCACCAAAACACAGTGGGCCAAGGGCACTGTGACATGGCAAGTGGGGAGGGTCTGAACATATCTGCCATGGCATTTGAAATGGATAGGCTTATAAAGTCATGTCTTCGAAGAGACATTAAGTGTGGTCTACTGGTAGGATTCCTATGTTAAAGGCTAAAGTGTTGGGGGGGGGTGTTAAATTTTTACACATCAACCCACAAGTTATTCTTATTTATTTCACTGACAAAGAGAATTAATACCTGGTTCCCTAACCTAAGAGGGAATAGGGTAAATGTGTGTGTGTGTATACTCATGAGGGTCTCTGTGTGTATATGTGTGTATGTGTGTGTACTAACACTTGTCAGCAAAGGAATGCATCATTGAGGCAGGTTAAATGAAGTGGAACATTTTATTCCTGGAAAATAAACCTAAGTGAGTCTCACTACATCACCCTGATTTATCTCCTTTCAAATTTCATGAGAATCAAATGCAGGCATCTGGGTGGCAGATAAGGAGCATTCTCTGTTAGGTATGACTTTCCTACTAAATAACACTTGCACATCACCTAAAAAGGTTCCAGTGTGATAAAAAGAAAACATTTTGACTCAACCAAATCACATATCTTAAGTTTTTAAGAGAAAACTTGCAAAAATGAGTGTCAAAACATACAATTGCCTTAAAAATATTATTTATGAGTTTATTAGGTTAAAAAAGCAACTGGCCTTTCTATATGGTAACAAGATGACATTTAATCATGAGTGAGTCTTACTGCCACGTAATACCTATCTCACTGAGAAATCTTCAAATCAGAAACTAGAAATCAGGCAATCACGAATCTATAAGAAAATGGAGACTTTAGGAGGCTGAAACACTGGTTAAGACACTTTGCACCTAGTGCAGTCTTAAAACCAAAAGGCAAGCTGAAATTGATTTACTGAACTATCAGACAGTTTTTAAAAATAGGATGCACTGGTGTACATAGCATTTGCTCTAAACTCCATAAATGTAGATGTCTAAATATGTCAGGATTTTAAATACCCTCAGAGGACATAGCCCCCAAGACAGCATCCCCATAATGCTTTTTATTTCCTCCTGTAATGCCCATTTAATAATAAGAATTTTGTCACATCAAGAAAAATATGTCCCAGCTTGACTCTCTCCTGGACCCCACTCCCATCTCTTTGCTACATCTCAGGAAACTAAAGGAGCAAAGTTCTCAGGGAGAGCTGGAAAAACAACCACAGAGCCAGGCAGCACTGCAAGAAGAAATAGCTTCTGGCCTCTTGGTTATCTCATGCGCAAGCTATGGAAGAGGGATGTGAATGAAGTGCTATGTCACCCCCTAATCCCAAGGCTCTGGGAATAACCTGCCATCTTTTGTATATCCTGATGATCTGGACCTCTTCAGGGGCACGGTTGTTCCAGAAATCCTGAGCCATCTCCTTTCCTAAGTCCCCCACATTATGCAAACAATACAAGCATATGATGTGGCCAAGGTGAGCGCTAAAAACCATGGTCACAGAGCTCATTAAATGACCCATATGGAAATGTTACTCAAGACCCTGGCCTCATTAATGCCATTTTCCAAATGGATTAACTGGCCACAGACTTAATCAACCACAGAGGTAGAGAAGAGCTAAAGTCTGCTTTAACAATCTTGAATGCTAGAACTCAGTCAAATCAAAGAGAGTTTATATATAAATCAGATGAATGTGGCCATGGACTGCCCCATTTGGGTGACTGACACTTGTCTTGTGAAAACCTGAAGATTCTGACGATACCAGAGTTGCCCAGCTACCCTCTTCTGTCTAACTAATACTGGAAAGGGTTAATTTTAGAAGGTATGAAATTGATTCAAATGCTTTCCTAAACAAAGTTTTTTTTTCCTCTCCCTCTCCTCCCCTCATACATTCCAGAATGACACAGTACTTTACCCAACACAAATTAAAGTTTAAACCTTGATCCTTGTGATGAGATTTCCTTGGCAATACAAAAAGAATTTCCTCAAATTCTCTGTAACGAGAGCCACACTAACAGCAAAAAAAGGCATAAATGTATTTGTACAAATCAGAATTACAAACCTTTACATGAATCATCCTCAATTGGCTGTTTGAAAGCTGTTATGTCACTGAAAGTGCAAAGAAATAAAACCACTTTATCCTGTTCGTTTCGAATTGGAGCAATTTTCACAAAGAACCACACAGGTGTCCCTGAAAGGAATATCAAAAGGTTGGTCAGTAATTTGCATTTTCATTTGAGGGGCTATGGAAGCAAAGACTTGGGAATGAAAAGGTACAGATATTAATTCATTTTTAAGTGGTCTCATTTCTTGAGATGCCAGGTTATCACACCATTAATTTCTTTTCTTGCTGGAATAAAAACTTTCAGTGACTACTCATGGGGGTTTTCTTCTGTTCAAATAATTTTACAAGTACAGATCTCTTAACCCTTGCAAAACAATTAGAAAATAGTTTGAAAATCCCACCCGATCTTATGGAAGAAACTTAGGTACAGAGACCTAAAGACTTACCTTAGACCACATAGTGGACAGTAAAGAATAAGGGACAAGATGGGCACTGCCAACCATGGGCAATGGACCACACAAACTCAAATTTCAAACTCTGTCCATTGTTAAAGGGCCCAAGTGTCAGAATTCACTTCACGAATTCACAAATTTGGCTCACATGCTCAACCAAGCATGGGCAAGAAACTATTTCTGAGTCCCTCTCCCCAAAACAAAAATCCAAAAGATCTAATAAAATAACAAACGACAAGACACTGAAGAAGAAAAGGATCACCACAATGATTCCCCCAGCAACGTCTCCTCAGAAAGGGAGGATTACAAACAGGTTTGGGCTGTGATCACATTAGTGCCTTAGGAAATGAATGTATTTCAATGTCAATCCCTGTTCCTGAGCCAAAGTGGGGGGATAGGTTCTTCCTAAGCACTGCCCTCATCCACAAAAGGAGGTGGCAGTGGCCGCTCCTCAGACAGGGCATCAACTCGGGTATCAATGGCCAAATATCTGCACAGTCATTCTCTGGCTTCCAAAAATAATTAGGGAAAGTAAACAAACATTTTCTATCCACAGAGAACATCACAGCAAGAAGTACCAATTTATTCTGTGATACAAAATTAAATGAGACACAAGGCATATTGTTCCCTACCTAGTTCTTGTATCCCAATTCTTAAAACAGCATCTGGCATATAAGAAGAACTTAATAACTCGTTGTTGAATTTTGTATAACTGGGATAACACATATTTTACATAGTATTTTAGAACTCTTTTCAAATTAAAATACCATAACTATTTCCCCATGTTGTTAATACTTAGAGAGCTTCCTAATGCCAGATACTGTGCTCAGTATTTTGCATATATTATTTTATTTTATGAGATAGAAAGCAGAGAACTCACTGAATCTCAGAGCTGAAAATAGATCCCCAAGAGGTCACTTGGGTCTTTCTGCCCATAATCATACCAAACTCTATACTATATAACATGTATAGTCAGACATCCCTGATTAATATTAGGCTTAATTAGCCAATCTAACATAACAATAACTATTTGTCTATACCACTTATTCACATGTAAGTATGAATAACCTAAAGCGCACAAACAGGCAGCAAATAGATCAAATGGAAATATATTTTCCTTAAATCTTGATTATCTGTGTATTCATCCATAGGTAAGTTTAATCTTCTTTCCATTCCCTTTGCATAATTTTCAACTGTCAGTGTCTGGGTGCTCTAAGACAACCAAGAGATTACAATGTCACCTTAAGAAAAACATGTTTTGAAAGAAAAACCCACCATACAAAAATCACACATAGCATTTAAAAATCAAGAAGAATATGACCTTTGAATTATCCACTGTTTTTGGTTACTATTTCTCCCAGTCCCCTTCTCAGAATTTGTGGGATTTTAAACCATTTTCAATTAAGCGACAGAAAACTCAATAGAAAGCATCAACAGCAACTGAGCCCACACCCCTACAGATTTCATTGTATCCTAGCTGTTAAGACAAAAAGCAAACAAATCAAAAAACCATTTTTTCTTTGCTCTAAAGAAAGCTTTAAGCATTTTTTCAGATGGTAAACTGGAAAATATCCCTAATTTATCAAACTAGCAATAAATCAGACGAGAGGAACCCCACTCATGATGTCTAATACTAGAGCTTCATCTTGCTAGAATCCCCAGAACCACCCCCTCCCAGCTGCAGCCTTGCGGGCCATCACTGCACTACACTGCACGAGCTGGCCTGATGCCTGGAAACTTGCTCCAGTTGGGTCTGTGCCATCTAATCTTTATGTTCCATTTATGACTACTGGGGTTGATGATGCCAACCCACGTCTCCAAGATCATTAAAACCATTATATTAGATGCACCACTATTCCAATGGCATATTGGGAGGTTTTTTTCATTTGTCCACAGTTCAACCTCATCATGAACCAACTCTCACCATTTCAAAAGATCAACCTGTTTAAGCTGTGTGCTTCTCTCCAGCAAACTGTGCCCATCGCCTCCTTCCAGAAGTGTTCCTTGATTAAATTCTACTCTGACCATTCCTTTTCAATATCTAAATATATATCTTCTATCAAAAATTCATACCAGTCAGTATGTATTGGATTAGACTTCATCTTGAGCTAATCATAGGGGCTTTTTGAGGGTAAGAACTTCCTTTTTTCTAATCTGGTGTTTCCCTGTGGAGGAACGTCTTTCAGTGTAACATTCTGGGCTTTTTTCCTAGGTTGGTGATTTGGGAGACAAGGAATGGATATGTGTAGCTTGGCCCCTTCTCTGCTCCGCTCCTCCATTCTATAAATGTTAGGGGAGAAGGCAAAGGTCAGGGGAGATGGCTGGTTGGAGAAGAAGCTTGTAGTTCTTCCCCGCTGTGACTAGCAGGTAAGTCTTTATCTCTCTTGATTGGTTCTGATCATGGACAGGGAAGGAAAGTGCTATGTATTGGCCCCCCTCAAGCCTTAACAACTGAGGACTGTTTCTTTAAATAGATCGTAATTCACTCCAAGGGCGGTAGACCTGATCTACTTCGTCTGTCTTACCCTCTGCGCCTCTATTCCAATGGCATTCAATGTGGTGTTATCCACAGTCATGTGAGGCCATTGCATTGCTCAACTCCAGAGGGTGCCATCGTGGAGATGTGCAACAACCTTGGCAGAGTAGGTGCTTTAGCGATGCTTGATGAGTTTTAAAAAAATAAATCCTATTTCCAGTGTCTTCACAGTCACTCAGACCTGCCACCATCCCACATTATCACTACCCAAACAATCTAGGAAAGCAAGAAGGATGGGCTTAAATTTTCATTTTTGGAATTCTTCCAGAGGAGAAGATGAGTCCCCCCAAGGTGGCAGAGACCAGTATTTCAAGCTTTTCCACTTAAGAGCAAAGGATTTTTATTTAATGAAATATTACTCAAAGTCTCAATATATGAAACAGTTGCTTCAAGTGTACGTGAACCTTCTAGAACCTGGAGCCCCACCCAATCCAGTTTCCCTTCTACCCCTCTGAAAACCCCAAAGATATCCAGAAACCCTTTTGCTCCATTCAAACATTGACCTTCCTTCAGGCAGAGTCTGTGGCAGGTGGCCTCCAGAGGTCTCTCCCAGAGCCCAGATACTGCAACAGGATCCATTCCATCAAGATATTAGAGACACAATAAATGCACAAATATACACAAACATGCACAAAATAAGGAAGAGGAGGTTAAAATTCTGCCTCCTTACCCAAGTGTCTACTGTGGAAAACTGAGAAAAGCAAGCATTTGATGTCCTGTTTCTGTGAAAAGGACAAAGGATCAATGATAAATCCTCTATTAAAGAAAGGTCAATATAAAAACCCAAGGACAACACAGCATCTGACAACCCTACTGATGGCAGAGGCTGCTGCTGCTGGGAGAGAGGCTCTTTCCTGGAGGAGGATGCCCAATGGGATGGCATTTCCAAGTCACTGATTCCCATCCCTTATATGCTCCCTTAGGCTATGTAGTAATAAACCTCACAACCTAACTTGGCTTTGGAGTTCCTCAACCCCAGCAACCAGATAACAAAACAGCAATGCTCAGGTGTATGAGAGAATTTTTGGCCTCCATCAATCTTCCTCCTACCCCAGGCTTGCTCCCAGGTACTCTCTGTAAGGCTTTGGGCATCCAGACCATGTTCAACAGCAACAGAATAGACCAAACCACTGTGATTGGCTCTTGGGAAGGGCCACATGGTGCTGGGCCATTCTGATAGGTCCAGAAGGTAGACTTAGGAATGGTAGCCTGCCCTAGAAAACAGATCAGTTGATCTGGGGTCAACCTTATTGAGACAAACAACAATTGCAGAAAGGATTAGACAGCACCAGGGGGAAGCAGTGGACGCTGGGCATTTGAACCTAATTTAGAGTCCCAAGCCCTGAGTTTGAACCCTTTCTCTTCATTTATTGTGTGCCTTGGCTGCATTAATTTTACTTCTTTCAGCATCAGATTCCTCATTTGTAAAACAGGGATAATAGACCTACTTAAGTAAAAATATCCACATGTCTGACACACAGGTGTTTAAAACTATTACTTTCCTTTGTTTCTTCCTTTTAAATTCCTCACCTGTAAGATTGAAATGCCCAATCTTACTTCACAGGGATGTTTGAATGACTTAAAAAGAGAATATATCTCAAGGTGTTTAATGAAACTCTGAAGGTGCCTCTGTCTGTTCTGAGGGAAGAAGGCCAGTCTCAACCATAACAAGGAGAACGCTAGAAAAATCAATGCTTAAGCTTCAGTGTAGTTCAAATAGCACTGAAGAGCATAAAACAAAACCTAAATAAATGGAAAGAGTTACATTGCTTGTAAATGAGGAGATTCAATTTTGTAAGATGTCAAACCTCTCCGTTTAATATATAAATCTAATGCAATTTCAAAAGGAATATCAGCTGTTCTTTTATATGTTTTTCTTGGAGCTTGATGAATTGAAATCCAATTCAAATATAAAAATAAAGGTGTAAGCATGGCCAAGAAATATTTGAAATTAGTAGAAAGAAAAATAATAACAGGGACTACCTACTGCAGTAATTAAGTGTCACTGGCACTGGCCCCAACAGAAACAACAATGAAAATAATATCATACTTTGAGCACTAACAATGGGGCCAGGCCCGGACAAAATGTGGTTTACTTCTCACAACTCTGTAAGGTGGAACAGCTACTACGACATTATCCCCATTTTAAATATGGGGAGTCTAAGTGGGCAAGTATCTTAACCAAACTCACATAGCTAATCAGGTGCAAAAGGATCCCTGGAAAAGGAGAGGACAGAAACATACCCATGGATGTGTGAGAACTTAGCATATAAAGAAAAGGGCATTTCAAATCAGAAAGGAAGAGCTGGATTATTTAATAAACAGTTCTGGGATAACTAAATAAGCAATGTGAAAAATAAGTTAAGTTAGATCACTACTTCACATAACATATAAAAACAAATTCCGAATGGTTTAATGTTCTAAATTTTAACACAACTATAAAGGTACCAGAAGGAAAGATGGAAGAGTATTTTTATTACTTAGGTAAGGAGAAGAGCTTCCTAAGCATTATATAAAACTCAGAACCATAAAGGAAAACACTGACACAAAACTTTTTCACTTCTATATGCTAAAAAAAAAAGAAAGAAAGAAAAAGAAAAAGAAAAAAGTCTCTATTTTTAAAAAAAAGTTAAAAGAAAAAATTTTTAATTTTCAATACATCTGATTTAGGATCAATAACCACTACATATAAGCAGCTCCTCCCACTGAATCAATAAAAGACAACCCATTTGGAAAATAGACAAAATTTATATAATTGTCTTATTAGATTTGTCTCCATGACTAGATTGTAACCTCCTCAAAGGCTGAGTCAGTTTCTTATATCTGCATCTCTGTAGCCCACATGGTCTGGTACAGTGCTGAGCCTACGGTAGGTGATCAATAAGTAATTGCCAGCAGCTTCTCCTTGCTGGCTCAGCAGAACCATTGTAACATGCCTTTCCCTGGGCTTCTCTGACTGAGAAGCTGATCCAGAGCTCTCAGAATCCGGGCCACCAGCCACACCACAAATTGTGGAGTCACACTCTAGGGAGTATTGTCCAGAGGGTGTACTGCTTTTACTCAGGGCTGATACTTCTTGATTTTCTTGTTTGAAAAATGGAAAAACTAATTGACTAGCACAACAGTGACCACATAAATATTTACTGAATGAGTTAATGACTGTCATTGACGTACAAAAATCATATAGCATGTAAGTAATAATATGAAATACACAGTATCAAGGAAATGCCAGGTTTTCAGACTGGCCAATAGATAGAAATCTTTCAAACAATCCATCCTTCAAGATATGTAATAGTATTCCACACACTTGTTCCAAACCACACTATGAAGCCTAATTACTGATTAGTTAGTAATTAGGGAATAATTACTAATTATTCCCACCTCCCCAAATGGTAGGACAAACACGAATGCTTATCAATAGAAGATCCTTTCCACAAAGTTGTCCTTGCAAATAGTAAACAATGAAAGTGAGTAAAAAAGAACCAAAAGAATTTATTAAAAGCTTATAAAAATCAGTAAGAAAATCACTAGAATTAAATAGAATATATGGGCAAAGAAGCTGAATAATTAACATTTAAAAGGATAATTTTAAATGGATAGTAAATAAGAAAAAATACTTCAATCTCACTAATAGTAAAAAAAAAAGCTCATTAAGCAAAAAAAAATTGTGGGAAATTTGATAATTTAAGTTATACTATTCAATACTGATGAGGTACAATAAGTCACACACTCACACTCTGCATGAGAACTTGGAAGTGGGTTCAATTCTTCTGGACAGTTATTTGGCAAAATGTCTCAGAAACCTTACTTCATGTTCTGTGACACAGCAATTCTCAACTTCTAGGAAATATTTTCTAATGTCAACAAAATATCTTTGTCAAGATTTTCACCTTAACATCGTTTTTAATAAAGAAAATTTAGAGCCTCATAACTATCCAACAACGGAGGAAGCATTAAAATTCTCTCTAAATTATATTTATGACGAATTTTAATGACAGACATATTTTGTGACACAAGATCAAATAAACACAATTTTTAAATTGCATACATGTCAAAATATCCATTATGTAAGATGTGCACAGACAAAAACTAAAAGGAAACACACCTAAAAGTTAATAGTACAATAGTATTTCTCTGAGTTTTTTGGGCGTTTTTCTTCTTTATATTTCTCTTCGTGAATTCTCCATGATAAAGATGCATTAAAAATCAGAGAAAAAATAAATATTCTTTTAGATTGTGACATTTCACTTTTAAAAATCTCAGCAGGGGTGGGTTTTCCTTCAGAGGACTCTACACTGCTTTAAAACGTTGAAAGTTTCACTCCACTGAACAGCAAAATTTGGAAGTAGAGCGAAACTCTGCCTCCACAGAGGTGAAGCGAAACCCGGGTCCTCCGACCCATTTGTGCTCACAGTCACCAGGGCGCAGCACTGTCAGGGCAGCCACACTCTGCTCGCTCCTCGGCTCCAATGCCCACACAATGTTCTTTCACTAATCTGTTTCTTGGTAACTACCGAGCTCCTTTCAAAGTCACTCGGCGAACAGTCACCAAGGCCCTCCTCTATGTCGAACCTAGACACCCGCGTTCCGCCTCAGCCGGGGCGCCCAGGTCCCGACCGGAAATGAGCGGCTTCCTACTTCCTGGGCGGGCCTGGGGCCCAGCAAACAGGAAAGAGCGACCGCTGGGCGCCGCTGACAAAGTCCCTACCCTCGGCCTCCCCCCAGTGCCCCCTTGGACAGCTCTCGGTTTAAAACGCCTCGCCCCTGACCAGGCCACAATCATCTTGTCGCCAGGATGACTCCTAACAGGTCTCTCTACCTCCAGTCTCGCTAAGCTGGAGCCATCTTTCTTTTTTCTTTTTTTCTTTTCTTTTTTAAGCTGGATCTCCCTATGTTGCCCCAGGCTGGATTGAACTGGGCACAAGGGATCCTCTTGCCTCAGCCTCCCAAGTTGCTGGGATTACAGGTGCCCGCTACCACACCCGGCTTGGAGCCATCTTTCTAAAATGAAATGATGATATGATATCCCTACCTTGTTTAAAACCCCTCAACATCCCTCATCCCCACCCTCTTCCCCGTCACTGTTGCTCTTAAGACAAATTCTAAACTCTTTAACTTGGCTGTATGACTGGCCCTTCCTAACCTCTCCAGCCTCATTGGTTACCCCTCTTTAAACATTTACTTACTCCATGAGTTAAGCATTTTCTATGTGTCAGGCACTGGGCTGGGTGCAAGGGATACAGCCATGAAAGAGACACACCCTGGTGGCATGGAAGTCAGTCTTCAGGACAGCTGCTTCCGGTCCTTGCTACTCAAAGTGTACTAGGTGGACCTACATCAGCATCACCTGGGAGCAGAGCCTCAGACCCTTTGCCAGACCCACTGCCTACAAATATGCATTTCCATTCACAGGTGAGTTCCTATGCTCGTCAAAGTTGGAGAGGTATCGCCTTGTATCTCTGGAACCCTCAGTGCTCTCTCTCACCTGCTGCCCTCTCCACATGCTTTTCATCAGCCTGGGATACTCTTTGCCCTGTTCTTTGTCTAACTCTCACCTGTCCATCAGTTTCTGCATGGAATTCATGTCTGCTAAGAAGACTTCCTTCCCTGACCTCCTAAGTTGGGGCCGAGTGACCCACCCATGTGGTATCACCATCAAAGCACATATGGTTCTGTTCTGTGGATGTTGCCCCCACTCTGCAGATGCTGTAAGAGCAGACACTGTGTCTGTCTTTTCGTAAGTGCATCACTAGCAGCAAGCCTAGTGTCTGACATAGGGTAGTGGGTCAATAAAAGCTACTGTAAGAAACATAGAATCTGACACAACTATATAATTCCCAGGCTCATCAAATAATTTAAACTTTCTAAATGCTTCAGGAGAGGGTGGGATTTGGAGGAAGTTGGGGGTAGTGAGCAGGTCCTAGGAAGAAATCACCATTATCTGTATAATTTCCTCAATTTTATGCTTCATGTTTTATGTACAGGGTTAGCCTTGTATAAAACCCCTGCTGGCCCACTAGACATCTTTGTGTAAATTAGAAAGACAAACTCCTTCCTCAATATACATGCATTTCCAGACCAGGGTGCATAGAGGACTCAGCAAGCAAATAACAAGCTGGTTTCCACTTGCCCGCTATGCAGGGTATAACCTGCATGATCATATGGGGTAGCCCTGCCTTGTGCCCACAGTTAGGCTGAGAAGCATAGCCGTGGAGTAAACCCTGGACAACAGGTCCTGGCACTACATGACTTTGGGTGAGAAATTTAACTTTCGGCCATGCCTACTTGACAGGGCTTAGAGAATCAACATTTTTAAAATAGAGTCATACCTTCTACAAAGTTTATTTTCTAAAGTTACCTTAGTTAAAGGCTAAGGTAAAAATTGGGTATGACCACAATTACTCTTGAAAATGTCTTTATATCAGCCATACAGTGGAGCCCCATGCCCAGATTGACATGCCACTTTGAAGACTATTATTCATCCCTCTCAATAAGCCCATTACAACCTGCCCGGAGGGAAGAGATGCTGATTCTTTAGCAGCCCATCAGGTGAACTAGTTGGCTTTCATAGATAGTTCATGTCTACCTAAAGTACAGAACTTCAAATACCAAAATCACTTTCAGGGCAGTAAGATACTCATAATACGGGCCTTCAGCCCCCAAGTTTGCTGAGGAACAGCAGATTCCCCTCTCCCATATCATACTCACTCTGGGGCACACACTCACTGAATAGAATGGCAAGTGCAATCACTAACACAATTTAAATTATGTTTCCCTCTCTCTCCCTTTTGTGCCAAACATGTATAGTTGAATTTGGGCAAGTTAAATGCATAGTCTAGTAAAGCATGAAAACACTAAAGCAAAATATAAATGCAGGGCATTCTTTGTGTGATACACCTACCCAATTAGTGTTCTGTGTCATAGGGAAAGCCACACTGTTTGATACACAAAGCTGCTAGAATAGAAAACCTTTAACTTACTCTATTAGCTCAAGGCACATGTGCAGACCATGTCTTCCCCATGAGAAGGCCACTGTTGGCACACTTCTGGTAAGAGCTGTTGCTCTGAGTTGTGTTCCCCCATAGTGGAAGGACTGGCATGAAGCACTTTACAGTCTTTCACCTCATTCCTCTTATAGCTGATAGTGGGGTGGGAAATAGATCTGTTGGCAGAGGGAGTGAGCTGAAGCAAGGCAACAACTACAGTGTGAAGGCTGTGAGAACAAGCCTCTTGGGCTTGTTGATGGCCAGTGCTAATCTCTCAGATCAGCATCTGCACAGGCCACGAAGCAAACAGTCTCTCAGTCACTTGCTCCAACACTCCAGACTGAAAAAAAAGTCCCAGCTCCTTCTAGATTAAAAACAACATGTGCTCTTTGTTTTCCAGAGCAAAACATATCACTCAGACCTGAATGTCACCAAAATAAACACTTATACTCATGTGCCATCTGGGCTACTCTGGAAATGTTCTATTGAACTAATTACCTACCTGTCAGTCCTACATATAAAAAGCAGAATTCTTTACAAATAAAATAATGTTTTTAAAACAGAAACAAAGCACAATTAACAACTCTGCAGCCCTGCTAGGGCCACATGCCCCACTTTCCATACTTCTGATATAGCTAATGTCCATTTAATAGGAAACCTCCTAAGGAAAAAGCAAGTTTTATAGTTATGTGTAGCTATTGACCTAAAAACCTCATTAACATACTTTGTGGAAGTAATTGTAGCCAAAACAAATACAAATTAATGATGCTTTGTAGTTAATACTATCTCCTGGGGTCACCAGGAGAATAAAATTTTATTTAGAAACTCTTAATTGGGCGCCCACTGGTGTTACTTGCTGTACTAGGTGCTGTGGAAGATAGATACAAAGATGAACTGGACAGAGTTACTGTCCTACCTTTTCCCTCCCGCTTTAAGAAGTCTTGAAGTCTACAAATGCCTTAAACCAGCAATTCACCATAAGTAAGCCAATAGGAGAAACACTAACTCAGCAGCAAAATAGGTGAAAGTCTTAACCAGTTAATTACAAGAACCTCAACAAACATTCCCGTGAAGAACAGTGTAACTGATCAATCAATAACGTTTATCCCAACATACACAATGACTTCAAATAACAATATTTAGCTGATGACAGAGAAGAAAAACCAAGACAACAGAGGAAGAGGAGATATTTTACTATTCTAAACACATAAAGGTATGGGTCAGAATGGTCTGAATACTCACTGTTCTTCTTGTACATCAAAATTTCAAAGGAATTCATCTCATAGTTCTCAAATGTTTGCCGCACCTTTTCAATTGTGTCTTTATCAGTCAGTTCCCCATACATAAAACTGCAAATCAACCAGAGAGCTCATGTTAGATTAACAAGTATTTATTATTCTACAAGCATGTGTTATCTGTTCTATACCCAGCACTGTGCTATGTACTGTGGAACACGCACACACACACACAAAGTGAAAACATTCATTGAATCCAAAAAGATTTACTGATCTGACTGTGAATAAGACTCCATCACTGCCTCCCAAAAACTAAAAGTCTAATGAGAGATATGCACTACAAAACAGTAGATCAGAAAACAGATTAGAAAACAGTATGATCAATGCTACAATGGTAGCACATCTGAGGAATTACAGAACACACAGAATAGGCACAGAGCACTCTCTGGTTGGTCAGAGAAGGCTTCCCAGAAGTAAGATCAAATGAGTTCTGAAAAGCAAGGGGGAATTGCCTGAGAAGAGGAGGGAGGAAAATACCCCAAGCAAAAGATGAGTATGTGCAAAAGCACAGAGAGGAGAGTCAGGTTAATTCCAGAACCTGAATGTAGTTCAGTTCAGTATTACTGGAATATAGACAACTAGGGAAAAATTTGCGATATATAATATAGAGAAATAAGCAGAGGCCAGGTCATGAAGGAGCCCATGGCATTGTAAGCCATGGGAAGTAATTTAAACTTTATCCTGAAAGCAATGGGGGCATATGGGAGGGTTTTAAGCAATGGAAAAACATAATCAGATTTTACAACTCTGGGAACCTTCCTGGTAAAGATGGCCAAGTAAGTTTGGACCATTTTTCCTCTTCTAATTCTCAAGAAAATAAACCAAAAGAAAAAGGGAAAAAGGAAAAATCACAAAAATTCACCGAACAAGAAAAGGTGTACAATCTGATACCCTAAACATTTAGACATAGCTAAGGAAAGAAACAAGATTCAGCCACTATTTGTGCAGCTCTTTTTCCTGCCCCTCACCCAAAAAAAGAAAAACAGCATTGAGTTTTAAAAGTTGAGACAATAAAATCCTGTCTTACTAAAACACCTCCCTGCTGCTCAAGTTTGGAGAAAAGTAGACTAAGGAGGTAAATAAGCAGCATGTAAAAAAATTAGAGAAAACCTCAGGATAGCAGAAGTTCCACCTACTAATACGGGTTCTCAGCAGTATTAGTGCTAGACTGCCAGGACTGTCCATTTTGCTGGGCCTCACACTGAATATGGTCTGAAGACCAATGTCTGTCCCTCTAGGAACTGGATACATCCCCAACTAAGTAGAGTGAACTATGGCACAGGACACTAAAAGAAAACACAAGATGAGAAAAGCCATCTCTCAGTAGGACTGGAAAGTCCAGTTCTCCAACAAAAGCTACCAACAAGCCCAGCAAGTATTTCCCCTGCCCACCTCAGGCCTTAAGGCAACAGTAACTAAGAAGGACAGCAATGATCACTCCTATCACTCCTCCAGTCTTGGGTGATGCAGAAGGAGTGGCATGGGTTCCTAAACAATACACTTTTTATCTTTTTAAACTGTGCATACTGAATATAATCTTTTTCTTGATGACTTGAATCATAGAATCATAGAATTTCAGAGGTACAAAGAACCTCAGAGGTTATCAAGTGCAATTTCTGATCTAAAACTGAACCACCAAGTCAAGCATCATGCTTAGCTTGATACTGGAATAGCCTTGGGCTTACTACAGATTTCTGAGTTCTGACACCCCACAACAGAAGAGCCCTAGCTGTTGACTTTATGAATTCTATGTCACTTTTGCTATTTTATGTCCCTTCCCAGCCCACTGAGGGATGTGATTATCTGTTGCCCTTGTGCATATCTCATATAGTACTCTGCTTTTGGTTGTACTCTTCACCTATAAGTGAGGAAAATAAAAACCTGAGCTTCTCGAATTATCTTTAAAAAGAAGATAGATCAAGACTAATTTAGCCCCACCTGAGAACAAGAGGATATCTCCTCTTTCTCTTTCTGAGTTAATTTTGTAGATAAGTGACCTCCATTTAAGTGAAGTGATGGTATATATGCTAGCAATTTCCTTCACAAGGTAAAACAAATCCCTGTAAAGCTGAGTCTTCAAATAAATTAAGTGCCATAATTACACTCAGCTTTCATTAGTCTTACGTACTTTTTCAAGCTGTAGTTTACTGGTAGGTGTAAGTTTCCTTTACCTAGACCTTAGATTGCAAATGTAATGCATGAAATAAGTAAAAGAGACTCCCTAAGCTATCAGGAATGTAGCGTGCAAAGGTGTATGTGTTTATTTGTAGAGAAAGGACATCTTCAGGTAATTACATAAGTTGCTTAGAATTGTGCATGAAAGAAAAGTAGGCTAAATTAGCAAGTTATTTTATCTGATTTCCTTAAAGTGTCTGGATATAGCCAGTAAGAAGAAAGAAAGGTAATGAAAGGCTGTTCAAGTCACACTAAAAAATGAAGCCAACTTTCTCAATTTGTTCTGATTGTATATAAGCAATACAGATATAGATGTAGATGTACATTATAGATAAATAAATACTTAGGAGGATAACAGCACACAAGAATGTAAGAGAATTCTATTGCACTAAGAGTTACAATTTCTAAATCTTTGAGCAGTTGGGGGCAGAAATTGTAAATTTTCCATTTCTCAGTCCCAAACATCTAAAATTTAAGAAAATGGAAATATTTTAAAGCATTTAATACTTTTCATCAAACTAAAGTTACTTGGCTGGTTTAATACATGAAAATGCAACTTCTAAAAACAGAAGACTATGCCTGTTCAGATAGGTTTCTCCATTCTTCCTAGATGAGTTTATTTCTTGATTTGGCAGGTTTAGAAAAATTGTTCCACATCACGCAAACACCACTGAAGACAGAAGACTGAAGAAGGTGAGGACTCAGAGCAGCCAAAGGCTATGGTGGGCCAAGACCTTGCTAGGGCACAGCAGGGGAATGGCTGGCAGGTTCCAGGCTACATGCCCAGCTCAACACCTTGAAGATGCTTTGAAAGAGCTTTTCTAATGCTACGGCCCAAGGGCACTGCTTGGTTAGTATCCTTGGCAAATACACCAGTTGTGCTATGAGCACAATTTGCTAAGAGATCAGAGAGAGAGATGTAACAGCATGAATTAGAAGGCAATAAAATATTGGTTCTCTTCTCTTTTTCTGAGTGAATAATTTTGGCTGAGGAAAGCTCTACGAACAAGGTTTTTGTCTCCAGCATTGTAGTTACTCTTCTAAAATGCTCATAAATTTTTAAAAATTACTTTAATCATCTAAAATTTATTTCATTTTCATTTAATTTTATTTAATCCTCTAACTTCACATTGAATTTAATCTAAAACTTTGACTTCACGTTTTATAGATAAAATGGTTTTCCTGAGTTTTTCTAGATTTCCTCCCATCTTACTGACTACACGTTTGTCAATGTGGGAACCATGTTTTACATCTGCTTTGATTTTCCCAGTACAGTGCATGAACCAGAGATGATATTGCAATAAATATTACTGAATACACACTGAATGAGGTAAAGGAAATTCCCAAACAGAGCAAGCCATTTTCTTCTTCAGAAGATACCATGATAGTTTACCAGAACAACCCCAAACATAAATACCTGCAGGTACTGCTTTTTTGCATCACTTCTGCCCTGTGATAGCCAGACAGCTTGCAAAATCCATCATTGCTGTACACGATAGGCCAGTCCACTATCTGGGCATTCCCCAACACAAAATTAGTATCTGTTAAAAAAAGAAAGAAAGAAAGAAAAAGGCACATGAGGCAAGACATTAGTTGAGATTCAATGAGGACATAAATAGTATCAATCAATCTAGGTATTTCTGTTTCCCTCCAAAATATAGTCTCTGGATCAGGAATATGGCCCTGTGAGGAATGCAAAAGAACAGTGTTTTAGAAGAATATTTCTAATGCACATGCTAACTAAGGTGACTACTCCAAAAAGAAATAGTAAAGATGGCACGCTTAACCAACCAACCAATGAATCCTGCAGAAATCTAGTAGATTCCCATGAGACGTATTCAAGTCCTAATTTTTCATCCCAGTGAAAGTATACTGATAATACAGAGTGAAAGAGAACCACAAAGTAATTTCTTCTGAGCTCTGTCCAGCATCTTAGCCTTGTTAAGTCTCTTGGCCAGAAGCTACAAATTTGCCTTCTTGACCCTGACTAGCATTTGCCCATCCTAGGAGAAGGACTTCTCAGAGAGGCAGAGGAATAAAAACTTGACCCTCCTAATACTAGTGCTTTGTAGAGGCTGACCAAGATGCTCACACAACAGAACCTTCTCACTGATTTTGAAATTTTGCAGCCACAGAGCTGTATTTTTGGGCTCTTTCACAGAGCAGTAGCCTACCACTCATTTACGATGCAGGGTTTAATTAGGCCAGATATACATGGCTGGCTTAGTGTGTTCTCATTACTTCCCACATTTTTGTGGTTCTTTGTTTTTTTAATAGAGATGGGGTCTCACTGTCACCCAGGCTGGAGTACACTGGCACAATCATAGCTCACTGCAGCCTCGAACTCCTGGGCTCAAGCGATCCTCCTGCCTCAGCCTCCAGAGCAGCTAGGACTACAGGTGTACACCACCACACCCAGATACTTTTTTCTTTTTAGAGACAGGATCTTGCTATGTTGCCCAGGCTGTTCTTGAACTCCTGGCTTCAAGTGATCCTCCCGCATCAGCCTGCCAAAGTGCTGGGATTAGAAGCATGAGCCACTGCACCTGACCACTTCCCACATTTTGAAAAATCAAAAGTCTTCATTACTTTCTGTGCTCAGGAAATCAGCTGTCCCTCTTTTCTTTTCAAGAGCTTAAAGTAAGCAAATAACATTCAGAACTTAAATGTGATCATTATTTTAGTTTGGTTCCTTCCTCCCCACAGAATATCCACCCACTTCCCGCCATCCCCCCAATAAAAGAAAGAACACACACCCTTCTTTTGTTGTAAACTGGAGGTTTGTTTATATACACACACACACTATGTAGAGTGAAATTATGGTGATATAATGTCCTCATTTAATTGGGAGGTTAATTGTGTTCTAGGACAGCACTTACAATTTATTCGCAATATGGGTAACCATCCCTTCCTATCTATGTAAGGAGGTAACTATTCTTGGGTCAGATAGGCTTCTCTACCCTTCATAGATTTTTTTTTTTAATTTGTCATATTTGGGAAAATGATTCCACTTTATGCAAACAGCACTACAGACAGAAGACTCCAAAGAAGGCAGGGACTGAGAGGAGCCAAAGGCTGGGGTGAGCCAAGACTTTATAGAGGAGGGAGAGTGAGGAGGAATCACTAAATACAGTAATCTATTCCTGAGAATGCTTAGATCTATTTAAAGGAGCATAAAATACAATATTTATGATGTGAGTCTATAAACCTACTATTTTTTATAAATATGCTTTTAATGAAAATCTACAACCAGTCCTTCCCTCCATCTCTTCCATATACACATAAATACTTCCTGAGTGCCTACAAAGTACCAAGCACAATGCAAGACCCAGGGTTATCCAGATTGATAAGACATGGTCCCTGCACTCAAGGAACTTAGCAGGACAAATGGACACGTACACAACTAACTAAAGAAATAGGTAAGAAAATGATTGACTCTGTTTTAGAAAGGTAAGGGGCTCACTCACTCCCTGACTCAGGGAGGATAACATTTGAACTTGCTCTAGTCTAAAAAGATGAGTAAGGTTTATGTAAACATTTTGAATACCTAACATGTAATACAAATAATACAAAATAATAATACAAAAACAATAGATACATAAATGACAATATGATCCCTGTCCTTGGTGAACTCAAGAGGGTGGGAGTGGGGAGGAAACATTCCAGGCAGCGGATCCATCATGAACAAAAGCATGGCAGCATGGAACACATAGCAGGCTGGGCAGACAGGCAAAGGGAAGCCAGGGAAAGTGACAGGAGGTGAGACTGGAGACCAGACTGGGAAGGGTCTTGAATGAATAAAGCCAAAGAGCTTTGACTTTTCATTCTGGAGGCAGAATAACCCTTCATGTTGGTCTTCTCTCCCTGAATAAACTCAACATTTCCTAAACTGAACAGCTTAGTCTAAAAAAAGTATAAAATTCACTAAAATACCCCTGAGCTTATATGAAATCTAGTAGGTTTAACCATCTCTTTTGTTGCCTTTGAAAATGGTAATTAGTTTCCCTCAAAACACCTAGAGCAGGATGGAGAAACTAGTGTAATTTTTCATGGTTATTACTCTACTGAGATTATCTATGTGATAAGAGGGAAGAATAGCCAGTTATAGATAATGGATGTACCACATGTTTACTTTCTTTCATATACTAGACCCCAGTAAAATAAAAGTAAATGAACTAAAAAGATAAAAATCCACAAAAATGAGAATATGGTAAAAAGGAAGACCTGAAAAAATGACTGAAAAAGAAGCAGGAATAATATAGGAAACAGAAAGAATTTTCTTAAAAATTCCTAATTAATATCCTCAAAGAGATTCAAGAGGTATTACATCCACACAACAAAAACAGGATGCTATGGGGGGAAAACCCATAAGAGAAAAAGAACTCTTGTAAATTAAAAATAATAGCAGTTAAAAATTCAACATGAATGCTAGAAGATAAAGTCTAGTAGAAAGTAGTACAGAAAGAGAAAGAGACAAGAAATATATTAAAAAAAAGACATATTGCATGAGTCCAAGAGGAACAACGTGCACCATAAGAGGAACAGCAGAAAGAACATGAGAAAAGACCAGAAGACATTTCTTTTTAAAATTAAAAGAATCAAACACAAGATTATAATAAAGATACTTTCACATATGCAAAGATTTTAGGAATTTATTTCCCACATATTCTTTCTTAGGAAGTTACTTGAGGATGTGTACCAGCAAAATGAGGGAGTAAAGCAAGAAACAAGGCAACACAGAAACCAGGAAAGTGGCTCAAATGTAGAAAGCAGAGAAGGAAACTAATAGAAATTATTCAATACTAAATGGTTCAGAGAATAGAAGTTCCAAAAGAGAATTATCTAGGGGTAAATGAGGTCAGGACTTGATTATTCTTGATCATTTGCACATAAAAAGTCAATAAAGCTATTCAATTTGGGAAACAAGAAAGGGAATTAGAAAAATCAAAGACAAACCATGGAAGAAGGGAAACTAAATCACACTGTCACATCATTGTAGGAATAAGATAATCACCTTATTAATTTCCAATTTTTAAAACCAATACATAGTCAAACATGGAATATTTAATTGTAAGTATCTAAATGTAATCCTATCAATTCTGACATTGTAAAAATACAGATGATAAAAGTTTAGAGAGAGAAAAGAGAAAAATGATCAAGAGAATAAGAGATTGGCTGGGCACGGTGGCTCACACCTGTAATCCTAGCACTCTGGGAGGCCGAGGCGGGAGGATCACTTGAGGCCAGGAGTTCAAGATTAGCCTGAGCAACACAGCAAAACCCCATCTCTACAAAAAAATAGAAAAATTAGCCAGGCATGGTGGCACATGCCTGTAGTCCCAGCTACTTAGAAGGCTGAGGCAGCAGGATAGCTTGAGTCCAGGAGTTTGAGGTTGCAGTGAGCTATAATGATACCATTGTGCTCTAGCCTGGGCAATAGAGCGAGACCCTGTGTCAAAAAAAAGAGATGATGTCAGGAGGCTGAGGCAGGAGGATCACTTGAGCCCAGGAGATTGAGGCTTCAGTGAGCTATAATCATGCCACTATACTCCAGCCTACACAGAGACCCTATCTCTATAAAAAAGTTTTTTAATTATAAAAAAGAGAAAGATATAAATATTTAACTTCAAGTTGCAAAGATAAACAATAAGGGAGCAATATATTAGGAGGAGGGGGTAAAGAGTAAGACTAAGTGAGCTAAAACCTGAACTAAATTAACAGAAATCAACAGATAGTATCTAAAACCAATAAATCTAGAAAGAGCTGTAATGCATGTTAGAACATGGCAGAAACAGCAGAAACTATAAGAAGAAACAGCTAAAATTAGAAGACATGGCCTCTGGTGAGTAGGATGGGAGGAGGGACAAGGTATAGGATGGTTGTTTTTCATTTTGTAGCCATGAATTTATATTACTTTGATAAAAACAAGTATATACTTAATTTTTAATTGATTTAATCACAAAAGATTAAGTTATTGATTAAATTTTTCATTTACTAAAAAATGAGAGCAGGATAAATTTCAAGCTCCAGATATCACTGCAACTTCTCATAAAAGTATTCTGATCATCTTTTAAAGGTATGCATAATTCCTCACGCATTCCCCCTGGGGTACATACAGCCCCATCTGGGAAAAACCAAGCCTACCAGCATATTCCTTGACTTTAGTAAGAAAGCATAAAAATAGGAAGCGCAGTAGGAATAGAACCATCAGCCTATCATCCACTGAGAAGATTCTCCCTATAGAATTTAAAACTCCAGAATAGTTTCCTCTCACTGCTAACCCAAGCAAGAGATTATAGCTCCCAGGGAGCAAGATTCCCTTGACACTCTGGGACAGAAGATCTAGGAATTCCCTCTTTATCCAAGGACTTGGAGAGAATGGAAAAAGGAATTCTAGTCCTAGCTACAAGGCCATTTGCCTCCAATAGTAAAGAAATTCTTCCCCCTCCTCTTCCCCTATTCCTAGCAAACTCTTCTAATTCTAAGCTACAAATAATCAACCTGAAAATTACCTTTCAGAGCATAATCTGTTTATAAATTACATGTGAACACCATGACACCACATATATCATCAGGAACTAAGGGATTCGACATAAGTGATATTCTAGGTATTAATGAGAATGGAAACTATTTATTGATATTCACTCTGTACCAGGTACTATTCTAAGTACTTTACCATATATTATGGTGGGTTCTTTTTAACCTTTACAACAATCTTTGTGAGGTGGTACTACTTTACTGAATGGAGTGTCAGGGATTTCATCATTTTATCATGAGGAAACTGAGTCTCTGAGGATTCACAACAACCAGATATATCAGTGTATAGTTAGGATTTGAAACTGGGTTTATCTGACTTCAAAATCCATGATTTTAATCATTATTTTACAGTCTCCTTCTTATACCATTAAATACTAAAATCAGACCATTTCTATGATTTCCACTCTTGTCATCATATATTGTTACTCTACCTTGTGATATACAATAATGCCCTCAGGAAATATTAATGTGGGTAGAAGTAATTGTTCTGCCTCTAAATGCTTGGGTCCTCCTGTCTGTCTTTTCAATGATTTGTCTCTTCCCTCACTTGAAAACTAACATCTTTTACTTCTTAAAACTTAGTGTGCTGACCAATTTCTATAACAGTCCTGCTTCTGCACAATGATAAAAGAGGAGGAGGAACAGGAGAGGAGACGAGGTTGGACTTTGTACCTGGCTTCCCATCTGATGCTCAGGGGTGGGCGAGAACACCACATTGGGTGACTGAAAGCTGTTGCACAGCAAACCTGGCCATGTTAGCTCTCCTGAGCCTCTCTCAGTTCCCATGAGGTCTGGCAAGGACCCAGAAGTTCTCAACTGCCCTGTGGCTGCTGAAGTTGCATAAGCAGATGGTTATCACAGTGGAGTGAGCTGACCTTATAGCCAAGGGCTGCATATCAAACTTCCCAAGCCTAGGATCAACCACAGGGGTGGGGATGGGGATGTCAGGCAAATATAGGAGGTCAGCTAAAGAGCCAGTGAGAACCTAGATTAGATCAAATCACATACACAGAGAGAGAGAGAGAGAGAGAGAGAGAGCATGTGCATTGAGTCAGGGCAGGGGCACCAAGTTCTGTTCCATCCAAAAGAATGGAACATAAGTTCACCAGCTGCAGACTTGAACCCCACAGATCAGCTGGGCACCCAGTAATCAGCAGGCCAGGGACCACTGCCAGAGACCCAAGGAAAAAAGAGGGGGGAAAATAAGGCCCTCTTATTTTCTGAGGCTCCAGAGGTCATGCAAGTGCTGCTTACTTCCACATCACACACCATCTTGGAAAAAGGCAATGGGATGGGTAGAATTGGAATCTGAAAGAGAAGAGACTGAGTTACCCAAAAGATACCCTATATGGGAAGTTTAGAGTCCCCCCTAACCAGGCTCCCTTTGCTGTTTGGTGGAGTGGGAGCTTGCAGGGAAGATTAGACCTGTTAAATAAAATAAATAAATACACCTAGGTGGGTCTGAGTGCATTTGCCCCCATGCCTCTAGAAGCATGTCTGCCATAAGAAGAAACAGGCTCAGAAATTGGGAATCTCCTGAAGAAAGTGTATAAATTCCAGTGCAAGGACTCTATGACAGCAATTTTGCTTAGCCAAGTCTTCCTAAATTCCTCCAAGTGGCTGGCCAAATTCCTAATGTTGAGAATGCCAAATAAAAGAGCTCTAGTGAAGTGACACAGAGTTTCCAGCCAAATGCAGAGACATGCCATTCTGCATCCAAACATAAATGACTCTGGGATTATTTACTATTTTCCACACTCAGTAAATGGAAAACAAATTTGAAGCTAAGCAAAACTTAATTAGGGATGTAACCCGCTGCTTGGACAGAACATCAAAAAGCATAATCTCGCACAAAAATAAATAGAAAGATATCCCATGTTCATGGACTAGATGAATTAATATGTTGAAACGTCCCTACCACCCGAAGTGATCTACAGATTCAATACAATCCTTTCAAAATTCCAATGACATTTTTCAGAGAAATTTTTAAAAATCCTAAAATTCATATGGAATGCTAAACTCCTTGAAAAACACCCTCACAGCAACACCCAGAATAGTGTTTGACTAAATATTTGGGCACCCATGGCCCAGTCAAGTTGACACATAAAATTAATCATCACAAACACCAAAGCCAATGCTCTCAACTATATAACTTATTCAGTAATCTTTAATGGAATTAGCAGAGCCATAACTTACAAATTCTGCAACACCCTCAAAGTCCCTAGTAATACTCTGGGCTTGGCAGGATACAGTACTGCCATAAAGCTCTGTTTTGATAAAGAGTTTTTATGAGGACAACACTTATCCTTCCATACCTGGAGTTTCCACTGAGAGGAAGGGGTATCCACCTATCCCTAGAAAGAGGAAGTATTAGAGTGAATACTTTTGCCCCCTTTCTTTATCCCCCTCACTTATCCTTCCATAATCAGATTGATCAAGCTGTCACTAGGTACCTCAAGAGCAAGAGGAATCCACTCTGTGTGCCTTGGCCTCTCAGACTTGCCTATGCCCCAGCATGGTGGGGGAAGAGAGGGTTTGACCTACTTATCTCCTCATGGTATTCAGAACTTACTTCTGACAGGCCCTGCTAGACCTCTGTCAGCTCCAGCTTCTTGGCCTAGGAGTAAGCCAGTAACTTATGGTCCAGAAGCCCAGGTCTAGGCTTGAGGAGGGAGACAAATGGCACTGCCATGTTCTCTAATACAGCTTAACAGTGACAGAGCTGATACTAAATTTGGACAGTTTTCAACTGAGTAAAAATCTGGAGGGAATGAGAGTAAAATGGGCTCCAACACATTAACAAGAATCAAAGCTCCAAGATCCCAAGGGTATTGAGAGGTCATCCACTTTCCTGACTCCTAGCACTGCCAAATCACACTGCTAAGACTTATGAATATGTCCAGAGGAAGAGGCAATACAACCCCTTCCAGAACCCTGCTGGTGGTATGTAAGTCCATTTCACTTTCTTTCTTCTTTTTTTAAAAAATATTTTTTTACATATGGATTCACAGCCAAATTCTATCAGACCTATAAAGAAGAACTTGTATCTATCCTATTGAAACTGTTTTATAACATTGAAAAAGAGGGAATCCTCCCTAACTCATTCTACAAAGCCAGTATCACCCTGATCCCAAAGCCAGGAAAGTACATAAGAAAAAAAGAAAACTACAGACCAATATCCCTCATAAACACTGATGCAAAATCCTCAACGAAATACCAGCAAACCCAATCCAACAATATGACCAAAAAAAAAAAAAATTCACCACGATTAAGTGGATTTCATCCCAGAGATGCAAGGATGATTCGACATACGTAAGTCAATAAATGTGATTCACCACATATAGAGAATTAAAAAAATATATATGATCATCTCAATAGATGCAGAAAAAGCATTCAATAAAATCCAGCACCCCTTCATGATAAAAACCCTTAACAAACTAGGCATAGATGGAACCTACCTCAAAATAAAAAAGCCATATATGACAAACCCACATCCAACATCATACTGAACAGGATAAAGTTGAAATCATTCTCCCTAAGACATGGAATAAGACAAGGATGCCTACTTTCATCACTTCTATTCAACTGGAAGTCTTAGAGCCATAAGGCAAGAGAATGAAATGAATGGCATCCAAATTGGAAAAGAGGAGGTCAAACTATCCCTATCTGCTGATGACATGATCTCATACCTAGAAAACCCTAAAGACTCCTCCAAGAGACTCCTGGAATTGATAAATAAATTCAGTAAAGTCTCTGGTTACAAAATTAATGTACACAAATCAGTAGCATTTCTACACACTAATAACAGCCAAACTGAGAATCAAATCAAGAACTCAATACCTATTTACAATAGCTGCAAAATAAAGTACCCAAGAATATACTCAACCAAGGAGGTGAAAGATTTCTACAAGGAGAACTACAAAAAACTGATGAAAGAAATCACTGATGACACAAACAAATGGAAAAACATCCTATGCTCATGGATTGGAAGAATCAATATTGTTAAAATGTCCACACTGTCCAAAGTGATTTATAGATTTGGTGCAATTCCCCTCAAAATACCAATGTAATTTTTCATAGAATTAGAAAAAACAATCCTAAATTTCATATGGAACCAAAAAAAAGCCTGAATAGCCAAAGAACCTGAGCAAAAAGAACAAATCTGGAGGCATCACATTACCCAAGTTCAAATTGTACTACAAGGCTATAGTAACCAAAACAGCATGGTACTGGTATAAAAGTTGACACATAGATCAATGGAACAGAATAGAGAACCCAGAAATAAAACCATACACCTACAAACAACTGATCTTTAACAAAGCAGACAAAAACACACAGTGGGGAAAGGACACCCTATTCAACAAATGGTGCTGGAAATATTGGAGAGCCACTTGTAGAAGAATTAAAATGTATCCCTACCCCTCACCATACACAAAAATTACCTCAAGATGGATTAAAGACTTAAATGTAAGACCTGACACCATAAAAATTCTAGAAGAAAACTTAGGAAAAACTCCTCTGGACATTGGCCTGGGCAAAGAATTTATGACTAAGACCCCGAAAGCAAATACAACAAAAACAAAAATAAATAAATGAGATTTAATTAAACCAGAAAGTTTCTACACAACAAAAAAAATAATTAACAGAGTAAATAGACAACCTACAAAATGAGAGATAATATTCCCAAACTATACATACAACAGAGGGCTGATACGCAGAATCTATAAGGAACTCAAATAAATCAGCAGGAAAAAAACCAAATAACCCTATTAAAAAGACATTAGCAAAAGACATGAACAGACATTTTTCAAAAGAACAGATACCAATGGCCAAAAAACATATGAAAAAAAACGCTCAACATCACTAATTATCAGGGAAATGCAAATTAAAACCACAATGAGATACCATCTTACCCCTGTCAGAATGGCCATTATTAAAAAGTCAAAAAAAAATAGATGCTGGCATGGATGCAGTGAAAAGGGAACACTTATTCACTGTTGGTGGGAATGTAAATTAGTAAAACCTCTATAGAAAACAGTATGGAGATTCCTCAAAGAACTAAAAGTAGACCTACCATTTGATCCAGCAATCCCACTACTGGGTATCTACCCAAAGGAAAAGAAGTCATTATATCAAAAAGACACATGCACTAGTATGTTTATCACAGTACAATTCACAATTGCAAAGATATGGAACCAACCTAAGTGCCCATCAAGTGAAGAGCGGATAATGAAAATGTGGTATATGTACACCATGGAATACCACTGAGCCATAAAAAATGAAATAATGTCTTTCACAGCAACTTGGGTGAACTGGAAGTTATAATCCTAAGTGAAGTACCTCAGGAACAGAAAAACAAGTACCACATGTACTCATTTATAAGTGAGAGCTCAACAATGGGTACACATGATCACACAGATCGATATAAAGCTGCGGTCCCCAACAGTACTGGTCCGTGGCCTGTTAGGAACCAGGCCGCACAGCATGAGGTGAGTGGGAGATAAGCGAGCAAAGCTTCATCTATATTTACAACTACTCCCCATTGCTCACATCACCACATAAGCTCCACCTCCTGTCAGATCAGCAGTGGCATTAGATTCTCATAGAAGTGTGAACCCTACTGTAAACTGCGCACGTGAGGGATCTAGGTTATACGCTCCTCATGAGAATCTAATGCCTAATGATCTGAGGTGGAGCTGAGGCGGTGAAGCTAGTGCTGGGGAGCAGCTGCAAATACAGATTATCATTAGCAGAGAGGTTTGACTGCACAATAAATGTAATGTGCTTGAATCATCCCGAAACCATCCCCCCAACCCCCACCAGTTCATGGAGAAATTGTCTTCCATGAAACCGGTCCCTGGTGCCAAAAAGGTCGGGGACCACTGTTATAAAGGACTTTGGAGACTTGGAAAGGGGGAAGGTGGGAGGAGGATGAGGGATCAAAAACTACCTATTGAGTACAATGTACACTATTTGGGTGACAGGTACACTAAAAGCCCTGCCTTCATCACTATGCAATTCATCCATCTAACAAAAAACCACTTGTACCCCCTAAATCTACTGAAATTTTTTAAATATATTTTTAGAATAGACCAGCCCCTTACAGGCCTCAGAGATCCCCTACTCTATGATAGCTAGTACAGTCAAAGCATCACTATAAACAGTTGAGATTACACTGGTAGCCCTCAATAAACTCTGCCTCCTCACGTTCATGCTCTTGTGTAGTCCTCTCCCCTTGAAACTGGGTGGGTCTGTGATTTGCTTCAGTGAACAGACTGCAATAGAATTGATACCGTGCCAGGCCCAAACCTAAGCCTTGAGGTCTGGCAGCATCTGCTTTTGCATTCTTGAGAGCCCTGAACTGCTGTGTGAGAAGTCCAGCTATGCTACTGGAGAGGCCATATGGAGACTCTACAGAGTGAGAAAGAGGTCCTGAGATTACATGGAGACAAACCTAGGAATCTAGTCAACAATGAAAATCAGTGGAAGAATGAGGGGTAAAAGACACTCTATTAATCCACTCTTCCCCTTCCCCAGCAATCCCTAGGGTTCCCAGAGCACCATTTCAAAGAACAAAAAGGGATGACAAGTTGGGTTCTAGTCACAGTGTCGTCCCTAATGAGCTGTGGGTAAACCCCTGGGGTGGGGGGCTGGGGCAGATTGAACTAAATCTCCATGCTTCTCACAGCACTAAGATCTGACTTTCTAAGTAACTGGATGCGTACCAAAAAACTAATCCGATCTGCAACCTGCAAGCCACCACCCACATGGAGTAATCAGCCATTCATTACCCTGAAATATCCTTTTCTAAATGCTGGACTCTGTACAGCTTGGGTCATTTCAAAAATAGCAGAAATACCCTCTAAATTTAATTTAATAGATTTCAGGTGATACATATTGTATCAGGCTTTTGCTCATGGAATTGTTTGGATTTGGGATATGACGTGATATGCAGTATTAAAGTAAAAATACCATATTGTTAAAGGACTCCACAGGAGAAATAAATCACTACTGGTGGGTCCATTTATATACACTGAAAATGCCTAAGTGTGTCCTTGGAAAGAAATATGCTCTTCATATATTGAGATATAGATACAGATGATGTAGATATGGATATAATCTTTTGCAAGTAGAATGTATAACTTCCAATCAGCCAATGGCCAATTCTGAAGCTCTAAGCCTGCCTCCAGATTAATATTTTCTGAACTGATCAAGTCCCTCCTAAATTGTTCAGTAAAATGTGTAGGCTCAACCTGGCTGCCCTTGCCATGAGTTATTCATTGGCTCTCATCTGAAAGTTCCCTATGTCTCCAGGTCTTTGATGCAAATTAGCCAGATTCTGCTGCCTGCCTCTGATGCCTTTTTACCCCCTGAGGTCTGTAGCTGCAAGAATGCATGCAAGTAAAGGTTAGGTTTCCTAAATTCAACCTTCCTCAGCCCCCACACAATTTTCCTCTGGTTCATAGAATATAACAAACAGTCTTTAAAAATTTAAGTCTCCCCTCCGCCTACTGTGTAAAGTTTCTTCAGCTGATGAGGATGAGCCAAACTATACTACAGTAGTCAGAAGTGTCAAAATCCTTCTAAACCTACCATTTGCCCATAAAGCATAACACAGAGATATTCTAAAAAGAAATTATTTAAAAATTGTTTTTCATCATAATTACCACAAATAACAAAGGAGAAACTAACTAAAGCAATGACTCAGTAAAGTGGCTCAGTTTGGGCAATTATACAGCTAAAAGCTACATTCAGCAAGCACTTCACACAAGTTCATTGCCCCATGCCAACACTGGTTATTTGGAGGGCTACAGTAAATGTTTCACAATCACCTTCTAATAACTTGAGATATTTTACTTAGAAGAGAATATGATTTCCTGATACTTTGTAATGTTGATTACTTAGATTTCTAAGGATAGCAGTGCTCTTACAAAAATCAAGTTTAAGTAAAAACACACTTTCCTTTCTTTTAGAACAATGAAACAATAGAAATATAATGATTGAGATAAATGACGAGAACAAGAGCTATGTATACAAGCACTAGACAAACACCAGGAAACAATAGTTTGATTTACCTGAACCTAAATAAAATCCATGCCAGAAATTACTTCAAAAAAAAAAAATCAAGATTTGGTAATGTTTGGGAGAATGGAGAGGATGGAAGGGGAAGCAAGAAGTTAAATCAGTATGATACATCTAAATAAAACACCTAAAATCTTAATATCAGCAAAATTCATTTTGTGGCTCTATTGTATTTTTCAACAATAAAATTCCATGAAAATGACTCTTCTAAATTGTCAAGGGCCTAATCTTTGCACAAAACAAACCGAACACCCAAGAAATTCAACAGTTATTTGCTTTCCCTGATTTTAATATCCTACAGAGATACATTTTTTATTAAGTCAGTAAATTACAATGGAGAGAGAGATTTCAATTTCAAAAGCAAACTCAAACACTTCATTTACTGGGTGTTTATCCCTAAGTACATGGTTTCAAAAGCATGATCTCCATCCTCATTCAGCATCAAATTAAGGATTTTAAAACAATAAAAACAGATGAATCAGTTCCACAAGAAGTATGGAAGGGAATGAAAATATACATAAAAATATGTTGAAATATAGACTTTTATTACTGAATGATATTTTACTTAAGAAATAAAAGGTCAGTGATATGTTGAATTACTGCTAAGAAACATTTGTATGTTTGATCAATTATTAAAAAGTGGTTCAATAGGTTAATCAATCAGGTATTTCATTCTCATTCTTATAGTCATAATTTCTTAATGCATATCTGTATTGGCATTTGCAACAAAAAAGTCTTAGACCATCATTGAATAACACAAAAAAATTCATTACCAGAACTCAAAAATAGTGACTCAAAGTAAGCAATATAAAAATATTAACGGGCCAGGTGTGGTGGCTCACATCTGTAATCCCAGCACTTTGGGAGGCCGAGGCGAGAAGATTACTTGAGGCCAGGAGTTTGAAACCAGCCTGAGCAAGAGCAAGACCCAATCTCTACAGAAAATAGAAAAATTAGCTGGGGCGGTGATGTTCGCCTATAGTCCCAGCTACTTGGGAGGCTGAGGCAGGGGGATCGCTTGAGCCCAGGAGTTTGAGGTTGCAGTGAGCTATGATGAAGCCATTGCACTCTAGCCTGGGCAACAGTGCGAGACCCTGTATCAAAAAAAAAAAATTAACTAGTACTAGAAAAAGGGTTTTTTTAAAGTTAGTTTTACATTTGCCTCCTCTGTTATTTTAAAACTTGCTTAGCAAGGATAGAGTATAGCACCAGAGTGAATGGAAGGAATCTCAGAGCAGTTCAATTTACTACAACAAATATTTGAGTATATACTTTTTCCCAGGCTTGACGGGAGTGCAGGAGACACCCCTGCCACTTGAAAGCTATGCCCAACTTCCCTGTCTGGCTTTATCTGCCCCACCGTACATATCACAAAACTCCACAGCCCACCCCACCACCCAGGCCCAAGTCACAGAAGACTAGACCAGGAATGAAGTACTGGCCAAACAACCCCATGGTCAGGGCTAGGCCAATGAGATTTTCTCTCCAAAACAAAAACTAAGACACTAACTCTGAGTGATCTGTAGAGTCGAGCAGCCATCTTTGACCACGTGCATGCTGGTGAGTAAATGGAGAAAGGTTGTCTGGAGAGAGAAACGGGGAGCTCAGACAGATACACAGGGGAGCACTACTGAGGCCATGTGAAGGGAGAACTGGACAGAGACAGACAGGCAGACAGGGACAGAAATGGATACATGGAGGCAGTGACTAGAGAGACAGACAACAAACGGGAACAGATGGACGGTGGCAGAGGCAGACAGCGATGACAGTTGACAAAGAAGGATGGCAGACAGTGACAAATGGCAACACAGACTAAAGGCAGACAGCGACAAAGACAGGCAGGAAGACAGACGGATGAGGAAAGGAGGGTGAGGGGATGGAGGGGCATAAGGCATGGGGAGGGACCAGGCCAAGAGCAAGAGACCAACAGCAAGACCTAGAGAGCAAGCAAGAGACCAAGAGAGGACAGAGGACATGAGTGACTGAGGAGAGAGTGAGGCCAAGAGCCAGAGAGAGAGACAGAAAGAGAAGAAGAAAACAAGGAAATCCAGAGAAGGCGTTCCTAGAGACACGTGAGAGGTAGGGACGAAGGAGTGGGAAGAGAGGAGGCGTTTTAAATGAAGAGAATGACAGAGAAAAGCTGCAGACTCAATGAAGTCTGGCTGGAGCACAGGCCCTGAGTGTTACAGCTAGATGTCAAGTGTACAGGGGAGCTTCATCTGATGGGAGGAGAGTGACTCCTCTTTCTTTAAAAAGTATCAGTTATCATTTCAAAATGGCAGATTGAGCAAACACATTTATTTCCTCATTGTAGAATGATTAAAAAAAAAGATGGAAAAGGAACATGGAAGTATTTCATCAAGCTTGCAGGTGACCAACTCACTGAACTCAGGTGTTTTTGTACGTCGAAAGGAGTACGTGAACGCATATCCTCTCACCAAGTTCACCCCCGTGACTGCTACTGGTCTGGACAAAAGGCTTCATCCAGAGAATGAGTAACTGGCTCTTTCAGTCAGTGTCGGCAGGAAAATATGACACACTCAATGGGTAATTTGAGGAGTGTTTAATGAAGGAATTTACAAAGGCATGGGTGAGATATAAGCAGTAGTGTGCTAGTAAACTGACCCTGGGCAGAAAGAGCCCTGATTTATAGCATTTGCCAATTTCTAAGGTGCAAATAATCCCACTGTGGCAGTTTTCAAGCTTCCAAAGTGAAGTCCTTGAATCAGGAACGGGGAAGAGATGTGCATAATCAGATCTTGAGAGGTAACACCAGCCATCTGCAGCCTGCTCCCATACACCACTAAGGAAAACCTTAAGACATAGTGCAGTACCCCAGGGTGAGTAACAGTTGAAAGCTTTAAGTCTTCAAACCCTACCCAAACTCAAAGAGAGCAAGCTAGAGATGTAACCTTTAGCCAAGAGAAAACAGCTCGGCTACAATGACCTTGCAGGGAGGGAGCTGGGAGCATAAGTACCACGACCTCTCTCTCCCCTCCGGTCTCGTGTGGAATGCCCCACAAGCTGAAGTCCGCCAAAAGCCAGAAAGCAAGGGAGCCTAGAGATGTAATCTATACAGGTCGGTCTCCCAGGACACAGAACAGGTTGGAGAAGAAAAGAGAGCTGTTCATGGGAAGCAAACAGAAGATAATGCAGTACATTGGGCCACGTAGAGGCTCAGAGCACAAGCTTAATGACAGCAGCAAAGAACTCTAATGTATTCAGTCCCGGTAATGTTGAGAAGGGGAAAAAGTAAATAAAATCAAAACTCAAAAGTCCATTTAATTTAAATAAATATAGTCATATCACTCAAATTAACTCCATTTTCTTTGCCATCATCATGAAGTTCTTGTCTAAGATACATTTTCCAACTTCACTCTTAACACAAACCAAAGTTAAGCAGGAGATAAGTATCAGTAAAATTTGCCAATATAGTATATTATCTTTCAACTGCTGACTCCAACACTCTGAGAGTGCCAGTGAGGGATGCCTACGTCATTTTTTTAAGGGAAGAGAAAGAAGATGAAAAGCCATTTCTCTTCTTTACAGAAGTGCCTGATGTCACTGCAGAACCTTTAAAAAGCTATGAGAAATGACGGTTTTGAGGCACTCTCAGTTAATAATTACATTAATAATTATAGGATTGGCTCAGTTAATTTCAGAACATCAGTATTATGCAACATAGGACTAATCTAAACAGTCGTCCCTTTAATTTGCATAATGAACAATCTTAGTATGAGTAAGCAAATTGACTATTGGCATAACTCTATAATACCTAATCAGAAGAATTTTAAGTAGTTTTGTCATTAACAGGAGTGCTTGGCTGTTCGAGCAGAGACCATGAGAACTGAAGGAGATGCTGAAGGTGGCCAGACTGAGATCTGTTCAGCAAGACACAGAGAACAACCAGAGCATCAAACAAATTCCAGCATCCAGGATATGCTGAGAACCCACAACAATGGATGAGCAACCCAAGACAGCATGCCAAAGAAGACAGAGCAATGGTATATCCCAGAGGAATGAGGTTTTTTTAAGGAAACTTCAACCACATGAAGACAAAACTTCACATACTCTGCAATCTTCTCCTTTTAATTCACTTGTGGGATCTGTTCATCCCACAGCCAACCTCACAAAAAAAGAAATAGCTATAAAATCTAAGAATAATTTTGGGTGAGGTGTTTATAAGGAAAAAATATGTAGTAAGTGTTGAATCAGTATAACATCTCTTAAATCTTTGGAGAGGTTTACAAAGCATGTTGGTCTTCATCAGGGATTCTTCAGTGAGACCCAATATCCCAAAAGTCTCACTCGTTTTGGTATTCCCAGTCTTTAGCACAGGACTGGGCACATAGGAGGTCCACCATGCTTATCAAGCTGAACCATAAATTAGCCTTTGCTTTTTGTTTTAATTTTCCTTTGAGTTTTGATTCCTCCACTAAATCTGTGTCCTGCCTTCAGTCATTTTGTTTTATTCCTTTTGCTGAAACAAATATAAATCATTCACTTCCTGGTTCCTTCTCCCTTCCAGCTCTAATTCTTACATAATCTCTGTCCCCAGGGTTTATTACTTCTCAATTTAGGAAAATGAATGTCCTAAACACACACACACACAAAAAAAAGAAAACCCACCACACTTGCATGTGCCCTTTGCACATAATTCTAATTGTATAAAACTGTACAAGTCTTTCACGTCATTTACAATCATGTGTGAGGGAGCTCCTCAGTGAGAACATTTAAACGCACAGTAGATACTGATGCCTCCCAAAGGACAAGAGCCAGTTTTGTTTTCATTTCATTTCATTTTGATCATGTGCTTACTATTAACATAACTCTAAATGACCCTGTTTTATTAGTTACTAGATTGTTTGGGCAACATCGCTATTAAAGAAAAAAGAAGAAAATACCAAATGGTGGCAAGGATGTGGAGTGATGGAAACTCTCATATGCTGCTGGTGGGAGTGTAAATTGATACTAACCCTTTGGAAAATTGTTTGGCAGCATCTACCACAGTTAACCGTATGCATCCTAGGTTTATACCCAAGAGAAATGTGTGCCCATGTGCACCAAAAGACATATGCAAGAATGTTTGTAGCAGCATTAATAGCACAAAACTGGAAACAACCCACATGTCCATCAATAGCAGAAAGGATAAAAAAAATGTGTGGTATGGCCACAACCTAAAGTATTATACAGCAGTGAAAATGAATCAACAGTACATGCAACAACACGGAGGAATTGCCAACTGACAAAAGAATACATGCTAGATGATCCCGTGTATATAAAGCTCAAAAACAGATTTTAAAAAACTGTAGTGTTGAGGAACGCAAAAAAGGTGGTAAAATTATGAGGCAAAGCAAGAAAGCAATCACTCTAAAATCAGGAGATGGCTCCCTTTGGGAGGAGAGTAAAGGACTTGGGATCAGGAAGGTTCTGGGTGGCTTCTGCAGTGCTGGCGAGATTCTATTTCTTGACATAGGGGGTTATGACACATTATTGACTTCATAGAAATGTGTTAAGATGTACAAAATTTTGTTTTATGGGCTTCTCTATTTGTGATATTAAACAATTAGAAAATTTTTTTAAAAAAAGGAAGAAGAATGAGACAAAATAACTGTTATCAAATTTCTTAAAAAAGGTTTGCAAAAAGCAGCAGGCTAGGTAAGTTTTGTTCCATGGGGCAGACCTCAAATGAGTGGTAGTTATAAAAGGACATATTTTGGTGAGACCAAGCGACAGCAGCTAAGAAGAAGGAGGAGGAGAAGGGGAGAAAAGAAAGAAAAGATTCACAATTATAACTGCTTAAGAACAGAATATTCCCTGTAAGAAAGTGAGTGTCCCATCAGTGAAGTCAGGCAAGCCTGGGCTGGATAACCATTGGGAAGGATGTGCTGGACAGGATTCAAACACGGGACAAGGGATTGCATATCATATCTCTTCAGACCTAAGATTCTGTGATTCTATTTCTCTTTCCCACCCGTTATAGGTGCGGCCATTGAGAGAGAGAAACAAAAAAACAAACAAACTGATGGTCCAAATATTCTAAATGTATAAAGCAGATACTCATTCTACGAAAAGGATTCCTTTGAATAAATAACTTAAATAGATTTTAAATGTTCGTTTACAGGCCATTAACTAACCAACAATAAAGGGAAGGAAAGAATTGAAGAGCTTCAAGGATCTACTGCCAAGTGAAGTTCAACCATAAAGGAAGAGCTGGCGTCAGAAAGAATGAAGCCAAGGATTCAATTTACCTACAATGTTCCTCAAATGCATCCATTCTTTTAAGATAGATTATTAAAATAGAAGGATTTCATAAATATCATGGAGTTCATAAGCTTTATTGCCTTAACATTAAATCACGAGGCTTCAGTCTCTCAACCCCCCCAGCTAACATCAATCAATAGATTTAACTTTTTGACACTTTCAGAAAAAGACAGCTGAGCCTTGACTGAAGGTTATCTTAGAACCTATTACAAGAAAAAACAAGCCCTATTGAGCTGGTAATAACCCAGATTATCATCCATTCCCCTTTCAGAGCCACAGTGGATTTTAACCAGTTTTCTGTTTTATAAATATTACCGTGGCTCAACACATCTACGAGGAGACACAACATTACCCATGGCTCTCATCCTGTTTGCTAACCAATTATATCAACAACCTGAACCAACTTAACACTATACAAAAACACAGCTGATTTAGCAATCTGTAAATTATACATGTACATAAATCTGTACCAAAATGTGCTGCGTTTCACTCCTGCTAATGTGCATGGATTTTTACTGGCACCTACAATTGTTTGATATAGGTTCCTGAATACTAAAACATATGTTCTGCCCAGAACGGGACCATTTAGAGTAATATTTTTGTAGTTTCCTGGCACCAAGGTCTGCCAGCCTTCCTAAGACAGATCTCCTATTTGCTTCAGCGAGCATTCTGACAATGAGTGCCTGCAGATTTAAGCAACCATCAAAAAATATTCTGGAACAACACTTTCCAACCATGAATATAAAGAGAATCAGGCTGGCTTTGCCTATGTGGCAACAAAGCAGTAGGATTTAAAATGATCACTGACATGATCATAACCAAAATCAAATCAAATCTGGGGTATTAATTATTCCTGCTCACTACTTACAACAATCCAAAAAATGGATAATTATCAAATCTTTCCTTCAAATGGAATTTAAAATGTCTCAAAGAAAGTTAAAGTAGGTTTTAGTGCCAGCAAGACCAGTAAAAAATCTTAGGGATGTTTTTTAAGTACAGTGACAGGCCTAAATAACAGTTGCAGCCAGTCAACACTGTACAGGAGGGGCAAGAACCTTGGACCAAGATTCATCAGAATGTAATTTACTAATCGAAAAGTTTTCCACTGTATCCCCAGTGTTCAATAAATATGCTCAGTAAATCTTTGTTAAGTGGATAAACCAGTAACAACTGCAGACTAGTCCCTGGTCTGCCTCTAATTGCCTTTTCCTAACTCTGCCTCTTACTACTAACTGTACATAAATCACTTAACCTGAGGAATCTCAGTTCCTTAAACTCTAAAATAGAGACTCTGCGCCTCCTCTGTTGGCTTATGAGGATCAAAGGTGATATTTTATGAAAAGTGACTTGGTGCTTTATAATGGGGTACACAGATGTTAAGTGCCCATTATCACACCTATGCCCTTGGCTAAACCACTGACAAAGGTGAAAGACTGCGCTTCCTTGAAATATAATTAGCCTCTCCTTTGCCCTATTATTCTGTTTGTATGTGGTAGCATGGCTGTTAGCCAAAATGGATGTTTTTCTTGTTGTTATAACATTTTATTTAATCTCCACTGGGAAATTACGCCTCTTGAGAGAATATAATGGTAACACAAGGGAAGTTTTTGCATGGTGTACCATAAAGAACATGACACTGAAGTCAAGTGGCTTGGGGCCTCATCAGTTCTGCCTTTAAATATATGAAGAAAGTTACTTGCATAGGTTTCTTTATCCATACAATGATGGGGAAGGAGAGGTAGGCTAGAAAGTAAGGTCTGTCTTATCCTACAGTTCTGGTATTCCAGACACCAGATAGTCATAACAACCCCCAAACAAAGCCAGTTACATTATTCATTAGCATATAATATGAGTAGTTTTTTTAAGGATGATGAAAATAGTTCCACAAACTAAGTCATAAGGGCTGGAGAAACAATGCTACAAGAAGGATGTATGATAGATATCCTCTAAAGAACACCAGCCACAGGCACTGTCTGCCCTGCCACTTTAAATAATCACTTAATATCTCCAGGACTCAGTTTTCTGCTCTGTAAAAGAGGAAAATTAATGCCACACAGGATCACTGGGAGAAAATACCTAATAAAGTGATTATAAAGCATTGCTATTTAAAGGTAAAATGCTATTTAAATACTGTAATGTCCAAAAACAGGCTTGTGGAGTTTAGAACGAGACAATCGATATCTCTAAATAGACTGTTTCCATCACAATAAAATAACATAATGCATGCAGATATTGTGATATTTCTAAGAGTTCACATTTTTTCTTCCATTCCTGTTCAGGAAATATTATCAAAGGGATCACTAAAAAATTAAATCCCACATTTCAATATCAGAACCTTTTCTTCTGAAAAATAGATAATTTTAAAAGTTCATCCAACTCTCCCAAAATGTTTTATTTTGTTGATAATGTTCATTTGGTTGTTTAATTGAAATCAAGCTGTTGGAACTGGTGCTGAAATGAAAATACCCGTGCTAAAAATATTCCCAGTGACTTATTCTATTGACATCCTATGTATGCTTACAGAGAAGTGGCTCTAAGAAGATAAACTAAGCTCCAGGATCCTTAAGGTCCTCCTACATACCCAAGGAACTTTGACTGTAACATGTAAGGTTCACTTTCTACTCCCTCCATGCAAAAACACACACAGTACACATTAGATACAGGGTTTCCCCTCTCACTTAAAGGACACTGCCTCTTCACCAAAGAAATGAAATTGTCGTTGGTATTTATTAGTTGATGTCACTGACAATGGGATCCCCAAATCTGCAAGATTGCCTCCATACCCCTTAACAGGACAATAACAACGGCAGTAACAGAACAGTAGCTCTTAAACAATGATTTTATTGAAAAATCCATCAACACCTCCAGCTTCTGTATGGCAGAAGAGTTCACTGTGTCTGTTCACGTAGTGATTATCATCCCCTTGCATCTCCAGGTAATGACTGTGACATTGACTCTAAAAGCTGCCTTAGTTTGAATAAGGAAGACCTTGAAGGGAGAGGTGAAACACTCTTTAATATTCTTATTCTTAAGAGGCACATGATAAAGAAGTGACCATCTCTAAGAAAGTACTTAATACATAGTGATTTGCTATATTAGTTGATGTGTTTTATTATAAGATAAACTTAAATCACATTTTAATTAAAGAGTATTTATTAGTAACATAAGTCACTTTTCACACCCTTTCCCGGAGTCCCTAACTAAATCCAATGGAAGCTCATCGTTTTAAACACAAGCTCCTTAAGGGTCTGAAACATTGATATTTACACAATTAAAACCGTTTCCTGAGTTAGCTCCTCATGTCCTCCTGGTAGAAGAATGTCATCTGTCTCTTGAAGGAAAGGGGTCCAGGAGCCCGCAAAGAGAATGGTAGGCTTGGCTCTCTTTTGTTGTAGCTATTTGATGAACTGGTGTGCGCGGCACCTTCCAACTACCAGGACTCCTATTTGCTCTGTAAGTTCTTTAGCTGGGGTCTCTCCGCGGCGGGTACGAAGGCGATTGAAATTGGTCCTTTGCATCCCCGCTCCTAGGACTCTCGCCTCCCAGAGGTTCATGCTACTGTCCATCTTAATGTCAAAGGGATACAGATGAATGCTGAGATTGGTTTATTGGGTAATGGATCTATTTAGAGGCTTGATGAGTTTGGGAATTTATAGGTGAGCAAGACTTAAGGGTGGCATAAAACACAGTTGTAGGACTGGAAGAGAGGAAATATGACAGGTGACCACTTAGCCGGCTCTGCACCTGTGCCCTCCACTTTCTGCCTGACTCCAGGAAAGTCATCTGCCCCTCACGAACCTTAACTTAACCTCGAAGGGGGTGGGTGGGTGAAGGGGTGCAATCAGGCCGACAGCACGTCCCTAAGTCCCCACGTCCCTACACCTCGGACTTTTCAGCTTCAGGGATGGAAGGTGGAGGCAGCTTCATCATATCATTTCGAGGGGTCCGGGACCTGGAGTTGCCTGTCTCTACTGCTGGCTCTCCCCGGGGAGAGGTGGCGCCTCGGGGAGTAGCCCTAGAGCCCCGAGAGCCTTGGCCGGCGGCGGAGGGGGGTGCAGTACCGAAGGGGAGCTCGCTGCCGCTCCGCTGCGACCAGCTTCCCATCACTTTTCCCAGGACTTCGCTCAGCAGCTGTCACTCTCTCTCGGAGATGAGACCGAGACGGCGTGAGAAAGGCCCAAAAGGCGTCCCCAGGAGAGCTCTCCCCTTGGGACGGGGGCCCATCAGACCCCGCCCCGCCCTGCCCACCTTTCCCTGCCTCCCCGAGGCAGCCCCGGGCGCCCGCGCAGCGACTCCTTAGCAGAGCCCGCGGGTTCTGCTGCCCCTGCCGGCGCGGGGCGGCGGGAGGCGTCTGCAATAAAGGCACGGATAAAAGCCTGGGTAACCGAAATCCGAATGCCCCTCTTACCATTGGACCGCCGGACGATATTCTCCAGAAACGTGTTTTGCGGGGCCACCAGTCCCCTCCTGCCCCCGGCCATGGTCATCCTCCCGGCAGCTCCGTGTCTGGGGGGCGTCCCGGCGCGGCTTCTCAAGGCAGCAGGAAGCTGCGCGCGGGGCCCGCACGCGATCCCGGCTCGAAGCGCCCCATGAGCCCCACGGGGACCCGGGCGGTCAGGGGCGGCGGCTCCCTCTGGCTGCCACCCTCGCGCCCTCTTCGCGCCTCCCTCCCTGCTGCCCGCCTCGCAGTGCACTCGCGCCGCGCTCGGCTCTCTGCAGCCGCCTCCGGGTGGGCGGAGGGAGCAGCCGCGCCTGGGCCGGCGGCGCCCCCTACCGGGCGCGAGCCCCCCGCCGGCCTGCGGAGACCGAGCCGGGGGCTCCCGCAGCAGCCGGGAAGCGGCAGGCGGCCGCGGGCCAAGGTTGGGATGGCAGCGCCACCCCCTGGGAACAGCCGGGAAATGTGTGCAGGATGCGCCTTGGGCTGGGTGGAAAGGAGGGCATTGTGAGCTGCGTTCTTGGTGGATTCATCTCCAACAAGGTCGCCACGAGTCTTGGGGGAGCATGATGATGTCACCCTCTTCCTTTGCTCTGTTTCAGGCCGGGGCCCCTGGGACCTCTGAGGGTCCCGGAACATCTTCTTGCCTTTCCGTAGGGTTTGTTAGCTTGATCAAACTTGCCCCACCTTGATTCTGAAAACCAGAGTTTTACAAGTAATTAACGAAGTTGTATTGTAAGAGGGCAGTCTTGCAGAGTGACTGACAGATTCAGTTTCAGAAGCGGTGTCTTGGCTTGTTTTTACCACAAGCACATATGCAGCCTCCTGACGTTTGATAAATTTCCTGACTGACCTGATTTCCACTCTTATCCAGTGAATATTTTACCAAAAGAGCCAAGAAAATATATATGTATATACACAACTTTTTTTACCTCTTATGATCAGTATGTACGGTTTGGAAACAGGAACAAACTGCCTGAAAAATATCAAAAGGGTGGATTTGTCTCCAAGGGCAAATGCTTGGGGTGGGGGTAGGAGGACAGCATTAATTAAGCAACCATAGCGGTGGCTTGAAGGGCAGTGTGCAGTGCAGAGAATAAGATATTAGTTTTTAGGCCTGTCCCTGGTATAAGGAAGAATCACATACACCCAAGGTTTCTAGGCAGGAGCTAAGACAACCGACCTTTGTTCACTTATTTTGGGGGATTTCTACCTGTGCATACTCTGTACCTGTCTTTTTACTATATATCCCTAGTGGGTGTGACAGGATACTAAGCCTATGCCCCACAGAAAGAAAGAGTTGATAGTTTACTAGTTAGTTTCAGACTGAGTCAACTGTCAACACAAAATTGTAAGAAGAGAAAAACTGTCCCCAGAACTTAATTGTCTGGGTAACCATTCTGACACATCTTAATGTATTGCAAAGACACCCTGTCCCAGTTAATTAATTTCAAAAACAGAACTAATTCTTGCCCAGCAGTCTCTCAGAGTTGCTGTGAAGATCAAACAAGATTATGTAGAGGACAGCACTCTAAATCGTAAAGGGCTATACCAAGGTCAGACATCATTATTGGAGTGACTAAATAAATTGAGCCATTATGAATATCACCCTTTGTCTCGTCTTGTGTAGACACAAAGTAAACAGATGACTGCTGTTAGCAGAGAGTTAGATAAGGCTGTCACAGGCTTTGAAATGAAAGTAATGATATACTTCTTCCTTAAGATATCATTCTACCCATCATATCAGTCACACAGCTCAGAGTTGTGATTTCTTAAGCCCTAGCTCCGTCTAGTGGTTGTTTGTTCTATCACAAATGAGATAGCAAATGGTAGTTGAAAAGAACTCTGAAATGTATTTGGTACTGAGCTGAGCTGGTTTAGTGTCTGCCCACTTCGTCAGAATAAATTGATTTGAATAAAGCTCTTGAGGTTGTGTTATCTATTGCACAAACACGCCCAAGGGGAGATTTTTCATGACAATATTAAAAACCCATCAAGCAACCTTGTAATCCTGTTTGTGAAAGGAAGATAAAGAAAAGAATGGGGGAAGAACATGGTCATAAAGAGTTGGTAAAATTTCTTAGATTTTAATGAGCTCTCACATTCTGTGGCTTAGATAAAAAGGAAACAGATGATGTTCATGTGAGATGAGCGATGGTAAAGCCTTAGTAGGCTACCTGATAAGAAAAAGAAATAAGGAGATGTCTTCCATTTTAAATGTACTATTACAGTGGTTCTCAACGTGTACTGTGTGTGTATGTGTTGCACTTTTTGAATACTATAATTTTTATTGGCACACTTAAAGAAATTAAAGGACTAAAACAACACTAAAAAGTCTACAATCTTGGCCGGGCACAGTGGCTCATACCTGTAATCCTAGCACTCTGGGAGTCCAAGGCAGGAGGATAACTTGAGGTCGGGAGTTAGAGACCAGCCTGAGCAACAGCAAGACCCTGTCTCTACCAAAAATGGAAAAATTAGCCAGGCGTGGTGGTACGTGCTTGTAGTCCCAGCTATTTAGGAGGCTGAGGCAGGAGGATCGCTTGAGCCCAGGAGTTTGAGGTTGCAGTGAGCTGCAATGACTCCACTGCACTCCAGTGTGGGAGAAAGAGTGAGACCCTGTCTCAAAAAAAAAAAAATTCCGCAATCTTTAATCACAGTATGACAGTGTCTCACGGCGTCTGTGAAAGCACATCCAGCCATTCCTCCATTCCCTTGGCTGATCCTCAACACATCTGACGGTAGGAATAGAATCACACTCTGCCCTGTCCACATTCTCTTTAATATTTACAGGTGAAGGCTATCAGTAAACACTCCATCTTTCTTGGTGCTGGTCTGACAGGGCACTGTGCTTTTAATATCTTACTTGCCACCTTCTGTTCCCGACTCGAACATTCAGTTCCAGAATCTGCTCGACTTAGTTGTTCTGTCTGAGATCTATCACTGTAGCATAGGAATCTCAGTTAGAGCAAACTGTAATCTTACAAATTTGTGAAAATTTGGTAACAGATTTGTGAAGAATTCACAATACACCAACGTGCCTTGGCAAACCAGTTGAAAACCCCTGTATTTTTGCATAACAGGCAAAGCCACTTTTCATTTAAAGGGACAACTTTAAATAACTGTGACCGAAGTTCCAATTGAACTGCCTCTGTCCTTCCTTGCAGAAAATGAGCTACAACTGCCTAAAACTTCTCCCAAGAAAGATACACAGAGTTTGAAATAAAAACTAAAGTTTTACTCCACTGTTTCTAGGCTTCCCCTCCTCAGTGGTTCTCCTCCTGTTCTCCCTCAGCATTCTGTTCACCCCTCAACATAACACGTGTTTATGTCCGTATCACACGGTAGATTGTGAGCGCCTTGAAACAAAGACAAACCTTAACAATCTTTGTTCTCATAAACGTAACTAAGCCATGATCTAATTAGTGAGTTCACAAAAGGACTAGGTCGTGATGGAGGCATAACGCTACAGGAAGAATGTGGAGATGGAGGTCTGCAGATTGGCTGGGAAAAGAGTCCAGGAAATCCCCATAATATTCTGAAATAAAAAAAAAAAACAGCAAAAAAAAAAAAAGAGTCCAGGAAATGACAGAAAAATCTCTCCCCCCAACAACAAAAAAAGCCCATCCAATGACGAGGACAACAATGCCACACACCAGAGGGGCAATGGCATCATGCAAAGACAGGAATTGCATTTTTTCTTTCATTAAGACCACGAGGTATAGGTGACAGATTTCAGAAAGCCAAGAACCCCTCAGACATAGGAGAGTTGGCTTTGACACCTGGAAGGCCTGGGACCAGACAGAGCAGGCCAGGGCTACATCAGCAGCAGCAAGTGCAGTGGAGGAGAAACTGAACATCGAGGTGACTTCACTACTTCGCCACCATGACTGAAATATCTAAAAGTGGGGGAAATTTGCAACATGGGAAATTTCAGCTTCTAGAGCCCAATGACTGACTGACTTATTTATTACATGTAATTTCTGCTAACAAAACTTCTATTCTAATGGACTTCTAGGAAGGGCGTTGGGCAGGCTATATCCATTGGAAGAATGTGTTCTGTATAATATAATGGATGTCTCCCCCAAGTTGCTTGAAGAAGGGAAAGCATCTGCCTCAGTGGGAATCCTAGTCCATGAATCTAATTGAGGGAAAGAATGCACTGATGTGGGTGTTACACTCACTGTACACTGTAGCTAACCCAATAGACATTTTTAAGTGCTTGTAGAATTGGGTTATATCCTTCTAAGTGCCCAAACCTATTATCCTTTTTCATTTCCTCTTATCAAAAGAGAAAAGGATCTTTTAACACACTCCACACCCAGCGGAAAATAATGAAAAGTCATTTAGAACAGTCTCATTTTATTTGAACAAACATTTGCACAGAGTCTAGCATACACCAGATAGGTTCTAAGGATGAAAAGATGGTTATGATTGGCATCTGCCCTCAAGAAATTCAACAAACATTTAATGAGTGCTTATGTTCTTTGTGATTTCTCTCCTTTCAACTACTTTCCTCTTTCCATTGTGCCCTCTAAATCTTGCTTTCTTTGTAAACAAACTACAGTTCAACTTGACATCTTCACTGAAGACTTTCCTGCCTCCTCTTAACTGAGACCTGGCTCTCCCCTAAGGTCTCAGAGTCCTGCAGATCCCACTTCTTTGGAAGATATTTATTCTGCCCTAGCCCATGTACCTAGAAGACACAAGTTGAGGTCAGAATTAGTTGAGCTCCTCATTGCCATATTTAAACCACTACTATTCTCCATTCATTTAAAATTTCACCTACTTTGAAGCTTTTGATCTATAACAGTATCACTCTTCTCCTCTTCAACTCTTAAAACAGATTTGGGGAAAATTGTATTCAGTTTTGAAAAGGGTGAGTTGCCTGAGGGACATTGCAGAGAAATATCGAGTAGGCAATCGGACAGATGGGTTTATTGCCCAAGAGAAACATCTGGGTAAAGCCAGAGAATGGAAGTCACCGGTATATAGCTTTCAAAGGAGACTAAGCAGGAGCAGTTCAGAAGTGGGGAGAACAGAGAGAAGCGGTTTTGTAGAAGCCCAGAGAGACAGGGAGAGTCTTTAAATGAGAACAGTGAAGAACAGCATCATATGTTGTACATTATACAAATAAACACTGGAAAATGTCCATTGGATCTAATAATCAGTTGGTCATTTGAGACCTTAGTAGAAACATTTTCAATGGAATAATTGGGAGGAAGCCAAATTGCAATGGCTTTAAAGATTAACTAGAAACATACAAATAAGATGGCAGACTAAGATAAGGTGCAGTAAGTACTGCCTTCCTACCCCAAATATATAGAAACGCCAGGTAAGCTACTTTTAAATATATTTTAAATATATTGCTAAGCTCAAAAGCAAAAAGGGAAATTTTAGATGTCAAAAATAAGAAGTCCATAGCAGTTAGTGAGAGTCAGTGGTGGTGGTTGGGGGTGGGGAGGACCCACAAAGAAATGCACCTTAGGGGCTGCAGTTTTAGAATTTGTGTGATAATGTGGGCTGAAGACACAGGCTCACACCAGTAGAGAATCTGGAACAGGATCCCTGATAGAGCCAGGAGCCTGGAAAAACAGGACCAATCAGCCCTGGACAATTAGGTAGACAGTGGAGCCATCCTTCAGAGGGGAGCACAGAGAATGTCAAAGGACCTTTCAAGGAGGCTGAACAACAACCATAAAATCTCTCTGCCCTTAGGAGCTAAATTCTGGTTGTGTGAGCCTGGCAAAAATAAATAAGTTATTTCATATCTTGGATATTTCCACTTACCTTTAATCATTCCATTTTGGAGAATGATTTTTTTTTAATTTATAAGGAACAGAAATTTATTTCTCACTGTTCTGAAGGCTGGGAAGGCCAAGATCAAGGTGCCGTCAAGTTCCGTGTCTGGTGAGGGTGTCTTCGCTTCCAAGATGGTGCCTTGAATGCTATTTCTTCCAGAGGGAAAAACACTGTGTCTTCACATGGCGGAAGAACAGAAGAGAAAGAACCCATTCTCCCAAGCCCTTTTATGAGGCCCTAATCCTATCCATGAGGGCTCTGCCCTCATGACTTAATCACCTCCTAAAGTCCCCACTTCTTGATACTATCACATTGGAGATTAAGTTTCAACATATCGATTTTGGGGGACACATTCAGACCACAGCAATGTATATCTGTAGTTAGTGACTCTTTTTCATAACATTATTCTTTTCCCTCCCATCTCCTACCCCTGAATATTCTTCAGGTCTACCTCTGAGTACTTAGTCATCATAGGGATCTTACATCCCTCATATTAGGAGGTAGCTACCGTCAATGTATTTTTGTGCCATGAGTAGCTCGATCTTATTCTGTGTAAATGGCTGGGGATTTCAAAAACCATTTTCTCTGACCACTTGTTTATGCTTGTTCTCTTATTTGCCATTCGGTAAAAGGCCTTTAACACAGACGTTTTGATTTTCAAATAATAATTAGGAAAAAAGCACTTCATGTGGGGGCAGAAGATTTCAGGGAAATTGCACTGTCTTCTTCCTCAGTCCGAAAATATGTTGTTAAACCAACAAGTTAAAGGGGTTGCAATTTCTCCAAACTAATATTTTCTTTAAAGTAGAATGATTTAGAGCAGGTGTAATCATTATAGGAAATATAAACTACCAGAATTATTTTATAGCATGGGACCTTGGGAGTGGGTACTATTAGGTAAGGGGTTGTCTCAGCTGTTTTTCAGCCTTCTCAAAAGATCCTTTGATATTCTCTTTTCCAGTTAACTTCCTCAGTTCTTTCATGGGGCTGGAACCTAAAATATGTTACTGCAATCCATTCTAACATGACTTTTGTTAAAAAGACCTTATTTTGTCTTTTAACAAAATATTGGAATATCTAATTAGTACTTTGATAACCCCACTATATTAGTTACCTATTGCTGCATAACAAATCACTGCATAATTTATCAGTTTAAAACAACACATATTTATTACCTCACAGTTTACCTGGGTTCAGGAATCTACATGCAGCTCAACCTGGGTGCCTTTGGTGCAAGGCCTCTCACGAGGCTGAGATCAAGCTGCTGGCTTGGCTTGCAGTCTCACCTGAAGGCTCGACTGGCAGAGGATCTGCTTTTAAGCTCCCTTACGTGGTTCTTAACAAGATTTAATCCCTCACAGGCTATTAGCCAAAAGCCTCTTTCGGTTTCTTGCCATGTGGGCCTCACCATAGGGCGGCTCACAAGAAGGGATCTGGCTTGGCACAGAGTGAGCAAGTGACAGAGTGGAAGAGTGAGTGTCCAAGATGAAAGCTACAGTCTCAAAGTCTTTTTGTGACCCAGTCTCAGAAGTGACATCCCACCCCATCACTTCTGCTATATTCTGTTCATTAAAAATCAAGCCCACACTCAAGGGGAAGAGATGACATGAGGGCATGAGTACCAGGAGCCAGGGATCACTGCAAACTTTCTTAGAAGCTGCTTAGCACATCTTCTTTTGACCCTAAACATCTCTAACCCATCGTCCACCACAAACATTCTCCTGTATCTTTGGGATATTCATGTCACTGAACTCCCCTATTCATTAACACCACTTACTACCACTACTATGGCCTTTACTTCCCAAGTTATTCAGCTTGGATGGCATAGTCTGTAATTTTATTAACTCTCTCATCAGTACCTTAAACTCCCTTGCCTCTGTCTTTTCATAAGACCCAACTCTGGATAAAGCACACAATCGGCTCCCTCTGGGCCTGCATCCTGGCAGCTCAGCCACACTGGAGGAAGTTGCAGAACAGGCCAGGTTGGCATTGCTATCCCTTAGCAATTTCCTACCGCACCAGAGCCCTCAGCACTGCCTGGCACTCGTGCTCTACTGCCCTAGATCAGCCTGACTTCCACTCTTCACCATTTTAAAATTTCTTCCATGCTTCTCACTCTCCCAATTTCGATTTTGTGCCCATTTCCCAAAAAATTAAAGCCAACAGTGCGAGTTCCCTTCACCTTCTACCACAAACACCTGTTTACAATTACTATTGTCCTCTCATCTTTTCCACCTTTGGAAACTGCACTGCACTCTGAATCTCATCCCCCACCGTCTTCTCAGAAGGTAGCTTTGCACCTTCACTATCACGTGTCTTCCACATCTCCTCTCTGCTGAATCCTTCATGGCAGAATTAACAAATAAAATCCCCTGACACCTCTTCCCGCTCTGACTACCAGCTGCTATCCTGTATGCCTCCTCTTCTCCACTGTCCATCTTTAAAGAATTGCCTGAACTCACTATTTCCATTTCCTCACATCCTATTCTTTCTTCAATCCAACCCATCTGCGTCCCCTCCCATCCCTGTACTGAAATGGTTCTCACTAAGGTCATTAATGACCTCCATATCACTAAAGCCAATGGACATTTTTCAGCCTTCGTACTACCAGACCTCTTAGTGGCATTTGTAACACACTCTTCCTTTGGCTTCTGTGATCCCATATTCTTCATAACACCGAAAGCTCAGCACTTGTCCTTGAGGCCGCATCAGAAGAATGAGAACAAGTGATTTGAGGAGAAGCAAAGAGAATTTTATTACTTTGCTGGCAAAGGAGGAGGATGGAGACTACTGTCTGAAAAATGCCAAGGTCCTCATAATAAGCAGAAATACAGAGCTTTTAAAGGGTGGGTTCTCAGCTTCAGGCAATTGCTGTTCAAACTACACTTGATGATTCTAATCCTCCCTGGAAGACAATCTCCTGACCTCTGCCCTGACCTCTGCCTAGACTTCTGCCTGGAGAGTTCCAGTTGAGCCATCTCCTGTAGCACAAAGAACAAAGGACATTCCTCTGCCCCTCCCAGCCAGTGGCCTGAGGCAGGGATGCAGGTTTTAGTTCTCAAAAAGGCGTAAGGGATGTTTTAAAGAGACAGAAAATATTTTTGCCATTTTTTTTCCAGACCATTCCCTCTGTTACATATTCCCCACTGTCAGTATTTCCCTTCCATATTAATGGGGGAGGGGTGACTACTCTGTTACATTCACTTCCTCCTATGTCTTTGTTGTGGCATTATTCATATTATGGTTTCCCAGCATCTTTTAAATGCATTTCCATGTTATGCTCATTTCCCTCATTATGAGTCCCACCTCACTCCCCGCCACCACCAAGGCAAAGACCATGGCCTGCATTGCCTGCCTCCCTCACAGCCAAGGGTAAGCATGTGACATAGGTTCTGCCACTCAGTTACACCTTCATGAGACTTGGACTTAGAAGAAAATGGCATTAGGAAGGAAACAAGTCAAACCCATTTTGCTTGCATACATTATTGTGAGGGTTAAATTTGGTAATACACATACAGTGTTTAGAACAGTGCCTGGAACAATGCAAGCACTATATAAGTGTTAGCTGTTATTATTATTAAAGGAATAGTGATAGCTCTGACAAAGGGCTAGCAAGAAACATCCTTAGTAATCACAAAAACCAGGGTTAAAGTTCATTACCCTGTTGTATGCGGCATCAAATAACCCCCAAAATATTTGAGTTTCTATTGTCACCCTATATCAGCCAAAGATTTTTATCAAACATAAGGCATACAAGGCCATCTAAGGACCTGCTACTGCGGCTCTATGCAGGGGAACATCACTGATGGATCAACAATAAGGAAACAGATCAAGATGTTTAAGATGATCTATAGGAAGTTGGAAGCTTCAATGTGATTTCAATAATAGTGTCAAATGCTAAATCCCCAACTCTGGGTGTGGGCAGCTTCAGAATGACATAGTCAACCTTCACACATGGAATTTATTCTCTCAGAAATTAAAAGAGGATCGGGGTAAAAAAAAAAAAAGCCTTGGACTAGAGGACAGAAGCTGACTCAATTAACCAGAAACAGGGACTATCCTCCCCCACCTCCCATCAATGTTTGGGATTAGGTATGACTGTAAATTGTGTAACACAAGAAGAGTCTTCTTTTTTTAATGGATTACTGCTTTGCAAGGCAAAATAACAGAATAATATGAGATAATATGTGTAATTTTATATAATCAACACATCTGTAAAATGGGGATAATATGTTATTTACTTTACTTGGTTGTAATATAGAGTGATTAAATAAATTAATAAATGTAAAGCAATAAGAGCAATGCCTGGCACACCATTGTTTGTTTATTTATTCATTTTTAGTCATACACTTTATGCCACGCCATTCCCTTTTACTGTTCTAAAAATAGTGTATGCAACTAAACTGCCTGCAATTCAGGGGCTTTTTGAGGGGAAAGACACTGCATGAGAAGAGAAAGAAGAAAAATGATGAATTCTAGGAGTTTATCTTTGAAGCGAAAGTCCTCCCCTCTACCCTTAATCTTCCCAAGAAGTTGTAGCAGAAATCTCCTAAAAGAAGAGTTAGGCAGAGGCCTGGAGGGTGTCTATGGTGTGACCGCATGCTTAAGACTAGACCTACCTGCCCCAGCCTGGCTTTGCACCCACTACTTCGCCCTCAGGTAGTGCCTTCCTCCCCCTCCCCAGGCCAAAGATTCCGAATACCCCATATCCTTGTGAGTAGCGGTTTTATAGCCTGAACCACACAAATGATTGGCCAACTGCACCCAGAGAATCCAGGAGAGCAACATGAGAGGATGGCCTTTTCTGTGCCTAACATTGGGCAAGATTTAGAATGGAGAATCCAGCTGAGTAACTCCTCTCTGTGCTTTTAAGTTGCTGGGGAATCATTGCGAACCTGTTTGGATAACTTTGGTTTGTTTACATTACACATGTTCTTGTTATCACAAGATTTTTCTCTTCACCAGCATGGAGTCTACTTACCTCTGCTCTTCACTGAAAAAAAAACGTATTTATTATTTCTTTTAGAGGTGAAGAAATCTCACTCTGTCACTCAGGCTGGAGGACAGTGGCACGATCATAGCTCACTGTAGCCTTGAATTCCTGGGCTCAAGCGATTCTCCTGCCTCAGCCTCCCAAGTAGCTAGGACTACAGATGCATGCCACAACTCTGGGCTCCTCTGCTCTTCACATGCCACTTTGTTTACTCGCTATGGCCATCCTTTTCTGTAAATACTATCTCAGCACTAACAGGCCTTCTGTGGCTACCTGCAAGTCACTTAGTAAATTATCTTTTAGTAATAACTACACAGAAGGAATACTCAGGAGCCTTAATTCAACTTACCTGTGTAAAGAAACTATTAAACATTATAACACAGTTCTGAAAGTACTATTATAAATCATTCTGATAAGAAAGAAAGTGAAGAGAGAAATATAGAAACCAGAGCACCTACAGCTCTTAAATAGTGCCTCTTTAGAAGAACGTAAGTACAGAAATAACAAAAGATAAATGCCAAACAGTTATATCAACCTGTGAAACAAATGCCAGAGACTAACTCCCTTAATATTCTGAGAATTGAGGAAAATGCTGCAGGCAACCAAAATCTTACTCTTAGAACAAGTGAATGAATATATTGTTACTGAAAGCTCAGTACTTGTCCTCGAGGCTACATCAGAAAAACGACAACAAGTGGTTTGAGGAGAAGGAAAGAGAAGTTTATTACTTTGCCGGCAAAGGAGGAAAAATGGTGGACTCTTGTCTCAAAATCTAAATTTCCTGAACATAAGCAGAAATACAGAGCTTGTAAAGAGAGGGTCCTCAGTTCTAGGCTACAGTCATTAATGATTCTAGTCATCCCATCTCTGCTGGAAGACAAAGCCTGTAACCTCCACCCACCTGGGCCCACCTGGGAGGCTGGCGCAGGCCTGGGATGGCTGAGCTATCTCCTGTAACACAAAAAACAAAAGACATTCTCTCTGCCCGAGGCAGGGATGCAGGCCAGGCCGCAGTTTCCAAAAAGAGTGGGGGAGGTTTTAAAGAGACAGAAAACATCTTCGCCGTTTTTTTTTTTTTTTCCCCAGGCCTGTCCCTCTGTTACGATATAAAGCAGAGGACCACCATTTGGAGAATATGCATACACATAAATATAACAAATGGCATTGAATATGGAATTCAAGGTCTCTTTTGCTCCTACCTTCTTTGTTAACGAGAATAACATTTAAACTATACTCAATTTTCCTCCAACAAAAAGAAGAAACTGAAGTCTAAAATATGGAAAAAATATATTAGGAAATTGTATGGCCAAAGTTAATTCAAGTTTCCAAGCCCCACTGAATGAAAAATTAGAGGTACCAGAAACCTAAACAAAAGAAAATGTTTTCTTTATTTTGTTCAAAAAGGGTAAGAAATGAATTATTTTGAAAACCACAGTTTAGCTTGATGTTCATTCTGGAAAAATTGCTGGTAGGTTATTAAACAGTTGGGTTGGGAGTACCCAGAAAGGAGAGAGTTAATCACTGGGAAGCAGATTGGGTAAGTCAAGTGCAAAAAGAGAGAGGAGCAGGAGATGGTAGGGGAGAGGGAGTACAAGGAAAAATTGCGAAAGCCTTTGAAATGGACCAAAAAGACTACTGGAAGAAGTCATCAATGAAAAATAGGCAGTATCTAGCACATACTTCCAAGATATCTAATTCTACAGGGTCTTTTTGCCTTTCCTGGTCTTTAAACCATAGCTCTGTAAGTATAGACAACTGGTAGCAATGCAAATTGTTCTTGTCCAGAGACATGAGAATGAATTGTTTCTGATGGAGTTTTAATTGATTTTCCTCCCCTAGTGTTGAAGAAGCCAGTTTTACATTTTTGAAGCAAATTCATTTTGATGACCTATATGGCCTATATATGTGTCTGCTCTTTGGATTCTCTTTTGAATCTTTTTTTAAAACTTACTAGTTCCCTCATTAATTAACGAGTTAAATAAAATCTTTGACCTGTGTTTGTTTTATATTTGTACAAAGATGTATGATTTTCTCTTTAAAAATATAAATCCTTTTATGAAGGCAGACATGGTGGCTCACACCTGTAACCCTAGCACTTTAGGAGGCTGAGGCAGGAGGATCTCTTCAGGCCAGGAGTTAGAGACCAGGCCGAGCAAGAGCAAGACCCCATCTCTACAAAAAATAGAAAAAGTAGCCGGGTGTGGTGGCACGCACCTGCAGTCCCAGCTACTCAGGAGGCTGAGGCAGGAGGATCCCTTGAGCACAGGTGACAGAATGAGAACTTGTCTCAAAAAAAGAAAAAAAAAAAATATATATATATATCCTTATATGAGAGGATGGAAGAGGCTTCCAGGCAAAGGGAATAATGATAACGTTTTTAAAATATGGTATTGAGAAAGAACATAGTATGTTGGTAGCAAGAGAGGCACAGGAGTAGTGGGGATGTAAAGCTTGAAGGGTAAGCAAAATTTAGGTCAAATGGGCTTTTTGATATAATGGAAGTTAAAAATGTATTATCTTAACAGCTGGTACCAGAATTCATCTTAGGGAGGTTACTCTAATTTTTTGAGGCAATACTTGGAATGCAGCTTGGTGATAGAGCACAAGGCGTGAATGTCAGCAGGCACCAGGGAAAACATTTTAGGAGGTGGCTAAAATGATCCTCCTAAAACAAAGAAAGAAATTTGTTTTAGCTCCTGAAAAGACAGGGGAAGAAGAGAATCAGGAATATGATGTGCAATTGGAGACCATTGTAAGGTGATGAGCCAGTAATAAAATGTGGAGTTGGAGTAGCTAAAAGGCATTTCAAAAAATGGATGCCTAATGCTCAATTTGATGTCATTCATTTGCATAGGTGCAATGTAAACCCTCTCAAAATTAGCTTTATGTCAGCTAATTTTATGGGCAAATTCTAGGGGAGTCCATAAGTGTTTGTAGAACTTTAAAGGGAACATAATTACATACCTGAGTTGCTGCAGAGGCACAACCCACTAAAACATGAGCCCACAAGAGAGGTGCTGATGCAAAAGATGTGCCCCACAGAGACACGGAAATCTTAGAGAGGAACTTGGATTTCCTAGGACTTAAGGTGACCTTATTTAGCTCTCAATGGGCAATAGATGTACAGCTGACACGTGGGTTACATAAACCAAGCATAGTGAGTTTCAACTTGGTCTTGGGAATGATAGAGAGCCACCGAGGTGGCTTGAGTGCCAAGACAGCCATGCCTAGAGGTTGGGAAATGACGTGAAAACAAGGGCAAGCAAGTGCTGCCTTGGGGTTGGGAGAGCAACAGGAGAAGAGTTGCAAATTACACAGCATCTTATTTTGTATGTGCAGAAAAATTATTTACATGGGACATTCAAAATAAACTCATGAAAGCTAGGGCACAGAGCAGTGCTGTGATTGACAAAGTAATAGGGAAAAGGCCAGACAGCTGTTTGGATCACCGACTCATTGTTTCACACTTCTAGTTTCTAGCAGAGGGAAGGTCTAAAATTAGCTTCTCAAATATTTTCAGCATTTAAGAAATCATATTAGCACTGGTGCATGGGGGAAATGGGAAATGACGTGCAAACAGCTTCCTAGGGAGCACTGACATTTTTTCAGAAATGGCTCCTGGAAGGACTATCTTTCTTATCCACCACAAACACTTTTTGAGGATCAACTTTTATCAGGATACATTGACAGATGCAGTTGATTGAGAGTTTACTCAGTACTGAATAGCAAAGGAGTCAAAAGTAATCTTTTATTGGAGTCAGGTAGCATTCTGGTTAAGAATATGAGCTTTGGAGTCAAACAGATTCCAATTTCAGACCTAGCTCTACACCTTACTGGTTGTATGATCTTGGGCAAGTCACTTAACCTCTCTGTGCCTCTGTTTTCATCTATTAATAAGGGTTAATAACAATAAATTTCTTAAAAGAGTGATAAGGATTAAACAACAACAATAGCAACAATGGCTAAGTACTTCATAAACAATAATAGCATATTATAGCACTTAATGTTTGCCACACTGTGTAAAGCACGTTAATGTATGTGCAGAAAAATTAGTTTTTAATCCCCACAAGAACTTTATGAGGCAGGTACTATTATCATCTCCATTTTACAGATGAGAGAACGCATGTAAAGTACTTACAAGATGAATGTCATATAGTTACATGATCAATAAATGTTATCTAATCATTATTTCCATATTATTACAGTGAGCTTGATGTCAGAGAGTACAAGTTGGATAGGAAGGGCCAAAGGTCACCTCATGACCTTTTCTACATGGCAAAGTATATAGTAATGATCTATCACCCTTGGACACTCTATCTTGTAGCCTGCTAATGGGAAGATTTTTCTGAGCCTCTTCTGTAATAACTCTACCACTTCATATCTTTTTCATATGAAATAAGGACCATTGGAGATTTTTCTACAGAGCAATGGCATAATCAAAGCATATTAAGGAAAATTAATTTGGCAAGGGTATGTAGAATGAATAGGAATAAGGAGAGGGGAGGCAGAGAAACCAGCTAGGAAATTAATATTACTGCTGGCAAGAGATATGAAAATACAATAGGAATAAGAGCCCTGATGGGAGATTTTAGAAGTTTTATTTCTCTGAACATGAGGGATAATGGTCTGTAGTTCTCTTTTCTTGTAATGCTTTTGTCTGATTTTGGTATCAGAATAATGCTGGCCTCATAAAATGAGTTGGGAAATATTCTCTCCTCTGCAATTCTCTGAAAGAGTTTGTGTAGAATTGGTATTACTTCTTCCTATTGTCATATATTTAACTTATACATATGTTATAAACCCAACAATACATTGTCATTATTTTTGTTTAAAGAGTCAATAATGTTTTTAAGAGATTTAAATAATAATTAAAACTCTCATATTTACTCATGAAATTACCATTTATAGTGTTCTTTATTCCCTTGTATAAATCTGTATTTCCATCTGGTATCATTTTCCTTCTACAGTAAAAACGTTCTTTAACATTTCTTGTAGTGAGGATCTGCTGGTAATGAATTCTTTAAGCTTTTTATATCTGAAAAGGTCTTTATTTTGCCTTCATTTTTTAAAAGATATTTTTGCTGGATATAACATTCTATGTGACAGGTTTGGGGGTTTTTTTGTTTCTTTTGTTTTGTTTTGTTTTGTTTTGTTTTTTGTTTTCAGTGCTTTAAAAATTTCCCACTGTGCTCTTATTTCCATTGTTTCCAATGAGAAATCTAGTGTAATCTTCATCTTTTTTCCCCTGCCTGCTTTTAAGACTTTCTCTCTATTATTAGTTTTGAGAAATTTGATTATGATGTTACTTAATGTTATTTTTCTTCATGCTTCTTAAACTTAGGGTTCATTGAGCTTCTTGGACCTGCAGATTTATAGCTTTCGTCAAATTTGGAAAATATTTGGCCATTATTTTTACAAATTTTTTTTTCTGTCCCACATCCTTATTTCAGGGACTCCAATTACATATATATTAGGTCACTGAAGTTGTCCCATAGCTCACTGCTCTTTTCATTTTTAAAAAATTCCTTCTTTCTGTTTCATTTTTAATACTTTCTATGGCTATGTCTTCAAGTTTATTAATCTTTACTTACATAATTATAACCTACTGCTAATCCCATCTGAGATACTTTTCATCTCAGACATTGCAGTTTTCATCTCTAGAAGTTTGGTTTGGGTTTTTTTTTTTTAATATCGTCACATATCTACTTAACTTTTTGAATGTATAAAAAGACTTAAAATAACTTTTAATGTCCTTATCTGCTAGTTCTAAAATCTGTGTCATTTTGTGTCTAACATCTGGGTTATTTTGATTGACTTTTTTTTGTTGTTTTTTGGTCCTCATCATGGGTGACACTTTCCTGCTTCTTTGAAAGAAATCTTTGACTGGATACCAGACATTGTGAATTTTATCTGCTTGGGTGTTGGATTTTTTTTTTATATTCCTATAAGTATTCTTGAACTTTGTTCTAGGATATGGGCATCTTACTTGAAAATAGTTTGATCCTTGGTTCTTGATTTTAAGATGTTAAGTGAGACCAGAGCCACATTTAATCTAGATTATTTCCCACTAGTGAGGCAAGAACTTTCTGAATACACTATAAAATGCCCCATGAATTATGAGGTTTTCCAGTTTAGATTACAGGAGCAAGCACTATTTCTGACCCTGTACTAGGCATTATTCTCTTTAATTTTCTTGGATGGTTCCTTATCTAGTCTGGAAGATTTCCTCACACAAACATGCCAATCAATACTCTGCTTTATACTCAAGATGACTTTCCTCAGGGACTAGCCACATTTCATGTGCTAAAATGTGATTAATGGCCAATGTTTTAGGCAGCACAGATACGGGACATTTCTATCATTGCAGAAAGTTCTATTGGAAAGTGGTGTTCTAGATCCAGACTTGTCTGACATCAAGCCTTCACTCAGTCTGTCAGTGCTTCTCAAAATGTATTGTGCATTTAGATTAGCTAGGGATCTTGTCAAAATGCAGATTCTGATTCAGGAGATCTGGATGGTACCTAAGATTCTTCATTTCCAACAAGATCCTAGGTGATGACAACACTGTGGGTCAGCAGACCACACTTGAGTGACACTGTAAACCATAAAATACAAGTTTGCATACATTATTAAGTTGGTCTGTTTTCCCTTCATGTGGAAAAAACATACTGAAAAAAACAAAAAATAGCCTGATAGTGAGAAGAGATCACTGTGATATCTCTTAATCTTTTTTTACTTTGATACAATAGTTTCAATACCTAATTCACAACTCTGCCTTTACACACAAGTTAATTTCCTAAAGACATATTTAGGAGGATGAGTTTCATGTTTGCTGAATTTTAACGTAAACAGAACTTTTATGCTAAGAAGAGAAAAATGGTATTCAGTGGTATGATGGAGCTGACTTATACCAACTTATGAGAGTTGATTGTTAAATTTTCAGAAATTTTGGAAGCCAGTTGTTAAATACAGCCATTATTCAATATTAAATAAAAATTAAAATATAATTAATTATGTTAAAAATAAAGATATCAACTGCTCAAACTCATCACTTCCTAATTATTTTACTACTTTACTATTTTATTAGTACTACGTTATTTTACTACTTTACTATTATCTACCTCTTGAAGTTACTAGCATCTATTTTTTCAGCCCAGTGGACTGCTCCATATTGGTACTGCATATTGGTAGCTTGAAATTTACCATGGTGGAAGTATTTACACTACAGAAACAAGCAAACACTGCAAACAAGGGCTTCCCACTCTTTCCTAGAGGGCTGTTTTTTACACATTTATCAGCATACCTCTCATGGTAGTGCCTTAGGAATGATAATAAATTCACAGAGGGCTATAATTCAGTTGCCTCATCAACTATAATATTTCTCATCAATTCTTACTGCTACCTGGGGTTTGACATTTTGAAACATGGGAGGAGTATGATAAACCAAGCCTAGGCACAGATAGTTTACCCAGCAGGAAAGGTAGATTCTTAGACCCAGAGAATCTGGCACACTATTATAATCCAGCTTCTGATCCACTGCAGGAATCATGAGGCTACACGAGGTCTTGAGAAAGAGAAGCAAACAGCTTTGTTTTTAACTGGAACAGAGATCCCAGTCATTTATGTGCCAGGGGCAAAACTTACTAATGCAGGATTGTTCCTTCCATGTGCCCTTACTGCTTCTTCACTTTCCATCACCTCCAGAGAGATCAAAGAGTGTCTATGCTTTGCCATCACAGTTTCTAGATCTTTTATGATGCAGAATTGGGAGAAGAGGTAAGAGAAATAAGAACAGAAATGCAGGATATTGGGAGGAGGAAATGAGATCTAAATTGAGAACTGAATAAATTACTCATTCTAAGGGTCATTGCAGGGAGGGGGGGATTACAGGCTAAGTAAATAGAAGGCTGAGAGGTGGTATAGCTTAATCTAAGAATGAGGGGAGGCATGAGTAGAGATGTGTTTGAAGAGGTTAACAGGGTGATCATCTTAGACCTTGTTAGCCCTGTTAGAGGTTTACTCTCTCAAAGGACAACAGAGGCCATTGCAGGATTTAAAGAGAGAAGTCATAGGATTAAATTTTCATTTTTAAGAAAGATTTCAGTTGCAAAGTAGAGTATATATTGGAATGGGCTAAACCTGGAGACAGTAAAACCAGTTGGCACTGACTGTAATGTACAATATTACGGAAGTTACGGGATATTTATACCCTTGCAGGAGGTATTTATACCTTTGCAGTGGGAGTAGGTAAATCAGGCAGAAAGACAAGTTTTATATAGGCTATTGAAAAGTCATTTGAATATCTGGGGTCTTAATCTTCTCATCTTGGATACTGGCATCATACCTGGCTCTATAGAATCCTCTCTCCTTTTTATATTTATACAAGATATACTATATGCAAGATACTCTGGATAGAGTAAACTTCTAGTGTTCTAAAGAAATTTTTATTATTAAAGATTTACCCATTTTATTTTTGCAAAGTGCCTCTCTTCTAAGTTACAAAAAGCAATTTATAATATTGTTTTATAATCCTACCAGTTCCCTGTGAAGCTGGGATAAACAATCACAGTCTATTGACTCATTAACAGGATTGAGCATTCACAGACTAATTGATAAACTATCCAGAGAGGGAGCAGTCTCTCTTTTGGGGATTTTCCATGCCATCATCATTGATAAGCCAAACACATCCTCCAGGATACCTTGAAAGATTAAGATTTATGTTTTAGATCTCTAAGAATCCATAAATCAAGAGGACCAGTGAACAAACTATGATTCAGCTTCTTTGTAAAAAAGTGCTTATGTGTTTTCAGCCTGAGAATAATCACTATGGTATCAGCATAACTTGTATATGCATTTTCTGAGTATACTTTAGTTTGGAATAACTTGATCCCAATTTTCATCCATTCACACTAATCGTAATTATAGTCATACATCACATAACAACTGGGATAGTTCTGAGAAATGTGTTGTTAGAAGATTTCATCGTGCGAACATCATAGAGTATACTTGACACAAACCCAGACAGTATAGCCTCCTACACACCTAGGCTATGTGGTATAGCTTATTGCTCCTAGGCTACAAACCTGTACAGCATGTTATGGTACTGAATACTGTAGGCAATTGTAACGCAATGGTAAGTATTTGTATATCTAAACATATATAAACATAGAAAAGGTACAGTAAAATGATATTATAATCTTATGGGACCACAGTCATATATATGGTCCCTTGTTGACCAAAACATTGTAATGTGGCACATGACTGTATCACATCTAAAAATGAAAAGCAATAGAATCTCTTCTGTTGTTGTTAAAACTGTGTCTTTGTTGGTCCTACCTTCTTCTCTAGAAGAGCTATACCTAAACACTTCAACCTTTATGCACTCATAGATAAGTGATGCTGTCTGTTTTGAGAACATTCAAGTGTCTATACAGTTAAAATATTTGTAAAATTCATAAAGAAACACAAAACAATATAATCTTTCATATACAAACACACACATACAAATAGAGAGATAGATCATTCCAGAAAAAGAATAACTTTAGTGGAATATTTGTGATTCGGTCCCCCAAAAGATTAGAGGTTATTTGAAATCTAGAATTCATATCAGACTGTGAAGTTAAACTCTAGGCAAACTTTTTTGATAAAGGGAATTTAACTTGCCAGAAAGGATACCTTTCAAATTCAAAGACAACCATAAGGTTATGAACCTATGACAATTGGGGTGATGATAAGATGGCTGAAATTCATTGCAATATAATACAGGTAGTAAGGCTGGGGAGAGATGGGAGGTACATATTATAGAGAGAGTGCCCAAATGTTAGAATAACTCAAGAAGCTAAAAGAAGAGCCCCAGACACGTTGAATAGTAAATGAGGAGTACCCTCAGGAAAGTAAGTCTCTACTTACTATTAACACTGCATATAAGACCTATAACTTAAATGCTCTTATGACATTGAATGCTAAACAATTCCTTGCAGGTGAAGTGCTGCATCCAGGTTTCAGTTCTATAGCTCCATCCATTCATTTCTTCAGTAGAGCATCTTCAAGTGCTATGCGTCATACTAAGGCCAGAGATACAGAGATGAAAGACACTCAAGGGCTTTGGGGCTGAAATAGGAACAAGAAGAGGAAAAAAACAGATAGTGTGTTTGAGCAAGTTTCCATGAAATGCTAAGGGCTGGGATATAGTATAACAGTAATAAAAGTAGCTCATATTTAGTGCACACTTACATGCCAGCACTGTTCTGAACACTTTGTATGTATTAACTCATTAAATCTGCACAGCCTAAGAGGCAGGTATAATTATTACCCCCATTTTATGGAGGAGGAAACAGAAATACTGAGTTTATGTTAATTGTCTAAGGTCACACTACATTTCCCATCAAAAGCTCAGGCTGCCCCATGCACAATAAGGCCAATGTTTGATCACCTCCAAGGAAGTAATAGAGATAAACATCATCATCATCATCATTCCCATTCAGTACTTGACATGTGCCAGGCATTGTTATAAGTGATATATATATATATATATACACACACACACACATACACACTCATTGAATCTCCTCACAACAGCTTGCTCTTTTTCTTTCGTAGACTTACATAATTAATAGAATCTATTTTTTCAAGAAGTTTTAGGTTTATAGAAAAATTATGTGGAAACTACAGACAGTTCCCACATACCATTCTTTTCCTCAACCCCCCCACCACACACACACCGTTTTCCCAATTATTAATATTCTGCATTAATGTTATACTTTTGTTACAATTGATGAACAAACATTGATACATTACTATTAACTAAAGCCCATAGTTTACATTAGGGTTGACTCTGAGTTGTACAGTTCTATGGGTTTTGACAAGTGTGTAGTAACATGTATCTACCATTACAGTATCATACAGAATAGTTTCACTGCCCCTAAAATCCCCTATACTCCACCTGTTTATCCCTCCCTCCCCACATCCCCTTAGTGATTCAAGTGGTGGCCAAACTGTTGGCAACCACTGATATTTTTACCTCCTTCATAGTTTCCTTTTCCAGAATGTCATGTGGTTGAAATCATACTGTATGTAGCTTTTTCATAATGGCTTCCTTCACTTAGCAATATGCATTTAAGATTTCTCCATGTCTTTTCTCGGCTTGATAACTCATTTGTTTTTGTTGCTGAATGATATTCCATTGTATGGATGTACCGGTTTGTTTACCCATTCACCTGTTGGAGGACATCTTGGCTGCTTCCAAGTCTTGGCACTTATGAATAAAACTGTTATAAATATTTGTGTACAAGTTTTTGTGTGGACATAAATTCTCAACTCATTTGGGTAAATACCAAGGGCATGATTGCTAGATCATGTGGTAACAGTATGTTTAACTTTGTGAGAAACTGCCAAACTGTCTTACAAAGTGGCTGTACCATTTTGCATTCTCACCAGCAATGAATGAGAGTTACTATTACTCCTCATCCTTCCCAGTATTTACTGTTGTCAGTGTTTTGGATTTTCGCTATTCTAATAAGGATGTAATGGTATCTCATTGTTATTCAAGTTTGCAATTCTCTAATGATATAGGACATTGAGCATCTTTTTATATATGTGTCATCTGTCCAGACCTTTTGCCCATTTTTAATTGGATCAACAACCCCATTTTCAGATGCGGTAACTGAGACACAGAGGAGCTCAACAACTTACCCAAGGTTACACAACCGGGGTTGAGCCCAGGCATGAGGGCTCAACGTCTACACTCCTAATCACTGTCTATGTTGCCTTTGGGATATAGGTTTTAGAGTTTAAAAAAAAAAAAAACCACAGGACTCTACAGTTTTGTTGGTGTCTAACCTTTGGTAATTTATTTAATCTTTCTGAGCCTCAGTTTCTTTTTCTATAATACGAGGATAACAGGTCTCACTGTTGTCATGAGGATTAAATGAGACAGAGTAGAGGAAGTGCTGAATTTGTTCTCTGCACATAGTACCTGCCAATAAACGGTAGCTATTATTAGTCCAATGCCACATGAAAGAAAAGCCTAGAGTAGCCATAAGAATTAGCTCCTGCCTGGAAACTAAAATAGACTAGTCTGGGGCTTTACATTCTGTAGAAACTCAGACATTTTTTGGTGAGGTTTTCATGATCAGATGTCAGCTGACACTTCACTTCCTTACACCTAGTGCATATGAATGATAAAGGGGATTCTAGTTCTTAAAAGAAGAATGTAATTTTACTGTATTCAATTTCCCTTTCCTATTCATCTCACCCTCCTGCTATACCTGAAAAAAAAAAAGTCACAATTCTATTAACCTTGTAGCTAACAAAGCATGCCTGTAACCAGATGTGCCCGGCTTGCCTCCACTGAAACTGGAATGGTGGCAGAAAAGAAAAACATCAAGGCAATTGCACCTGATGTGAATGAATGACTCTCAGAGGATCCAGGGCTCCTTTGAAACCACAGGAGTTCTGTTTTGAGAGCGTCCTTAAGACCATATTCTTCAGAGAGAGAGTGTGTGTGTGCGCGTGTGCATGCGGGGGGGGGGGTAGGATTGTGGGAAAATACAGCATTATGGACGTAAGAGCTTTATCAGTAAAAGTAGAGGCAAACTGAATGAGCAGTTTCTGAAATTGTTTTCTAATGAAAGTGATCAAAAGCAAAGACTACAAGTTTAAAGAGGAAAAAAATCCCTAAACAAACCTGATCTTCAGACCACCCAATTTATTCTGATGCTGTGGCATCTTTAGAATACCTTACTTTCTGTAAATAATGACCCTTAACTAATTTGGATAACTTTTTTTCCCCACGCGAGTTAACAAAGTTGAATAATTTACCTAAATATTTGAGATCAAAATCTGAGTGCTTCCCCTTGGTGATTCAAGTTTCCAGAACTTAACTATCTTCTTCTGGCAGTAGTTAATGAGAAAGTTGCATTTAGTAAGACAATAAATTAATTATGTTTGGAAGAAACAAGCTTTTCACAAGCTCAAATTGATATTAAAACTCTGCAAAGTACCCTGATTTTTATTTTTTCAATTTTACCTTTTGATTTTTATTCACCCATTCAAACTTTTTTGAGTACTACTACAGTGGTATAGCACTGATTTAGACGCTATTAATACGAAGATGAGATCCCCATATTAAAAAAAACACACGTGCAAGGGTTGGGGAGCAGCTGTGATAGGAGAGAAAAGAAACGAACATTTTAATGAGCAGTTACTCACTGCCACTCTCATTAATATACAGTATTCTATTTCATACTCACAATAATCCCATGACATAAATGATTACTGAGAACTGAAACTATTAATAACAAAATTTCTCATCCCTCCGTTAAACAGTCCTGGACAGGACTGGACATATCTGTGTGTTAACCGATACTGAGAACAAGCAAAAATACCTAGCTACTTGCTCCTGAAGGACAAAACCGTAAGTCAACTAAAATAGGTTAATTCCAAGATTAACTACACGCTTGCCTCACTTGGGCCTACCAATCCAAACGTATTATGGCATAATTTCTGCCCAATCCCAACTAGTGTTTCTACCTTAAAATTATCTAGCCCTCAGCCTAAATCCTATAAATATCCTTCCCAACTTCTTACTTCTGAGATACTACTACATCTCTGTCAAGGTGATGCTCGCCCTTACTACAGTAAGTCTAATACACTTAGATTTGTTGTATCAATAGTTTGTTTTGGGTATTTTTTTTCTGGTGGTCTTTTGGAGAGACAACAGTCAATATTTTACAGATGAAGAAAATTGCACAAACCCATACAGCTATGATGAACTACTTTCTTGAAGAGCCAACTATTAAACCCAGCTGTAACTAACTCTGAAGTTCATATTCTATCCACTGATGTATACACTTAGGCATAAATGCTGGACTAGATAAAGGAAATACAGGCTTTTACTGTATATTCTCAGAAGTTCACAAACAAACAACTTTAAAAGAGACAACAGCATTAAAAATGGCAATCTATAAATACAAAGGAAATTCAGTTCCTTAAATCAAGTCAAAATGTATTTACTGCCATCTGCTCTTCACAGTGACACAGCAATAAAATGCATAAATAAATGAGTCACAGACCATAAAAGAGTTGTCCAAATGAATCCCATAAACAGATGAAACAAATAAGAACTGAAGTCTAAGTATTGATTGATACCAATAAGTGAAGCTTAGAATTTTCCACATGATCCTAAGAAAATCACATCAGCCTTCCTGGGTCAGTGTTCAATGTGCTATATAATCCTTGACTTTTGGGGCCTGAGCATTGAATGGCTATTGAAAATAACAAAACATCAAATAAAAATGCAAAAGTATTTCTGTTTCAGATGCATTGAAGATTCTTTGTTGACTTCAAAAAGAGACAAAGTGAACAGACTCTGTGGGACACAGAGGGAGGTAGAATTTGGTCAATAGTCCCAGTTTGATTAGTTCTAAAAGGGGTTGAGAAGAAGTGAATACCCCAAAGGCAGAGTCAGACAGAGGAAAACAATGAACTGTTTGCCATAAAATATAAGACACATTCTAGGTATACCAGCCAAGGGCTCCCAGCTCAGCAAGTGGGGTTCTAGGGTCAGTATGAGAAAGCTGGGGTCAGGGCAGGCTGGGCATTGACACTGTGCTATTAAGGAGGGTCCAAAGGGACACAGACTAGAGGGTGGTGCAGGTGATTTTCACAGCAGGGAAAGTTTCTTTCGACTCCTGGTAGGATGACAAACTGTTTCATCGCCATTGTTAATATTTGCAAATGCAAATAATAACAGCAAAAATAATAATGAACACTTTCCTGTAGCACTTGTTCTGTATCGGGCAGTATTCCAAGCACTTTACATATATTGACTTATTTAAGTTCACCCTACAAGTACCTGTGAGGGAGGCACTGTTTTTCTTATTTTATATATGAGGAAATTGAGGCACAGGGAGATTAAGTGACTTGTCCTGGTCTCACAGAAACGACAAAGCCAGGAGGAATCAATCAATCAAGTAATTAATAATGCAGTCACTTGGGATGCTCTGCCTTAGCAGGCAGAAACACATGCTATTTTTTGCTTTAATAATGTAGAAATATACTCTACTCTCAGTAGTCTGCTTCAGACCTCAGTACTGAGTACTCATCAGTATTCATACAGGTTATAGGCTTCTCCCCCTGCTGAATGGCATTTTGTGTTTATTTATCACTTGCAAGGCACACAATTTCTCACATTTTATCTGCCATTTATTTCTTATTGTATATATTTATGGGGTCTAACATAATGTTTTGATATATGTATACATCGTGGAATGATTAATTCAAGGTAATTAACAGATCCATCAGCTCACATACCTATCATTTTCCATGGTGAGATGAGATCATTTAAAATGTACTCTCTTAGCAATTTTCAAGCACACAGTACATTATTATTAACTATAATCGCCATGCTGTACAATAGATCCCCAGAACTTATTCCTCATAATTGAAACTTTATTTCCTTTGAACACCTGCCATTTCATTAGAACAATCTGGGTTGTCCTGCTTAAACTGCTCTTGGAAGTGAATTTAAGTTAGTTGGTTAATACTGATTTGTTTGGTACCAATGTTCTCAAAAGACAAATAAGAGGATTTCTTATTTCCTATTCATTTTCAGAATTGTAATTAGCCAATTTAAAGTATTATTTTAATTGCTTCTCAGCCCTTTGGCTAAGATCAAGTATAGTATCTGTTCTTATCAGTTTAATAAAGTATTACTTTTAGCTTTTTATATTTAATATAAATTTTTCATTTGGAACAACCTCAAATTTAAAGAAAAGTTGTGAGTAGAGTTCAAAGAACTTTTCTTCCTGAACCATTTGAAAATAAGTTGCCAACCTGATGATGCCCTATCACCCCCCAATACTTTAGCATGTATTTCCTTCAAACATGAGCATACTCCTACAGATCCACAATGCAATCATCAAAATCAGAAAATTAACACTGATATTACACTACAATTTTGTCCTGAGACCCTAATTGTCCCATTAATGTCCTTTATAGGTCCAGTTCAGAATCACATATTGCATTTAGTTGTCCTAGCTGTAGTCTTCTTTAGCCTAGAACAGATCATCAATCTTTCCTTGACTTTCATGGCCTTGACACATTTGAAAATTATAGGCCAGTTACATTATAGAATCTATCTTAATTTGGAGTTGTCTGACATTTTCTTATGATTAAATTCAGGTTATGCATCTTTGGCAGAAATATTATAGAAGCAACACTGTGTTCTTCTCATTGTAGTCTATCAGGTGGTACATTTTGATTGGTTCCTTTACTGATAATATCAGCTTTAATCATCTGATTAAGGTGGTATCTGCCAGGCCCCCCCACTATAAACCTACTCTTCTTCTCTTTGTAACAGATAAATATTTTGTATTGAGGCACTTTGAAACGACATACATAACTCATTCTTCCTATGATCCTATAATTCCTAGAGCACTCTCTTGCTCTCTCACTAAACAAGATGTTCCAAAAGTTTTAGCCCAGTCAAACTATCTCTAGAAACCCCTGGTTCTTTTTAGGAGAAAATGACATTTAAAACCCTGGGTGAAAGGTATGCTCATTTGTTATTGGGAAGTTGCTACTGCAAGGCCATCTCTCCCTGTCTCTCTCTTTCTCTCTCTCTCTCTCACCCATCTATATTTAGTTCTATATTTATTTATCTTTTTGAGTTAATTTATTATATTTACTGAAAGCCATGAGTTCACATAGATACAACCAATTCCAATCTAACACCATAGCATTCATTTTCATTCTCTCCCTTCCCATTAGACAGTGAAAATCTTGACTTCCCTTTTTCTTGACATCTTTACTTTTTTACCAGTCCCCCTGTTTGTAATCAGTCTCCCATTATTGCTGCCACATCTCCCCTGCCTAGAGGCCTTCTTTATCCTGCCAGGCTCTGAAAACTCATGCCAGGCTGCCCCTACACACCTGGTGCCCTTTCCACCCTGCTTGGGCTCTGGCACCCACACTGGGCTGCCCCCACACAGGGGATGGCCTCTTCCTCCCACTTGGGCTCTGACTCACCACATGGGGTTGACTCTTGCAAGGATGCTCCTCACACAGTGCTTGGGATCTCGTTCCCCCTCCAGGTCATCCTCCATGCGATGTAAAGCCCACCTTGTTCTGTTTTACCTCCTGACTTTACCACTGAACTTTTCAGAAAGGGGAAGTGAAAGAGAAGGACAAAGGAAGCCAATTGATAGATTTGCAAATACCATTTAAAAACATGGAAATTGTTCAGAAGAAAAAGAAATCACCAGAAACTTCTGTTTCAAACTGCTAGAAAAAGATTTTCAATAAATCAAAGCACTATTTGTTTTTAAAAACGAAAACAGTTCTAACCATAAAGAAAATGTTTATTTCCCATGAAGACCCTATATGAACCAATAAACAAAAATGCATTAATCACATACTACTTTGTGGAACTTCCCCTAACATTTGTATGGCCCAGAGCAAGAATACAAATGGAGACCCACATACCAATAAAGAAAATACTTAAAAATTATAAATAACATTAATAAACTTTCAAATAAAATATACTCTAACTTCTTACCCTGACAAATTACCTTTTATAACAATAAAATTTAAAAATGGGTAAAACTATATCTTTTATATGATCACAAGTCAGCTAAATATCAAAGACAATTGAATTTAATTACAATTGCACATGGCTGGGTGTTCTGTTGATCAACTGGTGACTCTTGGATGAGTAACAAAACAGAGGCATACATAATTCATTAATTACATTTATTCCACAAGATTTACTTCTCTTGCTTTCATTTTACCAAAATCACTAACTATGTGGTCATAATCAAGATTTTCACATAATTTGCTTCTACTATAAGTAATTCCAAATTAGATAACGTTTCTTTTTTTGTGTGTGTGAATTTTATTTTTATTGGGGCCAAATTAGATAACTTTTCTTGAGCCACAGAAATCCCTCTGTAAGTTGTTTTTCCTATTTTTACTAATTTCAATTTGGAGAAATTTCACTGAGATAACAGCAACTGAAATAAAGTCCCTAAAGCAATAGTTAGATTCAGAAATAAATCATGAATTTTTATGTATCATGTCCATGCATTGTAACAAAGCTGCATATGATAAATCATTAGAATTGCTAAAATATTAGAGAATATTTCCATTTCATTATATAATATAATTTTAATCTCATCATATAATATTACAGAATATTTTCATTTTATCTTTTAAATCAATGTCTACATCCAAGCTTTTATGTGAAGAATCAGTATCATGCTTCACATTATGTCTAGACCCACACATAGATAAGTTTAAGAGGAATATGAATCATTTAACATTGCAAAATGTTTCCCAGATGCCATGTGCAATTCTTGAGAGTAAGCAAGAAAATGGATGATGGGCAATATTGAAATATAATTCATTATGCAAAAATGTATTGTATTCATATTATCTGAGAGGAAAGAATTGACAAGTTAATTAATTTGTTTTTTCTCTTACCTAAGCACTTGTATTGCTCAAATCCTTCCCTCAGAAATGTTTGTTTTTGAAGTTGGCAGTGGTCCAACCTAAAACCTTCACAGCACTCAGACACAGCCACCTTTTATTTTGAGACCATCGGGCAAGAGATGAAGAGGTGAATGCTGTTAGTCTTGAGAGCAGCTGTTTTATTATGGATCATGTTGTTCCACAGCTGAGACCATAGCACAAGTGACACCCTGTCCGTGGGTCCCTTAATAAATGTATATTTTTGTGTTTGTGATAAATGGAGCCCTCTGAGGCATAAGGCCCAAGGCAAAGACCGCTTTGCTGGGGTTTAAGGATTCTAATGTTATACTGCTTTACACTGCATTAAGTGCTGTGAGAAATAAAAGATGAAGTTATAAGACACAGCATGTTTCTTCATGCAAGTTTGAAATTTAAATAGGGAGGGGGGATCCATAAAGGAAACAAACACAATAAGACAGGAAGTTGCCCAAATGTCCAGAGATATGAGACCCTCAGTACTTACCCACAATATCCCCAAGAGTCCCAGACTGCCCCAAGGGCAGGGACAGTTTCAATAGCCTTGTAGCCTTGCAAAGCACCTGGCGCAAAATCAATGTACAATAAATGCTGAGGATGACAGAAAGGAGCATATGGACCCTGAATTGATGAACTCAAACTTCTGATGCCTTAAAATAAGTTCTGTCCCCATTTGCCCTCTACTTCTTTCTCTTTCTCCCCTGCCTGCCCACAGGTGTATCCCTCTTATCCCTTCTTGTCCTTCACAGGCACACTCTTAGAAGTTAACTTTATCCACTCTCTTAGGTTCAAGACACCAATGCATATTTGATATTTTTCCTCCCATTTGAATTTCTTTTAATTAGTATTAATATTTACCATGGGAATGTTGTACATACTCATATACACATTCAACTGACATTAGGGATGTTTTTCCTACACATCCTATGTGATATCATTTCTCTTAATAAGTTTCCGACAAGGAAGTGGGTCACAGTCATCTCTTTTACAACACAGTAACATTTTTGAGGTGACTTTCTGGGCACATTAAAAACAGGAAGTCAATCGTGCTCAGTAATGAAGAGAAAGAAACAGCTAATGTGAAATGAACCCAAATTGTTATTCATCTGTTTTGGAACAGAGAGATGTACTGTATATGCACAACCATTCCCAGGCATGCTCTAATTCACCCTCTTAAATGCCTGATATTCTATCCTATCTTGGTTTAGCTCTGCTAGCTTTAATTATGATCAAATGTTGAGAGTCAAGAAATAATCCAGATATCTGTCAAGCACCCACAAAGTTCACAGTACCATATGAGGTCCTCTGAACACAGTGTACAGAAGAGCCAGTTCTCTTCTTATGAAGTTCATATTCTAAGAAGAAAGGAAGTAGGAACATGCAATTACAGTAACTACAAAATGAATAGGTCAAAGACTGCATTGGCAAATTACAGAACGGGTTGAATAAATTCAAGTCCTACCTAAACACTGGTTTGCACAAAAGCACACAGAAAAGGAAAGAAAGAAGCCAACTGAGAGCATAATACATCCAATTTAATTTTTTTAATTGAGGTAAAATTTACTCACAGTGAAATGCATAGATCTTAAGTATACAATCCAATGTGTTTTAACAAACATACATACACTTAACGATATATCAATCATGATATAGAATAGTTCCATCACCCCAGAAAGTTCACTAACATCTGTAGGATCTATATAGTGATATCCCTCTTTCATTCCTGATTTAGTAATCTGTGTTTTGTCTCCTTTTTCCTTGGTCAGTCAACTTTATTATTCCTTTCAAAACACCAACTTTTAACTGTTAGTTATTCTCCATTGTTTGTACATTTTCTATTTTATTGATGTCTACTCTTTATTATTTTTTATTGTACTTTTTTTGGCTTTAATTTGCTCCTGTTTTTCTAGCTTCTTAAGTTAGAAAGTGAGATAATTGATTTAAGACCTTTCCCATTTTCTATCATAAGCATTTTTTAAAAATTACCATGTAAACATTTTCCCATAACATTTGATGTGTTATTTTTTTTATCACTCGGCTTGAAATATTTTCTAATTTCCTTTGTGATTTTTTTTTTGACACATGGGTTATACAGAAGTGTGTTGTTTAATTATCTGGCAATGTTTTTAGGTATTTCATTTGTAATTTATTTCTAATTTAATTCTACTGTGTTTTGAGAATATACTTTGTAATATTTCAACGTTTTGAAATGTATTGAGAATTATTTTAGGACCCAGCATATGGTCTAACTTGTCAACCATTCCATATTCAGTTCAAAAGAATACATATTCTGTAGTTGTTGGATAAAATATTCTACAAATTTTAATCAGGTGAAATTGGTTGACCTATCCTTTATACCCTTATTAATTTTTGTCTACTAGTTTTATCCACTAGTTGTAGCAATTACTGAGAGAGAGGTGCTAAAAACTGTGGATTTGTATATTTCTCCTGTTTGTTCTGTCAGATTTACCTCATGTATGTTGAAGTCTTATTACTAGGTTTATAGACATTTAGGTTTTAATGTCTTCCTGCTGAATTAATCCTTTCATCATAATAAAATATTCCTCTTTATCTCTGGTGATAGCCCTTGTCTTAAAGTCTACTTTGTTCTATTTTAGTAAAGTCACAGCTGCTTTATTATGCTTACTGCCTGCCTGGTATATCTTTTCCCATCCTTTTGCTTTAAACTTACCTGTGTGTTAATGTTTTAAGTGCATTCTCTTGGGTCTTTTTTAATCCAATCTGGCAATCTTTGCCTTTTAATGGAAGTGTTTAATCCATTTACAGAGAATGTAATTATTGATATTATTGAGACTAGTTTACCATCTTGCTTTTATAATAGTTTTATATATGTCCCATCTGTTATTTCCTCTCCTCAAACTTTTTCTTTTTCTTTTGGCTTAATCAAGTATTTTTAACACTACATTTCAATTCTTCTATTGATTTTTTTAGATACACATCTTTGAATTATTTTCAGTGGTTGTTCTAGGGGTTATAATATGAACCTTGGACTTAATACAGTCTAATTAGGGTTAATATTGTACAAATAAAATGTAAGGCAGTACAATTTCATTCCTATCCCTTCATATTTTGTGCCATTTTTGTGATATACTTTATTGCTATGTATGTTATAAATCTCACTATGTAATGTTACTATTTTTGCTTTAAATAATATTTTTAAGAAATTAAGCAGTCGAATGTGTATAATTGGAATTTCAGAGAGAAAAGAGATTGAATGGAGCAGAAAATACATTTGAAGAGACAATTGACAAAAACTTCACAAATTTTGTGAAAAATATATACAGGTTGAGCATTCCAAATTCAAAAATCCAAACTCCAAAATGCTCCAAAATCCAAATCTTTTTAAGTACTGACATAATGCTTAAATGAAATGCTCACTGGAGTATTTTGGATTTCAGATTTTTGGATTTAGGATGCTCAACTGGTAAGTATAATGCAAATTCTCCAAAATCCAAAAACACACAAAATCCAAAACACTTTTGTCCCAAGCATTTCTGATAAGGATACTCAACCTGTACTTAAACATGTATTTATCTAAGCTTAGGATTCACTAAAAATACACATACATACACACACCAAGTACATCAGAGTCAAATGGCTAAAAAGCAAAAATAAACAAAATTCTTAAGGCAGCCTGAGAAAAAGAGACATATTACATACAGGGGAATAATGATAAGAAAGACAGCTAAATTCTCATTAGAAACAATGGAGGCCAGAAGATATTGAACACCTCTTAAAATACTGAAAAGAAATAAGAAAAGGCTACTAGCACGGAATTATAAATGCATCAAAAATGTGTTTCAAAAATAAGAGTGAAAGTCTGGTTTCCCATACTTATGGTGTGACGTATTCAAGCAAATTGCTCCACCGAAACAACTATGAAATCTGAACAAAATATTTTTTAAAAGACAACTACTTAAAGGTATTCAAAAGTGACCAGAAGCAGGCAGAAACCAGAGGCAAGTTTACACATGAAAATCCATATCTGAAACGGTAGGAATTGTGAATTTTTGATGGTTTTGCCTTAGGATTTTCCCCCAAACTCCTATCTCCAGAAGTAAAAACCCAAAACTTTGCCAACTCTGTGTGACAGAGAACAGAGTTCCCTGAAAGAGCAGCTGGAAATTTACAAGCCTAGAAGTATAAGAGTGTCAAAATATTAGTACAAATCTTCCCATATTCCTGGTCAACCATTATGAATGCATGGGAGATACTGATGGGACAATAACAGTTTAGTCCAAGCAAGTTAACTGCCTATTAAAATAACAGATCAAAATCATCAGAAGAACATAAAAGTATCCATTGTTACTATCATACAATAGATCACCTACAATATTCCATTTTCAATCAAAAATTACCCGCCATGCAAAGAACCAGGAAAGCATGACCCATACTTGGAATGAAAGGAAGTCAATTGACAGTGACTCCAAGTGGACCCAGATGTTGTACACAGAAGTCAAAGATTTTAAAGCAGCTATGATAAAGAATTAAAATAAAATGTGTTCAAAGAATTAAAGGAAAATGTAGTCTCAATGTATAAACACATAGAGAATATCAACAGACAAGTGGAAATTATTTTTTAAAAAAAAAAATGTAAATTCTAGAGTGAAAAGTAAAATGATAGAAATAAAAAGTTTACCAGATGGACTCAATATCACATTTGTGATGGCAGAATAAAGGAGCAGTGAACTGAAAAGAGATCAAAAGAAATTATCCAACATGAAGAACAAAGAGAAAAAATATTGAACCCTTTCAGAAACCTGTGGACAAGTAACTGAAGTCCTAGAATAAGAGAAGAGAGAATGGGGCAGAAAAAGTATTTGATGAATAATGACTGAAAATCTCCCAAATTTGGTGGAAAATATCAACTTACAGATCCAATAAGCTCAACAAACCCCAAGCAGGATGAATACAAAGAAAATCACAGCTAGTTCGCACACCAGCGTCAAACTGCTAAAATCAAAAATAAAGAAACATCCTAAAACCATATATTTTGTCTTGTTTTCTTATTGTATATGGTAAGAGGACAAATCCAAGATCAATTACTTCAGGAGTGGTTGGAAGGAAAAGCCCCATTCATTCCTTTTAAGTCTGGTTCTCACAAAACCAGCTGATTAACTTGCACTCATTCTATCTTTATTTCTGTTATGCTCTATGAGCACCATCACTTACTTTTAGGGTTGCTCTAAACATCCCATGACTACTACTCCTTTCCATATTAGTCAGCTCAGGCTGCTATAACAAAATACCATAGACTGGGTGGCTTAAACAACAGATACTTATTTCTCACAGTTCTGGAGGCTGGGGAAGTCCAAGATCAATGTGCTGGCAGATTTACTTCCTGGTGAGGTCCCTCTTCCTGACTTACAGATGCCTGCCTTCTTGCTATGTCCTCACAATGGTGGCACACTCTGCTCTCTCTCCTTCTTCTTAAAAGGACACTAATTCCATCATGAGAGCACCATCCTCATGATCTAATCTAAACCTAATTAACTCCCAAAGGCCCCACTTCCAAATATCATCACATTGAAGAACATAAGAGCATCCAGTGTTGCGGGTTAAGGCTGCAACACTAGCATGGGGGGCGGGGGGAGACAAATATTTAGTCCATAACACTACCATTGGTCCTCTTAACACAACAAAAACAATCTGAATTTTCTGTAACTTTCCGTAGAGTTTTGGTTAAGCCCTTAGCATTAAAATAAAAATTTAAAAATCCTTAGACTTCTCCAAAGGTAAAACAAACTTTGAGAAATAAGATGCATTTAAGGGCTTGAGTTTAGAAGAATGATGGAAGAAACTTTTAACCCAGTGCTTTTAAACAGTTGTCAACATTCCAGAATGGTTCCTCATTTTAACCTTTCCTTCCCTTCTGTTATCTCTTTCTGAGTCACTGCCTTGGGGTTCGAATAAGAATACAATTTAACATATTGTTAAAACAATCATAGGAGGAGAGAGACAAAACATTCTGCTTCCTCCCACCCTTTTTGAACCCTCAGGTGATAGGCTGTATTATCATCTTTTTAACCAGTAAGTATCATAGACATGGCACTTACCAGTCTGCTCTTCCCTTAGTTAGAAGAAAAGACTATTCTCTTAGCAAGGACCAAATGCTAGTACAAAATAGATTTACTTAACTGGATTCATCCTTTTATTTCCAAAACTGATTTAATTGTGGTAGCCTAAACTGACACTAGAACAAAATTGAAACAATCCAAATCTGAAAATAAATTGCAGCCATTTACTGAACTTGAGTACTACATTTTAGCTGAACTCCAAATAAATTTAAAGGGTTTTAAGAGTACTTTACCAGTTCAAATTGGAAGTGAATGTGCAGCTGTTTTTATGCAACTACTGAGTAGATTTGGACCCAAAAATATTTAGGTTGTTTACCTAACATGAAGTAATATTCGTTCGGTTGAGTTTCTTTTCCTTGGTAAGTGAAGGCAGTGTTTTTACCTTGGATATTATATAGACTATCTCTAGGAAGACTGGAAGTTTTGTTTTTGTTTTTTAAATAAATTACCACCTTTAAGATAATGACAAATGGCATGCTATGAGGGAAGAATAATGGATGGAAAAATTGAGAGAGAGAAAGGGCCATGGTGGGACTCCTTCAGTCTAGCCGTAGGAGGATGGCATTCCCCCAGACCTGAGGCTGCATATTTCAACAGGACCAGACTTTGGTCTGAGTTTGGTGACTTTTGTTTTCATTTGTAATTCTAATCACATTTTTATTTGTTCTGCACTTTCTTCCTGGCACTTCCTAATTATTGACACAAGGGACAAATTGGTCAAACTTGTAGCTAAAATTGGGATGCCTTGTACCTGACAGGACTTTGTGTTTACCTTTTACAGCCTAGAGTAAGAAACACCATCCAAGATCAGGCAAATGAGATATTTAGGATGCAATGGGTGGTGATGGAATTTTCCAACCCTGGAAATGGGCAAGAGGACAAGAAACATGTATTCTTGTACTTTTAGTTTAGGTCCATTTATTTTTCTCAGCACATCCTACCCATGTGAAATATGAGGGGAAAATTACTTTACCTTGGATCTCTGTAAATTTCAAGCTTCTTTGGCTATAATAACAAGAAATTTTGAAAACTGGTCCAGATTGTTAACTGTCTATCAATCTGATTTTGCTCCCTATGTTGAGACAAGCTTGACAAGCTTGTCAGAGGACTTATAGCCTACTTGGTTTGCCTCCCCTTTCTCTCTACAGAGTTCCCTTCCTGCATATCCAAGGGTTTGAAACTTTTCCATCTCTCCTCACCCCCCAAATTTGGGACATTATTTTTTTCCCCTGTCTCCTTAGCAAGGGTATGGAGAGAAGGCTTCTCTCTTCCTCTTGTTCCAAGGGGTTTGATCCTGCGCTTGTTAGGCTGAACTTAAGGCTAGTGGGAAGTTCCATGGGAACTTTGCCTTTAATACCCCCTTCCCCTTTGAGGGCCCACCCAAACCAGCCCATAAAACCCCCAGAAGCCTGCCCTTTTGGGGCTGACGCCATTTTTGGCCTCAGCCCATCTGTACGCAGACGTTAAAATAAACTTTCTTTTCCTTCATCTCGGCCTCGTGTGTTCCTCCCTCAGCGTTTCTAACAGTGCTCACCTGGAAGATAAAGCAGGCTCGAAGCCTGGCTATTAAGTATAAAAGTATAAAAGGAACCAACCAATTTTTTAAAAATTACACTCAGGAAATTATTTCATACCTGTATCTAGGGTGTGTGTTTCCAGGTTCATTGAGCCAATACCTGGATATCTAAGGGAAAATTTGCATTTTTAGGTTAGGGAATAGTGTTTCTTGTTATATGGAGGTTTTTCAACCCTATCAGAAAACCTTCTGCATGGAAGTCAGAATTTCTATGAACTGGTAAATTTCACTTACAAAGTAAATTCTCCCTAACAACTATATAGATAGGTTATTGCTAGAATGAGGTCCATGTGTTTCATGGCTACTGATAAAATCTGAGTCTACACAGCTAAACAACATGGAGGGCATGGCAATCATTTGTTGTTTATCATGGTGACTTGGGGACAATATAAACAGCTAGTATGAATCCTTCAGGACAGCTAAAAGGCCCATAATAATCACAAATTTAATTCTTTTCATTTTGTGAGAAATCATCTGTTTATCTGTATAGGAGAGGGGAAGCTGGAAAAAGTCTACAAAACTGTTTTTATCCAGTGATTTCCAAGCCTGGGTAATTATAAAAATTATCTGAGAGTTTGTGAAAATGGCGATTTCTAAGCTCCACCTCAAAAAAGCAGTAGGGTTTTGATATTTATGTCATTTTTAAAAGCTCCCTGGCTGATCAGTGATCAGCTAGGTTTTTGGGATCCACTGTTTTCATTATTTTCTTACATAGAATAAAATAATTATTAAATGAAATTGGCATGATAATATGCCAAGTTGTAACTGAGTATCTACATAACTCAGTGATTTTGCATAATGACCAAAATGATGTTGGCAAAGTCAGAAAGTGTTACTTAAGTTATTTACAGATTCATGGCTGTGTACAAAGCTAGCCTGACTCTGGAGGGCTTTCTCTGCTTAGACTGCCCTTCCCTGTCCCCACCATCCCTTTCATCTGAAAAAATTACTTTTTGTTCCCCAATAAAATATCTTTATTGTCATTTGTTAGCTCGTACAAACATTATATGCATGACAAAAAAAATTAAACAACACATAAAGTAAAAGGAACAAAATGTATAAATGACTTCAAACTCTACCATGTTCAGATAACTCTCATTCATTTGGAGCCTATCCGTTCATAAAACTCTTTATGAGTACATAGAAATGCATGACTCTAAATATATATTCATATAACTTTCATAGATTAGATTATTAATCAGAAATATTAACTTCCTCCCCTACCCCCCACATCCATGAGTAGAGTGTACTTCCCCACCCAATGACTTTATCACTTGGCTTTGGCCAATGAGTAAGGAGAAAGGACAATGTGCTAGTTTCAAGTCTAGGTCATAGATGTCTCTCATGTTTCAACTTTACCTCTTGAGCTTCTGCCATTCCATGAGAACAGCCTGCCAAGACGCCTGCTGATCCCACGAAGAGGATGAAAACCACATCCAGCAAAGCATTCCCTGCCAGCTCAGCCAAGCCACGGATGTGGAAGCTAAATGAATGCTTATTACTCTATGGCACTGAGAGTTTGTTACATAATAGCTAAGCAATGAAAAAATATTTTAAAAATAATAAATTGCATTATATTACCCATGCATACATGGTTATGGTATATGAACACCATATTTTCGCAAGTTCTTATTGTTGATTTTTGTTTATTTGCTTACTACATCTTTCCCACTCTCCTATCCTACACCCCCCTTCAATCCCCATGTAGCCAGTGTTACCAATCTATATCGTATCCTTCTATACCTTTCTCCATATTCACATAACTACATACAAACATACAAATATGTACTTGAAGGAGGGTCATCATTGTTTCTTTTACAAAAATGGAACAATGTTACAACTATGATATGTCACAAAGAAGAAATGCAGTCAGATACATATACATATATGTGTACATATGCATGTATCTACATATGATATATATGCATGAATATATACTTACATATATGTATATGCACATACATATATATGTATATACATACATGTGGCAGAGGGATGTAAATCTGTCTTAGGGTCAGAAAAGGCTTTCTTTTTCCTAAGTGATATTTTAGCTAAGCCATAAGGATGGTGTTATGGGATGAACTGCGTCACCCCCAAAATTTATTAAGTTGAGATTTTAACCCCCATTAACTCTAAATGTGACTGTTTTTGGAGATAAAGTCTTTAAAGAAGTAATTAACTTAAAATGAGGTCATTAAGGTGGTCCCTAATCCAAAATGACTGGTGTCCTTAGAAAAACCGAAAATTTGGACACAGAAGAGAGAGAGAGACCACATGAAGACACAGGGAGAAGACAGCCAACTATAAGCCAATGAGACAAATCTCAGAGGAAACCAACCTGTCGACATCTTGATTTCAGACTCCTAGCCTCTAGAATTGTGAGAAAATAAATTTCTGTTGTTTAAGCCACCTAGTCTGTGGAACTTTGTTACAGCAGGCCTAACAGACTAATATAGATGGACAGGTGTTCCCCATTACAGGAAGATAGAGAAAGGGTACTTACACATTGCTGGTGGAAATGTGAATTTTAACAGCCTTTTTGGAGAACAATTTGGCGATAGCTATTAAAAATTTGTTTCCAACTCTTTTGCCACTATAGTGCAATTAAAAAAACACTTACACACTTACCCTCACTTACTCAATGGGCTCTTATTTCAACAGACAGATTCCCAGGAGAGGAACTGCTGGCTTGAGATCATTTTTTAAAAAAATGCTTTTCTTATGGCTTCCCCAGAATCATATTGTTCCTATGATTACACTATAAAATTGCTGATCTCAGAATATTTCATTTTCTAAAACTCAAGCAGTACATTAAGTATGAAAATAAGTTAGGAAAGTCACCCTCAACAAAATAAAAGGTAGTAAAATTCTGTAACTATGCAGATTGTATTAGTTTTCTATTGCCACCTAAAAAATTATACAAATTTAAGAGCTGAAAACAAGGCACATTTATTATTTCACAGTTTCTGTGGGTCTGGAATTTAGGAAGGGCTAAGCTAGGTCCTCTGCAAAGCTGCAATCAAGGTGTCAGCTGAGCTGTGTTCTCATCTGGAGGCTCAACTGAGGAAAAATATGCTTCCAAGTTCATTCAGGTGGTTGGCAGAATTCATTTCTTTGGGCTTGTAAGAGGGTCCAGCTTCTTTCTGGCTGGACGTTGGCTGGAGGCAGAAGGTCACCTGTAGTTCCTTGTCAGGTAGATCTCCCCAATATTGCTATTTACTTCACCAAGCCAGGGAGGAGAGTATGTAAAGTTAGTCTATTATAATAGCAAGACAGTCTTACATAACATAATATAATCACAAGTAAGTCCCAAGTCCTATCTACTCTCAAGGGAAGGGGATTACACAAAGGCATAAACACTAGAAGGCAGAGATCATGGGGGCCACCTTCCAATCTGTCTGACACACAGATTTGAAAACATTCCTTGTCTGTGAATTAAAATATATACTTATTTTTCTTGATATTCCACTAATCAAATTTATCAATGTGCTTGACTTCTCAAAACAAGTCAGTAAAGATAGCTGGTGTTCCTTGCTGCCTTCCTTGGCTTTCTATGACTTGATGTTTCTTTCACTTACTTTGTTACAATTAAATTGAAATCAATAAATATGTTGAATACCTTCTAAGCAGCAGTCTTTTCAGAAGTTGTGAAAGACTTAACCACTTCCATTTTTTGAGGCTACCAAAAAATTTGAAGAAATGAGTAATAAGGGTTACAACATTGTTACATATTTTAAATGGACACGTTAGAACTGAAAAAATACAGTATCTGAAATTTAAAAATCACTGGATGGACTTTATAGCCGAACAAAGTTAAGAGAGGAAAGCATCGGTTAGCTTCAAGTTAGATCAATAGAAATTATCCAATCTGAAAAACATATGAAAATTTTTTGAAAAAATTAACAGAGCAGTAGGACCTGAGGAACCATATCAAAAGGACTGACAATAAAGGCAATTGGAGTCCCAGAAGGAAAGAAGAGAGAGAATGTAGTAGAAAAAAATATGTGAGGAAATGATGGCAACAAAACCTCCCAAATTTGATGAAAGACATAAATTTACAGATTCAAGAAACCCCAATCAGGATAAATACAAGCCAAACCATGTTTACACATACCATAGTCAAAGTACTTGGGATAGAAGGTTTCTGACATGGCGCCCGTTGGCCCAACCTCCTGGTATGCATGTCTTTGTGTAAGTCCCTTCCCTCGGGTGTGGGCTGAACCCAGTGACTTGCTTCTAATGAATAGAATACAACAAAACTGATGGGATATCACCTCCACTATTAGGTTACAAAATTGTGACTTAATTTTGGCTAGCTCATGTGTGATCTCTCTCTCTCTCTCATTCCCCCCCATCCCCTTGCTCTCATGAAGCAAGCTGCCACATTGTGAGACACTGTATGGAGAGAACCATGTGTCCAGGAGCTGAGGGAGGCCTCTGGCCAATAGCTTATGAGAAACTGAGACCTCAGGCCAACAGTCCACAAGGAACAGAATGACGGCAATAACTACATGAATGGACTATACGCAGATTCTTCATAGTCAAGCCTGAGAAAACTATAGCCTTGTGAGGGACTCAAAGTCAGAGGACCCAGAAAGCTGTGCCCAGATTCTTGACCCACAGAAATTATGAGATAATAAATGTTTATTGTTTTAGCTGCTAAGTTTTAAAGCAATTTGTTACACAGCAATAAATAACCAATACACTGCTGAAACCCAAAAATAAAGAGGAAATTGTGAAACCAGCCAGAAAAAAGCAATACATTACATATTATGGGAAATATTATTCAATGACTTTGGACTTTTCTTTTTCTTTTTTTTTGTTGAGTCAAATATATTTAGAGTAGCATTATTTATATTAATTTTTTTAAAAACCTGGACACAACCCAAGTACTCAACAAAAGAGGAACAACAAAATGGGATACTATACAGCTACCAGTAATGACAAATTGTACCCTTAACTTTTTCAAAGCTTAGAAACGATTCAGGAGTGGAGTAAACAGCAAGAAGTAATATTTATAAGGTGACTTTTCTGTCCAGTCACCTCAATTAATAATTCAAAGCCATCTTGTGTATGTTTACCTGATGAAAATAATGTGAATGCCTTGGGCAAAAACATGGTGTTTCTGAAAACAGCATGCAGTGCTTCGCTGAGTACTCCATCAGGCCTAATCACAACTCTGTTATTCCCCTTCATGGCTTTCAGATTTGCAACATCATGAATGCGCCTGCGGAGGACTTTTTAACTTTGGACTTTTCATCAGAAGTTATGGGGCCAGGAGACAGTGAGCAATATTTTTCAAGTGCTTAAAGATGAAACTATCAATTCAGCATTCCATACTTAGCCAAAATATCCTATAAGAATAAAAAAAGACTAAATAAGTTTTTAAATAAAGGAAAACTAAGAGAATTCATTACTATCAGATGTGTACTACAAGAAATGCTAAAGGGAGTTCATCAGATTGAACAGAAATGACACCAAATGGAAATTCTTCTTTAGGAATGAATTTAGATCTTGGGAATGGTAAATATCTGAATAAACATATATGACTATTTTTCCTTTTATTTGAAATGAATGGGATTGTTTAAAGCAAAAGTTATAACATTATCTTTTGAAGTTTATAATGTTTGTAGAGGTAATATATTTAATATATGATAACAGTAGCACAAAATGGCAGGTAGAATGTTAAGTAGACCTACACAAATGAAGATTTAGATATTTTACATAACATGATATACTAACTCCAGATAGACTGAAAAGTTTGTTTACCACCACATACTTACGTATATTACAATCTCTGGAGTGAACAATTGGAAATTAATACAAAAAATATAGCCAAAAAGCCAATAAAGAAATAAAAATAGAATTCAAAAAAATATAGAAGTAATCCAAAGAGGGTAGAAAATGAGGAAACAGCAAAACAAACAAACAAACAAAAACAGAAAGATAAACAGAAAACAAGTAATAAACAGCAGACCTAAATCAAACCATAATAATCATTACATTAATTGTTAACAGACTAAGTGCTCACAAAAAGAGGAGGGGAGGAATTATTAGAATAGATTTTAAAAAGCAAGACGACTCAGAAATGTATTTAAAATAATGCTTGTTAAGTTTTATCCAACATTCCTAGGTGTTTTTAGCTGAAAGATTTTCAGGTTTACTATTTTTCAGGTACCAGAAATCCCGAAGTCCTCTTTTACTCTCACATTACTTGGAAGGGGAAACAAAACAACAAAGAGTGATATGTACCAACTCATTCCCCAAATTCTACCCCTGGTTGGTGGTTAGCCTTAAATGATAGAAGAAAAGGAAGTTTCGAGGAAAATGAGGTCCTGGTCATCTAGATCTGTTGGTGACTACCAAGAGTTTATATCTTAAATTATCTTTTTTCCTCTTGTTTCTCATTCAACAAATATTTTTTTAATGCCATTGGGCCAGGCACTGTGCCATAAATTGGAAATATGGAAAAGAACAAAATATATATAGTCCCTGCTGTCAAGAAGCAGTCCAATCCAGTAAACAAACATTTAAAAATTACTCAAATAATTATTTGATAACCATACGACAAATGTTAGGTACAAATTTCCATGAGAGCCAGGCAACAGAGCCAGACAGCTGAGTTCCCAAGCCTCAGCCATTGGATCCACTCAATTACCTTGGAAAACCAAAAAGAAAACTCAGTGGGTAGCAAAATATCTCATTCCCCCATGCTATCATCATGTCTTCTGCACTGGGCTGAGTTTATTCATAGAAATTTCCATGTTTTAGGAATCAATAACTACACACCACTCTGTTCCTATCTGAACAGAAGAGTCTAATGCTACAGCATATGCTCCTTACCCGGAATACAGGAGCTATGGGTCCACCGATATGAATTTTGGCCATCCTCTACATACTTTTAGTGTACCGTAAACCTACGGTACTCTTATGGAAGAAATAAGGTGGTACATGTGCACCAATTAGAGTCCAGTTCAAAAGAGAGAAACTACACAAATTATTTCAAAGAGAGAGTTTAACAGAAAGAATTGTTAATCATTTGTAGAGAACTGAAAATGCAAACATGGAAGCTAAAGTATCACAAAGATAGCAACTGCAGGAAGCAAGTACTGCTCTTAGGGCTGGGGGAACAACAGGAAGATGTTGAAACTATTAAAGTGTAGAGATTTGGAACAGGAGCCCTATAGAGTGGGACTTAGTCCTTTGAGGAAGAACAGTGATCAGCTTGCGCTAGTATCTCTGAGCAGGTGCAGTAAGGCTGATACTCATAATATGAAATAACTGCAAATAGAAACCAGATGGTGTAACAGCAATCAACTTTCACTGTCAAGATGAAGGATCATTGCTGTGATGACAGTGACAGTTATGAAGAAGGAGAAAGTCCCTTTTCCTCCAGACTTCTAGTCTCCCTGTATCATCCCCTATTATCAAAGCCTAACGGGGAGTATCTGACAAAGCAAAAAATGTGGTTTGCACAGTCAAACAAGGCAAAGCAGAGAACAGAATGATGGGTTTGGAGCATAAATTAGTTAATAACTGTCACAATGTGAAAGAGCAAATCAAACTACAGAACTAAAGATAGCGAGAATTTGAGAAGCCAAGAGTGGACCGACCACCTCACTGAAGGTGAAAGATGGGTAGTATGAAGTTAGCTGACTTTATCCAGTGAGTGACTGTTTTTTCCCACTAGTTCTTTACCACTTGGGAATTGGTAGCAGAAGCTGCTAAGAATGAATGAAAAATACGTTGAGGCAAGTCCTTATTCATATTATAGTCTTTTGTTTAAAGGACCATCTTAAATATGCCATAATGCTTTGCCCTTCCCCCATTTTCCCCAACAACGTTGTCTGAACTATCTCCTCTGGTGCTTAGACTCCAGGAACCTCAACTCTGGAACATCTGTGAGCCTGATAAAAAGCCTAAGGTAAATACAGGAAGAGCCTGAAGCTAGTTTAAAATGGATGTCATACAAGTCATGCACTTTATCTAGACACAGAGTATTTCAATTAATATTACACTTAATACTTATCTGGTTTCCCTTGGCAACCACGCAGGAGTGGCTGAACAAAGAGGAAGAGAATAAAAGTTATATCATTCTGGCAGCTTCCGAAAGTTACCATGGAGAAGAGAGGTACCAACAAGAAAGAAGATATGATCACTACCAAAACCAGAAAAATAGCATGCAATGTGGAAGAATCCAGCCCTACAAACCACACAATTTCAGAGGCAGCAGTAAGGGAGGAGACAGCACAACTGTGAATCAAGATAGGACAGCAGCCTCGCAGTATACGGGAAAAAGAGGAGGTAAGTTCTATCTGCTTCATCTCCTCAAGGCATGACATTTCCGTCACAGACTAGAACAACCATGTGTCTGTTTGTTTACCACCACATGCTCAGTGCCTGGAACAAGATGACACTCAATCAGTGGATTGTGGATAAGCACATTGATGCCAAATCACAAAAAGTGTATGCCCAATTATTCTAGTGGCAAATGCAGAGATGTATCAATTACAACTTGAAAAGTCACTGTTACGATAACAACTATCTGAGGGATACACTATAGAAGGTAGGACCAGAGAGAGTTAGTAACTTAAGAACAAAAGTGCCCTGATGTAGGCCACTACCCTGATTCCCAGTGGGCAAAGGGTAAGGGTTTTCTCCAAAATTATTTACTTAAGGAAGACCTGTACTTCTCCCTTTCAACTAATCCATGCAGCAGTCTTTGTTTTGTTGCTAGTCAAAGACCTTCTGGTGGGATGGATGTAGTAGAAGAGATAGATACATAATGAACAGTTACATGATTATACCACAAGTGGAAAGGATGGAAGAAATGCTTTAAGAACTCTGAAAGCTATCTACTATTGGGTATAACTAGAGGATGCTAACAATGAAAGAAAGCCTAAAAAGTAGCAATTGGAAAAGGAATGTCTCTTTTAACATTAAAAGGCTATATAGGGTTTAGGCTTTTACTTTTTAAGTCTAAAGTTAAGCTTTTTAAGAAAAGTTCTTATCAAATGAACACTCTCATCAAGAACACTAATAAAGCTATAAAATACAAAAAACACAGCTATTTGAAGATATTGAAGAGCAACCAAGGTAGCTGGGCCAGGGAAGTCAAAATCCTACAGGAAAAGGGAACAAATTATAATAAGCCAGACATTCTCTACCGTTTCCTTTCATAGCTAGGAGACAGAGGCACAGCAGAAAGCAGTGGCCAGGAGCTTTGAGTAATCTTATGGGAATGTGAAGACAAAAAATGGAGTTTAAGACAAGTAGAGCAGCCAAGATTTGAACAGCCAGGATCCCAAAGAGAAGAAAATCACAGAAATATGAGTATGACATTTTGCAAGGATTTTGCCTCAAGGAATTATCTGAATCCTAAATATCTGGGGATTGGGGAAAGGAGAAGGAGCAGTTGCAGTAAAAACAAACAAAGAAAAAAAAACACAGTTGTTAACATATTTAAAGGATAAGCAGAGATTTGGGAAATTTCAGGGAACTAAACAAACAAAAGTTGGAGTTCAGAGCCTGAAATGGAGAAAGAATCCTGAACAATATGCCAGGTTTTAGGTAGAGATTTTCTAGGTTCAACGGCATAACCGTAATATACCATCCTTCACAGAGCTTTAAATTCAGCCTCTAACCATCTCAAAGCCTGATGGAAATTAATGACATCTGTCTCTAGTTAAATGCTGGCAAGAAAAAAATTTAATCCTTTCCTGAGGAAGATAACATCACCCAGTGCTTCTAAATAGTTTCATGTATAATATCCAGCATTCAATTAAAAATACACCAGATCAAATAATTGATAAACAAAATAAATACAATATAAACTGATCATCAGATCATCAACTCCAAATTTTGGAGTTATCAGATATATAATTTAAAATAACTTGATTAATACATTCAAGAATGTCAAGGAAATGATGGAGAAAACAGATTTAAAAATATGGAGAATTTTACTGAAGAACTGGGATATAAAAAATAACTGAGTGGAAATCCTAGAAATTAAAATAAAATTTTAGAAATAAAGTACTCATTATATATGATTAACAACAAATTGGACACAGCAGAAGAGGTAATAGTGAACCAGACAATATATCAGAATGAGATTATACAGACTGAAACAAAAAGATAAAAAGCATAGAAAAAAAGAAAATTGTAAAATGGATTTATAAGACATGGTAAAAAAAGAACAACATATTTGTAAATGATAAATGAAGTCCCAAAGAGGGAGGAGAAAGAGAATGGTCAAATACTATTTGAAGAGATAGTATCTGAGAATTTTCCAAAATTGATGAAAGACCACCACAAATTCAGGAAGCTCTAAAAATCCAAGCAGAATAAATACAAAAAAAAATTATATCTAGACACAGGATAGTAAAACTGTTAGAAGGAAAAATCTTAAAAGTGGCCAAGAAAGAAGGAGAGTTGCGTGATTTTTAAAAAGTAACCATACACTGATAGCTGACCCTTCAAGAGAAAAGACGGAAGCCAGAAGACATTGGGATAAAATCTTCAAAGGGCTGAAGAGAGTTAACAGCCAACCTATAAATCTATATCCAGTTAAAATATATTTCAAAAATGAAAGTGAAATAAAGACATTTGCATACACACAAAAACTTGGGAGAATTTAATGACAGCAGATCTACACTCTAAGAAACACCAAAGCAGCCTCCAGGTTCTCCCACCGCCCCCGCCGCGGGTCTCTGCAGCTCGGCGCGGGAGGAGCGGCAGCGTCTGGGCAGCAGAGCTTCCCGAAGGCTTTCAGCGCCGCGGCCCGCGGGCACCCGCCAGGCGCCCTCCCCGCGGCCAAGATGCGCAAGAGGAAGGTCAGATCGCTGAAGGGCGGGGAAGGAAGAGCCCAAGAGGAGATCCGCGCGGTTGTCGGCTAAACCTGCTCCTGCAATAGTGGAAACGAAGCGGAAAAAAAGGTAGCAGCAAGGGATAAATCTTCAGACAAAAAAGTGCCACCAAAAGGGAAAAGGGCAGCAAGGGGAAAACAGGCCGAAGTGGCTGACCAAGAAACTAAAGATTTACCTGCAGAAAATGGAGAACCTGAAAGTGAGGAGAGCCCAGCCTTTGATGAAGCAGGAGAGAAAGAAGCCAAGTCTGATTAATATCAGACACCATGTCTTATCAGTGGTCCCTGTCTCCCTTCTTGTGCAACCCAGAGGAATATTTTTATCAACTATTTTGTAAATGCAAGTTTTTTAGTAGCTCTAGAAACATTTTTAAGAAAGAGGGAATCCCACCTCCTCCCATTTTTTAAGTGTAAATGCATTTTTAAGAGGTGAAATCATTTGCTGGTTGTTTATTTTTTGGTACAACCAGAAAATAGTGTGGGATATTGAATTATGGGAGGCCTTGACTGTCTTGGGTGTCAGCTTAACATTCCATAGGTGGGGGGCTAGTTTTTATATCCTATAATACAAAGCATACTAAATGGCACTATGGAGTCCCAGTCCTGCATTTAATGTCTTGAACACTTTAAATTACTTCTATTCCCATGTTTTTTAGTAGAATTGTTTCCCAAAGAAAACCACTACTTGATCATGGCTCTCCCTATCAGAATTGTGTACACTCTAACATCTTTAGTTGTGGTACTCCTGTTTTCCTAATAACTTTGTTAATGAACTGTGAAAGATTGAAAATTTGAGTATGTAGTATATATGATAATAAATTGTGAATTGATGGGACTTATGTAACAGCTTATCAACATTTGAAGATACTGGTACTTGATATCCTTTTAAGGAAAATTTGCCTCTAAATTTTAAACTGGAAAGTCACTGGAATAACTGTTTAAAAAAGAATAAAATAAATGGCTTTTTAGCTTTTGGGTACATATGTTAAGAATTGTATACAAATTGAAATGTCTGTACTGATCTTCAACACAACCAATAAATTCTCAATTACAAAAAAAATTTTTTTTTTAAATTTTTTAAAAGAGTTCTCCCAGCAAAAGGGAAATGATTCCTAATTGAAGCTCAGTAACACAAGGTATAAAGAAGGAAGAAATGATATATATATGGTTAAAATAAACAAATATTTACAGTTAAAACAATGATAAGGAGTTCTGGCTCCAAAATAGTGGCATAAAAGCAAGCTGGCTTCATTCTCCACCTCTGCCTCCACACCCAGAAGTCCAAAACCCAATGTACAGCACTGAGATTATCACCAGCAATATTCCATACTCAAATATAAAGATGAGACAGTTCCTGGGGCCACAGAGAAGTGAAAAAAATCCAAGCAGATGGTAAGAGACTTGGACTTCCACATCCATGACTACCCTCCCCCAATTCTGCCCAGCACCAAGTGTGCAGGAAATTTTCTTCCAACTCACGGTTTCTACACTGGAAAAAGTGAGATCAAGGTGGACAACCAGCTTCTATACCATCTTGGATTCCTGGCAGGAGATCTGTGCCTGCCTTAACCCAGAGGAAACATCACAAGTGACTGAAGGAAGAAATATCCCTGAGCACAGGCAGAGATGAAAGGGGAAGGGAAATGGCCCTACCATCCCCAGCCTTAGAAACTCTGCTCTGTAACTCAGCCAAAGGACACACCAAGTCATAGTGGCTGTTCAGCAGCACCACACTGTAGGAAGTTCGTTCCATAGGTCCCCTGGGCATACACCCCGAGTCAGCCTTCCAGCACTGCCAAGATATCCCTTTGGGACCACCCCCTCCACTCAGGAAGGGCAGCAGTCTAATTCTTTACTAGAACACAGGTGAACCACACAGAGCCAAAAAGGAGGCAACAACTTAGCAGTAAAGAACCTCTAAGCAAATATATCCAAAAAAACAAAAACAAACCAGACAAAGAAGACTGGAATAAATAACTAATTGTTTAATGCAAATACATAGACATACATCCACAAGAAACAACAGCAAACAGGGAATCACGATCTCCCTAAATGTACAATGCAAGGAACCAGTGACTGATCCTAACGAGATAGCGCTGTGTGAGCTCTCTGATGAAGAATTCAAAGCTGCAGTTTTAAATAAACCCAATGATCTCCAAGATAACACATAAAAGCAATTCAGAAATTTATCAGAGAAATTTAACAGAGAGATTGAAATAATTTAAAAAACAAATTTTGGAACTAAGAAATACATTTGCTGAACTGAAAAATTCTTTAAAGGATGTCAAAAACAGAATGGATCAAGCAGAGGAAAGAATCAGTGATCTCAAAGACAGGTGATTTGAAAATACAGTCAGAGGAGAAAAAAATGAAAAGGAATGATGATCTCCGAGATACAGAAAATGACCTCAAAAGACCAAATCTAATAATTATTGGTGTTCAAGAGGGAGTTGAGCAAGAGCAAGGGGTAGAAAGCTAATTCAAAGAAATAACAGAAAACTTTCCAAACCTTGAGAAAGATAAAATATCAAGGAACAGGAAGGTCAGAGAACATCAAACATATTCAACCCAAATAAGAACAGTCCAAGCCAGGCATGGTGGCTCATGTCTGTAATCCTAGCACTTTGGGAGGCCAAGGTGGGAGGATCACTTGAGGTCAGGAGTTCAAAACCAGCCTGGGCAATAGTGAGACCCCATCTCTACAAAAAATAAAAACATTAGCCAGATGTGGTGGTGAGCCCTACTCCCAGCTGCTAGGGAGGCTTAGCAAGGCTGAGGCAGGAGGATCCCTTGAGCCCAGGAGTTGGAGGTTGTAGTGAGCGATGATGATACCACTGCACTCCAGGCTGGGTGACAGAGCAAGATCCTGTCTCAAAAAAAAAAAAAAAAAAGGAAAAGAAAAGAAAAAAGAAAAAGAACAGCCCAAAGCATATAATAAGCAACTCTCAAACATCAAGGACAAAGAAAGGATCCTGAAAGCAGCAAGAGAAAAGAAGTAAATAACATATAAAGGAGCTCCAATTCATCTGGCAACAGACTTCTCAATGGAAACCCTACACACCAGGAGGGAGTGGAACAATATTTTCAAAGTGCTGAAAGAAAAAAACTGCTACTCAAGAATACTGTAACCAGCAAAGTTATCTTTTAAATATGAAGGAGAGATAAAGTCTTTCCCAGACAAACAAAAACTGAGAGAATTGACTACAACCAGATCTGTCTTACAAGGAATGCCAAAGGACATTCTTCAATCTGAAAGAAAAAGAACTAACATGCAAAACAAACAAAAAAATTGAAGGTACAAAACCCACTGATAAAATTGAGTACATGGACAAACCTAGAATACTCTAAAACTGTAACTGTTATGTGCAATCCACTCAAACTCTAGTATGAAGCCTAAAAGACAAACCTATCAAAAACAATATAGCTACAGCAAACTGTTAAGAGGTAGGCAATATAAAAATATGGAAATTGAGACAACTAAAGTAAAAATGTGAGGGAGATGGAATTAGAGTGTATGATTTTTTTTTTCTTTATTTCTATTCTTTGTGATCTAAGATAAGTTGTCGGCTCTTTAAAATAACTTCTTATATCTCTAAGATATTTTTTGTAAGCCTCGTGGTAACCACAATGCAAAAACCTATACAAGATTCACTAAAAATAAAAAGCAATGAATTAAAATATACTACCAGAAAAAATCACTTAACCACAAAGGAAGAGAGTAAGAAAGGAAGAGAGGAGTTACACAACAACCAGTAAACAAGCAACAAAATGGCAGTATTAAGTCCTTCTTATAATAACAACACAGAATGTAAATGGACTCAATTCTCTAATTAAAAGGCATAGAGTAGCTGAATGGATAAAGAAATAAGACCCAACTATATGCTGCCTACAAGAAAGCCACTGCACCTATAAAGACACACAGACTGAGAGTGAAGAAGTGGAAAAAGGTATTCTATGATAATTGGAAACCAAAAAAACAGCAGAAGGAGCTATACTTATATCAGATAAAATAGACTACAAATCAAAACTGTAAAAAGAGACAAAGAAAGTCACTATGTAATGATAAAGCAGTTAATTCAGCATGAGGATATAACAATTATAAATATCTGTGCACCCACCTTTGGAGCTCCCAAGTATATAAAGCAAACATTAATATATCTAAAGGGAGAGATAGACTGGAATACGATAATTGTAAGGGAATTTAACACCCCACTCTTAGTAATGGACAGATTGTCCAGACAGAAATAAACAAAGAAATATTGGAGTTAAACTACACGCTATACCCAATAGGCCTAACTGACATTTGCAGAACATTTCATCAGCTGCTGCAGAATACACATTCTTTTCATCAGCACATGGAACATTCTCCATAATAAACCATATCTTAGGCCACAAAAATTCAAAAAAGTGGAAATCATATCAAGCATCTTTTCTGACCACAATGGAATAAAACTAGAAATCAATAACAAGAGGAACCTTGGAAACTTCACAAGCACATGGAAAGTAAACAACATGCTCCTGAACAACAAATGGGTCAAGGAAGAAATTAAGAAGGGAACTTTAAAATTTCTTGAAACAAATGAAAATGGACATACAACATACCAAAAAAAAAAAAAAATCTATGGGATACAGGAAAAGCAATACTAAGAAGGAAGTTTATACCAATAAATGCCTATATCAAAAAAGTAGAAAGACTTCAAATAACCTAACAATGCACCTCAAGGAACTAGAAAAGCAAGAACCAATCAAACCCAAAAGTAGTAAAAGAAAAGAAATAATGAAATCACAGCATAAATAAATAAAATTGAGACTGAAAAAAATACAGAAGATCTGAAACAAAACGTTAGTTTTTTGAAAAGATAAACGAAGTCACAAACCTTTAGCTAGACTAAGAAAAAAAAGAGAGAAGACTTAAATAAATAAAATAAGAAATGAAAAAGGAGACACAACAACTGAGACCACAGAAATACAAAGAATCGTAAGTGACTGTTATGAACAACTATATACCAACAAATTGGAAAACCTGGAAGAAATGGATAAATTCTTGGACATATACAACCTACCAAGATTGAATGTGAAAAAATAGAAAACCTCAATAAAGCAATCATGAGTAACAAGATCGAAGCTTTTAATAAAAAGTCTCCTATCAAAGAAAAGCTCAGGACCTGATGGGCTTTATGACTTCAGGCCAATATCACTGATGAACACAGATGCAAAAATCCTCAACAAAATACTAGCAAACTGAATTCAACAACACATTAAAAAAATCATTCACCATGATCAAGCGGATTCATCCCAGGGATGCAAGAATGGTTCAATATGAGCAAATCAATAAACATGATGCATCACATTAACAGAACCAAGAAAAAAACCATGTGATCATCTCAATAGATGCAGAAAAAGTATTTGATAAAATTAGTCATTACTTTATGATAAAAACCCTCCTCAGACTGGGTACAGAAGAAACATACCTCAAAGTAATAAAGGCCATATATGACAAACCCACAGCTAACATCGTACTGAATGGGAAAAAATTAGAGGCCTTTCCTGTAAGATCTGAAACAAGACAAGGATGCCTAATTTCACCACTTTTATTCAACATACTACTGGAAGTCCTGGCCAGAGCAGTTAGGCAAGAGAAAGAAATAAAGGGTATCCTTGGGAATGAAGAAGTCAAATTAGCCTTGTTTGCAGCTGACATGATCTTTTACTTAGAAAAACCCAAAGACTCCACCAAAAAACTGTTAGAACTGTTAAAAAAAATTCAGTTAAGTTGCAGGATACAAAACCAACATGCAAAAATCAGTAGTATTTATATATGCCAACAGTGAACAATCTGAAAAAGAAATCCCATTTATGATAGCTACGAAGAATATAAAATACCTAGGAATCAATTTAACCAAAGAAATGAAATATCTTTACAAGGAAAACTATACAACACTTATGAAAAAAATTGAAGAGGACACCAAAAAAGTTGAAAAATATTTCATGCTCATGGATTAGAAGAATTCATATTGTTAAAATGACAATACTATCCAAAACAATTTACAGATTCAATGCAAGCCCTATCAAAATACCAATGACATTCTTCACAGAAATAGAAAAAACAATCCCAAAATTTATATAGAACCACAAAAGACCCCAAATAGCCAAAGCAATCCTGAGCAAAAAGAACAAAGCTGGAGACATCAAACTACCTGACTTCAAAATTTACTACAAAGCTATGGTAACCAAAACAGCATTGTACTGGCATAAAAACAGACACACAGACAAATGGACCAGAACAGGAAACCCAGAAATAAATCTACACACTTACAACCAACTCATCTTCAACAAAGGCACAAAGAACATACTATGGGAAAAGGACAGTCTCATCAATAAAAGGTGCTGGGAAAATTGGATATCCATATGCCAAAGAATGAACCTAGACCTCTATCTCTCACCATACACAAAAATCAAATCAAAATAGATTAAAGACTTAAATCTAAGACCTGAAACTATGAAACTGCTAGAAAAACACATTGGAGTAATGCTCCAGGACATTGGTCTGGGCAAAGATTTTCTGTGTAAGACCACAAAAGCACAGGCATCCAAAACAAAAATAGACAATTGGGATTACATCAAGCTAAAAAGCTTCTGCACAGAAAAGGAAACAATCAACAAAGTGAAAAGACAACTCACAAAATGGGAGAAAATATTTGCAAACTACCCATCTGACAAGAGATTAACAACCAGAATATATAAAGAGCTCAAACAACTCGATACCAAAAAACAAATGATCCAATTTAAAAATGGGCAAAAGACCTGAACAAACATTTCTCAAAAGACATGCAAATGGCCAATAAGTATATGAAAAAATGATCAACATCACTAATCATCAGAGGAGTGCAAATCAAAACCACAATATGATATGATCTCACCTCAGTCAAAATGTCTGTATCAAAAAAACAGGCAATAACAGATGCTGGTGAGCATGTGGAGAAAGGAGAATCCTCATACACTGTTGGTGGGAATGTAAATTGGTAAGCCACCATGGAGAACGTATGGAGGTTCCTCCAAAGACTAAAAATAGAACTACTTATGATTCAGCAATTCCATTACTAGGTATATATCAAAAAAAAAAAAAAAAGGAAGTCAGTATATCAAAGAGGTATCTACACTCCCATGTTTACTGCAACACTATTCACAATAGCCAAAATATGGAATCAACCTAAGTGCCCATCAACAGATGAATGGATAAAGAAAATGTGGTGTATACACACAATGGAATATTATTCAGCCATAAAAAAGAGTGAAATCTCATTTGTAGCAACATGGATGGAACTTACTATTATGTGAAATAAGCCAAGCACAGAAAAACAAATATCACACATTCTCACTCATATATGGGAGCTAAAAAAAGTGGATCTCATGAAGATAGAGAGTGGATCTCACGAAGATAGAGAGTGGATCAATGGTTCCCAGAGGCTTGGGGGTGGGGAGGAGGAAGGGAGTGGAAATGGAGCAGAAAAAAATGTACACTTAAAAATGTTAAAGATGGTAAATTATGTATGTATATTTTACCTCAATAAAAAATAAATTAAAAATTTAAAAATTGTTTAAACCTAAAAAAATTGTAGACAAAATTATAGACAAAGTACTTAATAGATATAATCATTGGGAAAAAACAGTGATAATATCTTGAGGTTAAAATATATGTAAAATATACATAGAATTAAAATACACGATATTAATCTCAAGAATAAGTGTGCAAGGAGAAGAGTTTATTACACTATTTTTCAAGAACCAGGGTAAAATAAAAGTATTTTCAGTTATAAAAGAACTATGAAAGTTTAGTACTAATAAGTTCTTGGTGAAAAAACAGCTAAAGGACGTTTTTTGGCAGAATGAAAATGAGCCCAGAAAGAAGTAATAGGAGCAAATATGTAAATGTTTTGATAACTCTAAACAAGTATGGACTGGAAGGAAGGAAGAAAAGAAAGAGGGAGGGAAAGAAGGAGAGAAGGAGGGAGGAAGGGAGAAAGTAACAATAATAATAAATCACTGGCTGGGTGGGGTGGCTCAAGCCTGTATTCCTAGCAGTTGGGGAGGCTGAGGCAGGAGAATTGCTTGAGGTCAGAAGTTCGAGACCAGCCTAAGCAAGAGTGAGACCCCATCTCTACCAAAAATAGAAAAAATTAGCCAGGTGTGGTGGTGCTTGCCTGTAGTCCCAGCTACTTGCGAGGCTGAGGCAGGAGGATCGCTTGAGCCCAGGAGTTCGAGGTTGCAGTGAGCTATGATGATGCCACTGCACTCTAGCCGGGGTGACAGAGCAAGACTCTGTCTCAAAAAAATAAATGATGAATCACTAATTTGGGAAGGCTTAAAAAGCAAGGTAGAGCCAACATGAAAATGGGAACAGGGTAGCTTCTAAAGTTAAAGCAGTCTAAGTTTTATTTTTCCCTTATTCTTTTTGTCTTTTTAAAATGTTCTAATCTTGTATGTGTATTATTTTTGTAATCAGGATAAGCTATAGATGCTGGGGTTTTTCAACTTTCATTTTTGTTAATAAGATTCTACTTCTGTAGAATGATTTAGTATAAAATCCAAACATGATATGTTCTATGGATTCATGACTATACATAATAAGATTAAGGTAAAAAAAATCAATAAACTTGTCAAGATTGCACACTGAGTCTAGGGTGGGCTAAAAGAGAATTCAGGCATCTTCCCTTTCAGTTTCACAATGACCAGAAAAATCACGTTAGTTCTTATTTACATCTGTCAACAAATATCACTCATAATATAGACTGCGGACCAGGATGTGAACTGTTTTTAAGCAGGTTTTAATGTACCCCCAAAACCGAGTTTACAATGAAGAGAATTCAGGAAGAGTAACAGTTGGCAGTTTAACATTTTAGATTTTGTCCATAGTGTGTGAAACTAGCTAACAATACAACCTAAAAAGCCTACTATTGCTCTAAGTATGATTACTTTTTAAGAGTTTCATGAAATGATTGGAGAATCTCTTATCCCTAATTAGACTCTGTAAACTTGAACATAATGTTCTTATGAAATAATACAGAAAAGCTTTTTCACTCAAGGAAACACAGGCAGTAATCTCAAATAAGTAAATATGCATTATGCTCTGAAGAATGTGCGAAGAGCAGGAAGATGGTTGTCTCTCATAATCTCCCTTGGTATCACAGTTAACACATTTTGTAAATTTATTTATTTATTTATTTATTTATTTACTTTTTGAGAAAGAGTCTTGCTTGCTCTGTCACCCCAGCTAGAGTGCAGTGGCGTCATCACAGCTCACTGCAACCTCCTACTCCCAGGCTCAAGCGATCTTCCTACCTCAGCCACCTGAGTAGCTGGGACTGCAGACATGTACCACCACGCTGGGCTAATTTTTTCTATTTTTAGTAGAGAGGGGCCTCGCTCTTGCTCAGGCTGGTCTTGAACTCGTGACCTCAAGCGATCCTCCCACCTCAGCCTCCCCGAGTTCTATGATTATAGATGTGAGCCACTGTGCCTGGCCTCTAAATTTATTTTTTCATTAATCATATAACTGAGCTATCACACAGAGTATCAAGTAAATTGAGACAATTCTCTGTTTCAAAACTTAGCAGATTTAGGCATCCAAAAATTATAGATGAGGTTATACTAAAGTTCTGAATACTTGAGTTTATCCTCATGAACTTTGTTCATTTATTCAACAAAAAACTATGGACCACTCCTCAGGGTCAAGTACTGTTTTAGACACTGGTAATTCAGCCAGACAAGGCCACTGCCTTCAAAGAACTCACATTATAGTGGGTGAGACTGAGAAAAAAAAATTGCTTTTTAAATGTACAAGGTACCTACAGAGTGTGTTGCAGGCTTTGATTGAAATCTACAAAATGATATTATGGAAGAAATGGCAGTGGGGTGCAACAGGGAAGGCCTCCAAGGAAAGTATTTGGAATGTTGGAGGAACAAAAACAAGACGTGGGTGGCTGAAGGGGAGGGAGGCAGGAGATGAGGTTGGAGAGGCAGGCAGGCAGGAGCAGGATCCTGCAGTTTCATTCATATACTTGCTCCTCTTCTTCCCCTTTCCCGTCTTTCCCTGTGTACTAGGTTTCTGTTCATTTCATCCCAATGACCACAGAAAAAGGTATCTTCAGAAAAAGATATCTTAGAAACATAACCTATAGTTCTAATATTCTAGAGTGCTTATCTCTAAAAGTTAATCGTTCATTCTTCGTGGTGCTTAAAATGCCCATATAAAAAGAATTTCTCTACAAAACCAGGATAATTGGCAAAGGAGTCAGTAAAGGTGGCTGACAACAGATAAATTGGATCTGGGAGTGGTAGAGGTCCTTTGCAGAACCTTTTTTGCTATTTGAAATGTAAATGTATTCTCTCTGTGAAGGCAAACTCAATATTTAATAAAAAAAATAATTATTTTCTAGGTACAAACTTACTATCTCTTTGATGCCCCCTACTGTTGTATCCTGTTAACCACAGAAATATATTAAAGCCCGGATGCAGTCAGCTAGGCTTTAGGTTTCTGGAAAAATGCTTTTCAAAGCTTGGCTCATTCTTCTAAAAACAAAATCCTTACTTAACTCTCTGGGTTATAAAATTTTTATATGAAAAACCCTCCAAAAGTGTTTTAATCAAACTCAGAAGCTTGTTAAATTTTTTTTCCTTTAGTCTTAGAATACAGTGCATTAAAATGCATAAGAACAGGCAACAGATGAAGCTTTGTTCTTGAACAACCCCCTTGATGCCTGCAGATTGATACTTAAAATTACCTTACTTTCAAGGTTGGGAAGACTTTTCTTCTTGCTTCAAAGGCCTTCCACATCAGCCTCTTACCAAAGCACCTGGAGATAATATGACAAGAAATGCAAACTAAGAAAGAGGGAATAATTGGTATTTCAAAAGCAATTTCTCTTTTCAAGGATCCTAAATTTTTTCATAAAATATTATTTTAAGACACATTATCAGGGCCTCACAAACACTTGATATTGAATAAAAAAGTTACTCTCCAAAAAATTGGGGGAAAACTTCAGAAAATCCTCTTCTGATCTCGTATAAAATGTATTATTTTATCTGCCCCAAATCTACCAAGATTTTAAAATAAAATTGCTCATATAACAGTGATTATAGGTAGGAATGTGACATACTTCAGGGTAGTTTATACAAACATGGACTATAAACCAATGTCTTTGTTGCCACATAGTATCAAAAAATTGTTTTCAGAGGCTGGGCATGGTGGCTCAAGCCTGTAATCCTAGCACTCTGGGAGGCCTAGGCGGGAGGATCACTTGAGGTCAGGAGTTGGAGACCAGCCTGAGGAAAAGAGAGACCTCATCTCTACTAAAAATTGAAAAATTAGCCAGGCATGATAGTGCACGCCTGTAGTCCCAGCTACTCCGGAGGCTGAGGCAGGAGGATTGCTTGAGCTCAAGAGTTTGAGTTTGCAGTGAGCTACGCTGATGCCACAGCACTCTAGCCCAGGCGACAGAGGGAGACTCTGTCTCAAAAAAAAAAAAAAAAAAATTGTTTTCAGTAATTACAATTTTGTGGTTTGTAATACTCCCTGACTAGTTTTGCCTACCTTCTTATAAAAAGTAAATTAAAATTTATTATTGCTAAAAGTTTGTAAGTTGCTAAATCCACGTCAATTCCCTGTTCTCATCATGTTTACACTCCCAGCAGTATTTAATGCAGGTGATCGCTCCTGCCTCCTGTGGTCCCTTGGCTTCCAGGACACCACACTCTACTAGTTTTCCTCCAAACTTTCCATCTCCTTTGCTGCCCCCTCCTCGTCTTCTCAATCTCTTAATGCCAGAGTGCCCAGGGAGCCAGTATTTGGTCCTCTTCTTTTCTCCATCTACACTCACTCCCTTGAAGATCTTGTCCAATCTTTAAATATCATATATATGCCAATGACTCCCAAACAAGGCCAGTTTCCTGGGCACGTGACCTGCGCAGTCACAAAGCCCCATCCACAGAGGGCCCTGCACTTGGTTTAATACTCTGCTGTCACCATCTTGAAATTCTTAATAATTTTTTTACCAAGGAGCTCTCATTTTTATTTTGCATTGGCTCCTGAAAATGACATATCTATCCTCCTCCCAAATTCATATATCCAAATTAGCCCTCTCCCCAGACTTGTATAGCTAACCGCTTACTCCGTGTCTCAACTTAAATGTCTAATAGATAGCTCAAACTCAACAAGACCAACATTGAAGTCAAATTTCCTTTCCCAAACCTGCTCCACCACTAGCTTCCCCTATCTCAGTTGATAACATCTTCATGTTTCCGCTTGCTTGGACTAAACACTTTGAAGTCCCTTTTGATTCTGCTGCTTCTCTTGCACTCCACACCCAATCTGTCAGCCAATTGTGCTGACCCAACTGTTTCTCCCCATCTCTATGGCAGCCATCCCAGTATGAACCACCATCAATGTTTTTCTGGATCCCTGCAGGAGCTTCACGCTACTTCATATACTTCATACTATATGTCTCATGTCTTTCATCCTTTCTCCTTACAGTCTATTCTCAACATTGAAACCACTGTGGCCCCTTTAAAGCATAAGCCAGATCATGTCCTTCTCCAATCAAAACCCTCCATTGGCCACCCATGGTAAAGCCAAAGTCCTTACAAAAAATGGCCCTGTTTCTACAGGATCTTGTTCTACCACCACTGCCTCCCACCCAATTCTCTGACCTGCTATTCTTCCACTCACTCACTCCACTCCAGCCATTCTGGCTTCCTAACTTTCCCTTGAAAACATCAGGCTTGCTCTCCTCTTAGGACCTATAAACAGGCTGTTTCCTCTGCCAGGAATGCTCTTGGCCTGCTATCTTCACAGCTAACTCCATTACCTCCTCCAAATCTCAAATTTCAGCTATTCATCAAGACCTACTTTGAACACCCTATTTAAAATTTCAACCCACCCATCCTAGTACTCTCAGTGCTTTATTATGCCCTACTTTTCATTTTTTTTCTACAGCACATATCACCTTCTAATATAATATATTATATATTATATATTTCATATTTATATTTTTTTTCTTTTTTAAAATTTATTTTTTAATCGTAAAAACTGCATATGATTATCGTGTATAACATGTTGTTTTGAAATATGTATATATTATGGAATGGCTAAATCAAGTTAATTAATACATGCATTACTTCACCTACTCATTTTTTGTGGTGAGAACACTTAAAATCTACTCTTTTAGCAATTTTCAAAAATATGATACATTGTTATTTACTATAGTCACCATGTTGTACAATAGATCTCTTGAATTTATTCCTCCTATCTAACTAAAATTTTGTATCCTTTGACCAACATCTCCCCAACACACACACACACCCCCCACCTCTACAGCCCCTGGTAACCATTATTCTACTCTCTGCTTCTCTGAGTTCAACTTTTTTAGATTCCACATATAAGTGGGATCATGCAGTATTTGTCTTTCTGTGCCTGGCTTATTTCACTTAGTATAGTGTCCTCCAAGTTCAACCATGTTGTCACAAATAACAGGATATATAGTTTATTGTTCATTGTCTCCTTCTAATTTGTAAGCTCCACAAGAACAGGGATATTTACCAAGAATAGTACCTGGCACATAGTAAACACTCAATAAATATTTACTATTAAATGAACAATGTAAGCCAGGCACCGTATCACGTGCCTGTAATCCCAGGTACTTGGGAGGCTAAAGCGAGAGGATTGCTTGAGCTCTGGAGTTCAAGACCAGCCTGGGCAACATAGCAAGAACTTGTCTCTCAAAAACAAACAAACAAATAAACAAACAAAAAACCCAACAATGTGTAGTACAATCCATATTTATTATGGAAGAACTTTAAGCATAACTGTTGGGCTTGCTCAGGGTGGGAACTTGAAAAATGTATGGAACAGAATGGGGTAGATAAAGAACTCAGATAAGGACCACATGGAGGGTGAAACAATAGCCACAGGGGTCTGGAAAGTCCAAAGGTTGTAAAGATAAGCGGCTGTTCCAGAGAGAACTCCCCCTCCCCAAACTTTCATCCAAATCCTCTACAAAACCCTTCACTTACCCCTCCTGGGTGTGGATGCTCTTTTTGGCCTCCACCCACCAGCACCCAGGTGCCCCAAAATAAACGGCATTTTGCTATATCTCAGGCTTGAGTGTTTTCCTCTGGCCTCCAACCTAACGATAACATTTAATCAATAAGTATTTTAATTGTTCAGTTATTTATGTAGAGGCCAAAGTGATCAGCTTAAACTCCTACAATATTTAGCATAATGCAAAGATAAAAACTTTTCTTCAACAGTTCTTTATTCAATTGTTTATTATTGATACAGATGCTATTCTCATCAACTGTTCATTATTCAGGTAAATGGTATTATTCTCAAAGAGGGTGCAGTGAGAGTGAGCAGATCAAGAACAAATCACTATTAAGCAAGATATATTCAAAGACTATATGCTACAATGATGCTAATTTAGTACGATCTTATATGAAAAAGGAAAATTCAGAAATTTTACAGTAATTAAATATAACATAAGCTCTTTAAGTTCTAACTACAAATAAGCTACTTAGAAGTCTACAGATAAGTGGGTTTCTGAGGCCTGAGGACAGTTTTGTTGGTGAGTAGTCAGGCAGTCATTCGCATTTGGATGTAAATGAAAAAAAAATATTGCTTTTCCCAGACTTAAAACTTGCCATGTTTTTTTTGGGGGGGTGGGGGAGTGGGGAGGGAGGTGGAGAGGGTGTAAAGTATTCTTTATTATTTAAAATAATTTTGAAGTTAACTTTTTCAGGGCTTTCAAAGAAAAGCTATTGAGAAATGTAGCATGATTAAGCCCAATGCTAGAACGACAAGAATACAAACAAGCAAAAAATACTCCACCTCTCTAAAAGCTAGAAATGTAAGTCAAGCTGAGGGCAGCCTGAGGCAGGCCTAGGAAGTCTTGGCCTGGTAGCCAGAAATGTCAGATCTAAAGAATCAGTATGGGACTATATTTCTGCCTACAGTTTAATGGGGTTTCAAAAAACAGTATGAAGAATTTATGTGTTTGGAAATGAAAACCTATTAAGAAAGGCTAACAGATTTAGGATTATTCCCTCTGAGGAAGAAAAGAAGATTGTAGCTCTTAAATAGAAGATTCTTTTGTGTAGCAAATATTACAATTTACATATTGCTTCCATCTATATTACCTTATTTTGATCCTGACTAAGCTGCTTGCCAAACAGGTTAGATAACAAGAAAATAATAAAAATGAATTTTGCAACTTTAAATGAGAGCTAAACATCTTTTTGTTTAATTATTTTTATGAGTATGGCTTCAGATATATTAAATTTCAAAATTATTATTATGGCATAAGGATTTTAACTTTTTATTACATAGCACAGATGGTCCCCAAGTCTAGACATGACTGAATGTAAAGGAGATGAGACAGAGCTGGCAGGCTGTGCCTTGGTGAAGTGCAGTTGGTCCCTGAGACTGTCCTCAACTCAATTTTGCTGTATATCCAGAGTTGGTCCAGTTCAGGTCCTTCCTCTTATTAAACAAACACTCAACAATGCTGAAAGAAGTATTCCCCCATTATAATTAATAAAATTACTTCCCATTTTATACATATCCAAGGACCTTGTGATCCAATATGTGGGGGTAAGGGGAAACTTCCCCTTTCCCCAGAAAGTTTGCTGAAAGATCAACTCACAATTAAGGCAGATTAATAAGAGGAAGAGGTTTATTTGCTGTGCGCACAGGGAGAATCACAGAGTGATTACCCAATATCCCCACAGGATCCAGATATTTTTATATCTTCCTTTTAGAGGGCAGGAGGAGATGAGGAATATAGGTAATTCTGTTTAGGGGCAATAAATGGTTGCTAGGGAGGATGAATGGATGGGGGAAACAGATTGACTTGTAAATGATTCTCTTTGCAAATTAAATTAACCTTGAAAGGCAGGTATTACATTTAAAATTATTTGGGCCAGGTCTGGTTTCATTCTTGACTTTCTTTCCTGCAATATAGTGAGATAACAGGGAAGGGAAGGGAAGGGAAGTCGATTGTTCTTTTGATGGGTCTGGTCTGATTATGCACATAGAGAGAAAGCACCTTCCAAGGGCCTGCTGATCTCTAAGGGCCTTTAATTCAAAATACTCTTTATACCAAGGAGTCATATTTTGGGATGAAATTTCCTGAGTTCCTTCATATAGAAGGAGATAGATAAGTACATAATGTCAATGAAGTATTATGGTTATTATCATCAAAACTGCAAAATCTACTGAGGAGAGTGAACCCATAGTTTCCTTGGGGTAGAATCAGAGATAACGTTATGAAAGAATAGCATCTTTTTAAAAAAATCAATGTAATACCGGGGGATATGGATAATACCAGAATTGGAGTGTTCAATTCAAATAACAACTAAAATACTAATATTTTTTTTTTAAGCTTTTTAATTCATAAAATTAAGATGTGAACTAAGTATTTAACACATTTAAATTAAAAAACTAAACATTAAGTAAAATTGAAAATGATAAAATTTAAGCATTAAATGTTAATCATCAGTCTAATGTCAGTTGTTGGCAGATGAATAAAGTATTACCAACAAGCTAAGCTAAATACTACATAAAGTAAAGAAAATGTAATTAATCATGAAAAATCAAAGATGAAATATATGATCTTTTTTTAAAAAAAGGTGTTTCTGTAAGTGTGTCAATTGGTCATTATTAGTGAACTTATTTTTGTGCAAATTTTTCCAGCTGCTGAAAAAGCTCTTTCTTGTTCTATAGTAGTTGGAAGAGAGCACATAAGACAAACCCCAAGTGAGAAGCAAGCTTGAGGGGAGATATTGTCAGGGTGAACCTAGAGGAAGCTGAAAGGATGTGCAGAGAACTGGTCACTGCATAAGTAGTTGGAATAAAAGACATGCCAAGGGAGGCCATGACACTCTGAAGGGGTTCACAAGTGTGTGACACAGGAACAGACCTGAAATCTGGGTAGTGGCTTAGGAACTGGGGTGGCTCCAGTTGCACGACTCCCTTTCTGAAGGACCTAATTTATTCAACATTGTCTTAGTTTGATTTTCCTAAAAATAAAAAATAAAAAGATCCCAAGACAAGGACTTAGGTGTAGAAATTGTATTTGCAAGATGATCCTAAGAAGCACAGAGAAGGAAATGGAGAAAGTGAGACAGGGAAAGGAAAAAAGCCAGTAAGTGTGCTTCATTGAGTCGGTTTAATGAGTGGGTTAGCAAGAGTGGTTTCTGCTGTGGGAGACTACAGCTCAATCCTCCTGACAATCCCCGGAGAAACCATGTAGAACTGTCCCGCCAGAGGCTAGGACATTTATCCACCCACTCCATTCCCCACTGGCTAGAGATTGCCCCCATGGGTGTTCACTCATACCCCCTCTTCTGTGTTGCACCTCACTGTGGCAGAGTAAGCTCCCAAAGGACTGAAAAAAGCCTTCAGGCAAAGGAGAGAGACACAGGGGCTTAAGGTGAGGCTCTCAGTGTGTGGAAACTGTCTTCAAGTAAACTCAGGAAGGCTAAGGGGTTAGGATGCACGGTATAAACAGTGTTTGCTACAGATAGTTTTCCTTTGGATTTAGAGAGAAACCCATTCCATGCAGAAGTTTAGCCTTTTCTCTTCCACACTGTAATTCCACTTATAACATTGGGCCAACCAACCAGTAAAGATATTCACATTTATCTGCAGTCTAACTGGTGGTTCTGGGTTAACTGAAGAGACAGTCTTCCCCAGTCCCATGTCTTCCCTGAAGGATACCATGTCCCTGATTTCCTCTCAGTGACCAGCAGTACAGACAGCAATGACCCACAGCCGAACTAGGGAAAAGTACAGGTGCCTAAAGAGATCCTGAGTGGGCAGCTTAAGGGAGATGTAAGACTGAACCTGCCACACTGTTCCTGCACAGTAGATGATACTGACCTCTTTGAGGGCAGAGGAAGTAGAGGCTTGGGTTATAATTTGGTGGCAAAGTGTTTGATGGTTTATGGTTTTGGCGGGGAGGGCGTGATGTGAGGTAAGAAGAAAGGTCATCTACGAAGAATAAGGAGAGATAAGTAGTGGAGTTGGGGAAATGAGAAAGATGGAGAAAATAGGAAACAGACCTTGTTGAGAATGAGAAAATCAGGTGACTTCTAAAGACAGCAGGATTGTTGGGAGGTGTGGAAGGTCACATTGAGGTTGCTGCCCATCTATCGCTGGTGTAGCAATTTGCCCATTGGCATGATTCTCTTGAGCTGTGTTCAGACACAGGTGCAGATTCACAAGAGTGGGTCCTTCCCACCGTGGAAGGGTGGATTCCTTCTTACTGGTTAGTTCATTATAATCTGCCCAACTAGTTATAGATTTTTGTGTCTATTTCTCCACCTGTAAATGGAGAAGAAAGAGGGGTATGTGACCGGACAAAGAGAACTTCTAACCTCTGACATTCCAGGATTATGTTTTTGGCAAGTCTCTTTCTTTTACAAGACTGTGAGCCCCTTCAAGTCATGGACTATGCCTTATTCACCTTTGGGTTCCATATATCTCAAAGTTATGATGGATGAATGTTTGTGGAATAAATGACAGAATGAATTTTAAAGCCTCTAGAGTCATCAGACTTAGTTTGTGACTTATTTGCTCCTTCAAACTAAGAAATTATGAATAAGTGGGAAAAAATTCAAGAACTAAGAAAGACTTTTCTGTTTTATTAATACATAGGGAGAAAAAGATGAAGAATGAGTTAGCCTGAAAACCCAACTTAAGACCTTAAAACACAGCTTTCAATTTATAAGAAAAGTAGTTTAAATTTTTAAACATTTGGTTTTAAAATTTAAAAAATTTTTATATTATATATATATATATTTATATCTCATTCTATTCCACAGGGATTTGAAATTGCTTTATGTGTGTTTGTGGAAAAAAATACAATTACTTTAGAGTCTTATTTAAAATAGTATTACAGTTATGTGCTGCATAATAATATTTGGGTCAATAACAGCCTGCAATAGTGGTCCCATAGATTATAAGAGAGCTGAAAAATTCCTATCACCTAAGTGACATCATAGCTGTCATAACATTGTAGCACAACACATTACTCATGTGTTTGTGGTGATGCTGGTGTTAACAAACCTACTGTGCTTCCAGTTGTATAAAAGTATAGCATATACAATTATATACAGTACATGATACTTGGTAATGATAATAAAGAACTATGTTACTGGTTTATGTATTTACTATACTATACTTTTTATTGTTATTTTAGAGTGTACTCCTTCTACTTATTAAAAAAAACTTAACTATAAAACAGCCTCACGCAGGTCCTTCAGGGGATATTCCAGAAGAAGGCATTATTATCACAGGAGATGACAGCTCCATGCACATTGTTGCCCCTGAAGACCTTCCAGCGGGACAAGATGTGGAGGTGGAACAGTGATATTAATGATCCTGACCCTGTCTAGGCCTAGGCTAATGTGTGTGTTTGTGTCTTAGTTTTTAACTAAAATGTTTAAAAAGTAAGAAAAGGTTTAAAATTTAAAATAATAGAAAAAAGCTTATAGAATAAGGGTTTAAAGAAAGAAAAGATTTTTGTATAGCTGTACAATGTGTGTATTAAGCTACGTGTTAATACGAGTCAAAAAGTTTTAAAAAATTTAAAAGTTTATAAAGTGAAAAAATTACAGTAAGCTAAAGTTAATTTATTATTAAAGAAAGAACTTTTTAAAAATAAATTTAGTGTAGCCTAAGTGTATATTATTTATAAAGCCTACAGTAATGCACAGTAATGTCCTAGGCCTTCACATTCACTCACCACTTACTGAATCACCCAGAGCAACTTCCAGTCCTGCAAGTTCCATTCATGGTAAGTGCCCTATACAGATGTATCCTTTTTTTTATCTTTTATATCATATTATTACTATACCTTTTCTAGGTTTAGATACACAAAAACTCACCATTGTATTACAACTGCCTAAATATTCAAGTCTAGTAACATGCTGTACAGGTTTGTAGGCTAGGAGCAATAGGCTGTACCATATAGCCTAGGTGTGTAGTGGGCTATACCATCTAGGTTTGTGTAAGCACACTCTATGATGTTCCCACAGTGAAGAAATTACCTAATAACACATTGCTCAGAACATATCCTGGTTGTTAAGCAACACGACTGTATTTACAATGAGGTATTAAACCCCTAAGACTATTTAGTGGTGGCCTGGGGAGTTCACAGAACCACAAAATAAATATGGCACATCTTCCAAAAACAACAGTGTTACACTGATTTTCATGTGGGAGAGTGTGGAAGGAAAACCTGAGAGACAGACTGAGGATGATCACTGTTCTAAGAAAGCACGAAGAGGCTGTGATGATGAATTTTGTGTGTCTGCTTCACTGTGCCACAGGGAGCCCAGATATTTATTTGGTCAAACATTATTCTGGGTATGTCTGTGAGGGTGTTTCTGGATGAGATTAACATTTAAATCCATACTGAGTAAAGCAGATTGTCCTCCATCATATGGGTGGGCTAATCCAATAAGTTGAAGGTCTCACTAGAACAAAAAAGCTGACCCTCTTCTGAGTCAGAGAGAATTCTTTCTGCCTGACAGCCTTCATTCCAACTAGGACTTCAGGTCTTCCTGAGTCTTGAGCTTGCTAGCCTTTGAACAGGAGCTACACCATTGGCTCTCCTGGTTCTCAGGCCTTGAGACTCAGACTAAAAGCAAAGCATCAGCTCTCCTGGGTCTCCAGGTTGCCCACTCACCCTGCAGATCTTGGGACTTGCCAGCCTCCACAATCACATGATTACATAAGCCAATTCCTCCTTATTTTATATATTTTTATATATATGTATATATATATTTACATATATGTCTCCTTTTGATTCTGTTTCTCTGGAGAACCTTGACTAATACAGAGGCTGAGAACATTCATGCTTGACCTGTTGAATTAGAATTAACTCCCTTCCCAATATCTTCACAAGTATCTTCGAGTTTAGTAAACAAGATTATAATCACTCTACTTCCTAATTGGGCTTCAAATTGAAATTGACATAAAATAAAAATAAATTGTAGAATCCAGCTGGTGGGTAAATTAATTTTCCTGGTATAATTCTTTCTACTTTGCTGGATGTTGGATAATTTTTATAATAAAATATTTGGAAAAATAAATTGCTTTGAAATACATAGGTTGTAACCAAAAAAACCACCTTTATATTAAATATGAAAATGTTTATAAGGTAAATAAAATGATACAGCCTTACTAGGATTTTAACTAAATTTACTTTAACTTAAATACCCCCAATTCCAAATTGACAGTAACAAGAAAAAAATAAAGGGGGCCCAGTAAAGTGTGGGGTTTTCTATAACTTCACTACTACTTTTAAACACCCTACTCAAAACCCACCCCCCTCTCTTCTCTTTCAGCAAATGGCCTTGCCTCTTACCTCACTAAGACACATGATGCCATCAGGCACGAAATGTTCCACTGTCCAACGCCCTTACCGAGAAACTTATTGGTAGGTGTCCCGCCTTTTTAGTTTTCTGTAGTCTCAGAGGATGAGGTAGGCTGGGTCTTGAGCCTGCCAGCCTTCAAACGGGAACTATGCTATTGGCTCTCCTGGCTCTCAGGTCTGACCACTCCAGTCACTGTGTCCCTACTTTCCCCCTTTCTTTCTCCAGAGTCCTGCTCTATCAGTCCTTCTCTGCTCTTGTTTCTTGGGCCCCTTTCTCATTACTAGCTTCTTTACCTACCATATTTATGGAATGCTTAACAATCTACTTCTCCAAAACATTCCTCCTTTGTCTCAGATACACAAGATAACTATTTTACGGAGATTCCTATCTGGAAGATTCTGGGCATTTTTTGGGTAATGCTACTCAACGTGCTGTTCTGGGAACTGTTTTTACTGGTCAGAGATTGAGATAAGAAGCTTTCATCTGAGTATAAAGCAACTATGTCAAAAAGTATGCAGTTTCATTCACATGGCCTTTTTTTTCCTTTTTTTAAAAGCAAGACTTTCTCAGTGAAAGAAGCAGTGTGTTGATTTACACTCTGGCATAGGCCTCTTTTCTCACGCGTAATAGTTTGTGGATTGGCACCAGTCTGTGAACCAGCTTGTTTGTGGACTACACTTTGAGTAACATTGATTGCAACTCCCTATATCCCCACACCAACATCCTACCCCAAGTAAGTGAGAGAGAGAGGAAAGAGAATTGTCAGGATTATCTCTGTTTGGTGTTCAGTTTATGCTTCTAAGACATAGGTCATGTGTGTCTGAATCAGTTTCCGTCTAGGGCACTGTTTCTCAAACTACAGATCTTGAACTAATAAAGGGTTGTGAAATCAATGTAGTGAGCCTTAACCAGCTAAATATTAATAAAATGAACTGAAATAGAAAATATTATCATGCATCACAAATCACCTGGTAAAAAATTGTTTTGTGGAATTTTTGATTCAGTTATATTTATATATTTTTGATAGATTAGATTACTGTGAAACATTCACTCCTCTCACCTCCATGGTGGAGTATAGTTTCCTGCCCTGGAATTCGGGCTTGCCATATGACTTGCTTTAGCCAATGGAATGTTAGCAGATGTGATGTGATCAAAGGTTTAAAGAATAGTTGTGCAACTGGGCTTACTCTTTTGTGCTTCTACCATTTCCATGAGAAAAATATGCTCAGGCTAGTCTGCCAGTACCAATGACAGGATAAGAGGTATGTGGGGCAGGACCACCTGAGCTGAACCACCTAACCAGGCTTAGCCTACAGCCAACCACCAACCACCCACAGACACAGGAACAAGCCCTACCAAGCCGGCTGAGTCCAGCATAGATCAGCTGACCACAACCTACCCACAACAATTGAGTGAAAATAAATGCTTATTGTTATACACCCCTGAGATGTTCTGGTTGTATTATTATGTAGAAATAGCTGACTGATACACATTTATTTATACATGTCCTTACTGGGTTGACAATATAATGTGTATTGCAGGGGGTTAGAAAAGATTTGAAAGCCACTGGTCTAGAAAAGCACCACATTTCTCCTTCATTTCTTATTATTTAACGAGGCTTAAAAGAAATTCCTGTCTGGGAGTGGATGTTTGCAATAGTAGAGAATGATGATATACAGAGAGAAAATAGACCTGAGAGATGAGAAGTGAGGTGGGGTGTGTGTGTGTGTGTGAGAGAGAGAGAGAGAGAGAGACACACACACACACACAATTAATGGCAACACACCCCTGATGTCCCTGGAGTTGACTGTTTTCTTGTAGCTTTTTGACTCTTTGAGCTATCTGAGTCTCTTCCAATAAATCAATCTTCTGCTTTTCTTAAGCTATTCGAGAAGAGTTTCTGTTGACTGCAACTTAAATGGCAAGTTCTTATTAATATAATAGTATTTATAAATAGTATTAAGCCCTGAAGTTCACACTGGCATATATTGATTCTATTTATAATCCATCTCCTTACAGTATTCTTAGCTTAAATAGTATATGAAATTAAATATTGAAAGTAAAGCTAAGAATTTTTCCCCACAACTTACTTCAACTTACTACTTTCCTATCCTACCCATTACTATTATATCTAAGTCTATAAGATGTTAGATGCTTCACAGAGGCTTCAACTATCTCACAATTGAAAAGCTTTGTTTTCAAAATGCAATTTATGGCTCAGAAGTAACAAGAAGTAATAATTTCTAATAACTGTCTAAATTAGTAATTCCCATTATCATGAACTTTATACTTACTGTGTTTTTGGCACTTCATCCAAGAGGGCTGCCCCCTGGGTGAGAGGAAACAGCAGTAAGCGCTGCGAGGTGTCACCCACAGTATGGATAGGGGACAGTGGAAGAGGTGAAGGCTGAGCCTTATCTCTCAAACCGAGGGGACAGGCGGAGGATCCAGTATGGCCTTCTGAACAACCAACAAAAATACCCCATGCATTTGGGTCTGCTATATCCAGTGACTGTTAAACAGAAAAGCAGCGAGAACCTTGTTATGAACAGTGAAGTAAGGAGACAGTCTCCTTTCTTTTTCCTCCCCAGACTGACATCAGAGCTTACAGCTGGGGGAAAAAGGCAAAGGGCATTGCATGAACTCTAAGTCCTCAGAGTTGCAAATTTGGTTTATGCTAAATTGAATGACGTTGTTTTGACTACCAAAAGTAATGGAATAAGATCAAGGATCAAGATATTGCTAAGAGAGCCCTGTATTTGGGGCGGGGGTGCCGCTGACATGTGTGTGCGCATGTGCATACTTGTGTGCGCCAAAGGTGACAACAGTTACTTTTTAAAATCCTGTTTATATACTAAAGAGATTCTTTCTTTGTATTGTTATTGCTAGTAATATTTCTATCTAAATAAGGGACCATTGTATAGATTCAGGGTGCCATCTCCTTGATCACTTCTGGAGAAGCTCTGATTTGATTTCTAATGTCTACATTTAATAGTAATAATAATAATTAACATCTGAATAATTACTATGTGCCAGCCGACTGTGCTTTTGTCATTAATGTCTAAGTGCCAAATTTATAGATTATTCTATACATTATATTTAGGTTATTATCTCCAATCTCCAAGAAAGTATTTTAGGTGCCTCCTAATCCCATGAACAGCAAATTTCTGAAATATTTTAAAGTTATTTTGTAGGATTATTTCCACGAGACAATTTAATGTCACTTTGTTTCCATTTTAGTGGTTGACATCTAATTTATCCACAAATCTTCAGATTACCTCGTAATTTGGAGCCTAGAGTTTCCTATAGACTGATTTTAATGAAATGTTCTTTTAGAAGTCTATTTTATAATTTGTGAAACTGAGAGAAAAAAAGAATGAGTTAGTAAGGGTACATTGTATTGGGGCAGAGTTAAGATGTAAACTTTAAACTTTTCACTGTCTAGTCTTTTTCTTTCTTTTTATTTAGGCAAACAAATCCTTACAAAATCATATAGAAGAGAGGAATTTAACATAATTGTTAAATAACCTGTTTAGAAGACTGTATGCATATTCAAATATAATTCTCCCAGACAAATAAAAGTCTATATTATTTTAAAAGATAGGGAGGTTTCAGTTTCCTGTCATAAATAATTCCAGAATTTAAAAAAAAAATCTTCCAGAAAATGTTCTTCATTTCTAACTGCAGCATACATTCATTAAACAAACATTGACAATCTACTATGCACTAGGCCTTGTATCCAATGCTAAGGATATAAATTAAGACTTTGCCTCTGCCTTAAATAGAAATTTGGTTTATTACAGGTGCAAATGCCCACACATGACACATATGATACGTTGGGTAAGAAAGTTAGAATTCAAATAGTTCCCAAAATGTTCAGATAAGCTAAAACAAGTCAGATGAAATTAAATAGAAATACATTTATACTCAATCAGGGGGGAAAAAATGGAAAATAAAAAACCTGCTGGAGTATAAGTGGGGACAGACCAGCTAAATAACAGATGTAAAAAAGACCCAGAGGATGCAGTTGACTCCAAATATAGTGGCTATGTACAGTTGTTGCCAAGAAAGCTAATTTTAGGGTGGATTAATAAAAATATGCCAAGAAAAGAGGTCAAAATATTTCCAATTGATTTTGCAGCAATCAGATCTCACAGAGTTGGGAGTGTCTTATTTTAAGTATAAATTAGAGCATATTCGTAAGACAATCAAAAAGGTGAAGGATCTGAAAACAATATCAATGAAGATTAGTGGGAGGAAATAATGATGTTTAGTCTGTAAAAGAAGCTTAAGTGGGACTTGATTGCTATTTTTAAATATTTAGGAGCCAGTGTGACAGAGATTGCTAGCTGCCTTTCAGTACTCATTTCCTCCTTAGTCCTTAGCAATGGAACCCTGATTTTTCCTAGGCACTTTGACATTTCCCAGCCTCCTTTGAGGTTGGCTGGACCATGTGACTATGTTCTGGACATTGATATATCAGCATAAATGGTTTGCAGTGCTTCCAGAAAGTCTCCTTAATAAGAGGGGTATGCCCTTCTGCCTTTCCTACCTCTGTCCTGCTGCAGGGAGCATGGTCGTGACTGGCACTCTAGCAGCCATCCTGGATCACAAAGGCAAAAGTCACACTCTAGGAACGGTGGAGGGGTGAGAAGGAGGGAGTCTGGATCCCTGAAAAGGTCATTGCAGTTGTCATTTCAACCAGTACTGCCTACTTCCAGGTATCTTTTACGTGAAAAGAAATAAATTTTTATCTTGTTTAAGATACTGCTATTTGGGGTTTCTCTTATATATAGTTGAACTTTGGGTACAAAAAAACCCCATATATATTCTAAGACTTATACATCTTAAAAAATGAAATGACCTATTCTGTGATGCAGTTATTTATCTCTATAACTGTTTTAAATGGAGACATTTAAATGGAAATCTGTTTAAATTTCTAGCTTTAGAAATGGTGACTGTTCTGGGGGTGAAGAAAAAGAGGGTTACCAGACCTCTAAAGGTCCTTTCAGTTCTTAATATTACATGATCCCCCAACTACTGCCACCCTTGGGGATCAGTGGCTCTAAAAAAATTTAAACACATTTTTCAAAATTAAAAAAATAAAACCTTCTCTCTATTATAAATATGTTTGGGCCCAACATGAGCTGGCTTAATGTTATGCAGTCCCTTGGCCATGCTTTTCAGCATCACTTGACTCCATTTTGGTGTTAAACTTATTCTAAGACGAGCACTTCTAAAGTAATAATGAAGGAGAACCAAAGAATAAAACAATAAATTCTTCAGCAAAATTGGTATCATAAAGAAAATCAGGTCCTATGGTCCTATGGTAGTGGGTTATCAGAACTTATTAACATTAATGTCACTAAAGTTGGTATACAACCCATCACTGCTAAATTTGGCTTAAAAAAAAAAAAGAAAGAAAATCAGTATGAGGCTGGATAATATGAATAAAACAGGAGTTCTATTGAGGTACTTCCTATGTGCCTAGTATAGTTGGTGAATCAAGATATAGCCCTGCTGAAAGTTCTTTTCTTTTGCAAAATGATATTAGCACGCCTATCCTCTTTCCATCCTTTTTCCCCTTCCATTATACTAACTTCAATTAGCTGTAACTTTACTTTTACATTAATATTTTGTTTTTTAACTATAATTATCTGTTTTATTAGTTGATTCTTTAAACATTTATTTGCTTGAAATAGTAATACATATACATGTTTACAGTCCAAGTGTGCCCCCCCCAAAAATGCACAGGAACCTAACATTCAATGTGATAGTATTAAGGGTGGGGCCTTTGGGGAAGTGATTAAGTCATGAGGCCTCTGCTCTTATGAGTGGGATTAGTGCCCTTCATAAAAGAGGTTGAAGGGAGCTGCCTTGCCTCTTCCACCTTATGAAGACACAGCAACAAGGCACCATCTATGAAGCAGAAAGCCTTCACCAGATGCCAAATCTGCTAGCACCTTGATCTTGAACTTGCCAACCTCCACAACTGTGAGAAATAAATTTCTATTGTTTAAAAACTACGCAGTCTAAGATATTTCATTATAGCAGCCCTGTTTGGACTAAAACAAGTCTCATGACCTTCGTTAGCTATAATCACTAACAGATCCCTTTCTCCAGCCCTGATCTTAATTTTATATCCAATGGCATGTTGAATAACTCCCCATGGAGTACCCACCATATCCAGAAATAAATTCATCCTCCATGTCCCTCAAATTCCGAAGTCTTCAGTATTTACCATCTCAGTTGTTGACACAATTATCCACCCAGACACCCAAGCCCAAATCCTGGCATCAGTTAAGATTCTTCCCTTCCATTTTACTTTCCATATTCAGTCAATCCCCAGATTTTGCTAATTTTACCTACCAAATATTTCTCTCTGTCCCTGCCTCTAGTTTTGCTACCACTGCCATAATTTCAGCCTCATCATTTCTTGAATACTTCAATAACTTAATTGATTTCTTTGCCAAATTCTATTTCCAGATAAAATATCAACTGGACCCAATCACTCCCCTTCTTAGATCTCTGATCCTTTTTCATTATCTGTAAATTGCCTAACCCTTTGAATGCTATAAAAGGTTTTATGTGGTTCAGACCTAGCATCCCTGAGTTCACTTCATGCTCCAAGAATACAAAACTATTTTTAGTCTCTGACATAACATCTTAATTTCCATACTATTTTCTGTACCTGGAATGTTCAAAATTTTCATTCATAAATAGTGCTTCCTATGTCCTGTTTAAGAAATATTTGACTATACAAAGTTATAAAAGTGCAGTTGTTTAACCTTTTACATTTAGGCCTACAACCTATTCAGAATTTTTTTTTCAGTATGAGTATGCATCAAAATTACTTTTTTCCACATGGATGTACAATCGCCCCATCACTACTTAATGAAATGTCCATTTTCCTCCAGGTTACGACAGTGTCATCTTTGCATAAATAAAATGTTGATCTAAGTATTTGTTTGGGAACTCTATTCAGTTCCATTGGTCTACTTTCTGTCCTTATCCAATACTACTATAAATTATTTTTGTAGCTTTTTGAAGTACTAATATCTGGTAGTATAAATCCTCCAACTTTGTTCTTCTTCGGTTGACCCTGCTGGGATTCTAATTGGGATTAGACTAAATCTACTAAATCAATTTGGGTAGAACTGATATCTTTACAATATTGAGTCTTCAAATCCATAAGTATAGCCATTCACTTATTTGGGTCTTCTGTAATTTTTCTCAATAATATAATTTTCAGTACAAAGTTCTTACACATCTTTCATAATATTTATTCCTGGGTATAGGGGATGGAATCTTAGCCCCAAAGATATCAGATCTTAACCCCTGGAACCTATAAATGTTACCTTATTTGGAAAAAGGGTCTTTACATAAGTGATTAAGTTAAGGATCTTGAGATGAGATAATCCTGGATTATCCAGGTAGGCCCTAAATGTCAACATACTGTCCTTATAGAAGAGAGGTAGAGGGAAATTTGAGACTCATACAGAGAAGAAGACAATGTAAAGACAGAGGCAGAAGTTGGAGTGATGTGGCTTCAAGCCAAGAAATGTCAGCAGACACCAGAAACTGGAAAAAGCAAGGAACAGATTCTCACCCAGAGCCTGTGGAGTATATCCCTGTTGACAGCCTGATTTCAGACTTCTGGCCTCCAGAAATTTGAGAAAAAAATTTTGTTTTAAGCTACTGAGTTCGTGATAATTTGTTACAACAGCCATAGGAAACTAATACATGAGGTATGTGAAATTTTTGATGCATTTGTATATGGTATCACTTTTTTAAAAATCCATTTTCTAATTGTTTAGTGCTAGTATATAAATACAACTGATTTTAAAGATATATTTGTGTCCAGCAACTTGCTGAATTCACTTAATACTAACTTTGTAGATTATTTCAATTTTATGTTTAAAATATGATAGACTATCATGTTTCTCCAAATAACAGATTCATGCATTTCTTTCTAATCCTTATGCATTTTTCCTTGCATTTTTGCAATTACTGGGATCTCTATACAACATAGCAGTATATTCTCTTCTATCTTTTGACTTTGGCGCTATGAGAAAGTATTATCTGTTCCAAATTAAAAATATGATGGAAATAGTAAAAATTTCAAAAATACAGTAAAAACACCAGCCAAACAAAATAACCAACATTCTTCCAGTTAACAAATCCAAAGGCCTTTTCTTAAACCCTTCCCATGACTCTGCATCGGTGGACATTGTTTATTAACCTATTCTTAAAAGTTTTCTTTTTCCTTGCCCAGCTTCTTCTTAACTTCCTCTAATTCTTTATAGACAGGCACTTCCAAGACTTTCTCCCTAGACCTTTTCTCTCTCTGTATTATCCTTGCTAAGTGTCAGAAAACCATTTTAAGGCCCATTATTATTCTTCAGAACCCAGTCAGCTTCAGGTGCTTTCCTTTCCTTCTTTAAAAATGACATACCTTTCCTCCTCCTGGTTCTTTTCCCAACAGTAGAACACAGTCTTCTCTGCTCTGCCCTCCTTGCTATACTCAAGGGTGGAATCTTTTCATTTTAAGAGTTTTACTGATAAACAGAAATTAGTTACAAAGGTCGCCAAATCGTTGCACTATCTTGGTTTCTGATCTATATGCAGAGTCCTTTCTGTGTAAAAGTGCATAGGAGGTGCTGCCAAGTCGGGGTGTTAGAAAACTGGGGGGCAAGGAGGCCTCAGAGTGGCATTCATCTGGGTGAATTCCCTCAGTTTAGTCTTGGCTTTTGTGTTACAGGACAAGAGGAGCTGAATCATGTTCGTTAGAAGCTCCTGCATAAAAAGCAAAATACCAGTGTATTAATTTACAATGAAAACTATAACTGTCAAGGGAAATGGCTATTCATTTCATTTGGCCACGGCATTCTGTCCTTGTAGAAAAGCCATATAGGAATTAAAATAATATTCAGAACTGTATTAATTGAGAAAAGGAACAGATAAAAGGTTTAGTTGTATGATTCAAATATTTAATGGAATGATATCAAGCTTAAATAGAGAAATGAGACGATCTCCACTACCAGAACCAGATAGTTTAGTATATTAGCAGGAGACTTCCCACTTTAGAAAAGGGGCCTGCCAACTATTTACTTCCCAGGGGTTTCTTTTTTTTTGGCTCAATTCCTAAGTTAGGTATGTTATTTCTCTCAGCAAGGGCTTGCTCTGACCAGAGAGGCTCACTTCTGGTTTGATCCATTCTGCATTGACCTATAATAGAATTCTTACAGGACAATCTATTTTCAAGAGTTTGGAGAGTATCTCACCATTGACCCCAAATACTGCTTGGTGCACACCTGCATACTAGACATTCACAGTAAGTCCTCACTTATTTCTACTTACTCATGAGGAAAAGAAAAAAGAAAATCATAAATAACCCCCAATGCCAGGCAGCCTGGCAAGCACCAGATGCCCTCAAATCTGGTGACGGAATAATTGCAGTTTCCTATTCCTTTTGCCTAATGCAATTTAGAAAAGCATTACGGAGCACATCTCCTTCCAGGCTGGAAACCTGGCCAGAACGCAGCTCTTGCCTCACCTCTACTTGAGGACTCCGCCATCTCCCTGGGTCGCTCCAAGCCATGACCACAGGTCAGCGCAGACTGACAAAGTGCCAAGGGGGCAAGGACACCCCCGTCTTAATTTTATTTCCCCACTCAGAGCATTCACTCCCCAACTATTATATTAAAGTAGCAAGAAAGAAAAAAGGAAAGGTGGGAAAAGGAAGACAGAGAAAAAGGGATGGGGGAGGGGGAGCCTTCAGCAAAATAGAACTGCATTGCTCCGGAAACTCCCGCCACCCTTAGTCTCTCTAGGGAACTAGGCCCCAGTTCAGAGATTCAGAAACAGAAACTGTAGCGTCGAGATCCTTAAGGCCGAGTCTACTTCTCTTGCCGGCCGGGCCTCAGAACCCCAAGGCCGCCCTGGTAGACTGCGCGACTTGCAAGACCGCGGGCAAGCGCGCCACCAGCTCCTCGGAGCCGAAGGAGCCCCGTGAGCCGAGCCGCCGAGCCGCCGCAGTATCTGGGCAGGGCCGCCCCAACTCGCAGCCCGGCCCGCAAAAGGGGGGCCGCTCCCCCCGACTCGGGCTGCTAGGTCGTGCCGGCCTTTCTCTGGCTGGCCGCGTTCCTTCCGCCCTGAGAGGGCAAAGAGTCCCGCTCCCTCGCGTGCGCCTCCCGCCCGCGCTCCGGAGCGCCCCCTAGGAAGGAAGCCCGAGCGGCGGCCGCGCCTCGGCGGCGATTTTATTAGCGCTCGCTTGGGGTTGCCCGGCCCTTCGACGAGCGGGGCTTCCCCGCCCCTCCCCCTCTTCCCCCGGACCCCCGCCCCCCGCACCAGACGGCCGGAACCTCCCTGCGGGGCGGAGTGATACCGGCGGCGGCGTAGAGCGCGGCGCGGCCGAGAGGGGAGCCCGGGACTGCGCGGGGCGGGCGGCGGCGGAGGGAGGAGGGGAGAGAGGCGGGGCCGGGGCGGGTTGTTGTGAGGCGACTGCGCTACTGCCGGACCGGGGCGGTTATGGCGGCTCCATATTAACACCCTCCTCCTCCTCCGCCGCCGCCGCCGCCGTCTCCTCCTCCTCCTTCTTTCCCTCCCGCCCGCGCTCTAAGCCATCTCCCCCTTCAGCCTGACGCCTACCTCTTCCCCTCACCTTTCCCCCTCCCCTCTTCTACCATGCCCGGCATGATGGAGAAAGGGCCCGAGTTACTGGGGAAGAACCGATCGGCCAACGGCAGCGCCAAGAGCCCGGCGGGCGGCGGCGGCAGCGGCGCCTCGTCCACCAACGGCGGGCTGCACTACTCGGAGCCCGAGAGCGGTTGCAGCAGCGACGACGAGCACGGTGGTAGCCTCGAACTCCTCCCCGCCAGCCCGCCTGCCCCTCTCCCTCCACCCCTCCCCCAGCCCCCTCCCCTCGCCGCGCTCCCGCCCTCCCTCCCCTCGGAGCCGGGGCGCTGCGGTAGCCTCGAACTCCCGGTGCAGTGCAGCAGCACCCCCCGCGACCCCCGTCCCTCCGCCCTCGACCAATCCTCCGCTCTGGCCCCCCCCTCCCCGCCCCCCATCCGCTGCCATCTCCCGGAGTGCCCGGAGTTAATATCTTCCCATCCACCCGCCGCTTCTTTCCTCCATCCAGCGATTTTTATTTTTTATTAAGTGTCTCTTCCTTTTTCTTTTTATTTCTTTTCTTTTCTTCTTTTTTTTTTTTATTTTTTGGCATTGCTTTGCAGATGTTGGGATGAGAGTCGGAGCTGAATACCAAGCTCGGATCCCCGAATTTGATCCAGGTAGATATATTTGCTTAAGCAAAATCCCGTCTTCTTTTTCTGGGCTTGGTTTGGGGTAGACGGGGTAGGGGTCCGGGCGTGGGGCTGGGAGGGGATGTGGGGCTGGGCTGGGCAGGCATCCGTGGCGGGGAGGCTGTCAGGCTTGGCCGGGCTGTGACACAGGGCGTGTGGGCAGATGTGTGTATGGCAAGGTTAACATGGTTCCCTTTGGAGGCCACTTGCCCGGTGCTGGCATCATCGCTTTTCTGACCCTACAGCCCGAAGCGGGGTCGGGGTGAGCAGAGGGAAAACAGCCCTTGGCGGAGTCCGGGTTCCGAGGCCGGGGGAGGAGCGGCTGCGGAGCCGAGGACTGGAGGACAGGGTGTGCGTGAGGGCTGTGTGTGGACGAACCATGCAAATGTCACTTGCCACCGAGCCGGCTCCGGGACCAGAGGGCCGTGCTCCGCAAGGCGGGCGGCGGAGACCGGGGCGGCTGTCACCGGCCGAAGCCAAGGGCGAGCCCTGCCGACCCGCGCGCGGACGGGATTGTCTCTTTTCTTTCTTTTTGGCTAGCTGGTGTAGCTTTGGTCGCGGCATCTCTGCGGAGTGTAGGAGCCGCGGAGAGAAAGGAGTGGGGGAAGGGGGTGGGGAGACGCCGGCGGCACACCTCGCTCTCGAGCCAGCCCTAGGAAGTCAGACCACAGGACAGTGGCTGCAGCTGCCAAGGAGACATTTTCTCCGCGAGCAGCCAGGTTCCAGCGTCCTCTGCCAACCTAGCTTGCGGGCTCCCTGTCTACTTTTCTCCAAACAGGCTCCCTGGTGGTCACGGGATTTCAGCCTGCGTGGGGATTGGGCGAGAGTTCCGCATATGGAGGCGCCCTCGCTGGAGCCTCTCCGAGTGGAGCGCGTTTCCTTCTCCCCACCCTACCCTAGACCCTCTTCAGTTCAGGCTTTGGACAGACTTTGAAAGGGGCACCACCTTTTTATTTTCTTACAGTTGTCAATGTTTTGCCCAGTGCCCGTTCGTGATAACTCTGGAATTCTATGTTAGATATTAATAGGGCTTGCATTTTTTCGGGGGGTGGGGACGGACAGCATATTTATTTAATTATTAGGGTAGATAGGGGTATTTTCGTTCCTCTTCTCCCCATTAGGACAACGCAGAAAATTTATGAATCATTTAAAGAGTTCAGGTAGCAGCTCCTCCTGTCCCAAGGGAGGGGGATAAAATAATGAGTGTTAAAAGGATTGTCAGGACAGTCTCTTTTTTAATAGGTAAAAACAATGATAATGCTCACTAGATTTGGGTTGCCTTCTAAATGGTATGAATACATTTTATTCAAAGGCTATCAGTGTGTGTACTGGTGGGCTTCACATAATTTTAAATGTTTTATGAAACGTTTTCTTTATTGATGTAGCTAGTAGGTGAATGGCACTTTCACATTACCCTGCTGCCTCAGGGTTTAGCTTGACATTTGGAAAGAGCGTATTTTGGCTTTAAGATAGGCTGAATTCAATTCCCGACTCTTATTTTTGTGCTCTGAGCAAATCACCTGCCTTCCTTGAGCCTCAGTTTTCCTAGCTATAAAAATTATTTCATAGAATTCTTGCCAGGATTAAATGACTGGGCATATGGCAGTTATTCAGTAAAGAGTAAAATTTATAATTATGAAGAATGATTCAGGGTTTATTTACACCTTTCTGATTTGGAGCTTTCATTGGTACTGTGTGCTTTTTATGGTATTGATACTTATTTCCAAATTAGAACTCAGGAGCTAGAATTATTTCTTAAGTTTATAAACTTACCTATCTCTTTGCCCCATTGGGGAGATTTCTGAGTCAATGTTTATTTCATGGACAGCTATATACAGATTGATTACTGGTCTTGTGTTTAATAGTCAGGCTTCATGCTGGAACAAACTTGCACATGCCATAGCCTGATCCCTTTAAAGCGTTTTTTTGGTTTCGTGATAAACTAAACACTGTAACAAATTTCAAAATTTGAGGAATAATTCATTTAAACAGAATCTTATTTAGGTGGTTTTACACGGCTGCTATTTGGATTAACCAACTTAACTGATGATCACATTTTGCTTATTTTTAATCTAAATAGAATATTTGTGGAGGAAAAAAGTCACTGAAATGTTACTATTTTTTGAATGATTAAAGCCAAATTTTAATTTATTTACTTGGACTGTAATTGATATTTTTTATTAGAATAAGGATAAGCATCACATTCTTGAAATTTACTTATTCATTTTCTGCTTAATAATATTCTCCAGAAGCATACCAAACCCAAGGACGCAATTAATCAGTTACCATTTAAACTTAGGAAGGTTTTTTTTTGTACTTATTATAGGCCAATCTTGTCAAGCAAATATAGATTATCAATTGTTAGGCACTTTTTCCAAGGAAACATTCAGCCTCTATGCCATTCAGCATTGTACTGCTGCTCTATTTTATTCTTATTTTAAGTGTTATACTGTTGTGAAGTTTTTATTTCACATCAGTTCAATATAATTAGGTAAGAATTTAAACACATTGCCATGGAAAAGATAAAATAAGGAAAAGAGATATTTATTAATTAATGATAGAAATTGAGAAGTGGTCAGCTCCTTTCCTTTTTTTCTCATTTTATTATCTTTGTCTCAAACCACTCAAGCCATCTTTATGGAGATTGTTCACCCATAGTCCCTACAAATCATTTGGAAGAAAAATTCCTTGGGAGCTGATATTGTGATGGTCAGAATGTAGGAAAATTAAAAGAGGATTTTTTGTGGAGAATTTTTATTGGAAGAGATGATAGTGATGATGATAGAAATTAAGTACATAAACAATGAATTAGTAAACTGATTAATTTAGAAAATATGAGAAGAATTGAGATTTGTGTTGGAATTATTGTAATTGGGAGATTAGGGACAGTTTACCTTAATATATGGGCCCATTGCTAATAATGTCTTTATAATTTACTAACTGGAGTTTGATTATTTTCTTTCAGTTGTTTACTTGATCTTCCCAACTTTTATTTACTGCCTACTGACTATGCTTACATCATGAGAAGCAGTTTTGTGTGGTGTTTAAGTCTCACCTCTTAGCATATGCCTTTAATCTAGTATGGCATAGTGATCTTAGATGAACTACCTGATTTCTCCAGGCTTCAGTTTTCTCCTTTTTAAAAGGGTGATGATGTTGAGTATATCACAAGAGTAAGTGAAACTTAATGTATATAAAGCAGGGGTTTTCCAAAATATTTTGCTTGCATACCCATAGAATAATTTTGGAAAAACAGATTCTCACATATTTTTAATCATATATTTGTAATCTCTGGTATATTGAAAATATTAACACTTTGAAATAAAGCTTTTATATCCTTATTTTAAATGCATCCAATTAAATATAAATACTATGGTGATATGATAGTATATGTTCTATAAAATATATAGACAGGCTCCTAACATTCTGAAAGTTTACATTGTTCCTTTCTATCTTTGAAATCATTTCCATGCATTTTCCCCACAGAATTTTATCTTCCATAATATATTTTTGTGCTTGAAAGTAACTTTATTGATCACCTAACTTCTCTACCCCCATAATATCTATTCTTGTGAACATAAGGTTCTAAGTATTAAATCTCTTCTGGTTTGAATTACTACAATTAATACATAATTGATTAAAATTGTAGTAGTTATGGTACCTTGAGTAAAGGAGGGCTTTACTGACACCCTGTTTGGAACCCTGGAGGTTTTAAAATTTTGGGCCATTATACTCTTGTAAGATTTGGAATATGTGAGAGACGTGCCATTTTTGAGGGATGACAGAAGTAGAACGAGCGTGTAGCTTAGACCACAGATGAGTTCGCAGGCAGGTTGTCTTGGGAAAGAGAACATAGGGAGGTCGAAGGTCTGATGATTGATTCTCTTAAAACGTATTCATGCTTGTGTTCTCCGGGAAAGTCTTTGTTTATCCCAGTTTGAAATTGGTATATTAAGTATGCAATTTAGAGCCTTTTATAAATAGTAAAAATTTAAAAAATATTTAGAGCATCTTAATATTCTCAATATTTAAGCTCTTAATGTGGTATATTTGTTCCATGATCTCCATCAAAGTCCTTATTTTTAATATCTTAAAGGAAATCTTAAAAAGTAATAGAAGATTTTTGTTTTCATAATTATTTTGAAATGCTACTGATATAGAAATCCTGGCTTATCAAATTATATTTTTGTTTCTTAGTTGTTGGGTTTCTCCAGTAGTCTCATAAATGTACTTTACCAACTGCAGTTAAAAGATCTAAATGATTTTAAAGGGATTAAACTTAAATGTTTTATTTGAAGCTTTTAAACTGATTGTTCAACAGTTTTATTTTCAGAACTGATATGCTACTATTATGGTCTTTTAAAATTATGGTAGTTTACTAGGTGGGTTTTGGTTTGTTTTTTAATCCATTCAGAAGGTAGGATACTTACAAGGCATGATTATTTTGTCAATATATCGGGGTTGATTCTCAGTATAGTTTCTAATTGTCGGTTTTGAGGTATAATCTTAAATATTGTTATAGATAAAGACAAACATTGGGTTTATGTTCTTAAAATATTAATATCTTAGTTCATTTTGACTTTTACAGTGGAAAGGGTAAACTTTTATTGGATGTAAGCATGCTAAGGGGTAGATAAATTATTTTTAATTGTATAAATTACTTTCTCTTGTTCTTTTATAGGAGAGGAATCAGGTCTGAGTTGGTAGAAAAACAAAAAAAGTCATTTCATCTATTTAATCTCATTTTCAAGGGGTTTGTGAGAGAGGACATCAGCCATTTGAGTTATAGCCCCATGAGGTTTTATTTGTTTATTTTTTTAGTTGAGTGATAAGGTGAGAAGAAGCCTTTTCAGGATAGAGAAAGAAGGGAAGTTAAGAAAGAACTGTCTTCAGTAAGCATATACTAGCATTAATAATTAAGTCTCATATAATGCTTACCATATGCCAGGTACTTCACTTATATTCATTTAAATTTTTGAGCAACTCTGTGAAGTAGGTACTCTCATCACACATAGTTTTAGAGATGAGGAAAATGGAGGCACAGATAGGTTAATTAGATGTGCCCTAGGTGACACAGCTACCAAGTGGCAGAGCTAGGATTCAAGCTGTGGGAGTATGGTTCCACATACCACACTCTTAACCATTGCTCTGAAATATCCCTTATTTCCTATGAACATCAGTCTCCTCTTAGGCCTACTTGACACACATGTAATTGAAAATAGTGGAGTCTAGTTCAGAGTTTGGGAAAGAACATTGTGAAATAATGCCTGATTAGGCATTCTCTGCTATCAGACAAGATTGTTCTCACCATACTACCCTCTACCCTCCACCCCCCATATTAGAAGAGCTGTTAGTTCCCACAGCTTGGATGCCAGTTCTGTCAGATCAGACCCTTAATTAACAATGCTTAGAATTTTTTTGGAAATGTAACTGTAATTCTTCACAGGGAAAAATATTTTTAAAAATAGTTTCATATCTGTTCAGAAGAGACATTTAATGAAGATATTTCAGTTCAGACTTTCTGTAATGCAAGAATGAGATGTGAGATGCAAGGAAATATGTTTAAATATTAAGCGTGATATGCTATTAGGACTTGAGACTTAATGGAAACCTTTGTTTGTTGCATTCCATGTTCTATTAAGTAGGATTTAAATGATCTTATTGTCACAATCAATTGTGCAAAAGGAATCAGTTCCATGTTAAAAGATTGAAGTTTTGAAAATTCACTGGAAATAACATTAGATTTTATTAATTGAATAAAGGTTTCTGACCAACTTAGGACTTCTGTTTTATTTCCATCGAGTGGGTTGGCTATTTTGCATTTGTATTTTTATTTTACATGGTTAAAAATTAAATATATATCTTAATATTGAAGTTTGTAAAAGACTTCTCAAAGTTTATTGTACAGTGCTACAGTGCTTGAATATAAATTTTAGATAATGAACCTCTAACTTGCATTTTCTTAAATTCTAAGCTCCTGCTTTTGTCCTCTTTTATTAAAGATACAACAAAATACAGAAAGTTTTGTTTTTAGATTTATTTTATAATTATGTTTTTCTGATACTTTGATAGTGTTTCTTCATTTCTCTTCTCTTCACCATTAAATTTTCCTTATAATAAAATGCATACAATTTTTAAATAACTTTAGGTTCATATTTTAAGAACAGTGTATGATTCTTTAAAAATTATTGATTGAACACACAGTAGTGATATATGATGCTTCAAAAATAAAAAGATTATTGAATGATATTAAGTTACTGCTTGATGGATAACTTCTCTAGATGGAGATTATACTAGTAGTTCCCTTACCCCTAGAAATGAATGTTCTTTATTCCAGATACCTTACAACTTTATAAACGATCACAATTTAACTTCAGAATTCTGTTAATATTTTATGTGAGTAATTTTGGAATTCTCCTATTTAATGGTAGTTATCAGTATCTCATAAAAGTCAGTTGTGACATACTCATAGACAAGTCTGCTTAAAACGTGGCAGCAATGCTTTATTTCTTGATAGTCTTAAGTTAACTTGAATGCAACTAAGGATTAGGTAGAAGCCAGAAAAAGTCCACCTAGTAATTAAAATAAAAGACAGAACCTATAGGCATGTACTTGGTACTGACGTAGCTGTGTCAGGCTTTCATTCATTCTGTTTATTCTTAATTTACATGCAGTTTTAACAGGGCTCGATTTTTCTGATTTTCTGGATTATAACAGATTTGAAATAAATTAAAAAGGGATAGTATGCTTCTTCATTAGAAGTAGACTTTTAGGTTACATTAATAAGAAATCACATTATTAACTTTTACATCTTTGACTTTTCTTATACAGAGTGCATACTTTTGTAAATATAAAATAAATGAAATTAAGTTTAAAAAGGAATAGCTGGCAGATTCTTAACAAGGAATAAGATTAAATAAAAAACAGACATAGGTATTTAAAAATATAGCAATCTTGGCCCATTTAGATATGGGGCAAAACCATATCTGAGGCATTCTCCCTAGTTTAAAAAGTCTTGAGTTTTTGTTGATGATCTCTAACTAATGTGTGGAAGGTTAAATCAGATTTACTACTCTGTCAAGTTAAGGATATATAATGTACTTAAGAAAGTCTTTCTTTTTAATTTAAAGGGGATAAACTTCAGCATTTGCAAAATTTCCTTAATTTTCATAAACAGGATATTTATTATATTTAATATAAATCTGTTTCCTTCTGTTTGTTTTTCTATACTTTTTTTTTTTTGTCCTCCTTTGCAGGTACCTATACTGAAATAGAAATAAAGGTTAATTTATTTATACTTATTTTGAACGTAAATAAAATCCATCTTATTCAAAGTAATTAATTTTTTTCTCCAGGTGCTACAAAGTACACAGATAAAGACAATGGAGGGATGCTTGTATGGTCTCCATATCACAGTATCCCAGATGCCAAATGTAAGTTTTCTGAAATTGAATGTTAATGTCAATAGGGGTCTATCAACCAATTCAAAATGTGACTTATATTTGTTTCTGACTCTTTCAGAGTCTCATAACAAAACCAGTTTTGTCTTTGTCTTATTTTGTTTTTTAATGGAGGTTGTTATATTAGAATGTTTTTCCTTTTGAAAGATAGTGGGTTGATCATTCCAATTTGTGTCAGGCCTATGAAGAATGAAAAACCCTAGGATCTGATGGCATTGCTGCTTAAATCCTCAAGCAGGGGAGGGAGTTACTATGTAGACATCTGCACAGGCTTTTCCTCAGTATATGGAGCTGTAAAGAAATGCCTTCAAACTTCAAAGAGCCCACTATCATTACCATTTTAAAGAGGAAAGGGAAAAGAACTGACTTCAGCAGCCATCAGGTCATCTTTGTGCTCTCCATTTCTGGACGGAGACCTTCTGGATCATTGACCATGCACTTCTTGAATCATGGTGTGGCTTTAGACTTCAATGTGATGTAGCGGACCTGATCCTTTGCGGCACATCAGATATAGGAAACGTGCAGGTAACAACACTAAGATCCCCACCCCTCCATTCAGTTATCATTGAATTTTTAAAATAACAACAACAACACTGAACAGCTAATTCTAGCAGCTGTGAAATAAACTTGTCTTTTTAGAATATTTACTAACATCTTAAAGATGTCTCATGGCGGTTTATTTAGGCCCATGAAAATTAATGGTATCCTATCTATCATGTGCATAGTAAGTCTAATACATATTGATGCAATAAGAAAACTAAAAATTGGAAACTAAGTATGCTTCTGCGTACCTGGTAATGCTTCCTATTTAAGAGCTTTAGAACACCAGCAAAAAGCTAGTAATCTACGAATTGGGTGCCCTTGAGGCATTCTTAACAGAAAACAAATTATTCATTTGGCCTGGGACTGTATACTGAGAACCTGAAAGAGACTATCGGGTTTTCCAGGTTCGCTCATCGTTACAGGCAAAGGTTTTCATTCACAAACTGAGCATCAGGGTGTCATTGAATTGTACTGTTTTAGCCTTGCTTTATACAATGGTGCATTTCATAGCACAGTGGAAAACAAAATTTAGCCAACATGTCCTGGTAGTGTGGTGTCCATGTGGAATATCCTATTGAAGGTCTAGGGCAGTGGTTATCAACTCTGGCTATGCATTGGAATCACTTGGGGAACATTTTATAAAAGTACTTAACATCTAGTCTCTATCTCAAACTGATTAAATCAGAATTTTCAGGGGTGGAGCCTGGACATTTTACTTTTAAAAGGTCCCACACTGATTGTAATGCATAGCCAGGGTTGAGAACCACAGGTCAGTTGATGTTGTTTAACCTTCTGTCTATAGGGCTATAAGATATTTTTGTTAAATTTCATCAGCATATATTTAGACCTGTCATGTATTTGAGTGCTTTGGGGTCTAAACAAAATATAATATTTGGAGTTTCTGCACCAGAGCTTACACTTGGGGAGATAGAATAGCACGCATAAAAAATAGTTGTTATTCTAACATTATTGTTATAATAGCATATTCATATATTAAACTGTACTGACCAATAATCGTAGTTAATACTTATAAAGTGCTTAACATATGCCAGGTGCTATTCTGAGCACTTTCCATATATTAACTCATTTAATCATAGCAGGAAGCTACTGTTTTTATCATGATTTAGAGTGAGGAAACTGAGGTACAAAAAGATCAGGTTACTTGGCCAAAATCAAAAAACTAGCAACAAGCTGAGAATGAAGCACAGGTAGACTAGCTGTTCCAGGATCAGACTTCTTAACCACTGCTTCTCAAATATATTTTTAAAGAAATTATATATATATGTGTGTTATAGATAAAAATAATAATTTTAAAGGGTCAGGAAAGAGTTGATTATATGGACTTAATGTAAAATTGAGTCCTGCCGAATGTGGCAGACTTCTCAGCAATGAGACCTTCAAATAGCTAGTTGATCATCATTGAAACTGTTCTTATCTAAATAATTCTGTTGGCTTAATTACATATGGAGGATAAATGAAAATGGAATACTCAAATACTCTTTGTATAGCAAGCGGGAAGAGCTTAAGAAAATTTAGGGATACTGAAGCAAACTTAAATTTGTCGTTATTATGTATAGCTGGCAAAGCTATAGATAAACCATCCTTTGTACAGCAGTCAGAAATGGAATGATAAAGGCTTTGGGCCAACTCTAAACATGAGAAAGGGTCTTAAATGGCTAAGTCTCTTCAAATAAAAACTGTAACAGAAAATCAATAAATTGTCTTTATATTTTACAATATAAATATATTCTGTTGGCTACCCACAGATTGGTCTTTTTCTTCATACCAAAATATAGTAGTAATGTCATTGAATTTAATAAATATATGATATATAGTCATAGAGAGAAGTCATACTAAATAAAATTTTTAATCAGGTGAGCTTCTGATCCTGTTTATATAAATCTCTTTCTGTAACATTTCATAGAAGATGGCTTTGGCTATTTTTTTTTACACCTGGAATATAAAGCATTTTATTTTGCTGTGTTAAAAAAAAGAAAAAAGTAGACCTGAGCAATTGAAGTAAATGAGAATAATTCATTATATAACATTGTTTCATTACAGTGGATGAATATATTGCAATTGCAAAGGAGAAGCATGGCTACAATGTGGAACAGGTATGTAGAGAAACATATTAATACTAAGGCTCCTCTCAATATTTATCAGATCCACAGAGCATCTCATGATAGTTTCTGTCCTAAGAAAGTGCCCAAGTTTGACCAACTTTATAGAGACCACAAAAGTCCTGGCAAAATCTGACCTTTCAACATTAAGGATTTTGCTTTCATTAATATTAATCATCTCAAGGGCTTAAACATTTTTTCTCAGTGCCTCTGTTTCTTATTCTACTTTGAGTTCTGAAAGTTTCTGAAATCCTTCAGTATTACTCTGACAAATGCTTACCAAAATGAAAAGTAAGTTTTTTGTGTATTTTGGGATAAATATACATGAATAGGACTTTAAAACAAATCTTTTATTTATTAAAAAATTTAACAGTACAGGTAATTCTCTTTTGACTTTTTGTTCTAAAGGACCAAATAGTTAAACCTTTTATTTAAAGAAATATTTAAGACTTTTAAATTTTGAATGAAATCACAAAAGGCTTTTTTTGGTTAGATAACTTTAAAAGCATATATCTCTAAATAGTATATCTATATATGATGTATCTATATCTGTGTTCATAGAGGTAGGTATATCATGGTTCATTATCCATAGTAATGAGGGAATGGAGAACATGGAAAAGTGAAAATGAAATAGAGATTCTTAAATCTTATGTCAACTAAATATTGTATTAACCTTCATCAGAATTAGTTGTAAAACAGGTAGATTTGTTTTAAGAGAAGAGAGGTAAATTATCTGTACCCTGGGTTACCAAGAGCTATCTTTATAGTCAATAACATGGTAAAGTAATAATTTTGTGAAATTAAGATGTTTATTTTATCTATATATATCTAAATGTAATTAACTTTTTTGTGGATTTTGAAACTACCTTTGAGTGCCTATTTTGTTTTTAACCCTTACCTTTCTGTTTCATATTTGTTTAGCAAGTTTATCCTTTAAAATATGACTGCACATATATTCATTTTGATGTTTATTTTAAAGGACTGTTATTAAACTACAGAAATTAACTTTCAAAGTCATTATTGAAAAAGTTGCTGGCCAGGCACAGTGGCTTACACCTGTAATCCTAGCACTCTGGGAGCCTGAGGCAGGAGGATCGCTTGAGCTCAGGAGTTTAGACCAGCAAGAGCAAGACCCCGTCTCTACCAAAAATAGAAAAAATTAGCTGGGCGTGGTGGCACTGGCGCCTGTAAGTCACAGCTACTCGGGAGGCTGAGGCAGGAGGATGGCTTGAGCCAGGAGTTTGAGGTTGCAGTGAGCTGTGATGACACCACTGCATGCTAGCCCAGGCAACAAAGTGAGACTCTGTCTCAAAAATAAAAATTAAATTAAAAATAAAAAAATAAAATGTTACTAAATCTCTTTTTTAAAAATAAAAGTTTATCCTCTAAATGATACTCAATACTTTACAGTAAATAAAAAGGCCTACTAGTTACAAGAGAGGGGGAAGTTATGAAATTTTTGGAAATTGTCCATTTCCAGCTTTCTTACGACTTAGTAGTCAATCATTGAAGTTATTTGTATGCCTCCTAATAGTTCTATGTGCACATTATGATGATAAAGAACTTTAAAAAATATATGTGGTAAAAAATTTGTTAAAGTTGCAGTGGAGGTACTCTTACATCTTGGAAGTGTTTAGCCTGTGATATACTTGTAAAAAGTTAAAACTTGAATATCTCTCTACTAAGTCCCAACTGAGCGTTTTCTGGTTTTGTGTTACAATAGATAGTTTCATTCAAGTATTGATTTCATTCAAGTACTGATTTACTGACTATTTTCCTTTTAGCATATTTTTTTCTACACATTGACAGATTAGTAAATGTGGGTGAAAGTCTTTATGAGCCTACAAACCTGCTTTGGTAATTACAGTCACTGTCCTCAGCTCATTGTTTTTCCTAGATTCTGCAGCAAATATGGTATGTAAGAACATTCACTGTTCTGAGGCCCTGATTTAAAAGAAATAAATAAATGAGGTCTGCTACCTGGGCACCCCTGATTAAAAGTCCCAAACTGTGAGTGTATCTTCAGTTGAAGTCATAGGCTTAAGATTTTTATCTAATTTGTGTTTAATTGTCTTGAGTGTGATGGAATGTAAGTCCATTAAAACCAAAGGGGAATGATTTCTCTTCAAAGGCACTTGGCATGTTGTTCTGGCATAAGCATAACATTGAGAAGTCCCTTGCTGATCTCCCTAATTTCACTCCCTTTCCGGATGAGTGGACAGTGGAAGATAAAGTCCTATTTGAACAAGCCTTTAGTTTTCATGGGAAGAGCTTTCACAGGATTCAGCAAATGGTATGGTAATTTTGGTCTTACTGTGATTCATACCTGAGTGATGTGATATGCTGTTATAGAATACTTCCTAATTATTAAATACAAAAAAGTTTTTAAATTTAAAATTAAAAATATTTTGGAATGGATGTATTTTTATATAGTCCTACTTTCTACAGCCACTCATACATGACAGTTATATGCTATTTCATTATAGTAGTTTTTATTTTGACTTAAGTGTATGTGTAATAGAGTTATTAAATGTTTGTTGTGGCAGGAAAAAAGTCATAATTTCAAGTTTATTTTAAAATGTTTCATTTTTTGACATTAGGATTTTGTTTTCTAATTTATAATTTTTTGGATATGAAAGCCCATTTTAAAAAATTCCATATTATTTCAATGTTGTCCAGGTGCTGCTTTTTTTTTTTTTTTGAAGAGAAAAACTGCTCTATATTTCTAGTTCCTAAATTTTTAGGATTGTGTCAAAATAATATAAATATGAGAAATTGTTGCATTAAACAGTTTTAATCTGAGTGGATGAAAATTAGATAATGTTTTGCAAATCTAGATATATTTATTTATATAGGTGTCTTCCATAATCAAAGAGAACCTTTTTGGTGGGGAATTTGCATCCTTGCTTATCACTATGACAGATCAGTGCATGATCATTAGTCATTTTAATATTCAAAGACTTTATTTGGTGACTAAAGCCTGTTTGCATTATTTACCATTTTAAGACCTGGATTTACCAAAGTGATTCAAAGAATTCATTTTTAAGAACTGAATAGTTCTTCTTGAAAACATTTTGCTAAATGAAAGAAGCCAGACACAAAACATCACATATTATGTGGTTCCCTTTATGTGAAATGTCCAAAATAGGCAAATCCATAGAGACAGAAAGTAGATTAGTGGTTGCCAGGGACTGGGGGAAGGGAGGAATAGGGAATAACTGCTAATAGGATAGGATTTCTTTTTGAGGTTATGAAAATGTTCTGGAATTACATAGAGGTGATGATTACACAACTTAGTATACTAAAAACCACTAAATTGTATGCTTAAAATAGTAAATTTTATATTATGTGAATTATATCTTAAATTCCAATTTACAGAGGGAAAAAAAAATTGAGTAGTTCTTTAAGGAAAACAAATACCAAATACTAACATGACTGTGCTGGAACTTCTGGGGACATTCTCTCCATATTTGTTTGTGACGTTCTCCCCTCCCCCCCAAGAACAAATAGGAATATTCATTCAGAAATGTCAGTGATATTGGTGTGGTGGGATATTGTGACTACAACAGTACTTTTTAGCTGTATAATTCATAAAGGTACTCATGAAATATTTTTTATTTATGCCTTTATTAATTATCAAAGAATAATATAAAATGTATTCATTTTTTTAATCAGAGTTTATGAATTAAATTTGCCAATATTAACATGATTTTTTTTTAAGCTTCCAGATAAGACAATTGCAAGCCTTGTAAAATACTACTATTCCTGGAAAAAAACTCGCTCTAGGACAAGTTTGATGGATCGCCAGGCTCGTAAACTAGCCAATAGACATAATCAGGGTGACAGGTAGGTTGGATGCCCTATGCCCTTACATTGTTAGGGACACTGCATTGGATTGCTTACATTTCCTAAGGCAGAAAAATTATCACAACACATTGTAAATATTTCTCATCCTTAAATTCATGTTTCTGATCTGACAGGAAGAGCTGAATGGGCAGAAGTTTTAATAGTAAGAACTCTTTTCAACTCTTTTAACTGTAATCACAAATGCTTCCTTTTAGTATTGATATATTCAATACATATATCAGAATATATTAAAGATATATTCTGTGGAAGAGGTTATTTTCACAATTACCTCAGTAACTGAAGTCCCTATTACTGTAGCTATATCTTTCTGGTATAGTATAAAATCATTTTGTTTCATTTTTGTCTTTAGTCTCCACCTGGAGAACTGAAATTATAAGTATTGTATCAAATTGTATGTGTTCTCTTTCCCAAATGATATTTTTTTAAATCCCTTTCCCATTGAGTCTCTATTTTTGAGCTAGAAATGCTTGCTAAAATGATCTGTTTACTCAATAGGATAAATATTTCTAAATACTACAGAAATATAAATTATAAGCTCATTTTCCCAAGGACAGCTCTTGTTCTGTTAAAGAGTATTTAGTAAAATTATTAGAATGTAAATTACAGTTTGATAAGAGCAGTAGAATAGAATAAGAAGAAGGGAATTAAGTTTACTAATCTTTGTTTCTTCTCAGTGATGATGATGTGGAAGAAACACACCCAATGGATGGGAATGATAGTGATTATGATCCCAAAAAAGAAGCCAAAAAAGAGGTAATGATGATCATTACAAGTGCTTGTAATTTTCTGTATATCACTGAAGAAGAATGAATAGTACTTCATATTAAGAAAAACTTTTTTATATAAGGATTTAGAAGATAATAAATTTCAATGCTAACTAGAGGTTTTTGGAAATATAGTCATACCTAGAACCCTGTTTAGCCAGTGGTTTGAATAATTTTGGTGTTATCTCATCTACTCGGAAGTATAAAAGCCCTGCCATGATCCCTAGTCTTTAATCCGTAGAAAAGAAATAAAACCACCCTTAAATGATAGTATTTAGTGTAAAATTAAGCTTTCTGGTTTTGTTACTCAGTTTCTCTTGAAAACATTTTGTTTGGTCCATGTTATAGCAAATTGGAAAGTAGTACCAGGTGTACTGACATCGTCAGTGAAAATTGAAAGCCGCCTGAAAGGAAGAGATGAAAGAATCTCCAACTAGAGAAGCACTTATATGACGCTATCCTCGATATGGTGATGATAATGACTTAAAATCCTTAAGAAAAGGCAAAATTGACATACATGCTCTGCTTAATAAGGCAAGAAACTACACAGTTGTAAAAAAGAAATAGTCAAAATGTTGATGGATAAAAGTTTGTAAGGTACAGGCAGCTGTGGAATAGTGAAAATAACATTGAAATTGGAGACAGTAGATCTGAGTTTGTTTAAACTTAGTATTTAGTAGGTGTATGACCTCATCCAATTTAATGACTCTCATTGTTTTTTTTTCTTTCTTTTAATTGTTTTTCTTTTTACATGCGCCTCCCCCCACCCCCCCTTCTTCTTAAGAAACTCATTATCATGGCCCATTGTGGCCCATATCATCACCTTAAGCTCGTCCATCAAGGAAAATTTTTAAATCCTACCCTACCTCAACTTGATATTTTATTGCTTTTCGTACTATTGCTAAATATTCTCAGATTCCTTGACTCCTCCATTTTTCTCCCCAAGTCTGCCTTATCTTTATTTCTCTGAACCACAGACCTAGTGATAACTACTTGAATTGCTTTCTTCCTCATTTCCCTATTTCTTTAACTTCCCATATCACTTATCCTTCTGCTATTCCTTCCCTAACCCTGTAAACCCATAGTGCAGGATTGGTTGCTATTGGTCTGAGAGGCACAGCAGGGGAAAATGACACAATTATGTAAATTGTTGCTACTAGAAAAAATAGTTTCCAATCTCAGTGTAGTCCTTAGTGCCTCTCAATTTTTAACCTCTAAGTCTCAGTTTTATTCTTGGTAATGTGAAAATAATAGGATTGTTTTGAGAATCAAACAGGTAGTATGTATAAAAGCACTTATTTCAGTACCCAGGATATAGAAATCTTGAACACAAGTTGCTGTTGTTTTATTATCTGGCCAGCTATTTTGAACATTCATCCCTTTCTACACATTACCTACCAGTCCTCCATCCCACAAAACACTTGGCACATAACTTTGCCTTCTATGTCATAGAGAAAATACCAGGAAGAAGCTCCCTTAAATTCCAGCCCTTTCCCTACTCTTTGTGCTACCATACTGCCCTTTCTATCACAGTGTATTTGTACTTAGAACATTGTGTTACAATTGTATTTTGCTCACTAAGCAGCTTAACCTGTGGCCTTCTGGATCCTTTAGTACAAACTTTTGACTGTTATCCAAATTTTACAGAACAAATCCTTTTAATAAAGGGATTTGTTTTGTGAAGTTTGGATTCGGTTGAGGGGCCACACTTGGGGATCTGAAGGGCCACCTGTGGCCTTGAGGCTGCAAGTTTCCCACCCCTGGAAGCTATTCATTTGTATCCCCTAGCACTTGCAGAGTACCTGGCATATGGCAAATATTCAGTAAATGTTTGTTGAATGAACAGTCTTGTGCCTGAATACCTCTCTCCCCGAGTAAGAAGGGTCCCTTCTCTTGTTCTGTACAATTACACTGCTTATTTGGTCCTGTCCATCCCTTCATATCAACTCTGGGACTTTCTCCATCAAGAGAAAGAGAAGTTATCTCTTTTGTTTCTCATGTTTCCAACCTTTTCACTGCAGCCCAAAAGTATGTTTAGGCCTTCCATTTAAAACCGTATCTACCTCTCGACCGGTCTAGAAAAAAATCATTCTCCTTTGCACTACTTCACTTTTGAGTTTGCTTCAGTTGGGCTTCTGTTCCACGAAAACTGCCGGCAGAGGTTACCAGTGACCTCCTAATGGCCCTGTCCAATGATTGATTACGCATTGTAGTTTACGCGTGCTTTCTGTATCATTTCAAGTTACTGACTCCTCCTTTCTTCCTGGAAATTTGTCTTTGACTTTTGTAACACCAGCTTCTGATTCTTGTCTACTTTTTAAATCATTGTGTCTCAATTTTAGTGACATGTTTTTCTCTTTGTTCATTTCATCGTTATTGTTTTTAATTCCGTCCCACAAAAAACTGTGAAAATTGTCCTCTTCTCTCTGTTCTTCTCTGTGACTGCCTTATTTTTAGGTTCTCATTTCCCCTCTGATTATCATAACTGTTTTCTATCTCACCTCCATGCCTCCAGATTCTCCACACTACCCTTTCCAGTCCGTTGGCTACCCTGTTGCCAAAGCAACTTTTTAAAACCAATTTACTGCTTGCACCTTTTCCATAGCCTTATCTGTAGCATAAAACACAAACTCTCTACTTAGGCATTCCTCAACCCTCCCCACGTATTTCAAATTATTAGCAGTTTTAGATATATCTTTAGTTCCTTGGCTTTTGTCCTGTGGTTTTATTGGTCCCTTTTTTCTGGAATTCCCTTTTGCCCCCCGACATTTGCCTGGGAAATTCTTCGCAACTCTACAAGAGGAAACATACACACAAGACTTCTGTTTCTTCACCTTAGTGATGGATATACTGGTGTTTGTTTTATTATTATTCTTTAAACTGTACATACTCTACAGTATACACAGTTCACAATTTTTAAAAGTTAAAATTAAAACTTTCTACGTAGTATGTTAACAACATGCGGAAGCAGCTATAAAGATTAGTGTTAAAGGCAATAATGTAGTATCTTCCCCTGCCTGTTTTCTATGAAATATTCTTGTACCTTATCTTGAATTGACAACCTCCTTATTTTTCCTTAAATCTATTGTGGTACTAATTGCACTACTCATAGTTTCCCCTCCCCACCTTCCTATCCCTGGGTGGTGAGCTCTTTAACAATTGTGTCTTACCTATCTTTTTACTCACAGGGCCTGATACATAGTAAGCATTCAGTAAAATTATTATAATGAGTGAGAATACATGTTATACATTCTTAGTTATGGTACAGATATGAGAGATTAGGAATTTACTTTTAGTTACCTAGAAAATAAATGTATGTGGGATACTATTTTGCCCAGCTATGCAAGATAATACATACTCATTTGTTCTTTTGTTTGCCTGTGATCTCATCCTATCAGCAAATAATATGAGGGGAGTGTAAGTTAAAAAGTGTTAAGAGGATGCTGCAGAGGTGTGGTCTAGGACTAGCACTGTATGTTCGTAGCTTCATTCATTTCTATGCTCTTTCACAAATGATAGGGACACCAGGCAGGGAAAGATACTACATTATTGCCTTTAACACTAATCTTTATAGCTGCTTCTGCATGTTGTTAACATACTACATAGAAAGTTTTTATTTTAAATTTTAAAAATTGTGAACTGTGTATACTGTAGAGTATGTACCGTTTAAAGAATAATAATAAAACAAACACCAGTGTATCCATCACTGAGGTGAAGAAACAGAAGTCTTGTGTGTGTGTGTGTGTTTCCTCATTGCATACCCCTCCCTTCTCTCCAGAGGGAACTTCTATACTGAAATGTATTAATATTTTACTTTTTTTTGGTGGTTTTATCACATGTACATGTATTTCTGAGTAATTATCATTTAGTTTTGCTCATTTCAAACTTTATTAAAATGGAATCATATTGTATGTATTCTTCAGCACTCACTTTTTGTTGTTTTTGCAATTCATTTTCATTGCTATATTATTAATGTTCCATTGCATACATATACTACAACTTATCTACTCTCCTATCAATGGATGTCATTTTCAACTCTTCATGATTATGAACAATGCTGATATGAACATGTCCTGGATACACATGTATAAGAGTTCCTTAGTGATAGTAGTTTGCAGCCAGGTTTAGCATTGCCCCAGTAAGGGGCATTTAGAAATTATGGAGGTGTTTTTCATTGTGCCACAATGATTATGGGGCACCTCTGTCATTGAGTGGGCAGGAGAAAGGGATGACAACTATACTGAAATGCACAGCACATTGTTCCACCAAATGCCAACAGTGACTTATTGAGTTACAATGCCCCAGGATTATTTGGAGTAGAGTTACTTATTTTAGAGTATAGACATATTCAGTTTACCTAAGTAATAGCAAATCATTTTCCATAGTTGATATTCCTCCATTGGGCTATGAGAATACTCATTTTCTGCTTCCTTGCCACTACTTGATATGATCAGACTTTTATTTTTTATTTTATTTTATTTTTTTGTTTGTTTTTTGTTTTTGTGAGACATAGTCTCACTCTGTCGCCTAGACTGGAGTGCGGTGGCGTGATCATAGCTAACTGTAACCTCCAACTCCCAGGGTCAAGCAGTCCTCCTGGCTCAGCCTCCCAAGTAGCTGGGACTGTAGGCATGCACCACCATGCCTGGCTAATTTTTAGAAAATTTTTTTTTAGAGATGGGATCTCGCTGTGTTGCCCAGGCTAGTCTCAAACTCCTGGCCTCAAGTGATACTCTGCCTTGGCCTTCCAAAGTGCTGGAGTTACGGGTGTGAACCACTGCGCCAAGCCTGATCAGACTATTGAAATGTTAAAGTCTGGCAATATGAGATGGTATCTTGTGTTCTCAGTTTCATTCTTCAGGTTACTAATGAGGCTGAACACTTTTCCATCTGTTGATTGGCTAGTATGTCTTTTTTTAAGTGCTTGTTTGTATTTTTTTAACCAACTTGTCTATTGGATGTTTTTCTTGAAGACAGAACATAAATTTTTTTTCCTTACTGAATTCTTTATATATTCTGGATACCAGTCCTTTGGTTAAATGTTTTGTAAACATCATTTAGCAGTTTGTGGTTTATCTTTTTTCTTTCTATAAGCATAGGTAAATGGCTGTTTCATCAAAAGTACGTAAATTTTCAAATTTCAATATTCTTTTATATTTTCTTTTGAAAGTTTTGAAGTTTTGCTTTTTACATTGAAGTCCCTTATCTAGTAGTAAATAAGTTTTGTTTATATTGTAAGGTAGGGATCCATATTTATTTATGTATTTATTAATATGGAAGTGACTGCATCTTTTTTAATAGGCCTGCAATACCAGCTTTATCATATATGAGGCTTCTGTATATGCATGGCTCTCTATTCTGCTCCTGTTGTCCATTAAATATCCCTTGCGAATCCCACATTGTCTCAGTTACTTATAATAAGCCTTATAATATGCCTTGGTAGCTGCTATGGCAGGTTTCACTACTTGGTGGTGGTTCTTAAGGAACCTTGGCTATTCTTGGACCTTTGCTCTTCAAGCTTGTCACGTTCCTAGGACAGCCCTGCTAGATCCTCTGTTGAATTCATGTATAGATGAAGGAGAAATGAAACCTTTATGTAAGTTATTTGTAGATTATTTTGGATTTCCTATGTAGTGATTTTATATTACCTGAAAATAATAGCAATTTTGTTTCTTTTCAATCTTTAATACCTCTTATTTCTTCCCTTACTAAACTGGTTAGTATCACCAGTATAACGTTAAATAGAAGTTATGATTGCAAACATTTTTTCTTATTTCTGATTTTAGAGAAAATGATTTTTGTTTCAACATCAAGGAGGATGTTATCAAAGGTTTTTTAACCCACTCACATGGCTGGTAGTGGATGCTAGTTGGAGCAGTTCCATGTGGCCTCTCCAATTTGCTGGTCTCTGAGTAATCTGGCTTCTTGATGGCTGGTTTCCTCCAAAGTAATCAAACCCAAAAGCACTAAGTGGAAGCTACCCAGCTGTTTCTGGCCCAGCCTTGATAGTTACTCAGCATCACTTCTGCTGCATTCACGTGGTTATAAGTGAGTCACTAAAGTTGGTCCAGAATCAAGAAGAGGGAATATGAAACCCCTACTTCTCAACGGCAGGAATGTTGAGGAATTTATTGACATGTTTTAAACCTCCAAGCCCAGAGTATGGAATTTCATAAATGTTTTTTAATGCGTACTTGAGAATATGTACTCTTGGTTACAAGGTTTTATATGTTTCCATTAATTTAAGCTTGTCAGTTCTGTGGTTGAACTTTGGATCCTTACTGCTATCCTACTTGCTAGTTTGGTTTTTTGTTGTCTGTTTATCTAATCAGTTATTCTGATCAGTTAATTATTGAGAAGTAATACTTTTTTATATTTTGAAGCTATTGTTACTAGGTGAATACAGGTAGAGAATTGTTTTATCTTGCTGATGAATTGAGCCTTTTATCAATAGGTAGTGACCTTTTCATCTCTTATAATGACTTCTGCCTTAAAGATTATTTTATCTGATAAAATTTAGCTTCATCTTTTGTTAAGTATTTGCCTGGTATATCTATTAGTTTACTTTCAACAATTCTTTATTTTTCACATTTTAAGTATGTGTCTTATAAGCAGTGTATAAGCTAGGATTTTATATTTTATCTGAATAGTTTAGTCCATTTTTATATTGATCAATTGATCATGATCACTGATCCATTTGTATTTTTGTTCTTTCTTATTTTTACCTTCTGTTTGACTTGCTTTTTCTAGTCTTCTTTCCCTTCCTTCATGGTCAATTTTTAAAGATTAAGAATTCATCTCTTATTCCATTTTTTCCCCCTCTCTACTAGTTTGGGATGTTTCTATGTTTCTATTCTTATTGTATACTCTGAAAATTTTATCTTACATATTTAACTTAAAATTTAATATTGGTGTCTTTAATGACTTTCTGATTATATAAGGCCCTTAGAACACTTTGACTCCATCTACTGTACCCTCCTGATTTGTATGCTATTTTTGTCCAGTTTTAGTTACGTTTTGGTTTTTTAAATCTCTCAAACATACAGTGTTTATTTAGATGTACCCATATGTTTAACTTTTATCTTGTCTACCATTCTTTCTTGAATCTTAGGCCTTTCATTGAAAATAATTTGCTTTTTTCCTGAAGTATATCCTTTAAAAGTTCATTTAGTGAGGATCTGTTGGTCATACACACAAATTTTTTGAGAAATAAGGTCTTGCTATGTTGCCCAGGCTGGCCTTGAACTCCTAGGTTCAAGCAGTCCTTCTGCCTCAGCCTCCTGAGTAGCTGGGGTTTTAGGCATGTGCCACCATACCTGGCTATAAACAATTTTTGAGACCTAGGTTTAAAGTGCATTCTTCTAGAGAGGATTTGTATTTGTTTCTGCTAAGTCTCTGTAGGTGCTACCAACCTGAGACACTTTTAAACTAAATTTTCAATTTGAGGTTTTTCAGGCCAGACAGATCATAAAATTTAGGCCTCATGTGGGAGAGGTGTGAGGGATAAGAACTGTCAGGTGCAGTGAATACCATTCTGGTGACAGGCACACTAAAAGTAATGATTTCAGCATTATACAATTCACTCATCTAACAAAAACACTTATGCCCCCTTAGTATTTTGGAATAAAAATAAATAAATAAATGTAGGCCCCGGCCTGTTTGAATGCAGGCCTGTGGTTAGAGATTCTTGGGGGAGACTTTCTGGTTTCTGTCTTTTCTACTCAGCCAAGGGTGAGATTGGTATGATTCCCTTTAATCGTCCTCTCCTTCCTGCAGAGCAGGGATTTATTTTTTTTTTACTTAGCACACTGATGGAGTTCCCCTTCCAGCATTCTGGCTTTGTATCCTGTCCTCTGCACCTGTTGTCCATTGAAGCCTGGGGTTTAGGCAAATGCCAACTACTGCATACTTGCTTATCCCTCTGGATTCTTGCTTTCTCATCATTTCTGGCCTCTGAGGAATTTCCTCACTTCCCAGCCAGCTCAGAAGTGGATTTAAAAGATTTTTTAAAAATATTTGATCCAGCCATTTTAGAAGTGCTATACTAGGAGGAGTTTCTCTGAACATCAAATCTGCCATGTGTTGTTTAGAGTTGGATTTTAAGCAATGAAGTAGATTATGCTTCATTATACAGTTGTTTTATGAATTTTACTGAGTTCCTTTTCTAAAGAATTGGATTATTAGATCTATTCAGTGAAATAATCTTTAACCTAACAGACACAGTTTATAATGTATTTCTCTTTCAGAAGCACAGAGTAACACTGTATTTTATGTCACACTTTAAGAATATTACAGATAATAATGAAATACTACATAAGACTTCATGGTCATTTTTATAACTTTCCTAACCTCTTGTGAGGCATAAATTTGCGGTTTATTTTATTCGTAGATTAAGAGTTTAGAAATGTTTTCAGGGCTAAGATAATTCCATGTCCTTGTTAACCTTTAGAGACATAATTCTCTTTCAGCAACTCTAACATGAAAATGAATGTCGTCTCTTTTTTACCAGCTGTCTAATCTGCCACATCATAGTTTCTAATTTGCCCCATTTTTCTTTTTTTTTTTTACTTTTTTTAAAACTTTGCATTTAGTAAGTTATAGCACTTTTTTTTTGCTATAAGTTTACAGCACTTTATTGCTGAGGGAAAATATATCTCATCCTGAAGCAAACAGGAAAATTTAGAGTACAGGAAAATTTAGAATTTAAAATTAGTCCTGTGGGACTAGAAACTAAGTGTTTGATTAAGTGAATTAATCAAGGATGTTATGTTATATGCTTCCCCCCAGTTGGTGAGTGGTATGTGTATGTGTGTGTGTGGACTTAAGATAATTAGTTAAAAGTGTTATATTTTTTTAGGTGTACTTAGTGCAGCAGATACGTCTACTATTATTACTGGGTAATAGACTGCTTCCAATTTATATAATACATTTGTGAAAACCAAACGACCTGTTATTCTGTCTCTATATTCTTAGGGTAGTACTGAACAACCTGTCCAAACTAGCAAGATTGGACTTGGAAGGAGAGAGTATCAGAGTTTACAACATCGCCATCATTCTCAGCGTTCTAAATGCCGTCCACCTAAAGGCATGTATTTAACCCAGGAAGATGTGGTAGCTGTTTCCTGTAGTCCCAATGCAGCCAACACCATCCTGAGGCAACTGGACATGGAGTTGATCTCTCTAAAACGCCAGGTATTTTATAAAAATAATATTTTTAATGATTCTGTCCATTTTGCTTATCTGGTTTTACCTAGGTTGAACTCAGTTGTTTGCAGATTTTCTCAGCCACCCATTTATGTACGTTTCACTTTTTAAAGTTTGTCTTGTGTCCAACTTGTAAGATACCTCTTCCTGTTCTAGATTTGAATCCCAGCATTGCCACCTGTTAGCTCTGTGATCTTGGACAAATTATATAACCTCTCTAAGCTTCAATTTTATATCTATGAAATTGGGGACAATAGTCATACTTCTCTTGCAGGTTATTGGGAATTATTTGCAGTGATACATGTAGATTGTTTAGCATTGTTTGGCACATTTTGAATGCTTAGTTAATTATTGCTGTTGTCTTCGTCATCATCATCATCATCATCAGTAGTTGTAGCAGTAGTATTGTAAGGTTATCATTATCATAATGAGATAGTGGTTAAGAGTCAGTGGACCTATAAATAACCTTGGCTACACCGTCTCCTTCCTGTGTAACCATAGAGGAGCTCTTTAACTTCTCTCAGCCTCAGTTTCCTTATCTGGAAATAGGGATGATAATATGGTGGCTGGGAGGAATTAAACAAGATAATATATGATAAGTGCTTAAAACAGTGCCTGGCACATAGTAAGTACTCGATTCATGGTTATTATTAGGTCTGTGGCCTTTCTCAGTCATCTTTTCCTGTTTTTTGTTTGTTGTTTTTTCATATTCCTTAAATCTAGGTACTCTTCTAAATCTGTATTTTCTTGGTCAACGTCTACCAACCCTACACTATAAGCCAGTGAAGTCTGAATCTATTTCTCAAGCTGTTTCTTTTCCAAAGCTCCATAGCCATAGTTCCAACTGCCTACTAGATCTTCCCCCAAAAGTTTTTTCCTGTCTGTTGAAACATCACAATGATGTTTGATTCCTCCCTTGCCATTATCCCTCCCCCAACACATGTAAACCTAAGTGGTAACCAAGTTATATGAATTTTATATCTGAAATTTCCTTTAAACCAATACCCTCATTTTTATCCCATCACTACCACCCTTGTTCAGCAGACCCTTATCACCTCTTGCCTGACAATAACTATCTTGTTGATTATTTCTGTCCACTTCTCTGTAGCTGTAGGTTAAACATTGTTACCAGTGTTATCTTTTTAAAATATTGGTCTGATGAAGGTCACTCATCTTAAAGCTCTTCATTAGCTTCTACTTGCCTTTAGGAAGTTATGGTAGAGGTAGGCAAGGATTTATAAGACAGTCACGTTAAGAAATTTGAAATTTATCCTGAGTTAGGAAACCACTGAATGACTTCAAGGAAAGGTTTACGATGGTCATATTTACATTTTTCAGCTATATCTCTTTGCATTTTCTTTTCTTCTTTTTTGTAGTTGCTTTAGGGATTACAATATGTGTTCTTAGCTTATCACTGTGTACTTAGAGTTAATATTACAATAGTCCCCCCTCGTCTGTGGTCTTGCTTTTCATGGTTTCAGTTACCTGCAGTACAGTACAATAAGATACTTTGAGAGAAAGAGACCACATTCACATAACTTTTACTATAGTATATTGTTATAATCCTTCTATTTTATTATTAGTTATTGTTGTTAATCTCTTATTGTGTCTAATTATAAATTAAACTTTATCATTGATATGTAGGAAAAAACATACTACAGGTTGAGCATCCCTAATCCAAAAATCTGAAATGCTCCAAAGTATGGAACTTTCTGAGCGCCTATTTGATGCTCAAAGGAAATGGTCATGGGAGTATTTTTGATTTTCGGATTAGGGATGCTCAGTTGGTATGTATTGTGCAGATAATTCCAAAATCCCCCCAAATCTGAAACACTTCTGGTTGCAAACATTTTCGATAAGAGACATTCAACCTGTGTGTATTGTGGTTCAGTACTATCCAAGGTTTCAGGTATCTGCTGAGAGTCTTGGAATGTATCCTCTACAGATAGGGGGCATTACTGTATACCACTTATAAAATGTAAGAACCTTGCAACAGTATAGTGTGGGACCAAAATTCTCTATCTTAAACATGTCGAGATTTCTCTATCCCTTGGCCTTGGTTATTCACTCAAACTGCTTTTCTATTTCTCTTTTTTTCCTTAGCAAACTTTCTTAATAAACATAGACCACATTAGCTTCCTCTGCTTTCTTACCAACACTTATTCTCTGACCCTTTCCTAGTTCATGCCCCATACGCTATTCCTATTCTACCACTGAAAGCTGTCTTAAGATCGTTTATGAACAAGTTGCCAGGTCTAATGCCTCCTTCTTGGTTCTTATCTCCCTTGACTACTTAGTAATGTTTGACACTGTCAACCATTTCTTCCTTCTTGGAATTCCTTTCCCTTAACTTTTGTGACGCTGGACTCTCTGTACTCAAGACAGTCTATATAGTATGTATTTGATTGAATGCTTAGCCTTTAGTCAAACCATGAATGCAAGACTTTGATCTTCCAAACCACAGCACTCTTTAGAAAACTTCTAAAATGCTTTGCCTATAATACTTTAAAGGTACTCAGAGAATGAAGGAATAAAATTTACTCAGTCACCTATATTCCTACTTCATCCTCAACACTAATACAACACTTATAGACAGCTATTATTGATTTTTTAAAAGGAACTTTATTTTAAGCTTTAACCTCCTACCTTGGTTATTCGTTTGATGTGTGACATAGTGAAGATTTGCACTCATGACTTGACAAATTATGGTAGCCATTGCTACTTTTATGTCTCAAACATATCTCATATATAGTGTCCAAACTGAATTCTTCCATACCCAACCTAGTTATCTGTTACTCTTTTTGCATTCTCTGTCCCAGTAAGTAGTGCCACATATACTTAGTTACTCAAGCCAGTGACCAATTAGTCTTGATTCCCCCTAATTCTCCACAATCAAATGTTTATAAAGAGGTCTTAATTTTGTTTAGTCATACTAACAGGTTATTTCTTTAACCCATCTCTATGTACTGCCACCATCATTCCTTTATTCCTACTATTTTAATGAAAGTTTTCATAATTATGTAATGTTTTTCACTGGATTGTTGAATTAATTTCCATCCTCTTCACTCCAGTCTGTTCTCTACATTACTACCAGAAGTATCTTTCTAAAAGGCAAATATGGTCATGTTACTCCTTTGCTTAAAAATCCTTTAGATTTTCTTCAGTCTTTAAGCAAAATTTAAATTCTTTGATCTAGCCCCAGGCTAACTTTGCCTTAGGGCTTTTCTGTCTTCCTAAATGCTATTCTGCCTAGAATACATTCTGTCTTCCCAACCTTGTCTGCCAGCTTAATTCTTGTTAATCCTTTAAAACTCAGTTTAGGTGTCATCTCCTCTGGAACACTTCCCTAATCTTGCCCACCACCTGTCCACCAACACACATACAAGCATACTTCCTCTCTTGTTCTCTCTTTTCTCTCCAAGTCTGTGACAGGTATTTTAGCATTTTCATGCTTCTATATATATTTATCTCCCCACTAGTCTATGAAATCCTTGAGAATTGAGACTTTGCATTTTATCTCTGTATGTCTATCTAATACAGCCAACTAACTGCCCTTGAACCATCCTAGATTTATGCATTTTAGCTGTGTTTTTAAGATACCCAATGAAAAAAATTCAGAAATCACTTTATAAATAATTGGTTGTCTATACTAGGGGGAAAAAAAAACCCAGGGGAGAAAAGTAAACAAACAATCCTAGCCCTTAATATTCTAAGTGGAGACTAACGATTTTGCTAGTAGAATAGTAGTTAAAAACTTGGTATGGTTTGAATTTAGATTGTACCTCCTACATTTGTGGCCTAGGAAAGTTTTCTTAACTTTTCTGTGTGTTACATTCCTCATCTGTCAGTTCTGCTGTAAGTTTTTTTGAAAGCATGAATTTGTTCTAATGTATTTAATATAGTAGGAAACAGTTTTGTGTCTGTTTATGTATGATTTTTGTCAGCAAAAAACTGCACCTAGCTGAACTGAGTGCACACACACACACACACACACACATATCCCTCAAACATGTACCAGCTACCCCAGTTTGTTGTGTGTTATGAACCACACATATCTAGTGTTAAAACTTTTCCTCTGATTTCAAATAATCCACCTTCTACCCCTTGACAATAACTCACAAGCTGCAACCATTTTGACACCCACTTCCACAAGAAACCTTCAGGTCTTTTTCAAGGTAAAGTACCATCTTTATTGTAGCATTTGTGGATTTCTTAACCATTTAGAATATGTAGAATTGTGCTCGCATTTTTGTTAGGTTCCTATTTTCTTATGTGTCATTGATGAAATTTTTGAGTGTTGTGTTCCAACCTCCTTTTCCCTGTTAGCCCTTTAGTTTTTATTGTGGATTTTGTATAGTACAGTAACTTTTAAGAATGTATTTGTTATGTTATAGCAGAGCTGATTGTACTTACTTCACAAAGTGGTTGTGAGAGTTAAGCGATTTATCACAAGTAAAGCACTGAGAATGATGTTTCATACATAATAAATACCTAATAAATATTAACCTCCATTATTATTAGTATTATTATTATTGGAATAATTGTTATTTGGTCAAGACATTATGGTAATAAGAAATATTCATGGAATTTAATCCCTATTTATGCCAGTTGTCTTTGGTTATAAGAGCCATTGTTAAAAGATATTCAAAGACTCTGATTTATAATATTCAAAGATATTCAAAGTCTTTTAGTCTGTTAGATACGTATATTGATGTGTTTATTAGTTGAATGAGTGGTGTATCACACCCTAAGTGTAATATGTATGTCTATATTTTCCTGAAATAAAATCTAAGCAAATTTTGGAATATATCATTTTCATTTATTGAGTACTCGAAAATTTACCTAAGTACACAATCTGATTCACATCTTGGGTTATTTTGTTGAAGGTTCAGAATGCTAAGCAAGTAAACAGTGCTCTTAAACAGAAAATGGAAGGTGGAATTGAAGAATTCAAACCTCCTGAGGTATGTTACTAAAGAATACATGTGATTAAGTATAGTGAAACTTGTTCTTTGAGGTATTATTCCGCGTTCAAGTACTATTTTGGACGTGTGTTGTTAGTACTTTGAAGGTTTCATAATAAGGATAATTTGTTATGTCTCTGTTTTTTTCATTCATTTAGATAGTTGATCTTTTGAGGCTTGGCTAATCGTTTTGCATTTAAGGTAAATTATTTATTTTCTGCCCTTAACAATTCATATCAAGCAAAGTAATTAGGGAAAATAGCTATAGGAGTAGGCACAGTGTATGTGACACCAGAAGGTCTTTGATGAGCAACTCAGTGCATTTCTGGGTACAGCAATGTTTGCTGAAAGCTCTTTCCTGTCTCTGTGAATTGGTAACACAGAAAGAAAAACATCACAGGAAAAGGAGTTTATTTTAACAAATTTTAATTTTAATTTGTTTGTCTTTTGGCTCAGATTTCTAATTAGGATTTTAGTATGTAGACTTACATTCTTGTACTTATATCTGTGAAAAAAAAATCTAAAAGTATAGATTGATCATTTTCTCAAGTCTTATTTGTATTTTAGCTGAAAACTAAATACGTTTTTGATATTTGTGGTAATTGTAGGAGTACTTAAATGTCCTTAAGATCCAATCCAGTGTTTTTATAGAAGCTTTTACTATGAAATCTTTTCTCTTTTCTCTCTCTTTTTTTTAAAGACTCCTATGTTATGCTTCGTATCCTGAATTTGCCTTTCTATGTATGTGATAATTAAATAATCTTCTTTGGTCTTAATGGAACTTCCCCTTCCCCCCCAATCACAGGCTGACTGAAATATCTACAAATGAAGTATGTGTGAGGGGCGGGGGGAGGCAGAGAATAGTACTTCAGAAATACAATGCACCGTATGCCATCTTAATCATTAGAATCTTTCAGAAAGGAAGACTTGTTATGAGGAAAGTTATCTTTGTTGTTTTGAATAATCTTTTTCAAGAAGGTTAGGGTATGGAAAAGAATGAAAAATATATAGACTGATATCTCATGCCAAACCTACAGGTAAACTGACAAACATTCTAGTAACATTTATTTAAGGACATTGTAATACAAAAAAATTATCTTTTTTTTGTTATGTTGTTGCAACAAAAAATTATTTTAAATTTTGTATTAAAATATTTTAATTTTGTATTTATGCATTAAAATACATAAAAGCTAAAATTTTATATGCCTATAATTTCATAATCTAAAAATTTAAAAAATATAGCAGATATTAAAAACATGTGAATAGCAGGAAGAACTTTATGTTAACAAGTTTGAAAATTAAAGTATAGAAATTCCTAGGAAAATATCTTCCCAAAATTGTCTGAAAAAGAAAGAAAAGCTGAATCATATATATATAATCATTAAATAAAATGAAGGAATAATTTAACATTTTTCTTTCACAAGAAAGCACCAGGCCAAGACATTTTTATGGAAAAAGTCTACCAAATTTTCAAGGAAAATTCAAATTATCAAGGAAAGGATAATTGTAATCTCGTATTTTTCATGAGATTATAGGACAGTCTCATTCATTAGCATTATGTAAAGAAAAATGTGAAAGTGCAGTAGCATTTTATAACTTTTCCTCTGTGCTACCTCATTTGATCTTTACGTAAATTCATGCAAGTACTTGAAGCAGATACTACTATTTTACATGAGGAAACTGGGGCTCAAAGAGGTTAACTGACTTGTTCATGATCACAGATGTAGTAAATAATGAAATTCTGGCTGTATCTTAGATTCTTAGAGTCCTGATTGGAGTCCTCGATTAGTATATATCATGCTGCCCCTTACTTTTTGGATGTTTTCATATAATAGCAAAATTGTATATTAGATTCTCAACATTTTAATATAGTCACTGGGTTAGAAGTTATCCATCATTTATTATATCTTTACCAATCAAACAATGTTAATAACTTTTGGAATAATTAAAATAGGTCATTAAATGAAATAACTCCACTGGAAGTAAACAGTTACTAAAGTGCTTTACTTATTAATTTGGTTGTCTTTGTTATTTTCATTTAGGGAAAAATTTGGTGAAGAAAGTCTATTCATCTCCACAAATATTTATTGATTGCCTGTTTCATGTAAGGCATTATGTTAGGCACTGTAGGCAGTGTATATGGGAAGAGGGAAACACATAAAGATGAGGACAAGATCAGGTGATTTTTCCACCTGCTTTAAAAAAAAAACTTGCACCTAGATGTTGTAAGACAAACTGGTAAAAGTTGTATGATAGATTTATAAGCAAAGTGTACAGGAAAACAGATAGACATTGTGTTCATTCTGGCTAGGATGATCAGGGAGAACTTGCCAGAGGGGGGGATGTTTCAGCTGAGATTTGAGGGATAAGTGGGATTTTTGCACATTCAAAAGGGGCAGAGGATGTCATTGAGTTAGGGTTTGGTGTTGAACAGTACATTCAAAATATAAATCCAGTGGGGGAAAATTAAAAGCACTTTTAAAAACCAGTCAACAGGTATTCCCCGAACAGTTATTACGTGCTCATTATTGTGCTAATTGCTAGTGAGAATTCAATGGAAGTGTGAAACAATCTTTTACAAGACATATATTGTCTGCTTAGGAAGCCCAACTTGGATGCAGAGAAGGAATGAACACAGTGTATGAGAGATGTTAACAGGGTTGAGCAGGGGCTACTTTGTGATAGAGATCAGTGGCAAGGGCCAGAGTATAAAAGTCCTTGTGAAAGCTAGAAAGAGAAGTTTCCCTTTTAAGTTAAGTCATATGGAAAGACCCTATAGTTTCTTCAATATAAGAAGGATGTGATGAAAAATTTAAATTTTAGGAAAATTATCCTGGCATTATTATACAGGATAAATTAGAATGGGGAAACTTTATAGCTGCTGAAATACTAAGTATGTGAGTGGTAAATAGTAAAGGGGTATCAGTAGGGTTGGGTATTAGTTGTAGGAATGGAAACAAATGATAAATTCAAAAAACATTGCAAAATAGGAATTACCGTGTCTCCTTGAAAGTATGTGAGAGTGAGGGTGTTGGTGGCATGTTTTGTTATGCTTTGATTTGTTTTGGATGGAGATAGATAGGTAAGTCAGGGCAAGGAGAATAATGAATCTAGGAAGGAAGAATAATTATAACTGAAAAAGAAGTGCTTTTTGAAGCTAGAAATTCCCCATCTATGGATGTTTTCATGCAAAGCTGGGTGACATCCTTTCATTATGGATGTTGGATGGAATTTTCAGCATTGAGTAGAAAGTTTAACTTGGTGACCTTTTCCAACACTTCAACTCAGAGATACTGTGAATCTACTGCTAATAAAAATGAGAAAGACTTAAAGACAAATTAATTTAGCAGGGAAAGGATGCAGTAAAAATGCTGAATTCACTAAAGATGTGTCATAGATTATTTGTTCTAAAAGGCTCTTTGGGACCTTTTGCATTATTATATTGTATTTTGTATTATATTATTTTTAGAACAACAGCATTTCAGACTGGGGTTTCTGTAGAAGAATATACTCTGTGATACCATTTAGCTAACTACAACTACCACACGGTTTTAGGTTCCTAGATATATTCTAGTTATCCTTTTTTTAAAATTAAATAAATCTCTAACAAGGTTTCTTGTGTTTAAAAGACAATATAAAAGTCAATAACTTATAGGAATCCTGTATATTTAAAATTTTTGACCCTATTTTTCCTTCAGTCTTCCTAGCTTCCACTGATCTCATTTTGTTACTCATAGACCATTTAATCCTATACAATTTCAAGTATCCCTCTGCATTTTTCCACTGAAGCTGCTTCTTAGAGGTTAACATTGGCACGGATGATGACATTCCACAACTTTTAACTTCTGATTCCCCTTGCCTTTCTCTGAGTCCTTGAAATAGATGACTACCCCCTTTCTCTTCTTCCTTTAACTTTTGAGAGGTTATATTCTCTTTTATAACTATTATGTTCTGTTCTCAGCTGTAATTTTCCTTTCTATGCATAAATATAGGCATTCTTCAAGTTTTTATCCTCAGAATTCATCTCTCTTCTCTCTTAGAGATACACAATCTTACCATTTCACTGTTCTAAAGTTGTATCATATGTACATTTAAATGACACAAATTCATCCATAGACATTCAGCCAAATAGAGAGAATTTTAATACTAGCACATGCAGTAGTGCTGGCAATTCTGCCTAAACTCCATTTATTGAGTATGTGCCCCAAAGTGAGCAGTCTTGAACTGAGAACTGGGTATCCACTATTTTTCTAATCAATCTTAGCTTCCACATACCTTCTGTGTGAGTATCTCTTTAAACTGAGGGAGATTCTAATAAGTCAGTCAGTAAATAAACAAACATTATCCTAAATTCAAGCCAACAGCTTGCTTCATCTGGGGTTTTACTGAAAAACTAGTGGTCCATTCCAGTGCTGGAGGAATACCTGGCTGTGTGGATATATTGAGACACTGCGTGCCTGTCTCTGGCTACCTTTGTAAAGACATTTCAAGATTAATTTTGAAAAAACCCAACTTTTAAAAAATTCATAGGCCGATTTTATAACCTCATACTGAGTAAGATATGACTCTGTTGTTTTCCCTTATGAACATTTCCCAGAATCTTCAAAAATGTGTTTGAATGAATGAATGTATTTTAGTCTCAAGTGGAACCTGAGTTCCACCTGAATGTCCTACCTAATACCTTATTCTCAGTGTATCCCACATTAAATTCCTTAGCCTTGCCTTCCCACTTCTCCCACACTGGCATTTCTTGACTTCCCAGGTTCTTAACAGCATCGCTCCTCTCCCAATCTTCCAGGCTTAAAGTCTTATTCTGGTTATAATTATACTCCTCACCCCTCACCCAAAAAACCACAAGTATTCCTTATTAAATTTAGTGTGAACTTACCAACCTTGATTTTTACTGCCCTTCCAAAAATGGCTTTATCATATTTTAGTTTAGTTAAATACTATCAATTTTCCAGGCTTATCACTTCTTCCTGACCCAAATCCTGTTTTTCCCTATACGGAATGCCTTCTCCTCACTTTTGCCTTTCAGAAACTTCTATTCTAAAACCTATCTCAATCTCCAACCCTTCCAACTTTCCTTTTTATTTTTCCCTACTTCAGTCATTGTAACTTTTTCTCCCATCTTTGAATTCCCCAATATACTCTATACTTTTAAATTCTAATTACTTATTTGTCTTTATCTAATCTCCTGATTTTCTTATAAGCTTTATGAAGTTTAGATGAAAATAAATTTTCATAATGCATGTTATTTCATTTTTTGTTCCCTTGTCATTAATGATACCTTTCCTTCAAGTTTCAGATTCAACAAACATGCATTAATCAACTTGTTTGCTTAGGAACTGTGCTAGATGCTTTTTTAGATATATTCTAATTATATCCTCATATTTAGTTATATTTAATCCTTAGAGCAACTTGCAACATAGGCATTGTATGTACAGAAGATTTTCAATACCCAAATGCTCATTAAGGAGTGCGTGGAGAAGCAAAGGTTGCCAAATGAGAACATATTCACAAGTGAACTGATAATTTATAAAATTGGACTCTACTCGCCAACTCTCCCTAATTAACTTTAGCTGTTATCTATTGCATTCATCACATCACATCTTCTCTGTCACTCTCTTTCTAGTACAGTGCAAATACAGCACAAACAAAAATGAAATGTAAACTTTGCAAAAGATGAGAAACTTCATGAGATCTGTTAAAGTGCAACAGAATGACTTCAGTCACCTACAAAATCATTGACAGATGAGTATCCAGCAGAATTAACCACTGGAGAAAAAAGGATGATGACTCATAGGCAAGCACTTCAAAAAAGAATAATTTGAGTAACAAAGAATTAAGAGGCCCTTAAGAAAATTATTGAAGCCTTCAAAACAAAGATGACCCATTTTATGATCATGTGAATTTCAAAGCCAAAGGATGATGTACCATTGTATAGTCAGAAAAGATATGCCAAAAAATAAAGCATGTTAACTAAATCACTAACTTTTTAAAAATTAACTAATTTTCCTGAGTTTTTGTTTAATATTTCAGATTAAATTGCAGTTAACCTTTTATTTATTCACCATTTACTATGAAATATTTGGACCTGTTTTAAGTAGGTTTTAGTACCAATTATCCTTGGGTACCAAGGACCTTCCTATCTACCTTTCATAGCCAAAGTAGCATCAGATTGCCTGTGTTTTAACTCAGTATTAGCTCCTGCTGCATTCTTGTTACTCCCCTTTTTGGGGAACATATGTTTAAATTTCTAGTTTTTTCTCAAATTCCACTTTCTTTTCATTTTTTTAGCTTTGGTTCACTCTTTTATTGCTGCTTTTGTATGTCCCTCATAATTTTTCCTCTTCCCCCTCCTTCTCTTTTCCTTTTTCCTGTCTTTGCCTCATCGCCAGTCTCCTAACCTTGAGGCTTATCCACTCTCTGCTACATGGCCTGCCTTGCTGTCCTGTTTTAATCTCCTTATCTGGAATACAGTGGTTTCTGTTTTAGGTTTTTCCTTCCTTTACTCTAAGTCCTTTTTTACTTTTTCCTTTCTCTCATAAAAATTTTTTTTAACTTTGAATTTCTGTTTTATTCTTTCTTCTGAATACTTAACACCTCTTCACTCATGGTGAGAAAGTTGGTATTATGTAGAACTTCTGTATACTCTAGAAACTTACTGCTAAGACCTTGGGTGAGGTAAGACTTAAACACACTTTCTCAAAGGAAGCCTTCTTTCTGTTTTGCTCAGCATGTCCAGGTATTATACCACACCTCTTAATCTTGGCAGTTCCTTCTGCATACCTCTGCAAGCTGGTATACTTACTTCTGTTGCTCCATCTACTGTCAAAGGTCCTTGATTTTGCTACTCAGTGTAAACTGAGTAGTACACTAATGAAATCTGATTAGGTATTTGATATTGTAATATTACCTTAATAAAAATCTATCTGAGGGTCACTTTCTACTTCAGAAATTTAAAAATATTTTAGGACTTAGGCTTGGTCTATAGTCCTATGCTAATTTGTACCACTGTTTGAGGGGGACTAAGGATAGATTTAATCTAAATATGAAGGGAAGAAATTTTAGAGTCATAGATCCTTTCTAAAGAAAATAAAGTCTCTTAAAATATTTAAAATGAGGCTAAAATTACTATCTACAATGTGTGATAGGAACATTATAGGCTGAATATGGGAGACTATTATAATAGATTTTCTCAGGTTTTAATATCTCTAATTAGAGCATAAATGTGAATGTTGTTCGTTCTCCCAAATTGGTACATTTCCCTTTCATTATCTTTCTGTGTGGGTAAAAGGTAACTCAGAATATATATTTTTAATCCTTCTAAAAATGGAATCTTCATAAATCAGAGTTTTAGTAATCTCATGTCTGTGATTTTGGTGAAAAGTTAAAAAAATGAGCACTTTGGAAAAATGTCTGTCTTCATATCCTCATTAGGAAACTTCTCTTTAATTTTGTAGTCAAATCAGAAAATTAATGCCCGTTGGACCACAGAGGAGCAGCTTCTAGCAGTGCAAGGTATATTAAAGATAAGCAGTTATTGTTGTTAATAATTATTTAATTTGTCATGAAAGGTCACTACCACAGCTCTTCCCTTCCTTTAGAAATGGATCAAGAAAGGGCTCTTGTGTTCACCGCAAAGTCCTGGTGACCAGGAATTCTGTGTTGTATTTGTGGATGTGACATACTGAGTCTATGTGCGTTTTGGGGCCTGAACAGCACATAATGCATTCTCAGCACTAAATAATTGATGGTGATGATAAGCATGAACAAGTCATATGGGCTCTCTCTGCCTGTGCTTCAGTATTCCTGCAGTTGAGTTCATTCTTACTATATCATTTGTTGATAACTCATAGTTAAATAGTTACAAGCATAAATAAACTATGATATGTTTCTTGTTTCTCTAATTACTCTGTATGATAGTATTTCTCTATTTGATAAATGTCAGGTATTAAAAATATTAACTATATGCTTAACTTTCAGTGTATCATACCAAGAGATGTACTACTGAATGCTTAGAAACCTGACTTTAAATATATGTATTTTAAAAAAGAGACTTTAGAGACATATCAAAAAATATACATACAGCATTTTAATTGTACTACTTATGAGACTGTTTTGTCAAATTACAAGGCAAAAGACTTTGTATTTTGAATACCCATGGGCAAATTGGAAGCATTATAAACTTGGATTTTCTCATGTTTAAATTACTTTAAAAAGGACAAATTTATTTTTATTCAATGTTAGGGATTTTTTTTCCCCCCTCTTCAAATTAAACTATCTGCAGGACTGATTGTGTAATTTAAAGTTTAGTCAACATTTTCTTTCTTCCTGGCTGAGCCTTCTTTGTGTTGAGTACTAGTAGCTTTTTATCTATGTTAACTACTATGAGAGAGTGGGGCTCCAGTGAAATATAAGCACACTTTTAAAAGTATTTCCAAATATTCATCAGAGAACATATTTAATACACAAATGCTGTGCTAGCATCATTCAAATATGGAAATAATATAATTAAAGATTGACTGATAGATGACACTGCAGTTTGGATTAAAGAGAGTAAGAACTAGCCAGCCAGTACAATTTGAAGATGTCAAAGGAGGGTGCCAGCATGATGATGTCAGACTTTCCTTTGGCTTATACAGCATAACAGTCATTTCATAAAAAGTTGATACTATGAGACAGGGTACTAGATGTGCATTGAGCACAACTGTAATTGTAGAACTAAGTTTCTGAATGAGTCAGAACAAGGTTTAGTTTATAATGTTCAATAATAACTATTTTAAAATTAGACTCTGATACTTTAAACTTTTGTGTAAAAAATTAGTGAGCATTTTCAATGGTTTCTTCATGTTCACTTAGAACTATGTATGGCTTATAGTTCTCTAGCATAGTTATTTTGAATGGTGTTACTTTTATTTATGTAAAGCCTACATTTCCCTCCATCATAGTATTTAGCATAGTAAGGATTGAACGCTGGTTTCCAGTATTCAGTTGCTTAAAAGTTAGTATATTAACTCTGTAATCTAATATAAGAAATTATCCCAGTGAAAGCAGTTTCTGAAGAGATTCTCCTAGGAAAAATCTGGGCTAATGTTTCTTCATATACCACTCAGTATTTGATAGTGCTCTACAGCAGTACTTTAAATGCTAAGAGTCCATTGAATCTTATAGGTGAGTTGGATATTACACAAAGCTGTATTCAAGGGAAGGGCAATGGTAAGATTTATATATATCTTAGCTTATAAATATTAAAATTTAAAAATGGAGTATTAATACATATAACCAAACATTTTCCTCTGTGCTAAGGTATATTCAGTATTCTGTTACGCACATTTAAAACATAACCCCCTAAATAAATTACACTAATGCAGCAGTTTGTATGGAAGTATGAATGTTCTTAGGATTTTGAAGGCACTTTCTTAGTAATGTGTTAATGATGGTATTAATGTCTCTATTTTTATTTATTTTGACTCTTTGGAATTTTTGTTTTCATTTTGGATATTTTGTTACATAAAATAAAACAATATAAGGCTATTTATGTCTAAAATAGTTATTTTAGAGAGAATTAAAAAGTGCCATTTTGTCTCATGTGCCCACGCATTTATATAATGCTCAGAAGTATGTCTTATAAAAAGTGTAATCATGTAACAATGTCACCTGTACCTTAGTATCAGTGTGATTAAGGTATGTAATTGCAGGGTCTGTTTTAATATGTATAATTTGCTATCCAGAAGTACTTACCAGTCAGTTGTTTTTGTTTTTTCTTTGTTTTTTTTTAATCTTTATTTATGGTAAACTTTTATGTGTATTACCCTAATGACCATTTCAGTTTTACAAAGTAATAATAAATTATGTTTCGATATTAATATGTTTTAATTTGTATAGCACTTGATATTCAAGACATTTTACACATATATTCTGATTTGATACTCATTTGTTAAATAAATGTTTTATTTTATCTTGCTCGTAGTAGATTATTATAGTGACCTGGAGAAAGAAATACTGACTCTAGTACCACTAATAAGATTTACAACTTTACTATTAAATAAACATTTTTGTTGTACCTCTTTCAAAACCAAACATAAGATCATTTCCTTTCCTAGGCTTAAATATTATTATTTCCCACCTTACTTTCCTGTCCCATCTACTCATACTGTTGCTACCTGTTAACCATTTAAATAAGTTTTCCTTTCTTTCTTCCTTAACTGGAAGGGGGGAAATCATGCTCAGATCAAATAGGTATCAGTTTATACTTTTGTAATCTATCACCTTATTATGTTAATTTTAGTTCTACCTATGTTATAATTTTAATAACATTTTTCAAGAATCCCCACGGGGGGTATCATTAATGCTGCTAATTTAATCCTTTTAAAATGTTTGCTAAGAAAAAGGTACTTCTACATTTTCTGTTATCTGTTCCAGCCTTAAGAATCTAAATTCTCTATTATAAAAAATTAGTTAATAGTGAGACCAATTATGGTGTTCACATATTTGTGTTGATGGTAAAATATTATTCCTGTTTGTAGCTTGTATCATATATAAATATTTTTTTCTAACCTATAATGCTTTTAGAAATTACCCTAAAATCAAACTTGATAGTCATACGATAAATAATCCTTATTTAGCAAGAATTAAGAAAGGAATTAGATTCTAGGTGTATCTTTTTTTCATGTAAAATGAAACACTTATTACCTATTTTCAAAAAACAACAATACATTTAAATGATAGTACAAAACATTTGTTAAAGTGTGTAAGGGGCAGAGGCATGGTATACAATATTTGCCATTTTAATTTTAGGTCACTTCTTAAATATATTCATTTCCTAGTCATTAGTGCTAAAAAAAAATCATGCTCCCCAACTAAAATTTTTATGCTATTTTAGGATAAACAACAAAAATTTTTCCAGTTTTATCAAGATGTCAACCTTAAATTTTAGTTATTTTTTCACATTACCTGCCTTCTCATTTAAAACAGAAAATGACAGAACTGTTCAAGTGGGCTATGCTAACAGTAAAAGTTACCTTCTGTTCCTGTAGTTCATACATTCATTTCTTTTTAGGAGAAATAAAGTTACAAGTCTAGAAATTGTCTTCTTTCTAATTTTATCTCATACTAAAAAAAAAAAAAAAAGCCAGAATGGTTCATAAAAGAGAAAAAGTAGATTTGACAGTTGATAAAAATATAAGGGTGGTAAGCCAGTACATGAACAATCAAAAAGAAGTGGAAATAAGAAATTCATACCTTTCCATCTGAAAGGCCCACTTTTGTTTTAGAGAATTTTTTCTATTATAACAATAATAATGGAGGCTCAAAAGTATAATTGTCAGCCTTCTGATGCACTTACTTCAAATAATTAATGATTCAAAATTTCCAGCATTTTTGTAATGGAATTTAACTTATAACAAGGAAGATGGGAAGGCAAGACCCAGAAAGGATAGTCTTTGGAAAGAGATCAATCTTTTACACAATGCCTTCTGGAGGATTACATACAAAACAGACTTGAATAAGTCATTTCATTATGCTTTTTCCCATGCTCCACACTCAGACAAATAGAAATAATATGGAATGGCAACCTCATAGCTTTCATTTAATTTATCATTATTTAGACTATAGCCTATTTTCAGTCTTGGAGAACATTCAACTACACATTTTATAGCTTCCACTGCTTCTGTTTCTTTCCAAGCATCCACCTTTCGTATCCCCAAGAGTCTACAGAAGTCTAAATTGGATCCTAAATAGTTAAAGAGGTCCTGGAATAGAAAATAGGAATTTGGGCTAATTTATGGTCATTATTATCATTTTTAGCCCTCCCATATATGCATCAATCACTTTTCTACTGCTATTGATATATTTTTCTACCTTCTTAAATACTGAATTCTTGAAGTGATTTATAGGAGGTAGAAAGAAATACACGTTCCTAAATGGTTTGAGTTTAAAATTTATGTTTTATTAATTGAGAAGAACCACATCTCTGGAGTTTCTGGATGTTACTATGTTCCTATTATTTTAAAAATCGATTTTTGAAAAATTAATATTTCCCAATTATATTAAGTTACACACTCACTTTAAGAAATTTTGCTATGAAAGTAAAATTTGCAGGAAAAAAAAATCCTCTGTAATTTCACTATACAAAAGCAGCTTGCTATTGTTAATGTTTTCCATTTTGGTTGTGGTTTTTTTTTTTTTTTTTGGTAGTCTAAAATCAAATTTTAAAAATAACTTCTTAATCATACCAAAAGCAGCTATCCATGCTATTCCTTCTAGCTTTAAAAAAAAAAAAAATTCTGATCCATTTTCAGAGTTGAGGAAACACCATATAAATGTTCCTGAAGTTACTGTCTTAATTAGCCAAATCTCAAAAAATATGAGTGGACAAACTCCTAATTCAGAATTTGTGATAATTCAGATAGTGGCTATGTTAAAGTCTCTACTATTAATAAAAATATCTTCTTTAGCAAATTAAAAGTATAAGCAAGAAATGTAAAAAAAAAAAATGGATGTTTTTGTTGAGCAATATAGATTACTGGTTGGAAAATGTGGGCTTTCATAAAATGTAATGATAACAGAATATCCTAATAAGTTATATTTTTATGTTGGTTCCCAAACAAAACTTTAAAAGTATATATTAAAGATTATAAGGTAGCATCTGCAAGTAAGGGGAAGCCAAGTTGTTTCATTGTAACTCTCAAATGAAATTTAGAACTTTGACTGAAAACAATTTTTTCCTGGGAAATTTATTATTTGCCTCTTTGAGAGTCTCTAAATGTTTATTCATTCCACTAACCTTTGAAAACTGACCTCTTGCCCTAGAGTGAGACTTTAATTTAACAACAGTGGTTCACATGTACCTAAGCCTTTTATATCTTCTGGAAAAGAGGGATTGATTTAATCACTGTATTTAACTCCCTTGCTGAGAAAGCAGTGGGATTGCCTTGTTTATTATAAACTGTGAGAAAATAGTGGACTGCCCTTCCCCCCAGGTACAGATTGAAACTAAGGTAGCTCTGATGCTGTAAGTTGTTCAAGTTAGTTGCTACTCATCACTACCCCTGCTAGTTGTCTTGGAAGCCTAACTGGGAATTCTTCTGAAGGAGCAGTCCCATCAAGTCAGTTAGTATTTCACTAGAATTTGCCTATTTGCTAGCCACAGTATACAACTTAAGAATTCCATCTTCTGACCAAAACATACTGTTGAGCAGTGTCATTGGAAGTGTGAAGGTGATGAAGAAGTCAGCCATATGCCTCTTGTGGTTTGGGGAAGAAAAATAAAATGAAGCCTTATAGGGAAGAAAAATCATATTTCCTAAGCACTTCCTATGTACTGAGCATTGTAGTAATGCTGGTGCTGATTTGTATTCCATAGGACAGTACTTTCCAACCTTTTTCATGTACACACAGAAAATTATGAAATTTGTCACAACACACTAGGGCAAGCAGATAAAGCTGCTCTTGTCCTGAAGAGACTGCCAAGGAGCTCCAGCTATTTCAGACCATGTCCAGCCATCCTGCAGGCTGAGGAAATTAATATCTGGGCATACTTAATTCTCAGGACACTGATTGGAATCCTCAGCCAAACTACAGAAGTCTCCATTGTGGTCTGAGCCTTAAGATTTTAGACTGGCATGCATGACTTAATAATAAACATACCTGGATGACTTGGAAAAAGTCCTTGACATTCAAAGTCTCTAGAAAAACTAAGGCTCTTATGGGAAGTAGTTTTGAGTTTTACAAAGCTGGCTAAGCTTTCAGTTTCACAAATGTGACAATATTGATGACAAGGTAAAGTCCATTGAGCAAAAGAAAATTAAAATTATTCTCAAAAGGGGTAGAGTCAGAAGAAAAAGGGACAGTTATATAATGGGATTAGACTTGGGAACAACTTACGGTTTTGGAATATATTTTGCAAAACAAATAGGTGTTCTGAGGGTTATAGTATCTGCAGACTTGGAGTCAAAGTTAGTCTTAATGTGACTTCTTGCTAGGAATACAGTCTAATACTAGACTTAGTTAAGATTTTTATTTCTAAACTCATGTATTCAGTAGGTTTGGCCATTGCTAGAATGTAAATTAAGTATCCCTTACAAAAATTAGTATGCTGATAGAACACTATATCTGGTTTCTAATTAGTAGTTTGTCAGTACAGCAATCTCAAATTTAGGATTTAGAAATGGCACAAAAACTCAGCCTTTTAAAGGTTGCTGTTTTCTAAAGTAAGTAGTAGAGAAGTACTTGAATGTGTAACCATAACTCCTACTATGAAATAACATTGGACTTTTATTGCCAAATAAATCCTTAGTGGAATCTACTCACCATTAGAATTCATACTTAACTATAGAGTTCAAACTGGAAATCAACTAGTAGATTAATGGGAATATAAATTCATTTTATTCCCATTAAAACATTGGGAATAATGATATATTGTAAACATTGATAAAACATTGTAAACAATGTCTATCATTATTACTTTATTGTCATGCATATGTTCCCTTTGAGACAGAGCAAATGAGCATAGCTTACAAACTCAAAACTCCACATTAAAAACGGGATATAGTTATAGGATAATAATGTCAGACTTCCTGCCCAAAATGCTCTAAGATAAAGGAACTCCCCTTAGAGTCAAGCCCAGCTAGTTTAATGTAGCCAGAGATGCTTATTTCCAAATTCTCAGTTTAAATAAGAGTAGAATTTAAAAGCACAATTGTGTCACATCATGGTGGTGGTGGTTTAAGGCAATTAGGTATTTCATATTAATTGGTATCAGTAAGAATATATCTAGCATTTCTGCTGGGTATTAACATATCCATATATTATTCTCTCATCTGTGATTATGTATGTGTTAAGTTTATTTAAGCCCCCGTATTTTTGTCTCCTTTCTCATCTCTTCCATTAATGATTCATTGTTTTCTGGTATTTTAAAAGGCAGTTATCAAATTGTAAAATCAAAATTTTTGGCAACTTTTATGTTTTGAGCTAAGTGCATCTCTTTCTAGAATGAGTCTGTGATCTTCTTTTAAATTCCCTTAAGAGCAAATTATTATCCATTTTAAATTCTGTAGCATAATTGGTAATCTCAACTTCATAAATCAATTATTATCGTTCATTATAATGAAACTTCCTTAATGAAAAGTTAGGTTCTCAGATAACAATATACAACCCTTCTTAATTTTAAGGTTGTAACGATGAGCACAAGAAGTGCTATTCAAGTAGTTACTACTATTACCTTATTCTTTAACTATAATCCTTCATACATACAGCCTTTAGAACTATTAAATGAGTTAAAATCCAACTGACTCTGAAAAGTATCTTCCCTTTTTTTAATGCATCAGCTTGTGATGATTCTTCTGCTTTTTATGTTTAAATTCTTATCTCATTTCTATTTGTTGGTACCCTGGTGGCATAGGCAAGCATTCATGTTGAAGTTAGTATTAAGACCAAAATATATTGCTTTTCTTAATGGGGGAACCCTGAGGCTACTCACTCAGTCCATTGAGGGGATAAGACAGATGGTTCATTCCCATCCAGTTTTGTTTACAAACGATGTTGCTCAAATTTAGGTGACTGGCTACTAGGGAAATAAATGAATGTGGAATTGAGGATGGAACAAAGAATTCAATGCTTTACAATAAATGGACTATATTTGAGAGTTCAAGAAAGGATTGGAGAAAATAACTGAGTATGTAAAAAATGGTAAGTTTCTGATTGTTCAGTTGAAGGCAAGTGGCTGGCTCGATGAAATGACATAATTGATAGTTTTCATCTGTGACCCTGATATCTTAGCCTCTATCTCAGAATTGAGAAATGCCCAGAGTTTATCAGAAAGGATTTTCATTGCTGGTATCTTTTGTGTGTGCATGATGTATAGTACACACAGCTCTCCTTATTGATCCTTCACAGGTGTATTATTTACTTTGCCTTCCAGGTGTCCGCAAATATGGTAAAGATTTTCAAGCTATTGCAGATGTAATTGGCAACAAGACTGTTGGCCAAGTGAAGAACTTCTTTGTAAACTACAGGCGTCGGTTTAACTTAGAGGAGGTATTGCAGGAATGGGAAGCAGAACAAGGAACCCAGGCTTCTAATGGTGATGCTTCTACTTTAGGGGAGGAGACAAAAAGTGCTTCTAATGTGCCATCAGGGAAGAGCACTGATGAAGAAGAGGAGGTGTGTTTGTGTATGGCAATTTGAGCTAATATGAGTTGAGGAATCACCATTTTGTGTGGTGTTCTGTAAGGTTAATTTGTCAGAGGACTAGCTAAATGAGCATGAAAGGTTGACAATACACTTACTCAGTGGTGCATCTTCTCGTGACTCTTAAGTCATAATGACATGCTAAGTTCTGATCCTAGAAGAATGGAGAGTGTATTGTTCTTTCATAGTCTTATTTTTATTTCCAGTGTTAAGCTGTTTACAAATAAAGATGCCTGTTTGGTAGCCTCGTTGGTTTTTGATTTTTTGTTTTGTTTTGTTTAAAATAAAAGAAGCTTGTGCTTCCAATAAACACTGGTGTTATGTTTTTGTTTTGTTTTGATTTGCTTTGTTTTTCCTGTGACAGCCCAAACTATTTTGTATTAAGTTCATTAGGACTTTTCATCTCATACATGTATTTTTGTTTCCTCACCTCTAGGCACAGACCCCACAGGCTCCTCGGACTCTGGGTCCATCACCTCCTGCCCCATCATCCACTCCAACACCAACAGCCCCCATTGCCACTCTGAACCAGCCTCCACCACTTCTTCGTCCAACACTGCCTGCTGCCCCTGCTCTTCACCGGCAGCCTCCTCCACTCCAGCAGCAGGCTCGGTTCATCCAGCCCCGGCCAACTTTAAATCAGCCTCCACCACCTCTCATTCGCCCTGCTAATTCTATGCCACCCCGTCTAAACCCAAGACCAGTGTTGTCCACGGTTGGTGGTCAACAGCCACCATCACTTATTGGAATTCAGACAGATTCACAGTCCTCACTGCACTAAAATTTAAATTGGACAGAGCTGCAGTAACTTCTCACCCCATCATTATACCAGTGCTCATCTGACTGATGCAAAAGAGGAAAGAATAATCCTTCCTAGATACTGAGGCTGCGAATTAGTTCTGTGGCAGTGGACTAGCATAAGTGGATGTCTAAGAAATTTTTCAGTTCCCTATACAACAAAAAGCCTCTAGTTAGCCTCCTTTCTAGAGTATACATTCAGCAATGTGATCTCATAAAAGGAAAAAAAAAAAATTAAGTATTCTATATACCAAGGTTTTTTTTGTTTTTACTGTATTTATTTTATTGAGGTTCTTTATATTCCTGCCTCTTCATAGTCAAGGCTCTTAGTACAGGAATATTGACTTAGGAATTGTGAAAACTCCTTAAGTTTCTTAAGTTAAGGATGTTTGGCTTTTTTCTTTTTTCTTTAATTTAATTTTTTAAAAACATTTTCCTATGTTAGGAGTGCAAGAATAAATAGCCTGCATTTCAGATTTTGACATACGTTCATTTTATGCATATTTAAGAAATTATAGCTACATATCCCTTTTTTCAAAAAATGTTGCTTTTTTTCCTAAAGGAATTTTAATATATTCCTTTAAAAGAAAGCAATTTAATCAATTGCAAAGCAATTATATGAAACCACAAAGAATGTACTAAACTTACTAACCCTTTAACATACAATTTAGGGTCCTAGTGCAAAGTCCTTGTTTATAGGTCATTGACCTGTCATCTATCAGTAATGAGAGGATTGGAATAATAATTTTACATACAAATGAGGACTTAATTTGTTGAAGTATAATGTCTTTAAGTTCCTTGAAAATGAAGTTAATTTTGAAAAAAAATTTTTTTTATGTTACTAAATGCTATCTGCTTTTAACTAGTAGTTGCCTACACTTGGGGACTTTAGAAAAGAATTATATTTTGTCAGTTATATAGAGATGATGGTTATGGATGCATTTATTTACAATACCCTTTTTGTGTTTAGTTTATGAACTTCAAATTGCCCTCATACTTAATAATATGGTCTGCATTTGATATGAAGGGTATTTTCTTGATAAATCTCTATTGTACTATTTGGATACATTTGTGTATTCCTTGCAGCCAGCCTGTACTCGTGGGATTGGTTTAGGGTTAAATCATCATTATTTCATAAAATAAATTTAAGAATTTGTTCTGTGTTATCTAAATATGTATCAGTATATTGTCACAATTGTGCTGTTAACTAAAAATGCTGAGACCCCTTTTTATAAAGAAACAAAAAGACATTTCAAGGCTTCTTAATTCAACACATAATCATTAAGCACTTACAAAGAATATTTTACAAGTGGTAGTATTTCAATGTGTTACTAATATTTTTGATACAGTGATTTCATATTGGAATCATGATTTGTGCAAAGGGACAGATCACTTAGATTGCTATATACTAGTGGAACATATAAGGCTAAATGTTTGCACATTCACATTCTTACCACATTAAGAACTACTTCACGAAGTAACATCTAAGGCCCTAATTTATGTTTTGAAAGGTCATGTATTCCCAAAATATAGGAAAAATAGTCCCTACCATTGGCTCTACAGCATTAAAGAGCTGTAGATTTAAATTCATTGATTAGTTTTAATTTTCAACTTTAGACCACTTCTTTCCGTAAAGACTCTTAAGTTCTGGCATAACCTGAAACTCTTTTCCAGCATGGGTCCTTTTCTTTCTCATTGGATCATCTTAAGTAGTTCTTGCCCCTGGATTATAACCAGATAAAATTTAACTGATTTAAAATTTTTAATATTCAAGAATGTATACTTATTTTTTCTTTAAAAGCCTCGGGTGACAGTTATATATCTTAAAATATCTAAAGCATTTTTTAAAGCACTTAGATTGTCTTGCATATGTGCATACTGTACCTTTACAGCTTTTATTGTCTTGTCTCTTGTCAGTAGACCTTCAGTACACAGTATGTGGGATGTCAGTCAAGTTGGTCAGCACCAGCATCTGTCCAGCTGTTCAGTATATTGTGATTCATATAAAATCTGTTCTATCGCAGACATGGGCCAAGGTGCTGTATCTGAGGGATGTGCTGTAATTTGATTTACGTACATTAGAGCACACAGTAGAAAAATCTTAGCTTCGTTAGTAATATGACACATGTATATAGTGAGATGTCTTTATTGTGTGCTTTGCATATTTTGTAAATATTTTGCACGTCATTATTTTTCTTTTTTGCTTAAGCAGTGTTTGGCCTGGAAGAGTGATATGCTTGCTGCTTAATCAAAGGATTAAAGATTTAAAGATGTCTATGTCTTCTATTTTTATATAATTTCATGTTGTATGAGAAATTTAGGACCTCCTCACTGTGAAATTCTAAATATTGATTTTTATAAAAAAGTGAAACATAGAAATCTTTTAATGACCATTTTCATTAATTTCAGGGTTATCATTTTTGAAAAATCTACACCAAAGTGTTTTTTAAATTGCATAACTAAAAATAAATCACACTGTGGATACTTCTGGTAAAATTAATGAAAAAATTTTTCTATAATTTAATTCTAGCATAATATGGATGAAGGTAAGTTATGATCAAAACTTGTTCTTAATAAGCTTACAATTAAGTGAGTAAATAGAATATAAAAGATGAAAGAATGTAAAATTCTCTTAATGTAGTACATTCTTTTTAGCAATAGATGTAGGCAGCAAGCCAAGAACATGACAATCATTATTTTTAAAAATGCTAAGAATGTTGCAAGTACAGTCATGTCGCTTAGCAATGGGATATAGTCTGAGAAATGTGTCTGAGAAATGCATTGTTAGGTGATTTTGTTGTGTGAATATCATAGAGCACTTACACAAACCTAAATGGTATAGCCTACACACCTAGGCTATATGGTATAGCCTACTGCTCCTTCAAACTTATACAGCATATTACTGTACTGAATACTGTAGGCAGTTGTAACACAGTGGTAAATATTTTTGTATCTAAACATATCTGAACATAGAGAAGGTACAGTAAAATACAGTGTTATAATTATATGGGACACCATTGTATATGCAGACCATCATTGACCAAAATGTTATGCAGCGCATGACTATACTTTGGTTAAAGTACCAAGTTTAGTTATTAAATATGTTGTATTAATTTAATATTTCCTCCTGTTATGAAAAGGATACTACCCATAAATATTAATAACTGCTAACTAGTTAACACTGAGGTGTCAGGGTTGCCTCAAAAAAGAATAATAATCTGACTTAGAACTCTAAGCAGACTCTCTCTCTCTCTTCATGCCTCCCCAAAATAAATGATGAATACATTCTGATTACAGGAAACATAAAAAGAAACCAAAATGTGTATTAGTTTCTTGGACATTAATTATAGATTATATTGTTTATGAGAAGATAATAGAACGTTAAGTGAATCAGAAAGAATCCAAGAATCAAGTATGAGAAGCCATGCTAGATTAGAAAATGTCTGCAAGAAACTTTCTCTCATTTTCTGATAGCTAATTTATAGGAATACATAAACTGCCTACTCTTAGGAAAAAATACGTCACTCCCCACAACTTTTAGCTTTATCATAACTTTAAATAACTGCCTTGGTGAAGGAATGTTCTACAGCAATAAACGTCACAAGAAATGCTCCTAGATGTGTGTTTGTTTCTAAAAGGCCATGTGGCCATATCTGCCCTTTTTCTGCTGTTAAGTCCTGTACAGTTAACAGGGAAAAACAATGAAGACCAAAAGTTAATGCTGGGTTGAGATGTTTGCCAGTTGTCATTACCAGATTTAAAGGAGATTATTGTCTATTGATAAAGGAATGGGTCTTTACAATTTGGGTAAGCAGGATCTCTTAAGGAAAAGATGCCAGCGATGAAAGTGGAGAGATCTAAGAGCAGTCTTCACAATGTAAATGACATAGAAGGTAATGTCCCAGAATGCCTTATACAATGTTTCTTTCCTTTGGATTATTTTAAGAAAAGTTAAATTTTTATTCTGTACATTTACTCTTATTTAAATGTATTAGGTACAGTTACCAATAACAAGAAGATCCTGAATACCACAACACAAGGTATCTCTTAAGGGAACTGTCCAGCTTACTACCGGGAACAGCTTTCTTATTTGACAGGATTTGGCTTGAAGAGGGCTTTACCCTCAAGACTATTTTTGTTGACATGCTGTTCATCCTTTCCAAAAGAGTTTGAAAACAATCAGTGAGGAGCTTGTCATTTGGCTTGTATATGCAAAATAGTTGCCCCTCTACCTTTAACTTCATGATTCTTTTCTAACTTCACATAACAAATTACTTAACCTCTGTGAGTCTCAGTTTTCTTATCTGTAAATTGGGGAATATAGTACCTGCTCAATGTATGTAAGAGGTTTTTACATGTCCTACTTACAGCCTTAATAAGGAAAATATATTTTGACATCGCTTTTTTAAAAACTTAAAGTGCAGTGCAAAATAGATGAATTTCAGTTCAAGATGATAGATTCAACATAGTTGTTTACTTCCTCCACCACCAAAAAAAAAAAACAACTTACTGAAATGGTAAGAAATATAAAAACCAAAATAAACCGTAGTAGTGCTAGAAAGCCAGAGGAGGAGTTACCAGCAGATGGGGACAGATTTATGACAAAACCCCACAGAATTAAGGAACCTCCCGAATCCATAAAGGCAAAAAGAGCAGGAAAATAGTTACATTCTTAGAAGGATAACCTCAAATTACAGGCAGTAATTTGGAACAGCCCCCAACGATTCCTGCCTCCTGGTATTCATGCCCTTGTGTATGGGCTGGACCTAGTGATTTACATCTAACCAATAGAACATAGCAAAGGTGATGGGATGTCATGTCTATGAGTAGGTTATAGAAAATTGTGACTTCTTTCTTACTAGCAAAATACTGCCTCCTCTGCTTGCATGCTTTAATGAAGCAAGCTGCCATGTTGGAGAGGCCTGTGCGGCAAGGAGCTGAGGCCAGCCTTCTGCCAAGAACCAGCAAAGAACTCAGGCCCTCAAGTTGAACCTGCTAGGAACTGAATCCTTCCAACAACAATATACTCTTGAAAATGGATCCTTCCCTACTTGGGCCTTGAGATGACTAAAGCCCAGCCAACATCTTGATTGCAGCCTATGATAAGCAAAGTAGAAAACTCAGCTAAGCTGTGTCCAGATTCTTTACTCACAGAGACTGAATTAATGTGTGTTGTTTGAGCTGCTAACTTTTGGGAGTAATTTGTTATGCAGCAATAGAAAACTAATGCAATGGATAAATAATATACCATGTTAACACTAATCAAAAGAAATTTGATTATTGTTAGGGAAGTATTAGTATAGTGAAGACTATATTAATGTCAGACAAAGATTTCAAAGTAAAGAATATCAGAGTTAAAGATGGTCATTAAATAATGATAAAGGTGTCAGTTCATCAAGAGGATCCCTGGTAAAACTGCAAGAAGAAATAGGCAAATCCACCATTATGGTCAGTGATTTCAACACCCATCTCTCAATAATTGATAGAATATGTAAACCAAAAGTTAGTAAGAACATAGATTTGAACACTATCAATCACCTTTACCTGATTAAAATTTATAGATCATGCCACCCAACAACAGCAGAATAAATATTCATGTAATGTACACATGAAATATTTTCAAGATAGATTATGTTCTGTGCCATAAACAAGTTTTAATAAGTGGAAAAGGGTTCAGATTCTCCAAAGTATGTTCTCTGAGTACAATGCAATTAGAAATCAGCAACGGAAAAAAATCTGGGAAACCTCCAAATATTTGGGAATTAAGCATACTTGTAACAACCTATGAGTCAGAAAAGAAATTACAAGGGAAATTAGAAAATATCTTGAACTGAATGTAAGTGAAAACACATCAAAATCTATGAGAGGCAGCAATGCAGTGCTTAGAAGAAAATTTATAGCTTTAGACATTTTAGATAAGAAAGATCTAAAATCAATAATCTAAGCTTTCTTCCTAAAAAGCTAACAAGAAAAGAGCAAACTCAACTCGAATTTAGCAGAAGAAAGGAAATAAGATCATAGATGAAATAAATGAAATGGATAACAGGAAAACCGTAGGGAAAATCACTGAAACCAGTAAGTTGCTTCTTGAAAAGATCAACAAAATTGAAAAATGGTTAGATAGAGTAACCAAGGAAAAAAAAGTGAATGCACAAATTAGCAAAATCTAGACTGAAAAAGGGGTCATCACTACATAACCTAGAGAAATTAGAAAAATTATAAAGAAATATGAACACTTTATGCCAACAAATTTGAGCATGTTTATAAAATGAACAAGTTCTTACCAAAACTTTCTCAAAAAGAAATAGCCTGAACCAAGTAAAGAAATCTAAATTGTAACTTAAAATCTTCACATTCAGAAAAGTCCTGGCCCAGTTAGCTTATTGGTGAATTCTATCAAATCCTTAAGAATGAAATGATACCAAGCCTACACAAACACTTTCAGAAAATACAAGAGGAAAAAACACTTCCCTGCTCATTGTATGAGACCATTAGCACTCTGATGTGAAGCGAGGTAAAGACATCACAAAAAAATAAAACTTCAGACTAATATCCCTAATGGACAAAGATCTTTAACAAAATATTAGCAAATCAAATCCAACAACATCCACAAAGGATTATATAACATAATCTAGTGGTGTTTATCCCAGAAATGCAAGTTTGGTTTAACATTCAGAAACCAAATACACCAGGGTTTCTCAGCATCAGCACTACTGATATTTTAGCCTAGATAGTTCTTTGTTGTGCATTACAGGATGTTTAACAGAATCCTCAGCCTTTACCTACCAGATGCCAGTAGAACCCTCCTCTCCAGTTTGATAATCAAAAATATCTCCATACATTGTCAAATGTCCCCTAGGGAGCAAATCACCTCCAGTTGAGAATCACTGCAATATATCATATTAACAAAACAAACAACAAAAGTCATATGATTATGTTGATAGACACAGAAAAGATATTTGACAAAATCCAACACCTATTCATAACAAAAGCTCTCAGAAAACTAGGAATATAAGGAAATTTCCTCAACCTGATAAGGACATCTTCAAGAAGCCTACACATAACGTAACACTTAACTGCATGCTTCCCCCTAGGATTGGAACCAAAGCAAGGATTGCTCTCACCATTTCTAAGGAATATTTTACTGGAGGTTCTAGCCAGTGCAATAAGGCAGGAAAAGTAAATTAAAAGCATACAGTTTGGAAAACGAGAATGAAAATAAATTGTTTTTATGTACAGGTCACATGATCTTGCATGTAAAAAATCCTGAGAAATCTCCAAAAACCTACTAGAATAATAAGTAAGGTTAAGAAAGTCACAGGAGACAAGATCAATATGAAATGAAATTTTCACATAATAGAAATGAATGACCTGAAAATGTAATTAAGAAAATTTCATTCACAAGAATATCAAAAAGAATAACACATTTAGGAATAAATCTAACAAAAATGTTCAAAACCTGCCCACCAAATACTATAAAATATTGCTAAGAGAAATTAAATTAGACCTAAATAAATGAAGAAATATACCATGTTCACGGTTTGGAAGACTTGTTACTGTTAAGATGGTCATTCTCCTCAAATTGATGTATAGATTCAACCCAACCCCTATCAAAATCCCTAGCAGGCTAATTTTGCACAAATTTACAAGATAATTGAAAAATTTACATGGCAATGCAAAGGACCTAGACCAGGGGCCAGCAAACTTTTTTCTATAAATAGCCAGACAGTAAATATTTTAGGCTTTGCAGTCCACAAACTTTCTGTTGCAACTACTCATTTCTACCAGTGCAGTTCAAAAACAGCCAAAGAAAATACACAAATGAACAGGCATAGCTATGCCTCAATAAAACTTTATTTACAAAAACAGCCATCAACCCCTAACTTAAACTAGCTAAAACAATTCTGAAAAAGAAGAACAAAATTGGGTGACTTATACTAAGTGAGTTCCATGCTTGTTATAAGCTGCAGTAGTCAAGACAGTGTGATATTGGTGTAAAAATGGACATATAGATAAATGGAACAAAATAAAGAGTCCACACATATATGGTCAATTAATTTTCAATGAAAATGTCAGTGTGATTCAATGGCAGAAATGATAGGATATTTGTATGCAAAAAAACAAACAACAAAAAGTGCTCCCAAAACCCACTTTGATCCTTACCTCATACCATGCACAAATTTAGCATGAGATGGATCATAGCTCTAAATGTAAGAACAAAAACTATAAACTTCTAGAAAAACAGAAAAAATATGTCACCAGAAGCATGATCCATAATAGAAAAAAATTGATAGATTGTATTTCATCAAACTTAAAAATTATGGTTTTCAAAAGACACAATTAAGAAAATGAAAAGGCAAACCATTGACCAGGAGAAAGTATTTGTAAAACATATATCTGATAAAAGATTTGTATCCAGAATATATACAGAAAACTTACAACTCAAATATAATAACTCTTACAAGTCAATAATGAGGACAAAATAATAATTAAAGATTAAAGTGGGCAGAAGATTTGCAAATGGAAAATAAGTGTATATAAAGATGATCACATCATCTAGTCATAAGATAAATGTGAAGTGAAGTCACAACGAGATACCTGTAACCCCCACTAGAACAGCTAATATTGAAAAGACTGACAATTGCAAGTGTTGTTAGGCATGTGGAGGAACTGGGGCCCTCTCACGTGGCTGGTAGAAATATAGTATGGTAAAACCACTTTGGAAAACTACTGGGCAATTTCTAAAGATTAAATGTATATTTACAATACAACCCAGTGATTTTACTCCTAGATATCTACCTAAAGAGAAATGGAAGTGTATGTACATACAAAAACTTGTACTCAAAGTTCACAGCAGCGTTATTCATAATAGCAAAAACTAGAAATAATCCAAATGTCTATCAGCTGGAGAATAAACAAAATGTGGTGTGTCCGTACAATGGCATACTATTCAGTGATAAGAACGAACAAACTACTGACATATGCAACAAAATGAATGAATCTTAAAAACATTCCCCTAATTGACACAAAATACTACATATTCATTTATACAAATTTTTCAAAAAATGCAAAACTATAGAGACAAAATGCAGATCTCTTGCCTGAGGCCAGGGCTGGGAGTGGGGACTAACTGCAAATGGACACAAGGGATGATGGATTTGTTCTAAAATTTCATTGTGGTTATAGTTCCACAACTGTATACATTAACTAAAATCCATCAATTGGGTGAATTTTATGGTATTAAAAGTATAACAGTAAAGTTGTTTAAAAAAGAAAAAAGAAAAAGTATGGAACTTCAAGGTCAGAACAAAAGATGCAGCAGCTCCAGAAGGCATACCACAATGAGAGAACCCTTACTGTGCCAACAGAAGGTACTTCTCAGGATAGCGGGGCAAGTCATGGAATACTGAGGTGTGGCTGGATTCAAAGACATTTGAACTTCATTTGTCAATTTTTACCAGGATCGGCCCTTCCTGAACTTATGACTTCCTTTTTAATGCTCTTGTCCTATTTTCTGTGAAATGGAAGATACAACTAACCAGGGTTACAAGAGCATTCCTTGAAATCTCTCCATATAGAGTAAGCACCATTCTCAAAAAGAAATACCAAATAAATGGTTTTCCTTGTTACCGACGTATTACGAAATCTAACCAGACCAAATTGTGCCAATCAAACCTATGATCATACTTCATGATTCCTAAGGTGAAATCATAACTTCAAAATCTATATTTTAACTATTTGAATCTATTTGAATCTATAGATTCAAAATCTATATTTTATGGTGACTATGCAGAATTATTACGTTAAAATGTTTTCCCAGAAGTGATAGGACTTGCATGTGTGAATCTTATTAAAGAAACTGTCAAAATGGACGGAATTCACATTTAGCCAGGTGTATAATGAAGACAGTCTGCTTTTTTCAAATTGGTGCTGAACCTACACACAGATAACAAGAAACATGGGTCTTTCTTAAGCTCCTAAGCTAAAAGTGCAGTTGCTGGATGCACATACACAGGCTCTTTTGAAAAGAGAATCTTTAAGAAAAATTTACAACGGTCCTGGGAGAAGCTCCCTGCCCTGCTCCTAGTACTACTCCCTGACTCTCTTCCTGTGGCAGTCGGCACACTGACAGGCAGAGAGCTGGGGAAAGGTTATTTGATGGAAGCAAAGGGACCACATACCACTGGGTTAGGAAATTATACGCAGAAAAACCACAGACATTCATTTATTGCCTCAATGCAGACCTACTTGGTGAGCAAGTGAGTGTTCTAGGAGTGCAGGACCCTGAGGTTTGCATTTTGCCTGGGAGTGGTTTTCTGCTACAGCATATCAGACTTTCCATGTGTGGTCCTATCATGGGGAAAGACTTTCCATTGTAACTTGGTGCAATCTAAGGCCCAAGGAGACTATTTTCCCTCCTTGTCTGATCTCTGATCTTTAGGTGATGGAAAGTATGACCTTTTGCTCTTCTCAACTAACTCACTACGTTGATCACAGTCTTGTTTACAGAGCAGCAACCGGAGGAAGAGAATGCATTCATCTACGATTCCAGTAGGCGGCGTCCTCACCTCTCCATCCGCACTATCTTTACACTGACCTTCGGGGCTGCAATCTCTCATGCTACCAATTCATCCAGCAAATTAAACAGCTGAAATCCGTGTCTTCTGAAGTCTGGGGCAATCTTAAGGTGTCCAGAAGAAACAGATAAAAGGGTTAACCCTTTCCTTCTCTGTAAAACTTTAGGGTACAGTCTAATTCTGCTCTTACTTTGTAGCTGAATTTGGAGACTGGATTCAGTTTAATGTTAGATATAATGTTGAACTTAATACCAAATATTTTCAAAACACTAAAACTGCTAAAATTTGACTCTGTCTTAAAGTTGTTTTGTTTGAATTCACACCAACCATTTATTTGAGGGGCAGGGTGGTATAGTGGCTAAAGGCACCAGAACCAGACTTCCCAGTTTCAAATTCCACCTCTCCCAAACAAAGAATTTTGCGATTTGGGGCAAAATGCTCAATAGATGAATTTTCTCATCTATAAAATAGGGCTTAATGGGTTAATATGGATAAAACACTGACCACAGTACCTGGTATGTAAAACTTAATAAAAATCATCATTTGTAAGCATTTAATGTTTTTTACTTTATTTTATTTTGAGACAGGGTCTCAATCTGTTGCCTGGGCTAGAGTGCAGTGGCATCATCATAGCTCACTGCAACCTCAAATTCCTGGGCTCAAGCGATCCTCCTGCCTCAGCCTCCCAAGCAGCTGGGACTACAGGTACGCATCACCACGCCTGGCTAATTTTTGTTTCTTGTAAAGATGGGTGCTTGCTATGTTGCTTAGGCTGGTCTTGAATTTCTGACCTCAAGCAATCCTCCTGCCTCAGCCTCACAAAAGTGCTGGGATTACAGGTGAGAGCCACCATACCCCACCTAATATTTATTTTATATGGACATTTATGAACATATGCAACTTAAATTCCACTCTGTGATCAACAAGGGGGAATTGGGAATATGGCATTGGCTTCTGACTAATATCCATCTAAAATTCCTTTACTTCCCCACTTAGACTCCTGAAGTCATGTAGTCCCACACTTCCCACAACAGTAAAGATTCACTCTCTATCCCAGCTTTGATTCCATCATATTTAAAGCTTGGATGTCACTTTTGGAACAAATTGACTGTTTTATTCAGTTGGTGGGGAGAGAAGTGGGAGAGATAAGTGAATCACAGTCAGTGACAGTACCAGGGCCCTGAGCATGCCTGCATGTATGTATACTAGACATTGATGTTTCCAGCCAGTGAAAGGAGATACAACTGCTAAAAAATATATATACTTATATTATGCTGTGGGGGTAATGAGAAGAGAGGCGAAAAGCAGGCAACCATAAAAGGTGTATAGGGGAACAGGGAGCAGAACTAGGGTTCCTGAGCACCTACCCTGTGTCAGGCATACAGGAATGCCATCTTATTTAATTGTCACCAGAAGACTGTGAGCAGGATCTAGAGCCCCAAAGCAATGCCCACAGGTGCCATCTCCCTCGCAGAGTGGTTAAGTCTGGCTCACCAACCAAAAGGTTTGAATCTAGATTTCTGGCTCTTGTTGAAAAATAAGAGACCAGGTAACAACAGGCTGGCATCAAGCCATGGCTGCTCTGCTAGAGCCTACATCTGCTCTGTAGTGCACATGTGTCCCTCTTGTCTCCCCACCAGCACAACCTCCTCCTCCCTCCTGCATGTTTCCTGCATGTTTCCTGCCCGCTCCTGTGCAGATCTGAGCTTTTGACTCCCAAGGTAGATATTATTCTCCCCTTTTGCTGATGAGTATAGTAACTGAAACTCAGGGCAGTTAAGCACCTTTCCCACGATTGCCTAACTGAAAGTGAAGAAGCTAGAATTGAAATTTTGGTCCATTTCATTTACATAGAATATAAATATTATTCAGAACATACACTCTTGGAGAGAATGTATTGTAAGAAAGAGCCCTGTATTTAGGAGTCGGGAGACCTGGGTTCAAGTTCTAGCTACAGCACTTGCTGAGTGCGTCTAGCCGTGGGCACGTCACTTCACGTCGCTACTCTGGACCTCAGACAGCTCATCTGTAAAATGCGGGTGACCAGACCTACGTCACCAGGTTGTTTCGAGGACCACCGGAGATGTTTGGGAAGCCCTTGATATAATGGCAAGCTCTGTAACTCTAAGAGACGGCTAGTGTTAGGCCAACAGCAAGATAAGAGGGCTGGCAAATCCATGACGGAAGGAAGGTCATGGAAGGACTGATTTGAGTCAGACCTCAGACTTGAGCTAGTGGGTCAACCTATGAAAGGCTTGGCTGAGCCTGGTTGTCCCTGGTGGAAGAGCAGGACGTCTACAATTCAAACGCACGTGAGGGAAATCAGAGATGACTTACAGTTGTAGGTTCTAACGGTTCTAAAGAGGGCAGGTTAGATTTCTAACCCGGGTGGCTGTCTGCCGGCCTTTGCCCGACCCCTCCCCGCGCGTCCGCCCTTCCCCCGCGCCCGCCCGCGCCCCTCCGCCCCCGCCCCCCGGCCCCGCCCAGCCCTCGCCCCCGCCCCGCCGCCGCCGCCGTCGCCCCGGAGCCGCGGCCAGCCTGCCGACGCGCGCCCCGGAGCCCCCGCGCCGAGCCGCACGTGAGTCCCGGCAGGTCGCCGGCCGGGCACCCCCACGGCTGACGGGCTGGGTGAGGGCACCGCCGGGCGCTTTTCGGCTTCGTCCCGGTTACTTTGAAACCGAAAGCGCCTGCTCGCGTCCGGCCAGTATCCCCTGACCGGCGCCGGGAGGGCGCGAGGGGGCGTCTAGGCCGGGCCGGAGGTGGCGGGCTTGGGCCCGAGGTCGCGGGGGGCCGGCGGGGCAGGTGGCCGCCGAGGGGGGCGAGTGGGTGAGGTGTGCAGCGGGTTTTCGTAGCAGGGGAGAGGTGGGGCAAGACCGAGGCCGGGGGTCTCCGGCTGGGGAGCTGGTCCGGAGCGCGGTTGTGCACGGAGGGACCAGGTTCAGTTGGGGTGCGCAGCGCGGGAGGACTTTCTGGCATGCCCGCACACCCGCACTGCAAAGCGGGGCCTGGCCTCCTTCCACACTCTTAGGCACCCCCTCCACCTTTGCAAGACTTGCCAACCAGAGCTACTCCGGAATGAGACTTTAATACTGCAAGGAATGGAAACCTCCACCGACTGGTGGTTTGCGCGTCCTCGTTTGGGAACAGACCCCCTCTGCAGAAGGTGAGCTCAAAGGGGTCTTGAAGCAAACCAGGGCTCTAAGAAGTCAGATGAGTTGCCCAGGGGCACCCAGAGAATTCGCAGAATCTGAGTTCTCCACCCCAGATTGTCTCCCCTTGTTACTGCTCTGCGGGGTCTTGGCAATTCTGAGAATTTTCGGTGATTATCGGCGCCCTGCCGTTGTTGCTGGTCCTACTGGGCCACTCTGGCGACTTTCTCTGCTGGCTCTGCCCCCTCCTGCAGAGTTTCCATATTTGGCTATTTCACATTTACTTTCGTGAGAACTCAGTTGTCTCGCTGTGGCAGGCAGAGCCGCCCCAGGCGAGTGTTAAGGTTGGTGAACCGAGGAGAGGCTCCCCGCCCGGGCTGCCCCCTGCGGGCCCCATCCTGGGCAGCCCTGGGCCTTGACCCACGTCCTGTGAGCATAGGCATCTAGCAACTAATTTAATTCAGCAGATATTTATTGGGCAAGTGCTGTGTGAGAACTGGGCTAGGGCCAGTGGAATATGGTTCCTTCCTCCAGAGAGCTTTGCATTTTAAAAGAGTTCTGGAAGACATAAAATGCAAAGAAGTTAGTTGAAGTATTTCTGGGAACAGAACAGTTCTGTGTGTGTGTGAGATAATTTTAGGCAGCAAAAGGCTGGGCTAGGACCTCTCAAATCCCAGTGCAGCTGCCTGCTCTGTCTTATATACACAAACAGAGCCGAAAACAGTGGTGTTAACATAATTGAACATCTAAACATCCCTACCTTTAAGTCTACTCTAATTTGATCAAGAGAGACAGAACTTGCTGCAGGAAAGATGGATGTGAGGTGGAAGTGGAAAACACCTAGCTTCTGTAAAGGTTTTTGGTTTTGTTATTGTTTTTGTTGCAGCTCATAGATCCCGGACTCTCCCTCCCTGGGTCCTGGACAAAGGCAGGAGAAAGTCTCAGCTTGAGCCAGCATCTGGAAGAGGGGAAGTGACTGAGCAGGTGACTTCTGGGTCCTCTTGGCTGAGGTCTGTGGTAGTGGAGGTAGGATGGCAGTGTTTCCCTCAGTTAGCAAGTGTCACCAAGTACCCACTGGACGTGGGTAGTAGGGTGGTGAGAAGAATATGGAAAAGAGATGGCACCCCATCTGCTGAAAGTGCTAACTGTAGAGACTGGGATATTTCAGTGAGGAGGATTTGCAGAATGTGGGAGTTAGATGCCTCTGGGTCAGTCCCATTAGGGTGATGGGAAAGGCACCTCAGTACTTAGACAAACAAACCTTCTATGGTTAACTCAGCTTTACTGGGGAGAACATTGAAGAAAAAAATTACTTGTTTGTGAAGCTCTTTCCTTTTCAAAGAATTTTCCCATTGCTCTTGTTCTCATTTTGTCCTCCGCGATACCTTCTTGAGTCAGGCCAAAGCAGGACTATTCTTCTCATCTCCCAGATGGTGAGGGTGGAGCACTGAGTGTGTAAATAATCCCTCGAGCTCCACCTCTGGACCGACCACGGAGCTCTAAGGTCTCTGGTTCCCTGCTCCAGACCCCTCCCCCTGGTTTCTCAGACAGCCACATCTGCCCACCTCTTCCTCGTCTGAGGGGTCAGCAAGGGGACCCAGATTCCCATAATGGCTGTGTGGTCTGTTTCCAGCAACATGGAGCAAGTTGTGCTGGAAACTGCCCTAGCCACTGCATGAACAGACACCCAATCCATTAGCTCTGCCCAGCCAGGCAGACTTGGGGTAAGACCTGTGTCTGCTTTTGTGTGTATCCTGGAACCTGGCATAGGGTAGGCCTAAACAAGTGTTGGCTGAATTGCATTGAATTCATCTGGGGTGTGTCTCCCTTGGGCTCTGAGCTGCCAGGGACATGTGCTGGGTAGAGCTTGGGAGAGAGAGGTTGAGCTGCCCGCAGGATTTGCTTGGCTCCTAGAAATTAGAATAGCACTGTACAGTTTACAAGTAGCCCATCTCATCTGATTAACTCCCTACTACCTAGAAGGGAGAGGCAGGTGCTATTCCTTCCACTTTATCTGGTTGCAAGCTGGGGCTTAGACATGATTTGAAAGATCTCTCATCACATAGGGATGGGGCAGGACCCAAGCCCAAGTCTTCTGACTCCCAATTCCTGTGCTCGTCTCACAGTATCTTGACTAAAGGAAGCCAGGATTCTGGGCAGGAGGAGGATGAGAGAAATGAGCAAGATATTCATCAAAAGCTGCCTGACACCTTTGTCACTGATCAGGGGTCTTTAAGAGTTAATAAACCAGGAGAAGGGAGGGGGACAGTGGCAGACACAGTCTCTGAAGAGCTTTTCTGAGGTTCCTCTGGACAGGAGCTGTCAACAGCAGGGGTGTAGCAGGTGGGTATGTGTGTATGTGACGGGGGTGGAGGGGAACGTGCTGCAGGGCAGAAGCAATCTCCAGGGCTGGAGGGCACCTGCTGCTGCTGCTGCTGCCAGGGTTGGGCCAGCACAAGTTTGTTGCTTTGCCCAGAGGAAAGCTTTATTTGAGGAATCAGACAGCAGCCTTGACCTGTATGGCCTCTGGCAAGTCCTATCTTGTGAGGAAGTGGGGTGGAGGACCAGGGGAGAGATAAAGTGAAAATACTCATTAGTTGTGTCTGAGAAATTCAAAGTCTGTTTACAGTGACAGTGATGAGCACATTTTGTTTATCGATATCTGGTGGCAGGTGGTGGTGTGTGCTTAGATTGTGCTGTATGTAGCAAAAGCAGTACACATCCAAATGGCCTGTATACTGTACTATGTTACAGAGTCCATCTGATGTGCAGGCCTTGTAGACCCAGTGTTAAGTGACAGAGCTCAGCGTGCACCCTGATGGGGGGGTGTGTGGGGCGAGGGGTCTATCATCTCACTCTCAGCAGATCCCCCTGTCTCATTTCTTGACACCACAGGCTCCATCAATTTCCCTTCTCACCAATTCAGAACATCCCTGGAATTTCCCCCACAGCTTTTTTTTTTCTCTCAAGGAGAAAGTGTTCTTCTCCAGACCAAGGCGAGAGCACTTTCTCCACCTATACTTCCAAGTCAGCTCTCTCCTCCTGCCTGGGGCAGGTTCCATCTCTCCCTCCCATGGACTCCTTCCCTCCCCCAGAAGCTCAGTTTTCTATTAAGCAAGAAGCACTCATGTTTCCCAGTCCCTCTTCTCTCTCTTTCACTAACAAGCTTCTGGAAAGAGCAGCCAGCACTTGTGCTCTCTTTCTCACTCAGCACTGTGCACCTGCCGTGCTGCTCGGATTGCCTGTGAAGGTTTCCAGGACCTGGTCACCAGCCTTGCACCAGCCCACGCTGCAGCTGTTGCCCATCTCCTTGAGGCTGCCACATTGCCCCCACTGGCGTTCCCTTCCTTGACCTTGTGCTTCTGGTCCTCTGCCCTGCAAGTGCCAGTGTGGGGCCAAGGCTGGGTCCTCAGGCCAGCGTTCTATTCCCTGAGCTCCTCTCCCTAGAGCCCTTTTCCGCTCCCAAGGCTTAAACCAACACTCTTAAGGAAAGGCCAGGCACGGTGGCTCATACTATAATCCCAGCACTTTGGGAGGCCAAGGCAGGAGGATCACTTGAGGCCAGGAGTTTGAGACCAGCCTGAACAACATAGTGAGACCCCTAGCTACTTGGGAGGCTGAGGCAGGAGGATCGCTTGAGCCCAGGAGTTTGAGGCTGCAGTGAGGTATGGTTGTGCCACTGCACTCCAGCCTGGAGCCCCTTAGACATCTGTGCCAAGCCTCCTCTTCCTCCACCTTCCCCCAACTATTGCAGAGCTTGCTGTTGCTCCTCAGTCATCTTTGTCCCATCCCTGCCAGCCAGTCCTGATCTACTGTCTATTCCCAGTTCAGGACCACAGAGTCTTTCCTGGACAACCATAATTATCCATTCACTTGTTCTCCTATTTTCTTTTCCATACTGTTGCAGAAGGGCCGCCTTAATATATAGCCTAATCAAGACCTACTACTTTCACAAATGGCATAGTGGAAAGAGTATGGATTTTAGAATCTGGTAGGCCTGGGTTCAAATCTGGTTTATGACTTGCTGGTTGTAGTTGTATGATGTAGGCAAGTTGCCCAACTTCCATAAGTGTCTATATTCCCACTGGTGAACAGAGATAGTAATGTCTCCCACTTGGGGTTGTTGGAAAGATTAAATGAGCCAGTATGTAAACAGAGTCTAGTGTCTGGCAGGTGTTTAGTAAAACTGGTTTTCTTCTTCCATGTGGTTGATAGAAATAGAGAGTTGTGGGGTTTCTGGGGAGCTGGAAAATGCATGCCTAGCTTCAAGGCCTTCAAATTTAAATTAAAAACAAACAAGTAAAAGAACTGTCATGTTCCAGGGTAGACCATCATTTAAACTAGCCTATTGCTGCCACTTTGCAATCTGTAGAACAGGTAGACCTCAGGGGCCAGGGTAGGTGAGCTGGGATGGGGCAGGGCATCGTGCTGGTAAGCTGGCTGAGCCCTTGTGGGCAGAGGGGGGCAGGTGGCACCAGTGGCTACAGGGCTCAGGTTTCAGGGGCAGGATTTTAGTCCTTGGAAGGACTTGTGGGCAGAGCAGGCTGCAGCTTTGCAGGAAGAATAGTGCTTGGCAGGGAGCCAACACAGGCACCCAACAGATTTGGGAAGCAAAATATAGGCTCTGGCTTGAACACCAGGAGCAGACCAGTTACTTTAGTGGGATCCAATGGTGAAGTCAGAGTAGGATGAGGTTAACTTGATGCAAAGCCACCACCCAGAGCCCTTTTCATTCTCCCTTATCAAGGCAATGGCTGAGAACAGCCAGGCTGTGTTCTGAGGCGTTCATCAGGGAGGCCCTTGACCCTGGAGAAAGGAGGCAGGTGAGTGGGGTTAAGCTAAGCAGAAATCATGAAAGTCCCTCTTCTAACTTCATGATGTTAGGATACTGAGGAAGAGTCTGGGCCAATACCTGTGATGCAACCTGGGAAAACTTACCATGCCTCTCTGGGTTAAAGGTAAAATAATTTAGCCTAAAGCAAAGCCTTGCATGCTAACTAGATACAGAATGAAGGAAGTGACTAAGAAATTGGGTGGGGTTGTTGCAGGAAGCCCTTCTGGGAGGTAAAAAGCAGACCAGAGGGATGGGAAGGAATACTGGACTTGGACAAAGGTGTTTCAGAGAGATAAAGAAGTGAATAGTCCTTAAGGGATGGGAGATAGATTATTTTGGAGCAGGCTGATTTCCTTATGTTAAGGTGGTTTATTTCAAAAATCAGTAATTTGGGATGTTGCCTCAAGCTGTCAGTAGCATTATCACAGACCTTCCTCAGATGTGCAGTACTGTATATTACTGTGGACAGCCAGACACTAAATTCTTTCAGTCCTTCCTTGATACTAGCAGTTCCCTGTGTATGATGTTAAGTGGTTCACTTCACTTACACTGGATCTTCCTAACAAGTGGACTTCTCTAGGCCGCATCTCTTCCACCTCATAATTGCAGTGCTAGATTTTCTCACCATCAACTCTGTTCAGGTCTTGTTAAACTGCTGTAGGGCCTTCTACACCTGACTTATCTATTCCTACCTTTCCTCACATGGTTTCTCCTTCATGGAATGCCTCCTGTTTTAATCTACCAATCCATGTCCCATCACCCTTTTCAAAACAAATTCAAAATTCTTCTTTTATTAGGTTTCTGTGTTGTGACCCCAAGACCATCCCCAGGTTCGGTGATTTGCTAGGAAGACTTATAGGATTCAGCATATAATCGTACTCACAGCCATGATTTGTTACAACAAAAGCATACAAAGCAAGATCAGCAAAGGAAGAGGTGCATAGGGTTAAGTCCAGGGGAAACCAAATGCAAGCTTCCTAGAGTCTTGGAAGGGACTCCCCAGTGGGAATTACACAGGATGTGCTTAATTTCTGCAGCAGTGAATTGTGACAACAGGCATCAAGTGTTGTCTACCAGGGAAGCCCGTTAGAGACTCAGTGCCCAAGGGCTGGTCACATAGGCACCTCTGTCTAGCACATAAAATTCCAGATTTCCAGAAGAAAAACAGGTGTTCAGCATAAACCACATTGTTTGCACAAACAGTTTAGGCACAGTGAACCACCTCTATCAGTTGGTGTGGTGGGAGCTCTCCTGATATCCATGTTCGCAGATGCCAGCCAAGGGCCATCCTTGCAAGCAGAACTTTCTAGGGATAGCATTCTCAGGCCTGCTGTGTTAACTCTTTTCTGTGTAACTTTCCTCCATAATCCCACCTGTACTGTCCTCTCAGTGCCTAAATATAGTTATACTGTACAGAAAATCACCCTAGGCAAGGAGCCAGAAGTCCTGGGTTCTAGCCCAGCATAGCCACCTACTGCTGGGTGACCCTTTGAACGCCTTAGACTCCATTTTCCTCATTTGGAAAAGGGGAATTGTAATTCTTGTTTGTAGACCTCAAGAGTGACTGAAGATCAAAGAGATTATATAGTTGGTCATTCTGTCCATCTTTCTTGGTTGAGCACCCACATTCTCTAAGCAAGTGAGCTGTAGAGAGTAAGAGGTGAGTATGGTGTTGTGGCTTTGATAGCAAACAAACCTGAATCACTGCCCAGCAGTTACCAGCTGTGGTACCTTGTATACACTGTGTAATCCCCCTGAGCTTCAGGTGTCTGACCTGTAAAATAGGAAGATGAATAATACAATGAGTACCTATACCTCATGGGGTTGCTATGTGGATTAAGTGGAACAACCCGTGGAAAATTCCTAGCTATGGTATCTAGCACATTATAGGTGCCCCAAGTAGCAACTATTAATTGACTCAGATACTTGAGCACTTGCCCTGTGTTAACACCTTCAAAAAGATAGACACAGTCCCAGCACTGCCTTCTGAGTGCTGGGGAAGACTAATATGGAACAGTAACTACATAAACAATTAATTACATTCCTGGTAAGTGCTGTAGGTGATTAAAGGGCATGTCATAAGGAAGGGGGAACCTAACCTGGCAGAAGAGACACACAGAGGTTTAGCTGCATATGTGATGTTCAGCTGGGCTTGAATGAGTTTAGCTCAGTGAGAGGTGGGGAGAGAAGGAGGAGGGGATGTTTCCAGCAGAGACCACAGCTTGAGCAAAGGGAGACCAGCCTTCGGGTGAAGGCCATAAGGAGGGAAGGTTCTCTGTTCATAAGAGGAAGGGCGTGAAGACCAGAGAGGCTGGGGAATAAGGGGTGGGGCAGGGAGGGAGCTCCCAGGTGACAGAGATGTGGGCAGGACCACTGTAGGATGTGTTAGGGATTTGGAACCTTAAGAGTAATGGGAGGCTTTGAAAACATTTTGAGAATCACGCCAGCTTGGGTTTTTCAAAAGCTCAATCAGGCTGCTGTGTGAAGAATGCTTTGGAGTGGCAACAGTAGGTGAGGGAGGACCAGTTATAGGAGGGGTGACCAGTTACAGGAGAGAGGAGGGGATGGTGGTTTGAATCAGGGCTTGGTTGTGGGAGTGAAGTAGGCTGAATGTATTTATGAGGTGCAGTCAGGAGGCCACAGTAACTAATTGGATGTGGGGGAGGAGAGAAGGCATTGCCAGGAATGATGCTGTTTGTCTGGCTACAGCAGCAAGGTGGAGAATGAGTCTTTACCTAGAGGGAGCTCTGGAGAGAGAGCAGCTTAGGAGAGAGGCAGTGCGTTCAGTTTGGGATCAGTTGGCTTTGGAGCGCCTGTGAGGCATTCCACAGGAGGTGCTAGGTAGGCAGTAGCATCCATGGGTCTATATGCAGAGGAGATGTCTGGGCTGGAGAGAGAGTGACAACTGGGAGTTGTTTGTTTTTACATGGTCTTTGATACCAGCACAGTATGGTTTCAGGGAAGCTGAAGGGAAAGTGTTCTAGAGTGTGTGTGTTGGATGTGGAGGGTGGGGGTTGCTGAGATGTCAGGTAAGGTGAAGGCTGAAGATTGACCGTTGGCATTACTGACCCAGAAACCTCTGGCCACCTTGGTGAGGGCAGTTTGGTTGGAGAGGGTGTAAGCAGCTGGAGCAGCTGAGCAGTGGGTGGAAGAGGGGCCAGTGGAGATCAAGGTGAGGGAGAGTCCAGAAGCTTGGCTGTGAGGGGAAGGAGAGCGTGAATTTTAGGGAAATCTGGGAGTGAGAATTTTTTGGTTTTTTTCTTTAATCTTAGGAGAGACTTGCGGCTGTTAGAATGGTGGTGGGAAGGAGCCATCTGAAAGGGAGAGGTTGATGAGAAGGCAGGCGCAGGTGGGTGGGAATCGACATCAGAAGATCCCTGAGCACGCAGGAGCCCAGGACAGGTGGACGACAGCTGGGGAGACTGGCCCAACTCAGAGGCCACTTCTGCTGCCACCCCAGGAGGGAAAGGGCGAATTAGGGGCCCTGTGCAAGGAGATTTGCAAGTGTGGTGGCAGGAACTGGAGGTCGTTCTGGTCTGATGACTTCTATTTTTTTTCTGTGCAGTAAGGAGTGGAGTTTCCTGGTGAGACTAGGGGGAGTGGTCAAGATTTGTGAAGAGAAAGGCTTGAAATAAACATTGAGAACAAGAGTGGGTTGAAAGGGAAAAGCTGGCCTCACACTGTGTTACCTGTTGACATGATGAAGTCTCTGGAAAAGGACCCTGGCAAATGGGATTTGAGATCTCTAGCAGCTTGCACAATGCCTGGCACCTGAGTGAGGCCCCATCAATGTTTATTGAGTTGAATTGTTGGCCTGTCTACCTTTATGCATCCTTCTCAGCATCTTCCCCCATTTCCCAGGTACCTGGTGCTATTAGGCCAAAGCTCCCCACTTGGCACCTCACCCAGAGGCTATCACATTGGCATGTCAGAGAAGCACTGCTCATGCTTCACTCCTCCAGCCCCATGTGGCTAGATTTCCCCTCCCCTCTCACACTGACTGTCCCACCCAGTCCCCATCAGCAGCCCACCCCAAGTCAGCCATCACTGGCCAGCCTTGCCCTCTTAGCTGTGACTGGTAGAATTTCTGGACTTACAAAACAGATGAAGTGAAACGTTTATGCCCACGTGGGAGAGAGGCTGTCCTGCTTTCTGTAGAATACCACTGAGGCAGCTGTTCAGTCTTTTGATAAGTATTTATTGAGCTCCTATCGTGTGCACTGTTCTAAGTGTTGATAACGTATACTAAATGTGAAATCTGAAAATGCCCAGGGGTATTCTGGGTATGGGTACATGAGGTAAGACAGTAATGTGCTCAAGTTGTAAGTGTAGTGAAAAGCAGCAGAGCGAGGCGAGCTTGGGTTTCAGTGGGTGTCAGGAAGGCCTCACTGGGAGGTAACATTAGTTGATGCCAGAAAAGGAGCCAGCCCTTAGGTATCAGGGTGAAGAATGGACAGCATGGGAAAGCAAGAAGACAGGCCATCCTGGGTTCAGAAAGCAAGCCAGCATGCCCTGGGGAGGGCAACAGTGGAAAGCATAGTGAGAACTGGGGTAGATTGTACAGAGGCCGCATTGCATGATTGATCCTGTATCCCCATGGATAAGGCTTTACCCTGGGTGTGACGGACTGCTGAGCAGAGTTGCAGACGCTGGTCTTGTGTTATTTGACTTGTCAGTATTTAGTGATTTACTCGGGGTTGCGTTTAGCAACATTATTGCTTTTTTGCCTGAGTGTCAGAGCTTCAAGCGTCCCATCTCCCAGAGTAGCATCTGTACCCCTTGGTGTGAAGTCCCTCCCTTCCTCCTGCTCAGCCCTAACGACAGAATGTTACCTTGTGCATGTAAAGTTGCAATTAAGGTTTGCATGTGCACTTAATGATCTTTGTTTTTAAAGGTCCTGCGCTGGGTTGTGAATGGGCCCTAAAGGAGCAAGGCAGAGTGAAACCTGCTGGGAGCTAATGCTGTGGCCAGTGGGGAGACGGTGGCAGCTTAGACCTGGTGGTTATGCTGCACATGGTGAGAGGTAGGTAGGCTGGGGATAGGCTGGGAGGAAGAGCAGATAGGATTTGGTGCTGTGAGAAGGAGAGTAGGCAAGGAGCCAAGGATGACGCCAAAGCTCTTGGACCAGGCAGCAGGGGGATTGGTGGTACCATTTCACTGAGATGGAGGAAGGCTTTGGGAGGAGCAGGCTGGGGTGGAGATTGGATATGTTAAGGTTGCGATGCCTCTTGAATGGGGAGGTATGGACTAAGCAGTTGGAATGAGTCTGGAGTCCAGGGAAGGGGTCAAGATTGCAGATAGAAATCAGGGTATTGTCAGCCATAGATGGATGTAAGATCAGGAGCTGGGATGAGCTCCCCGAGAGAGTGAGTGTAGACAGAAGAGAGAGGTGGTCCAGCACCAGTCTGGAGGTCCAAGAGATAGGAGAAGATGACCTAGTTTGTGCTTCTCACACTGTCATAGGCTATAGAAGTTAGCCTAGGAACTTTTGAAAAATCAGACTTCTGGTTGCTACTGAGAGATTCTGATGCTGAAGTGTATTAATTAGAGTAGGCTAAACTTGAGGCCTCATATACTTCATCAGGAATATGACCATGGTAATATTGCCACAGGGTTAGTGTGGGGACTGGGTATGATACTGTACGTAGAAGTACAAGCTGGAAAGTACTGGTACATGTCAGGTGTCATCATCATCATCTTCATCATCATCATCTTGAAAAATCAAATTGTGGATCCCCTAGGATTAACCAGAAGAGCTGTCAGAGCGGTGGAGACTGGAACAAACCCAGCAGGCCTGCTTCAATCAGAATAGTTCTGTATGCTCTTTTATTTATTGATGTTTCTGCATGAAATTTGGTTTGATGAGTTTCAGTGTTTTAAAAAAAATATGAAAGCCTTGGCTAGCTAATCCCTTAAGTCTTTGCAGAGCTGACTGGCTCAGTTGGGTGGGGAGCCATTCCCCATATTCTGTCTGCTTCTCTTGGGTCTCCTCTGCTCCCCACCTGCTCTCCCTTTTCTGTCATCTCCATCAAGCCCATCAGTCCCAACAGCCTTATGTCAAGTGTTGTCCCGAGGGGTGCATTCTTCGAGCTGGACGCTAGGATGCCCGCCCTTGTGTGGGCTGGGCCTCTGGGGTATGCCTGGGCTAGAGGACCCCAGGAAGTCTCTCCCCTCGAGGCTGGGCTGAGAGGATTGCCTCTGGGCCTGCCTGCCTCTTCCATGGACCTGGGCCAGGGCTGGCCTCACCACCAATGAGGAGGGGATTGCCCTATCTGCCTCTCACAAAATATGCCCCAGCCACAGACCCTCCCAGCTCTGGGCAGGAGGCGGTTGTCCTCACATCTGTGGTCAGCTTTGGAGATACAAACCTAACACAAAGGCAGCTAGCTGTTAGGATGAGCATTTGTGGGAAGATGGGGCACAGCTAGAACGTTGACCTTTGGTAGCTAAAAGTCACCAAAAGGTCAGGCCAAGGTTTCTGAGTACTCATTGGCATATTCTGTAACCTGTCTAGGGTGGTCTCAGGTTTCTCCCCTTTCCTCAGAGCACCCTTAGGCCATGGAGGGTGGGCCCAGTCCTTACTTGAAAGTGCTTTTGAATTCCAAGCTAAATCTAAACTGTTGTCTGTTGGCTGTGTACCCAGGCTCCCATGTGCCTCTGCTGGAGGCGCCACTGGAATCTTGTTCGCTTTTTGAGTGTGTATGCTGTTTATGGCTGTCTCTGTGAGCAAATAGGATAGTCAGGAAGGGAGAAGGGGGAGAGAACTGTGAGTCTGAGATGACAGCCCTGTAACTTGATGAAGTGGTCAAACCTACCCCCATTCAGAAATACAGTCTTCTGGGAAGGAGGGAGCCTTTACATGAGAAGAAGTGGGAGCTATGTCAAGAACAACAGGCAGAGGCTTGACTCAGCCTCAGGGAGCCCTGCAAGAGTGGGGTGCTGATCAGGAGCCTTCTAGAGGTGTGGTTGTGGCTGCGGGGAGAACCAACCCAAGGGCCAAGGATCAGGGAATTTCAAGAAGGAAGCACCAAATGTCACATAAAGGGCAGGATGGCGGCAATGTAGGAGAGACCAATCAGCAAATCTGATGATGTGATCATCAAACCAACATAATATGTTTTTCCAGACTACGCAGGGCCTCACGTACACATACCCCCCTAATGCCCAGATGTTTCAGGCCCCCCGGTTTATTCCAGGTAGAGTACAGATGGGCTTGGAAGAGTAGGAAAGGCTGCAGGGAGGTGCTGGCAGGATCTGATGAGGGACACAGGTCTGTGGGCGCCATCTGGAAGGTGTGTTTCCATCGGGCGCTGCTCTGGAGCCAGGAATGGGAGGGAGGAGAGAGGGAGAAAGTGGCTGGTGGGGTGTTGCTGGGCTGAGGATGGTAGTGGGCCAGAGCTCCAGGGGTGGAGGAATCTGGGCCCACCTTGCTGCATGTTTGTTTTCCCATCTATGTCTGCCTATGGTAGGTTCTCGGCAAGGAAATGATACACAAAAAGTGATTGAATGAGTAAATGTTTAGTGGGAGATAGTCCAGTGTAACCATGAATTCAAACTAATGCATTGGATGAAGTGAGGAGGCAAATGTGTTTGGAGGATGTAGTAGGGAAATGAGAAAAATGGCAACAGAAAGGCAGCTCTGGGTAGAAGGAAAGCAGTTGGCATCGTTAAGGGTCCCAGGTGAGAGGAGCAGCACCTTCTGGCGCTGGGGGGGGGGATGGGCAGCGGGTGTCTGATGAAAAAGCTCTATGTGTGTACTGGGAAGAGCCACAGGAAAACGTACAGTGTGGTGAATACAAGTGGGTGTAAGTCGGCAGTGTGCTGTGCCACCCAGAAGGTCCTGGCTGTGAGCCGGAGCCTCATCGGAAGACTGACCACAGGGTGGAGGGCTCACGGGACCACCTCTGCCGATCACATTCATTTCTGGGCCCAGGCGGGAGATAGGGATAAAGGAAAAGCAAAGTCCATTCACAGCAAACAGCTTGGTGAGGAAACAAAGCCTGAAAAGAGCATAGGCAGGAAATGGGAATGTTTTGCCTAGGCCAGTCTCCAGGGGGCCAAGGGAGTTGTCTTCTCACCTGAAGGAGTGTCTTGGAGCAGAGGGATTAGGCTTTCTCCCTGTGGTCCCAAACAATGCACTTCCCTCCCTTCACCTCACTTTTCTCCGTCCTGTCTTTGAACAGCTCCACCTCTGCCTGGGTGCTGAGGCCCAGATCCTAAGAGTTAGCCTTGACTCTCCATGCCTTCAAGCCTCACATTCAGTCACCACATCCTCTTGATTCTATGGTAAAAATATATCCTAAATCCCCTCATTTGCTCCATTTCCCCACCACCACCATAGCCCAGGCCTGCGCCACCTCTCCCCGGGCTACTGCAGCATCTCCACCCGGATGTGTGTCAGCCTCCTAACTGCTTTCCCTGCTGCTTCCCTGACCTTCCACGGTCCGTTCTCCATTCAGCATCCAGAGTGGTCTTCTCACGTACCACAGCACATACTGCCTGGCTGCTTAGAACACTCATGCACTTCCTCACTGCTCTGCTCTTAGAATAAATCCGAACTCCTTCCTGTGGTCCATCAGGCCCAAGTGCCCTGGCTCCTGCCTTATCTCCTGTCACCTTTCCTCTCCTCTGTGACGCTTCGGCAGCACTGGCCTCCTTTCTGTTCCTCAGATATGGTGAGCCCTTTCCCAGAACTCATCTTGCCCTTCCTGCTGCTCCTCACACTGGCTTCCGTTCATCCTTCAGGTTGCTGCTGTTCAATTACCACCTCCTCCCTGAGGCCTTCCAGGCTAAAGTGGCTGCTCCTGTTTCTCTCTCTGTCAACTTCCTGCTTATTTTCTTCAAAGAGCTTATCACAGTCTGTAATTGCCACCTTTGTTTGTTTAGTCCCTTGTGTCCTCCATTAGGTTGCAAGCTCCACAGGAGCAGGCATGGACCATCTGTCCTGTTCACCCCTGTGCCCAGAGGCTGATGCAGTGCCTGGCGTGTCAGGCAGTCAGGTTATCCTCAGAGTGGGGGATGTCGAAGGAGGGGCTCGGGGTCAAATGCTTAGCAATAATAATGGCCCTTGTAGCACTTCCTGTTTACCACCATTATAAGCTCTTCATGTACAGGAGGGTCAGCGAACTTTTTCTGTAGAGAACCAGATAGTAACACTGTATTTTAGGATTGTGGGCCATATGGCCTGGGTGGCAACTACTCAACTTTGCTGTGGTAGCACATAAACAATCATAGATGATACATAAACAAATGAACATGGTGTGTTCCAATAAAACTTTATTTATAAAATCAAGTGGCAGGCCAGCTAACCCTTAATGTAGAGTATTATTAATAACTTATTTAATCTTCAGAAGTTCTGTGAGGTAACTGCTATTATCATTATCACCGTTTTATGGATAAAGAAACTAAGAAGCATAGAGACTCAGTAACTTGCCTGAGTTCACAGGGCTATGAAGGGGTCGAGCTAGGACTTGAATCCTGGCAGGCCCACTCCAGAGTCCATGGTGATAACCACTGCCTGTTGGTGGACCTTGGAGAGACAGGGAGGAACCCCAGCTTGTCCTTATCTCCTGAGGGCCTCCACTTCCTGGCAGTTGGACCTCTCCAAACTTCCATTTCCTCATTCAAAAAATGGGGAATGATGATAATATATATGTCGTAGGATTGTTGTCAGGATTGAAATGAGCATGTAAATTAAGCTGTCTCTGGGCCTAGACATAGCTTCAGTAAGTGTAATCCTAACCCGTATCTGATTCCAGCTCTTAGATGCCATTTACATCTTTTCACATCGTCCCCTTGCCCTCTGGCTCAATCAGAACTGTCCTAGATTGTCTTCATGGCCCTTTGCCACTGTGGCCTCCCATTAACCCTCAGTTTCCTTTCTTATTTAACAAAGGTGATTGAGTACTCTGGGCCAGGCATAGGTCGGAGACTAATGAGGATAGCCTTTCCCTAGATAGCAGCAGGGCCTGTGACAGAGCTGGAGCTGAGGGTGGGGGCCGAGGGCTGGAGTTGAACAAGGCTTCCTAACGGGAAGCTTCTGTGTGGGAAGATCAGTAGTGCTTTCTTTATTATTCTTTTCTCTTGGTCTAAATTCTGAGAGAAAATCTAAAAGATCTCCTGGATACCCTAAAAGCATCACCTGGAGTCAGGTGGAGCCTGGATGGTTCGGAGCGGGAGAGAGTTCCACTAAAAGCTTCCCTGTAAGTAAGGCTGACTTCGGTGGCAGCAGGCTCAGGCATGTGTGGGTGTGCAGAGGGGGACAGGGGTGCCCTTAGCCTTTGTACCCCCTTCTATTCACCAGCAGTGCTGGCTGCACTGCTAGGAAAATGGGGAACCAGAGGTTTCCTGACAACTTGGAGAGAAGTCACACTTCTCTATAAAGGAATTAAAATCATACCACATCATTCTTTGTTCTGTTCCCAAGAAAACCTTCTGTGAAATCATAAGGAAAAGAAAAGAAAACATATCCTATCTCTGCCTCTGAGACACCAAAGCCTACCATCCTGGGGCCAGGACAGTGGACTGTTGTCACATCTTATCTGGCTGTTGTGTGTCATCTAGTCTCTGCCTGATCTCCCCATTAGGCCTGAGGGAAAATGGCCTCATTAGTTGTGCCTTTCCCCAAGGCCCTTTCCTCTTTATCTAACCTGCCTGGTTAAAGTAAAATAAAAACATTCTCTCCCAGAGGTCACCCAAAGGTCTTTTGGGGTGGTGGTTATAAGTTGTGGGGATAATCTACCCAACAGTGGGGAGGAAGAGATTAAGGGTTGGAGCAGAGCCCTGGCAGTTGTCTGGAGGGATTTCTTCTTCAGATCTCTCTGGGCTATTGCAGACAGAGCTTTGGAACAACTTCAAGCCTGTTTCAGTTCTCTCTTGTGCCAGAAGGATAACATAATAGATAAAGTGCTTTTTTTCCCCTCTTCCTTTTTTTATTTTCCTGGTAGTAACTGCTCTTCCTGGAAGAGCAGAATCACAGAATTCAAGACCAGATGCAACCTTGAGAGAGGGAACTGCGTATCCTTCTAGCAGGCGAGCATCTGGCATCCAACCCAGGGCTATTCTCTTTTACAGTACTGCCCAGGGCATGGATTCCAGAGACTCCTTCGGTCAATGCATCTTGGGATTGGGCATTTTAACTTTTCCTGATCAACAGCCACAATCTCTCCTCTTTAAGCCCAGGACCCTTTGCTGGGCCTTGGGTGGGTTTGGGGAATAACGTATTTGCAGCTGAATGTGGGTGTTAGGGAGTGGGCTCCTCACACTCCCGGCAAGGCCTGCGCAGAGATGAGAAGTGGACATTTTGCCTTGTAGCAGCTCATCCACAGAGAGAGGGGCCATCTGGTGATGATTAGAGCCATGGAGGAGACCCAGTCACTGTTGATATGCTGCCCAGCACCAAGGGATGGGGGAGAAGTACCCTGGCTTCCACCTCCTCCCACCCTCTGTCTCCTGCCAGTACCTGTCATTGGCTGAACCTAGCTAGAAGCCAGGGAGCCTGGGAAAGTTTGTGGGTCAACCCTCACCCCACCTCATGGTGCAGGCCAGGGCATCTGAGCACATAGGCAAATGACTGGCATGTTCCCTTAATTCCAGTCCTGCTACAGTTAAGTATTAACCATTCTAGAACTTTTATAATACCCTCTGGGAAATTCTTTTATCTCCTTTATCTAGAAAATGCCTCCTCTTTCTTCAAGAGCAGAGATGATTTATTCTCTGTGAAATCAGCATAGACACCCCAGAAAATGCTAGCTATCCCTCATCTGGGCTGTAGCAGTTTTTTTTCTAAATCTCTTTTTGTGGTACTTGTCACCAGGATATTGTAATTTATCATTTCTGATTTCCTCCGCCCTTAGAGGACCTCAAGGGCAGACCCAATGTCACAGCCTCTGCATTCTTGGGACATAACACACTGAATCAGTGCAGGGGTATATAGACAAGCGGCCTGTGGGGGTGTGTTGCCCAAGGTTTCATAGCTGGTGAGTGGCAGAGCAGGGATCAAGCCCAGGTCTCTGGTTCCACTCTGGGATTTGATCTGTAGTAACCAGTAACTCCCCAAGAATCAACTTGAAAACTCTGGAGATATACTTCCTGGGCTTACATCTTATGAACTATAACATAATATATAAAAAAATTTCCAAACTTTCATTAATCCAAACAAGATGTTGGGGGGCTATGGAGGTACCTGATTTTCTTTGTTAAACCTGAGACTAAACTCTGCAAGATTTGTGTCCTTTTTGTTGTCAATAAAGGCTAAACTCACACTGCTTCAGAATGTTAGAATATTTGTTATGTGTTTCCCAGAAATGAATCAGAAGAAATATATAAGTAAAGAATTTAAATTGTGGTATCCACAGCTTTCCTTTGGAATGCCTAAAAAATTCTCATGGAAAAGATGATTCAATTTATGAAACAAAAAGATGGCATTTAAAAGAAACTCAGGATTCTTAGGGAGCGGATGGGATGTGATTTTCTCTTGTCTTTTTTGCCTTGAGTTAATAACTCTTCAGCAGGAGCACCACACTGTACCTCCCATCAATGGCAGGAATAAGACGCTGTTGACTGCAGCAAGACTCTATTTTTAGTAGTTTTGATGATTTTTTTTTCTGACTTGCAAGAACTGAACTCCTCTGCTGTTCCTATTATATAAGCTATTACACATAGAGGGGAAAGATTTTAATAAAATGGAGTGCTTACTCATTTCCATGAAATAGCTGCCTGGGAATGACAGAATACCAGCTGCAAGTATCTAATTAATTAGATAAATATATTTGTTAGGTAAAGAACCATCAGCCTTTATAGTTCTGTTATTGGGCTGTCAGTGAACACAGTGGGTCCAGGCCTGAGAAAGAGGAAGGAGACAGACCCTGCCCTGGGAGACATCACAGCTCTGTTTATGTACCAGAACGTCCCCCTGATGAAACATCTGAAGTCCATATTGTATAGCTGAACATTCGTCTTATTTTTTAAAGTGTGTAATGAGATAAAAACATAATTTCATAAAAACAAATGCTGGATAAGACAACAAGAGAAGAGAGAGCGAATACAGTCAGTGGTTGACTTAGGCATGTTAAATAGGTCCAGGAGATACACACACGAGTCGGGGGAGGAAGGAAGGGGCATGCAGTCCTTAGGCCTCTGCTGGCTGTTCAGCATAGCAAGGAGACTGTCTGTGAGAGTCACAGCATGTCGAGCCTGCCAGTGTAAAGCTGACAAGACACAAGCCCACACAGCAGTCCAGCAGAGCAGGGGCCGTGGGGTGCTGGCGTGGCTCTTGCTGGGAAAGCCCTTAATGGGCTTTTACTTACTTCAGGGAGGTTCAGGTAAGAGCCAATTGTGTGTTTCTCTTCACAACTTGAGTTCAGTGACCTCTTGCGTTGGTAACCTGAAATTAGCCATTGTGGGAGTATTTAGCCACAGAAATTGGCGGCTGCTACAAACTGGAGCTTTTCCCCTAATTGAGTAGATTGTTGAACATTTACTAGCACACTGCTGCCTGGGGCTCCCTGACCACCTTTCAGGGGATCTGCATGGCCCAAACTATTTTCATAGTAGTGCTAAGACATCATTTGCCATTTTTACTCTCCTATCGTGAATGCACAGAGGTGTTTTCCAGAAGCTGCATGATGTGTGATATGCTGAATGCAGGACCAGGTATGAGAATCTAGCTATCCTCTATTAAGTAAGACATTAAAGAGATATGCAAAAATGTAAAATGGTGTCCCTCTTCTCACTTCTGATTTCTTTTGTTTTGGAAAATGGTTATTTTTCATGAAAATATTATCTGTTTTAACACATAGTTGTCTTACTATCTTAAAGTAAGTTAGTAAAGAGATTTTTTTTTTTTTTTTTTTTTTAGAGAAACAGGGTCTCGCGCTCTGTCACCTGGGCTGGGGTGCAGTTGTGTGATCATAGCTCACTGCAGCCTCAAACTCCTGGGCTCAAGCAATCCTCCCACCTCAGCCTCCCAAGTAGCTGAGACTACAGGTGTGTGCCACCATACATGGCTAATTTTTTTTTTTTTTGGTAGAGGCAAGGTATTGCTATGTTGCCCTGGCTGGTCTCAAACTCCTGGCCTCAAGCGATCCTCCCACCTTGGCCTCCCAAAGTGCTGGTATTATGGGTGTGAGCCACCACGCCTGGACTAATAAAGAAATATTTTTTAAATTCTTCAATTTTTTCCCTCCTTAGCACTAAAAGCAAAAAATTCCTTGATTTTAATCTCAAATATGGTAAAGATCAATAGATACAACCTACATAAACAAAAACTCTTAGGTGTCCTCAATTTAAAGAAAAAAGGTTGTATTTTAGAGCAGTTTTAGGTTCACAGCAAAATTGAATGGAAGTCCAGTTTATCAATTCTTTCTTTCACGGATTGTGCTTTTGGTGTTGTGTCTAAAAAGACATTACCAAACCCAAGATCGTTTAGATTTTCTCCCATATTGTCTTCTAGGACTTTCATAGTTTTGCATTTCACATGTATATCTGTGATCCATTTTTAGTTAAATTTTTGTGAAGGGTGTAAGGTCTGTGTCTCGCTTCATTTTTTTGCATGTGGATGTCCAGTTGTTCTAGTACCATTTGTTAAAAAGACTATCTTTGCATCATTGTACTGCCTTTGTTCCTTTGTCAAAAGTCAGTTAACTGTATTTATGTGGGTCTATTTCTGGCTTTCTCTTCTGCCCCATGGATCGATCTGTCTGTTCTTTTGGCAATACCATGCTGTCTTGATTACCGTAGCTTTATAATAAGTTCTAAAGTTGGATAGTGTCAGTCCTCCAGCGTTGTTCTCCTTCAATATTGTGTTGGCTATTCGGGGTCTTTGGCTCCTCAGTTTTTAAGGGTGTTATCATAGTCTGTTTATGCTAGCATAACAAAATACCTCAGACTGGGTAATTGATAAAGAACAGACATTTATTTCTCATAGTCCTGGAGGCTTGGAAGTCCAAGATCAAGATGACAGTGGGTTCAGTATGTGGCGAAGGCTTGCTCTCTGCTACCAAGATGGTGCCATGTTGCTGCGTCCTCACATGGCAGAAGGTAGAAGGACAAAAGAGCCTAGCTAGTTCCCTTGAGCCCTTTTTAAGGGTATTGATCACATCTATGAGGGCAGAGCCCTCATGATTTAATCGCCTCCTAAAGGCCCCACCTCTTAATACTATCACATTGGGTCTTAGGTTCCAACATATGAATTTTGGAGGGACATATGCATTCAAATCATAGCAAGTACGAAGAGGGGTCCTGAGACCAAAAAGTTGGAGAACTGCTATTATAGAGAAAGATGAACATAGAGAGATGAGTGCAATAGATTCTTGTGCATAGAATGTAGTGGAGGGGAGCCTGAACTGAGTTTTGTAGATCCTACTGCTTTGTTCTGGGGGGCTAAAGGAGCCTGTTACTTTAGGGTGCATCTTTGAGAGTCCAAATTTGGATGCTGTGTGACACAGACGTGAACCTGGTCTCAGGAGAGACTCTCAGAGAGGAATAGTACATAACATAGGGGTACAGGACATGAAGTGTCAACCTCCCTTGGGACTAGAGAACCCAGGGAAGATTAGGGCAGTTTGAAATCAGTTCTTCCAGTTCTCTGAGAGAAAGGTGGGTCTTGGTTATTAGGGCTGTGCATGTAAGTCAAGTGCTATGCCTCTTCATCTTCAGAATTAAAACTTTTGTTAAATCCCAAGAATTAACCATGTTAAAAGGGGAGCATCCATATCTTACGCTGCTCACCTACTCTACTTGAAGTTTTGCAGGAAACATGCAGAGGGGGAAAGGTAGGGCTTTGGTCTCAAACCCCAGGATTAAAAAAAAAAAAATCCCTTGGTCTGCTGGGTTTCTCCCTGAAGGAGCTTTATTTGCTGAAAGAGGCCAGCTGCTTACTGTGCTCCATTCACCCAGGCCACACCCCAGGCTCAGAATACTCCAGCAGCAAGAGGCCCACCAGAGCACACAGGAGAGAAAGGTCAGCAGATGCCCTGAGCAGAGCTGAGTGTTGAATGGGGCCATGCATCTCGCCTAGCTTGTCAGGCCACACAGCTGCTCCCAGGCCCAGTTGACCTCATCAGCTACAGGGAGTCAGGAGGGATCTTGGTAAGCCAGAGCAAGTGTGTCTAAAGGTCAGGCCTTCTCACACCCAGCCACATGGAAGGACATCTCCAGGGACCACCCCAGAAGGCCTCCCAACTTTTAACCATTTGCCAGATGCTCTGAAAGCACCACTTCTCATACCATGTCCCAAATTAGCAGCATTCCTGCTGGGGAGGCAGGGCTGTTCTTAACTGGGGGATCACCAGTGGATCCAGAAGGTCCTGAAATGTCCAGAAATTGGGCATATGGCTATTTTGTGGAGAGATGGCCTAGAGTTTTCATCACATTTTCAAAGTTAGAGGGAAGTCCTTGCTCAAAAAAGGTTAAGAAATCACTATATTAGAGGCCAACACTAATTACAGCTGCTCTGTTGAGGGTTTTTCAAAAAGTCCATTCAATAACATTAATTCAACAAATAGCTGAATTGTTCTCTATGCCAGGCACAGTGCTAGGGGCCAGGGATGCAGTGATGGGCAAGACCAGACGTAACCTGTGTGTCATTGAGGGACACAGATATAAATCAAGGAATCACACAAATGGTGTGTCTCATTTCAAACCAAGTATTGCTCTGAAAGGAAAGAAACCTGGTTCTATGAGGGGTATAATTTAGCAGATGTTTAGTTTTTGTTTTCATATGTTAATTTATTTTTGAATATGTAATGTGTTCATATTCAATATTTCAAAAGGATTATATAGTAAAGAATCCCTCCCTCCCCCACCCATCCATATCCCCCAGCCACTCTCTGAAGGCCATTGCATGTTTTACAGACTGGTGGGTAGGCCTTCTGCTGTTAGACCAGGAGGAGAAGAGAAAGCTTGCATGAGGATATGATGCTTAAAAGGAAATTTGAAGCATGAATATGAGTTAAATAAGTGAAGAGGACTGGAAGGGGATGGGGACATACTCTAGACAAAGGCAATAGCTTATGCAAAGGCCCTGTGACAGGAGAGAGCATGGTGTATTAGAAGAATTAAAAGAAAGTCTGTGTGGTTGGAGTGCAGAAAGCAAGGGAACAGTGGTCCAGGATGCTGCTGGGTGAGGAGGATACAGTCTTGTACCCTGCTTAGCATCATGGACTTTTCCCTCAGAGCCCTGGGAAGCCACTGAAAGATGAGGGGAGATAACTTTAAATCATACTTGCATTTTGAAAATATCACTCTGGCTATAGTATGGAGAATGGATTGGAGGAGAAAGCAGTTAATGGGCTCTTATTTAGTTCAGGTGAGAAATGATGTGGCTTGGTACTTGTCTTAGTTTGGGCTGCTGAAACAAAATACCATAAACTGGGTAGCTTGTAAACAACAGAAATTTATTTCTCGCAGTTCTGGAGGCTGAAAGTGTCAGATCAGGGTGCCAGCATGGTTGGGTTCTGGTGAGGTCCCTTTTCCAAGTTGTAGACTTATTGTATCATCACATGGCAACAAGAGGGCAAGGGAATTCTCTGGCCTCTTTTATAAGGGCATTAGTCTCATTCATGAGGGCTCCACTCTCATAACATCATCACCTCCCAAAGGCTGCACCTCCTGATACCATCACATTGGGGGCTAGGATTTCAATGTATGAATTTTAGTGGGGGATACAAACATTCATTCTTTTGCAGTGACAGTGATAGACAAATGTATAGTATGAGAAATGTATTTGTGTCCAAGTTTCCTGCTTCTGAAAAATTTTAACAAAACATTTGTTTCAGTTCTCTCAATTGAGTGGAAGAATAATTTGTAACAGTTTGCATATAATGTAGTTAGTATCTGGCTATATTTTGTCCAAGCATGTGACCAGACTGACAGGATAATTTAGTGTCCTTTAAAAGGTTGATGGACAAAGAGTTGAAGTCTCGTAGAATCTTGCTAGAAGTCATCTGGTCCAGCCTCCAACCCAAGCACCCCAAAGACATCACAGGAAGGAGCCCCCCGTGGCAGGAGGTTGTCACTTTTTGTTACAAAGTCATAACAGAATGACCGTGTGAATGATGTTCACTAATTATGAAACAAATAATTAAAACACCTGATGGCTGTAGTTGTTCTGGTATTTGCACACTTAATTTTTCTTCTCTTCCCCTGACCCCACAGAATGGCTTATTCAGAGGAGCAAGGAGGCATCCCCTGTGGTTTCTTCCGCCAGAATTCTGGCAACTCCATTTCCTTGGACTTTGAGCCCAATACAGAGTACCAGTTTGTGGAGCAGTTGGAAGAGCGATACAAATGTGCCTCCTGCCACTCGGTGCTTCACAACCCCCACCAGACAGGCTGCGGGCACCGCTTCTGCCAGCACTGCATTCTGTCCCTGAGGTGAGTGGGCAGAGCCTGCGGCTGTGGCCACAGCTCTAAGTGTTCCTGGCATCTCAGTGTCAGCTGTGGCCACACAACTGTACTCATGGTTTTTGGAATTGCTGTGGTTGGCCACAGAATCATGAATATAAGGAGGGATTTCCCAGAGCCCCTCTGTGAGGGCCTGAAGAAGAATTCATTTTTTTTTGCCACTCATTTATAGATATTCACCTTTTCTTAAAATTCAAACTGCACCTGTTTTTCATGGGAGAGCAGACCGAGACATACTCTATCATGGGGAGCTGGCTGTTGGGAAGGGCCTGTGTCTCATGGTGTCTGTGTTGTAGTCACCCTAACCTTTCCTTGCCTTGAGGCAGAGGTGCTGTCGCACCCAGAAGGGACCTCGCTGCTGTGGATGCTGTCTATTCCTGGGCAGCTATAAAACCTGGGTCATGCCGTTTTGAGGGAGGAAACCAGGGGATGTGTGGAAGCAGGCTTTGGGGGCAGTAAGGCAGTTGTTTTACCCTGCCAAACTTTGCAAGGGGGTTATTACAGCATATTCTCATTCATTCATGTGTTCGTGTATTCAGCACCTGTATGAGCTGAGCTCAACTAAGCTCTCAGGTACAGGGGTGAAGAGTTAGAGGTATATAGTGTGGACCAGGACCTGACATCTGCCCTCTGGAATGTCTCAGTCTAGTGAATGGGATAGGTATGGCCCAGTGTGATAAACAAAGGAGAAGGGGACATTTAATTCTGTCCCAGTGGCTCAGTGTTTGTGTCCTGGAGGATGAATGGGAGTTTTTCAGGCAGACTGAAAGCCTGGGGATGTTCTGAAGGAGAGGTGCAGCGGGCATCTTCTGGGTAGAGGGAACAGCATATGCAAAGACAGGGACCGGCCTGCCCAGGGCTGGAGTGCTGGGGCTGCTCTTGGAAGAGCTGTTGAGGTAAACACCTAACTTGGCTCCATTTTAATTTTTCTCTTCAGAGAATTAAATGCAGTGCCAATCTGCCCGGTAGATAAGGAGGTCATCAAATCTCAGGAGGTAAGAATGTTACTGTTTTGGTTTAACAGCTCTCTGGGTGATGGAGAAGCAGCCAGTGTCCTGGGTTGAACTGGACATCCAGGTTAGAGCAGGAGAGTGGTCGAGGAGGACCCTCCTTGGAATCCATATTCCTCTGCTGTGGGGTCAGGTCAGACCCTACTCCTATCCCTATTTGAGAGGCTTGTTTGGGTTTTTACTGACCACACTCCTGCCCCTACCCTCAGGTCTCCTCTCCTGCTTCTTCCTCATCCCCTTCCTCCAAATAGCTCCAGTCATATTTTGCTGCTGAAACAGAAATAGAATATGCTGTTTTCTGGAATTCACTTTCTCATCTGGTTAATCCCTAAAATTTCCTTTTATTATTATTATGTTTAATAATAGCTTTATTGAGATATACTTGTATTTCACCTACCATAAAACTTACCTCTTAAAGTGTACAATTCAATGAGTTTTAGTATGTTCACAGAGTTGTACAGCCATCACCACTATCTAGTTTTAGAATGTTGTCATCACCCCAATAAGAAACCCCATACCCATTTGGCAGTCACCCCCTTTGCCCCTCTCCCTAGCCCCTGGCAACCACGAATCTAGTTTGTGCTTCTGTGGACTTGCCTATTCTGGATATTTCATACAAATACAATCATACAATATGTGGCTGTTTGTGGCTGGCTTCTTTAACTTAGTCTAATGCTTTCAAGGTTTATCCTTGTTGTAGAATGAACCTTTTCTATTCATTACTTTTTATTGCTGAATACCATTACATTGTATGGATATACCACATTTTGTTTATTTGTTCCTCAGTTAACAGACATTTGTTTCCACTTTTGGGCTATTATGAATAATGCTGCTATGAATATTCATGTACAAGTTTTTATGTGGACCTACGTTTTCATTTTTCTTGAGTATGCACCTAGGAGTGGAATTACTGCATCATATGGTAACTCTATGTTTAACATTCCAAGAACTGCCAGACTGTTTTCCAAAGCAGCTGTACCATTTCACATTCCTGCCAGCACTGTATGAGGGTTCTACTTTCTCCAAATCCTCATCAAAAATTTATTCTCAGTCTTTTTGATTGTAGCCTTCCAGGTGGGTGTAAAGTGGTATTTCATTATGGTTTTGATTTGCATTTCCTTGATGGCTAATGAGGTTGAGCATCTTTTCATGTGCTTCTTGGCTATTTGTATATCTTCTTTGTAGAAGTTCCTATTCACTTCTTTTCCTTGTTTTAAAAATTGGGTTATTTATCTTTTATTGTTGAATTATAAGAGTTCTTTATGTGTTCTGGTTACAAGTCTTTTACCTGTATGATTTGAAAATATCTTTCTCCCATCCTGTGGGTTATCTTTTCACTTTCTTGATGGTACCCTTTGAAACACAAAAGTTTTTCATTTTGTTGAAGTCTAATTCATCTATTTTCTTTTCTTTTTTGGTTGCTTGTTCTTTTGGTGTTATATGTAAGAAACCGTTGCCTGTTTCATGGTCATGAAGATTTTCTCCCTTAAAACTTCCCTTTAAGTTCAGTTTTCTTCCTTTAAAATTCTGTTACAGGACATTCAAGTAATCACCTTCTCCAGGAAGCTTTCCCTGAGCACCTACTCTGATGTACATGTTTTCTGTACTCTGTATGATGTGTTTACAAATGCCTAGCAGAGGGCTATGCTATACTTAGTGTCTGTCTGACCACAATCTTGGGACAGATCCAACCTGCCACCTGTGTTTGTATGGCTTGTGAGCTAAGTAAATGATTTTTACATTTTTAAATTGTTGAAAAAATCAAAAGAAGAATACACAGAAATCCTTACATTTTTGCAACTTCTTGTAAGTTTTAAACTATTTCAAAATAAAAATTTATTTTAAATAATCAAAAGAATAACAATATTTTTTAACATGTGAAAATCAAATTTCAGTGTCCATAAATAATGTTTTCTTCTCCACCCCCCCAAATAAATAATGTTTTATTGGAACACAGCTGAGCCCATTCATTTAAGTATTGTATAAGGCAGAGTTGAAATGTGGCAGTAGATATGGTTGTTATGTGGCTTGCAAAACTGAAAATATTTCCTGTCTGATCCTTTACGGAGAAAGTTTACCAACCCCTGGTTTGTGCTGAAATAACAAGCCAGCACAGCTTCAGTGACACTGTTTGATGGGTAATATAAACATCTACCCTGGGACAGGAAGCTGAAAGCATCACTTTTGGCCATATCCCACCTCCTCACCTTTGAGAATGTGGGGTCAAATTCACCATGAGATTCTTCTAGCTGCAACCTGCTGCACTGGGCACTGAGTTACCTGGCTTTTATGTTTGGTGACTTGTTAGAAGTATGTATCTGAGACATGCTTTTTTTTTTAGTGTGGTGGTGAGTGTGATATTTCCATTCTAACCACTGTCTGGAAGTTTCCACCTAACTTCTGAGGTATACTTGAAGACCAAACTAATAATAGCTTAATTCACATTGCTGTAGGCTTTGGAGTGTGTGAGACCTATTATGTTTATCTTTTAGGTGTTTAAAGACAATTGCTGCAAAAGGGAAGTCCTCAATTTATACGTATATTGCAAAAATGCTCCTGGATGTAATGCCAAGATTATTCTGGGACGATACCAGGTTGGTATTACTCATGAACAGTATTTGCCTTTATCATTTTTCCAGTGATGTATATTAAACCCCTTTATGTGACAGTTACGGGCTAAGAGTGGTATGAGGATTCCCTGAGTTGTCCTCAGAGGGTTCCCAGTCTAGCAGTGAGTTAGCTACTGTGCTGCAGCACACCAACAGCTGAGGAGGGAGTGAAGAGGGTCGTTTTGTATGGAGTTCACAGAGGACATGCTATATCTACTAGACCTTAAATTGTGGGTTAAGGAACATTGAGCCAAAAGAGAGGGTGTGGGACATGCTGCACAAAAGGAACACCCAGGCAAGGGCATGTCATTTTGGGGAAACTGTGAAGGATTTGGGATGCCTGGGGTGGGAGCCAGGGGATGACTGCAGAAAGACACAATTGTGAAAGTCCCTCCCTGAAAGCGTTTGCTCTTTCACCTGATACTGTGGTGGGTGTTTCCCAGCAGCTGTGGGCCCTGGCCTTGCAGGGTTTATGATCTGAGGCAGATCACTCAGACCAGGACAGAGATAGGATGTGGTTTAAAGGTAAAGTATTGATAGGAGATGCAAACAGACAAGGTGTAGGGAAGCATAGGTGAAGAGAGTTAAGTGCTTTTCAAATGAAGCTTCTGAAGCTGCTCTTCTTCCATCTAGCTGGGGAAGGTTGTTAAAATGAGAAGCTAGAAATGTGGCTCTGCCTGGCAGGCCCATATCAGTTTTGATCACACGAGGAATGGATAAAACTCAGGCGTCTAGCTTCCAGGGAATTGCTTGGGGACTGCTGAAATTTCCCCTGCGCACCCACACATTTTGGAACATGTATTTCAGATGATTCATTTTTTCTCACGTACCTCCAAATCCCTTAGGCATTGAGGTTCTAAATGTGTAAATGATTTCCTTGTTAACCCAGGTATTTCTTTGGCAGTTTGTAGAACTTTTTTGTGTTTTCATGTGTCCTTTGCCACTTGTTTTGAATAGTCGGATCCTAGAGCAAGACTTTTTTCCAACTTTGTTGTCACTAAGCCTAAAAAGGAAATAAGATTCAAATGAACCATGGAACAGCTTCAGTAACCAGATCCCAGGCTTCTGGAGAACAAGGGCTGGTTTCTTTCCACCTGTTTCTTTTATATCTGCCCTCATCCTTGTCCCCCTACCCCCAAGATAAGGTGTAGGATATTACAGGGAGCAGAGTTTGGATGAATATTGACTGGGTGAGAGTTAAGGAGTAATATCAATGAATTTTGGAGAAGATGTGGGTTTCAACTGTCATCACCATTTGTTTCTTACTCCCAGAGGCGAAGGACAGCTGTAATATTTATTTATCTCACTGTCAAAAAACTGTTTGCTTTTTTCCTTCAGAGAAGGGGTCAGCAGACTCTTTCTGTTAAGAGCAAGACAGTTAAAAAAAAAGAAAGCACGAGATAGTAAATATGTTAGGTTTTGCAAACTATACAGTCCCTGTCACCATCACTCAGCTCTCCCATTTTAGATGGAAAGCAGCTATGGACAATATGTGAAGGAATAGGCATGGCTGTTCTCCGGTAAAACTTTATAAAAAGAAGTAGTGGGCCAGATCTGGCCTGTGAGCCTTAGCTTGCCAACCCTGTTTTAAAGGATCTTGCAGGGAGGCAAGTTCACTAAGATTTTGGTAACTTGTCGGTATCACGATTACTCACAGTGATCCAAAGGTTTTCATTGAGATATGCCTGCTTTTGAAAATCTAGAATGTGAAGAACCCTGGAGTGAACACTGTCCATGTCATTGTTCTCTGATGTTCTGGTTAAAAATATTTCCCGATTTTACAAGTCTGACCGTTCCTAGCTTCTCTTGGGTCTGTGAGCCTGTATTTCCTCTAGCCCCTTTTCTTTACCACTTCTGGAATAGTTTCCTCTCCCTTCCTTTTCCTCCTCTTAATCCTTTCCCTTCCTTCATTGGGTTAGGATATGACCTTCCCTCCTTCCTCCTTCTTCCCTGTGTCCTGTCTTTTACCATCTGCTGTGCAGAGACCAGTTCTTGGTGCTGGGGATGGAGAGTGCACAAAAGAAATAAAAATGTTCTTGAAGAGCTGGTAAACTAAGGAAAATATTCAAGAACTAACCTGAGAATAAGAGCACGTTACTAGGTCATCTAAAACAAGCGTGGCATACTTCTCTCCTTCCCCATCATCCCCGTCCTCCTAATTCCTTCCGAGCAAGGCTGGCTTTCACAGCCTCCAGTCCAAGTAGCCCTCCCTACACCCTCTCCTCAGGAGAGGTAGTGGGTGGCCTCCTCTGAGAGGCTGCCCCCCCAGCCCACCCTGTGTGAGCCTTTCTTCCTGGCTGTCCCCCTGCTTGCTCTCCCTCCCTCCCAGAGAGCTTGGTCCCCTCCTGCTGCCCCTATCAGTGGGTCTCACCAGCCTGTTGTGTGTTGCAGGACCATCTTCAGCAGTGCTTATTTCAAGCTGTGCAGTGTTCTAATGAGAACTGTTGGGAACCAGTCCTGCGGAAAGATCTGAAAGAGCATTTGAGTGCATACTGTCAATTTCGAGAGGAAAAATGCCTTTATTGTAAAAAGGATGTGGTAGTCATCAATCTACAGGTAAAAAAAAACAAAACAAAACAAAACAACAAAAACACATATATACACACAATAATCATCTTTACGAGGCTAAATTCTGCCTGAGTGGTCACAGTGAATTAGGTGGGATACCTGAAGAACCTTTCTGCGTTTATTTTTGTACAGAATCATGTCTAAAGAATTAGTTTATCTGAGAGAAGTTCTGCGAAACCTTAAAACCTTTTTGTTGGCAGGACTGTACTTATCATTGGCAAAAATATGATTTGAGCACCTGCTGTGTGTGAGTATGTAAGGAGCAATGCTAGGTGCTGAGTCACAGGGAGGTGATGATGAAGTCTGCCCTCCTGATTCTATAATCTACCTGGAGAGACAGGATGTAGGCATAAAAAGAGAGCATGGCTACCTTTTGCATGTGCCAAAGGAGCCATGCCGGTAATTTCCCAATCTGCCTTCTTTGAGTCCTGTGCCCTCTGACCTTCTTGTGGAATAATTGGAAAATTCAAATTTTTAATTGAATTCATTTATACCAAGAAAGTAGACATCTTTAATCCTTTTTAGAATTAGGCCATAACTTCCTGTAGAGAGTAAGCCACATGGCATATATCCCCGAAGAGACATACATGTAGTCACTGTGAGCCCATAACAGAGAACCCTTGGCTTTGTTTTATCCCACTTTCTCTGTTTCAGAATCACGAGGAAAACTTGTGTCCTGAGTTCCCAGTATCTTGTCCCAACAAGTGTTTGCAGATTATTCCAAGAACTGAGGTAACTATACATAATGCTCTCTATAGATTTTATGTCAGATAAGGTTTTAGTAATCACTGTGGCATGTGTTTGATAAAATCCCATAGGCAAGAGCTCAAGGCTTAAATTATACCCATGATAACTGTGTCTCTGTTTTCCCTTCCCTTTTCCCTGCGAACTCTTCTGAGTTTTCATCATAGCTGTTCCTCACCAGGCATTTCTCCTTCTCCTGGTCCCTCCCTTCTTCCCAAGCCACCCTTGGCTCCCTGCTTGCTGCAGTTATACCAGGCAGTTGGAGAATCAGTGATGAACTTCTATAGCTTGAGGCTGTCCATTTCGTAGGTGGATGAACACCTTGCTGTATGTCCTGAAGCCGAACAAGACTGTCCTTTTCAGCACTATGGCTGTACTGTAAAGGTATGGAATGCCTTTCTCCTTTCTTTTTCTGCCTCTACATTCTATTGTATAATTCACTTGGCAAATCATTTTACTCTTTGATTTCATTCAGGATGCAGAAGGACATATCATTCTGAGAATTTTAAAAAAGACTGTAATTGTATTAGGGTTCTCCAAAGAAAAAGAACCAATAGAGTGTGTGTGTGTGTGTGTGTGTGTGTGTGTGTGTGTGTGTGTGTGAGAGAGAGAGAGAGAGAAAGAGAGAGATTGATTGATTTTAAGGAACTGACTCATGTAATTGTGAGGACTAGCAAGTCCAAAATCTGTACGGCAGGCTAACAATCTGGAAACTCAGGCTGGAGTTTCTGTGTTACAGTCTTGAGAAGTGCTGCTTCTTGGAAACCTTAGTTTTTGCTCATAAGTCCTTCAACTGATTGGACAAGGCCCACCCACATTATGGAGGGAAATCTGCTTTACTCAAAGTCTACTGATTGTTAATCACATCTATACCTTAACAGCAACATCTAGACTAAACAACTGGGCACCGTAGCCTAGCCAGATAGATACATAAAATTAACCATCACAATATTTTATTTCTAATTCTGACTCCATTGCCTCCACCTGGTCTTGGAACCTTCTGGAATCACTCCTCCCACAATTACAAATCCTGGTTTTATGGTACCTCTGTATATCGTCAAGTATTTTGAAACAAAATTGACTTAAATAATGTTTTAAAATGTATTTTATTACCTTTTTAATACTTTAAAAATAATTATTCAATGAATTATGTAAAATAAAAATGAAGTTTGATCTCTACTTTAGTCTTTAACAGATTGCAGATGGATCAAAGTTTCAGGCATTAAAATATATCATGTTCTGTATTATCATTCCATATTTTCTGTAAATCTAAAGTTACTCCAAAATAAAAAGTTTATTTAAAAAATCATAAAAATACTAGAAGAAACAATGAGTGAATTTTTTATTCTTAAAATAAAGAAGCCCTTTCTTAGATGACTAACACAGAACCAGAAACCACATAATTTTGATAAGTTTAATCATAAATATTAAAAACTTCTATATGATTTTAAAAAATACATCAATAAAGTCAAATGGCAAACCACAAACTGGGGGGAAAAATTTGCAACATATGACCAGACAAAAAAGGGGCCGTTTTCTTAATATATAATACAAAGAATTTTTACATGTGAATAGCTCATTCAACTTAATAGAAAAATAGGCAAAGCAATACAGTATATAGGCAGTTCCAGAAAAAAATCGATTTGGCTGATAATACGAAAAGATGCTCAATTTCACTCCTAAATAAATGTAAATTATAACAAGAAATATAATTTCACCATCAAATTGACAAAGATTTAAACATAATATCCAACTTTCTGAGGGCAGTTTGGTTATACCTATGAAAATCAAAAATGGACCCATACATTGACCCTGCAGTTCTACTGTTAGGATTTATGTCACAGATATCCTTTCATAAGTGTACAATGATTACATACATATACAAACACACACACAGATGTTTATTATAATATTGTTTGTATAGCAAAAAAGATACCTAAACTAAAAACAACCTGTAAGACCATCATTAAAATATCAACTATATAATTATATATTGATATTTTGAATACTATGCCTCTAATAAAAAGAATGAGGTATATGTGAAAACATTAAATATAGTATGTTCTAATTTGTGTTAAAAATGTATGTGTATCTTTGCTGATGCTGGTGAGTAAGACTGGAATTGGGTGTGGGGATGGAGAGAAAGGGCCTTTTACTTTTCATTCTACATCTTGTTATATTGTTGGACTTAAGCATATATTTCTTTTATTTAAAAAAACTATTTGAAAAAATCTATATTATGAGAAACCTTTTTAAAAAATTAGTGAAGAGTGCAGAAATTTGTCTTGTTGTTGTCTCAGTTGCAAAAAGGATAGAGTTTATCCTTCTAGCGCATGAAATGCAGGATTGGTTTCCAGCTCTGTAAAGGATCTTTAGAGTCAGCCCCAGACCTCCAGTTGGGTTGTATTCCAGAACTTACCTCGGTACCAGAGCTTGGGATGGCTGGGGGATTTATTCTCGGGAACCATATTTGGGACACACTGTTACCAAAGGGGCCAACCCTAAACTGAAGGGAAATTGATGATAAATGTTTGCTTAAACTGCACGGATCACCTGGAATACCTAACATTTTCTTTTACTAGTAATTTAGGCAGTTTGCAAATGAATATTTTAATGATCAGGGGAAAAGCAACCATTTCTTCTTGCAAATGTATTCTGTGATTTTGAGGGCAACAAATTTGTGTGGGCTAAAATTAAAATCGGGTTGCTTACCTCCTGCTCATGGCAGCAGGGCAGTGATGGGAGGCAGCATAGAAATGTGCTTGATAGGAGAGAGAACTAGCCTTGGCTTAAAATTGATCTGGAGATAACCTACCAAGGAGATAGCTTTAAATGGGAATAGTTGAGAGATGCTAATAACGGCACTTAACCCACAGTCATGTACTCCAAGGGCAAGGGAGGAAATCAGCGCTGAGAATTTTGACAGGGCCCTGATTCTTCTTCTCTGTAAGTTTAAGATTGTCTCACAGGTACTGTAGAACCCTAAAGCTGGAAAGGGGACCTGGTAGAGCCATTTTTCCTGCAAACAGGTGCATATTTAAACTATTAAATGAAGCAAAGTTGTTAAAACTCTTCTTTAGCAGAATATCCTACCGCCTGTCATTTTTCAAGCTTCTCAACAACTGGCTTATTTTTCTCTTCATATCAAAGGATAAGCGGGCGAGCCTGCAAGAACACGAGCATTCTGCCTTGCGAGACCACATGCTTTTGGTTTTAGAAAAGAACATCCAGTTAGAAGAACAGGTAAATGTTCAAGAGTTTAATATAAAGGGAGGCAGCAGAATTACTGGGATTTGCCTACTCCATGCTGGTATTTTTCTGTTCTCCTCTGTTTCAATATAAGTCAACTGGAGGTAGATATTTTTCTACTAAGTGGCCAACAGGCTCATAGGATTGTAGAACGTTAGAATTGGAAGGTGCCTTTGAGATCTTTGGGTCCAGCCTCCTCATTCAACAGATGAAATAACTAAGCTCAAAGAAATGTTGTTGTGTTTTAACTTGTAAGTGGCAGAATTCAATCTCAAACCCATGTCATCTGATCTGAAGTCCAGTGCTCCCCATGGTACACCGTGACTGCCTCTCAACAGCCTGTCCACACACCCTTTGGTTGATGTCCGGCACCTAGTAGGTGTTTGATGTTTTTAAATTAAATTAATATTACTGTGAAACAACAGTTGACTATCTGTTCCAGGCACTATGGGTTTTATAAATTTTGTAGTAGTTCTAAACTCCTGTCCTTGAGAAGCTTTGCAACCTGATAAATGCATACATACACACTTATATCACTGAGCTGTGATTATCAAGTGAAATTATATGTGCAAATGCCTGCCAGAGTGCCTGTGGCATACATAGTAACCGCAAATAAATGCTGATTTTATTGAGCAATTATTATGAAAGTTAATTATTTTGCTAGAACATCTCAGAAGATAAGACTTTTCAAGTCCACATAGGGAAGAAAACCATCCATCTTCAGAGAAGGAGCTGAATTTTACTACTGTGAATTATTTTATGATGTCTGATCCATATTAAAGTAGGTATGTGAGTTCCAGGGTCAGATCTTGGAGAAAATTAGAAAGACTGATTAAGTGGTAACTTCGGTAGAAGGCATGCTGCCTAGTAGCCGTTCCCAAATTCTTTCTGTATCGGTTGTCTCATTCATTCAGCAAATGCAGTAAATACCTACCATGTGTCAGGTACAGTGTTTGTTGCTAGGGGCACTGAGTCAAGGAAGAGATAGCCTTTACCCCTGAAAAACTCGCAGAAATGAAAATGGGTGAGTTGCCATGCTTCATAGTACATGCCATAACTCAGTCTGGGGTACAGGGGCTGCAGGAGTTTACTCTGGGGGAGTTGGGGAAGACTTTGCAAGGTAGGACATCCAAGCTGCATCTTGAGGAAAGAAAGATTTGTCAGTTAAAATGTTGTGGAAGGAGGACATACAGAAGGGGAGAGCTTGTGCCAAGATAGAGAGGCATGAGAGATGCTGATGAATCCAGGTAATGGGATTTTAGGGTGAATAAACTTCCGAGTGTGAGACAGGGAATGGCTGGAGATTGCTGTGTTGGATCCAGATTGCAGTGGCCTTCCATGTAAGCTAAGTTTTGGACACTGTGCATTCAATTATTATTATTTTTTCATTCATACTCTGCCTTGTTTCAGAAAGGTTTTAAGGGCCAGAGGTTTGAAGTAATGTTTGTCAGTAATAGGGAGCTAATGGAGATTTTTTTAATTGGAAAATGCTTGGCCAGCTAATTGTTTGGTTTTTAAAAGTAAGACAGCTGTTAATAGCACGGTGCTTGGTACGAGTTGAAGACTCTAGAGCCAGCATGCTGGGGTTTGCAGCCCGGCTGCACACTAACCATATGAGTTTGGGTAAGCTACTTCACCTCTCTCTTCCCCAGTTTCCTCATTTGTAAATGAGTTTTGGTGAGAGTGAAATAAGACAATATATTTAGGCTCTTAGCACAGTGCCTGACACATAATAAACATTTCCATATTAGGTGGAAGCAAGATGCTGGAGGTGATGGTAAAGGCTCAACCAAGGCCATGGCAGTGGGATGGAGAGAGGGCATCAAGAAACGTTCTGGGGTTGAGTGACACACTGTCAGCTGGGAAGGCAGGGAACATGGTGATGTTATTAACTGGGATGGACACTATGAGAACAGGAGCAGGTCGGGGGGGAGGAAATACTGAGTTTGCTTTTAATCAGGTGGGTAGGTGGAAATCAGCTCTAGGAGTCTACATAGAGGACTTTGGAGCCAGTGAGCAAATGTTTGTTTGAGCCATTTGTGAATTCATTTATAAAACATGTATAAAGTGCCCTTTGTGGGTCAGGCACTGCACTAGGCTCTGGGGATAAAGAAATAAGGGAGACATGGTCTCAAGAAACAATTTAGTGGAGGAAAAAAACAACAACAAAAAAAGCAAGTTACGAGAGTGATAAGGGTAAGTTATGCACTAGAGTATGGACAGGGGATCATGGAACTGAGGAGGTGGTCTGGGTGTGTGGTGTTACTACGGAAATATTTCTGAGAGGATGTGCCCTTAAGTGGAGGCTTAAAAAGTGGTAGTTTCTGGATGAAGAGAGAAGTGTCTGAGAGAACAGGGCCTGGCAGTTGTATGGTCTTGCTGGGCAGGGTGCACATGAGATGTGAATGGGTATGAGGCTGAAAAGGCAGCCAGGGACAGATCATGTGGGGCCCTGTGGGGCCTGTAAAAGAAAGCTGCTAGAGACATTTAAGTAGAGGAGGCTCAAGACCAGATTTACCTTTTTTTTTTTGAGACAGAGTCTCGCTCTGTCGCCGCATTGAGATTGCAGATTGCCATGGCATCATCATAGCTGACTGCACCCTCAAATTCCCGGGCCCAAGCAATCCTCCTGCCTCAGCCTACCGAGTAACTGGGACTACAGGTGTGCGCCACCACGCCCAGCTAATTTTTCTATTTTTTGTAGAGACAAGGTCTGGCTCAGGCTGGGCTCCCACTCTTGACCTCAAGCAATCCTGTCTTGGCCTCCCAGGATGCTAGGATTATAGGCGTGAGCCACCACACCTGGCCCAGGTTTATCTTTTAATGTTGTTCTGGTCACAGTGTGGAGTACAAACTGGAGAACAAAACCACAGACAGGGAGAGCATTCATGCCGTTCGTTCATTTAACAAGTATTTATTAAGCACCTACTGGTGCCAGGTGGGTACCCGTCCAGTGGCTGGAGTTACAGTGGACCGTCACAGATCCACGCCAGGCCCGGCTCCCATGGAACTTACGTTCCGGTGCGTGTCAAGGGTAGAAGAGATGGTGTGGGAGCAGCCCAGGTGAGAAATAATGAAGGCTGACGCTAGGTGAGATGAAATGAGAAGTGTATGCAAGAGGGTTTTGTGTGTAGTGTTAAGTGTTAGAAGTTAAAGTTGGCAAGTGTTGCAGATTGAATGGATAGAGAACAGAGAGTTGTCTAGGATCACTTTTAGGTTTCTGGTTGTTCCCTCACATAGATCACAAATTCTAAGTAAACATGCTACCCACGTGTTTTGCCTACCACTTGCGAGCCTGTATGCTGGACAGGTTACTTAAACTCTCTACCTCTGTTTCCTCATCTGAAAAGTGGGATTAATATTCATACCTAACTCACAGGGTTCTTTGAGGATTAAAAGAGCTATGAATGGGTATGATCATATGGGTATGACAGACATTAAGCAGATGTTTACTATTATTATTATTGATACTGTGCCTATCACATTTATTGCGGTATGATGATCAGTACTCTATGGTTGTTTTTTGTTGTCTTTGTTTTTAAGAGACAGGGTCTCACTATGTTGCCCAAGCTGGACTCAAATTCCTGGGCTCAAGTGATCCTCCTGCCTCCCAAGTAGCTGGGACTACAGGTGCATGCCACCATGCCCAGCTTCTGTGGTTGTTTAATACATGCATATTGAATGAGTGAACAGAACCAGTTCAGTAAATTCAGTCAAGTGATGTCACTGTCATTAGATGAACCATCATAGTAGGTTAGGTTAGAAAAGACTGGTGAGAAATCCTGTGGATCTGCTTTTTTGGAACTACCTGCAAATATTTTCCTAGAATTATATAGGAATTTACCTGTAAATGTTTTCCTGGAACTATATGTGTATATTTTTTCCCTGGAAACAATTTCTTACCTGCAAGTACTGTTTTAACATAATTATATGCATGCATTTCAATAATCTTATTTTTCTTCATTCCTGTTATTAGATTTCTGACTTATATAAGAGCCTAGAACAGAAAGAAAGTAAAATCCAGCAGCTAACAGAAACTGTAAAGAAATTCGAAAAGGAGTTCAGGCAGGTTGCACAGTTGTTTGGCAAAAATGGAAGCTTCCTCTCAAACATCCAGGTGAGAAATGGACTTTCTATTCAAAACCAAGATTTGGCTTTCAATTGGCAGTGAGGGTTTCAAATATATAGAAAAGCTGCAAGAATAAGATGGTACAAAGAACACCTGTATATCCTCCACCCATGTTCATGCACTGTCAACATCTTGTTCCATTTGCTTCCTCCGCCCCTCCTCCCTGCAACCTCTGTGTGTGTGTTAACCATGTGAGAGTACACTGCGTATATTATGGCCCCTTACATCTCCATATCTCAGTATGTATTTCCTAAGAATTAAGATCTTCTGTGACATAACCCCAGTACATTTAGCAATGTTGGTAAATTTAACATTGATATAATACTTTTATATGATTTATGGCAGTTGTGGTTTTAATTAATGTTGGGCCAGTATTAATCACTTGATTTCAGATTAATTGAGAGCATCTGTAGTTCTGTATTTTGCAGTCAACAAAGAAACTGTTAATTCCCTTGGGAAGAAAATGCTTTAAACATCACTAAAATATAGCAAAAACTTACTTTGTAAATTATGAATATTAAATAATCATAAACAGATTCCCAATGAATAATGTCTTTATCATGATTATAAAATTTACAGTAAAAAAAATTTCAAGACATGTGGTGTGGGCAATGTATTTGAAATTTGGATTATCCCAGAATATCTAGGCTATATAATTTCCATGCTTGGTCAGCACATTTTATATATATTAATATATGTGTGTGTGTGTGTATGTATGAGTCTATGTAATGTGTCAGCATGTTATATTTGTGTATGTATATATGTGTATGGAAATTATATACATATGTGTGTATATATGAGTACACACGTGTGTATATATACATATGTCTATGTATGTATATGTATAATGTATATGTATATATATGTACAGATGCTCCTTGACCTAAAATGGAATTATGTCCTGATAAATCCATTGTTAAGTTGAAAATAGCCTAAGTCAAAAATGCATTTAATACAACTAACCTACCAGACATCATAGGTTAGTCTGTCCTACCGTATACATTCTCAGAACACTTACATTAGCCTGCAATTGGGCAAAATTATCTAACACAAAGCCTATTTTATAACAAAGTGTTGAATATCTCATGTACTTTATTGAATACTGTACTGAAAGTGAGAAACAAAATGGTTGTGTGGGTACTCGAAGTATGGTTTCTACTGAATTGCCTATCTCTTCAGCACCATCTTAAAGTAAAAAAATTGTAATTTGTACTATTGTAAGTCAGGGACCGAGTGTATATACATATATGTATGTATATGTGTGTGAGTGCATGTCCAGAAAAAAATTTATCATGTCACTATCTCATGTCTGACCTCTTTATAATACAAAGACTGACCAGTCAGAATTAAGGCATGTAGGGCAAGGGTGGAGTAGTTTTACTTAATCTCTTCCACCTGAGAGAGCAATTGAAAGTTTCAGCTTTACTCAGGGCCTTCTGTACCACCTGCCGTGCTCAGGACAGAACAGGTGGGCCTTTTCCAGTTCATTTTCTGCCTTCTAGCAGAGGAGTGAATCAGGAGAATAGCTTCTAAGAAGAGAAGAAAGTGATAAGGCCAGAGGAGAGATAACATGAAAATAGATATATAAAGCTGGGCGAGAGAACCAAGTGGAGAGAAATTGAGGGAGGAGTAAAAATTTGATAAAGAGAAGATCAAAGATTTAGAATTGCTGTGATAGCAGAGAAGGAGCAAGATAATTAGGTGGCTCATCTCTGTGATCCTTATTGAATTTTCTCTTCTGGGCCTGTATTTTTTATTTCATTAATTGATTAAATGTGAAATGTGTGAGTTGAAAAAATTTAACCTCAACTTATTATTAAAATATTAACTAATTTTTTTTTTAATGATGTGATCCATTTTGTAATGAAAGGTTCTTGCCAGTCACATTGACAAGTCTGCTTGGCTAGAAGCTCAAGTGCGTCAGTTATTACAAATGGTTAACCAGCAACAAAATAAATTTGACCTGAGGCCTTTGATGGAAGCAATTGATACCGTGAAACACAAAATTACCCTGCTAGAAAACAATGATCAAAGATTAGGTATGTCTAATGTTTTACTTCTCTTTTGGTGACTTGTCTGTCTGCATGTGCTCATGAAACAACTGACCGCCTGGCCAAATAGAGTCCCGTCTGTCCAGGATAAACAATGGTTGAATCTGAATCTGTTATTTGTGAAAAAGCAGCATGAGATTCTGACCACTCAGGCAATAATGAGGGAGAGCCACGAGCTGGGTGGGCGTGGGGTGGCTGGAAACAAACAAGGGGTGGAAATGGGCCAGGAAATTCCAAGAACAGGGAGTGATGATTTTTAAGAAAAGTGGAAAATAATGGGAGAGATAAGGGAGAGATGTGGTGGGATCATTGTTTTAGGTATGGAAAAATATAAAAGGGTTTGGCTGTTTAAAAGCATCCTACTTAGAAAAGTGTGGGGCTCACCATGCTCCTTCACACTAGCTGAATGCTCAGTTTCTTCTCTATATTTCAGTGAACTTCGGGTTAAAGAGCGCACATTTGGGTTTTCTTGGTGCCAGGTTGCTGAGACATGATATCCCCTGAGTTAATATTATTCATATAAATGGTCCATTTGTGGACATTGAATTCAGTTCATCTTTAGGATGTCAAAATTTTGTTGTTTCTCTTCAGGTTACAAAATTCCACTTTGGGCAAATTCTAAAGACAACTTTCAGGCCTATGGAATCTTTTTTTTTTCTTTGCAGTTGTTTTAGAAGGAGAGACTAACAAACATGATGCGCACATTAATATTCATAAAGCACAGCTGAATAAAAATGAGGAGCGATTTAAACTGCTAGAGGGTGCCTGCTATAATGGAAAGCTCATTTGGAAGGTGACAGATTACAAGATGAAGAAGAGGGAGGCAGTGGATGGGCACACAGTGTCCATATTCAGCCAATCCTTCTATACAAGCCGCTGCGGCTACCGACTCTGTGCTAGAGCTTACCTGAATGGGGATGGGTCTGGGAAGGGGACACACCTGTCCCTGTACTTTGTGGTGATGCGGGGAGAGTTTGACTCACTGTTGCAGTGGCCATTCAGGCAGAGGGTGACTCTGATGCTTTTGGACCAGAGTGGCAAAAAGAATCACATTATGGAGACCTTCAAAGCTGACCCCAATAGCAGCAGCTTTAAAAGACCCGATGGGGAGATGAACATTGCATCTGGCTGTCCCCGATTTGTGGCTCATTCCGTTTTGGAGAATCCCAAGAACACCTACCTTAAAGATGACACCCTGTTCTTGAAAGTGGCTGTGGATTTAACTGACCTGGAGGATCTCTAGTCACTGTTCATGGGGTGATAAGAGAACTTTTTTGGTCCAGAACCATGGAGGAGAACACAGTTGATTATCATATTGATCTGGATTTAGACTCAGTGCATTTGTATTTGGCTTTTTGCCCTTAATGTTTGATGTCAGTTTAAAACTTCTGAAATACTGTCCTTTTTGCATTTTATTCTGTCCCAGTTTGAAACTTAAAAATCTTAGAATATCTTCTTATTATTTATATTTTTATATCTCATGAAAGATGGTAAGTTTCTTGAAAGCAAGGTCTGAGGCTTCTCTCTTTTACTGGTACTTAGCACAGCCTCAGGCACTCTGTAGTACTGAATGTTATTGAGGACATAGAGGTAGAGAATTCCCAGTTGAAAATGTTTTGGTATTTTCTTGTTTGGCCTGTTGATTCTAGACCTGAACTTAAGCCTGCAAAAGCCATCTTTTTAGAAGGTGATGTAGTTATAAAGACAATATGCCCAGTTCAGACCAGATTTTTTTAGTGAAATACTAAATTTGTGGAGATTACTACACCTCTAAATATTTTCATGAAATTCACCAGCAGTTTGCAAGCACAATTTTGCAAGCCTCTATAAAAACTGATGAATAGGGTAAGCATTTTTATTCTCCCTGCTCTGAAGTAAAGCAGAAAGTACTGCATAGTAATATGTAAGGAGATATAGCCAGCCAGCTAAAGTTCAGATTTTATTAGGTTCAACCACCATATGGGAAAATTATTTTCATAGGTCGAAAATGGTCAAATATGAGCAGTAAGAGTCAACCAAATAAATATATACACACACATACATACATATATATATATATATATTGTATACAAATAGTTTGAAGGTATTTTGGTAATAATAGTAAATTAATGTGAGGTTGGCCAGAATTTAGTATATGATAGAGAAAATGTCATAAATGGATAAAAGGAATTTAAAACCTAGGGAGAAAACCATTATAATTTCCTGTGGATGTCAAAAGTACTCCCATCTAAAACTGGCTGCTAGAAATAGTATCTCCCATTTTTTAAGAACTTTTGAATTCATAAGTTGGTATGAAAATGGGCATTTATGTAAGCTTGTGAAGTTTCTTGTTAGGGTCCTGAATGCTTTGTGAAGAACAGAAATGATCATGTTCTTATGCATCCATCTGTAGGGTCTAAAGGTACATATACAAGTTGAGATGAGTCCTTAGGACTCTTGATAAGCCTGAGCTTAATAGAATAATATCTAGTTTTCCTGAGCCCTTGTGCATTGTTATGCCACTAAAGATTGCTCATACGCAGGCAGGCTTCCCTAAACATGCAAGGACAAGTGTCATGAGCCAAGGAGCACCATAGAGCAGCTCACTCGGGTGATGACCACGCATCTTACAATTTCTGGACAGTTAACCTATAGAGGAAGCATGATTTATCCCTTCTGGGGATGGCAGGAACCTTCTTAATCTCTTCTGTGGAATTTTCAAGATGCTAAAGACTCATGCTGCAGGAATCATCCTAAAGGATTAAATTTTTTAAAAAGATGCATTGTAGAAATATACTAAAGAACTGGACTGTCACTGCTGGTACAGCTGTTGCTCAGCACATCACCTCAGACAAACTCAGGAAGCATTTCTTTAGCCCACAAGGCCAAACCCAGGTGGTTCTGTGTGTTTGTTTTCAGTGTTCGTAATCATGTCCAAGGTCACTCTTTGTGTTCCTTGGGAGTGGAAGATCATATTGTTGTAACTAGTTTTAAGTAGTTGATATGAAGAACATTTTAAAATGAATTTGTCAAAATACTGGTTTTGTGTTTTAGCCAACTTTTATGCATTTAAAGTGTGTCATGGCATGGTTTCCTTAGAAGTTCAGAGTCCCTTCATCATTGAAATAATGATTAAGTGATTACAGAACAAGGAATTCTACAGTAAAAAGCACTCCTTTTTCACAAAGTAAGAGTTGTGATTTTTGTTTTAAAAAAAGTGGATCCGTGTAAACAATTTTTCCTCTTTTATGATCTGAACAGTTATTTTTATTCTATATCAGTAAGATTGTAAATTTTCTTTCCATTTTGATCGAATTTTGGTTCCTGATAAAAAGAAAATAATATACTAGGCATAAAGGGGGAGTTAATATTCTTGAGAAAAGTATGTAAGAATTACAGTAGGGTGGGGAGGTGGGGGTATATATTAATGTGTATTAACAGGTCTGAAATCTGACCCCTGATCTCCAAATTTGATATTTTCAGAGAAACAAGAGATAGTCACAGCCAGATTCAATTCACAGTGCCAGTCCTGAATACAAGTAAACAGGACAGTGAGGCACAAACCCTTCACGAGGTCCCTGGACAATCATTCCACACTAATGGCTACCTCTTTTCTCTTAGAAAGTGGTCGGAGACACAGATCTCAGTCCTACCTAAGAATTCTGAGCTGGAGATAAAGGTCTGATGGATGCACAGTAGGGAACCCAGGTGGTGAAATCATCTGGGAACAACACATTTTATGGGAGGAAGAACAAGAGCCTGCACAGCACTTGGAGAAGGAATGGTCAGAGGAAAGAAAAGTACCAAGGGAGGTGGGAAGGGAAAAGAATGTCAACAGGGCCAAATGCTAGCCTGGGAACAGCAGCCACTCGTAGCATACCCCACAGCCTCATTGTACCTCATGCTGCCCCCTCCTCGGTCTGCATCTTGACCCTGGCCTTTTTGCCTTACTCTGCAGACTCTTATATCCAAGTACCTGTTGAACATCTAAACTAGGAATCCTGTAGGTCCTTTAAAGTCCACTTCACCATACTGAAGTGGAAATCTCTGCACTCGCCCCACCACGGCCAACCTATTACTCCTCTTGTTCTTCTACCTTGGTTAATGACATCTCTATCCAAGCCAAAAGCTTGGACACTATTCTAGATTCCTCCCTCACGTTCCCCATCCAATCACCCACCCAGGACTGCCAGTTTGGCCTACAAATTTCTTTTCTTTCATTTTTTTTTTTTTTTAAAGAGACCTAGTCTCACTCTATCATCCAGGCTGGAGTGCAGTGGCCCGATCACAGCTCACTGTAACCTCAAACTCCTGGCTCAAGCAATCCTCTCACCCCATCCTCCCAGGTAACTGAGACTACAGGTGTGCAGCACCACACCTGACTCATTTTTCTATTTTTTTGTAGAGATTCACTGTGTTGCCCAGGCTAGTCTTGAACTCCTGGCCTCAAGTGATCTTCCAATCTCAGTCTCCCAAAGTGCTGGGATGAGCCACCATGCCCGGTCCAGATAATTTCTTTGAATTATTCCTACTTGTTTCATGAAGGGGCCAAATATTCAAAGTGACCCCAAAGACAGAAGGAGTCAAGAAACCAGAGAACAAGGCAGACAAATCCAGTTTCTCAGTATAGTTTGTTTTATTGGGGAACTTACAAACAGAAGCGTGGCCTTGGGTGACCACAAGACACGAAGATCTCCTGGCTGTTACCCCCAGATCCAGAGTTTATATACTATAGGAAAAGGGTATACATGCTTCAGAGGGAATGCATAGGAATTTGCTTAAGGGCAGGATTTATCGTATGTCATGCTCATATACAAGGAACAATAGATAAACTGGAAATCTTAGAGGCATTCCTGGAACTGGGATTAATCAGAAGTCAACACGGTGGATTAGCAACCAAGATGGAGTTACTTTAGCCTCCACACTACAACTTACCCCTACTGCATACTACTGTCCTATTTCAGGTCTACATTATTTTTTAACTCACAGTTGTTATCCCTATTTTTAGTTTTGCCTCTTTCAAATCCAGCCTCCACACTGTCACCTGGTGATCACTCTAAAATGAAAATCTGAGTATGACTCCCCACCCCACCCACACTGTGGCTCCATCGCCCATAGGATCAAGCCCAGCCACCATGGCGTGGCATGCAAGGCCCTCAATGCCCGCTCTGCCCCTCCAGCCTCATCTCCAGACATTTCTCCTACTTTGCATTTAGCAATACCACACCAAGCTGTCTGACATTTGAGCATGTGCTACACATCTACCTGGAATACTCTTCTCTCCCTTTACCTCCCTGGCGTGGTAAATTTTTGCCTCAAGATTCTGCTTTGGCCTCACCTCCTCCAGAATGCCTTCCCAGACTAGCCCTTAATCTGCACAGCGCACTCCCACCCCTTACCTTCTCTATGCCAAGGGTCCCTGCTCTGTGCTGTGTACTTCCTTGTCCATACCTCAATTGCTGGACTTTTCTTTTTTTCCAGAAAACACATATATTTTTTTTCATTTTAGAGACAGGCTCTCACTCTGTTCCCCAGGCTAGGGTGCAGTGGCACAATCACAGCCTCAAACTCCTGGGTTCAAACAATGCTCCCACCTCAGCCTCTTGAGTAGCTGGGACTACAGGTGTGCACCACCATGCCCAGCTAATTTTTTTTTTTTTATTAACAAGAATGCTCAGAGAACAAAATTTTTAAAAACTTCTTTGTAGAGACAGAGTCTTGCTATGTTGCCCAGGCTGGTTTTGAATTCCTAGCCTCAAGCAATCCTCCTGCCCCAGCCTCCCAAAGTGCTGGGAGATGTTGTCCTTATCCTCAAATTTATAATCTATAGGTCAACCACAAGTGGTAAAGAAGTATGATCAGTGTGTAAGCGTTCCCAGCCTCCTCCGTCTGATAGACTTTGCCTCTCAACTTCTCTCCCCTGTGCCCTAAGAAAATGTATCTCTCAGACCGGTTCTGGACACTAGTGATGCAAAATAAGAGAATAGGCAGAAACACATTTGAAAGGAGAGCCCTATAGGGGAAAGTCTTACGGAGAAAAGCTAAACAGATCCACATAAGTATAGGGGAGAATTAAAAAGGAGAGAAGAGGGAATAAGAAGCTATGGAAGCTGCTAGGAATTGTGAATTGGAGCCTCTTTGATGCTTTTTTCTTCCAAGAGACCCACGCTAAAGATTAAAATACATTTTGAAATTATTTTTGGCTGCTTGAAATATACTTATTTGAAGCTCTACACAGACACTAGACTCTGTGGCTCCAGAATTTATAAGGCATTTGAACAAATTAAGTATATAACAGTGTAAGCTGTGGTAAGGGCCTTGAAGACAGTGGCAGAGTGCAATGAAAGAATAATGGGGCCGGGGTGGGAGAAGGTACTTAGGGTTCTCAGGGAAGGCCTTTGTGCTGAGGCAACATGATATCTAGTGTTATGTGACATGCTTTCTGAATGCCCAGCACTTTTCAACACCCTTATAATGTCTGAAGAATTTCCTGTGAAAAAACTTGCCTCCTTGACCTCCACTGCAGCCCAGACATGTGACCCAGGTCCCACCAAGCAGGCATAGTCAATGCAAAACTTCAGCTAGAAAGTGAGCAAGATGAAGAAGGAAACGTGCCCAGCTCTGGCTACCCAGTAGTGAGCACCAGTGTTTGTGGAAGTTGCAGTTTTGGTGTCAAGTGTTGGCAGCTGCAGTGGATTTTCACTAGACCTTCTAGTGTGTCTGGGTACTGTGGAATCCACATTTGGCCTCTGGCTGTCCTGGAGATTCTGTGAGCTACATAATATTGTTAACAAAGTCTCTTTCTTTCTCGACCACAGTGGATTCTGATGTTTGTAACTAAGAACCTGACCAAATCAAGCTGAGATCTGAAAGATGAGTCAGTCATGGGAAGAGCTGGTGGCAAGGATCAGAATGCTGGGCAGAGGGCACCAAAGAAAGTTGGTTCAAGGAACCAAGAAGAGGCCAGTGTGGTGGGAGTTCAGTAGAAGAGGGAAGAATGGTAGTTGATAAGGTTAGAGGGAGGCAGGCTCAGAATTTGTAGTGCTGAGGCCACGGTGAGAAGTTTGTGGTTTATGTAAAGTGTAACGAAAGTTAACATGTTTTTGGCAGGGGGTGCATGATCTGATTAAACTTTTTTTAAAAAAATTACTCTGTGTGGAGCATGGATTAGAAGGGGGACAAGAGAGGACATGGGAAGAGTATTAAGGTTACATCATACTGAAATTGCATTTACATGTCTGTTCCCTTATTATATCATTGAAGCCAAGAACCATGTCTAATTCCAGTGCATAGCAGGTGCTCAGTGTATTAAACTGAATGTGTACAATAATGCAATGAATCCTTTTAACAACTCTGCTAGGCAGGTGTTACACCCATTTCATAGATGAAAAAACTAGTGATCAAAGAGATCCAAGTATGAGGCACTGCCCTCAAAATGTTATGTATATGAACACATTCATCTCACCACAACCTTATAAGGTATATGCTATTTTATCCCCACTTTACAGATGACGCAACTGAGGCATAGAGAGTTTATGTAATAAGCTCTAGGTTACTCAGCTAATAAGTGCTAGTGCCAGGATTTGAATCCAGGCAGTCTGGCCTCAAAGACTCCACTCTTAACCGCTGTATAGACTGCTTCATGTGGATACTGATTAATTCTACATGTATATATAAAGACATAAATCTAAATGAGTTAGAATAAAAATCAAATGTATAATTCTCAAACCACTAAAGGGGGAAAAAATGAAAAAAGAAAATTGTCAAACTAAAGGCAGAAAAGAGAACAACAGGAAGCATGATAAAGAGAAAAAACAAGTTAGACATATACATGAATGAGTTAAATTTTACTATTAAAAGGGGAAATCTCAAATGAGGGGAGGGGGACATGTACATGCTTTTTAAAACATATATAAAACAAAACAGAGGAAATAACTCCATTACTAGCTATATATTCAAAGAAGAATTTCTCTGAATTTCAAATTCTTTCACATGTGTACCAGGAAACATGTCCAAGAAAGTTTACTATTAGCACTGTTTGTAATAGCAAAACAACAACAACAACAACAAAAACTTGGGGGGCAAAAACCTATGTTGGCATAGATGTGGAGCAACAGCAACTCTCCTACACTGCTGGTGGAAGAGTAAGCTGGTAACAACCACTGGAGAACAATTTGGCAATATCAAATAAAGTTGAATTGTGCAAATCCTTCCACCTTGCAATTTCATTTCTAGACATATACCCTAAAGAAATTCTTACCATATGTCTAAGAAGCTGTGGGCAAGAATGTCCATTAACTCATGTTATAATGGCAAAAATCAGGAATCATTAAATTACTAGCAACTGGAGAGTGGATAAATTGTGGTGTAGTCATACAATGGAATATTATTCAGCAGTTAAAATGAAAAAACTGGAACTACATGAATCAACCTGGATAAATTTCACATACATAACTATAAGTGACAAAAGCAAGTTATAGAATATCATTTACATTAGGTTTAAAAACATACAAAACAATACTGTATGTTACTTACATAGCTACATATATATGTAGCATGTATAAGAGCTTTCATGGGAATGATAGATACCAAATTCAAGGGAGTAGTTAACTTTGGGGAGGAGGAAAGGGAGAGTGACATTGCAGAAGGGTTCACAGGGAGCTCTAACTGAACATGTAATATTAAAATCTGAAGCAAATATGAGAAAATGTTAAAATGTGATGAAGCTAGGAGGTCAGTACATAGGTGCATTATATTATTCTCTGTGACTTTATACATGCTTGTAATATTTCATATTAAGCATTTTAAAGAAAATTTAAGCTTTCAACTCAAGATTCTATAAAAAGAACAACAAAACAAACCCAAAGAAATAAGAAATTAATGAAGGCATACATTAATGAAAGAGAAGTAACTTTTAAGACAGTTTATCAATAAAACCAAAAGCTGGTTTGATAAATCTAATCAAGAAAAAGAAAAAAACATATAAAAATGGATGAGAACAATATGAGATTTTTTAAATTTAGAAAACATAGATAAAATATATATTTTTCTAGAAAAAAATTTTCTCAGGAAGTAAAAGAAAAAAATGTTACATATCAATAACTATGGAAGATATATTAAAAAAACCAAAACTATCCCTTTAAAAAAGCACCACACCCAGGTAGCTTTAAAGATGAGTTCTTCAAAACCTAAGGAATGGATTATTCACATGCTATGTCTATTCCAGGTCATATAAAAAGAAGTTGGCTGGGCGCAGTGGCTCACACCTGTAATCCCAGCACTTTGGGAGGCCACGGTGGGAAGATTGCTTGAGCCCAGGGGTCCGAGACCAGCCTGGGCAACAGAATGAGACCCCCATCTCTATAAAAAAATTAAGACATATAGCCAGGCGTGGTGGTGCAGGCCTGTAGTCCCAGCTACTTGGGAGACAGAGGCAGGAGGATCACTTAAGCCCAGGAGTTCGAGGTTGCAGTGAGCTATGATCACACCACTGCACTCCAGCCTGAGCAACAGAGCGAGACCTTGTCTCAAAAAAAAAAAAAGTTAACCTGTCTGACTCATTTTAAGACCTAGCACAACCTGATATCAAACCTAGACCAGGACAGCAAAAGTAAATGATAAGCCAATCCAATTTAGGTATGTACACAAAAATCCAAAATTAAATATACATGTTGGAGCTCAGGAAACAATACCCCAAAATGAAGGCCTCAGCAGCAAGAGTTTTTCTCTGAACTTCTCCTGCCCTCCTGCCTTCTCAGTCCACTTCTCCTCTGAGGCTCACCATAGAAACTAGAATCCCTCTTCCCCAAGGTGGATTATAGAAACCAGAACCCCTTTTTCCCCAAAGCCAGCCATAAAACCTAAAAATATTACTCCAACTTTCCCTCTGCCCTGTGTAAAAACAGCCATAAAGAAATTATCTGACCTACCTGGTTTGAATGCATGCTCAGAGAGGCCAAGAGGGATCTAGACAGACGGGCCTTGCTGGGTTTCCCCACTTAGTCTATTACCATTAGATAACACTGTTTTTGTCTAATCATATTTTTATACAGCTGTCCATACTTTGTTGAACCAAAGCATAAAAATGGGCAATTTTCCCTGTAGCTTTGGGTCTTCATTCTGAAGGCTTCCATGTATACACGTTAAATAAATTTGTATGCCTTTTCTCCAATTAATCTGTCTTTTGTGAGTTGATTTTTCAGCAAAACTTCAGAGTTCCTCTTGGCCCCTAGACACAGCACATTGCATCCAGCAATGTGCTGAAAAAATAATACAAAGCAGAATTGCAAGGATGGCTCACCATTGGAAAATCTATTACTGCCATTCTTTTATCGTAGAGTAATGGAGAAAAGACATATATGATCATCTCAAAGGCTGATACTGAAAATATTTGGTAAAACATAGTCATTTCTGGTTTTAGAAAACAGTAGAATGACTTGGAAAACTATGAAAAGAACAAATTGCCTTTAATTTAGAAAATATATATCTACCATAAACCTGCAGAAAACATCATGAATGAAACATAAGATGCAATCCAAACAACTTTTGGAAAGAAGTAAGGACCCCTGTGGCTACTATTCAGTGTTGTACTGGCTTCTTGGGAAAAGCCAAAGTAGTTTTTTACAGATAAATTGTTACCTACAAAATCAGAGGCTATCTGTCAAATTTAGAACGCTAAGATTCAGTCAAGTGACCACATAAACATCAAAAACCACACTATCCTAGTGTACAATAATAGTCCATTAGGAAAACAAAATATGATAGCAACAAAAACAGCTAGGAAAATATCTAAAAAGTGTTAACTAAAAAAAAAAAAAAAGAATATTAACGAGGTTTGTACTTTGGAAAAAGGAGAGCTTTATTTCTCATAAAGGATAGCAACTTGCTGGGCGGCCGCTCCCACAGGTTGGGAAGCCAAGCCCTGGCCAGAAGTCAGGTACATGTGCTTCAAAGAAGAGACAAAAGGCAAGAGGATTTTATACTGCGCAGGTGGGTCAAATATACATACTTAACAAGCTATAGGAGTCATGAATATTTATGTAGGGAAATCATACGCACGTAATTGTGCTGTCTCTCTCCCATCCGGTCATGGCTGGGAACTCAGTTTTAAGGGGTTTGTGGGGCTCCCTTGGCCGAGAGGGGTCCATTCAGTTAGCGGAGGATTTAGGATTTTATTTTTAGTTCACAAAAGGAATGCACAAAACACCAAGAAAATTGCAACACTTCGCCTGAAGAACAAGGGAAGACTTTAATTATTGGAGAAATAACCACATTGTTGGATGGGAATTCTCAACATTGTACTAGTATCAAATCTGGGCAAATTAATCTACAAAACTGTGGAATCCCGAACAAATCTTTGGAAATCTTTGCTATTTGGAGACAGTCTACTACAGAAATCGGCCCTAGGGTTCAAAGTTCTTCACAATGTGAGTGAAAACGCTTCACGAGGGATCCTGACGGAGAAGCAGCCCGAGAGCCCGCGCGCTCACCAGCGGCCTCACCCCCACGGCGCGCACAGCCGGGACAGAAAGCTCGTGCCACCGGAAGAGCCGTCCCTGCCGCCGCCCCCCGTCTATGGCGTAGGCCGGGCGTTTCCGTTCCGGCGGCGCGCGGACGCCCTGCCCGCTAGCCCAGCGCAGCGCTGCGCTGTCGGGCATCGGTTCCGCGGCGCTCGCCGCCCTGGTTCCTCAGCACCCTAGGGCCGGGCTGCTAAGCCTGGCCGAAAAGGTGGTTTCTCTGCAGTTCCCAGTAAGTGATCGTCCCAGCGAGGCTATGGCTAGAAAGAGTGTGAGAACAAACCGGTAGCGGCCGCGCCGCCGTTTTCTCTCCGCCTTACTCTTCCTCAGGCTCCTCTGTGCCCCTCACCAGCCTCTTTGTCACTCCCTGGTCTGTCGTACACTGCCCCCCCCCCAGCCCCCGCTAATGAGGCTGCTCCCAGGCTCACAGTTTCTCCGGAAATTGTGTCCTTTTTATCATAAGCACTAATATTTAGCGGCCGTCGACTTCTATTCTAGAGGGTATGTTCTTGGTCTGACTGCTCAGCTCTTCCGACCGTTGTGACGGGCCCCAGAGATACACACCGTGAAAATGTGGCTGCTTCCACCACCGCTTCTTCCCCCTACTCTCTTTGGGAATACACCCTCTGTTTCAAAATCTTACCCCCTAACAAAAATCTCTATCAAGGACCATCCCCCTTAGCGCCCCTTCCTCCCTTCCTAACCTCCCCCCGACCCTTATTCATAATAACAATTAAAAGAGTGCCTAAAGAGTAAGGCACTGACCTAAGCGCTTTGCACGCATTTTATTTAATCTTCACAACAATCCTTAGGTAGATACAAACGAGAAAATTGAGCCGCAGAGAAGTTAAATAATTTGCCTGAAGTAATATAGCTTGGATGTGGTAGAGTTGAAATTTGAATCTAGTGTGTAGTTGACTCTAAACTTGGCCCTGTTACCACCCCTTTCTCTTTCCCAAATACTTGGGCATCCCCTTTTTTGAGTTGCTTCCCCTGGGGAATTTTTTTTTTTTTTTTCCTGAATGCTGTCTAGAATGTCCCTCTTTATAGAAGTTTGGCTTCTGCCTGAGAACCGTCTTCTCAGAGCTTTTCTCACAGAAACCCTTGAGTGTTCATTTTTATCAAATATCTAAGCTCTGAGCATAGTAATATTTTGCATCTCCAAAATGTGCTTAGCTTCCTTAAAAATGTACCCTAACTCAGTACCCGCTAGCCAGCCCCCTTCGCCTACCTCAGTAGGACCCTCTCACTGTTTACAGCAAATGTTTGAACAGCTAGCTTATGTAGGATAATTGGGGTTTCTGAGAACTCTGAGGTTTAGATGCTGACCTGAAGGAGAAACATGACATTTATTCATAACAAGACCACGTAAAATAGATAAGTGCCGTCTCAGTTGCACAGAAAACAAATTCTACGAGAGTAACTTTGGGCAAATTAGTTAAGTACTAGACTTATTTTTTCATCTGTAAAATGTTAAGATTAGGCTACATCACTAAAAGATTGTAAACCTAAATTCAGAGAGGGGAAATGATCATTCTGTACTGAGGTGGGAACTGTTGAAGGGGCTGGGGGATATAGTATGTTCCTAATATGGAGACAAGGATCAGGTGAAGTATTCACTGGACATGTTTTTCTCATTGTGAATATCTGATGAAAGCTGTGGACCTTGCTCCAGAAATAAAATTCACATCCATACACCATTTTATACTCAATTTTAGGAGATTAATGACTTGTCTTCCCCAAACTTACATGTTGGAAACCCCTGATTTAGTGAAATGTAATGAACTATAATTCAAAAGACAGAACTAAGCCAGATGTGGAGGGCCTTTATCTTGTAGACAGTAGAGCCACAGGAGTTCAAAAAAAAAAAAGAATCTGGCAGCAGTATGAAGATTGAATTAAAGTGGTAAAAGGCAAGGAGACTAGTTAGGTGTTAGGTGGTATAGTTTAGGTAGGAGACTATGCCAAGAAATATTGGGAATGAGGGAAAATTAAGAGAAATATTGGCAAGGACAAATCAAAAGGACTTGGTACCTGACTGGATATGAAATTGAAAGACACGAGGACATCAATGATAACGGTTTGAGGTGAAGTTATGCCTTAATAAAAGGCATCTATAAAACCTGTAGCTATCATTACACTTAATGGTAAAGACTGAATGCTTCTCGCTACTCCTATTCAGTATTTTACTGGAAGTCCTAGCAATGACATTAAGGCAAGAAAAAGGGGAAAAAAGGTGTTCTGCTTGGAAAAGAAGAAATCAAATTATCCATATTTTCAGATGACAATTGTGTACGTAGTAAATCTCAAGAAATCTACAAAAAAAGCTCTTGCCACTAGTAAACGAGTTTAACAGGTTGCAGAATACAAGGTTAATGTAAATCAATCGTATTTCTACACTGGCAGTGAATAATTGGAAACTGACCTACTCCCCTCCCCCACAAATGAAATACTTAGGTGTAATTCTAACAAAATATGTGCAGGATTTGTATGCTAAAAACTACAAAATGCTGGTGAAAGAAAACCCATACTGTGTTCATGGATTGGAAGATTCAGTATCATTAAAACATTAATTCTCCCTAAATTGATCTATGAATTTAAAGCAATTACAATCCAAATCCCAGCAGGATTTTTGTAGGTATGGATTAGTTGATTATAAAGTTTATAAGGAAAGGTAAAAGAACTAAATTAGTAAAACAGTTTTGAAAATGAAGAGCAAAGATAATGGATTCACATGACATGATTTTAAAACCATGAAACTCAACATAGGAGAAAATCTTTGTGACCTCTGGTTAGGCAAAGGGTTCTTAGATACAATACCAAAAGCACTACATATAAAGAAAAAATTTATGAATTGAACTACATCAAAATTAAAATCTTTTGCTATGTGAAGGACACTGTAAAGAGAATGAAAGACAAGCCATATTGGGAGAAAATATTTGCAAGTCACGTACTTGGGAAAGGATTTATATCCAGAATGTATAAAGAATTTTCAAAACTTAATCAGAAAACAACCCAATAAAAAATAGGTGAAAGTTGAACTAAAGATAATATACAGATAGCAGATAAGCACATGAAAATGTTGAACATCTTTAGTCACTAGGGAAATGCAAACTAAATCAGGAGGTAATATTACACAGTTATTAGAATGGATAAAATAAAAAAAGTAACAATACCAAGTGCTGTCAAGGATATGGAGCAACCAGAACATTCACCCATTAGTACATCCACTCTGGAGAACAGTTGTGAAGTTTTTTAGAAAGTTAAGCATAAATTTACTGTGTAATCCCACTTCTACATGTGTATCCCAGGGAAATGAAATACTAACACAACAATCTGTAAATGTTTATAGCAGCATTATTCATAATTGCCCAAAACTTCCTAAATTAAGTCTGGTAAACATTTGAAAATTAATCAGTGTAATCTACCATATTAACAGACTAAACAAGAAAAGCTATGTGAACTAAATGTCCCTTAGTGAGTGAATGGATAAACATGCTGTGGTATATCTGTACAATGGAATAGGACACAGAATAAAGGGAACAAACATTGATAATGTGCAATAACTTTGATGACTCTCAAATATGTTATATTAAGCAAAGGAAGCCTATCTCAAATTGTTACATACTTATGATTCCATTTGTGTGACATTCTGGAAAGGTAAAACTAAAGGGACAGTGAACAGACCAGTGATTGCCAGGGGTTAAAGATGGGGAGAGAGTTTGACTGCAAAGGGATAGCATGAGGGAATTCTTGGGATATAGGGTTTGTTCTGTATGCTATTAGTGGTGGTTACAAGAATCTATGTGTTAAAATTCATAGTACTGTACTCACGCACACGTCAATTTTACTGTATATAAATTTAAGAGTAAATTTTACTTAAATTTTTTTTTTTATTTGAGACAGAGTCTTGCTCTGTTGTCCAAGCTAGAGTGCAGTGGTGTCATCATAGCTCACTGCAAGCTCAAACTCCTGGGCTAAGCTATTTTCCTGCCTCAGCCTCCCAAGTAGATGAGACTACAGGCGTGCACACCACACCTGGCTAATTTTTTATGTGTTGTAGAGATGGGGTCTCACTCTTGCTCAGGCTGGTCTTGACCTCCTGGCCTCAAACCTCCTGCCTTGGCCTCCCAGAGTGCTAGGATTACAGGCATGAACCACTGCGCCTGGCCTACTTAAAATTTTTTTAAGGAAAAAAAAAAAAACAATAGTCTAGAATCTCATTTTAAAAACCTACCCTTGACCTCAATGATCCCTCTGAACACTATGTCATTTTTCTGCTTTCATAGTAAAATATAGTTTATATTTATTGTCTCTCTTTCCTTGCTTCCCAATTCACTCATTAAAAAAAAAACTTTCTTTAAAACATTAAGCAACATAATATGTACATGTGATTAAAAGATCAAATGGTAAGTAAGAGTTTATAATGAAAAGCAACAGTCTCCATCCTGCCTGCTTTCTCCTCATTCTGGGTCCACATCCCCGGAGACAAACACTTTAAACATTTTTTTATGGTTAGTTTTTGGAGTTTTTTTGTGATTACTGCTACATCTCTAAATAATATGCTCATACTGTTCTTTCTCAATTAATCAAATTTGTGTATTATCCTCGGACTTTCTGCTATGCTAGATGACAACTCATCTCCCTTATATCAGCCTCTACTATTCCTGCTAGTTACCTCCACAGTTTGATAGTTTTAAAATATTTTTATTTCCTTTATTGTTTACTCTTGTTACCTTAACACAATATATTTAAACACTTATATCTTGCTCCAGCAAGTTTTATCACTATCTTTTGACTTTGTAGGATGATATTAGCACTCTTAATACCCTTTAGCACTTCCCTCTACCTTTTCTTCCTCTCTCCACCTTTCACGTTCTGACAGCTGTACCTTTACATTTATAGCATTATAACTGGACAAATTTAACTTTTTATTCTATAACTGTGATTAACAGTTCAGTGTTTTCCTCTGTAAATTGAATTTAAAAGTTAAAAACCTGAAAAGAATATATTATTGCGACTTTATACCCATTATTCACTGCAGGTCCTAGTAACGTGCTTAGATTATATTTCTCTTAAGATCCATAATCATGCTTCTGGCATTAATTCTTGACAACATTTTTGTTAGAACCCACTCTCATTTGGACCATTTGCTTTTTAGTACTTTTAACACCTTTATCCTCAGATTTTTTTTTCCTTTGAACTGGAGTTTTCCACAATTTTGTACCCCTTACCTTCTGTTTTCTTTGTTGTCACATTTTCTCTCATTTTGCTGGAGCACATACTCAAGTAACTTCTCAGAAAGGGTACATGAGTGGTAAACTTTCCGAATCTTTGCATGGCTTGATTTTTCCTGCCTATTTCTTGACAGCTCAGCTGGATATAGAATTCTAGGTATAAAATAGTTTATCCTCAGAATTGTGAAGGTCTTATTTCCATATGTCCTAATCAGTGTTACTGATGAAAAGACTGATGCTAGTCTGAATCTTTTTCTTTGTGACCATTTTCCCTTTGGAAGCGTTTAGAAATATCTCTTTAAATTTCACCATGATGTATCTAGGTAGGCATAGAGTTGTTTTTATTTTTTTCTTTCATCTCCTTTAGTGGTTAGTGGGTTCTTTCAATTTGAAGAGTTCTTTTTTCTGTTCAGCTTTGGGAAAGTTTCCAATTTTTATTTGATTTTCCTTTCCTCCATTTTCTCTTCTTTCTTTCTGGAAGTTTTATTGTTCATATATTAGGCCTCTTGGGATTTATTCTCTGAGGTTCTTTTCTCTAATTTTTCTAAACTGACTTTTGTGCTGTCTTTTAATTTTTTTATTTCTGAGTAATATTTTCAATTTTTACAAAGAATGCTATTATTTTCTGAGAGTACTTCCTGTTGGCATACTATTTTTGTTTTATGGGTGCAGTGTCTTCTAAACCTCTCTGAAGGAACAAGTTAAAATTTTTTTAAGTTGTCTTTTGTTTTATCTGGGTTGTTTTTCTGTTTATCTTGAATTTTGTTATGCTATAGGTTTTCTTCAAATATCTGGTGTTCTTTGGTTGTCCATTCATATTGAAGAACAAGGGAATAAGAAAGATGACGTAATTTTTTATACATAGAGGAAGCTTGTTAACTGGCAGGCTTCACTTTTAAGGCTCTGCAACTTACTAGCTATGTGATCTTGGGCAAGTTACTTAACCAGTCTGTCTCGTTTGCAAAAGTGGGATAATGACACTGTTTTGTTCTAAGTATTAAATGAAGAATGCATGTAAATTCCTTAGAACAATGCCTAGCATATAGCAAACACTTGTTTAATATTTAGTATAATTAACAAGGTAGGCTGGCAAGGAGCTAGCTATTTTATTAGGGACCCAACAAAAAATGAGACTGAGGCATCAAGACTTGTACTTGTTGCCCCATAATTCCTCATTTTCATGCAACCTCTTGAGACCATCCTTTGAATTATTGCCTGGGAGTAATCACTTGGTTGTGTGTTGGTGTAAACAGATCTTTAATAATCCTCCTGTTTTCAGCAATGCTTCTCTTATTCCCATCCTTCATAGTCTTTCTCAATCAACTAGAGCCTTTTCCAGATTCTGCTAGGCAGGGTCACTTCTGCTACTATAATGTCTTTCTCAAGTATTGCTGTCTCCACCACTCTTAGTTTCTTATGTCAGCACACTTGCATCTGCTTTCTGGTTTTCAGATATTCATTGAATCACATTTCCCTCTTTGATCCTCTTTTATTTTCCCTGTTAGGGATTTATAAATTTTTATTGCATAACTATCATTTTAATATGACTTTAGGAAGGAAGTCTGGCATCTTGGATGAGAAGCCCCATTTACCTTTGTATATTTTGAAGGGGGAGATTTATTTACTTTAAATTTTTGTCAAAATAATATTTACTCATCATTTAGAAAACCAAAAAGTGCTACAGTATTCTATCTAACTTGCCACAGGCAGCTCCCTTCAATTCTTTTAGCTCTTTCTGTTGGTATACTTAGGTATTTTAAAATAATGTTTATAGTGAGTTTCCTAATTTAGACATTATCCACCTTAGACGTTATCTTTTGACTTCAATTATGAAAGATGAAGATTTGGCACTCTGTGCTGTTTCCTTTTGTGATATTATTCAGTCTTATGGCTTTAAATATTCTGCTGAAAATTCCCAAACTTACACTTTCAGTGCCTTTTCTCCATTCAGGTCATCTTTGCCAACATGAGATATATGACATATTTACTTGGATAGTTTATGGGCATCTACTAAACTCCTATTTAGTCAGGCCTTGAAGAAAAAAACTTTGATTTTCTATTCTGTGTTCTATTGGAATATTAATCCAAACATATTCCTTCCTTAGTGTTGGCATATCTTAATTAACAATACTGTTTTCTACCCAATTGCTCATGCCAAAAATCTAGAAGTCATCCTTTATTTCTTCCTTTCCCTCATATCCAATCTATCAGAAATTCCTGGTCATTCTGATTCTTGAATTCATCCTGTTTTTTTCCATCTCTATTACTACTGCTCTAGTCCAGTGGTTCTCAGTGGGGTTGTGGTTCTCAACAGTGATTGCCCTCCAAGGGCCAGTTGTCAGTGTCTGGAGCCATTATGGGCTGTCGCACTTAGTGGGTGCTATTGGCATCTAGTGGGTAGAGGCCAGAGATGTGGCTAAGCATCCTAAAATGGATAGGAAAGCCCTTAACAAAGAAAAATCCAGCCCACAATGTTAATAGTGTTGAGGTTGGTCCCATTTCCATTTTCTTTGTCCCAAGAAACATCATTTTGCTTTTTAAATTCTCTAATAACTTGTCAATATTTTGGTTTTATAGACATGGCAGACAAGTTTTATAGACATGGATAAGAAGTCCACACACAGAAGTGCTGAAGATGCCAGAGCTGGCAGATACAAAGGTAGGAGTTTGTACTTGCTTTAAGGCCTTTTGAGTAATTTCAAGTACATTTTATAAATTAATGTATTCGTTTCTCTTTCATATGTTGCTAATATTTTGGAAAATAATTGTGTTCCATTTTATATCTTTCTAAGGTAAACACAAACAAAAGAGAAAAAAAAAGCGAAACCAAGAACACCATCGATGCCGACATAGATCAGGGACGTCTTATTCTTCAGATGATCGTGTGTTTCCTTCTTCTTCATCATCTTCTTCAGGGAGCCAGACGGATTCGAGTACTGAAGGTATGTTTATCACCCTGCTAAGGTTTTTGCCTTTTAAGTGCTTTAGGAAAAAAATTTATTAAACCTTCATAATTTTTGTTTATTTAACTAGTATGTATTGAGCATGACCAATATGTACCAGACATAATGGTAAACATGGCATGGTCCCTTCAGCTAAGGACTTTTATTATATTGGGCAATAAAAACAAGCAAGTAGTTTATTACAATGCAGATAAGTGCTATGACTTGGCATGTATATGTCAAGGGGACATATACATGCCCCCTTTGGAGCAGGAAATGATATATAAATTGAGAACTAGAGGGTGAGTAGGCATTTTCTAGACAAAGGCAAGGAAATGGAATTAGGGAAGATTTAATACAGGCTAAAGGAATTGCATGTGCTAACCACTATTGACATTTGGGTTTCTGATTCTTTTCAAGTAGAATGCTTATACTTTTTTTTTTTAATACCAAAGTGTGAGAAGTAGTATGCTTATACTTTTATTTCTTGATTTATTAATGGTCTAATCAGAGTTCCTGCTTATAAGCAAAGGAAGCTGACTCTAGCTGATTTAAATGGGAAAGGAATTTATTGAAAGGACATTGAGTAGCTCACAGAATTGCCAAGAAGCTTAGAGAATTACTTTCTGAATATGGGCAAGAACAAAGTGGAACTTAGTAGCCAGACTATAGCACTGTCATGCCACAGAGCTTAGTCCAGTCAAGGCAGCACACTGCCACCACTGCCACTACTGAACCTGCATGCCTCAATTTGCATTGTCACTGTCACTTGATGCCACTACTGTTTTTACTGCCACTGCCTCTAGACATTGTGCCACCACTGCCAGAATGGATTCTTCACTGTCCCTGCCTCTTTGTGACATTAGCTCCTAGGCAGTGATAGGCTGAAGCCTAGATCACATGCCATGCCCTAGCTACAGAGGAAGCTGGGAAAACCAGCATTGGCCTTTGCAGCATTGATGGCGGAAAGCACACAAGGAATATTCACTGAATATAGAAAGCAGAATGAGATACTGGACAATCAAAATATCACAAATGTTCCCCACACTCAACTCTAGAGAAGGTCAATTGACTAGCTCACTTTAAATTACTCCTTTGTCTCACTTACCTTTATCCTCTCTCTGTCTCTGCTGGTTGTGTTGTAATTAATTTTTTATTGGTTAATTTGGTATTAATAAATATGATACTTGTAACTGTATTTCTTATTCCATCAACTTTAATCAATTATTTTACTCTCTTTTATATAGGTTAAATATATTGGTACCCCTATCTTTTCCTCTATCTTTTTTCCTCATTGGCTTTTTTTTCCTATTACATTTTCAGTAGTTAATGTTCATAGTCTGATCTACAGCCAAAACTAAGTCTTACATTTTTTTGTCCATAGATTTACCTGAAATGTTTAAACCCAATAATTAGCATTTAAAATTATTATCACTATATAAATTATGTTACTGAAGTGCCAACTCACATGCAAGAATTACATTTCCCTTTCATGGATCTAATATCGTGATTACTAGGACTCTCAAAGGAGAATGTTTATAGAATGTTTCTAGTTATAGCATCAAGTATATCATTTATAGTCTGTTAGTTGCTTAAAACCATGCCATGTCTTAGTTTTGCTTCGTATTTGAACCATGACTTTCTTGTACAGTTTTTGTTGTTCTTAGAGTTTCTAGTTCTCCCACTTATTTTTTATCATCAACAAAAAGATCATATAACTTTGCCATAATAAAAAGATTTTCCATCCTTTCAATCCTGCTGTTCCATAGAGTTCATTTCTTTTCCCTGGAAATGTTCTTGCCTGCATAACGTAATCTAGAACACTTTCTACCTCCAAGGCCTGCTGTATAGCTGATATCCTAGGATTTCCCCTTACTGATCTTTTGGGTTGAATCCATTGTTTTCTTAGATTGTCTTCCTCTCTCTTAGTTTTCTGCCTTGACTGTTAGAGTATGTTGTCAAATAACTTTTTCTAAAACATTGCCTGGAAGGTAAATTTTCTGAGTCTTGGTGTATTTCAAAATGTCATTATTCTGCCTCTCCCACTAATTGATAGTTTCAAAATGATTTCCCCCAATTCCAATTTCCAGAAGCAGGCATTTCAAATGCTTGTAGCAGTATGTTTTGATATCTATCTCTGAATCTTTAAATAACTTGTTTATGGAGTCATTCCTTCATTTTTCAGTTTTAGGCTCTATGGAAGATAAGAATTTAGCTACTTTTTTAAACCACCTTTCCTTCCACACACATTCAATTCAAATTATTCAATAATTTTCTTATTATGACATTGTAAATACTGTTCATAGCTGAACCAAAAATGGTTTCCTTTCTAGCACAACTTTTTGTTTTCCCTGCACTTAATAGTTATCTTATAAAAAGTTTGTTTAGTTTTCTGTGTCGGTGATATACAGTAGTCATCTAAATATCCTTTCAAAATGTTCAAACAAATCATTTAATTTCATTTTGGGATCCTCTCCTAGATCCTTCTAGCATGCTCCATCTGGGCTTACTGTTCTTGAGGCCTGTTAAGCAACAGTGATATTAGATTCTCCCTTCTCTTCGTTCTGGGTATTTCCTTTATCTCTCTTGGGTTTGATCACCCATTTACTGAATTGTATGGTTTCCTCCTCCTTTGTTTTTCTCTTATTTTGTTGGATCACCTCTTTTAGAAACTTCTAGGAAAAAGATGAGCAGTTAATTCCTATTCTGTTTGTAGTTGTGGGTTTATGCCATTAAGTAAATTTCTTTTATTGACTTCTTTTTTTAAAAAATTATTTATTTATTTATTTTGAGATAGGGTCTTGCTCTGTTACCTGGGTTAGAGTGCAGTGGTGTCATCATAGCTCACTGTAACCTCAAACTCATGGGCTCAAGTGATCTTCCTGCCTCAGACTCGGGAGTAGCTGGGACTTACAGGCATGTGGAACCACAACCAGCTAATTTAAAAAATTTTTTTGTAGAGAACTGGTCTTGCTATGTTGCCCAGGCTGGTCTCGAACTCCTGACTTCAAGCACTCCTCCTGCTTCAGCTGCCCAAAGTGCTGGGATTGTAGGTGTGAGCCACCACACTCAGCCCTCCTTTATTGATTTCTGCTCCCAGTGGCACAGACCCTCGGTTGAAAACCCAGGAGGGCTAGGGGTGAATCAGAGCTACACTGAGCCTTACTGAAACTGGAATCTCATCTCCACGTAGTCACTGATTGGGTTGAAATGATTATTCATCGTTCTGTTTGCCTAGTGGAGGAAAGGTGAATAATCTTGGGAAGAAGATAACATCATCTAGAGTCTCTAGAATTTTCTAATACAAAATACCTGACTTTTAATAAAAAATTACTAGATATGTCTACATGACTGAAAAACAGGAGAAAAAAATAATAGTCCTATAGTTAATCCAGATACTGGAGTTAGCTGGCAATGAATTTTAAATAATTATGATTAATATGTTCAAGAAAATAGAGACTTATAAATCATAAAAAAGAATCAAGTATAAATTCTAGAATAAAAAGTCTGTTATTTAAAATTAAGAACTTAAATTTACCCATAGATTAGACACACACAAAAAAGACAGAATTAGTGAGCTGGAAGTCAGATCAGGAGGAAGGAAAAAGAATGAAGATACAGAAGAGAGCATCAGAGACATGTGAGACACAATGATGAGGTCTAACATTGTATTTGGAAGCCAAGAAGGAAAGCAGAGCAAATGAGAAAGAAGCAATGTTTAAAAAGAATAATGGCCAAAAGTTTTCCAATACAGATGGAGGACATCAACTACAGATTCAAGAAACTCTGAAAACTCCAAGCTCTGGATTTAAAAAAAAAAAATCACATAGGGAACTTTCAGCCAGGAAAATGGTTGTCTCTTGCAGTACGCAGTGGTTAATGTGGTAGCAAGCTAGTAGTCTCTGTCTCAGTTCCTTTTGTGCTGCTATAAAGAAATGCCCGAGGCTGGGTAATTTATAAAGAAAAGAGGTTTATTTGGCTCATGGTTCTGCAGACTGTACAAGAAGCATTGCACCAGCATCTGCTTCTGGTGAGGGCTTCAGGGACCTTCCAGTGAAGGTGGAAGGCGAAGAGGGAGCTGGCATGTCACAAGGTGAGAGAAGGAGAAAAGAGAGAGAGGAGGTGGTGCCAGGCTCTTTTAAACAGCAGCTCTTGGGTGAACTAATAAAGCGAGAAATCACTCATTATCACAGGGAGGGCTCCAAGCCATTCATGAGGGATCCGCCCCCATGACCCAAACACCTCCCACCAGGCCCCACATTCAACACTGGGGATCAAATTTCTTTTGTTGTTGTTGTTGTTGTTGGGATAATCCTTACCTTTTTTTTTATTATTTTTTAAATTTCAAAATATTAAGGGAATACAAATGTTTTTGTTACATGGGTATCTTTTATAATGCTTAAGTCAGGGATATTAGTGTGCCCATCACCTGAATAGTGTTCATTGTACCTGTTAGATAGGTTTTTACCCCTCCCGTCCTCCCTCCTCTCCCCTTCTTGATTTCCATTGACTTTTACTTCTCTCTGTGCCCATGTGTGCCCATCAGTTATTTCCAAATTATTAGAGAGTACATGGGTATTTGTTTTTCCATTCCTTGGACTCTTCACGTAGGATAATAGTCTCTAGTTTCATCCAAAATGTTGCAAAAGACATTAATTCATTTCTTTTTATGGCTGAGGAAGTACTCCATGGTATATATGTGCCACATTTTGTTAATCCACTCATGAATTGATGGGCACTTACTTAGGTTGATTCCACATCTTTGCAATTGTGAATTGTGCTGCAATAAACATTTAAGTGCAGGTGTCTTTTTGATAAAATGACTTCTTTTCCTTTGGGTGGATACCCAGTAGTGGGATTTCTGGATCAAATTCTAAGTCTACTTTCAGTTCTTTGAGGAATCTCCATACTGTTTTCCATAGAGGTTGTACTAATTTGCAGTCCCACCAACAGTGTATAAGCATTCCTTTCTCTCTGCATCCACACCAGCATCTGTTCTTTGACTTTTTAATAATAGCCATTCTGACAGGGGTAAGGTGATATCTCATTGTGGTTTTAAATTGCATTTCTCTGATGATTAGTGATGTTGAACATTTTTTCATATGATTGCTGGCAATTTGTCTATCTTCTTTTAAAAAGCTTCTGTTCATGTCTTTTGCCCACTTTTTAATAGGGTTTTTTTTTCTTGCTGATTTGTTTGAGTTCTTTGTAGATTCTGAATATTAGCCCTTTATCAGTTGTATAGTTTGTGAATATTTTCTCCCATTCTGTAGGTTGTCTGTTTGCTCTGTTGATTATTTCCTTAGCTGCACAGAAGCCTTTTAACTTAATCAAGTCCCATTTATTTATTTTTGTTATTGCTGTAATTGCTTTTGGGGTCTCAGTCATAAATTCTTTGCCTAGGCTGATGTCTAGAAGAGTTTTAGTTTTTCCTATGTTTTCTTCTAGAATTTTTATGGTTTCATTCCTTACATTTAAGCCTTTTATCCATCTTGAATTAATTTTTGTAAGTGGTGAGAGATAGGGGTCCTGTTTCATTCTTCTGCATGTGGCTATCCAATCTTCCCAGCACCATCTATTGAATAAGGCTTCTTTTTCCCAGTGTATGTTGTTGTCTGCTTTGTCAAAAGATGACTTGGTTGTAGGTAGATGGTTTTATATCTGGGTTCTCTGTTCTGTTCCATTATTCTATGTTTCTATTTTTGTACCAATACCATGTTGTTTTGGTTACTATAGCCTTGTAGTATAGTTTGAAATCTGGTGATGTGATGCCTACAGATTTGTTCTTTTTGCTTAAGATTGCTTTGACTATTTGGGCTCTTTTTTGGTTCCAAACGAAGCATAGAATTATTTTTACTAGTTCTGTGAAATATGACATTGGAATTTTGATAGGGATTGCATTGAATATCACTTGGGGCAGCACGGACATTTTAACAGTATGGATTCTACTGGTCCATGAGCATGATATGTTTTTCCATTTGTTTGTGTTATCAACAATTTCTTTCATCAGTGTTTCATATTTCTCCTTGTAGAGATCTTTCACCTTCTTGGTTGAATATATTCCTAGGTATTTTATTTTCTTTGTAGCTATTGTGAATGGTATTGAGTCTTTGATTTGACTCTCAGCTTAACTGTTATTGGTATATAGAAATGCCACTGATTTGTGTACATTAATTTTATAACTTGAGACTTTGGTGAATTTATTTATCAAATCCAGGAGTCTCTTGGTGGAGTCTTTGGGATTTTCTAGATACAGGATCATATTGTCAGCGAAAAGCAATAGTTTGACCTCCTCTGTCCCAATTTGGATACCCGTTATTTCTTTCTCTTGCCTGATTGCTCTGGCCAGGACTTCTAGTACTATGTTGAATAGAAGTGGTGACAGTGGGCACCCTTGTCTTGTTTCAGTCCTTACAGGGAATGCTTTCAACTTTTCCCCATTCAGTGTGATATTGGCTGTGGGTTTGTCATATATGACTTTTATGATTTTCCTTCTGTGCCTAGTTTGTTGAGAATTTTTATCATAAAAGGGTGCTGAATTTTGTCAAATTTTTTTCTGCATCTATTGAAATGATCATATGGTCTTTGTTTTTGCTTCTGTTTATGTGGTGAATCACATTTATTGATTTATGTATGTTGAACCATTCCTGCATCCCTGGAATGAAGCCCACTTGGTCATGGTGGATTATTTTTTTGATGTGCTGTTGAATTTGGTTTGCTAGTATTTTATTGATGATTTTTACATCTATATTCATAAGGGATATTGGTCTGTAGTTTTCTTTTTTTGATGTGTCCTTTCCTGGATTTGGCATCAAGGTGATACTGGCTTCATAGAATGAGTTAGGGAGGATTCTCTCCATCTCAATGTTATGGAATAATTTCTGCAGTGTGAATACCAGCTCTTCTTTGTAGATCTGCTAGAATTTGGCTGTGAATCCATCTGCTCTGGGGCTTTTTTTAATTGGGAGATTTTTTATTACTCCTTTGATTTCGTTGCTTGTTATTGGTCTGTTCAGGAATTCTGTTTCTTCCTGATTGAGTCGGGAGGTTGTGCATTTCCAGGAATTTGTCCATTTGCTCTATGTTTTCTAGTTTATGTGTGTAGAGATTTTCATAGTATTCATGAATGACATTTTATATTTTTGTGCTATTAGTTGTAATAGCTCCTTTTTCATTTCTGATTGAGCTTATTTGGGTCCTTTTTCTTCTAGTCCTTGTTAATCTAGCAAGAGGTCTATTGATTTTGCTTGTCTTTTCAAAGAATCACCTTGTTGTTTCATTGATCTTTTATATTGTTTTTTTGTTTTCCTTTTCATTTAGTTCTGCTCTGACCTTTGTTATTTCTTTTCTTCTGCTGGCTTTGGGTTTGGATTGCTCTTCCTTTTCTAGTTCCTTGAGATGTGACATCAGGTATAGGCAGTTAAGGCTGTGTATTTTCCCCTTAGGACTGCTTTTGATGAATCTCATAGATTTTGATAGCTTGTATCCCCTTTGTCATTCAGTTCATGGAGTCTTTTGATTTCCATCTTAATTTCATTGTTGACCCCATAATCATTCAGCAACAGGTTGTTTAATTTCCATGACTTTATGTGGATTTGAGCGTTTCTCTTGGAATTGATTTCTAGTTTTATACCACTGTGGTCTGAGAAGATACATGGTATGATTTTTGTTTTTTTGAATTTGTTGAGACATGTTTTTTGGCCTAAGATATGATCAGTCTTGAAGAATGTCCCATGTGCTAATGAGAAGAATGTATATTCAGTAGTTTTTGGGGAGAATGTCCTGTAAATGTCTGTTTGTTCCATTTGTTCTAGCATCCTGTTTAAGTCCAGTGTTTCTTTATTTATTTTCTGCTTCAATGATCTGTCCAGCTCTGTCAGTAGGATGTTGAAGTCCCCAGAAATTACAATGCTATTTATCTCTTTGCTTAGATCTAGTAGAATGTGCTTTATGATTCTGGGAGCTCCTGTGTTAGGTTCATATATATAATATTTAGGATTGTTACATCTTCTTATTGAATTGCTCCCTTTACCATTATATAATGACCATGTTTGTCTTTCTTTACCATTGTTCATTTAAAGTCAGTTTTATCTGGTATGAGAATGGCTACACATGCTCTCTTTTGGTTTCCATTTGCATAGAATATTTGAGTCTGTGTGAGTCCTCATGTGTTAGATCTGTTTCCGGGAGACAGAAGATGGTTTGGTTGTGTTTTTTCACCAATTCAGCCAGCCTGTGTCTTTTTTTTTTTAAACTTTAAATCAGTTTATTGATATAGTAATACAACACACTTGCCTCCTGATATTCCCATCCCCCTCACCCAGTCTAGTTCTCTTCCCCTTCCTCTCCCCTTAGAACAAGCTGTTCAGTGAAAATAGTCCTATCCCTAGGCCCTGTGGAGCAGGGTCTCAGGCCTACTTAGAACCTGCCAGGGAAGGCAGTAAGCACTATACTTAGCCAGCCAGAGGCATCCAGTCCCCAAGAACAGGTTCCCCCACAATTCCCAGGTCCTGGGTTGCTATTCCTCTTCCTCTTCACTCTTTGTGACCCTAGAAAGGAGACCTTGGGGCCTGGGCTTGCAGCTGGAAGCAAGAACTCCTGGTGGTGGCTTGCAAAATGGAGTTTGGGTAGTGTTTTATAAGGCTCAGGCACCCCCAGTAAAAGCCCTGTTGGTGGGAGTAAACTTCAATGCCCCTATTTAAAATGCACTGACAACATTAAACAGATTAAGCCAGTTTAACCAAATGCCAGAATAACAAACACTAACTGTAAAGAAGGAGGGGTCAGACCTGCTCACTCCAGGCCAGACACAAATGCATACAGAGAAGCCCAGGTAGCATGTCAAAAAACGACTCAAGGACACTGCCCAGGGACTGAGAAGCCTACACTCAGGAGTCCCTGAGGTGACAGGAAGTAAAGAAAGAAAATAGTCTTAATAACCAAAATGGAAAGCCTAACAGCAGGGGAGCCTGAGCCTGACAGTGCTTCCCACCAGCCTTCCAGGCCATGTGCCCCTGGACCCAGACAGTCCCTCCCCCTCTAGGCAATGTCCTCCCCTAGGCTGGAAATAGCACATCACACAGCACAGTTTAAAAAGCTTCTAATACCAGTTCATAAACATCTTCATTTACTATTGGTGATTACATGTGAAAAATATGTTTATACTGTTCTTTATGGAAAACAATTTCAATGAGTCAACTCCAAGTATACAATACTCACCCTGAGCCCATCAGCGTCCTTCCCTAGACAGTGAGGGGCCCTCTCCTCTGTCCCAAGGCTGCCTAACTTCCCCTCTTCCCCCACTGTGGCTCTTGGTCAAAGCATCCTCTATGACCATTAGTCCTCATTGGACAAGTTCTGGTCCAGAGGGTAAACTATGAACATCACATCTGGCCGAGAGGGGGACACAGGGATGGCCTGGATGCACAATGTCAAAGCCAGAGAAGCTGAAGGTCTTCAGGAATGGAGCTCTGTCTTCCTGGCCTTTCCTGAAGCAAATGAAGACGTAGTTCACTTTCATCTTCTCTTCAGGAAACTCTAGCAGTGCTAACAATCCTTCTTTGTTCCTGTCAGCTAATAATACATCTGGGATTTCTACAAACAGGCTCTGGCTGGACAGGACTGCATCCCAGGAAGAGACCTTCACCTCGGTGACCTCATACTGGAAGTGGACAATGTGAGGTTTTCCATCATTCACAAGGAGGTCCTGGGTCACAGTGAGCTTCTCATCCTTATATATTAGCACTGAGAGGGAAGGATCCCTGCTGCCCCCTCGCCCACTGGGGATCTTCGACAGTGGGTGAGGGGCATCAGGAGCACCACAGAGGTCCTGGAACAATGTGCCTGCTGCACTGGAGCTGGGGACAGTTACTCAAAGGCAAAATACTACATCCTGTAGAGGCATAGGGAGTCCCAGAGGGCCAAAGGAGTCCAGCTGGATATGTGTGACTAGAGTAGCACCTATCAAACATCTTCAAACTAATCTCTGTGGCACTGGCAGACCAACCTGTCCTGGGTGTTTATCATCCTTGGCAGCTCTTCTCAGGGTGGGAAGAGGTGGCGCAGGGAGTGGGTAGGTGGATGAGTGGATAGGTATGAGATCGCTCACGTGGGGCCGATCTCTGCAGGCTAAGTCTCTTGTCAGGCTGTGGTCAGAACCCTCCTCCTGCCTCAGCAAGCACCTGCCTCCCAGCCTATGTCTTTTGAGTGTAGCACAGACTGTTAACCTTGAGTGATAGAACTGATATGTGGTATGCTGTTCTGTTCATCATATTGGGTAGTACCTTATTACTTCATTTTCCTTCTTGTGCTATTATTTTATACGAACTGTGAGCTTCAGCTTTTAGGTGATTTTACACTGGTGGGTATCTATTCTGCTGATCCATGCATAATGCAGTTCTGAATATTTCCTGCAGGGCAGGGGCAGGTCTGGTTGTGACAAATTGCCTCAGTGTTTGCTTGTCTGGAAAATTCTTTGTTTCTCCTTCATATGTGAAACTTAGTTTTGCAACATACAAAATTCTAGGCTGACAGTTGTTCTGTTTAAGAAGACTGAAGATGGGGCCCAGTCCCTTCTAGCTTGTAAGGTCTCCACTGAGAAGACTGCAGTTAGCCTGATGGATTTTCCTTTGTAAGTTACTTGATGTTTTCACCTCACGGCTCGTAGGAATTCCTCATTCATGTTGACTTTGGCCAGTCTGATGACTATATGTCTTGGTGATTCCCTCTTTGCAATGAATCTCCCAGGTGTCCGTTGAGTTTCTTGTATCTGGATGTCTAAATTTCTAGAAAGACCAGGGAAGTTTTCCTCAATTATCCCCTCAAATAGTTTTTCCAGACCTTGTATTTTTTCTTCTTCACCCACAGGGATGCCTATGATTCTTATATTTGGATGTTTTACAGAATCCCATATTTCTTGTAGACTTTGTTCTTCTTGATCCTTTGTTCTTTATTTTTGACTGACTGGGTTAATTCGAAGGAGTTGTCTTCAAGCTCTGAAATTCTTTCTTCTGCTTGGTCTAGTCTAGTCTTAAAGCTTTCCACTGTGTTTTGTATTTCCTTAAGTGAATTTTTCATTTCCAGGAGTTCTATTTGCTTTTTTAAAAATATGTCTATCTCTTTGGTAAATTTTTCATTTATTTCCTGAATTGTTTTTCTGGTTCCTTTGAGTTGGTTTTCCATTTTCTCCTGGATTTCATAGAGTTTCTTTATAATCCATATTTGGAATTCTTTATCTGTCATTTCAATGTTGTCATTTTGGTTGGGATCCATTGCTAGAGAGCTGTGGTATTCCCCTTCGGGGGTGTCCTTTCACTCTGATTTTCATACTTCCAGAGTTGTTGTGCTGATTCCTTCTCATCTGGAGCAGCTGCTGCTTCTTGTGTTTGAATTTTCTTTAGTTTAGATGGGGTTTTCCCCCTCTCATTCTTAAGGGTGTTTCTGTAGCATATATTGGGGTAAGGGCCTGTGGCTTTGCTTGTGGGTACTTTGATGGGGTCTAAGTTCTGGATGGATACCTTGGTTATAGATATCCTTAGTGTGGTGGTTTTCTCAGTTGCTAGTTATTTGTAGGCTATAGCAGTGGTGTACTATGTGTGTGGGCAAATTCCCTTTCTCTTGTTGAGAAGGGAAGGTGGGTCTTTGAAATCCTTTCCCTTTCCCCAGCCCTTTGGTCTTCTTAACAGTGTGAATTATACTGGGATGCCCAGTTTAATCTCTGAGACAGTAGGTGGTACTTGTGGGTAAGAATCAGCCACACTCTATATGATTGAGTCAGTAAATGCTGTAATGGGCTGTACAAGTTGTCCTCCCTACCAGTAGGTGGCACTTGCTGGAAAGAGCCAGCTGCAGTGTTGCTTTTGGGACCTGTGACTAGCTCTAGCCTCTCAGGAGAAACACTTGAATGTCCCCAGTGGTGGGTGGGCCCTGGAGCTCCCAGGAGACTCCTTATTCTCCACCACAGCAGATGTGGGTGGAGGAGCAAGGCTGGGTACGGCTAGGTTGGGTGAGCCTGCCTTCAGGTTCGACAAAGGCAGGCACAAGAGATGTCTCGGCAGAGGTTGAGAGTCCACTCCCAGGCCGCTAGGGAAAGCCACCAGGGAGAGGCTGAAGCAGCCCCACCAAGGCAGAAAGTCTGCTCATGGGGGAGAGGCTGTCTGGGATTCATAGACTGGCTGTTGGGAGTGGGTTTCACTCTTTTCCCTCATCCCCTGTCCTGGGGTCTCCTTCCCATGTCTGGTCGCAAGCAGGAGCCCAAACTGGCTGACCTCATTGGCAATGGCACTGCAGGCTGGAAGCTTCCCTCCCCAAGATTCCGCCCTGGACCAAAAGTGTGGCTTTCCTGTGGAGGAAGGGGTGCTCCAAGAGTGCGCTACAGCTTGGACCCACACTGCACTTTTCTTTCAGTTCTGTCCACATGGGCTCCCTCCCTTCCCAAGATTAGTTCATAAATCTCCCTTCCGTGCCCCTGAGCAACATGATCAAGTCCTGAGGGTATGAGATCTGGCCTGCGGGCCTGTCCCCTGGTCCCCCAAGTTCAATCCCTGACTGTGCCTGGGAGAAGTGTGCTGGTCCCAAGTTGCCTGTGGGCTGCTCAAGCAGGTTTAATGTCCCTCCACTTCGGGGTATGCCCTGCTCTGCTGGAGTAGCCAGGCAAGTAGCACTGGGGAGCATTGGGCCGGCAGGCAGGGAGCTCACAGACCAAGCATCCCTTGGTCTGCTGCAGGTCTTTATGAGGAAAGGTGTGAGCCCCAGTCTCTGTTGGAGCCTCAATGTAGCATACACACCATCAGAGGGGAAGTAGCCGCTCCTGACAGTCTCAGCTCAATCGACCCTTGGGGCACCTGTGCCACTTGGCATCAGTGGGCAGGGGAGTGATGGGGGAGGAAGAGAGTCTGAATGGAGGAGATTTGGCACTCTGGTCATCTTTGTCTCTCTCCCACAAGGCAAGCTGCCTGGAATGTCAAAGCTCTGGGCCCCCTGGGGCCCACCGGCCCCTGTGGCCACCATAGTCTGGGCTGGAGTTGGGAAATGTTTGCACGGGGACAAGTGACATGAAAACTGAAGGGCCGAAGCTCCCTGGGGAGGACAAAAGGCACACAGTGGGTGAAACAGGATGGTGCCTGCTGTCTCAGCTCGGGTCTGTGGTGACGGAAAGCAATCCCAGGGCGGCTGGCAGCCTGGTGCTTTGTTTTCAAGAAGCTCCCAGTTCACTGGTGGCAGCAGCTTTTGGGCTCGTGAGGGTAGAAAAACTCTCCAGCAGCTCAGGAGCCTGTTGACTGACAGAGGTGTGACGGGAGGAGAAGCAAAATCCCCACCTACCTTTTCCACTGGGCTCCAAGTTTCTTGGGGGTTGATCTCTGCCATTATCTTGCTCCTTCTTGTTCTGCCCTGCAATTTCTTCCTGTGGAATCTTTGGTGGGTTCTGGCACTTTTCTCTCAAAATTACACCCGAACTATGTTTTTTTCAACCAAAAATTTTTCCTTCTTTCTGAGACAATCTGGTGACCAACATCCCTAGTCAGCCATCTTCTGGACAACTCTGGGGATCAAATTTCAACATGAGTTTGGAGGGGCCAAACATCCAAACTATATCAGTCTCCTTTTCCTTTTCTTATTAAAATACTCAATTCATCTTTTATGTTTCCCGATAAAATGTTTAATAGTTGCATTCATATCGTTCTTGCTAATAAGCGTAACACTTTACGCTCTCTAGAACCCTAACTGTAGGTTAGATTCTAGTGGACCCAGGAGTATTGTCCTCTAGATGGGTTCCTATGTGCCACATGTTTATAATACTGAGATACAACTATAATTAAATGATTGTTATATGCTGTTTGTTATCTTGCAGTATGTTTCTAACCAGCGTAATAAAGTTAATTAAACCATCAATCTTAATTATTCTAATTCTTCAAATTCTTTAATCAATAAAATGTTTTTTAATTATAGAGCTGAAACTTCTAATTCTTTTTAAAACTTTTAGATGCTGCCAAGGGAAAAATTAAGAGAAAGAGAGGAGAGAAAAGGAATAAATGGAGAAGAGAAAGAAAGGTCAGTAATTGTAAATAATTAATATAAAAATAAGATTTGGATTAGAGGATACTGAACTTTCTTATTAATTAAGAAACACAAAATGTAAAAGGAATTTGAAGGGAGATAAGGCAAAGAATGGTTAACATGGTAGTTAACATGGTGATACTAAGCTAATAGTGGCCTCTGCTTCTTTTCAAATACTACTCAGAACACTATACAGACAGATAAAACCTTACAATTACAGTTCTTTAGATTCTTTTTAATTTTAATGTTAACATAGTTAACAGAAATAGCATATGTGCTCTGAAAAAAATGCAAATAATAGAGCGGTAAATAAATAAAAGGTGAAATGGCTACACTCTTTTCTCTTTATTCCATTTCCCTGTGGTTATCACTCTTAAATATTTGGTGTATATCCTTAGGTTCTTTCTCTATAGTCATGGAAACACCTGGACCAGAAATTAGAAGATGCTTATGATATAAGTCTTACACCATTTTTTCCCTCTTGATTATAAGATAAACTTCTGGCTGTTACTTCTCTGCTTTTACAATATTCCATTGGTAATATCTAGGCTTTCTTTCAGGATAATATAGAAATAAAATTAAAAATCTAAATATGCTTTGACTCATCCTGTTACAATGGAAAGAAACTATAGGCCATAATGTACAATGATAGTGATCAGGAACACTTGAGAAGAAATAATTTTTTTGCCACAAGTATTTTGAGAATTTAAAGTAGTTAGTTATTACCATCCTCAGTCAGGTAAAGGAGAAAGGGCTAAATAATATTTACATTTTGGGGAATTCAATGGTACAAGTAAGAAAAACCTTAGACTAGTGGGCAAAGGTCTTACATTTAAGTGCATACTTGCTCAATTTCTTCTAATCATGACTATAGGACTTCTTTAAATGTTTGCCAAGTAAGGGCAAGAAGTTTTCTGAGTTAGTGAGCTGTTTATTACCAAGAATTTGTTTAATAGTCCTGAATGTAAGTTTTAGCTTTGATAGCTACCAAATTTCTGCCATATGTTTGTTACAGAAAATTATATTTGCTCATTTAAGCCCTAAAATGAATTCACCTGTATGAATGCTGTATCATTCGGGGTCCAATTAAGGAAATAGAATTCATCTAATCAAGAAATTAAAAAAAGAACAACTAAAATACAACTCAAAGGAAACTAGAAGAAAGGAAATAATAAAGATTAAAAACCTTAGTGACTTTTAAAAGACAGGAGAAATAGACTGTAAATCCAAGAATTGGATTTTTGAAAAATCCCAATAAATTGGTCAAACCTTTGATGAATCTGCTAAAAAAATAAATAAAAGATATACAAACAAAAGTAAAAAGGGGCTATATGAACAGATACGTATCTCTAAGAACTTACAGAGAATAATATGAACAACTCTGTGCTAATGTATGGATATGAATCTCTATGCTAGTTGTGAAAGAAATATAACTTTATTTTTCTATAATTCATTTTATTTTTTTTTGAAGCTCTTGTTCATTGGAGGGGGATGGAAACCTGATCTCAGTCAGTTTGGAGTTTCCTAGTTTGAGTGTAATTTCAAGGTGGGGGTGGGGTAGGGGTGGTCTCTGTTACCAAGGCAAGAGTGGGGAGAAGGTACTCATGTTCACCTAGTCCTCAATATTATTTGTTCATGCAGGTGCCTTCTGAGATGTCCATGATTCTGTCTGGTCCTCAGTCATTGATCCACACCATTTGTCACTAAGATGCCTTCATTCCTGTCTGCCTGGTACCTTCAGGTATGGTGGCACTTTTTCTCTTTTATTCTGTGTCACCTGTAGGGACATGTGCATAATTCTGCTCCTTCACTGCCATGTTTAGGTACTAAATGCAAGGTTATTTAAAGCCTGGTCAGCATAATCTCATCCCTCAGTCATTTCTTCTCTGGTTTCATGTTACTACCCTAATGTTCAGAATTCAATCCTCCTCTTCCTCCTACCTCAGAGCCCTCATACTTGTATGGACATTTGCTGCTTCCCTGGTACTCTATGAATCAGGGTACAGGACCCATTTTTTAAGGATCTGTCAATATCTATAACTCTTAGCACTTTCCCACCATATCCTCTTCTTCCTCAGTCTGGGGAAATTCTTTAAGGCTTGTTATAGCTTGGGATAGGGTTATGAGGAGATGAGAAAGCCCAGTTGTTTTTAGTTATGTTTCTTCTAAATGTTTTATCTATATATGGAACCTTCTCTATTCCTCTAAAGGCTAAAGTTTTAGAAATAAAGTCCTGGAAGACTTTTTTTTTTCTGTTTTCTAGTCTGGTTTATCCTTCCCCCAAAGCAATGAGCTCACAACTGCCTAGCTGCTTATAGGGAGTATGGAAGGAGGGGCAAGGAAAAAGTGAACTAATAGGAGGAAAAGAAAAGTTAATATTTCAAAAATATTCTCCTGATATATAAAAAATTCTTGAGATGATAAAATTTGTGAAGTAATATTTGCTAATATTTATCAAGCACTTGCTACATTACCAGGCACTGTTCTAAGAACTTTACATGTATCAGCTAATCTAATCATCACAACAACAAAATTAAATAGGTACCATTACTATTCTGATTTTACAGATAAGGAAACTGAAATACAGAGGGGTCAAGTAATTTTAACAAGGTTTATTCAGTAGTGTCAGAGCTTGTATGCAAACCCAGGCAGTCTGGCTCTGTAGTCTGTCTACCCTCATAATCATGTCATTGGTTCTCAAATGACCCTCCCCCCCAAGGGACATTTGGATGTGCACAGGGGATATGGATCTGGTTGTCATAAAGACTGGGGAAAGTTATTGGCATTTAGTAGATAGGGGCCCAAAATATTGATTGTCCTATAGTATGTGGTGGTCCTGAACAATAAAGAACTGACCCATGCAAAATGGAAATAGAACTCTAATTGAGAAACATTACACTACCTCTAAATTGCCAAGATTGACTCAAGAAGTAAAACAAACATACAAACAAAACTACTAATCATGAAAGAAGAAATTAGAAATGTTATCCAAAAATAAATTGATGGTAAGCATATTTTCCACTCAATTCTTTTAAGATTTTCAGGAAATTAGCACATCTCATACTATATATAATAATCTATTCCAGAACGTGAAAGGAGATAGAATACGTTTTAGTTGATTTATGAAGCTAATAAAACACAAACAAAATAGATTTTTAAAATATTACTAGAGACAAAGAGAGATATTTCATTATGATAAAAGGATAAATATATCAGGAAGATCTAACAATATAAATGTATTCATACTGTGGTGGGTTGAACAGTATCCTCCCCAAAGTCATGTTCACTAGAACCTCAGAATGTGACCTTATTTGGAAATAGGGTCTTTGCAGATATAATTAGTTAAGATAAGATCATACTGGATTGGGGAGGAGTGGGGGGAGCTAAATAAAATGACTAATGTCCTTATGAGAAGAGGAGAGAACATATAGAAAGGCACAAGGAAGAAGACCATGTGATTATAGAGGCAGAGTTGGAGTTATTTTGCCATAACCAAGGTACTTCTGGGGCCATGAGAAGAGGCAAGGAAGAACTCTTCCTGAGAGCCTTCAGAGGGAGCATGACTCTACAAACACCCTGATTTTGGACTTTTAGTTTCCAGAACAATGAAGAATAAATTTCTATTGTTTTAAGCCACCCAGTTTTTGGTAATTTGTTAGGACAGCTCTGGGAAATGAATACTCCTAACAACTGAGCCCCAAAATACATGAAGCAAAACCTTACAGAATTGAAAGGAGAAATAGGCAATTCAACAATTGTTGAGGATTCCAATACTCTACTTTCAATAATTGATAGAAAAAGTAGACAGAAAATCAGTAAGGCTATAGAAGACTTGAACAACACTATCAACCAACTTGACTTAAAAATATATCTATAGAACAGTTCTGTAGCAGCAGAATACACACTCTTTTCAAGTGCACGTAAAACATTCTTCATAAATGTAAGAATATTGAAACTGAAACCATTTAAAGTATGTTTTCTGATCACAGTAGAATTAAATTGGAAATCAACAACAGAAAGAAATCTTTGGAAACTTAAAAAATAACCCATGGGTCAAACATGAAATCACAAGAGAAATTAGAAAATATTTTGAGCTGAAAAAATAAAAAAACTACCAAAATTTATGGAATGCAGTTAAAGCAGTGCTGAAAAGAAACTTATAGCTTTAAATGCCTATAAGTTAGAGAAGAAAAAGATGTCAAATCAACAATCTAAGTTTTTACCTAAAGAAACTAAAACTAAAAGAGCAAATAACCCAAATAAAGCAGATAGAAGAAAATGATAAAGATCAGAGCCAAACATGAGTGAAATAGAAAACAGAAAAAAATAGAGAAAATCAGTAAAACCAAAGGTTGCTTCTTTGAAACAATAAAAATTTTCTTTGACCAAAAAAATTTGTAAACCTTCAGCTATTCTGATCAAGAAAAAAAAATAGAGAAAAGACACAAATTACCAAAATTAGTAATGAAAGATAGGACAGCACTACTGACCCTATAGAAATTAAAAGTATTATAAGGGAATATTATGAATGACTTTATGCCAACAAATAAGGCAACTTAAATGGCCAAATTACTAGAAAGATGCAAATTAACAAAAGTGACTCAAGAAGGAAGAGAACATCTGAATAGAAGAGTAACAAGTCAAAAAATTGAATTGGTAACTGAAAATCTTCCCACAAGGGAAAGCCCAGACCCAGATTGCTTCACTGGTGAATTCTATCTTATATATAAGGAAGAAGGATTCCTAATCCTTTAGTATTTTTCAGGCGAGGAAGGATAAGGAAACAGTTCCCAACACATTTTATGAGACTGGTAGTGTTAGGGTGGGAGCTTGTACATGGGCTGAGAAAGAATTCTTGACACAAAGATTAGACTAGTTTTAAAGAAAGAAAGTTTATTTTATTTCCCAAAGGTGGAAAGGGCACACACAAGAGAAAGAAAGAAGTGTTGTCATGGAGGATAAGGGGTTTGGGGTTTTATGGGGACAAAGAGAAAGAAAAAAAGTGATTGCTGCCAGCTGATAGTAAAAAGTGGCTGTATCTGTTTTTTCCTTTTTTTTTTTTTCTTCTCTGTGAAGCTGGCTTATCAGAGTCCTTGGAATGTGGTCTGGTGAGAGCTGGAGCTGGGGAGAGCTTGCACCCCTGCTGTCTGCTCAAGGCTTGTCAAGGCTGTTAAAACAAACGTTTAAAAAAAACGAGTTGGGCTGCAGGTGTTTAATCTTACCAGAGGCCATTGTGTGTTGTGATCTTTCCCTTCTAAGGGGCGATTATGTGCTGTGAGTTTTCTCCTGTTAGATAGTTTATTTTTCTCTGCTAGATAGTTTGTTAGCAAGGCCATCCTATCAAGTATCATCCATATGTCAAAGCCAGGTAAACACATCACAAAGAAAGAAAATTGCAGACTAATATTCCTCATAAATATATATACAAAATCAATGAAATACTGGGCAACTGAATTCAGCAACATTTGAAAAGGATTATATACTATATTCCAGGAGTCAAGGATGGGTTAGTACCCTAAAATCAATAAATGTAATATGCCACTTTAATAAATAAGAAAAACTACATCATCATACCAGTAGACACAGAAAATGCATTTGATAAAATTCAACTCCCATTAATGATAAAACTCTCAATAAACTAGAAATAGAAGGGAACTTCCTCAACTTGATAATGGGTATCTACAAAAAATCTACAGCCAAAATCATGCCTAATGGTAAAAGACTGAGCGTTTTCCCTCTAACTTGGAAACAAAGCAAAAATGCCTGCTCTCACACTTCAATATATACTCGAAGTTCTAGCTAGCACTGTAAGGCAAGAAAAATAAAGTCACCCAGATTGGAAAGAACTAAACCTTTATTCACAGACATAGAAAATCCTCAGTAATCTGAATAAATTAACTACTAGAACTAATAAACAAGTTTAGAAAGATCAATATTTAGAAATCAATTGTGTTTCTATATGTTAGCAATGAACTATCCAAAACCAAAATTATCAAAACAATTCCATTACCCATAGCATCAGAAAAAATAAACTACATAGGAATAAATTTAGCAAAAGAAGCGCAAGACATATACAATTCTGAAAGAAACTAAAGATCTAAATAAATTGAGAGATACTCCATGTTCATGGTATATTGTTAAGATTGCAATTCTCTCCAAATTGATCTATAGATTCAATAAAATCTCTACTAAAATTCCAGCAGACTTTTTTTGTATAAATTGATAAAATTTATTCTGACTCTAAAGTTAATAGAGAATTTGAAAAGACCTGGAATAGACATACAGTTTTGAAAAAGAACAAAGATTAAGAACTTAAACTACCCACTTTTAAAATTTATTATGAAGTAACATCTAGATATGTGGTATTGGCATAAGGAAAGATAATATAGATCAATGAAACAGAATTGAAAGTCCAAGAATAAACCCTTATATTTATGGTCAGTTGATTTTTGACAAAAGTATCAAGGTAATTCAATGGGGAAATGATGGTCTTTTCAACAAATGATGCTGGGACATATATCCAAAAATTAAAAAACCAAAAAAATTTCATATCCTTACCTAATGCCATGTGCAAAATTTCACTCAAAATGGATCATAGACTTAAATATAAGAGCTAAAGCTTCTAGGAGGTGACGAAGAGAAAATTTTTGTGACTTTGGGTTAGACAAATATTTCTTGGATATAACAGCAAAACATTATCCAGAAAAGAAAAAAATTAATAAATTGGACCTCATTAAAATAAAAAACTTCTGTTCTTCAAAAGACAGTATTAAAGGAATGAAGGCAAGTCATAGACTGGAAGAAAATATTTGCAAATCATATATCTAATAGAGGACTTTCATTTGAACATATAAAGAATGCTTATAATTTGATAATAAGACAACCCAATTTTTAAAAATGGATAAAAGACATTTAAAAATGGGTATGTTAGAAGAAAATGTTGGAAAAACTCTTACAGACATCAGCCTAGGCAAAGAATTTATGGAAAAGACCCCAAAAGCAATCACAGCAACAACAAAAATAAATAAATGGGACCTGATCTAATTAAAAAGCTTCTGCACTGTCAAGGAAACAATCATTAGAGCAAATAGACAACCTACTGAATGGGAGAAAATATTCACATGCTATACATCCAATAAAGGGCTGATAACTAGAATCTATAAAGAACTCAAGCAGATCAGCAAGAAAACATCAAACAACCCCATTAAAAAGTGGGTTCAAAAGACATGAACAGAAACTTTTCAAAAGAAGATAGACTAATGGCCAAAAAGCATATGAAAAAATGCTCAATATCTCTAATCATCAGGGAAATGCAAATTAAAACCACAGTGAGATATCACTTAACTCCAGTGAGAATGGCTTTTTTTAATTGTTATTTAATTTTTAGATTTAGTTTGTTATTCCAAAATGTGGTACAAAGATTAGGATCAAAGATGTTTTTTCCTCTAAGGTATATACATTTCTCTATACCATTTGGTGAATAATCTGTCCCTTCCCCCAGTTTATCTGTGATATGTCCTTTGACATATTCTAAATATAACTACCTCTATTTAACATCAAGAATATCAATTCTTCTTAACCTTTTTCTTGGTTCTTTTTTTTTATTTCATAATATTATGGGAGTATAAATGCTTTGATTAATATATTGCCTTTGCATCACCCGAGTCAGAGCTACAAGTGTGCCCAACCCCCAGACAGCGCACACCACACCCATTAGGTATGAATTTACCCATCCCCTCCTCCCTACTCCCACCTTTCTGACATCCAATGAATGTTAGTTCCATATGTGAGAATGGCTTTTATCAAAAAGTCCCAAAACAACAAATGTTGGCGTGGATGCAGAGAGATAGGAACACTTATACACTGCTGGTGGGACAGCAAATTAGTACAACCTCTATGAAAAGTAATATGGAGATACCTCAAAGAACTAAAAGTAAAACTACCATTTGATCCAGCAATCCCAGTACTGGGTATTTACCCAAAGGGAAAAAAGTCTATGAAAAAAGAAACCTGCATTCAAATGTTTATAGCAACACAATTCACAATTGCAAAGATGTGGAAACAACCCAAGTTCCCATCAATGTATAAGTGGATTAATAAAATATGGTATATGTATACCATGGAGTACTACTCAGCCATAAAAAAATGGTGAACTAATACCTCTTATATTAACGTGGATGGAACTGGAGCCCATTCTTCTAAGTGAAGTATCACAAGAATGGAAAAAGAAACACCACATATACTCACCTAAATTGGAACTAATTGATTAACACTTACGTGCACATATGGAAATAACATTCATTGGAAATCAAGCAGGTGGAGGGGAGGGGGAATGGGTAAATTCACACCTAATGGGTGCAGTGCACGCTATCTAGGGGATGGGAACACTTGTGGCTTTGATTCAAACGGTACAAGGGCAATTTATGTAACCAAAAAGTTTGTACAACTGTAATATTCTGAAATAAAAATAAATAAATAAATAAAACATTGCTCCAAATTCTTTAAAAAAAGTGGGTATGTTGTACAACCTCTATGGAAAGGAGTCTGGAGATACCTCAAAGAACTAAAAGTAGAACTACCATTTGATCCGGTTATCCCATTACTGGGTATTTACCCAAAGGAAAAAAAGACATTCTATAATAAAGACATCTGCACTCAAATGTTTATAGCAGCACAATTCACAATTGCAAAGATGTGGAAACAACCCAAGTGCCCATCAATATATGAGTGGATTTTAAAAATGTGGTATATGTATACCATGGAGTACTACTCAACCACAAAAAACAACAGTGAACTAACACATCTTGTATTATCCTGGATGGAACTGGAGCCCATTCTTCTAAGTGAAGTATCTCAAGAATGGGAAAACAAGCACCACATGTACTCACCATCAAGTCAATACTAACTGATCAACTTATACGTGCATGTATGGAAGTAACACATTAATTGATCAACTTTTACATGCACATATGGAAGTAACATTCATCAGGTGTCGGGAAGGTGGGAAGGGGGAGGAAGGAATGGGTAAATTCACACCTAAGGGGTGCAGAGCGCACTTTCTGGGAGATGGGCACGCTTGAAGCTCTTACTTGGGCAGAGTAAAGGTGATACATGTAACCTAAACGTCTGTACCCCCGTAATACTCTGAAATTTTAAAAAAAAATGGGTACATTATCTTAACTAAAGAAAACTGTTCTTTAGTTAAGAAAATATGCAATGGCTTATATATACATGAAAAGATGCTTTATAGCATTAGCCTTTAGGGAAATGCAAATTAAAACCACAATGAGATGTTACTATACACCCACTACAATGGCTATAATAAAATAAAAAAGACTGTCAATGCCAAGTATTGGTGAAAATGGGGATAAACTGGTGGAAATACGAAATGTTACAGCCACTTCGAAAAATAGCTTGGCAGTTTCTTAAAAAGTTAAACATAAATTTGCCATTGAACTCAGCAATTCCATTCCTACATATCCACCCAAAAAACCCCAAAACATGTGTCTATACAAAGACTTACTGTGAATGTTCATAGAAGCATTATTTATAATAGGCAAAAACTGGAAGCAATCCAAATGTCCATCAACTGGTGAATGGATAAACACAATGTGGTACATCCATTTAATGGAATATTATTCAGCAATAAAAAATAGGCTAACTGATACATGCTACAGATGGGTGAACCTTAAAAACATATTAAGTGAAAGAAGCCAGAGACAAGAGACTACATATTGTTTGATTCCATTTGTATGAAATTTTCAGAAAAGGCAAATCTGTAGAGCCCAGTGGTTACCTGGGCTAGGGGGTGGGGGTCACAGTGGGGACTGACTGCAAATGGGCAGAAGGAAACTTTTGGTGCTGATGGAAATGTTCTAAAACTGGTTGCAAAACTCTGTGAATTTTACTAAAAATCATTGAACATGTACAATGGGTGAATTTTATGATGTATATATATCATAAAATTATATATATATAATGCCTCCACAAAAGTATATAAAAAAGACACAACAAATACTAATAGAATAACACTAAATATAATAAAATACACACAGCAAAACATACAATAAAACATAAATTAATATAACAGAATTTTTCTAAGTAATATGAGTGTGGTAATTCTGAAATTATTTTTATTGTAAGATTGAGCAAATGAATAAATGTATTGATATGGTTGAGAAAACCAGAGTTTTTCACTGTGGAAAAAAGAAGATACAAGTGTGGAATGGAGGAAAAGGAAGACAAAGAAAAACCTTGTGGGATTTGATTGGAATTGAAGTTATTGATATAAACTTAGGATTTCTAAAATATTTCCTACCTCTGTAGCTGAAAGGGTCTAGAAATAAGGGTACCTCAGTAGCAATGAGCATACCTAGTGTTCAGTTCTTGGTTTCTAAATACCATTTTCTACTAAAGGGAGCCAGTACTACTTGGAGAAATGGATGGGCTAGGTCAAGGAAGATAACACAGGGGAAAAGAATAATTTCATAATGGAGAAGCCGTATAGACACTACTTAATCAAGTGATCAAAGTTAGCATCATCAGTAACGTGGCAAATCAAAATTATGTAACTCCTGATAGAGTCACACTGAGAAGAACACAGCATTGCTTTTGTGATATTTTTGCCAAAGATGTTGTCCTAGTTCAGGTTGCTATAACAAATTACCATAGACTGGGTGGCTTAAGTGACAAACTTTCATTTCTCACACTTCTGGAGGCTGAAAGTTCAAGATCAGGGTGCCAGGTTAGTTGTGTTCTTTGTGAATGCCCTCTTCCTGGTTCACAGAGAGTAGTCTTCTTGGTGTTTCTCTTCACATGAGAGGAAGAGAGCTAGCTAGCTCCCTGGCCTCTTATAAGGGCACTAATCCCATTCATGAGGGATCCACCCTCATGACTTAATTACCTACCAAAGGCCCCACCTCCATATACTATCACATTGTGATTAGGGTTTCAGCATATGAATTTGGGGGGGCAGGGCACAAACATTCAGTCCATTGCAGATGCATAACCTAAACCTAATAATAAAAAATCATTATACAGGCCTAAATTGAGAGACATTCTACAAAATAACTTGTCTGTGATCTTTGAAATTGTCATCATGAAAGTCAAGATAAAACTGAGGTACTGTTCCAGATTAAAGGAGATTAAAGAGACATCCATTTAAATGCAATGCTGGATTCTGATCTGAATCCTTTAGCTATAAAGGATGTTATTGAAACAGTTGGAAAAACTTGGATGATGTCTGAAGATTAGACGATAGTAATGTATCAGTGTTAATTTCTTGATTTTGATGTCAAATTGTGGTTATGTAGGAGAACATCCTTGTTTGTTGGATGGCAATTTACTCTCAAATGGTTTAGGAAAAAAAGTTTTAGTACTGTATTTGAAACTTTTCTGTAAATTTTAGACTGGGGAAATACTAAAAGCATTCCCCTTACAGTCAAAAACAAGAAAAGGATATCCACAATCTCTTGTTTTGGAGATACCAATAAACTCAAACAAAAACACCTAGCCAGAGCAATTAGGCCAGAGAAAGAAATAAAGGACATCCAAATTGGAAAGGAAGAAGTCAAATTATCCTTGTTTGTAGATAACATCATCTTACATTTAGAAAAACCTAAAGACTGCACAAAAAAACTCTTAGAACTGATAAATGAGTTTAGTGAAGTTTCAGGATACCAAATCAACATACAAAACTCAGTAGCATTTCTATATGCTAACAGTGATCAATCTGAAAAGGAAATCAAGAAAGCAATCCCAGCTACCAAAAACAAAAAACAAACAAACAAAAAAACCCTAGGAATAAATTTAACCAAAGAAGTGAAAGAGCTCTACAATGAACACTATATAACACTGATGAAAAATATTGAAGAGGACACAAAAATATGGAAAGATATCCCATGCTCATGGATTGGAAGAATATTGTTAAAATGTCTGTAGTACCCAAAGCAATATACAGATTCAGTGCAATCTCCATCAAAATACCAATGACATTCTTCACAGAAACAGAAAAAAAAATCCTAAAATTCATATGGAGCCATGAAAGACCTTGAATAACTAAAGCCATCCTGAGCAAAAAGAACAAAGCTGGAGGCATCATATTATCTGATTTCAAATTACACTACAAAGCTATAGTAACCAAAACAGCATGGTACTGGCAAAAAAACAGACACATAGACCAATAAAACAGAATAGAGAACCAAGAAATAAATCCACACACTTATAGCTAACTCATTTTTTTTTTCAGTCAGAGTCTTGCTCTGTTGCCCCAGGTACAGTACAGTGGCATCATCGTAGCTCACTGCAACCTCAAACTCCTGGGCTGAAGTGATCCTCCTGCCTCAGCCTCCTCAATAGCTAGTACTACAGGCGTGCACCAGGATGCCCAGCTAATTTTTCTAATTTTAGTAGAGATGGGGTCTCGCTCTTGCTCAGGCTGATCTCGAACTCCTGAGTTCAAGCAATTCTCCTGCCTCAGCCTCCCAGAGTGCTGGGATTACAGGCTGGTCACCACGCCCAGCCACCAACTCACTTTTGACACAGATGCCAAGAGCATACATTGGGGAAAGGACAATCTCTTTAATAAATGGTGCTGGGAAAACTGGATATACATGTGCAGAAGAATGAAACTAGATCCTCATCTTTCACCATATACAAAAATCAACTCAAAATAGATTAAAGACTTAAATGTAAGACCTGAAACTGTCAACCTTCTAGAAGAAAACATGGGTGAAATGCTGCAGGACATTGGTCTGGGCAAAGATTTTTTGGGTAAGACCTCAAAAGCACAAGCAACTAAAGTAAAAATAGACAATTGGGATTACATCAAACTGCTGTACAAAGCTGCTGCACAGCAAAGGAGACAATTAACAAAGTGAAGAGACAACCTACAGAATGGGAGAAAATATTCTCAAACTATCCATCTGGCAAGTGATTAATAATCAGAATATATAAGGAACTCAACTCAATAGCAAAAAAATAAATAATCCAATTTAAAAATGGACAAAAGACCTGAATAGACATTTCACAAAGGAAGGTATACAAATGGCTAACAGGTATATGAAAAAATGCTCAACATTACTACTTATCAGGGAAATGCAAATCAAAACCATAATTAGATATCATCTCACCCCAGTTAGAGTGGCTATTATCAAAAAGACGAAAAATAACAAATGCTGGTGAGGATGTGGAGAAAAGGGAACTCTTGTACACTGTTGGTGGAAATGTAAAGTAGTAAAGCCATTATGAAAAACAATACGGAGATTCCTCAAAAAACTAAAAGTAGAACTACCATATGATCCAGCAATCCCACTGCTGAGTATATATCCAAAAGAAAGGAAATCAGTATATTAAAGAGATACCTGTACTCCCATGTTTATTGCTACACTATTCATAATAGCTGATATAGGGAATCAACCTAAGTGTCCATCAACAGATGAATGGATAAAGAAAATGTGGTATCAATACACGATGGAATATTATTCAGCCATAAAAAGAGTGAAATTCTCTTATTTGTAGCAACATGGACAGAACTGGAGGTAATTATGTTAAGTGAAATAAGCCAAGCACAGAAAGACAAATATTGCATGTTCTCACTCATATGTGGGAGCTAAAAATGTGGATCTCATGAGATAGAGAGTAGAATAGTGGTTACCAGAGGCTGGGAACAAAAGCGGGCAGGGAAAGTTGAAGAGAAGTTGGTTAAGGGGTACAAATATACAGTTAGGTAGAAAGAATAAACTCTAGTATTTGATAATATAGTAGGGAAATTATAGTTAATAATTTATTGTGTATTTCAAAATAGCTAGAAGAAAGGGATTGGATTATTCCCAACCCAAAGAAAAGATAAATGTTTGAGGTGATGGATATTCTAATTACCAGAACTCGATCATTACACATTGTGTACATGTATCAAAATATCATGTCCCCCCAAAATGTGTATAATTATCATATATCAATAAAAGTACAAAAAATAGAAAAATGGAGATATAAATTGGAAAAAAGGAATAAAGTCATAATTATTAGAGTATGTGTTCGTATACCTGTGCAACTCAAGAGAATCAATTGAAAGTTATTTTTTAAAAGTTATGAGGGGAGGGAGGAACAAAAAGGCAGAACACAAAGGAATTTTAGGGTAGTGAAACTATGTCATATTATAATATAATGGTGGATACATATCATTCATTATACATTTGTCAAAACCTATATAATGTACCACTCCAAGAGTGAATCCTAATGTAAAGTATGGACTTTGGGTGATAATGATGTGTTAATGTAGGTTCATCAATTATAACATGTACCACTCTGATGTTGGATGTTGGTAGTGAAGGAGGCTGTGTATGTGTGTGGGCAGGGAGGATATGGCAACTCTGTTTTTTCTGCTCTGTCTATTTTGCTGTGAACCTAAAACTGCTCTAAAAAATGAAGTTTATTTTAAGAATAATAGAGTTCAGTTAGATTTCTGTGTGAAAACTTGAATTTGGAAATCAGTAATCTTTGTATATACTGACAACAGTTAGAAGATGTTATGGAAAAAAAGATCCTATTTACAATGGAAATTTAAAAACTATACCTAGGAATAAATTTGAGAAATGTATAATATGAATAAAACATTAAAATGCTATGGAGATACTTGAAATAAGTGAAGAGACATACCATGTTCTTGGACAGGAATACTCTACATCATAAAGATATCAACTATTTTTAGGTTAAATTTTAATGACATTTAAATCCACCTAAAAAAACCCATAAGGTTTTTAGGGTGGAACTAGACAAGATTATTCTAAAGTTCTAGTAAAAAATAAGCAAGAATAGACAGTCCTAATAAGGGAGAAACTGGTCATACCAGATGTTGAAAAATATAAAACTAAAATATGAAGGTATTTGCACATGGCTAGATGGACAGATCAATGAAATAGCACAGGAAGAAAAACCATACAAATCTGGTATATGATAAAGTCACCTCAAATCAGTAGGGAAAAGTTGGCTTATTTAAGAGATAGTGTTGCCACTAGTTATTTGGAGAAAAAGCTGGATTCATACCTCAGCTTTATGATAGATTCCTGATGGATCAAAGATTTTTGTGCAAATAGATGAAACTATAAAAGAATTGCAAGAAACCATTGGGAGGTTTTTGAAATCTTAATCATAGATGGAGGGGAAAGCCTTTCTGCATATGTCACAAAACCCAAAGACCATGAAATAAACATTGATAAATTAGATCAAATACACATATAGCCTGAGCCCAAAGATTCAACAGTCCCACTCCTAGGTATATTCTCCAGAGAAACTCATGCATTTTTACACCAGTATACCTGTACAAGAATGTTCATGGCAGTGTTGGTCATAGTGGTAAAAAAACAGAAGGAACCCAAATATCCATTAACAGTAGAATAGATAAATAAATTGTAGTATAGATGTGTGGTTAAGAATTCAGCCTTGCCCAAAAAGAAGTCTGGCCCTTGCCCTTGACTTCTGGGGGATAATTTCTGTGCCCCATGATTTCTAAACCTAATGTCATGCTCAATAGGAATAGAGGTTTAGCATCCCTAATCTGAAAGTTTGAAATCTGAAATACTCCAAAATTCAAAACTTTTTGAGTGCTGACATGACACAACAAGTGGAAAATGCCACACCTGACCTTATGTGATGGGTCACAGTCAGAACACAGGCACACAACACACAGTTTATTCAGCATCCCCAAGGGGGAGAAAAAAGACCCTCCCAGCCCCCTTTAGGTGTAATATATATATATGCATGCCCAGATTCCCCCATGCAAGAACGCCCACAAAGGGTAATAAAATGTCGTACGTGCAGGCCAGATGCACCAATGGCAGGTTCCCCATAATGCCCCACATGGGGCCAAGACCTATGTGCGTTACTCACTGTGGGGTGTTTTGCTTATTCTCTTCTCTGTGGTGTAAAGATGTTGTTAAAAATGTCAAAAAGGCCTGTAGATACCTCTATGAGTAACAGTAATAAAAAAAAAGAGGACACATTTATGTTTATCTATAGCATAGAAAGTCTAGTTCTTGGAGAAACTGGACAGTGGTGTAAGTGTGAAACTTCTTACAGAAGAGTACAGTATTGGAATGACCACTATATATAACTTGAAGAAATAGAAGTATAAACAGTTGAAGTTCTATGCTGAAAGTGATGAACACAAGTTAATGAAAAGTAGAAAAACACTGTATAAAGCTAAAAATGAAGATCTCAATCATGTATTGAAACAGTGAATCCATCAGCTTCACAGTGAACACATGCCACTTAATGGTATGCTGAACATGAAACAAGCAAAGATGTATCAGGAAGAAGTGAAAATTGAAGGGAAATGTGAATAGTCAACAGGCTGGTTGCAGGAATTTTAAAAAAGACATGGCATTAAATTTTAAAAAATTTATGATTATAAAGCATCTACTTCTCATGAAGCAGCAGAGAAATGTGTTGATGAATTTGCCAAGGTTGTCACTGATGACAATCTGATGCCAGAAAACATCTATAATGCCAATGAAACATCACTGTTTTGGCATTATTGCCCCAGAAAGACACTGACTACAGCTGATGAGACAGCCCTTCCCAGGAATGCCAAAGACAGGATAACTGTGCTGGGATGTGCTAAAACAGCAGACACACATAAGTGTAAACTGGCAAAAGTTTGTGACCTTGCTGTTTTCGAGGAGTGAATTTCTTACTATTCCATTATTAAGCTAACAAAAAGGCATGGATCACCAGGGACATCTTTTCTGATTGGCTTCACATTTTGTACCAGCGGCTTGGGCTCACACAGGGAAGAGCTAGACTGGATGATGACTGCAAGATTTTGTTATTCCTTGACAACTGTTATGCTCATCCTCTAGCTGAAATTCTCATCAGAAATAATATTTATGCCATGCACTTTCCCTCAAATGTTACTTCATTAATTCAGCCATGTGACCAGGGTATCCTTAGATCAATGAAGAGTAAATATAAAACACTTTCTTCAACAGCATACTAGCCACAGTGAACAAAGGCATGAATGTGGAAGGTTTTCAAAAAGAGTTTAGCATGAAGGATGCTGTATATGCTGTTGCCAGCACTTAGAACACAGTAACTAAAGACACAGTGGTGCATGCCTGACACAGCCTTTGGCCTGCAACTGTGTTCAGTGATGATGATGAACAAGGTGGTGACTTTGAGGGATTTCATATGTCAAATGAGAAAAAGATGTCTGGCCTCCTTACATAAGCAAAAAACATTCCTTCAAGGTCCATCAGTAAGCTGGAAGAAATGGATATTGAAGAAGTTTCTAACATTGATAATGAGGCTCCAGCTGTTCAGTCATTGACTGATGGTGAAATAAATGAAATGATTCGAATCAAGGTGATCATAATAATGGTGACAATGAAGATGAATTTATCGACACTGCAGAAAAAGTGCCTATAGACAACATGGTGAAAATGTGTGATAGGCTTATTGAAGAACTACGGCAGCATGCATTCACAACAGAACAAGAAATCATGCCAGTTGGTAAAGTTGCAGAGAGACTTCTGATACAAAAACCATTGTTAATGAGGCAGATGACTCTGGAGGAAACGTTTTAAAAAGTCATCCAGCAGAATGTCTCTACATCCCTAGAGGACCTAATTCTTGGTCCCTCAATTGCTTCTGATGTTTCTTCTCACCTAAAAAAAATAAAATTGTGTACAGTAACTTTTTAATCAAAACACAGCATCATAGGTGAAGACTGAAAGCCTGCCATTATTTGTTGTTGCTGTTTTTTAACAGCTGATACAGGTATTCTGTTGATGCTGCTGTGCTGCTTAATTACCCCGAACACATTATTTTTTCACTCTATTAATGGTATGTCATATTTTTTACTGTTAAATACTTATGTGTGAATAAATGTAATAAAATGATTGCTTTGTAGTGTATAAATAAATTCAGAGTCAGGAATGATGATGATGCCAGCCAATCCACATGGGTGGTTGAGATAGTGACACATTTGCTTTCTGATGGTTCAATGTACACAAACTTTGTTTCATGCATAAAATTGCAAAAAATTATTGTATAAAATTACCTTCAGGCTATGAGTATAAGATGTATATGAAACATAAATGAATTTTGTGTTATTTTATGTTTAGACTTGGGTCCCATCCCAAGATATCTTATTATGTATAAGTAAATATTCCAAAATCCAAACAAATTCAAGATTTTAAATACTTTTAGTCTCAAGCATCTTGGATAAAGGTTACTCAGTGTCTTTGTTTGCCTGGGGGCCTTGGCTCGTGTGATTTAGGGGCTGGCCACACTAGATAGTCTAACCGTGTGATTTAGGGTTGGGGCAAATCAACAATAAAAGGCCCTACAACCCAGTAGAAAAATGTGCAGAAGGTATGATCACACAACTCACAAAAGGAAAATACAAATAGCTCTTAAATTTATATTAAAAAGATGCTTAAATTATTCATGATAAGAGAAATGTAGACTTAAATTAATTGGAGATATCATTTTTTACCTATCAGATTAAAGATTCAAAAGTTTGGCACACCATGTTGATAAAGGTTTGGGGAAGTAGGTGGTCTCTTTGCTGGTGAGGAAGAAAATTGATTCAGCTTTAGTGGAGGGCAATTTGACAGTATCTATTAAAATTAGAAATACACATAATCCTTAGTCCTCAATTCCACTTCTAATAATTTATTCTGTGGATATTTCCACAAACCTGTAAAATGACACATTTACATGTCATTTGTAGCAATATTGTTTGTAAAAGATTGGAAACAACATAAATGTCTATCTACAGTAGACTAATAAATTCTGAAATCTCTGTACAATGGACTACATTGCAGTCATAGAAAATATTAAGGAATCCTTTGCTTACTGATTAGGAATGGCCTTCAAACTATATCCACTTAGAATGGTTTGTAAAATATGTTACCATTTGTGGAAAATAGTGATGGTGAAGGGAAGAACATATATGCCTATTAGCCTATAAATGCATACAACTATCTTTGGAAAGATATGCAAGAAATCTGTAAGATCTGTTCTTGTCTTTGGGAAATGTTATGGGCTGAATGTGTCCCCCCACCCACATTCATGTGTTGAAGTCCTAACCCCTCAATGTGATGGTATTAGGAGGTAGGGCCTTTGGGAGGTAATTAGGGTTAGATGAAGTCTTGAGGTTGGAGACCTGTGATGGAATTAGCGCCCTTATAAGAAGAGAAAGACACATAAGGGCTTCCTTTCTCTACCCTGTGAGGATACCATGAGAAGAGGTAGTCTGCTGGCAGGAAGTGGGCCCTCACCAGACATTGGATCTGCTGATACATTAATCTTGGACTTCCAAACCTCTAGAATTGTGAGAAATAAATATCTGTTGTTTAAGCCACCCAGCTGTGGTATTTTGTTAGAGCAGCCCTAAGTGACCAAGGGAAAATTTAGATGTCTGGTTGAGTGGAAAGAAGACTTTCTACTTTTTAAAGTTTAGGCCATGTAAATATAATCACTATTCAAAAATAAATAAGGTCTATGTGTCTTTATTTTATTGAAGCAATCATTAACATGTTTTCTCTCTCTTTTTTTTTTTTTAGGACGAAAGGTGAAACATCCAGAAAAAGAAAGAGGAAAAAAGGAGGAAACAACCACATACATTACCTTTTCAAGGTATCATATATTTCATGTTTGTGAAGTTTATTTTGCAGTACTTTGGGTAGTTGTTTTACATTTTTACTGGTTTGTCAAGATCACAATGTCCAACATGTTCAGGAAAAAATTATGCGTATAATTTTGCTTGTTGGTTATATAAAATGTACAGATACTTTAAAATTTAGATATGTATTATCATCTCTTAAATATTTGTATCAAGAGTAGTAGTGCAGATCCACATACTTCAAAACATCAAAAAATGCCAATTGGATTCTTTTTATCTCTGTACACTGAGAGAGATGACATTCAGTGAACAAGCACCTACTTTCACATTTTATTTTTAAAAATATGTATTAATGTAGTTTCATATAATGTTCTTGGAGTCATTTAGTATAATTAAAATACGAAATTACAATATCCTTAGAAAAACAATCTATTGAAAATAAAATATATAACTCTCAAAATAAATATGATCAAAATGACAAAAGCTGTTTTTCATCTTATCTTCTATCTCATGTGGAATAGTTAGCACTCTATCTGCCTTTCCAAATCAGGTGCTTAGAAATATGTTTAGAAATTACTTTAACTTGCTAAACATGATGTCTGAACTTGAACACTTCATATCTGTATTGTGACTATTTTTTTTAATTTGCCCACACTTTTCTATGGGCTCTAAGAAGGCAGAAAATTCTAGAAAATAAATGCTGCCATAAGGGTACAATTTCATGGGTATCCAAAACAATGATTATTCTGTTTCAAATTGGTAGGTCATGTAGGCCTCCCCAAAGAAGATGATGGTGTCAAATCTTAAAAGATGAATAAATTTTACTAGGCAGAAAAAAGAAGGTAAAGAGCATTCTAGGCTGAGGGAAAAGCATTAGCAAAGGCAAATGGAACAAAAGTTCATTTTGGTTCAGGATATTTGCAGTTGAAACTAGAATATAAGGTGAGAGATGGCATGTAGTAAGAAATGAGACCAGAGAAATAGTTTGGGGCTACTTTGAATTTTACTCTATAGGCAGTGGGAACATTTGAACATCTTGTAACAGAGGAATGTCATTCCTTAACCTTTGTTCTATGAAGATATGTCAATATCAGAATGATTTGGAAGGAAGAAACCTGCAGGAAACTATTACAGCCTAGCAAGGAATATAAATTTTTATACAGCCAATTTAGATCGGACTAAAGACAATGATTGTGGGGTTGAAAAGGAGAGAACAGATAGAAGAGATATTGCAAAGGTAGAATCTGCATGACCTGGTATTTGAATATGGAAAGTCTGGAAGACAGTTTTATAGAAATTCATTGTTTTATTGTCTTATTATCTTATTAAGGGAGCATCCTAAATGGTTTTTTAGTACCATGCACAAAGTTCTCAAATTTAAGGCAGTACAAATTTTAGAAATTAACAGTTTTACAAAATGGATAAGTGTGATTAAAATAAGTGTGATTAAGATTGGTGGGTTTTAGGCAGACTTAGTAGGATACAATTTTTCATACTCAGTGGAGGACCCTGGTAAGTCATAGGTAGCCAATAGTGTTATAATATCAACCTGCCCTGGTGTCTTTGGTGTCCTTATTAGCCACATAATCAAGTAGTTAAATTGTAGAATGGGAAGAATCCAGTTAATAAATAAATTAAACTATTATATAATTAAAGTTTGACAGATAAAGGGTTTAAATATAAAGGGTCTATTTCCTAGGAAAAAGGGAATAAGGTTGTTTCTGAGTATTTATAAAGTTAAGTACAGTCGACCCTTGAACAATACAGGTTTGAACGTCAAGGATCCACCTATATGCAGATTTTTTTCAACCCAAATGCAGATTGAAAATACAGTATTCTCTCTCTCATCACTCCCCTACCATTACCAGCACACACACATTCAGATAGTGACAGTTCCTTTAGGTTATTATCTTGAAACTTCTTCCCTCCTTCTTAGCCTACAAAGACTAAGAAGTGAATCACCAAATTCCTAACCTCCCTTGCAGCTAGGAATACCCATTTGGCACAATTCTGGCCAGCAATTCTGGCTAGATTAAAAATAATCTCAGAAACGTAATTCTAAGATTAGAATCAAATAGCTTAAAATTAGAATGAAATAGATTGGGGCATATGCCACAGTTTTATTATACTCAGTGAGGGAACCAGCAGGATGAGAAAGCTAGTTCAAATGATAATATTAAAAACTTCGTTATTGTTGCTTTTTATAATTGGGTTAAAAAAAGGAATGCATAGATAAGATTGCTAAATTACATACAAACTGGTTAAAATTCTACAGGGCAATAAAACCATAATCTTTTGAAGTTATCCTTTCTACTGAACAGAAAAGAAAATCATAGCACTTCATCCGTTTCATTTAAATTTGCCTCTAGCTGTAGAGTTGTTTGTTACGTAGGTGTATGAGCTCCAAGCCAAAGTAAATACTGTGCCCATCAAAATTACCTTCCCTGGAGAACTAGATGACTGCTAGGTAGCCTTTTTAAACAGGGCTCTAGCATGACATTAAAAGGTCATGCAACCATCACTTCACCTTATTTTCAAGTTTTGAATATTCTCCTTAATAATTGTAATAATGAATATTCTGAACTGTACTCAGAGGTAAAGCTTCTTCCCTTCCCAGCTTTAGTCTAGGCACCTGCAATGGCAGGGATCTCTTCTCCTTTCACATTGCACTGAACCAGGCTAAGCAGGTACAAGAACAAAGTCTACTCTCACCCTCTACCCAGCTGTGGTTAGGGTTTAGCAATCCCCCAGGCAGCAGAATAGCACAGGATGGCATCAGATACTACTGAGTAACGTTTACTATGCTGAAGAACGAATATGCCCATATACTAAACACCATACTGTAATGTTTTATTGGTTTTTGAAAAAAAAAAACTGTAATGAAATAAGAATGAATAAAATTTAAAAATTTTAAAAGAGCAAAAAGGACAATAGGAATTAACATTTAATATGTACAAAGTATTGTAATCCCACACTTTGGGAGGTTGAGGCGGGAGGATCACTTGAGGCCAGGAGTTCAAGACCAGCCTGGGCAACATAGCAAGACCTCATCTCTACAAAAAATAAAAAAATTAGGCGGGCATGATGGCACACACCGGTATTCCCAGCTACTTGGGAGGCTGAGGCAGGAGGATCACTTGTACCCAGGAATTCCAGGTTGCAGTGACCAGCCTAGGCGACAGAGCCAGACCCTGTCTCTGACAAGAAAAAAAAAATGTACAAAGTATTGTATCCCATTATATGCTGTTGTACCTCACTAAAATATGTTGCAGTTATACAATCAAAGATAACTCTAAAATTTTACCTGGAGATTGGCATTGGATTTTATTTTTGTGGAATTAGAAACTCACTAATAAGCCTCACAAAATTTACTTAAAACTAATATTAAATTAGTTGCTTGGTTGATTTGAAACAATTTAAGGTTAGAAGTTGCTGCACATTGTAACCTTCAAAATAAATATCCAATATTTGCAAATCCAGGAAATTTACTATCAGTTATTTCCTTTGCCATTCATTTCTATTCATTCTTTTTTTAACATTTTTTTAAAATTTCAAAATATTAAGGGGTATTTCTATTTATTCTTTATAAATCCTTATTTGTGTTTTTTTTTGGCATAGAATAACCTAACTTTTATCATTTGAAATTTAGATTTTCATAGTTGAAGTTTATTTTTCTCCCATTTTTTTATGGCACAGGTAATGGAGTTGCTGAAATAAAGCCACTGTGTATAAAATATTTATTTAATCTAATGATAAAACTTGATGATTAATAATGTTATTAACATTTTAATGACTATACATTTAGAGTTTGAAGTAAAGCTTCAGTGTTAATATAGCTTACTTTTCATCTAAATATAATAATGTCCAAAGTTTCTGTTTTCTACTATTAATTATTAGGAAAAGTATAGGTATATATAACAAGGCAAGTAGCAAATCTATTCTAATCAGTTCTACTTTTTTGTCTGCAGAGGGGCTGAAACTAGGCTGAACTTTTTGATTTCCAAAACTCAGCCTTTTGGTGTAAGGTGGCCAAACAAGGATGCAGAACCCAGCATGGTGAAACCTATAAAAGCGTTGAAGAGTTCAGGGAATTGAATGTCTTTCACACCAATTCTAGACTCACGAAATCAATCTTCATCCTCTGTAACCACACAATAAAGAGTTTGGAAATCATATTTTATTTTTGAAGGCCCACATCCAATGCTTGAGAGCCTGAAGTCCAAGCCACTTGTGGCAATCCTAGGGTGCTTATCCCACATTCAAATATTTTATAGGAAAGGAGGAGAATGAGTCTGCTTTCTTGAATATTATGCATTATAATTACATAATATGTAAATATGTATTATATAATTACATAATATATAAATAATTTTATCATATTTTACCAAAAATAATCTACACAAAGCAGAAGACTTACAGATGGCATGAAAAAGGTATAGGCTTATCCATGTACTTCTTGTTTAGTTTTCTTCCCAAGTTTTGTTTCCGTTTTTCAGTAATATCCCCTTCTTTCAACAACTATGACAGGTTTTCCATAATCTCAAATAATATTTGTTTTTGGAGCCTGATGTAATGTTCTTTTACTCTTTAGATACACTGGTTATCTGGTTATCTTGGTTTCCAACTAAAAATTTTCAGCTCTAAAAATGATCACAGTGTTTTGTAAAATAAGAAAGTAGAGGGGTTGGTCTTTTATGTTGCCTCTGATAGTTTTATATATCCTTGGGATTTTTGCTCTTTAGGTTTATAGGTGAATGTGTATCCAATGTAACCCATCTAACCAGGTGCTTGATAGTTGCCTTTAAAACAAGCTGCTATTAGAAGTGAATGATGGAAGAGAGAGTTAGGTTGATTTTTTTAAAATTAGAAATTGAGGCACTGTTATGTTATTGAGGCAAACAGCTTAAAAATATCTTGAGTACCATTCTGTGCTAAAGGTGGATTTAAATATGTCTTTCCACTACCCTAATGTAGTGTTGTAACTGAACATAATTCCTTAAAGGTTTTTTCCCCCCCAGGAATACAAAGCAAAATTACAATAAACATCTTTGTCTTTGATTACAGAGATATTTAGCACATGACTATACATCATTTCCCCCATATATCATCTTGGGCTTTTAGTATTTATGTATTGAGAAAGTTATTTTCTTATGTTTGAAATGGTGACATTTCTGATAGGTACTAGCGAAGACACAGTGGATTTTTTTTTCTTTTTTCTTTTTTCTTTACTAAGGAACTAAAGGCATTTTAGTTTATGAATGGAATTTTATTTTCCAGGAAAACTAATATTCATAATTATGGGGTAGTCTTGGTCTCTTTAAAAGGGCATAATGAGATGTAGGTATTAGACATTATTTCAAAACTTTATTTGTAGATTAATTAAAACAGTCAAGAAGAGAGTAACAGAAGTAGTTTGAATAAATGGAGGTTGGAAGTAGCACATCACTTCCCTAGATTCTTTCTTAACTCCAAGCTTGTATTTACCCATATGAATTGCGCTTATAATGGATCAAATTATGAAAAACAAAACCTCACTTTTGAGAACTCTAATGCTTTCCAGAATAAAAGTAAAATTTATTGAATCATGTAAAAAAATCAAAAGTAAGAGGTAATTTTAGAGGAGAATATTTTTAAAAATGGCTTTTAAAATATGTTCTAGTAGAAAAAAACTGTGGGCTGCAGTGAAGAGACCTAAGGTTTCATGCCAATTTGTTCCTACCAAGCTGTTTTACTCTCCATTTTCTTCGTTAGTAGAGGCTGATATACCAGGAAGGTGATGAAACTTAAGCTTCAGGGCTCCTGCCAAAGCCCCGGGAGGGTCCCTAGCACAATGCTTGTATGGTCATATGCTTTTGTAATACCAAGGTTCAGGGCCAAAGATTTTACCACAACCTGGATGTGTCCTAGGGTATGAGGCACTGGAAGTTAAGTGGGTATTGGAGGAGAAACAAAGTTTGAAATATATGGAGCTAGAAAGTAATCTGTCAAAAATGTCAAATAATCAGATATGAAAAATTGTTAGCAGAGGATTCAGGTCTCATCAATACTTAGCACAAACCTGCAGTAGTAAAACATTTAGCTAGTGTACCTATGTGTAAAGACATATTTGTTTATTTTGCATCCTATCATTTTAAAAAACAAAATTTTATCAACCATGGCAGAGGAAGGACTGAATTATTTTCTATGTACAAAAAAAGATATTACAAAATCATCATACTATAAAGTGACAATCAAAGAATGTGCAGCCAGGCTGGGCATGGTGGCTCACGCCTGTAATCCTAGTACTTTGGGAGGCCTAGGTGGAAGTATCATCTGAGGCCAGGAGTTTGAGACCAGCCTAAGCAGCTTATCGAGACCCATCTCTACAAAAAATAGAAAAATTAGCCAGGCATGGTGGTGCATGCCTGTAGTCCCAGCTACTCGGGAGGCTGAGGCAGGAGGATCACTTGAGCCCAGGAGCTTGAGGTTGCAGTGAGCTATGATGATGCCACTGCACTCTAGCCCAGGCAACAGAGCAAGACCCTGTCTCAAAAAAAAAAAAAAAAAAGTTGCCAAAAAATAGAAAAAAGTAATATAGTAGATATGTCAAGGAGTTAATAAAATTAGAATGTTATTTTTCTGGATTTTGTGCTGTTTGTCAAGTTGTAAATTTTGGAATTTGTGATTTCTGTTATCATTCTGTCTTTTTCTTAGTGGGCTCCTGAAACTGTGTAGGCTTTAGGCCCCACAGAATCTGGCTCTATCCTGCTCATTGCATAATGAAGAGGTTAAATTATATCCAGGGATTAAAATAAAGTGGGAAGTCATGAAATGATTTTGTTCCTGAAATACCATTAATACAGGTAGTTCCATCATGTTTGGGTGAAATATCTACAAAACCAACAAACTTTTAATAATTCTGACTTTCTGCTGTGATAACTCTACTGGGTTGTTGTACTAACAGTCTCTCTCTTTTCTATGCCTCACCAAAAATCTCCTCCAGAGAAGGGTTAGATAAAGGAGGGAGAAAACCCTGTCCTTTCACATGTAAAAGTCATTTCACACCTCTAAGCTTTAGTTTCTTCCTCTGAAAAGTAATGTTAGAAACTTCTGACTGAGATCTAAAATATCTGAGTAGAATTTCTGATGTTCCTGAATCCAAATGCCTAGTTTTAGTTAAAGTAAAGAGGTAAAATTCAAATTGATAATATTTCCTTGTTAGCATAGGTACAAGTTTTATGGAGACATTGATTGAAATATAAAACTAAACTACTGTGGTCCCCAACTAGTAGGGCAACATATTCTTGTATAAACAAAGAAAGTTCTGGACAGTTCTGTTTTCCTGGGCTTTCTTATTTTCCTGTTTTGGCAACTGGTAATGAGAAAACTAGAAACCAACACAGAAAGGGGAGAAAGAATATCTGGAGTGTCTGTGTGAGTATAAAATGTCATTGGGATTATGGAAATCAATAGATGGAGAGTCACTTTTTCTCCCAACCCCTCTGTATTCCAGCATGTTCACATATATGTCATGAACTAGGAAACTGGCTGCTCTTATCTAAATGTGTCCCCCCCATTCATATGTTGAAATTAAATTGAAAATATGATAGTATCAAGAGGTGTGTCCTTTAGAATAGGATGAAGTCATGAGGACGGAGCCTTCACGAATGGGATTGATAGCCTCATAAAAGAAGAGCAAGGAAGTTGTTTGTTCCTTTTTATCCCTTCTGCCATGTGAGGATGCAGCAAGAAGGTTTTGGAAGCAGAGAGCAACACTGAACCTGCTGGCGCTGGTTAATCTTGGACTTCCCAGCCTCTGGAACTGTGAAAATTAACTAACAGTTTAATTTATAAACCATTGTTTATAAATTAAATTACTCAGTCTAAGGTATTTTGTTATAGCAGGAGGAACAGACTGAGACACTGGCATATTCCATAATTTGAGCATTTTATATTTTATTCTCATTTTCCAAGTTGATTGTGCTATAAATATAAATACATTATAGAAGTGGCTGTTTAAAAAATACATTCCATAGATTAGATTTTAAAATACTTCTGTATGGAATTTTACAGAGAATATAATGGAACACTCCTTTCTTTTACTATACCTCACAAATGTGTCATTGGTAAGAGTTTGTTGATATCATCATCTCCATTTTATGGCTGAAGAAACAAATTTAAAATGGTGGTGAGTTCAGGGTTGAGTGAGCTAGCAACAACACCAGAAGTAAACCCAGAGGTCCTTTTTTCCTATCCAGTGCTCTGTTGACTCTTTTCTTAAATTAAATTTATAATTTCTAAATGATAGGGAGAATGGAACCTACAAGAGGAGGATGGTAAACCAAATGGAGTCTGTCACTATATGTTTCTCTCTTGGGTCTGTGATCTTGGTTTTGAAGGCAGGAACTTCTGTTTCATAATGACTCCTACAGCAGCCCAGCCCCACTGGGATTTGAGGGGACTAATTTTTAGTGCCCTATTTCTTGAGCAGTACTTGACTGAACATTAGAATTATGGGGTGGGTGTGGAGGGGAGGGAGCATTTTAAAAAATTCCCCCCAGGAATCAGTATATTTTAGAGCTCTCAGGTGATTTCAATGTGCAGCCAAAGTTGAGAAGCACTTGCTCTAGGTGGGTGCTTCTCAAACTAAGTGTAAATATTAATCATCTAGGGTTTTTATTAAAAGATAAACAAAATTGACAAACCTTTAGCCAGACTAAGAAAAGAGAGAAGATACAAATAAAATCAGAGACAAATGAGACATTACAACGGATACTGGAGAAATTCAAAGGATTATTAGAGACTACTATGAACAACTATATATACACTGCCAATAAATTGGAAAACCTAGAAGAAATGGATAAATTCCTAGACACATATAACCTACCGAGATTGAAACAGGAAGAAATCCCAAATCTGAATAAACCAGTAACAAATAATGAGATAGAAGCAGTAATAAAAAGTCTTGAATCAAAGAAAAACCCAGGACTAGATGGCTTCACTGCTGAATTCTATCAAACATTTAAAGAAGAACTAATACCAGTACTATTCAAACTATTCCAAAAAATCAAGAAGGAGGGAATATTCCCAAACTCATTCTACGAGGCCAGTATCACCATGATACCAAAACCAGACAGACAAAACAAAACAAAACAAAAAAACTGTCAGCCAATATCTCTGATGAACATAGATGCAAAAATTCCTCACAAAATACTAGCAACCCAAATTCAACAACACATTAAAAAGATTACTCATCATGATCAAGTGGGATTCATCCCAGGGATGCAAGGATGGTTCAATATACACAAATAAATTAATGTAATACATCATATCAACAGAACAAAGGAACAAAAAAACCATATGATCATTTCAATTGATGCTGAAAAACCATTTGATAAAATTCAATACACCTCCATAATAAAAACTCTCAAAAACCTGGATATACAGGGTGTCCCAAAAGTCTCCATACAGAGGAAAAATTTTGAAAAATTTTATAATGGATATTTTGTAAATAAAGGTACATTTAGCTATAATTTCCCATTTTCCCTATGTATGGCGACTTTTGGGACACCCTGTAGGAGGAATGTACCTCAACACGATATAAGCCATACATGATAGACCCACAGTTAGTATTATACTAAATGGGGAAAAACTGAAAGCCTTTCCTGGAACAAGACAAAGATGCCCACTTTCACTACTGTTATTCAATATAGTACTGGAAATTCTAGAGCAGTCAGACACAAGAAATAAATAACGGGTATCCAAATTGGAAAAGAAAAAGTCGAATTATCCTTGTTTACATATGACATCTTATGTTTAGAGAAACCTAAAGACTGAACCAACAAACTATTAGAACTGATAAATAAATTCAGTAAAGTTGCAGGATACAAAATCAACATACAAAAATTAATAGTATTTCTATATGCCAATAGCAAACAATCTGAAAAAGAAACCAAGAAAGTTAATCCCATTTACAATAGCCACAAGTAAAATAACTAGGAATAAGCTTAGCCAATGAAGTGAAAGATTTCTACAAGGACAACTATAAAACACTGAAAACTTGAAAAGAGCATGAAAAAATGGAAAGATATTCCATGCTTATGGATTGGAAGGATCAATATTGTCCATACTACCCAAAGCAATGTACAGATTTAATGCACTTTCTATCAAAATACCAATGACATTCTTCACAGAAATAGAAAAAACAATCCTAAAATTTATATAGAACCACAAAAGACCCAGAATAGCCAAAGCTATCCTGAACAAAAAGAACCAAACTGGAGGAATCACATTACCTGACTTCAAATTGTACAACCGAGCTGTAATAACCAAAACAGCACAGTACTGGCAAAAAAAAAACACCCAAAAAAACAAAAAAAAAACACCCTAGACTCATTGACCAATAGAACTGAAATAGAGAACCCAGAAATAAATCAACATACTTATAGCCAATTCATTTTTGACACAGGTTCCAAGAACATATATTGGTGAAAGGACAATCTTTTCAATAAATGGAGCTGGGAAAACTGGATATCCATGTGAAGAATTATGAAACTAGACCCCTAACTCCTCCCATATACAAAAATCAACTCAAAATAGATTAAAGACTTAGATGTAAGACCTGAGACTATGAAACTACTGCAAGAAAACATTGGAGAAACACTCCAGGACATTGGTCTGGGCAAAGATTTTCTGTGTAAGACCACAAAAGCACAGGCAACCAAGCAAAAATGGACAAATGGGATCATATCAAGCTAAAATGCTTCAATCAACAAAGTGAAGAGACAACCCATATAATGGGAGAAAATATTTGCGAACTACCTATCTGACAAGGAATTAATAACCAGAATATAACGAGCTTGAACAACTCAATAGGAAAAAAAATCAAATAATCCAATTAAAAAATGGGCAAAAGATCTGAATAGACAATTTCACAAAAGAAGATATACAAATAGCTAATAGGTATATGAAAAAATGCTTACCATCATTAGTCATCAGAGAAATGCAGATCAAAACTGCAATGAGATATCATCCCACCCCAGTGAAAATGGTTTTTATCCTAAAGGCAGGCAATAATGAATAAGAGTGAGGATGTGGAGAAAGGGGAAACCTCATATTCTGTTGGTGGGAAAATAAATCAGTGCAACCACTATGGAGAACAGTATGAAGATTCCTCCAAAAACTAAAAATAGAACTAGCATATGATCCAGCAATCCCACTGCTAGGTGTATATGCAAAAGAAAGGAAATCAGTATATTGAAAAGATATCTGCACTCCCATGTTTATTGCTGCACTCTTCACAATAGCCAAGATTTGGAATAAACCTAAGTGTCCATCAATAGGTGAATGAATAAAGCAAATGCGGTACATATATACAGTGGAATATTTTTCAGCCATAAAAAGAACGAAATCCTGTTATTTGCAACAACTTGGATGGAAGTGGAGAATAGTATGTTAAGTGAAATAAGTCAAGCACAGAAAGACAAATTTCTCATCTTATATGTGGGAGGTGAAAATTAAAACAATTGATCCCATGGAGATAGAGTGTAGAATGATGGTTATCAGAGGCTGGGGAGAGTAGTGTGGGAGGTGGGATAAAGTGGGGATTGTTAATGGGTGCAAAAATATAGTTAGATAGAATGAACAATGTTTGATAGCACAACAAAGTGACTGTAGTCAACAATAAGTTATGTTATACTTTAAAATAACTAAAAAAGTGGAATTGAAATGTTGCTAACACAAAGAAATGATATATGTGTGAGGTGGATGGATACCCCCCTAAAAAATGTTAGTTGCAAAGATGTCCAAATTGGAAAGAAAAGTGAAATTATCTGTGCTTACAGATGACATGATCTTATATGTAGAAAACTACATAAAGAGTTCACCAAAAAATGTTAGAACAAATAAATTCAGCAAAGATGCAGGATACAAAATCAATAGTCAAAAATCAGTGGTGGTTCTATACAATAACAATGAACAATCTGAAATGGAAATTAAGAAAATAATTCCATTTATAATAACATGGAAAAGAATAAAATACTTAGGGGTTAACTTAACGAAGGAGGTAAAAGACTTATACACTGAAAACTATAAAACATTGCTTTGAGAAATTAAAGAGGACATAAATAAATAGAAAGCCATCCCATGTTCGTGAATTGGAAGACTTAATACTATTAAGATGTCAATACTACCCAAAGTACTCTACAGATTCAGTGCAATCCTTATTGAAATCCCAATGACATTTTTTGCAGAAATAGAAAAATCCATCCTAAAATTCACATGAAATATCAAGTGAACCCACATAGCCAAAATAATACTAAAAAAGAACAACAAAATTGGAGGATTCACTTTTTGATTTCAAAAATTACTATAAAGCTATGGTAATCAAAACAGTATGGTACTGACATAAAGATAGACATATAGACCAATGGAATAGACTAGAGAGCCCAGAAATAAACATTCACATATATGGTCAAATTATTTTCAACAAGGGTGCCAAGACTGTTCAAGGGGAAAAGGACAGTCTTTTCAACAAATGGTGCTGGGAAAACTGGATATCCACATGCAAAAGAATGAAATTAGACCCTTACATAACACCATATACAAAAATTAAATCAAAGTGGACCAAAGACCTAAATATAAGAACTTAAATTGTAAAACTCTTAGAAGAAAACATAAAAGAAATCTTCATGACATTGGAGTTGGCAATGAATTCTTGGATATGACCCCAAAAGCACAAGCAACTGAAGAAACAATAGAAAAATTGGACTTCATCAAAATTAAAACTTTTGTACATCAAAGAACTCTATCAATACAGTAAAAAGGCAATCCACAGAATGGGGAGAAAATATATGCAAATCACATATCCTGAAAAGGGATAGATATCCAGAATATAGTATAAATAACTCCTAACTCTCAACAAGGCAAACAACCCAAATAAAAAATGGGCAAAGGACTTCAATAGACATTTCCTCAAAAAATATATACAGTTGAAAAATAATCTCATGAAAAGACGCTCAACATCACTAATCATTAGGAAAATGCAAATCAAAACTGCAGTGAGATACAATTTCATATGCACTCATTGGGATGCCTATCATCAAAACAACCAAAAATAAAAAGTGTTGGAGAGGACATGGAGAAATTGGACCCTTGGTGCATTGCTGGTGGGAATGAATGTAAAATTGTGCAACCACTGTGGAAAACAGCATGGTGGTTCCTCAAAAAGTTAAACATAGATTTTCCATGTGATCCAGCAATTCTACTTATAGATACATACCCAAAAGAATTGAAAACATGGACTCAAACAGATACTTGCACACCAGTGTTCATGTCAGCATTATTCAAAATAGCCAAAAGTGAAAACAATCAAAATGTCCATCATAGATGAATGGATAAACAAAATGTGGTATGTACATACAATGGAATATTACTCAGCCTTAAAATGGGATGAAATTCTGATACATGCTACAACATGGATGAACCTTGGAAACATTATGCTAAGTGAAATAAGCCAGACACAATAAATATTATAGGATTCCACCTATATCAGATACCTAAAATTGGCAAACACATAGAGAAGGGAAGTATAATAGAAGTTACAGGGGCTGAGGGGAGGGTAATGGGAAGTTACTAGGTGGAGTTTCTGCTTGGAATGATGAAAAAGCTCTGGAAATGGATAGCGCTGATGGTTGAATCACCAATGTGAATATACTTAATGCCACTGAACTGTACACTTAAAAATGATTAAAATGGTAAATTTTATGTTATGTATATTTTACTACAATTAAAAAAATTAATTGCCCGCAATTCAGAGGCAGAAAAAAAGTTAGTTGCAATGTGGAATCTGAAATCATCAATGATTTTTATACTCTGTTACATTAAAATCCATTGGTCTTTCTTGCACTTTAATTGGCTCTTTTACACATGCTTGATTTTATAACATCATCCATTGGGCTATCTGAAAAATATTGGTCCACTGAGAGTTATGCAGATCTTCTAAAAGTTAACTCATTTAATTATATAATATAAAAAAATTTATACTCATTAGTATCACTATCAATATCTTCAGAAAAGTCATTAAGTATTGGGAAATTGTCAAATGAGAGTAGTGGATACAAGTTTTCGAAAATTCTGACTTTTTTCTTGAGAGCTTGGATTTTATTATTGGCCACAAATACAGTCAGATATTTTTCCTGAAGTGGCAGGCTTACTTTGTTCATTTTAGAGAAAATGTCTTCCAAATACTCAAGTCTGGATAATAATATTTCTCTATCATTCCTTCTTCCAGGTAAGAATTGTTCACCATAAATAAAGCAGCTATTTCAGCTTGCAACTCAGTCAGTTTGAGAAACTCAGGCCCTTGAGAAACTATTATACTTTGGCATGTGGAAGTACTTTATGCACACTTCTCATTTTGTCACACAGAATATTACAAAGATGTATAGTCAAGGATCAAAATTTAATAAAATTAATACTTTTTATTGCCTCATGAAGAGTATTCTTCTTGAAACTGACTTTTCTTTCTTTGCTTACTGCAAATGCCTGGCAATGAAGAATACAATGACTATTAGTACAGTTTAGCATCACTGCCTTGATTCATGCTAAGGTGTCAGCAGAAAACTTCTGATCAGTAAAAACCTACCATTGCTTTTGCAGCATCAGTAAAAAGTCAACACAATGAAAAAGAAAAATAATATATTATTATGAAAATAGTTTTGCCCCATCAGGCTCCCTGAAAGGGTTTCAGGACTCCAGAAGTCCACAGACCACACTTTGAACACAGCTAATCTACATGAACATCCACTGCTCCTCTACCCCAGCACCACTGCCCCCCACCCCCACCAAAAATTCTCCAAACCAAACAACATATTGTGTGCCTCAGATCAACATCTGATGTGGCACTAACAGCAAATATTCTGCTTCTGCATCTTGCAATCAGTAATCTGTCTAAAGCATAGATCTCTCATTCCCTTGCTTCAAAACCTCCAAACAGGTCCAAGTATATATAACAATTTAGTATAAGATAAAGATTGCATTTTAAATCAATGGAGAAAGGATAGATTATTCAATAAATGGTGTCAGGACAGTTGGTTAAACATTTGGGAAAAATTTTAAATAACTTTCAAGTATATATCAAAATAAGTCCAAATGTTATTAATTTAATTATTAAAAACTAAACCATAAAATAATTTAAGAATAAAAATAATATGCATCTGAGCACAGGATGGGAAAAGTCTTTTACTTAAACATATGAATCCACACATTTATGGTCAATTGATCTTTGACAGAGTTGTGAAGAACACACAATGGGGAAAGGACAATCTCTTAGGAGAAATGCAAATTAAAATCACAGTGAGATATCACCTCATGCATGTTAGAATGGCTATTATAAAAAAGATGAAAGATAAGTATTGGTGAGTATGTGGAGAAACGAGAACCCATGTACACTGTTGGTGGAAATATAAATTGGTACAGCCATTATGGAAAACAGTATGGAGTTTCCTCAAAAAATTAAAAATAGAACTACCACATGATCCAGCAATCCTACTTCTGGGTATATATCTAAAGGAAATGAAATCAATATGTCTGCACTCCCATGTTCATTGCAGCAGCCAAGATATGGAATCAATCTGTGTCTGCTAACAGATGAATGAATTTTAAAAAGTTACACACACACACACACACACACACACACACACATATATGGAATACTATATAGCCTTAAAAAAGAAAGAAACCCTGTCATTCCTGGAGGACATTATACTAAGTGAAATAGGAGGCCAGGCCCCAAAAGACAAATAGTGCATGATCTCACTTATGTATGGAATCTAAAAAAGTTGAGCTCAGAGAGAGAGAGAGAGAATGGTGGTTGCCGGGGCCAGTGGAGAGGGAGGAGATGGGGATATGTTGGTCAGAGGGTACAAAGTTTCAGTTAGACTGGCTGAATAAGTTCTGGAGATCTATTGTACAGCATGGTGACTAGAGTTAATAATGCATTGTATACTTGCTAAGAGAGTGTATCTCAAATGTTCTCATCACAAAAAGGTAAGTATGCAAAGTGATGGATATGTTCATTAGCCTTATTTAATCATTTCATAACACATATGTATATTAAAACATCTCATTGTACCCTGTAAATATATATAATTTTTACTTGTCAACTATACTTTAATAAAGCTGGAAAAAATAATAGACATATGAAAGTGAAATCCAATGGAATAATTGACAGTTTTTTTAAAAGCACTGTAAAATATTAAAAGATAAATTGAAACTAGAAAACAGTCACTATATATAATGGACTAAAATTTAATATCCTTAATAAATGAAGCCTGCTATGGTTTGGATGTTTGTCCCCTCCAAACCTTGTGTTGAAATTTGATCCCCAGTGTTAGAGGTGGGGCCTAATGGGAGGTGTTTGGGTCATGGGGGAGGATCCCTCACAAATAGATTAATGCACTTCCTTGGGGGTGAGTTATAACTCTATTAGTTCCTCAGAAAGCTGGTTGTTAAAAAGAGCCTGGCACCTCCCTCTTTTCTCTCTTGCTTCCCCTCTTACCCTGTGATCTCTGCACATGCTGGCTCCCCTTCACCCTCCACCATGAGTGGAAGCAACCTGAGATCCTCACCAGATGCAGATGCCCAATCTTGAACTTTCCAGCCATCAGAATCATGAGCCAGATAACCTTTTTGCTTTATAAATTACCAAGCCTCAGGTATTCCTATATAGCAACACAAAGCAGACTGAGACAAAGCCCTTACAGATTAGAGAAAGAGATAACCAAACAGCAATTTAAAAAAATAAAGATTAGAAAGGAAGATACATGCAAAAAGAAAAAAGAAAGAAAGATAACCAAAATATCTGAATAGGCAATTCATAAGACAATGCAAATTGATAATGTGTCCCTTTTCGTGTTCAATCTTTCTTGCAATGAAATAAATGTAAATTAAAATGACATTTTTCTCCTATCAAATTGGCAAAGGGAAAAATGTCCAATGTTGCTGAGGGATCAGATATCCTAATCCCCTGCTGTGGTCTAATTCCACTCTCCTTGAAAGTACGCTGACTATAGTGACTTGTTTGATCAATAGGACAAGGCAAAAGTGATGTCTTGGGACTTCCAAAGCCAGGTCATAATAAACCTTGCAGCTTCTATCTGGAATGCTTGCTCTTGGAACACATTCTCCCTCAGAACCCAGCCACGATGCTGCGAAAAGCTCAAGTCACACGGAGAGGGCATATGGCTGGGAGGAGACATCTACTTGTATGTGGGTCAAGCTGGTGTATCACCCTCAGCTAAGGAAATGTGTGTTCTTTCTTAGATGTCTTAGCCATTCAGGGTAAATTGACTTGAAATATCTTAAGAGACAGCCATATCATCCATTCTCAGGCTTCCTGGGTTGTTAATGGTGGTTTGTCTATCTTAGTGGGTCCCTAAAAAACAAAAATGACACCCAACAGAGTAAGAGATAATGACACCTAAGTAAATAGGAAAGGGGAAGAAAAGAGTGAACTATGTTTCTCCTCCCTTGGAGCTCTGCTGTGAGAACAAGACTGGGGTTGATAGTTTTCTGGGGATCAACTGATCATTGACCATGATCAATTTGATTATGGTCATCAAAGAACTGAGTCATAAGAGGTACAAATTTTTGGCTATTCAGCTTGAGACAGTAAGTTATCCTAAGCAGAAATGTCTCCAGGCAAAGAGAAAGCATTTCTAAAACATCAAGCACTGTGCTTTTGGTAGCTGTGGATTTGCTAAGTTGTTCCTAGAGCATAGCATCATGTCGTGAAAGAATCAGTTTTCTGGAATCAAGAGAACTAGGTTCAAGTCACTTCCAGAGAGACAGAGAGGCCTCTGCAGCTGATGAGAAATGGGTTCAGGGCCTGTCTATGCCAGTTACTCTCTCTACAACCTTGGAAAAGCCACACTGTCTAAACCTCTGCTTCTTTATCTGTACAACAGTGATAAACATACCTGCCTCACCATGTTGTTTGTGAGGACAAATGAGAAAATGCATACACCGTGCTCAGTATGTGCCTGGCACAAATACTAAGTGTCCCAAAATGATAGATTGTTTTCTTGCTGCCAGTAATTTTCTGTTTGATATTGGGCAAATTGCTTAGCTCCTGGCTACACTGGAAATGCTGCTGCTGCCTGATCTACCTCCTAGGGTTAGAGTGGAAGTCAAGTGAGAAAATGGATTGAAGGAAGGTAATGTGATGTGGTTTAGATGGGAGGTGTGCAGAGCTAAGCCTGGGAAACAGAGCCTACACCATGGGGACAGGCCATGGCGGACCCAGAGGGCAAGTGAGCAAGTGGGAAGCAGGGGCACACACACGCCATAGCAAGAAGCCTCTGCATGTGCATTGAGGTACTCAGAATAACACCCTTCTGATTCCAGGAACTTTTTAATGTGCCTTGATTTCAGGTAATTCCCGCAACAGTGTCATGCAAATATTATTACTCAAATGAGAAATATTATTCTCAAATGAGAAAACTGAGACTCAGCAAGGTTTAATAACTGGGCCAAGGTCACACAGTTTGCAGATGTCACAGCAGATGCCCCATTCTGCAGCTGGGAGAGGATATGATGCTGTAGCAGCTGCTGCCCACGCCTCTCATCCTGCCAAGAGCCATCCTGGGCAAACCTGCTAAGCGGGGGGCCTGCCTCGGACTGGAGAGGAACGGTGCACCCAGAGCCCACTCTGCTCTGGTGCAGATGCTGTTCCATGGGGACTTCACAGCCAACACAATGTACTTTCTGCTGAGCCTCTCACGACCACCAGGGGGCCTTTCACAGGGCCTCTGCAGATAAAAATGAGCTTGGTTCCCAGGACCAGCTTGTGTCTGAAGATGGTGTCACCGGATCACAGCGTGTCACCAGTGACCTGTTTTGAGGACCAGGGCAGCACCCTCACCCTCTCACTTACCTTTACCAGCTGCATCACAGTTCTGCCACTTGGCACAAGAAGAAGAGAAGAAAGTGTTCTGTACAACCCATCCCCAGCCAGCCACTTCCACCTGCTGGATTCCAACTTTCTTGATTTCTCCTTCTCTCTCTCTCTGTTACACACACACACACACGTGCAGGACCTTATAAATAGTGTCCAGTCCATAACAGACATCAGATAATTGTCATCCTATGCAGTTGTGTTCTTACAGGTTTATAAGAAACAGTTCAGATCCCATCACCCTCTCCATCATTCTGTTGCTATAAAATAAGGCAATTTATATATTTGCAACATTCTGTAGAAGACACATTTCATCTTATCTTCAAGCATTTCCTGAATGCTGCTAAGGAGATGATAAACATCTATGATAGATGATAAACATCTATGTGATAAACAACCTTGCAGCCATCTGTCTTTAACATAGGATCACACAAGGCCATTGTAATAGTTCCAAAGTACATTCATCTCCTACTGAAATGAAACCATTCAGGCAAATGTTAGATTCAGAGAGATCCAGATATGCCAACAAAGAATTTCCTGAGTCCTCCAGAAAGAGTAACCTAAAACCATGGTTTTTACGTTTTGCTGCACCATGGAATCGCCTAGAAAGCTTTAGAAAAACTGATGCCTGGGTCCCATCCCAAGTTTCTGATTTGATTATTCTGGGGTGTGGCCTGGATGCCAGAATATTTAAAAGCTCCCAGATGATCTAATGTGCAGCTAAGTTTGAGAACCACAGATCTAAAAGATTAGGGAGATTGGGCTCAAGGGTAATGATTAAACAGCCATATCTGGACACTCCAGAGGAAGGAAGGTGAAAAATGCTCTTCACTGTGTTCATTCAACTTTCTGTTATCTGTACTAATTGAAGGGAAGACTGTCAAAGACAACTGTAAGATCTTAAATTTGAAAGTTCCTTTATAGTTTGCAAGACATTTGATCTTATTTTAACCTCACCACAAGCCTGGGAGATAGACAGTTTAGCTTTGCTTATCTAATAGATGAGAAACAGGAGCCTCAGAGAGGTGAGTGTTTTGCAAAGATGTAAGAGGGAGAATCATTTTGAGAACTATAATCCAGAATGTTCAATAGCCCCCAAATTCCCACAATTTTATCTGCACTGTTAAACTCCTTTTTCCCCCTGAGGATGAGCAAAATCTGCTCACGGGTGAAAAACAGGAAACCTTTTAAGATAAGATGGAGTGGTAGAGGAAAAAAAACAACCAAAATGAAAGTTCCTCAGAAAGGGACAATGATGAGCTCACTTCATACTAGGGATGATGAGCAGCTGTTATTGTTTTATTTATTCCTGTGTATAATCTACACCTGAGCAGGAGATTGATGTGACAACAGAAAGTTAGACAGTCGGGGAACTTTCTAGTTTTCCCATCCATGAGACCTTCAGTTGGAACCTTATATGTAGTCTTTGAAGCAAGAGTAAAGGTGGGTATAAGCTTCTGTGAATTATCTTGGTACGGGATTAAAGGTAATATTAAGTTCTTTGAAAGAACTAAGATGATATTAAAACAGTAATAAGGAAAACCATCTTAATATTAAGCTATTCAGATTTTCAAAGAGTAGATCTTTCAAACCTTTGAGATTTTAGGTTGCTCTCTTATTCAGAGCTTTGGAAGCTGATTTTGGGAAGGCCATCTCATATGTTTTCCCATGCACTTTCTTGTAGCAACACCCCTCTTTCACTTCATGTAGTGCTAATGGAGCTAAGATCTGGTGCCCCAGGCCCCCAGATGGGCACATGATTGAGGCTGGGTCACTCATAGTACCTCATCCTCCAGCAATAGTAACTGGCCCAAGGGTGGCAGACATCCCAAACAGGGGCAATCAAGGTATGTGTTGGTTACAGATCAGTTACTGCAGCATCTGCAAAAATAAATCCTAAATATCTGTGGTTTAACAAATAGAAGTGTATTTGTAATTCATATAAGTCCAATGTGGCCTTCCACGTGGTCATTTAGGGACCCAGGCTCCTTTCATCTTGTGGCTCCATTTTCTTCTTGGGCCTCAGAGTCTTCTACATTAAGCCAGAAAATGGAGAAAGAGGATAGAGAATCACTTTTGGAAGGTTTTTATGGGCCAAGCTGGATGTGGAGTCTTTCACATCTGCTCACATTCCATCAGCCAAACTCAGTCACATGGCTACTCCTGAGGCAAGGGAGGCCACGAATGCCATCTAGTTGTGAATTCAGGAGCATGAAGAAACAGGTTTGGTAAACAGCTAGCCAGGCTCTGCCACAGGCCTTTCTCTAGGATTAGTATATGAGTACTGGGAGTGCTAAACTGGGGTCGTGTCAGCTTGGAGTACCAGCAGCCAGCTTTCCTAGCTGCGGAGAAGTATATGACCACACTGAAAGAATAGTTAACCACCACCCGGAGGGAGGCAGAGCCAAGAGACAGGGAAAGAGAGAGGCAGAGGGAAAGAGACTGAGAGGAGGAGGAGGAGGAGAGGAGGAGGAGGAGGAAGAGAAAGAAAGAAAAGGAGGGAGGGAGGAGAGAGAACATATTGCATTGAATGAACTTCTTTGGTCAGCAACAACCCTGGACTTCCCAATTCTGGGCACCATCAGGACCAGCTACATAATCTGCAGCTACATAAGTGCAAAATTAAATTTGGAGCCCCTTGTTAAAAAGTTATTAAGAATTTCAAGACCACAACAGTCTTATCCAGCTGGAAAGCTTACAGGTAACCACACTGCTGCACCATCTCCTTTATGGTTATTACACATTGAGGTGCTCAGTAAATCTTTGATGAACAAATGAATGAATTCTTAAGAAGTATATTGACTACTTACTATGTGCCAGGCACATCTTGAGAGATACAAATTGAAATCAGACATGGACCCTGGCTTCAAAGAACTATAATCTGCACTAAATAAGCTCTATGTTGGTGTCCATATGCACCTATCTGTTAAGCACATTTATAAACTACCTACTGTGTACACAGAAGGTAGAGACACAGAGGTGAAAGACCTGCTTCCTGCACTTAATGATTTCACAAACTATTAGAGGCAAGGGAACAGCGGGTGGTGGGGAAGAAGTGATAGCAAAACCATACACATTTACATCACTGTGTGATAAGTGTGGTGATCAAAGATTTTGGGGGCTGCTCTGAGAGCACATGAGGATCTATAATGCTGAAAGGCAGAGTCAGGGCAGCATGTGGAGGGAACCCTGGTTTCCAATTCTGGGTGGCCACTTATGCATAACCTGAGACAAAACATAATTCACTTCACCTCATGGTCAAGAGATAATATAAGTGAAGGCACTTTGTAAACTGTAAAGGACCATTCAAACGGTAATAAAGGAGTCTCTTGATGACAAAGCCATTTCTGTCCGTAGCGATATTACTAGGCTGGCTTATTTGGACAAAAGACATATTTCTCCGGGGAGGCTGGAAAACTTCCAAGTTTAACTGCAGGGCTTTGAGAATGTTGTATTGGTTCCAGCAAGGGAATTGTAACTGGAATGCAATACAGTAAAATGTTCTAGAAAACACTTCCCAACCTCTGTCGGCTTGTGAACACCTTTCTCAGTAATATAAAAACTCTTGAACATCTTTAGAAACTTTAAAAAATCATTATTTTTTCCTTGAATATGATAAAGAAATGATTTTTTATAAATGTTTTTATTTTTAGATTAGCACCTTACTAAATATTGCAATGCTAATTTAATACAATATGTAATGATATTCTTAAAAGGAAACAGATGTCAATTTCCCCTTTTAACAAAGGAGTCAAGGTGTTAAATTAATTTAAAATAATTGTCTAAAAAAGATTTGTTGATGAATAAATTTTGAAGTAACATATTGTGTTTTGTTGGGGGACAATATGAATATTAAGACATAGCCTGAAATTTACATGGTGAATAATGGCATCAAAAACAAACATAAACTTTTTTCATTACCTACTATTGGAATTCTTGAGATTTCCGCTAAGTTATTTTGATAAATTTTAGTGTTTTGTTTCTAAATAGCAAGAAAAGAGGAGAAGGTTTTTGGTTGCTATTTGCAAGCATGTCTCAGAAAATAAGACATATGGATGTGACAAGTATTTTCATCAAATGAAAAGTCAGATTAGGTATAGTGTCACTATCACTTTTTAACATGGCTTTTAAAAGTATGAAGGAATCTTGGTTGCAACTGTGGAAGAATTTTAACCAAATGACTAGAACAAGAATCTGAGTAAAGAGCATCTTTAGGCTAATTTGCAGAACTATTATCATTTGTGTGCAGTCATTAACTTATTGTATGTCAACATGAATGTTCCATAAGCGCTCTGCCTTTAAACAATGCTTCATTGTGAAGTTAAATACCATGACATGACCAAGTATAAAACAAATTGCAACTTCTTTTCAGTGTGTGGGGCTTGATTAGATCCTCATTCAAAGAAATAAACTGCAAGAATCATTTGTTGGGAATAGGGAAATTTGAATATGGACTCAGTTTTTTACAAGTGATAGTGGTAGTATAGCTATGTAGAAAAAATTTCTTACTCCTGTGCAGTGCATACTGAAGTATTTAGGGGTATAATGTCATGATGTCTGGGATTTATCTTAAAATACTTCAAAAAATATATATAAAGCAAATATGGTGAAATACTAGTAACTAGTAAATGTTGGTTATGGATACATGAGGCTCCTTAAATTTTTCCCTCTACTTTTTTGTGTGTTTGAAAATTTTCATAATTAACAAGTTTAAAAAAACCAATAAAGTGAAAAAAAAAATGCAGTCACCGAGTGCTCCAACCCTCACCCGCTCTCTCTGGTGGCTAGTGGTGTTGAGCTGAGTGCAGACAGGCTGCAAGTCCCAATCTTGAGCACGCTCTACCCATGACCTCCAGATGCCAGCAGGCACTCATCAGATACTCACAACGAGGCTCTCAAACTCTTTTGTTCTTTTATTTGTGGTTATTGCATTTTTAAAAATAGAAATGGAAGCAGACATCATGAGTCTCCTTAACAATCTGAATCCAGAGGAACAACATCTGGACCCTCGTGAATTTGAGTGCCACCAGCTGGGGTCAGCTGTACTAGGACAACCAGTGTCTGAGGAGGCTGGTGGGTTCTCTCCATCATGACTGAGGTTGGCAGGGAAGGTTTTCACTGGCGGCCAGTTACTTAAACTTAAAAAAGACACCACATTGAAAGCCTCATGTCTTCCTTTTCTTTGGGGAGAAGAGGTACATGTAAGGTGGTAAAGAAGGAGGAAAATAGTAGATTCTCTTACCCGGCCTCCTCTGAACCCCCCTCCATGTTAACCATTCCCTCTAAAATACACTCACCCATATCCAGGGCTCCCAGATAATTCATGGCTCGTAGGCCTTTTTCTAGTTCTCCCCCAACATTTTTGCCCCTACCAACTGAGAAGTCTGCTTACCAAGGGTCGCTTCTGCTTGTTCCAAAACTTGTTTATGCCTGTTGTTCTTATTGTTATGATGAAAGTACATGCAAACCAATAAAACTTAAATGTAGAACTCCCGCCAGACAACACACACACACATGTCATAAAAAAGTGAACACAGCTGGGACCTACCTCAAAAATTTGGCAACTGAATGAACTTTTTAATGTCTTCAAATAAAATATGTAAGATGTTTAAGGTGTATATTTTAATTTAAGTGATTCTCAACTTGCACCAATTATGTGAATAAGCCAATCTACTGCTTCATCTTGATAGTGTTAGGAAGAGGTTTTCCATGATACTGTGATTCTCTGTCCAGATTCAAATGAAAATAATCCAAAACAAGATCATTTAAAAAGAAATTTTTTTCCCACTGAGCTTGGTTAGGGAATACATGTATTTTCCCCCTGTTGATTTATCTCTTCCTGGCATTTTATTTAGACTACTATTAAGATCCACTTGCATTTTCTGAGCATGCACTGATAGTTGGGGGTAGACACTTTCCCCTCCCATCCCCCTACACCCCACTTCAACCCCAGAGTGTGTGCGGAGGCCACCTGGCCTTCCAGATTTGCCATGAGTGACCCAAGCCATGAGTAATCCACATGGCCATCATCAAGATGTCAGAAAATAGGACAGTGAAACCTGTATGAAGCTCTTCTAGAACATTTCACTCAGGTGCCTTGAGGTCATCAGGGGTTTGGGCACCACTTCCTGGGGAAAGCTAGAGAGCAGGTGTGACCTCCTGTACAGAGACCTGGGCTCTTCAGAGCAGCAAGTCTGAAGGCCTTGAATCTTAGCCTCTGGGAGGAGCCACTGGCGATTTGCTGCATCTTACACTAAGCCACTGTGGGGTGGGATAACAGGCAACCCACCTCCTCCCCCAGTTACTTTTCTTGGAAAGTAGTTTAGACCCCCACCCTAATGCCAAGATAGGAGATGAATCAGACCACAAGTAGGTAGAGATGTAGCCTTTGGACCTGTCCCATCATAGCCCAGGATTCAAGGACTCAGGGACAGAGACTATATGTGCAGGAACAATCTCACTGCCCATGAGGACCTGGCTACAGTTTAAGGCAGAAGAAGTATGTCCCTCTCTGAGCCTCAGTTCCCTCATTGACTAGCTGAAGAGAATGGATCCAATGGTCCCTCTGGTCCCTTCCAACCCTGCCACCCATGAGGCTGTGACCCACCTGCAGTGGTGAGATCAGCCAGTCGCCAGCAGGGAATGGACACCATCCAACAGGCCCCTTCTCATTACCCAGGGAGTAGGGGTGAATGGGACATTCTTAAGTTGGAGTGAGAACTCAGGTCTTGCAAAAAGGCAAGGCAACTCTCTCCCTTCCAGGCAGAAGCAGGAGAGGGGAATGGGGCGGTGGTCTGTCCACCAAGACCTCGAATCTGCCAGTCAGGGAAGTGGCTGCTCCAGCAGACTCGTACAGGACAGAGAAAGGGCACCAGGCAGCTCCAAGGCCCAACTCGGCTTTGTGGCCAGAGGAAGAGGGTGGGGCGGGGAGAGGTTGCTCCATCTTACAGCAGTGTCTTGGGATGGGGTCACCTCTTTGTTCTCCTCATCAGGGGTGGGTGGGGAGGTTCCAGGACCCAGCGACCCGGTCACCAGCCCATCATGCCCTCCTGCAGGTGGCTCAGCTCCCGAGCAGGGGAGTGTGTGTGTGTTGGGGGGGGGGGGGGCAGTCGATTTTGGGCGCCCGGAACTCGGGCATGCTCCAGGTCCGGGGCGGCGGCTGTGTGTCCCGCTCCACGTCCTCGGAGATGGTCGGGATGTCACTGGCGAACGGGGAGATGCGCGCGCGGGTCTTGAAGGTGGCCAGGCTGCCGCGGGGCCGCAGGCTCCACTGCCGCGTCAGCTTATGGGCCTCCTCCTCCTGCTTCATCCTCTCCAGGACTTCCTGCAGCACTGAGCGGAAGAGCCGGGACACGTCCTGCACCTCGGGCTCGTGCTCTGCCATCAGCTGCCGGAACCTGCACGGGAAGGGAGGGCGTGGTGGGGCCACACCGGCTACAGCGCACCAGGCACGTGGCCGGCCTCTAACCCTGAGCGGCCCTATGCATCCTCCAGGTCGGTTCCCGTTTCGTCCACTCCGCCCTGCTCCTGCAGTGAATCAGGAACCACCCCGCGTTGCTGCTGCTGCTTCAGGCAATCCTGAGTTCAAATCCCAGCTCTGCCCCGTCTGGCCTCCACGAGCCTCAGCTTCCTGGTCTGTAAACTGGGGTAACACCTACCTTTGTGTGAGGTTTAATGAGCTAACGTATGTAAAGATCCTGACACTTACCCAAGGTTGTCGATGGCAGAGCACCAAGGGGAGCCCTCCACTGTGGCAGCCCTGCTGATGCAAGATATTTGACACCACCCTCTCCCACCTCGTCTCCACCCGCTGGCCAGCATGGTCTCTCTGAAATGTGTATCTGATTATGCCACTGCCTGTGAGATTCTTTCCATGGTGCCTGTCACTTTCTGGGTGAGGTGAGCTGTTTGCCATGCACGGGGGGGGGGGGTCCCCTGCTGCTTCCCCAGGCCACTCTGCACCCCAGACAGGAAGAATCACGTGTGCCCCTCCATGCCCTGGGTTCTCCTGGGTCCCTGTCTGCTTTCTCAAGCTTTCCTCTGCCTACAATGTCTTTGCTTAGAGCTCAAGAATGAACTTTAGCAAGTCTATTCAATACCGGGTTCCCTCCAACAGACTGAGAGTAGGGCTTCTCAAACTTCTCATCAATGACCTGAGACCAGAAACGAGACAGGAAGATCATGACCATGTGAGTGTTCCCAGCCTTCCCCTCACTTGTGGGTTTGGTTTGCCACATCAGCAGCACCACCTGGGACTCGACCCCACCCCTGGTCCTAAGTGCTTCTGGAATGGATGCGCTTTGGGAGGCTTCCATGGGGCAGAATAAAAAAATGAGAGAGAGTAAGAGTCTCAGCCTGGAGGAAGAAAGGGGAGGGGTGGTAAAAAGACTGTGGAACCAAAGGGGTGTGGATGGGGCTGAAGAAGAGGAGCTTTTAAGGAGAATTTCAAAGAAAAAGGTGTACAGTAGATGCAGATGTTGGTTAAAGTGATGGGTGAGGGAAGATTTGGGGAGACTAAGGGGAATTATTGAATGTTTTTTTGTGGGTTTGTGCTCCTTTACAAGGAGAAATGCAGATGAAGAACTTGAGTTATTTTGAAATTACTCTTGGTTGTTTGGACTAGATGCTTCTTTGACTTTAATACCAATCCAACTGAGACAGAACCGTGTGGCTGCAGCTTACATTTATAAGCCTTCTTTTATATTCAGGAATATTATTGTACCCAAGCTCTAAATGTTCGGTGCCCCGGAGCTCTGAATCCTTCCCACATGCTCACACACACTCACCCCATAGGCAGACTAGTGTGAAAGCTAATATAAAACAGGATAATTAAAAAACCAATTTTGGAGATATTGTCTGGGAAGACTGCTCTAAGAAGGTGATATTGAAGATACACTGACAAAGGAGAAGGTGCCAGCTATGTTCAAATCCAAAGTAATAACAATCCAGGCAGGGAGAACAGAAAGCTCAAAGGCCTTGGGTTCTCTCGCATCAAAACTCACTTTCCTCCAGGAGCTGCCTCCTGCCTCCCTCTGAACCCCGAGCCCTGGCCTGGTATTCTATGGCCTCTTTCAGATTCCTTTTCCTCCTTTGCTCCTTCTAACAGATAACTGGGTCATCTAGGCCCCTGGCTCTAGTCCTGTGGCATCGGGCCCCTGACACAGCAGCCACCCTCCCTGGAGCCTGCAGCCCCACCGTGGTCCCCCTCCCGTGCTCACCTGAGGATGGCAGGCCCACAGTAGGACGGGTGGATCTTGGCACAGACATCCTCCAGTTGCAGCCGCTCACCAGGGCTGAGGTCATAGGTGGGCCGGGGCGTGCTGGCCAGCCAGCTGTAGTCCACACCGGTGCACACCTTCCTGACCGCGTTGCTGCGCTCCCGCTGCTGCCTCTCAGCCTCTCGCATCTGCCCCGCCAGCTCCATCATGAGCGTCTCCAGCACCATCTCAGCTGGGCTCCGGGAGGACAGCCGGGGCGGGGCCTCATTCCACCGGAGCCAGGGGATGAGGGACATGGCCCCCGGCCCTGCCGAGACAGGGCAGGAGTAGGTCTTTCCTGGGCCCCTCTGTCAGATAGGGTGGAGAATTGGGGTGCTCATGGGGGAGAGAGGAGAGCAGGGACGCAGGTGAGAAGACCTGCTCTGCCCTCACAGCTGGGTGACCTTGGATACGTCACCAAACCTCTCTGAGCAATCATTTCTAATTCTGTGAGACAAGATAGTCCTGTTGTGAGAAGCGGTTGTGAATAAACTTGGTATGTTATAAGCACAACATAAAAGTAAGAGACTCTCCTGGTTTTAACAATTCTTAAAGCATCCCTGTGATTGAGTCCAGAGTGCCTCTTGAATCCCCAGTAACTCCAAACAAAGCAGGAAACATACTGGGTATGGCTGAGCACAATCTTATGCCTATGATTTAAGAGGAAAACACACATACAGACCCACTCACACATTTAGAACAGATGCTTACATCCTATGTCAATCTAACAGGAAAACACCCTAAGTTTCTAAATGCCATCAGCCTATTGCTGAAGGACACTTAGAACTGTATGGGGTTGACATTATCCAGAAGAAACCCAACTCACCCACCCTTCCTTCATTCATTCATCATTCATTCATTCACCAAGCATTAATCAAGCACTGTGTACACATCTGTGGAGGCATAGAAACATGAAGCCATGTCAGGGACCCTGCTCTGCAGGAGATACAAGACTTGATAAGTAAAAGCCATGACATCAAGGCAAAGAGGAAACTGTGATGGGGAACCTAGAGTCAGCGTTGGTGGGGGAGGGTAAAGATGCCTCTAGATGAGGAAAGGGTCAGAGAAGGCTTGTGGATGGGACCGGGCCGAAGGGTACGTGCAGGCCTCCAGCACGTGGGCTGATGGAGACGGTGCCCCAGGTGGAGGAGTCAGCCATGGCACCAGGTGAGACGGCTGAGCAGAGCAGCAGGTGTGACAGCAGGGACCCTACCCTGTCATCGTGCTCCCGCAGGGGCCTATGCAATGCAGGTTTGGTGCAGGATGGGCCGACTGGATGAGTGAATGAATGGACGGGTGAATGGTGAGTGAGCTGCCCGATGCCTGTGCCTCTCACAACAGTGAAGGGGAGTGACATTCCCAAGTTAAACCTGAAGTGGGTCTTCAGGGTGCTGCATCTCCCCTTTACACACCCTTCCCCCCTCCACGGAGCTCCCCCTTCCTGCCTAGACCCTCCAGATGCCCAGAAAAGAGATCAGATGAACCCAGTCTCAAAAACATGTTCATGAGGGGTGTGTCGCCTCCTGAGGACACACACATTTTTAGGTAGCCCTCCCACCCCCCTGCACCCGCAGTGCTTAACCTGGAGACATGAATTGTTAGTGGCGGAGAATCAGACACAAAGGGGAACATTATTATGGGGTAGCAGTAGCCTTCCGGAATGTCACAATTAAACCTCCTACTTACCCATGGAGATTTGAACAACCAACTCCCTTAGCAACCATCATAATTTGGAAATCTGGAAACTTTCCTCCCCCACTCAACCTAAGTCTGTCACCATTGGTGGCCTCAGAGTATACCGCTGACCCCTTCCTGCGAGGTTGGGAGGCGAGGACAGACCATCAGACCCTGCTCTTGGGGTCAGGGGCAGGTAGCAAGTTTTCTTCTCAGCCTTCAATTACTTCATGTGCTCAGGATAGTGAGGTTGGGCAATAGTGTATATGTTGAGGGTGGGGGTAGGCTGTGTCCTGTCCTGAGAGCCATGAACACCAGGAGCCTCTGCCTAAAGCCAAGGGATCTCATCACTTCAGGTACAGGGAGATGTTGCAACTGAATGTGCCACCTTTCCTGGAGTGTTTGTGTTTTTAAATGTACATGGGTCAGGTTGATGCTTAACACCAGAAGAGTGAATGGTGGCATTCCAGGTGTTCATTCGACACCACTGAAGAGTACCCAAATATGTATAGGTCACTCATTCCTGCAAGGGCTTCTGAATGTGCTGGGCTGTTGCACAGCTCTGTCAGTGTTTCCCCCTCTGCCTATAAAGCCCACCTGTATCTGCCTGGAGACTAGTTCTGGGTCAGCTCCCCTCGGAAGCCTGTCCTGGCCCAGCGCATGGGAGTCTGTGAGCTGTCATTCAAGGGCCCATCAGTCCTCCACCCCAAAGTTTTATTGGCTTCAAAATATGCACAGAAATGTGAAAAATTGAAATTAATAATTCTTCCAAGTCAGTTATAAAACTCCTTTCAATTTTTTTTGAAACAATAATTGTAGTGTGGATTCATTTTATGCTGTTCGATGTGATGTGGGGTGGAGCCTCCATTAGTGAAAGTGTCCAGGGCCTGTGAAGATCTATCTTCAAATCATCCTGTGTTTAGCCCCACAATGCTTACATCTTTCCATGGCTCCTGATTGCCCTCAAGACTAAATTCAGACCCTTTCCATGTGGCTTCAAGGCCCTTTCTCACACGGCCCCTGTGTACTTCCTGAGCTGTGTCCCTCACCCAAACCTCCCCTTTCCCTGGTCCTCCCCACATACCCCATGCCCCTACTGCGCTGGCTCTCTCTTGCTTTCAGGTCTTTGCATGCATCTAGAACACTTTCAATCATCCTATTCTTGAATAAAGCTCACCTCAGCTCTTAGCTTATACTTTGCTTCCTTTAGGAGAATTCCCTGACCCTCCTTTCTCTGCTGCCAGGAAGCTCTAGCTGGCCCCTCATGGCTCAATCACAGCATGCTGTGGTGGCCTGTGTGCCCCTCTCCCTCTCTAGACTGACTGAGAAACCAGGTCTGTGCATCATCCTATCCAGTATCCAGCATCCAGGATCCAGCTCTCAGCACCCAGCATCCAGCTCCCATTGCCCAGCACCCAGCACCCAGCACCCAGCACAGGGTCTGGCCCACAGCAGATGCTCAATGGACATCCATAAATAAATGGAGTGATCCTTATTTTGTAACTTATTTGGATTCATCCCAAAGTGATAGGGTTCCCATGTGGTGCCTTAGTCATTGGGGGTGTGTGTACGTGTGTGCATGTGTGTGAGAGATGTACATCTGGGCTACAAATCTACCCACCACAAAATTGCTCACCCTTCCTAAGACCCGTTTTGAGGAGCTCATCCTTGGGTCAAGCATCACCCCTGCTTAGGGGCCTTTTTTTCTTCTTAGTCTGGGTTTGCAGTTTAGCTGAAAGAGGTAGCAAGAGAGTGGCTTGGCAGTGGAGGGCCCTGCTGTGGCTGGGAGAGGTGTGGGAGAAGAAATGGGAGACGCTGAAGGCAACTTTTGCTGCCAGGGCAAACTGACTGCAGAGCCTCTCACCACGGCCAGTGAAGGCCTGGCCAGGGCACCGGGGGCCCGAGCAGCGGCGTCCACCCACACGTCTGCACACACACCACAGTCACATGTCTGTAGACACATAGATAGCGTACAAATATATACTATAAAAATATAAACTTAGTATAAAATTATAAGATTATCCTAAATAATTAGATAATAGAATTATTTCTCAAATAATTCTATTATCTAATTATAATATAATTCATAAATGTGTATTTATTTTAAATAAACTATAAAATTATACTTATATAAATATAAATCTTATAGACATATTTATATGTCAAAGTATTTATGTAACAAATCAAGCTAAGATACTATGAAATAGATGTGTTCTGCTTCTTTCCTTGTCTAATAAACCTTCATGACAACTTGGAGGGTCGGGTTCAGACGGGGAGTTCTTGGTCTCCTCAGAGCTCTCGCTGGCACATGGCAGTGTGGGCTCAGCCTGCTCCTTCCCCCTTGCTCTTCCGACACAGCCGCCTCTTTGCCACCCTCCGCCCCAGGGTCGTTCACACTGGCGGTGCTGTCCACCCTCGGGAGACTGTGCCCCAGAAGGGGCCTGCTTCTGTGGGGAAGTGGGCAGGCGATTGGTAGGGAGTTTCGGATCTCAGTCCCTAAAGCCTGATCTGGAGGGGAAGTGGCCCAGGGTGGGCGTGTCTCCTGAACCCCCAGACTCCTCTCCATAAGGCGGGGTGAGGCCAGAAGGGCAGAGTGCAGCCTGGAACGTGGCCTGCGTGGGGTCCCTCTTCCCTGGGTGTGAGGCTTTTGCTCCTGACCTGAAGGCCTCTAGAGGCAGGTGCTTTGCCACTCACCTCACCCTATGCCAGATGGCAGGGGCTGGGTGGGGTGGTCCCATCTGAGTCCTGAGTTCTGTGGGCTCTGGGCCTCTTGGGCCCGGGTGTGGGTCTCGCAGGGGGAGGAGGGTGTTCTGAATTTTCCCCTCCCTGCCTTCCATACTCTCCTCAACTCTCGCCAGGGCTGGAGGCTTTGGCAGAGAGAAGGTTTCTGGGGGAGCTATTTCTGTCCCTGGGGCCAGCTGTTCTCCCAGAAGGCTCTTCAGCAGGTCTGATTAAGTTCTTAAGGGCAAAGGAGGGAGGGAGAGAGAGAGGGTGGAAGGGAGCAAGGGAGAACAGAAACAGAGAGGCAGGTGGCAGGCCAGACGGACTCCAGAGGGGGCCCCCTTATCCCAGGGCATCCCAGGACCTAACCCAGGCTGAGGCGAAGAACGTAGTGCTGGGGTGTGGTCTGTTCAACAACAGCAGAAGTGACCTTCCCCGGGTGCTTCGCACAGTTTGGGTTCTGCCCCTCCTTACTCTGGATTAACAGAGCCAACTCCTCAGTGCAAGCTCCAAGGCCCCTCACCCTCTGGCTGGCCACCCAGCCCGTGGCAGTGCCATGGTGACCTCAGAGCCTTCCCATGGAGAAAGCCTGCTTTCCACTCGGTCAATGGCACTAACAATGCCTCAAATACATGAACATTGATAGAATCCTTGTTTAAAAAAAATTAGGACAAAAAAAAATTGGGATAACTGGGGAAATTTGCATATGAGCTGGATATTAGGGAATGATCATTGATTTTCTTAGTATAAAAACTGTATTAAGGATAGGGGAATATTGGCATAGTCCAGTCTTAGGAGGTGATGCTTATGGATGTCTGCAATGACTTACATTTGAATAGTTCAGCAAATGTTACATAAATGTGTATACACACAAATGAATACATAGGACAAATATGGCAAAATATTAACAATTGGTGTATCTAGGGGGTACTTATGGGTGTTTATGGCACTATTCTTCCAACCTTTCTACATGTTTACACATATTTGTAATTTAAAAGTTGGAAAAAATCTAGCTCAAAACTCACTTTTTGCAGGAAGCCTTCCCAATTCATTCTAAGTGGTGGGCTTGCTTTGTCCCCGTGCCTCTGCCCACAGCTTCTATTCTCTTCGTTTCTGTTGCTGTGGCATTCTTCTCCACCCACGGGCCTGCGCTGCAGGCCACGCACAGTGGGGTGTGCTGGGCAGGCCTGGGGCCTGGAGACTGAAGCCCAGGCCTGATTCTCATCCACTCACCCACTCACTCGAGACTCAGCAGACACAGGGGAGTGTCTGTGACGTGCTGGTCCCCATGCCAGGTGCTGGGGCTCCCTCGAGGAGTGTGCATCCGAGAGAGGGAGGAAAACAAGCAGACGAGCAACTGCAATACGACAGGGCACAGCTCTCCTGACCGGAAGGCACTCCCAGACCTCGGGCAGGACAGTCGATGAAGGGTACACCCGGGAAGCTCCTGCCGAGCACGCGCTGCGTGACTTGGCTCAAGCTCGTTAGCCAGCTAAGCCTTGGTCTCTGCATTTATAAAATGGGGTCAGTACTCCTGCTCAGCCCACTCAGCCAGGTTCCCGTGAGGCTCAGTGAGAGAAAGTATGTGAAAACATTTGGTAAACTATAAAATCCCGTGCAATGATCAGGGGTTGTAATTTTTATGACACAAACAGGTGAATTCATGGCTAAAGAACTCAGAGAGCCTGGGGAGAGTTCTTGAAGGGCATGCCACCGGTCCCCGCCCCATAGCTGGAGAGCGGAGACATGGCATGCTGAGCAAATCGAGTGACACACAAAGCGAGAAGAGAAGAAATGAAAGCCAGCCAGGAGGATGGGCTGAGGGCCCTGTGGTTGTTAAGGCCCCTCCAAACTTTGTGGTCCTCTGTGAGAACCTTGGGGAGGTGTCTCCCTCCTCCGCTGGGAGCTGGGGTGGGGACAGGGTTGCTGCTGCCCAATGATGCTGCCTTCTGTTCCCTCTCCCCACCTCCCCTGTGCCCAGGTGCTCACCCCCACTCACCGCCCTCACTGCCTCTGACCTGAGAGGCATGCTTGGTGGCCTGGCTATGCCCCTACTCTGCCTTTGCTCGATCGCCAGCTCAGGCTGGTGTTGGGGAAGCCGTGCAGGCTTCAGCAGAGAAACCCTGAATTCAGTTCCTATGCCTTTTCCCCTCCCTGCCATAGGCTGCCTGTGTCCAAGTCAGCTTCGTGGCTCTGAGCCTCAGTTTCCCCATCTATAAGGGGGTAATAAGAGTCCCTACTTCAGGTTACTGTGAAAATCAAGTAAGATAGGATCTGTGTAAGTGCTTTATAAACTATCAAGGAGCTGGTGCACCTAGATCTGTGGCTATTATTATCACTTAATGCAGGGATTCTTACCCGGGAGTCCTAGGGAGAATTCAGAGATTTATGGACTAGATGGGGAAAAAAATCATCTTTATTTCCACTAACCTTTAAATGAAACGTAGTATTTCCTTTAGTTATGACTGAGGGCCACAGACCACAGTAGTATCAGTAGCACCTGTGACTTTATCTCCAGCAGAGGTCAAAGATGTTTTCACAACACTTTAAAGTTGTTATTCTTGAAATATCAGGTATGCTCATCACTACTATGAAATCATGGCATTTATTGGACCTGCTACTAATTCCATTATTTTACATGTTGATAGAGATGTACATATATTACTATATCACAAATTGTTTTTTAAAAATAATTTTGATAGCTGTGTTTCAATAGAGCTGGTTTCCTTTGTAATCCAATGAACTTAATTTATTCATTTAGAAGGATTTTTGTCTGACAATGTATTTACAGGCTTCACAGACTTCCAAGGGGGTCGAGGGCACAAAAAATAAAGGACCTCTGAGACTGGTGCAAGCTTGGCCCCAGCCCTGGTCCTGGCTTGTGCTCGTGGGATGGGGAGAGCTGAGCGCCCCTGTTTCAAGGAACATCGTGTGGTGCAGCCCTGGTTCACCCAGAGAGCAGCAGGAAAGCCCTCGCATGTTTTGTCTCTGCCCTTGGCGTCACTCACCCAAGCCCTTTATCTTCCATTGTCTCATCTCTCTCCTCCCTCCTGTCCCCTTCATTACCCCTTCCACCCCCACGCTCTCTGAGCCTTCCCTTCAGCCTATTTTTGAGCATCCCCGAGGTTAATGTCTTTTCCGTTGCTCCCTGGGAGACACTACTGCCAGCTGTGGCTCATTAGCGATGCTGGAAAAACCTCCCCCAGGCTTCACGGGCAAACATCAGCTCTGGTTCCAGGCAGTTAGCAGTCAGAGGGGGACTAGGGATGTCTCAGCGGTGGGAGCGAGGGGGGCCTTGCTGGGAGCTGCAAGCAAGGCCTGGCCTCCCTGCAAGATGGGTGAGAGCCTCAGCCGCATCTATGAGTGCCAAGGCCCTGCACCAGCCCCCGGCCAACCAGCGGAGGACAGTGCAGTCCCTCGGCCCAGGAATGCTGGTTTCTCAGTGCAAAGGGAGCCACGCCCAGGGGACCCGGCCCAGGCTCGTCCACCTTGAAGCTGAGCTGGGTGTCTGCAGGCTAGGGCCCATGGACACGGAACGGCACTTACGCCTGGCTGTCTCAGAGCCCCGACTGCTTCACTGAGCGGGCAGGCTGGCTGGGCAGAGAGAGGCCTCTCAGTAGGTGCAGAGAGTAGGTACTCCTCTCTCTGACTAATCTTCCTCCCAGCCCTGTTTTTGCTAAGGCCCAAGGCCAACTTCACAGATCGCAAACTGACCTTATTTCTCTTTGACATCATAGAAAACCTGTAATCCACCAAGCCAGCCAGGTCTGACCAGGTGTGACCTGTGGGTCCTCCACCCACCTGACAAACATCTGCTCATCTCTCAGGACCCACCCTGCAGCCTGCCCCTCACTGCCCCTCATTGAGGGAGCACTGATCTCCGAGGCCACTGGGGCCTGGCACAAGGGCCCGTCACCACAGCATCTGTAACAAACATGTTTCTCATTTTTTTGGTTGTATTTCTCTCCCCCCACACAGCTATGAACTCCATGAGGGTAAGAGCTGTGTTTGTTGAGTCTGCTGGCACCCAGGAGGCACTCGGCAAGTGGTTCCTGAATGAGTGAAGGAATGGCAGTCAGGGCTCCTCACACCGAGGCAGACGTGCAACCAGGAAGGAGCGAGTGTGCGGGTCCAATTGACCCAAATTGGAGGCGGCTAATCCCCAAGAAACTCTCCCCTGATCCCATGGTCACAGCCTGGACTTTCCTTCCAAGCCCAGTCTTCTCCCCAGAGTTCCACCCTGCACCGGTCTGCCCAGCCTGCTTTCCTGGGTGTGTTATCGGGGACTCACAGGCTGCTCGTGGTCAAGGAACCTGAGACCCACATGTCACCCACGTGTCTGGGGCACTGCTGCATCTTTAGAGCCTGACTCTGTGCCTGGGACTTAGTAGGTGCCCAAATCACAGTTCTCAAGTCCATGCAAGAATCTCTGATTGGGGTTTCACCTTTCTTCTCCCTGCCTGTGTCCTCTCCATAAAAGCTGAAGAGCAAATGCTGGAGCTGGGTTCTCCCTGCGAGGCTTGCTGGTTCCAAAGCTATGACTCCCCCTGAATTTATAAAGCAAGGACAGGCTGTGGCTCCAAGAGTCTGCAGGGTCTGCCAACCCTTGTGGGGCTGAGGAAGACTGGAAGGGCCTCCCTATGGCCATCTGGACCCTGGACGCAGACTGCGCTCTGGCTCTCCAGCCTGCCACCCCTCCCGGCCCCCGGCCTCAGCTCTAACTTCTACAGGTGTGGCTGCTGCTCTAGGGCACGGGTGGGGAAGGTCTGGGGACACGGCCCTCTTACCTGGCTTTCTGAGGTCAGCCTCTGCTGAGGCACAGGTTTGCAGCAGGGTCCTGCTTTCTGCTTCCCAGTCTGGGTGAAGAGAGTATCTGGATCTTTTGAGGGAAGAGCAGAAAGTTGAGCAGCCACAGCAGGGCGGGGTGGGGAGGGCAGGCTACATTCTTAACGTCTCCCTCCTTTTCTCTTCTGCTGCTGGCTGGTGCCTCTTGCTTCTCCCTCTTTCTGTCTCTGAGAAGTTTTGCCAAGAGAAAGCAGCACTGACCAGAGGGATCTAGCCTGGGCTGGTGTTTGGGGTGGGGGGGTGTCCCAGGAGGCTGGAGCCACAGCTTCCCAGATGAACCGCGGAGGCGTGCCAGCTCCTGAGCTGCCGTTGCCGTGGAGACCCGCCTAAGCCTCTTTCCTGGAGCAGCATTATCTGCAGAGGGAGCAGCTGACCCAACACACGCAACACCTGAGATGGCCCTGCAGTAAGACAGCGCTTGTGTCCCAGTGGCATTCGGGGCCCTTCCTCCTCCAGCCAGCACTCCTGGCATGAATTGGGGGCTCACCCAACAATGTGCAGAGTGGCAGGCTCACTTGCTGCTTGCAGATGTCTCCCACAACCTGGCGGGTGGCTCCTGGAGGGGATGTCCTCTCTCCACTGACTACTTCCAACAGGAGAGGGGGTATTCCAGCTGCTGAGGGCAGGGGCCTGCGAAGGTATATCTCCACCTGTGCCCCACCACATCCCTTCCCTGTCCTTCTCTCTGCTTATCTAAAGTCTTTCCTTCCCTCAAGGCAAGCTCAAGTGCAGACAGTTTTTCTGACTTTCTGGAGGGTTTAGGAAAAAATCCAAGAGGAAGAGGGAACATGGCACATAAAGTATTGATTTTGAGGTATTTGAAGTAAGATTTGGGGCTGGCAGAAGCATCCCGTTGCTGTTTTCCAGCATCCCACACTCACAGCTGGACCTCCTGCCTGTCTCTGCTCTCTGGACACTCTGTCACTTGCAGACTGTTGTGGCTATGGGCCACGTGTGTGCCAGCCTGTGCCTGACAGACATTAGGTGGCACTGAAACAGATGCACGCTGCCCTGTGACAGGCCCTGGGGTACTGTAGTGGGCTCTAAGTGGCATTGCAGTAGATCTTAGGTGATGTGGTACCAGGTACCAGGTGATGCAGTGACCTTTGGACACATCTAGTTTTGATTGTGTTGAAAATAAAGCAGAAAACACAGCCAAGAAGAAATTAAACTGTAGCTGATGAAACAGACTCAGATTGCCCACCTGCCTGCCTGCATGTTTTGATTTCCTCCCTGAGGGATACGCCACTCTGTGCTTGCTCTGCAGCTGGTTCCATTCGGCTGGTCCCATCTGCCTTCCCTCCTCATCCATCAAGCAAGCAGGGGTCTTGAGTCAGGAGTTGGATCGTATACTTCTCTTGATCAGTTCACAGCACAACAGTCCCAAAGACTGAGAGGGTCACTTAGGGATGGGAGATTCCCACATTTTGGGAAGCTGCTGAAGCTGACCTCCTCCGACCCACAGTTCCCAGGGGGCCTCCACCCCAGGGCCAGCTAAGGCCAGAGTGGCCTAAGGCAGGTAACAGGGAGTACCCCCCTCTGAGCACCCCACTGCCATCCTGGTACTTTCCTAAGAGGCATGGCTCAGAGATCCAAGGGCAGAAATTCCAAGGCTTTTCCACACTGGGGGTGGGGGCAGGAGGAGGATGAGGAGGCTCTGCCTTCCCTTTGGGAAAGTTGCTAGAAGCAATGAGGAAAAGGGGCCAGGGACCAAGTCACACACGCATTCACGCAACCCATATTTCTAGAGCACCATTCTATGGGGGCACGATGCTAGGAGCTGGATGAGGCTGCGTAAGCCCGTTCCCCTCCCCTCTCACATGCCCAGCCAGGCCTCTGGGTGCTGGCTCAGACCCATAGGAGGTGGAAGGCTGGCAGGTGTGTGGGGAGCAGGGACAATGTTAGGGCTCTGAGCTAAAGGTTTTTTATCTCCCTGGGTGCACAACCTTGGGTGTACTACTGACCATTCTGTGTTTGAATGAAAAAGTTCATCCATTTTCCACAGTCATGCCTGTGTCTTAATACTTCTTCCTCTCTCTCACACACGCACACACAATTAATGTAAATGAGGTCATACAAGCCGACGTTTTGAGCCAGCAGAGGAAAGATCCCGTTGCAGCCGCGTGCCAAGGTAGGATGGAGCTGCAGGACTCCTGACCCTGTGACGCTGGGGAACACACGCACAGATGAGCAGAGTTCCAGCAGCAACCCCTCCCCTATAGTCCGCCCCTCCCCTGCATTTTCAAGTGCTGCGGACGACCAGGAGAGGGAGGTCTTCCCTACCCCACCTCCCGTCCCTGCCTGCTGCCTTGATGCATAACTCAAAGAGGGCTTGGTGTGGGTGTTGACTGCCCGTTTACTTTGATTCATTAGCTGTGGAGGCTTTGTGATTACCCTTGCTGAGTGTGAATTTCTACTGGGGAGAATAGGTGGTGGTTGCTTTTTTCTCTCATTTGGCATCAATGGAACTTGCTGAAGCGTAGTTAGATATTCAGCAACCCTTCAGCTGGAGAAATACCAGTGGGGCCTACAGCATTGCCTCATAGACGGCATGTGATTAATAAATTGGCGATGTGGAATTATGAAGCTACTGGGTGCAAGACTGGATTAAAAACTGCAGGGAGATTAGCGAAGAGCCCTGGCTGCATGTGTGGGTGTGTGTTCCTCCTGTTCCCTCCTCCTGGCGTCGTTCCAGGCTAAGGGGACTGTTCCAAACCGTCTCTAACCACTCAGTCGTGCATTGGGTTTTCTGAGTCCTGCAGAAGGTCTGTGTAGCCCAAATCCCAAATGAGGTTGAATTAAACTGACAGAATGCTCATCAGAACTGACTCACAGTTACCCGTACCTCTTCCCTCTGGGCAGCCCTCTTCCTGTTCCTGTGGCCACATCTCTCCAGGTGCTATTGACTGAATATCTGTGTCCCCCTCAAATTCATACATTAAAAATCCTAACTCCCAAGGTTATGGTATTATGAGGTGGGGCCTTTGGGAAGTGATTAGGTCAGGAGGGTGGAGCGCTCATGAATGGGATCAGTGCCCTTATGAAAGTGGCCTGAGAGAGCTCCTTGCCCCTTCCACCAAGTGGGGACGCAGCGAGAAGACGCTGTCCGTGAACTAGGAAGTGGGCCCTTAGCAGACACTGAGTCTGCTGGTACCTTGACCTTGAAATTCCCAGCCTCCAGAGCTGTGAGAAATAAATTTCTGTCATTTTTGAGCCACCAGTTTATGGTATTCTGTTACAGCAGCCCAAACAGACTAAGGCACCAGTAAAGGAAGCATCGTGTCTGACTGCAGGAAAAACGCGAACGCTCACCTCCCCCAGCTGGCTGGGCCCGCGCCCGCTCCTCTTCTTCCTCCTCTGCTCTTTCTAGCCTCATTCTGTTTAAAGTTTATATATATGAGAAACTAAAGGGAACTGAAGAGAGAGACATAAAGCATTTCTCACTCATTCATTCACCAAGTGTTTGCTGACCATCCACTCTATTCTAGACAGCACATCGATGCCCCATTTCCATAGAATTCACTCAGCGCAGCTTCTTCGCAGTTCTGCCCTGATGTCTGACAGACCAATCTGAGGGGCTGGGGCAGAAATGGCGGGCTGTCCGCCGAGAGTCGTGGTCCTCTTCCGGAGGGTATTCGTGTTCCTGGAAGTAGCTGTCCAACCAGGGACTTCGTTCCGCAGCCTCTCTCACATGTAGGTGGGGCCACGTGACGCTGGAGTGTGTGTGGAAGGGATGTGAGCCACTTCAAGGCCCGGCTTGTAAAAACCCCCTGTGCAACTCTCCACCTTCCATCTTTGCCATTTGCTGAGGGTCAGCCAGGACTGTGAGGCCTCGGGGATGGGGGAGGCACAATTTTGAAGGAATCTAGGTCCTTAAATCACTATGTGAAAAGCTGCCCACCAATCATCCATGCTGAACTCTGCTATGTGAAGGAATAATATGCTTGTTGGGTCAGAGCACCATGAGGTGGGTTTTCTCTGTTAATGGCAGTTGGCACTATCCTAACTCATATAAAGCCCTGTGAGAAGGGATGATGTGGTCCCTGGAGATCAGAGCTCTTCCTCACATGTTCCCTTCTGGTTTTTCCATCCTCACCCCAAAGACATCACTTCATCCCTTACTGTCTCATGCCTCTGAACATGATGCGCATCCCACCTGAGCTGCCCTCCCACCCGGGGAAGCCTGCCTTGTCCACCAAAGTTTAGCTCCAATGGTAACACCTTTGTGAACAGTCCTCTGTCCTCCCAGCCGCTCCCTCCTTTCCAATCTCTGAAGCCTCGTTCTTACTTCTGTACATACAGTCGAGCCTCATGGCTCACAGAAGTATCTGCAAATTTGTCTAATCACTAAAATTTATTGGTAATCTCAACGTCAGTACTCGTAGCATTTTTGTGGTCATTCCAGACATGTAGAAAAACTTCAGTTGCCCGATGAACATGTTCCCGTCTGAGGCTGAACGAAGCATGCTCTGCCTTCTTGTTTCAGTTCTCATTCCCTAAACGAGCATCCTTTCCATGGTCTGCTTAGTGCCACTTTTTTTTTTTTTTTTTGCATTTTTGTGCTTTTAATTGGTGATTTTGCTGTTTAGAATGGCCCCAGTCATTGTGCTGAAGAGCTGTATAGACGTTTTAAGTACAAGGAGGCACTGATGGGCCTTACAGAGAAAATGCATGCTTTAGACAAGCATCATTCAGGTGCGAGTTAGTGCTGTTGCTTGTGAGTTTAATACTAATGAATCAACAATATATAGTAAATAAAATGTCTTTAAACAAAAACACACATAAAACAAGGTTATGTACTGGTTGGTTGACAAAAATGTTAGGACCAGAGGCTCACAGGAACCTAACCCTGTATTTCCCCTAGGAGCAATGGTTCAGCGCTTGCTAATTCAGTGTTTGTGGCAATTTTATAGATCATAACTAATGTGAATAACCAGAATTGGCTGTGCCCCACATTGTTTCCTGTGCTTTTGCTTCAGCATCCCTGCAGAATAAGAGCTCCCCAAGGGCAAGGAGCCCAAGCACATGGTAAAAGCTAAATACATGTTTGTTATGCCCATTGATTTACAGAAAGCAATACCTAGAGTGTCTGGGCTTGGTCCCTATGTTGAGCAAATGCCACAGACCTGCTCTCTGCTCTCCTGAACCTAAAAGAGCCCTGAGAGAAAAAATGTCACAGGCTCAAGGACCCTCAGAAACAGACATAAGGCAGGCAGGAGTGGACTGTGGGGTGCTGAGGTCACCTGCAGGTCAGGGGATGCACATTCCAGGGGAGGTGAGTAAGGTATGGGGCCTTCTGAGGACATTGGAGGAAAGGGTGTTGGGTGTTCTCCATCCCGGCCCAGGCAGTGTAGGCCTAAGGCAGGCAGGGACCCCCTTCTGCTCAACCAGGAAATGCTTCTGGGAGAAGGCAGAATAATGGACAATCAATGGGAAGAGGGAGCCAGGCATGTGATATTGCACTGGAGCAAAGAAAACCTGAAGTGGGCCCAGGCTGCACATGAGAGGGCTGATGTGAGGCCATCGAGGTAACGTCCTGGGGCCTAGGAAGAAAAGAGGTGCTGGTCATGAAAGATGTGGTAGAAGGTGTGACCCTGTGGGAGGCAGCAAATGGTCACAGGAGGACCTGAGTGCCGCATGTGGATCTTAAGAGATTCTGAGATCAGTGCCAAAACAACGTCAGTGAGTCCAGAGCAATGAAGCCGTCTAGGCAGTCACCTGGCCACTGGGAGGCAGCTGGGACTTGTCATGGAGAATGAAGGAGGGGGTGGAATTGTTTGGCAGTTCTGACTTGGGCAACTGAGCCAAGGGTGGTGAGACACGACATCCAGACGAGGAGCAGACTGGAGGGAAAGCGGAGCATGGCTTTGGCTGGGTGCTGGTGGGGGGGACTTCCTGGCTCCCAGGAGGAGAGGCCCCAGGACCAGCTCCAAACACAGAAGAAAGGGTTTGGCTAAAGCACAAGCCTGGAGGTCATCAGGGTGGAGGTGGAGGCTCAACCATGGGCACAGGTCACACACTTGGATCGCACAGGACCAGGCGAGAAGACAGCCTGCAGCTGACCCAGGGGCCAACAGAGAAACAGGCTGAGAAAGGGCGAGGGAGAACCTCACACCATGTGCTTTTCTCAGCTGCGCTTCTGCCAAAACTAGTATAAAGAAACAAAGGAGAGCTAAGCGTTCTCTGGTCTGTGTCTCCTCGGTGTTCTGACATGATCCCGGGGCCCTGGCAAAATTCTGGACTATATTAAGCAAGGAGTATGTGAGCACTTAGGAAAGGACGTCAAGATCACGTGCTGTTAGCAGATGTTTGTTGACAACAGGTCAGGGCGAACCACCCCCAGATAGGCTGAGGGAGGGTAGTCGGGGCGGTCAGACCCCTCGGCCCTCCTCTGCCTTCAGGGCAGCTCTGGCAGCAGGTCTGTTCGAGCACAGAGGCTCCTCTAATTGATAACATCCCAGCTCATCTCGAAGCCACCTTTGCACCTCTGCCCTCCGAGGCCAAGGAAGCCCAGCGGGCCCGCGTGCAAGTGTAGTCCCGAGGTGTGGGGCAGTTCACATGATACTCCTGTCCATCAGGTGGCCAGTTCTGGAAGGCATGGCGTCACACCTCTCAGGGAATCATACGCTGTGCCGTATCGCCCTCAGCCACGACTTTGATGACACACCCTCTGCTGGCTTTTCCTCCTTCCTGTCTCACTCTCCTTGCACCCTCGTGGAAAAGCTGAGAATGTAGGGCTGGTCTGGGATGTTAACTGCCACTGAGAGGTCCAGCAGAGTGATGCCCAGACAGGGCCGTTAGCAGCAGGGAGGGGGTGCAGGCTACTGTGGACATTGCCACTGGAGCTTGGGGTGAGAACAGCAACCCCAGGGCTGCCCCCGCCCCAGGACACGGGGTCTGTTCTTGCTCTGTGTGGCCCTCAACACCAGCTGCAGCACCTCCTTCGTTCTCCGGGAAGAAATATTCCTAATCCAGAGGTCGCTGAAAACTGTACAGAAAAGTTCATAGGGAGGTTTCCACCGCACCCTGAGCTGCAGAGCAACTGCCACGTCCCCTCGGATGGTGACTCTCTCAGCCCCTCCCTCCAGCCACCACCAGTCCCCCCTTTTCTGACGCCTGGGCACTCGGCCTCCTGGCCCCTGCCTCACTCCTGGGTGTCCCTCCTGCACATCGCTGGCTACCTCTCTCGGTGTCCACCTCGCCAGGGCTGGGCTCATCATCAGCAATACTGAGGTGCAAGCCACGGCAGTGAGGCCCGAGGCTCTCGGTCCCTCTGTACTCTGTGGGGTTCCCCCTTCAGTAACCTGTCACCTCCCAAAGCTCCTTTCTGCAGAGAAGACACGCCAAGGACAAGAGTAGGGCTGGCTTAATGTAATCCTTCCCCACAAGTCAGAGTGGATGCCTTGCTGTTGGCACGACAAGGGCTGAGAACAATTCTTTCCGGAAGCCTTTCCCCCAGCGTGTTCTCTGATAGGCTCACAAATGGCTAGAACTCCTAGCCCCAGGAACCCTAAGTGCTCCACCTTTCACTCGCTACTTCCACCCCTCCCTGCATGCCTCGTCCCACATTCATTTCCTCAGCAAAGGTGTAGTAGGCTCTACCTCGTGCCAGCCCCAGGGCCTGGTGCCAAGGGCGGAGGTGGAGAAGGCAGGCCCACCTGAACCCTCCAGGGGCTCCCAGCCAGAGGAGGGGAGCAGGCTGTGTGCAGCTGAGCTGGGAGTTGCAGAGACCCGGAGACGCCCCTGGAGAGCGGCCCCTGCCTCCTGGCTCCCCCTCCCTCACCAAACACCCTGTTCTCTCATCCTCGAGCTGCTCTACTGAGGATCCCAGAACGGCACAGCTTCAAGGAGCTTGGATGCCCTTTACTCCCGCACCTGCTAAGATCAGAGGTCCAGAAAGGGCTAGCGGCCTCCTCATGTAGCACAGTAGGTAGCAAAGCCAGGACAAAAACCTATGCTCTTTTCTTCCAAACCCCTGCCCTACCCCTTGCTGTCTTTTTGGCATCAACAAATCAGGCAGAAGCCCCTAGGCATATACACCCTTAGCCTCAGTCATGAACACCAAACACATCTCGTTTTCTGCGCATGATAGGGATAAGCACTTTATTTGGAGGAGGTGAGGAGGCGGGCTGTGTTTGTGTGTGTTTATGTGTATGTGTCTGTGTTGGGTGGAATTCTGTGTCACTTTCTTTTCTCATGGTCCTGGAAGGCTGCTTGAAAGAGGAGGCATTTGGCAGTCTTCCAAATGATACATGTTCTGGGCGGGCTGAGCAAGGACCCCAGGGATGGGAGGGGAGGGGATTGGACTCCCCACTTTCATGCACTCTGGCCTGGAGCCCTGTTGCCCACAGAGCTGCCCAGTGGGCTGCCTGAGTCAACCAGGAATGGCCTCTGGGGGACAGCCCCCCAGGGCTCCTATTGGTGCTTCACCTCTGACCTCCCTAGCTCTTTCTCAATCCTAGTTCACTGGGGCAAACTCAACCACTCCCAGCGCCTGTGTTTCAGGGCCTGGGAGTAGGGCAGGATCAATTGCAGTGCTCAGAATTCTCTGTTGACCCCTGAGACTTTTACCTGTTTATGAAGAAGTCAGGTGCCAGGGAGCACACCTGAGGGGCTGCCTAGAGAGGCTGTGGAAAGGCTCAGCTGTGCTCTTCCTGCCCTGCCCTCAGCCCCGGGGGTCACCTGAGCGGGGAAACATGGCAACAGGAGTCACCGCCCTCATTACCTGGCCTCATTCTCCACTTAAACACTCTCCTCCTCACCAGCCAAACAGACATGAGACGCTAGAGCTTTGGGCTCCAGCAGGGAGACCAGGCTATTCCACAGATCCTGTCAGCAGCCACTCTGTCCCCAAGGATTCACTGAGGCCTCACTGAACTGATGCCCTAGCATGGGCCCACAAGGCCTCCCCTACTTCTTTGAGGAAATCTGATGCTATTAAATTATGCTAGTTTATAATTAACATTCTTCCAGAAACTGCCTGATGCATAATAGGCATTATAATACATTGTTTTACAAAATTACTTACGTATTTTTAAAATGCATGCAATGCAAGATCAAATTAAATTTTATTTTATTTTATTTTAGAGACAGGGTCTTGCTCTCTTAGGCTGGAGTGCAGTGGTGTGATCCCAGCTCACTGCAACCTCCAACTCCTGGGCTCAAGCAATCCCCCCACCTCAGCTTCCTGAGCAGCTGGGACCACAGGCACATGCCACCACACCTGGCTAATTAAAAAAAAAATTTTTTGTGGGGATGGGGTCTCACTATGTTACCCAGGCTGGTCTCGAACTCCTGGGCTCAAGCCAAATTAAATTTTAAAAAATGGATGCTAAGGCCCCAGACTGTGGTCTTGAAATGCCATTTATCTCTAAAAGTAATGAGGGCTTCTTGGGGAAGAGGCTGATTCCAGGGATGGGCAGCAATGTACAAGACAAACCTGGAACATTATCTATTACAAAGCAAGGAAACCATCAGAGACTTCTAGGGTCCACAGATTGGGTGGTAATGTTGAGTCACTGTTGATTTCTTAAGTGGAAGGTTGTATTTTATATGTTCTTGTAGGAGAGTGCCTGTATTTGGGGGCAAGTACACTCTGGAGTATTTGAGGGGTATTTTGTCTGCAGCTTCCTCTGAAGTCATTCAGAAAAAGATTATGGGATATACATAAAAATAGAAAGAATGTGGGCAGGAACTGTGACTTGCTTCTACCCAGTGGAATATGGCAAAGGGTGATGGACTGTCACTCCTTCGATTTCATCGTTGTATGAGATTCTGTCTCGCTAACCTACTTGCTCCAGAGACCCTCTTTGCTGGTTTGGTGAAGTAGCCAGCTGTGTTGGAGAGGTTCACATAGCAAGGAACTGCAGGCAGCCTCTAAATCCAGCCTCCAGACAGCAAGAACCAGGACTCTTAGTCCTGTAACCTCAAGGAGATGAATTCTGCCAACAACCTAAGTGAGCTAGGAAGCAGATTCTTCCCCAGTCTAACTTTCAGGTAAGAACACACCCCAGCCAACACCTTGGTGGCACCCTTGTGAGTTCCTAAGCAGAGGACCCAGTTAAGCTGTGTCCAGACTCTTGACCACAAAAACTGGGAGATAGTTACTGCGTGTTGTTTTAAGCTGCTAAGTTTGTGGTTATACTGCAATAGAGAACTAATATAAGTGGGGATTTTTGCTTTAGCCACAGGCCACAGGACAGGGAAAGCAGCACACCCCACCCTCATCCCAACACACATACCCCCAGCTGGGCAGATGCTGAGGGCATGGCTTGGACCCAGTGACTGTGAGAAGAGACTCCTGTCTCCTCAACACCCCCGCCCCCCGCCCCGTGGCTGCCACACCTGCCACAGCCTTTCTAGAAAAAAAGACAGAAAGTAGAATTGTTCCTGGTGGTGCAGGAAGATTCCAGGGGCTGCCTGGGGATTAGCCACTGGGCCAGACCAGGGCAAATGGTATGTCTGTGACAGGTCAGCTCACCTCCCTCCACCCAAGGCAAAACTGACTGGGCTCACTTGTAAATACGACCTCTTTACTTTTGTTCTTTACAGATAAGGAAACTAAGGTTTAGAGAGCTTAAATTATTTGTCAAAGGTCTCACAGCTAGGAAGGAGCAGCTGGGCTCAGAGCCTGTGATACTGCCCTTGAGCTGGTGGGCAGGGCTGATGGGTGCCCTGCGCGCATTGTCATGTTTCCAGTGAGATGCTGTGACACCGGAGAAGCACCTAGAATGTGGCTTCGACTGAGAGAACTCATTCATTCAACAAACAGTTATTGGGGGCCTGCTGGGGGCCGGGCCCTGGGTTAGGTGCTCGGGAAACAATTATGAATCAGAGAGACAAGGCTTAAGTTTGCATTCTAGTGCAAACAGAGACAAACAGAGATAAATAATAAGGAAAAGAAATAAATAGCAAATTCAGATGTAGTGTTATGAAGAAAATAGGCTGGGCATGGTGGCTCATGCCTATAGTCCCAGCACTTTGGGAGGCTGAGGTGGGATGATCGCTTGAGGCCAAGAGTTTGAGACTAGCCTGGGCAACATAGCAAGGCCCCATCTCTACAAAAAAATTAAAAAATATAGCCAGGCATGGTGGCACATGTCTGTAGTCCCAGCTACTTGGGAAGCTGAGGTAAGAGGATCACTTGAGCCCAGGAGTTCAAGGTTACAGTGAGATATGATCATGCCACTGCACTACAGCCTGGGTGACAGAGCAAGATCCTGTCTCTAAAAAAAAAAAAGAAGAAGAGAAAAGAAACATCTATCACCCCAGAAAGTTCCCTCTTGCCTCTTCCTGTCCATTCCCCAGCCTCTCCCAGAGGCAACAACTGTTCTGATTTCTATCACCATAAAGTGGCTTTGCCTGTTCTAGGAATTCATATAAATGCAGTTGTATAGTATGTTCTCTCTTGTATGTTTTTCTTTTGCTCAATATATTGTTTTTTAAAATTTATTTTATTTGTATATATTCATGGGGTACAAGTGCAATTTTACTATACTGATATATTGCAGGGCCTTCAGTGCATCCATCACTGGAGCAATTCACATTGTACCCACCAAGCAACCTCCCATCATCCACCCTCCCCCCAAGTCTCCATTGTCCATCATTCCACACTCTGCTTCCGTGGGTACACATTATTTAGCTCCCACTTATAAATGACGACATGTGGTGTTTATCTTTCTGTGTCTGAGTTGTTTCACTTAAGATAACGGCCTCCAATTCCATCCATGTCACTGCAGAAAACATGATTTCATTCTTTTTGTGGCTGAATAGTATTCCATTGTGTATATATACCACATTTTCTTTATCCAATCCACCACTCTGGACACTTGGGTGGATTCCATATCCTGGCTATTGTGAATAGTGCTGGGATAAACATATGAATGCAGGTGTCTTTTTGATATAATGATTTCTTTTCCTATGGGTAGAGAGCCAGTAGTGGGATTGCTGGATCATATAATAGTTATTTTAGTACTTTGAGAAATCTCCATACCATTTTCCAAAGAGGTCCTATTAATTTACATTCTACCAACAGTGCATAAGAGTTCCCTTTTCTCCACATCCTTGTCAACGTCCATTATTTTTTGTCTTTTTAGTAATAACCATTCTGATTAGTGTAAGATATCTCATCGTGGTTTTAATTTGCATTTCTCTGATGATTAGTAACGTTGAACATTTTTTCATATGCTTGTTGACCATTTGTCTTCTTTTGAAAAATGTCTATTCATGTCCTTAGCCCACTTTTAATGGGATTTTTTGTTTGTTTGTTTTGTTGTTGTGTTGTTTGAGTTTCTTGTAAATTCTGGATATTAGTCCCCTGTTGGACATATAGTTTGCAAATATTTTCTCCCATTCTGCAGGTTGTCTGTTCCCTCTGTTGATGATTTCTTTTGCTGTGCAGAAGCTTTTTAGTTTAATTAAGTCCAATTTGTCTACTTTTGTTTTTGTTACCTATGCTTTTGAAGTCTTAATCATGAATTCTTTGCCTAGACCAATTTCCAGAAGAGTTTTCCCTAGGTTTTCTTCTAACTTTTATAGTTTCAGGTCTTACCTTCAAGACTTTAATCCACCTTGGGTTGATTTTTATATATGGTGAGAGATAGGGGTCCAGTTTCACTCTTCTGCATATGGCAATCCAATTTTCTCAGCACCACTTATTGAAAAGGGTGTCCTTTCCCTAGTGTATGTTATTGTCAACTTTGCCAAAGATCAGTTGGCTGTAAGTATGTGGCTTTCTTTCTGGGTTTTCTGCTAGGTTCCATTGATCTATGTATCTATTTTTATATCAGTACAATGCTGTTTTTGTTACTATAGCCTTGTAGTATAATTTGAAGTCAGGCAATGTGATGCCTCCAGCTTTGTTGTTTTTGCTTAGGATCACTTTAGCTATTTGGGCTCTTTTTTGGTTCCATATGAACTTTAGAACTGTTTTTTCTAATTTTGTGAAAAATGACATTGGTATTTTGACAGGGATTGCATTGACCCTGTATATTGCTTTGGGCAGTATGGTCATTTTAATGATATTAATTTATCCAATCCATGAGCATGGGATGTTTTTCCACTTGTTTGTGTCATCTACAATTTCCTTCTTCAGTGTTTTGTAGTTTTCCTTGCAGATATCTTTCACCTCCTTGGTCAAATATATTCCTAGGTATTTTATATTGTTTGTAGTTATTGGAAATGAGATTACTCGTCTTGATTTGGTTCTAGGCTAGATTGTTACTGGTATATAGAAATGCAACTGATTTCTGTACATTGATTTTGGTATCCTGAAACTTTACTGAATTTATTTATCAAATCTAAGAGTTTTTTGGTGGCGTCTTTAGGGTTTTCTATATTTAAGATTATATCGTCAGTGAACAGGGATAATTTGACTTTGTCTTTTCCAACTTGGATGCCTTTTATTTTTTTCTCTTGGCTAATTGCTCTGGCTAGGACTTCCAGTACTATGTTGAATAGGAGTGGTGAAAGGGGTAGGCATCCTTGTCTTGTTCCAGTTCTTAGAGGGAATCCTTTCAACTTCTACCCCATTAAGTATGATATTGGCTGTGGGTTTGTCATATATGGCCTTTATTATTTTAGGGTATGTTTCTTCTATGCCTAGTTTGTTAAGTCTTCTTGTCATGAAGTGATGCTGAATTTTATTGAGTGCTTTTCCTGCATCTATTGAGATGATCATATGGTTTTTCTCCTTAATTCTGTTTATGTGGTATATCACATTTATTTATTTGTTTATGTTGGACATTCTTGCATCCCTGGTATAAAACCCACTTGATCATGGTGTATAATCTTTTTGCTGTTGGGTTCAGTTTGCTAGTATTTTGTTCAGGATTTTTGCATGTATGTTCATTGGGTATATCAGTCTGTAGTTTTCTTTTTTTGTTGTTTCCCTGTCTGTTTTTGATATCAGGGTGGTACTAGCCTTGTAGAATGAGTTAGGGAGAATTCCCTCCTCCTCAATTTTGTGGAACGGTTTCAGAAGGATTTGTATTAATTCTTCTTTGTATGTTTGGTAGGATTTGGCTGTGAATCCATCTGGTCCTGGGCTTTTTTGCGGGGGAGATTTTTTATTACTGATTCTATCTTGCTACTCATTATCGGTCTGTTCAGGAGTTCTATTTCTTAATAATATAATGCAATCATAGAAAACAATCATACAGTATGTTCTCTCTTGTATGTTCTTCTTTTGTTCACTACACTGTTTCTTCAAAATAATTTCAAATTTATAGAAAAGTTGCAAAAATAGTAAAAGAACTCCCATATCCTTCTCACCCAGACACCCCAACTGCTAATATTTCCCTCTATTGTTCTAGTTTTACATATATTCCATTATTATGAATCTTTTTCTGACTCATTTGAGAGCAAGCTGCAGGCAAAATGCCCCATTATCCTTAAATATGCCAGTGTGTACTTCCCCCAGAATAAGGACATTCACCTACAGAGTCCAGATAGGACCCCCAGGAGGTAGGGATAACAGAGGTTCACCCTGGCATCTGTCCGCCACACCAACCAGAGCTTGGAGTTTCATGAACAAGTGTTATTGCCCCTCTGCCCTGAGGTGTGCTTTTCTAAAATTATTATTACTTGGGATTTGTTTTCTGTTGGAGAATTACTTCTTTCTCCTGTGTCTTGATACTCTTGTCAATGAGGTGTCCTGCTCCTTGCCAGCCATGGATGAGCAATTGAACACACTCTCTCAGGGACTTTGGATCTTGGACAGAGTGATGCAGAAAACCACATTGTTGTTACAATGGTGAGCAAGATAACTCAGGACATGTCAGTAACTCACACACCTCTGAGGGGGTTGGATGGAAAGGTGTAGGGGTTTCCTCTAGGTAAACAGGCTCCACGACAGAGTTGAGTTATAATTCAAAAAAGAGCCCAAATGTGAGGGGACTGGGTAGGAATCCAAATGATGTTTCTGTATTTTGGGGGTATAAAATCTTACCAAAAAAATAAATAAATAAAAAAGATTTTCCAGTGAATAAATGAGGCATGTCAATGGGACTCATTCAAAGTTAAATTTCTAATAAGAAACAGAAGTAGGATTCAAACTTAGATCTGCAATGCCTCCACATTGCACACACTCACTTGGCTATCCCATCCCATGCAGTGAGAGCCCTCACTAATGCTTGTGGACTTCTACCTAGTCTGAGAGTCAGTGGGCTGAGTGAGGGGTGGGGGGCTTGGCCAAGTTGCAGAAGGGGAGCTGGAGAAACAAAGCCAGCTACTAGGCATGGCAATGTCATGCCTCCCCTGGACAGCTCCAGGGGAGATCAGGGCCACTGTGGTAGGGAACAAGAGAGCAACCCAATACCATTGACACAACAGCAGCAGGCAAGGTGCCCCGGGGAGACTGCAGTAAGCAAGGGTCAGGATTGGAGCCTGTCTCCTAGCCCTGACTCTAGCCTCATCTCTTGCCTTTCAGGGACATCATGGGGACAGAGGGCACGCATTTTGTCCCAAAGGCTGTTGAACACACTAAATGTATTAAGCACCTACTTTATACCAGACACTCTGTTGTGTATTACATAAGGTAACCCCCCTATGACTCCATTTCAGAGAGGTTAAGTGATTCGCTCATGATCACACAGGTAGAAAGTGGCAAAACCAGGACTCTGAATCCCAACCCAGTGCTCTTTCCACTGCTCCATGCGGCTTCTCACAGGCAGGGGCTTGGGGAATGAGCTTTAGGGGAGGCAGCATTGTGTAGCTATTGAGAGCATGAGTGCATGTTGGGCTGCCCAAGTTCAAATCCAGCCCTATTGCTTGCAAGCTACACAACTGTAGGCAAATTATTTAATCTCTTTGTGCTTTATCAGTTTGCTTATCAGCATCCTTTGTAGCACCTACCTCATAGGGCTGTGTGAGGATTAAATAACACACATAAAGCACTTCACTCAGGGTCTGGAACAAGACGAGTACTTGATGGAGGTTAAGCTACTACTCTGCTGTAGCTGCTGCATTGAACGTGGTTCTCCCTGGGTGGCTGAAAGATGATTCTGGGTGGGGAGAGAAATAGTAGTGTTGGAGGGAAGAAAAGAGAGGATGCAACCCTCAGAACCAGCTGCTTTCTACCCTCTTTAGAGCTTGTCGCTGGGAATAAAATCAGCAACAGTCACAAAGTACCCTTACAGCATAGTTCTTCATCCTTCGCAAATGTATTTTCAGACACCGTCTCATTTTTGCCTCATTACAATCCCGTCTGGTGGGTGCTGTTATCCCCATTTTGCAATTGAGGAAACTGAAGTTCTGAGATTCTTGGTCCTGCCCAAGTTAGGCAGCAGGGTGGGAATTCCAGGTGGGAGACAGACTGAGTTGCCCTGAGGACCTGGCAGAGGGGGAAGACCTCAGGGGCAGCGGGAACCAGGGGTTCCCAAATTTGAGCATGCCTCAGAATCCCCTGGACTGCTTGTGAAAAACACAGACTGCTGGCCCCACTCCCAGAGCCTCCTATTCAGTAAATCTGGGGTTGGGAGTTGATCTTGCTTAGTGCCCTCTAACTGTGAGCAGCAGCGACATCTTGTGGTGAGGAACGGAACGAACCTCGGACTCCCTCGGCCCGAGCTACCCACCGGTCCAGGCCGACGCTGGACCCCGGCAGCATCGCCCAGGGCCCGCGCCAGCCCTGGGTACGGGCAGAGAGAATCTCCCAGGCCAGGGCCTTGCCCCTGAGCGTGCAGGCACCTGCGTACCTCATTTACCCTAGAGACAGAGAAACCTAATCTTGTTTTGCGGAACTTCCAGCTTCATTTCAGAATACTTTCATTCTCATTTTTGTGAATAAGTCTCTTCCCTGGTCGTTCCATCCCCAAAAGCTGGAGGCTGCGACGCAATGCCTCAAGGGCGCAGCCACAGGCTAACTCCTTGAACCCGGCGCTTCACTTAATGATCGCTTTCCGCCCGAAGGAGCATTTTACAACAGGAACTATTATCCCTGAAAGCTTGACATCGATCCTTGGCAGGGTTTTCTGACCGATTAAGGCTGGGGTAATAGTGATTTGTGAGCGTGTGGAGAAGGGAGCAGTGATCCCTGTAGGCTGGGGCAGTGCCACCTCTTATTTCCTTGACCCAGGTGGTGGTTAAATTGGTAGATTGGGGCGTAAGTGTCTCTGGAGTTGGGCAGCTGTGGGATAGTAGAACGACACCGGGCCTGTGCCTGGGGCGTGGGTTTGAATCCCCGCTCTGCCTCTGTGATGGGAGACCTCGGGCGCCTCACCTCAGCTTTCTGAGTTTGTTCATCAGTAAAATGGGCACGGGGCCATCAGTCGTGTATGTGAAAGCGCCCTGCGGTGCCCGGCACGGAGGCCGGCACCGGACGGGCATCTGGTAAGGGAAGGAGGCCGAGGAAGGACGCCAGGGGACAGGCGGGCCAGGGGAGAGGGCGCCCGCCCAGGATAGCAAAGGCGCTCACGGCTCAGTTCCTTCCCCGGCCACCAGCGCTCAGCCCAGACGCCACCTCGAGACCCGGCCCGAGTGGCGCCCCAGCCAGGGCCCGGACGCGCCTCCATCGACGTCTCCTGCCGGGAGGGGACATTAATCATTAACCTCCAGGTTAGCGGGGCCGGCGGGGGCGCCGGGGGAGTGCCCCGGGAGGGCGAGGGAGCAGGCCCGCCCGGCCCTCCTGGCCCTCTGCGTTGTGCCACTGCGCTGAGTCACCGCGGCCCGGGCGGCTCCCTGCAGCCGGGACCTGCACCCGCGGCGCCGCGGCCTTTGCCCTCCCACGTGCCGCTCCTCGGCGCGCCGCCGCCCACGGTCGGCAAGGGGCGCCCGTCTGCGCCGTCGGGAGGCCGGCTGGGTCCCGCCGAGGGCGCGGCAGGCTGGCCTGGTTGGGGTGGTGGCAGAGTGACGAGAAGGTGCCTTCCCAAAGCCATAAACCCTCCTCGCTGAGATGACTGGGCCGGCTTGGCCACACACTCGCACCCCACAGGCCCTAGTTCAAAAGGTGGCCTGTGAGGTTATTCAGGGAGCCAAGGTCGGGGGAGGCCGGGAAGGTCGGCCTCTCGCACAGCCTCGTCTGGAAAAGATCAGATAAATTAATTGACAGTAAGAAGCACATAACCAATACCATGTAAAGCACTGTTACCCTTCCTCCACCAGGTTCAGGACCTCATGCTGAAGGAACTGCTGCACACGGAACTGGTAGTCGGTTTTGGAGGGACGGGGGGTTGGGGGGGGCCTCTCCCAGAACCCCAAGGCTGTCTTCTCTGAAGGCCACTCACCAGGTTAAAGCCTGCGGGGGTGCCAGGAGAGCTCCCCCAAGTCTCCCGTGGGGGTCCACCAGTAAAGATGCTCAAAAATCCCGGCATCTCTTACCTCCAAACCGCAGGGAATTCTACTTTCTCTAATTCCCTATGGCCATGTAGTTAAGGAGGTCACTTAACATTTAACCCAGCACCCACCTGCCAGCAGGTCAAGGGTTACTGCCCACAGCTGGCCAGGTTTCACTTTAACTGCTGTGGCATGTCTGATGTGACTCACTTGTCAGGCTGATCCAGAGCGCTGTCCCTGCATTGAGTGGAGTGATGTGAAGGGGGGGGACTCTCAGAATGGGTCCAGGGATGAGGCCCTAAAAGCCACCAGAGAAAGCAGCCAGAAGTGACTGTCTCCACAACCCAGAGCCAGCGGGCTGCAAGTCTGCCCACATGATGCCTGTGCCCTTGCTGTCTCCTCCCCAAGAAGTAGTGAGAGGGTGCAGGTAGGTGAAAGAGACCAGTGGTGGGCATTAGTGCAGGACCTGGGGTCATGTGTTCTGACTCCAGTTGGTCATTGCACACCTATGTGATGACACATAATTTCTCTGTCTCAGTTTCCCCAGCTGTAAATGGCACCCACGTGCCATTTTTTAAAAAAGTCATCGTGTTTATTTACATTCTGAGGTTAAAAAAGAAAATATTTCCAAATGGCATAGCAGATACTATAAAAGAGTATGTTTTGGGATACAAAAGTTTCTCACCCCTGTTGTGCAGGTGGGGTGCTGGTATCTGATGTGTTTCTGGGTAATTCTTTAGCAGATAAGAATGAATTGGGCCCCCAGACCCACCATCCCATAAGGCTGTGTGAATTGAGGATTAATCAATTAAAGAGCAATTCCGATTTTTAAGCCTTCCAACTGAGGCTTGGGTGTTTCTCTGCAGCCACCAGAGATAGAGGGTCTCTGGATAACACATGCCCTAAGGTTCTAAGTAAGCTTTTCAGCAGAGGTGCCTCCTGAAATTTAAAGATATACTTTATTATTTTAAAAGTGCTTAAGAGGACAAAGGGAATTATTAATTCAGTCTTCCCTGTTTCCTTGGAAGAACCACAATGAAATGAGAACTTACCAAGGTTCCACTAAGAAGTGCTTTTTTGGTTAAGTGTTTTATAAACGTTAATGAGTGTTTCAACTGCCTTTGTGTATTCAACAATGGTCCTTGGTTCTATGCATCACAAATGGCTTCTCTCTGCTTTAATTCCCAACACCTCGGAGCCAAGGATGGTTTCTTGGCCTAAAGAATTTTCACATGTAGAATTACCAAGGTGTACTTTAAAAGAAGAAACTCCTCTAAAATGATCTCAGTGGGCATCCAATCATATCATAAAATACAGACTGTGATTTCATCCCCAAATGGGGTCTCCTTTCATTTGGGTCTGAAATGCCTTTACCACCCTAGGTGACAAATGAAAATTTTCAGAAACACTACCTCCTTTACTTTTCAGTTATCTCATGTGGTTTTCCTTTCTCCTTTCCAAACCCTGTGGAGTTTTTCAGTTCCAGATTCCTGCTTGCAAGTGTCTTTGCCTGCTTGCTGAGTGCTTAAGTGAGAGGCACTCTGTGGAGTCCACTTGGACCTGGAGAACACCACCTTACCCCAAACATGTTTTCTTGTTTGTGGGTAAGTGTGTAAGACAGAGTTTGCCGTGTTCTCGGGTGAAGGTGATTTCCCCAGCTATAAATGGTTACTATTATAACTGTTTGTGCTGCCTCAAAGGGTTGGTGTAGGGTTCAAATCAGATAACAGATGTTCATTCATTAATCCATTCATTTGTTAAGCATTTATTATGAACTTGCCTGGAACATGACAATCTGTCTTCTCAGTGGCAGCAGAAAAATCAAAAAAGACCCCTGTTGGAGTCCCTGCCCATGGCACCACCAGTTGTGTGCACCCGCCTTTCTTAAACTGTGAGCCAGAGGCCTGCTGCTGGGGTGAGGGGAGGAACGGGGGAATGCCAGGTGGAGGGGTAGGGGAGGCAGGTACTGCAGGTGGAGGAGCAGGAAGAAGGGTGGCTGTGAGGGCTCACCACAGGGCCTCAGCAGGCCCTGTGATCTCACTGCGGAGCTCAATTTCTCCCGGAAGCTTTTGGGGAATTGCTGAGCTGGGAGTGGCTTCCTAGCCCCACACATGCACCCCTCCCCCTCTTCAGCTCAGGGCCTCTCAGCACCCTCTTCTCGATCTTGCATCCAACTGCTCACCTCCCCACCCCTAACTCACTGTCACTTTCTCCCTTACCTGCCTTTCCCAGCCTCAGAGAGGAGGGTTTGGAAATGGAGGAACCTGGGGGAAACCTCCTCCAAGGCCCACACAAACCAGCCTCACTGCTCACTTCAGGCCCAGGCTTCCCGAAGCCTTTCTCTCTGGTGGAGACGCAACCAAGAGAGCCTGGACCAGCCTTGCCTGGTGGCACCTTCCAGGGAGGTGAGCGGCTGGGCCAGGGTGAGGAGGAGGGCTTCTCTCACTGCTAGGTATGGGGCTAAATGAACCAGGACCAGAGGTGAAAGGATGAACAAGGGAGGCAAAGGGGGTTTGGGGGTGAGCTAAACTCTGGGAAAGAGGTGGTCACCGTGCCATCTGCTGTCAAAGGCTGACACATCAGCCAAAGCCGCCAGATGCAGGCTTGGTCTTGTCATGCTATAGTTCTCCCATCAGGCTGGGAACTTCCGAAAGGCACAAGCCATGTTTCCTCTTCATCTTACACCTTGTGTAAGAGGCTCCATCCCTTGAAGCTTAGTCAGTGCTCACCTGTCACCTGCCAGCCCATGGGCCAGCCTGCTGAGAGGGGGAGCAGGGCACAGGTGCTCTCATGCTCCCTGAGCGGCTCTCTTAGCCAGGCTGGGCCCCAGGCCCACAGGTTATCAAGCTCGGCCTCCTGGGCATCCCATGTCTGGAGAAGCTCAGGAGTACACCCAGCCCTCCGCCTCTGCACCCTCTGGGACCTGCCTGGACCTAGAACCCCTCTCTCTGGATGCAAAGATGAGCCTAGGGACGTAGATGGACTAGTGGAGCTCACACAGCTGATGTGGGACCAAAGAAGGTCCTGCTGCCTGACTCCCCACTTCCCTCCCTCCCCAGATGGTTCCAGCCCGAGGTCAGCCAGTCAGCACTGTGGGTTGACCACCTACTATGTGCAGAGCTGTGTGCTCAGTGTGTGATAGTCACTTTTGTCTCACCTGCCCATCATCCCTTCCCCCTTATTCTGACCAAAGCATTCCAATTCGGAACAACCCACTTGTAGTGGGTCAGATTCCTGCAGGGCCCATCGCCAGAAGTAAGCACCTGGCCCAGGCCTGGCCCTGAGAGATTCCAGCCCCACACCCACGCTGGCCACAGAGCTCAGCAGCCAGGACTTTTGCTGGAACTAACGGTGAAAAGAAACTCTCTCTGCTGGCAGAATATATGAGCCTGGGACTGCCGGTGGTCATCTGGCCACCATGAGAGGAGAGCCAAGCCAAGGAACAGAGAAAGACACTCCTGAGGACATCCCTTGAGCTCCTAGAACTACGATGCCTGGAATGGCCGAGCTATGTGAACGCCTACGTTTCCTTTTATGCCTAAGTTAATTTGAGCTTGTTTTCTGTCACTTGAAACTAAGAGTGCTGACCAAAATGGGGAGAAGAGGAGGGTGCTTGGAGAAATAAAGAGAGGAAGTGAAATGATTTCTACCTTCAGAAAGGTCCCAGGGTAAGGGGAAATGCAGTTTTTGTTCTTGGGTGTCTGAACACATGATCTTCCAGTTTTTAAAACTTTGTGTGTGCATGTGGAATATACACTCAGAAAAGCTCTTATACTTTTTATTTCTTTACCAAATAATACATATTCATGGTGGAAAACTTATAAAAAACAAAGAAAAAAGAATGGAAGGTCACCCATATGCCCCTGTCCACTGTCACTCTTTCTCAGTGGGTGCATGTGTGCGTACACCCTTCAACAAATCAGAGGGGCGTCATCCCATACACACTGCTTTAGTCTATCTTTCTCCCCACTTGCCAGTGCGTGGGGATCTTCTTTAGGGACATATGAAGGACATTTTTAGGAGACAAGTTTTGCGGTTCCACCATGTGCACATGCACCTCACCATCCAGCCTCTCATTTGTCCCATCCGTCTGTGGGCGCAACAGTGGCTGTTCTCCATAGTGTTGCCATTAGAGGAAGTCTTAAACAGTGGAGCGTTGCAATCATTCCCTTGTTCAATAAGTAAATATTTCAAGTGCCTCCCACATGCCAGGCACTGAACTATGAGCTCCAGGTACAATGAGCAAAACCAGACATGGTCTCTACTGCTTGGAGCTTAGAGCAGAGTGAGGCAAAGTCATTTGTCAAACACTCACTAAACGAATGTAAAGCATGGGCTGAGATGGGTGCTGAACAAGCACAAGGCGGGAGGGTTTGGCCCTCTCCAGAAGGCTTTCCTGAGGAAGTGAAGTGTGGGCTGGAATCTAAAGGATGAAAAGGTGTTAACCAGGCCAAGAGAGGGAGTGAGCATTTCAGGCAAAGGACTATAGCTGGAGACAGAATGGTGAGGACGTGAGAGAAGCCAGGGTGGCTGCAGTGGAGCAAGGGAGGGGGAGTGCCCTGTGACATGAGAGCCGGTGGCAGAGAGGGGACGGAGCCAGATGATGCAGGGCCTTGGAAGTCACGTTGCTAAGTTTTGTCTTTACCCTAAGAACAAAGGGAAGCCACTGAAGTTTCTCTGAGCGGGTGTGTATGTGATGTGACTAGATTTGTGTTCTGTAAACATCATGTGACTGCATTGTGAGGAACAGGTTGAATAGGTCCAAAATGGACTTGGGGTACCAGGTAGGCAGCTGTCGTCATAGTCAAGGTGTGAAAGTATCTAGGAGAAGTATCTAGGAGATAAAATCAGCAGGACTTTTTCTTCTGGGCTTGCTCAATTGGCTAGGTGGTGCCATCAGCCATGAAACCAGGAAACACTGTAGGAGAACAAACCAAACTGATTTGTTCCATCAGAGACACGTTGAGTTGGAGGAACCTTTGAGACATCCAAAAAGAGATGTCAAGTAGGCAGCTGGATGTCTCAGTGAGGAGCTCAGAGATCATCTGTGTGAGTCATTTGCAAGTTGTGTGCACTGACCCATGAGTTAGCCAGCTGATGTGGGTCCTGATCCCGGCTCACTTCTCTGGGCAAATCACTGCCCTACTCTGGGACTCGGAGTCCTCAAGTGTCTGATGTGTGGGTTGGACCAGAACTCTATCTGGCTCTAACATTCTCTGGATCTGTGAGCACATGAAGATGAAGTATTGCCCAAACATCCCTGAATTCCTCCCAAAACCAGGGAAAGAAGTCCCCCAATTTGAGGAGTGTCCTGGCTCTGTTAGACTGTTCTTCTGGATGTTCTTGTTCTGACCCTGGCTGTCCCTTCCCCAGTCAGGTCACAGACCATCCTGAGACTCCCAGATCGCTATTCTTGGATGGGAAACACAGACCCCTCATCCTTGTTTGAAGGGAAGAAGTGAGAACAGCGTATGCTGCTGCAGCTTGTGGTGAGGCAAGTTGAAGGTCAAAGGTGTGGACTGTGGAACAAGGGTGTTTCTTGCTACAGACTTTCAGGGCACTTTCCCCAAGGTTTGCCCTTTGCAAAATGACCCCTTTCCCTCCTTGCTCCTAGTCTGCTCTCCCCTGAACTTCCTGCTCTCTGCACTCTTTCCAAAAATGTGTTCCCAGGTGTCCATGCAGTGTTTGCTTATTTCACAAATTACCCAGTTCCTGATGATGTCCCAGGTCCCATTGACCTTTCTTGGCCAGAGTAGCCCATGGAATAGTGTCTTCCTGGAACTGTTTGACACCCAGTCCCTTTCCTGGGCCTTGGCCAAGAGCTGAGAATCATTCATTCAGGGCTCATGATTAATGAGCTATTATGCGCTAGACACTAGAGATATAAAATGAACAAAGCCCAAGCCCAGCCCTTCAGAAACCTTCCCACCAATGGTTTTGGAATGTGATCTGGACTGTTTTTCCCTAAATTCATTACGACCCTCTCACCATATTAAAGCCTCTTTTCTGCTCACTCACTTAGCTTTTTGAGTTGTCCCAAAGATCGTTAACGCTAGTGGTTATCTTTTACTGAGGGCTTATTATATACCAGCCTTGGTGGAAAGCACTTCACACCCTTCCTCTCGTCCCGTCTTCAAAACACCCTGTGAAGGTTGAGAGCCTGAAAGAGATTAAGTCATTTGCCTGAGTTCAAACAGCTGGGATTCAAACCCAGGTTTAGTCTGATTCAAAAACACCGGGCTCTTAACCACACTGCTGTTGCCACCTTTGATGGGATGGCTGCATGTTTCCTGAGAAATTGGTGTTAGCCACAGAGTGCCGGTCTCATTAGAATGTAGGGCCCAGGAGTGCAGGAATCTTGTCTTATTCAGCCCTTATCCCCAAACACCTAGAGTGGCTCCTGGCAAATATTTGTTGAATCAATTTGAATAAATGAAACATTTTGAAAACTCCACCTCCCCTCCCACCACTACAACCTTGAGCACAAGCTTGAGAACTATCAAATGCAATGTGTTCAATACCTTGATGCAGGGTGAGTCTGTAGCTGGAGGGCTTGGGGTCCCCCCCAGGTTAAAGACCCAAAGCAGATTGTTAAGCCATCAGTAAATGGGATAGCTACTTGCATTTCTCAGGTATGTTTGAATTCCTTCCTTTTATGCTAAGGAGCCTAGTTCTGTGTCACCACTTTCATCTACCTGTGAGCTTTAATAAAGGCAAGGGTTTTTTTTTAAGCAAACAATGAAGCAATTACTTTTGAGAAAAAAAAAGAGTAAATTGAAGCAAAGTTCATTATTTTCTAAATTTGCTTTTCTGTGGAGAATTTAGGTGTTGGCATGGCTGTACCCAGAGGCTCCCAAACCTTCAGGTCAAAGACTATGTTCTTCATACACACCACTCCCGTTGTGTCTGCCCACCAGCCCCTCACACATCTACTGTCAGACTTTCTCTGGCCTCTGGGTCTTTGTCCTTGAAATTCTCTCAGCTTTAGTCTCTTTTTACTTCATCTTTGCCTGGGTAAATTTTATTCATTCCTCAAATTCTAGGAAGTCTTCTCGAGTGCTCCCACCTCCCCCTCTACCGACTCCTCACACACACCATCTGGGCTTGGGGCCTCTCTTCCGTACTCCCTATGGCACCAGTAACATAGCACAGCAGAACTTTCTGGTCTTTATCCCACATTCCACCCACCCAGACACCCCACTTGTCCTAGTCTCCCCAGCTTCAAGCCTAGAGCCTGGCCCACAGTAAGTGTCATTAAATAGCACTGTGGCTGGTTTGCGATGCCACCATACCAAATACAGCAGTTGTAGAACCATTTCTTGAGTATTGACTATGTGCCAGGCTTCTAATGTATGTGATTAACTAAGCCATGGGACAAGCTTGCAGAGTAGGTTTGGTCACTCCTATTTTAAAGATAAGGGGGCTGGAGCTCAGAGATGTTTGGTTACTTGTCAAAGGACACACATTTAGAAAGAGGGTGAGCCTGGATATGAGTTCAGGCCTTTAGGACTCCAAACTTTCTCTTTCCTCCTAGCTCTGGGCTCCAAGTTGCCCAAATCTCTGTCATCTCCAAATTCTAAATTCTATAACACAAAAGAAAATTTGTTTATCAGCAATTTGACCTTACATAAGTCACTGGACCCCACTTGGTCTCAGTTTTGTCAAGTGTAAAGTGCAGGGGGAGGGGTGGGCCATAGGAACTCCAAGGCCCATGTGCTCCAAGATAGCAAAATTTTACAAATTAGAGCAAGATGGGGCTTCACCTAAAGGAAGAAAACACTGGAGAGTAAATCTGCCAGAGTCTGTTGATGTATTCTAAACTGTGGACGTATACAAAGTCTGTGTGACCTCAGCCTGGGTGCGTGTGTACAGATGTGTACAGGTGCTCCAGCTCTTGTGCTGTGCACTGGGCTTGTGAGTGTTCCAAACTGTGTGTGCAAGGGCTCCTGGGTACGCCAAGCCTGTGGCCATGCCAGGCAGCTGGCTAGTTTGTTTTTGGCTTTGGTAATGGTCTCCTGCCTCATCTGGGCTGGCCTCTCAGATGCCAGCCCAGACTGGATGAACTCCAGTTATTTTCCAGGAGTCAAGTCAGCAGATGGGGGGCTGCCCTCAGGCAACTCGGCCTGGCCATTCCTACTTTTTGGGACCCAGGGAGGCCTCACCTGTGTGCCGAGCCTTCCCCAGTCCTCCGTGTTTGTGCCTGGCTTTGCTCCTGCTCCAAGCAGGAGGAAGTTCTCCTCGGGGCCTAAGCCCCAGCGCATCCGGTCTTGCTCCTGCTGCCTCTGTCTGCTCCTCAGGTGAGAAGCCCCATTGCCAGGAGGAGAAGGCAGGAGCCCAGTTTCCACTTAGCACAGAAGGAGCCTTGGCAACAGCCACGGTGGAGGAAGCGGGGGATACAAGGCCAAGTGCCATGGAAAGGCTAAGGGAGCTGAGTTCATTATTTAAAAAAAAAAAAAGGCACCTCAATGACAAGACAGTGAGAAAAGAAAACAGAGAGTCAGAAAGAAAAGATGCAAAGAAGTAGGAGCTCCACAGAGCAGGTGAAGATGGATTCTTCCCAGCTGACCCAGAGTCCATGCCAGGGCACCCTGGGATGAGCCACCCTTGAGCAGTCAGAAGCCAGCCAGAGTTCAGTTCCCCCAGGTTGGCCCAAGAGTCCATCCAAGAGCCTCGAAACAAACCCCTACTTTTGCTTGATCATGAACCCAGCCAGCCACTGTGAGTGCAGGATGGAGGGACACAGGACTCTGTTCCTCATGGCCCCCTCCCTTCTGCTCAGAGACCCCAGGGTGAATATGAGATGGGCTGGGCTGAAGAAGGGCAGGTTGGGGTGGGGGTGCAGGGCCACTGGAAAGAAAGGCGCTTGATGTCAAAAGCCTGCTTTGCAGCAGGAAACAAACTTCACAAGGATTCAGGACGAGGCACCTCATCTGGCTTCCTTCCTTCCGGGTTCTGGTCTAGAGAGCAGCCTAGAGCCAGAAAGCTCCTCATCCCGAAGTCTTGCACCCTCCTCCCCCCTCCTCCCACATACCCTCCCCTACCTCTGGCTTCCTTACTATGGGGTCCCCACCCCTTCAGCCCCCACCCAGACAGGGCTGTGGTGGGGGCTGCCTAGTCCACTTCTCCCTGCCTGGGCTCGCCAGCCCCAGTGCCTCAGAGAGGGAGGGTGGGGAGAGAGTGGGGCCTGGGGGAGTCCCCTGTGCTGTTCTCTAGACAGTACATGAAAAGCATGCAAATGCCGTGCAAAAATAGCATGCAAATGAGCACATCTTCCACCTAGCCCTCCTCTGTCCACCTCCCCCCGATAGGGGCCCAGGATCCTTTAGGCCCATGCCCCACAAAACATGAAGGGAGAGGCTCTCCCCTACTCCCCACCTGGTGGACTTTGGAACCCCTCCTCTCCCTGCCCCTCCCCCAGTCCTTCCTCAGTGTCCTTCCCACCTTAAAGCAGTGAAGAGGTGGAGGAGGGGATAGGGGCCTGCCTGGGACTCCATTCCAAGCCTTAGACCCCTTGGCACCTTGCTGGGGGAGTGGCAAGGGTGTACTCTGCCTCTGGCAGGTCACTGGGCTGAACCCCTATTATGACTACTACTACTGTTACTACTGTTAGTACTACTACTACTGTTAGCCCCCAGAGCCCAGAGGGCGAGATGCACAATAAAGAAGCAGAGGCAACATTAGCCCTGAACTAGATATGCAGCCAGGTTCAAATGCAGCATGTGGGGAGTTGAACATAAGCAATTGCCTGAAGCTACCTAGAGTGGTTTCATGTACACTAGTTCTGTTAGTGAACTGCCTTGGGCCCTGCTCCCAGGGAGCAACCTCAGGCTGCCTTAGAGGGACAGACATGGAGCTCTGCCCCCACCACACACCCTACCACCCTATCCTCCCACTGCCCACCCTACCATCCAGTCCTCAAGGTGCTAGACTGGGTGCCTCTGCCCCACACATGGTCCATGACTGGCCCCAGAAGTACCAGCTCAGCCTGGCCCTGCCTCCTGCCCAGCCCCTTCCCCGAACTGGAAGGAAGGCCCCCACACCCACTGCCTTCCCAAGCTTGGCCCAGACTCAAACAGGCCTGCCTGGCTATATCTCCTGGGGTAGAGAGGAAGCCCAGTCATCCATTACCCCGACTGTGCCTGGGACAGGAAATGTTTCAGTCAGTTTCAAAGGCACAGTAGCCAAGGGAAGGAAGCCACTTGGGGTGGGTCCCCAGGGCAGGCCAAGGCCTTCCAGAGGGTGGAAGAAGTGACAATGCCAGGCGTAGAGCCCCAGGGGGAGAGTGTCACAGACCCTGCCCATGGCTGGGCTACAGAGTCCAGAGGGAACAGTGAGCAGGGCCCAGATCTGCCACTGAATCCAGCACCCACGGACAGCTGAAGTTGTGGCCACCTCCACGCTACCACGCTTTCTTCATGGCCTGGCCTTCAAGGGGGGAGACAAGTGACTCTAAGTGACTACCACCCAGTATGTCATTCCTCTGGCACCAAGTAGGACCCCATCCCCAAGCTCCAAGAGTGAAATTCTCCCTTTTTTTCGAAGACTTTCATAAACAGTGACTCTGCAGCTTACCTAACTACCCACTTTCAATTTACAATTTTTTCAGCTGCAGTCTAGGTCAATTTTTTTATGTTTGCTCTCAGTAAAGAGAACCCTGAGTCTGAAAGAGATCTTGGTAATGTTGGGCAGGTGGTCTACGCCACTACACATTGGCCACTTCCTGGATCACTCCAGATGGGGGATCCCAGGGGAACCTGGCCTCTGCCCCACACCCGACTTCCTTCCCCGATTCCCAGAGAATAAGAGTAATGAGGACGGACACAGGGACCTGTGAGAGCCCACCCTGTGCCCTTTCTTAATGTCATTATATGCGCTACCTGTTGAATAGGCAGAGCATCCCTGGGAGTTGTGTGCTCTTACTATATGCATTTCACAGAGAAGGAAACTACATCATGGAATGCTCCAATATCATGCCCAAGGCCTCTTGGTCAGTAAAGGACAGAGCCAGGTTTGGCTGACTCCAAAGCAAGTGCCCTTAGCGAGTGCTGTGTCCCCTTTTACTTGGTTCTCCCCAGGAGCTCCTAGTCATGGGGGCAGAGGGGAACCCAGCAAGTAAGAACTACATTGGCTTTTTGTTTTTTAAACTGTGGTCACACAGTAAATTATGGCTTTGCTGTGGCAACGATAGGGCAAGTGTCCCTGGAAGACGCCTCTTGAAGTTAGCTGAGGCAAGCTCAACCCCACTCCATAATCCTTCCCTGTTTGATTCCTGTGTCCTCTCCCAGAGGAGGTTGGGAAGAGGTCCTTAAAGAGTTTCCATCCTTCAGCCACTTCAGTGAGGTGAGAGACATCATGGACTATCTGTCCTATCTACTCCCTCCCCTGGCACCAGGGTGTTTGACCCATCTTCTTGAAGCAGCTATTAATTCTGATAGAAGGGCAGGAGTAGGGAGCTGAGTGGAGAATTGGGGAAGAGGGAACAAGACCAGATTCTACTGTGGTAGGTGAATTTCCAGCCATAAATTCATTTCAGAATAAATAGCACTGCCCACCTTTTATTTGTGGGCAGATTGGAGATGTCACTGTGACGCTAGCACAATCCACTGGGGCATTACGGATCAGCTGTGAGAGCATGGACTGCCTCTGCCCAGCCCACTGGCCAGCCCAGCCTCCTGCCCTGCGCCCCTTGGCACTATGAGGAATCCTTGATACTTAAGGTCTGGTGAGAGTGTCACTAGGAATGGAGAGTCTGGCTCAACTACCCAATATTTCAGGCCTGTCTTGCAGGACATGGCCAGGAAATTTAAAGGAGGTGAGTCATCACATCCCCGATCTTAAAAACCCTCCAAACTCTCATGCATTGCTGATAGAAATATAAATTGATACAATTTAGAAGACTTTCTGGCAAATTTACTAAAGCTAAACATAAGCCTACCCAGCAAGAACACTTCTAGTTAATAGAAATTAATGTTTATGCTCATGAAAAGACTTGTGCAAGAGTACTCATAGCAGTTTTATTCATAAACCCTCCAAAATAGAAACATTCTAAATGCTCGTTAATAGGAGAATGGAGAGATATGTATGTGTGTGTGTATATATGTATGTATATACACACCTTATTACATATGTAAAAATCCATCTGACTGTACACCCAAGATTTATAGTCCCCCTCCCCCAAAAAAAGGCTCCAAAAAGAAATATTAGGTAGTTTTATTTAGTTTTTTGGTTTTTTATTTTATTCGTTTCACTGCTGGGACAAATGAGCTGGCTGGCTCAAGTCTGACCCAAGTCCATCTTATTATAGATAAATGCTATTTCCTTATACTGCAGTCCAGGCAGAGAACAGCTGTTCCCCAATATCTTGGCTCAAAGACTCAAAGATTGGTAGCCTGAGCAAAAGTGAGACCCCCTTCTCTACAAAAAATACAAAAGAATTAGCCAGGTGTGGTGGTGTGCACCTGTAGTCCCAGCTACTCAGGAGGCTGAGGCAGGAGAATCACTTGAGCCCAGGATTTGAGGTTGCAGTGAGCTATGACCACACCACTGCACTCTAGTCTGGGCGACAGAGGGAGACTCAAAAAAAAAGATTGACTTCCTGGTAGTGTGTGTCTGTGTGTGCGTGTGAGCACATGCATGTGTGTTGTATTGTGTTCAATTGGTCCATGAACTGCCAGAGGGCCGGAATGTATGTGTGAAATTCCCCCTTAGCGCTGCACCACCCACAGAGAGATTTATGTCAACAAAATTCATGCTGTGCCTACTATGTGCCAGCCCTGTTCTGTGATAAAACAGACAAGAATCCCTGCCTACATGGAGCTTATGTTCCAGTGATATCTATCAAGGTTACAAAATGGAGGAAAAGACTGTTTTCCAATTTTTTCTGACTTGGTCTGGGATGTTGCGCAGGGCTTTACATCCTCCTGTGCCTCACGTCTTGTGGGGATGAACCCCGAACTGCTCCTCTGTGGGGTTGGGAAGGAGGTGGTATGTACACAAACAGGTCTGTTTATAATAGTTGTTACCAATCAATTCTTGCAAACCACTAGGTGTGTCCCCAGAGCAGGCAGGGAAAATCCCTGAGATGTTGTGTCACCAGGAAGGCATGGGTGATAGAAGGTTTATGAGGTACATACAGAGTGGACAAATTTTGATTGTGGGTCCTACCACTTCTTTTCTGTGTAACTGTGGACAGGTCACTTAATAATCCTCTGCATATCTTTTTTCTCATCTGTAAAATGGGATGGTCATATGTCTCTCAAATGGCTATTTATGGATTGAATGAAATAAACCAGTGTTTGCCTGGCACACAGTGGTTGTGAAATAAATAGTAGCTCTTAAAATTAATTGGAGAGACAGAACGTACACATCCAAACCGAGTCATCCGCCCACTCCCACTGCAACCTAAAGTAGGCTCGTTCCCACTTCCTCAGCCTTGCACACAGCTCTTCAAACTCCTACACCCTCTGCCAAATCAGGATGCTTCCCACTCCAAAACCCGAGATACGCCTTCTGCAGCAAGCCTTCCAGAAGGAACTTGTCTATTCACGGCAACTGTCCCCTCACTTCAGACCTCCATGTCCCTGCCACTCCCGTGGTTGAATTTCTTTGTCTTCCCCATCAGACATGAGCAGGGCTGTGCCTCCCAACCAGCTTAGCATCCAGACACCAGCCCCTCTGGATCCTTTCATGCATAACCCGCAGAAGCCACACTCCTTTCCTACTTTAAGGTCTTCGCATGCGCGCCTCCCTGGGCCTGCAATGCTTGTTGCTCAGCACCTCTCACCCCCTCCTCCCGGCAAGGGGCCACATGAACTCTCAGGCACCCTTCAGGACTCAGCTTAAATACCACTTCCTCCAGGAAGCTTCCTTGACTCCCAAACTGAAAAAGTTTCCTTATTTTACCTTCTCATGCAATCTAGTAATCGTCGGAGCACTGACAGCTAAAAATAATTAAGTAGCAGCAGGGATCCTCTAATACTTGTCCCATATTAAACTGAAAAGTTCAGTAAGGAGAAGAGCAGGTATATTGTTTTTCCTGGTATATTCTCGGCACTTAGCTCAGCACTTGGTGCATAGTAGAAGTGCAATAAATACTTGTCAAATGAATGAGTGAACACAACTTCTCCCCACCACTCCCAAGTCCCAGCATAAATCTGTCCACAGAACACCCTCAGGGGCCAACAAGATAGACATAAAGACCTTCTGGTTCCAGTTGTGATATATTTCTTCCTGGGAACATGTTGCCATTTCTTGGTTGAGCCACGAGTCTCCAGGTTTTTTGTACATTGCAAACCACCCCCGCCCCTAAGGAACACATTGTAAGAGGAAAACACCCCAAAGACTTTCCGCCATTGGGAGAGGGTGGGTGCTGGGCTGGTCCCCCGGTAGCAACCACAGGCTAAATATACCCTGCTTTGCATCCTGTTTGCTGTGAAGCACACCTGGCAGATACACACCATGGGCTGGGAATTGCCCCCTCACACGCTCACTTGCTCCAGCTCCAGGGGACCCCCACAAGCCGGGGCTGAAAGAGTCTGTCTGGATCCTCGAGTTTCCTCCCACCCCTACGTCTCCAATACCTGTATTTTGCCTTTGCCTGGTTCTAACAGGTGACGGTCCCCACCAAAGCCTTGGGCAGCAGCCAGAACCCACGGGGCTGTGTAGTGTGGATGCCCACCCCAGTGGGCTGTGGCTGGGAGAGCACTGAATCAGGAGACCTCAGGTCTAGTTGCTGTCTGCCTCCTCCTGCTGGAACAAATCCACTTCTCTGAGCTTGTGTTCTCATTGGTAAAATGGGGGCAGTGGAGTGGTTCTACCTGTGCTTCTCACCTCACCGGGTGGTTGTAAAAGCCAACTAGGAAAATGGACAGGAGTCCCTGCAGTGGGCTGGACACCACTCATGGCAAAGTGGAAATAAAGAGGAAGGAGACCAGTCCCTACCCTCAAAGAGATTGAGTTAACAGTGAACAAGGCAACAGACACTCATTATGCACCTGACGGAGGAGCGGGAGGTGCCACCAATGGGGCCGTGTCACACATGAGAAGAGCTGAAGCCAGGGTCAGGTATTAAATAAAAGCCACGGAGTGTGTAGATCGTTGACGGGAAACTCAGGCCAACCAGACTGCAACTCTTGCCCAATAGCTGTGTGACCTTGAATGAGTTCCTTGCCCACGCTGCATCTGCCCAGTGCCTCATTGAGGTGTTGTGGGGAACTCATGAATAAGCACATGCAAAATGCCTAGAACAGTTCTAGGGCAGGGTAGGTGCTAAGCGAGTGTCAGCTGTGATCACTGTTATCATTCTGTCTTTAATTCATTCCACAAATATGTACAAAGCTGAGTGGGGCATGGGGACCAAACACGTCAGTAAACAAAAAGAACTGAACGACCTGCTCTCCCCGGAGCTCACATTCTGGAAGGGGGAGAGAGACAGAGCAGATAAGTACAGTAGTTAATGTATTTGATGACAGAGGAGTGCTTTGTCTGAAAGGAAGCAGAAAAGGGGAATGAAGAGCCCCGGGGGCTGCAGGAGGGTGTCGATGGTAAGCAGCCATCAGGGAGGAAGGCGAAGGTGAGCAGGAGCCCAGAGTTGGCTGGGGAAAGTGGTCCAAACAGGAACAGCAGGGCCCCATCCTGTGCTGCTATTAATACACTTTCAGCTGCAAAATGGAAATGACAAGAACAAATGCCCGGCACATACAAAGCACGGAATAAATGTTAGCACCGCCTCTCCCTGCTTTTTACCCCACGGGGCTCCTCTCGGTTATTAGGGCGAGCTCGGGATGTCCAGGCCAGACTGAACTTCAGCTGTGGCCAGGCCCTTTCTGCTGGTCTCAGAGCTGCCCCTGGCGCCTCTGCCCACGGCCCCTCAAGGGCTGTGTGGACTCGGATCTCCAGGGCTGGGCAGTAGACTGCTGAGCGGCCTTGGGAAGACTCAGGGATCTCAAACTCAGAGGATGGAGGGTGGACACCAGCCCATCACCTTCCAGCTGTGGGGTCTTGGCCAGGGACAATAATAACAGTTGTCACTTATGGCGGCACTTTATCATTCAATCCTTCTTCCAGCCCTGGGAGGCAGACAAGGAAGGTGAGCATCAGAGAGGTTCCCGCAGCGAGAAGGTGGAAAAGCTTAGTGTAGGACATTCCAAAGCCCCTGCCCTCAGGAGAGTTGCCAGCTTTAACAACAATGAACAAACAGAAACAAAACAGGACACTGGCTTAAATTTGAATTCCAGTTAAACAAGAAATAATTTTTTACTGTAAGTACAGTTGTCCCTTAGCATCTGTGGGAAATTGGTTCCAGGACCCCTGAGGATATCAAAATCCACGGATGTTCAAGTCCCTGGTATAAAATGGTGTAGCATTTGCTTATAACCCACACACATCCTGGGCCGAGTGAGGGCCATCTTACCACTGGGGAAGGCACCTCTGGCTAGGGCTGCCAGATAAAACACAAGGTTCCCAGTTACACTGGAATTTCATGATGTATAAGGAATACTTTTTTAATATAAGTATGTCCCAAATATTGCAACCCTTCCCTGGGCCCAAGGGGTGGCCAGGGGCTGCTGTTTGGAAGTATAGAGACGTGCAAGCTGAGTGTCCATATAGGTGCTGGTGGTGCTGGTGGCCTCTTGTGATGCAGGATGGAGTTAGGAGGGGGAAGAGAAGGAGAGAGGGCTGCAATCTGGGAACACCATTTGTTCTGTGCTGGGCCCACAAAAGCTAGGGCAGCCTGCTTATCCCACTTTCTCTGCCTTCCCAAACCACCTCTAGGTTACCAGCCTGCATCCCCCAGAGGGACTGCTCTGAGCTGGGCGGGAGGGCTGGACTGGCCCACTCCTCCCTCTACTTGGGGGGACTCCAGCTGTCCAGCCTGGGACGCCCAACCCCACAGTCCCCCCACCCGAACATCACTTCCAGATCTCTCTCTGTTCTCCCTTTATCTCTGTGGCTTCCCACACCTTCTCCAGTATTTGCTTCCCCCAGGTGGGCCAGAGGGCATCAGCCCCAGGGATGTGCCAGAGAGATTGGGTAATGGTTGCTCTGGCTAGACAAGTCCCATCCAGCCAGCTCCAAGGTGGGAAGGTCGAAGACCAGCCAGCTGGGAGCGCAGCCTGTCCTGGCAGAGGCGGGAGTGAGGGCCACTGGGAGTCCAGATGGCCTCCTCGACCTATTCTAGGGCCCTGTGGAAAATACAGTTCTCTCTCTGGAGGAGCTTCTCCCCCTGATTGAAGTGGAGGGTGTGAGCAATGAGCCTCGCCCTGTGCCCCAGGCTATGTTAGGGGCTCTTCTCTGGGTGCCGTGCCCCCCACACCCTATGCGTGCCTCAATCCTGGCACTGAGTTCATGTATGTAAAGTGCTTAGAACGGTGCGCAGCACATGTGAGCACTACATATGTTGCCTGTTATTATCATCATCATTGCATGAACATAGCGACCCACTTTTATGTTCCTCTTACCACTGGGTGGTGAATTCCTTATAGGCTGGGGCTCTGTTTTGTTCATTTAGTAGTCCCTGTGTCTGGCATGGGCAAATATCTGCTCAATAATTGTAACTCCAGTGAAAACAATAGGTAGTCTTTAATTGTTCCTACTTTATGTACCTGAATTTTCTCTCCGTGCTATAGGTTCAGATTGGGTCACAGTAAAATGTCACTGACTCTTGTGCGCCCCATTCACGGGGTCTCAGACCCCTGTCAACTCCCCACTCCCCTACCCTCACCCTACACACCTCTGCCTGGGTGTCTGCCATTCCAGTGGGCCCCATGGTGTGTCACCAGCCACCGCTGCAGATTGCTGGGACCTTGGGTGTCTGGGGCTCTGGGCTGTGAAAGTGGGCAAGTTTCCCCTTAGGGTTATACTCAGTTGAAGGGGCCAGAGCCCCATTCATGGGAATGGTCTTCCCATTTTGTTTAGAGTCCTCTTCCTAGGGTTCAGACCAGCTCTGAGCTGGAAAGTCCCCTCCTCTGCTGGGTTGCAGGTCGCTTTGTCCCACTGATTTCAGGCTTGGTTACCCACCTCCTTCCTGGGGTGAGTCCCCTCGCTGGTGGCTCCAGAAACTTAAAGCAAAACTTCTGTAGGTTGGTCCCAACAGCCATACTCATCTAAATCCTACCTTGGGTCCATGTGGGACCCCAGTATAGTTACTTGAGGAGCCATAGGCACATACACCTCCACACACATGATCACACCCACTCACACCTCACCTTTCACACACACAATTGTGCGCACACATCCTCACCCCCCACACTCTCACACATACTCACGCCTTTGCCCCCCCATTTGCTCTACTGTCAGCAGCTCACAAATAAGTCACAATGTGACCGACCCACAAACCATGTACTGTAGTAGGATCTGTTTACTGCTTAGGAGCACCAGTTTAGGGGGGCACTGCAGATTAAAAATCTCTCTTCTCACCCATTTTCAAGATCAGCTCTGTCCCTGCTTCTTCCAAACCCCTGCATCCCTTCTGCTGCCCCCGGGCTCAGCCCAGAGCATCTGCTTGCTGTGAATGGAGTCCCCACCCCACCAGTACACCCGAAGACCAGAGCCAAGGAGGTCCAACCCCTGCCCAGGGCAGGCTGGGGAAGACAGAAAGGTTCCACACACCCCCTGCCGTCTCTGGATACTTCGCTGGACCTGTGAGCTTGGGCACACCCAGGGGAGACATGCTTGGAAGCAGGGGCAGAGGCTCCCTTTGTTTCAGGCACCCAGGCACGTGTGCGGGGCCCCGGCCTGAGCTGCCCACCTCCAGCCCTGCCGTGACTTCTCAGTCCCAGGCCCAGCACCGTGCCCTGCCCTGTCCACCTGCTCCCTCTTTGTCTCTGGTAAAAGAAAAACTTTAGACAAATTAAGTTTAACAGAGTTTAATTGAGCAAAGAATGATTGGAGAATAGAGTAGCTCCCCAAACCAGAATAGGTTCAGCGTGGCCTGGCGTTGCTGCATGGCCGGAGAGGATTATGAACAGAGAAAGGAAAGTGAGGCACAGAATACAGAAGTGAGGTGCAGAAACAGCCGGATTGGTTACAGCTCGATGTTTGCCTTATTTGAACAAGGTTTGAAGAGTTGGCCACCTGTGATTGGCCGAAACTCAGTAACCGGCACAGAGTAGGTTACAGTCTGTTTACACATCCCGTTAGGTTTCAGTTTGCTATGTATGGAAAAACCTTTAGGCCAAATTTGAATTATGTAAGGAGGCAGCTTTAGGCTAAACTTAATTCAACGTCTCTTTCTCAGCTCCCCCGGCTAGAGTGCGGTGGCATCATCATAGCTCACTACAACCTCAAACTCCTGGGCTCAAGCGATCCTCCTGCCTCAGCCTCCTTAGGCTCCCCCATCCCTGTCCCTCTGACTGCAGAGGTTCCAGATTTGTCCCCCCATTGCTTCCTTGCCGTCCTTTCCTTGCCCGGCAGCTGGTAGCCCCATCCCTGTCCTCTGAAGGGCAGGGCCTTGCAGACATCCTCTTCTGAGATGTTCAGCCCTGGGGGACAGAAGGGTAGGTGGGGGAGGGGTGGATGACAAACAGCTCCTTGGCTGAGCAGGGAGAAGAGCGGGGGGAGCATTGCGAATGTGAGCAGACGGAGAGGGGAGGCCTTGGCTGGGAGGGACAGGAAGGGTCCCCAGGCAGGGACAAGCAGATGCCATCTGACAATGACATTGTCTGGGCCTGGAGGGGGGCTGGGGAAGAGAGGACGCCCTCTGGGTCTCTGCAGGGAGTCCCTGGCCTTCCAGTGTCTGGGATCTGTCTTCAGAGCAGTGACAGGCAGTGGGGCCTCCTAGTGGGGCCTGGATGCAAGACCCCTACTCAGGGCTTCTCAAGAGCAGATGAGGCCAGGTGCAGTGGCTCATGCCTATAATCCCAGCACTTTGGGAGGCCCAGGCAGAAGGATGGCTTGAGGCCTGGAGTTCGACCAGCCTGAGGAAGAGAGAGACCCCGTCTCTACAAAAAATAGAAAAAATTAGCTGGGCATGGTGGCATGTGCCTGTAGTCCCAGCTACTCGGGAGGCTGAGGCAGGAGAATCGCTGGAGCCCAGGAGTTTGAGGCTGCAGTGAGCTGTGATGACACCACTGCACTCTAGCTGGGGCAACAGAGTGAGACCCTGTCTCAAAAACAAAACAAAAAAAAGAGCAGGTGAAGGGCCGCACAGACACTGTGGTAGCCTTAGAACAGTCCAACCTGGGCTCATGTATTCATTCCAGTCCTACATACCGAGTGCCTGTGTGGAGCTGGGCATGGCGCTGCGCCGAGGGGACCCGAGCCTTCAGCCTCCATGTGCACCACTTGGGCCTCCCTCAAACATGGCCTCAACCTGGGTTTCATCCCTACCTCACTCCTCAGAGACCACACATTCGGAGAGATGGCGGCTAGGACTGGGAAGGCACGGGGTGGGACGGGGCCGGGGCTGGGGGCCTAACCCAGGCTTTGTTGCTCAGGTTGTTAGTTTAGAAAATCTAGTTACTATGTAATCTGATCCCACCCTATCTCCCTTGCCCACCTCTCTCCCTCTGGCTCTGTGCCCTTAATGCACACACCAGCACAGGCCCCTCTGATCAAGCAGGTCCCCATTCAGTCCTCAAGCGAAGTCCAGCCCCGCCTCTGTGCCTCTGCGACAGCCTTCCCTGCATGTGAATGTCCTTTCCCCGCAGCCCACCCAAATCCCCACATCTTCTGGACCCAGCCCTGTGAGGTCCCTGACCATGGGATGCTCTGTTATTCCACTTGGGTCCTCCCCAGCACCTGCTAGGCTGCCCAAGGACGAGGGCGTGTCTCATGCAGTTTCTTCTGAGACGTAAAGAAGCATCATCCTCGTGACTATTATTTTCTTCTTCTCATCATTATTTTTGCATGAATTCTCCCGCAGAAAGAAAGCCACATGGGGTAAGAGCCTTTGACGTGCCATAGTCCTCCTGTACGCTCTTTCCTTTAATCTTCACCACACCCCTTGGAGTGGACACTGTAACTCCTATTTTTAAATTTTATTTATTTTATTTATTTATTTTTTTAGAGACAGGGTCTCACTATGTTGCTCAGGCTGGTCTTGAATTCCTGGCCTAAAGTGATCCTCCTGCCTTGTCCTCCCAAAGTGCTCAGATTATAGGAAGAAGCCACTTTGCTCCTTCCCCCCAATCCCCTCCAAAACCTGCTCCTCCCCTGCATTCCCCATCTCAGCTCCTGGGAGCTCCGTCCTCCCTTGCTCAGGCCAAATACCTTGAGGTCGTCTTTGACCCCTCTTTTTCTCACATAACCTAAATCCAACCCATTGGGAGATCCTGGGTATCACCTCCACCGCCTCCCGCCTGGGTATCTGAGCAGCGGGAGGGATCGTTTACAAAGAGAAGTCAGATCATCGTCACTTCTCCACTCAGAGACCTGCAATGGCTCCCTTTTCACTCCAAACAGAAGTGGAAGTCCTTACAATGGTGCACACGCCCTAAGTGATGTGGCTGCCACCCTGGACGCCACCTCCATCTCCACCTACTCCCCTCACTGCCCCTGCACTCCAGCCTCCTGGTCTCCAGCTGTTGCTCAGATACGCAGGCGTGTTCCCTGCTGCGTCAGCACCTGTTGACCTGGCTGTTCCCTCCGCGTGACACCCACATGGCTCCCTCCTTCACTTCCGTGGTCTCCCTGTTAAGATTGCAGCCCCAACCTCAGCCACGTATGTGCTCCCGATCCCCCATCCCTGCTCTATCTTGCCTTTATTCCATAGCCTTAGAGCCTAATTTACTTACTTCTTATAGTTATTATTTATTGTCTCCCCATCCCCCACCAGAAGCAATCAAAGGTCAGGGATCTTTGTCTTTTTGGTTCCCTGCCGCATCCCAAGCACCTGTAACGGTACCTAGAACATAGCAGGTGCTCACTATTAAACAGCGGATGAAAAAACGGACAGACTCTCCCATTCTCCTCTTTTACTTCTGTGTGCTGGCCAGGTGGACGTGCTACGTTTCCTTAGCTTAGTGACCTAGGAACAAGGAGAGGAAGGCCTTAGAAAGCCAGGAAGCTGCTAGAACAAGTTTGGCTGGTCCAGCTATAAAACAACCACCACCACAACCACTCAGGTTGGGCTGAGCTCTGATGGGGCCAGCTGTGACCTCTGCACACCTCAGCCCTCCCTCATTGCCCTCCTGTCCCAAACTGAGGGGCCCAGCTGAGCCGTCACCCAACCTGCCCGTGTCACTTACCCTGCAGTTTGCCCCACCTACTGCCCTGACCTGTTTCCTCCTATTCATTCCTCCCCGCAGCTTCTCCAAACACCTCTCTGTGAGGAGAAGCTGCCTCCCAAGTTCTACTCACACACAGAGATCAAAGGATGACTGCTTTGATCTGAACGCCCTCAGCACTGGGTACAGGCCAGTTAAATTCCCTCACCCCACCACGCACACACGTACACCTTCTACGTGTTTTATACCACGGGAACTGCTATGAAGGCAGATTGATTCCATTCAAATCCTACCTCCACTGCTAGCTAGCTCTGCGAGCGAGGACGAAGTCTACTATGCTCCCAAGCTTTACTTTCCTCATCTGTTAGGAGGGAAATAATGCTGTGAGGATTAAAAGAGATTGTGTTTGCAGAGAATCTAACACTGCACCCAGCACCCAGGAGGGGCTAAATAGTGGCTAATACTGTCACAAACACCCACTTCTTGAGCACCCACCGTGTGCCAAACATTGTGAAAGGTGCTGGTGACTGGCTGGCCCCCGGGTGGGTGGGGGTGGGGGCATCCCTCCTAAATGGACAGCAACAAGATGAAGGGCTGCAACCCTGAAATTTGCTATTGCTGGAATTCTGCCTCTGGATGGCAAGCAGATAGAGGAGACAATGTGGGTGACATGGGGTGGGGGGACCCCAGAAGCTACCCTAACTCTTGCTGAGAAATGAGTGGCATTTGTTAGGGAGAAATATCAACTGGTGTTCTAAAAATACTTGAAGGTCATCTGCAAAACCCATGGAGAGAGGACGGGTTTAGGATCAGGCAACTCTGGGTTCAAATCCCAGTTCCATAGGAAAAAAGCTGGAAGGGTACAAACTTCTCTGTTTAGGGCTTGCTTTCTCTCCCCACACCTTTTATCAGCGTACTGTTGGTAATGGATGTCACAATAGGCTGCCGCCTCTGGGGGTCCCCAGCATCTCTGGCACCCATGGGCAGTGGAGACAGAGGGCTGGTCCCCACCATGAGTAGCTGCATTTGGAGGTGCCTTTGTGCTGGGTCTGCACTGACTGGCACTGCACCCTGTACTTTTGTTACACTATAACCTATAAAATGTCTGACTTCATAGCTAGCTGAGCCAGGTGAGCTCCACCTGAAGAAGGTTGACACTTCCAAATGTCTTTTTAAAAAAACTGTCTAACATCAGCTGCATGTGGTTGTACATGCCTGTGGTCCCAGCTCCTCGGGAGGCTGAGGCAGGAGGATCGCGTGAGCCCAGCCCAGGAGTTTGAGGTTGCAGTGAGCTATGATAATGCCACTGTACTCTAGCCTGGGCAACAGAGCAAGACCCTGTCTCAAAAACAAAACAAAACAAAACAAAACACCCAAACTATCTAACTGTCAACATTCCTAAATGTCTTTCAAACAAAAGATGGAAAACCAGAATAGACTCCACTGCTATGAACCTCCAGGCAAAGCCAGAAAGGCTACACCATACTTCCCCACACCTGCCTGGCTTCCTCACTCTGCTCCTCACTCTCCCCAGGCCCGAGTTCTGCATTTATTGATTGATTGTTTTTTGTTTTTTTTCTTTTGAGACAGGGTCTCACTCTGTCTCCCAGGCTGGAGTACAGTGGTGTCGTCATAGCTCACTGCAACCTCAAACTTCTGGGCTCAAGTGAGTCTCCTGCCTCAGCCTCCCAAGTAGCTGGGACTACAGGCACACACCACCATGCCGGGCTAATTTTTCTATTTTTTGTAGAGACAGGGTGTCACTCTTGCTCAGGCTGGTCTCAAACTCCTGGCCTGAAGAGATCCTCCTGCCTCAGCCTCCCAAAGTGCTAGGGTTACAGGTGTGAGCCACCGCCCCCAGCCAGAGTTCTGCATTTAAATCACATTTCAAAATATTCACAGTTTTGCATAGACTAGAATCATGAAGCCTGTAATGTCTCCCAAAGATTACCAAAATTCCTTAATCTCCTTCTTCCCTATAATATTTTATAGGGAAATTGATCTTGCCAATTATATTCTTAAATTGCACAAGCATTGTCAAAAACATATCCCTAGAGTATGTCCAGGAATTCCTTCTACACCAAAATGTCAACTGCAGTCTTACTTTTGCAACCAGATTTTTTTTGTGTGTGTACATGTGTGTTTAATCCCACTTCCTCACTTACCTGTGACCTAGCACAAGGTGCTTAACTCCCTGAGCCTCCTCCCTAACACTGTTGGACATTCCTTCAGTAAGAATCCACTGGGCATCTTCTAGGTCAGGCACTTTCCTAGGCCCTGGGTACAGAGTGAACAAAATGAATGAGACTTAGCCGGGTGTGTGGGAAGGACAGACAATAAATTATATATCTAGGATCATTTTAATTGTTTAGAAGAAAAATAAAGCAAAATAGGGGCAGAGTGAGCTGTTGTGTGGCTCGTGCTCAATGCCAGGCCTGTGTAGCTGCCTAGTTTCCTGGGCTCCCCCGTCATCTCCCCCAGCCCCCTGACCAAGGGGTGGAATGCCCCACCCACACTTCTCACATTGTGATGTGTGTTCCCTTTTTGTCTTTGTCAGCAGAAACCCAGGGCAGGAATGGCAGGTGGCATGGGGAGTGGGAGTGGGAGAGAAACTCAGGGACACTTTTAAATTTCTTCCACAATTATTTATTGAGCCTACTATGTGCTGGGTATTGGGGATGCAACAGTTGGCCTGTACAGCCTTTTTAAAATTGGAAAGTTTTACATAAACACTGAGTTCCGAACCCTCTTGAAAAACTGGAAGCTCTAGCAATACTGGGCCTGCCTTTCCTCAGGACAGCAATTAGCCAGAGCTAAGAGGTGGCTGCTTACTTCAGGGAGCGTGAACATTCTCTGGTTCACCATTATCACCTCTTACACCTGGCCAGCTTCACTCTCTTGCCATAGTTTGCAAGCCCTGACTCAAGTTTTCACCATAATGAATACAGACAAACTGAGGTAGGAATACTGAAAGAAACAAAAATATATAACGGAGGAGACTGGGGTCAAGTTTTTGACATTCCTCCCATCAAGAAGTGGAATCTGTGTCCCTCCCCCTGAATCTGGGTGGGCTTGTGACCACTTCGGCCAATAAAGTCCAGGGGAAAGATCAATATATGACTTCAGAGGCTAGATTAGAAAAGGCCATGCACTTACGCTTTGTTCACTGGAATACTTACTCCTGCAACACTGAGCTACCACGTAAGAAGTCCAGTTACTCTGGGGCCACCATGCCGTAAGGAAGCCCAAGCCTGTGTTGGTACTTTAGTCAACAGTCCCAGCTGAGCCCAGCCTTTGAGTTATCCCAGTCCAGGCACCAAACATGTCAGTTAGGAAGTCTCCAGGCCAGGTGCAGTGGCTCACACCAGTAATCCTGGCACTCTTGGGAGGCTGAGGTGGGAGGATCTATTGAGGTCAAGAGTTTGAGACCAGCCTAAGCAAGAGGGAGATCCCATCTCTACAAAAAATTCAAAAAATTAGCCAGAGGTGGTGGTATACACCTATAGTCCCAGCTACTCGGGAGACTGAGGCAGGAGGATTGCTTGAGCCCAGGAGTTTGAGGTTGCAATGAGCTATGATCATGCCACTGCACTTTAGCTGGGGCGACAGAGCAAGACTCTGTCTCAAAAAAAAAGAAAAAAAGAAGTCTCCATACGATTCCAGTCCTCAGCCATCCAAGTCAACCCCAGCTGTTTGAGTCTTCCAGGCTGAGACCCCAGACATTGTGGACCAGAGATAAGCCATCCCCACTGTGCCCTCTCCAAATTCCTGAGCATAATAAAATGGTTTTTGATTATATCACATTTTGGGGTAGTTTGTTATGCAGCAAAGATAATCAGAACAACAACCCTAGGGAAGGAACAACTGAGCTCAGAGCTGAAGGATAACTAGGTAAAGAGGAGGGAATTGGGGCAGAGCACTTCAAACAGGCAGGTACAAAAGCCAGTGGGAGGAATCTGGTGCATTAAAGAAACATCAAAGAAAGAAACCCCTCCAGGTATTTCAAGCACAAAGGTATTCAGTACAGGGAATTAAGTACTTTAAAAAATTGGAGGGGCTGAAAGAACAAAAGTCGGGGAAGCTGGCACAAGATTTCAAATTTGGCACCAGCTTTCAGGAAGCTGGGAAGTTGCACAAAGTGCTGGAAACTTCCCACGGGATACTTCCCACAGACTCAATTTCAGAGACAGGTGATATGCAGATCTGCAAATCTTCTCTCTGTGAAGTCAAAGTTCATGTGTTTGTCCACCATTGCCCTGCTAGAGACACAGTAATATTATTTCTGCTTCTCTTCTTCTTCCAACTTTCTCATCAATGCCTGTTGTTTGTGGAAACTGCTCAGAAACTTACTGGCAGGGGATTCTGGGAAATGCAGTTCCCAGACTTCCAGCCCCTGCAGTACCAGGGAGGGCACAAAGGGAAGGGGACTGTGTCAGCAGGCCACCTGGCACACCCAGCACCCCTGGCTTCTCTACTCCTTGACCACCTCCCTTCTAGTGTGTTTTCCTCCACCTCATCTCAGCACTCACTCCTGTAGACATGTTATTACCAACAACTCCATAATCCCAATTTTGTGCCCCCACCATGACCATTGCCCCCTCTCTTCCCAGCTCACTCCCTCCGGGACCTCACCTCCAATAATCCTTCAGTCTCCCAAGACCTACCCTTTTCTCTTCCCTCTCCCTCCACCTCCCCACTTCCCTTCTTACCCAGTTTAGATTATCTAGTCCCGCAGTCCTCAACCCCCTGGCTGTGCCCGGGTACCGGTCCCTGGCCTGTTAGGAAACAGGCCGCACATCACTGCCTGAGCTCCACACCCCCACCCACCCACGGCACCCCCACCCCGCTTCCATGGAAAAATTGTCGTCCATGAGACCAGTCCCTGGTGCCAGAAAGGTTGGGGACCACTGCTCTAGTCAATCATTATAATCACTCGTTTGCACACGTCCTCAACTCCCTTGACCCCTCTTCCTTCACTGTACTCTTCTGGAAATGACCCACTTTGGTTAAATCTAACTCTCTATCTATTGAATACCTGCACCACCGTAGCTAAATGTTTCTAGAAAATATCAACCGTGCTAACTGGCCTTACTTTAAATTCGTGGCCAATCAATGTCAAACCCTCCGCTCAGAGAGTGGAGTGGGTCCTCTCTTACCTACCCAAGGACCTTACATCTATGGTTGCCCTTTCCTTCTCCTGCATCACCAAATTTTCACCCTCTAGCAGGTCACTCCCATTATGCTACGAATATGCCGTTATTTCTCTTATCTGAAAAATAGCCCTCTCCTAACCCCGTATCCCTACCGGCCACCGCCCCATTTCTCTGCTCCACTCTACAGCAAAACTCTTCAAAAGAGTTCTCTGTGTTATCTTCAATTCCTATCCTCCCGTTCTCTCTTGACCTCACTTCAGTCAGGCTTTTCCACAAAACGAGCCTTCTCAAGATCACCGATTAGTTGCCAAATAATCAATTCTCAGTTCCCATCTCACTTGGCCTTTCAGAATTTTTTAATCCAGCTGATTGCTTGTTCCTTGAAACACTTTCCTCCCCTGGCTCCCAGGACCCCAACCCTCTCCCGGTGTGTCTCCTCCCTCACTGGTTGCTCCTTCTTGGTGTCCTTTGCTGGCTCCTCTTCAGCTTCCTGACCCCAAAACTTTGAAGTGCCTCAGGGCTCTATCCTTGGACTTCTCTGTCTTCTCAAGAGCCCATCGAGGTTGGTGGAGCTGCCCATTCAAGGCCAATTTTAACCAGGCTCATGGCTTAAATATCTTTTCTAGCTGATGACTCCTAAATTTGTCTGTCCAGCCAGATCATTCCCCTGAATTCCAGATTTAAACATCCAAATGTCTATTTAATATCTCCTCTGGCATGTTTAATAGTCATCTCAAATTTAATATATTGAACATCAAACTCCTGATCTTCCCCCCAAAACCTGCTTCTCATCTCTATAACTGGCAAATCCACCCTCCCAGTTGTTTGTGCCAAAAAGCTTGGAGTCATCTCTGACTCAGTTTCTCTCATACCCACATCCAATCTGTCAGGAAATCCTGACAACTCTCCCAAGTGTGTCTGGAATCTGGCCACTTCTCACCACCTCCACTGGTGTGACTGGTCTGAACCTCCATCACGCCTCTCCCATCATTGCAAGAGCTCCCTGGCTGGTCTTCCTGACCTTGCCCTTGCCCTTGCCCTGCTTCATTCTGTTCTCAACAAAGCAGCCAGAAGATCCATTTAAAACATGTCAGATTAGGTTATAACTCAGCTCAAACCCTCCATCTTATCCAGAGTAAAAGCCAAGGTGCAAACACCCTGGTACTTCCTCAGTACCATTTTCTCTATCTCCCATTCCATTTTGGCCACACTGGCCTATTGTTCCTGATCGTGGAAAAGACTTTTACAGGTCTTGCTACCTGGCATGCTCTGCCCCCAGATGTCTGGTTTGCCCCTTCTCTTCTTTTAAGTCTTTGTTCAAATGGCACATTGTCAGTGAGGCTTTCTTTACTCATCTTTGTAAAATAAGAATCCTTTCTCCTCTCCCTGTTTTATTTTTCTCCTTAACACTTCTTGCCATGTGACTTACTATGAATTTTACCCATCTCCCCCTACCAGAATGACTTTATCTGGTTCACTGTTGTATCCTCAATGCCCAGAAGGATGCCTAGCACAGGGTAGGTATTCAATGCTATTTGTTATGTTGATTCAATGACTAGGTGTGGAGGTCACAGGTGTGACATGAGGCTGAGAGGCAGGCAAGAGCCAGACCAGCAGGCCTTGTAGGTCTTGCTAAAGATCTGGAGGAGGGTGGGCATGATCATGGTTGTGTTTGGGAAAGCGTCCCGGGCTCTAGGAGGGAGAACACCTCTTCTAGAAAGGTGATTCTTGCTTTTGTCAGGTGGAGTGTGGGGAGGTCTGAGGATTTGTTTTCTGGAAAGGCCCCTCCCACTTAGAAGGGACAGGGAGGAAGGGCTCTGGGACGAAAGAGGTGTCTGCATTTTGACAAGACTCACTACCACACGGGCTGTCATTTACAGGAGATCAGCCCTGAGCTTCTGTCAGCAGCTCAATCAAGCCCTTTATGGTGACAAGTCGCAGCTCCTCCTCCTCCCTCCAACCTCCTGCTGCTGCCCTGCAGAGCCCTCACTGCTCAAGGGCATCAGGACATGCCAGAGGTGAATTTCCCCCACCTCCCTGTCACCCAGGCTCATCCCTCCTCTTCCTCCTGCACTCCTCAACCTGAAGACACTTCAGTGGAGGTCAAGTCCACGGCGGCGCAGGAGGCCAGTGGAGCTTCTCAGTCCCCCAGACAGTAAGGGAGGAGCCGTGCAGGCACAAGCAGGCGTTGGCGCTGAGCAAAGAGCAGACGTCGCCTGCAGACTGTCTCGGGATGGGGCCGCCAGGAGCCACAAGGAGCAACCTAGGGGCAGCTCTCAGTAATACTGCAGCTATCCAAACAACTAGACTATTTATTCAGCGTCTCCTTGGCCTACTGGGCTCCTCAGACTAAATTTGCTTTCTGCACATTCCTTGAGGGTTTTAATAACCTACCAGTAAGAACAACAAGTCCATTTCTGCTAACCTGATAAGTCAAGCCAAGGTAGAAATACCTTTCAAGGGCCCCTCCCTTCCCTACTCAGCTGGACTTTCATTGCAGAGGGAAGCAAAATTAATTTTGACTTTGCTGCCGAGATGCACCTAATTATTTAGCTTTGCCAAGGAAGGGGGTGGCAGGGGGGAAGGAAAATAACAGCTAGCAAGGCAGAGTGTTCCATTCCCAGGCACTCAGGGGTTCCAAATTCTTTCCTACCTTCTCACGTGCTGGCTTGCAGGATTCCTGCCAGCAGCTGACCTCCCAGGACCTGCTCCAGTGGCCTTGCCAGGCACGTACCACCTCATGAGACTGCAGGGCCTGCCTGGGCCAGGGGCAGCTGGGCTTGCTCTGTCACCAACCACACAGGTTACAGGGCAATCCCAAGCAGGGCATCTTCCATGTGCAGGGCTACTGTGACAGAGGAGACCAAATAGGAGGGAGCTCCTGGAAAGATCATGGTCCAGAAGAGAGAATCAGCAATTCAGACAGAAAGCTGTCCCTTACTGGCCCCTGTGTCTGCACTCCTAGCCCAGCAGTCACGTCTGTCCACCCTTTCCACTCTCTCCTGACCCAAGAAAAGTTTCTCTTTTCCCCATTCCTACTCATGAAAACCTAAATGTAGTGAACTTGATTCATTGGCTGATAGATTTCACCTGTGGGGAGAAGAATTTCTGTTCATTCTTGGGGAAGGGAAGAAGAGGAAGATAGGGCAGAAAGAAACTAAACTTTGAGTTCTTTCTATCCACTTTCCTATGTTAGTTAGCCTGGTGTTTTGGAAAATGACCCAGTACCTGAGCTAGGAATAAGAAGGACTTGAGTTTGAATCCCAACTTTCCATGTGTTGACTGTGTGGCTTTGGGCAAGCCACTCAGCTTCCCAAGCCTCTGAAGCTACATCTGTAAAGCAGGGATAGTGTTTCCTTCCTTCAAGGGCTTCTGCAAAGACTAAATAAGATGCAGGCAAACTTAACTCTTACAATCTTGGTAACAATATTAGCTTAACAATATTAGCTTCCTTCCCCTTCATCAAAAGGGAGAGGTTGTGATCTTTTCCTTTTGACGAAGGGAGAGATTCCAGATGAAGAAACTGACCTGCAAAGATGTTAAGGTATATTATGCCAACAGAGGGAATATCTAAGGGCTGTTGCAGGCCCCAAAGCTGAGCCCTGTGGGGGTGATTCTCCAGCAATATGCAGGCATTTGGAGTTGGCCAAGGTGGGTCCTGACTCTTGGTGACCTTTGGGCCACACGGCTTGGTTACTAGCAACCCTAGTTACTAGCAGGTTGAACCTCTCTTCAACAACTCATCAGTCAACAAATCTCTGCCCATTCTTTGGCTAGATACTGTAGGAGAATTTAAAAAAGGAGTCGGAAACAGTCCTGGACTAGTGTGACCAGCTCATCCCACGTGGCCCAGGACTTCCTCAGTTTTAGCACTGGAAGTCTCAGGCGCCTTCACTGCCCCCAGGACCAGGCAAACCTCCTAGGTCGGTCACACTAGTCCTTGCACTCACAGAGTTAACAATCTTACTAAGAAAGCAAGACTGACACAAGCTGCTCTGAGAGGAACACTGAATGGGGCTTCTGAAAATGGAACTAATACTCACACCTCTCTGTGCTGTTTAAAAATCTCGGGCTGAGTGCCATTTCAAGATGACCAACTGAGTGCAAGCTAGAGCGCTCTCTTTCAGCTCAAGTCATACAAATCACAGTGGGGAAAAACACATTTTTTAATGTCAGAATTTATTGAGGCATAACTTGCATATAAAAATTTCGGTCCTTTCATAAGTGCACAGCTTACAGCTTTTGACAAATATATATATAGTCATATAATCACTACAATAGATAAAAAACGTTTTCATCGCCTCCAAAAGTTCTCTTGTGCCCCTTTATAGTCAATTTTCTCCCCTCAACTCTCAGCTGCTGGCAACCACAAATCTGACTTCTGTCCTTACATTTTGCCTTTTCCAAAATGTCATTTGGTAAGAATCATGTAATGTGACACTTTTGAGTCCAGCTTCTTTTATTTAGCATAACACTTTTGAGATTTATCTATGTTGTGTGTATCAGAAGCTCTTTTTTTTCTACATAGTATTCCATTGTATGAAAGTGTCATGATTTGTTCATCCATTCACCAATTGATGGATATGTGGGTTGCTTCCAGTTTGGGGTGATTATAAATAAAATAGCTATAAACATTCACAAACAGATCTTTGTATGGACATAAGTATATATTTTACTTTGTTCAAAGCTGTTAAACTGGCAGGGCATGGTAGCGTGTACCTGTAGTCCCAGCTACTCCGGAGGCTGAGGTGGGAGGATCCCTTGAGGAGGTTGAGACCAACCTGAGCAACATAGTGAGACCCCATATGAAAAAAAAAAAAAAAAAAACCCTGCCAAACTGTTTTGCAAATTGGCCGTACGATTTCCATTTTCATCAGCAATGAACGAGCATTCTAGTTGCCCTGGCTCCTCACCAGCACTCTTTAATTTTAGCCATTTCCAGTGGTTGGGTAGTGGTATCCTATTCTGGCTTTAATTTGCATTTCCCTAATGATGAATGATATCGAACATCTTCTCATGTGCTTATTTGCCATTTATACCCTTTTTTTGATAAAGAACTCTGTTCAAATCTTTTCCTCATTTTTAAAAATTGGATTCTTTGGCTCTAATTATTACATTTTAAGAGGTTTTTTTAGACATATTCTTCTTCCAAGTCCTTTATCAGATATGAGTTTTGCAAATATCCCTTCCCAGTGTGTGGCCTATCTTTTCCTTTTCCTGACAGTATCTTCTGAAGAATGGATTTTCATTTTAACGAAGACAAATCTGTCAATTTTTTTATGGTTTGTGCTTTTTGTAAGAAATCTTTTCTTATCCTAAGATAGTAAGGATATCGTTTCTTGCAAATGTTTCATAGTTTTAGCTCTAATATTTGCAAATACCATTAAAAAATAAAATAAATCCGCAGTCAAATTCAAAACAAGAAGAGGAACCCCTCCTGGGTCAGGAATTGTGTGAGGTCCCTGAGAGGAAGAAAGCATATAGTATTGTAAGGAAGGTTGCTCTACTCTCACAAGAAGCAGATGGCACCAAGAGGGTGCCACGCCCAGGGGAGACAGATAGTGAGAGTAGTTGAGGGCTCGAACCCCCAAATATCTTCTTAGCCCGTCTCTGTCTAGACACATGGTAGCAAAATTCCAGAACACCAAAGAGAAAATTCTAAATCCTTTCTTGGAGAAAAAATATGGATTACCTACCAAGGAAAGAAGCTCAGATGGAGAGGAGCCCTCATCAGATATGTTGGATGTGAGAAGACAAAGGGCCGAGCGTGGTGGTGCCCTCCTGCAGTCCCAGCTACTCAGGTGGCTGAGCCCGGGGGAGTGCTTGAGCCCAGGGCTGTGGTGCGCCATGACCACGCCTGTGAATTACCACCGCAATCTCATCTGGGTGTCATAGTGACAACCTCCCATCTCTTTTAATGAAAAATTTTTTTTTAAAAAGAAGACACACAATACCTCTCTAAATGTTGAGAGGAAATAATAGAAACTAGAATTTCATGTCCAGCCAAATTAGACCCTTTCTGAAATAAAGATAGATTCCAATAAAAATGAATCTGTGAGGAATAAGTGTGTTTTAAGAGGTAGTGAAGTGAAATAATGTGTGTGTATATATACACTGAAGCATACATATGTATATATACATTTGTATGTGCATGTATTTGTATGTATACATTTTCCGTTGTTATCTATATGTAAGTGTATAGAAATATTTATTCTAAAGAACCAAACAAAACCAAACAAAAACTTCTAGAACTGAATCTTTGATAAATTTGGTAATTATTCTTGGTAATATCAACATGGATGAAATGGAAAGACGTGTGCTCATGAATTGGAAAATTTAATATTTTAAAATTTGGTTTGATTTTTCCCGAGGTCTCTTCTCTTGGCTTACAGACGGCTGCCTTCTCACTGTGTCCTCATGTGGCCTCTTCTCTGTGCCTGTGACTCCCTGGTGTCTCTTTCTCTTCTTACAAGGACACCAGTTGTATTGGATTAGGATCCCACTCTATCAGTCTCGTTTTAACTTGGTCACCTCTGTGAAGGTGTGAATGCTCTATCTCCAAATACAGTCACATGGATTAGGGCCTACCCATATGACCATATGACCTAATTTAACCTTAACTATCTTTTTAAAGGTTCTATCTCCAAATATGGTTACATTCTGAGGTATCGGGCATTGGGAGTTCAACATATGAATTTCAGGAGAACAATATTCAGCCCATAACACCATTCAATGGGGGAAAGGACATCTTTTCAACAAGATATCCACAGGCAAAAGAATGAAGTTGGACCCTTATACCACATACAAGAATTAACTCAAAATGGATCAATGACCTATATGTAGGAACTAAAACTATAAAACTCTTAGAAGAAAACATAGTGAAAAATCTTTATGATAATGAATTTGGCATTGATTTCTTAAATATGACACCAAAAGCACAGGAAACAAAAGAAAAAATAGATGACAAGGACTTCATCAAAAATTAAAAACTTGTACATCAAAAGGCACTGCTATGGTTTGAGTATGTCTCCTCCAAAATTCAGGTGTTGCCAATGGGATAGTAATAAGAGATGGGGCTTTTAAGAGGTGATCAAGCCTTGAGGCTTCTTTCTTGTGAATGGGATTAAGGCCCTTATGAAAGAGGCTTCAGACAGAATTTGGCTTGTATGCCCTTCCGCCCTCTGCCTATGAAGACACAGTGTGCTCATCCCCTCCAGCGGATGCAGTAACAAGGTGCCATCTTGGAAGCAGAGAACAGCCCTCTCCAGACAACTGAACTGCCAGAGCCTTAATCTTGGACTTTCTAGCTTCTAGAACTATAAGAAAATGAATTTCTGTGCTTTATAAATTACCCAGTTTCACGTGTTTTGTTCTAACAGCACAAACAGACTAAGGCAATACCAAGAAAACGAAAAGACAACACACAAAATGGGAGAAAATATTTGCAAATCATATATCTGATAAGGGATTAATGACCAAAATGTAGAAAGAATTTCTAAAACTTAACAACAGAAAAACCCAAACAACCCAATTCAAAAATGGGCAAAGGACTTGAACAGACATTTCTCCAAAGAAGATATACAAATGGCCAATAAGCACATAAGAAGATACTTAATATCACTAGTCACTCCAGAGCTTCAAATCAAAACTACAATGAGATATCACTTCACACGTGCCCATTAGGATAGCTATCATCGAAAACAATGGAAAATAACAAGTGTAGGTAAGGATGTGGAGAAACTGTTGGAGAATGTGGAGAACCATGGTGCATTTCTGGTAGGAATGTAAATAAAATGCTGCAGCCACTGTGGAAAACTGTACGCTGGTTCCACATGCATCTGAGTATAAATTGTGTAACTAAAAATGAGTTTATTTCTTAAAACCCCAGAGCTGAGTAGATTGCTTTGGCCACACTGACCAGAGGTGCTTTAGGGCAAGGAAAGGTATCTACAATGCCAGTTTTTAGTGTCTGCAGCCCTTAAATTGCTTGTGACTAGCACTGACTCTGTAACTTCCATTGCCCCAAGTGGGTTTTCCCCAGCAAAAGTTTAATCCCAGGCCAACGACTATCCTCCAGGCCTCCAATAGCCCCAAATATGCTGGGGAAAGTAAAACTCTAGTGAAAATCCTTTGATTCTGTGACTCCATGGATACCAATAGAAGCATTTGACAGGAAGCAAATGATTTCACAAACACAAAAATATACATATCAAAATCTGAAAAGCTGGATTAGCACACCAAACCATTAGGAGATAGTGATCTGCATTCTTAAAACACACACAATGTAGATTTCCTTGAAACAGGGATCTCTCTTGCCACATTTAAAACAGGTTTTCATTTACCAGAATCCATCTGCAGATTACCTACCCAAGTAATGGCACAAGGAGAATAGCATGTTCTAAGGTCAATGGGAAGGACATCCAGGCCCTTCTATATCAGGGCAGGCAATCAGAAGTTGATTGAATTTAACTGGCTTATCTGATGTCACTCCACCCCTATCCCCAACCTAGTTTCTCCAATGCATATGGAGATCACGCTGCCCATTTCAGTTGCAATTCTAGATGTCCAGGGACCACAATTTCATCAATATTTGGCTGAGGATTAGGAATTGGACAGAGTAGTGCGGTGGCTGTTCCACTAGCACAGGAGTACTCGAGAGGGTAAAAATAATCACAGTGATCATTTGCTTAGCTTCTACTAAGTGCTAGCACTGTGCTAGGCACACCCTCTACATTACCACACTCAATCTCCTATGACATAAGTGCTAATGTTCTCATTTTGCATGTCAATCACTTGCTCAAGGTTGCATAACTCATAAACACCAGAGTGAGCACTTCAACCAATTCTCTGGTTCCAAAGTCCCTGCTCTCACTCGCTGTGTTCAGCAGGCTCTCATTTTTCCAGGAAGGTAAAATCAAGCTGGAAGATCTCTGCTCCTGGAATCTAACCATTTGCTCAAAGGTCCAAGAGTCCAGGCAGTGAGATGCTGACATCAAGGTCAGGCTTTGAGAAATGGTCCCTTGGTCCCTTCCTTTCCTCTGCAGAGCATCCGAGGGACCTGGAAAATCTTCAAGGGCAATCGCTATTACTACACAACAAATCAGAATGCACCAAGCCAGCTCTGCTCCTCAGAGTTGCTTCAACACCAGGCATTAGTGACCCAACAAAGATTGGTGGCTGCTTAAGGGGAAGTCTGAACGTTAGAAATGTCCGCTTTGGGGAAGAAAGCTGCTTCACAGTCTAATCAAAAGATGAAGATATTGTTTCCAGAAACTCAGACCTTCCTTCAGGGCATCTACTTCTGTCCTCCCAGAGCTGGCTGGCTCCCACCCCAGGGTCTTTCCCCTGCTAGCTCCTCTGCCTGGAAGGCTCTTTCCCCAGAAATCTGAGGGGCTTGCTTCTCCACCTCCTTTAGCTCTCAAACATCCCTTTCTCGTTCATGAGGCTTTCCTGGCTGTTATACCTAAAATAGCAACAACCCACCTCGAATTCACATGCACTCACTTACTCTTTCCCTGCTTTTTTTTTTTCCTCCTTAGAATTTATCACTGCCTGATCTCCATTTTACTTCTTTATTTTGTTTATTGCCTCTGTGCCTTACTAGAATGTACATTTCACAAGGGCAGGGATTTGTGTCTGTGTTCACTCCTACATTACTAGCACTTAGAACAGTCCCTGCTGCCTAATAGGCACTCAGTAAATATTTGTTGAGTGAATAAATCAATCTGTGCTTCAGAGGAGAACAGTAACATCCTGGAAAACCCCCTCAAGGTTTAAGTGTGGCATTAAGGAAAATATCAAAAGCCTGGAGGCCAGGGTTTGAATCTAGGCCTAGCCCAGTGAACCATATTTAATCTCTAACTAAGCCTCATTTTGTGGTTGGGTAAGGGAGAATAATATTTACCTCCTGGGATTGCAGAGAATGGATCAGTAGTAATACTCCTAGGGAAAGGAAATGGGAGACATGTTCATGACATTTCAATGAAAGCAATTAGAGAATTTTGTTGTCACTTGAGGGTCAAATTTATTGAGCATTTATTTAATACAGGGCTCCATGCCAAGGACTGTACATGTATTATTGCTTCAAACCTTACAACAATCCCATGTAGCATATACTACTATTGTCCCTAAGAAGACCAAAGTGACTTGCCCAGGTTAAAGTGACAAAGTCAGGAAACGGGGCAGGACTCCAATCCTCATCTCTCTGTCTCCAAAACCACGCCCTGACCACCACGCCAGATGTAGTTAGTTTGTGTACATATGATGCCAGACCCTGGGGGATAAATGATGTCCTACAGATGTCACTTTACTTTCCCTGCCAGCCTGCAGCAGAGTTGCCCTTGACCAGTAACGCCAGGTGCTGCTCCTGGCACTGAAATGGAGTGGGGATGGCCACGAGTCCAGTAGATGACCTGTCTCCTGCCTTTCCCATTAAGGTGTCATTTCATCACCCCACCCCTACCCCAGGATATTACTTGGCACCAGGACCAGGTACTTTGTGCTTTATGAGGGAGCAGTTATTTTTACTTTAGATCAATAAATCATTAAAATCGTTCTGTAAACTCTCTTTAAAAGAAATCTCACATTTCAGCTCTTCTTTTCTCTCTCTCTCTTTTTAGAGACAGGGTCTCACTCTGTCACCCAGGCTGAAGTGCAGTGGTGTGACCACAGCTCACTGCAGCCTTGAACTCCTGGATTCAAGCAATCTTCCTGACTCAGCCTCCCAAGTAGCCGGGACTACAGGTGCACGCCACCACACCCAGCTAATTTTTCTATTTTTTTGTAGAGATGGAGTCTCAATATGTTGCTCAGGCTGGTCTTGAACTGCTGGCTTCAAGAAATCTTCCCACCTCAGCCTCCCAAAGCTACCGGTGTGAGCCACCGCACCCAGCTTCAACTTTTTAGTTTTTAGTAAGTAAGTGTCTAAAGTTGTTCAACTGACTTTCATTTATTTGAGCAAGAAAAAATATTTGTAGACCTATATATTTATGTGTGTGTATATATATATAGTTTTAAGATGTAGCTTGACCATGTGTCCCAGTATTAAAAATAGACAAAAAGTACCTTTAAGACCTAATTTATACACTCAACAAAATTAGCTAGTTTAAAAAGTAAATAAATATGAAATGCTAGTGTTTTACTTTTAATGGTGACATAGAGGTTTCAGGTTGTTCTGTGCAAGCCTTTCTTCACAAATCCCACACACAGCACAAGCAGTCTTTACCGCCAATAAATGGAAAACCACATTGGATAGAATCAGCACTATCTTTTCTTTTTTGTGCATTGGATTTTGAATGAGTGTAGACATTTTCATGTCCTACAAGATAACAGTTATTAAATGAATGCCACACAGTGATCTTGGGAAACAGACACTGAAGCAAATCTGCAGAATCATTATTTTTTGCCACAGATTAACATATTTCAAATAGGTGTTCTTTATGTGACTCGTCTCAAAGTTGTAATTAAGAGAGGGAAAACACAGTTTAAAACTCCAAGGCAATCAAAGCCCTCAAAGCTGCTAGTGGTGTCCAGAACTGCCTGAGCTGCTGACTCGGAATTGTTCATCCGACTCACCCACCCCAGGGTATGCTCACTCCTTGCACACTCAAAGGGTCTCAGACAGTTCTGTTTTATTTCTTTTGTTTAAATTAATTAATTAATTTTTTTTTTTGAGACAGGGTCTCACTCTGTCATCTGGGTTGGAGTGCTATGGTGTCATCATAGCTCACTGCAACCTCAAACTCCTGGGCTCAAGCGATCCTCCTGCCTCAGCCTCCCAAGTAGCTGGGACTACAGGTGCGCACCACCACGCCCGGCTAATTTTTCGATTTTTTGTAGAGATCGGGTCTCGCTATGTTGCCCAGGCTGGTCTCGAACTCCTGGCCTCAAGCAATCCTCCCGCCTCGGCCTCCCAAAGTGCTAGGATTACAGGCATGAGCCACCATGCCCGGCCCAGTTCAGTTTTAAAGAAAAGCATTGGTGAAAATGATATTATCCATTGATTGAAAAAAAAAAAACAGCAATGGGAGTGGATGTCTTTGCCTCCTTTGGAGCTGTCTCTCTGGAACTACAGGTGGATGGGGCCAGGCCTGCAGTGGAAAATCACATCTCTTCCCAGCTCACCCTTCCTCTACGCAAACCCTGCCCTTTCATCCCTGTCATCCCTCGGCCCACCATGCTGGGATGGGGTGGGCAGTGGCAGGGCCCTGGAGGAGAAAGGGTGAGCTACAGGTCACCTCATGGGGAGTCCCTCTGAGGGCGGGACAGATCCACTACCCGCTCGACATCTCCACTTGGAAACTCTCCTGGGATTTCCACTACGCTGAAAACTCTGTGAAGGCAGAGGCTATGTCTGTTTTATACAGTATACACCCAGTGCTTAGCATAAGGTGTGTGCTCGGTAAATATTTTAAGAAGGAAGGGAGGGAGGGAGAGAGAAAGTGGGAGAGAGAGGGAAGGGGGCAGGTAAGGGGAGAAAGAGAACTTGCGAGGAGGGGTGTAGACTACAAGTTGGAGACGTGGTAGAACTACTCAAATAGGAGACAGGCTCCCATCATCGCTCCAAAGGGAAAGGAAATGGGGGAAATATTTGTGACGTTTCAATGGAAGCAGCAGGAGAATTTTGTTTATTGCCTCGGGGTCTGCTGTAGGAAAAGGCAGAGTAGATGGTGCCTGAAGGACATGACTGGAGGAGGACACTACCCTCCCGTGTTTTGTCCCCTGGTGTGCCCTGTCGTCACCTCTCGGACACCACCAATGAGTGTGTGTGGACCTGGGTTGCAGAGACCTCAGGCCCTCTCTGTGATTTCCGGGAGCCACCATCTTGGTCTTGCCCACTTTCACCCACTGGTTTAACACCTCGCTGGGATGTGACTGGGAGTGATGGGTGGAAGGGAGAGTCTGTCAGGGTTAATCCTGGGCAGGGGAGGGAAGCATGAGACCAACCCCTCATTTTACAGAAGCATAAACTGGCCCAGAAAGGAAAACCAACTTGTCCATGGTTATAGGTAGTTAGGGGAAGAGCAAGGACCAGGACCCAAGCATCTGGGTGCCCTGTCCAGGACTCTTTCCCCTGTGCCATACCACTGCCCCTGAAGAGGACTTCTCATAAAATCCCCCACTCAGTTGGAGGGGCCTTAAGAGGTTATCGGATCCAAGCTTTGCCCTTAGTCAGAAATCGCCACCAAGGCTGCCAACAAGAGGGCAGGCAGCACACACCCAACACCACTGGTGACGGCAACACCTCACCACCCACTCCCCCTGCAGCCCACACAAATGGTTGAAACTGTTCTCCACCATTTTCCTCCCCCAAATCCCTTTCTCCGGGAAGTACAAATCATATAATAGATCACCAGGTAAACACCTATTTGCCCTAAAGACATCCCCATCTCAGGCAGATAGTGTTTTGTTTGTTTGTTTGTCTGAGACAGGGTCTTGCTTTGTCCCCCGGGCTAGAGTGTCGTCATAGCTCACTGCAACCTCAGACTCCTCAAATGCCTTAGGGAGAGAGAGAGGGAGAGAGAGAGAGAGAGAGAAGGGAGGAGGAGTAGAAAAGAGAAGGAAGGAAAGAAGGGGGAAAGTGAGAAATAGGAAGGAAATAAAATAGCTGACTAATATTTACCGGGCACTTGATAAGGGGCAGGCATTGTTCAAAGTGCTTTACTTATATCAGTCAGTAGTTTTTTTCTTTGAGACGGGGTCTTGCTCTGTTGCCCAGGCTGGAGTACAGTGGCATGATCATAGCTCACTGCAGCCTTGAACTCCTGGGCTCAAGTGCATGCCACCACGCCCAGCTAATTTTTAAAAATGTTTTGTACAGACGAGGTCTTGCTATGTTGCCCAGGCTGGTCTTGAACTTCTGGCCTCAAGCAATCCTCCCGCCTCGGCCTCCCAAAGTATGGGGATTACAGGCATAAGCCACCGTGCCCAGCCTCAATTCATTCAATATATAGGACAACCCTCTAGGGAAAATACTATTATTATCCTCATTTTTCAGATAAGGAAACTGAGGCGGAAAGTTTGAGTACCTTACGCAGGGTCACACAGTCAGCAAGTCTGAAATTTGAACCCAGGCAGTCTGACTCCAGGGATAACTGCTTTGCTAAGTTGCTGAATGTGTAGATCAGAGACTGTGCTAGATACTCTACAGCTGTGGTTCCCAAACACCGGGCTGCAGACCGGTACCGGTCCGTGGCCTGTTAGGAACTGGGCCACACAGCAGAAGGCGAGCTACGGGTGAGCGGAGCAAAGCTCCATCTATATTTACAGCCTCCCCATCACTGGCATCACCACGTAAGCTCTGCCTTCTCTCACATCGGTGGTTGGCATTAGATTCCCATAGGAAACCACGCATGCGAGGTTTAATGAGAATCTAATGCCTGGTGATCTCAGGTGGGGCTGAGGCGGTGATGCTGGCGCTGGGGAGTGGCTACAAATACAGATTATCATTAGCAGAGAGGTTTGACTGTGCAATAAATGTAATATGTTTGAATCATCTCAAAACCATCCCCCCTCCCCGGTCCCTGGTGCCAAAAAGTTTGGGGACCACTGCTCTACAGAGTTAATGTCATAGTTAAAAGCACAGACCCTGCTTAGGCAGAACTAGGTTCAAACCATCTGTATGGAAATCATTCAATTCTCATACCCTCAGTTTCCTCATCTCTAAATTGGGGATAACAATAGCATTTAGTTCACAGAGTGATCATGAGGATTACATGGGCTAAAACATTAAGCACAGTTTTAAAACACAGAATGTGGTAGATAAAGCTTCGTTTTTTGTCTCGTGGAATCCTCACAAGAACACTATAAGGGATGCATTATCCCCATTTCACAGATCTAAAAACTGAGACTCCAAGAGGTAATTAACCTGCCAAGATCTTAAGCCTAATAACGGGTAGGGGTTGGAAACGCAGGGCAGTGAGAAGAGAGAGAGGAGGAAGGTGGAAAGGACGAGGGGGGCAGGCTTTAAGTGAGACAAAAAGAGGAACTGTGTGGAAAAAAAGAACAGCCCACTATGGCAAATGCCACTCCAGAGTGCCCTCAGGAGGACTTAGGGATTTTCAAGGTGACTGTCTAGTCCGTATGAGGTAGGTTCTTACCCAGAACTCTCCCTTGGCTCATTGTAACACAGGAGGAAGTGTGGGTTCCCACCAAATCCCTTAAGGAATTATTTGCCCCTTAAATTTGATATCGCAACGCACACACAGACCACACGTATAGTTGAGGAAAATTGCTCATGTCGCTATTCAACCTCACCTTCTCCTTCCTACCTTACAACCACAGAGCAGTGTTTCATGAACTTACTTATCCAACGTAAATTATGGCACAAGCATTAAACAAAAAGTTATACCATCATTTATAGTGTCCAGCCCTTTTCTGACAAAATTTTATTTACAAGTTAGTCTATAATTTAACTCCAATGAGAGCAAAGTCTTTGTAATAGTAAATATAGAAATTTAGTGCTTAAATTATATTTTTGCATTAATATATGTATATTCGTTTTCTTATTGCTGCTATAACAACTTACCACAGCTTTAGTGGCTTAAAACAACAAATTTATTATCTTACAGTTGTGAAGGACACAAATCCAAAATGGGTCTTATGGAATAAATACAAGTGTCCGCAGAGCTGTGTTCCTTCTGGAGGCACGAAGTGGGACAAAAAGAAGAAATATAAGGACAACAGCCTGCTGTGGTGAACATCACTAGAGTGAATCTGTTCCTTTGCCTTTGCCAGCTTCTGGTGGGCACCTGTATTCTTTGGCTTATGCCCACTTCCTCCATCTTCAAAGCCAGCAGTGTAGCATGTTCAGCTCTCTAACCACACCCCTGCCTCTGTCCTCATAGCTGTCATCTCGGTCTTCTCTCTGACTCTCCTGCCTCCTCTCATAGGACCCTTATGATTACACGGGGTCCATCCAGCCTATCCAAGATGATCTCCCCACCTCAAGAGCCTTAATTACATCTGTGAAGTCCCTTACCATGTAAGGTATTCACAGGTTCTAGGGATTAGGACATGGACATCGTTGGGGGGGGCATTATTCTATCTACCACCTAATTTTTCCAGCTCATTGACTGTTAAAAATGTATGGGAACTTGAGACCCCATAGCTTTATCGATAAATAATGTCCTGTCACTATGACCTTCCGGAGGAATCTAAAACATGTTACAAGAGCCCAGGGCAGGTCTCATTAAAGGCCACCCTTGTTCTAGGCTATAAAAAGTCCAGAGAAACTTTGTCTAATATTGTCCTTGACTTTTTCGCCATTACAAAGAAAAATTAGGGTCAGTCCTTGTAAATTTTGATGTGAATATTCGAATTTGGATTTTAATAAAAGGCATTGATTTTGAATCCCTTTTATATTGCCAGAAAGCCATTTTTACTTTATACTTCAAAAGAGCTAGCCAAGGGTTTCCATGACCATTCAGATGGCCACATCTACAGTTTTCTTGGGCAAAACAATCTTCTTAAAAGATCAGAGGGGCTCCTGGCTACCTTGTCCTATAGTAATCCTTTTATCATGGCTTATAAGCCTCAGAAATCAAACCCTCAGATTTTCAATTTGCTTATCAAGGCATGGACGCACGGTTCCTGGACTTAAGGATGAAATTGAAGTTCTTACAAAACACAAAGGATTTATGTAAAAGGAGGGGACCAGATGCAGCATTTGGTTCCTATGGGAGAGAATGGAAGAGAACCCACTGGGTTAGCCTTTTGTGGTTTCCAACAGGGCAATACTGCCTCCCTAGGGGACATCTGAAATAGTTGGGGTGTCTCCATAATGGGCAGGGGAGGGAGGTAGCTACAGGCATTTGTGTGGCAGGAGGCCAGAGTTGCTAAACTTCTTAATGTACAGGACATTTCTGTACTATGATGAATCGTCTCACCCCAATGCTAATAGCTCCCCCGTTCAAAAGCAGATGATCTTCTCCCTGTGTTTCCTCATCCACATCTACCTCAAGCACCTCTGCTCCTCATGCCCCCAAAGACCTCATTTTCAGCATAACCCCAAGGACATTTAAGCCACAGTTTTCCTGCTCCAGTAGAACTAGTTAGTCTGTCAAAACAATACTACTATGTGGTAGTTTAGGTGAAAACACTACTAGTTTGTAAAGATTGGCACTTGTCCACAAGGCTGAATTAAAACCAAGAGAGGCCCCAAATCCTAAAAAAGACTGTAATGCCTCTCCCCCATGTAATTCAAAATAAATAGTGCTAAACCATAACTTAAGAAAGTCTAATTTAGGTAAGAAAGTTCTGATTTCTGACTACTTTGGGTTTTTTTAAAAAAATAAATGCCAAATTCTTTAAAAATGATTTTTCTTATTTCTTTTGGTGCCCCTGCTTTGCTAGTAGTCAGTGCATGTGCTTTGCTGATCTATTGCTACTCGTTGGATGAAAATTAGACCTCTTCATTCTGCATTTGCTTATAAAATTGGTTGTTGAAAAGTCCAAAGTGATGGGGAAGCAAGCTACCTGCTGCGGCCTAGATCTCTTGCTGAGGTCTAGTTCTGGCTGCATCATTTACTGGCTATGTGACTGTGGGTAAGGTGCTTTAGTACCTCGGTTTATCTGCAAAATGGGAGTAATGAAATACACCTAATGGTTTGTAAGGATTAAATGAAAACATGTGTGCCTGCAATGTAATAAGCGCTCAGTGTATATTACCTGTTAGTAGTATTATTACTACTGAATATCTTTTTCCACTCCTGTCAGTAGATGCCTCAATGTTCATCCAAACACCTTTGAATACCTACAACGTGCTAGTCCTGTGCTACATCCTGAGGAAATAAAGATGGATAAAACATAGTCCTGACCTCACAGTTTATAAACTAGAAGAGAAACAGGTTTTTAAATAAGCAAAAGCAACAAAGTGTCACCAGTTACTTGATTTAAAAGAAAAAAGGCTGTATAGGCTGCATGGGGGGGGGCAAAAATGACGGTCAATTCTGAAGGCTCAGAAATGTCTATGAAATTTCTTTAAAAACAAATGTTGTTTCTTGACTTTCTTAGAATATTGTCATTTAATTCAAAAGAAACAGCTCTCATCCAAATGTGCAATGCATAGTACATGAAATTATGCTTTAGGAAATGTTGACAAATACTTTTTGAAAGACCATATTGCCTGGGAAGGTAATTCTCTTCTGAACCCTGAGGAGTAAGACACATCTCGATAAGGAAAAATAGCCAACAGCAATTATAAGATACCATTGATTGTAGCTATGCGTTCTGATTTTAGAAGTGTTAACATATGAAAAAAGAATATTGTAGAATCAGTCGAAATTTGGTATATGTACATGTGGACCTGTGTATTTGGGAACTAGTTCAAGATCTTAGCATTGAATTACCTGGTAAACTGATTTGTCTTCCTGTCTCACTTTGGCTACATCCCATTCCAAATCTATCCTTTACAGTATCTTTTCCATTTTCTCATTTTTTCACTCAAAAATTATTGATAACTTCCTGTAAAACCAAATTCCAACTGGTTGGTGTGGCACGTTTAACCTTCTCTTTTACCATCTCCTCTCACCTCTCCAGCCCCAACTTTATACTATTCCATGCTCCCTTGTTTCTCAACCCCTACTCCTTTCTGTTTTAGCCTACATAATCCTTTCCAAAGATTCTTACCCCTTCTTTGGAATATCTACTGTATTTAGCAGTTCCCTTAATTATTTACTGCCATTTATTGTCAACTGATTTTTCAACTGTTGTCTCCCAGCCAGAAATACAAGTTCTTTCAAGAAATTTTTTATATGAGAAACTACATTTGTGATAGTACTGAGGCTCATATAACCACACTAATGTACTAAATCTTGGGTTAATAGTTTCAGATGATTTGTAGGTGTAAAATATTTAATAATACTCGTTAGTAACCATGTTTACAAATAAAAAAATAGCAAGTACCAAAAGAAGCAGTGTTTGGGAAAAACACAAACCGTGTTTTTTCTCTGCTCTTGGTACTACAACAATCATCTACAGAGAAGACTTCTGTGACCAAATTAGGGGTTTTTTTTCCCCACCAGCAAGCAGTGGACACCAGCTGGGTATCTTCCAATTTAATTCTGACACTATCTACCTGGAGAATAGCATCAGATTCCACAGGTTGAAGGCTCAATCCCCAAGACTGCCCCCCACTTCAGACACCAGTTGCAAGTCCTGGTCTCCAGAACTTCTGACCAACTGGCTTTCAGTTGGGCCTCCCATGACTCTCTTTGGGTTTGATTAATTTGCTGGAGCAGCTCACAGAACTCAGGGAAAGACTTATATTTACTTGTTTAGTTTAAAGGATATTACAAAGAATACGGATGAACAGATGCATAGGGCAAGGTATGGGGGAAAGGGCCTGGAGCTTCCATGCCCTCCCTGGGCGTGCCACCCTCTGGGAACCTTCATGTGTCCAGCTATCCGGAAGCTCTCCAAACCCTGTCCTTTTGGGTTTTTATGGAGGCATCATTACATAGGCATGATTGACAACTGTGTAGAAATGTGATTGAACAAAAAGCACATGATCTAAACCCAGCAAGGCCTGTCTGTTGACTTTTCCTGGCCTCTCTGTGTAGCATTCCTTTCTCTAGGGTCTGGGCCAGGACCCCCTCTGGAATGAGGGTCTTTTGACCCACAATCAGAGTCCTGCCTTGGGCAGGTGAAAGGACAGGAGGTCCGAAAGAAAAATTCTGTTTCCTGACGCCTAAAGCGCCCCAACAGTATAGCAAAAGACTGTAACAAGGACTATGGGAGTTATGAGCCAGTAACCATGGACAAAAACCTATACATGCATTATACATACATATGTATATATAAAATCATGTTACAAGCAGGTTAACCATAACTACATAATCTATAAACTTAATCCTTATAACCAAAAAAATTTCACAGCCATTGAGTATTTTGTATTAGTGAGCCTTTGCAGTGTTACCTTTTCAACTTCTACTGTAATTTTTGCCCACATTTGTTTTCTTCTACACCACTGTCTTGTAACCCAGTCACCCTGCACACTAGCAACATTTGTGTTAAACTGCAATTTCCCTTTCAATGCCTGAAATCCAACCCTCTTCTACATAACCCAGCCTAGTATAGGAGGGGAGGCCATACGCACAAATGAAGTAGATATTAAAATTAGTTTATTTTTCTACTTAACTTTTAATAAATGAGAAGAAACACAGTAGTCTGTCTCATATAGAACATTTATAATACATAACAATCCATAAAGCCTCATGGTGAGGTAGGAACAGCTTTGGAAAATAACACACAGTCATAAAACATACAAAAAGTTAAGTAAAATGTTGCAGCACTAAAGACATTTTATCTGCATCTGCATTTAATGAGATGATAACTGCATTTAATTGCGCCACATCTGGTCCAAAGGACAGGCAACAGCAGACACAAAAACAACACAATATGGAAGTTTCATAAAGAATCACAGAATACACTGATATACTTCATTGTGCTGTTTCAAGGCAGAACCATAACATGGCAATTTGTGTCTTTTTTATATATAAGCACACATTAATTGTATGTTACATTCCCTCCAGCATCTTTTTGCCAAAGATACTGGACCATAAAATTTTTGGTTTAAAAGTTTAAATTGAATAACATACAAAAGGCTCTTGTGCCAGTGAAAATGACTGCTAAATATTCCAGAGCTTGTTAGTAAAACAAAATAGCATCACCACATAATATTGGTAGAGCTACATCAAAATAGTGCTATTACAATTCCCATTTCATAGACGGTGAAACACTGTATGACATGGTTTCGATTTAAAAAACAACAAAAGCCCTCCAGCTTCCCAAGAGTTTTAACACTGTTTTATGATTTAACTGAAACTCAGTATTAAAATAAATATTTTTATATTGTAGAATTACTCTCCATATTTGTGTGAACATCTTAAGACAGCAGGTTAATGACATTTTTATCATTCAAATGATATCTGCTTATAAACAGTAAAAATCTTCCACTCAATACCAGTTAACCTACTAAATATTTCACATTAGGTTCCATAGGTCTTTTCCCTCAAAACTTTCAAAAATTCATAATTAACTGAGGATGTTAACAAGACACAAACATATTAACATAGCCTTCTACCCGCTGACTTTCCAAGGTGCACTTGATGGAAATTTTTCCTATTCAAGTAACATACCTTAGTCATTCAACATATTGTTTTACAAAACATTAAAACACATATAGCAAGGTTCTTGAGGATTTTGCTTTTTAGGTTCTAGTCCATACTTTTACAATGCAGGTACCCTTCAGAAAAAACTAAACAATCATCCAAGCTAAATAGTGACAATGGAGAATTAAATCTCTCATCACTAAGGCTGCATTTGGCTTGGGAAAAATTCTGGTTGGTTTAATTCAGGCACATGCAGCACCTCCTTTTCACTAAACTGACACAACAGACAAGTTTCTAAACACATAATCTACACTGATCTTGCTCAAATATAAAAGAGCCAGCAGGAGAGATGCAACTCCTAAAACTGATGCAGTGTTATAAAACAGCATATTTAAATATTGGGTTTTAAGTAGTCTAATAATTCAGGGTATTTCCCTCATTTTCTTCCAGAAAGGAATAAACTATTTTGGAAAAGACACTTAAATCCCAACAATATTTAAATATAAAAGCATGTCTTTTTTTTTTTTAAGATAATGCTAATATAGCTAAAATGGGTTAGAAAGTGCACTGTAAAGAAATAAATAAATTCTCCGCTAAAACTCAAAAGGTGAGTCAGTGCCCACTGATTTTGCTATGACAAAGTCCTTTGAAAAAAGAGAAAATTTTATGGTACCACTCTATTATATATAAGCTACTTAAAAATTATGAAAAGTGAAATAACTAAAACCTAAAGGCTGATATCTTCAAAGCACTTTTGAAAAACACAAACCATAGCCCTTGTCCCATGCTTATATACCATTTTTTTAAATCCTCATTCAGTTGTCTTATGCTTAGGTGTTATATCTCCTTTAAAACATAGACTCCAAATAGAGTATTTGTAAAGAAAACCACAATGAATGTAATATATTTAACCAGTTATCCTATTGTATCATTGCCGAAATGTTTATATAACATTGTTTTCAGATCTTAATAAAATGTTCTATAAAGTGTTAAATCAGGAATGTACATGATAAGTACAATTCACAGCTTTTTCTCTTGTCTACCAGATAAAGAGATCCCCCAAATGATGTTTAAAAAATAAACAAACCCAAACCTTTTTGCAAAATTCAAGGTAACTATCAGTTTAGGAATTAAATTACACAATAGCAGATAAGAGTATTAAAAGATCAAGATGTATTACAGAAATGGCAGGTTATGGTTTTGGCCCATTATAGTAAATGTGAACTTACAAACTATGTTCCTAAAATTACCACATTCTCATTGGAAAAATCAGCTGTTCTTAAATAGGCCCATTGCCAGCAACAGGCTTATACTAGGAACAAAAAAACACCACAAAGATCATTCCTTTAAAAAGTAACTGTCAAATTCCAACACTTTCATCTCCTGACCCATTAAACAATGAATTATTTCAAATCCCAAAAGGTAGCCAATCCCAAAAGTAGTCAGCTATAAAAGTTACTGAAGTAATCAGAATACCTTGTTTCTAGAAAAATAGAGCTATACATCATAACTAATACTAAATCCATCCTTTTGAGGACAAAAATCCACATTCTCATCACAAAGCATAACCCCTCTGTCAAGAAAAATATAACTTAAATATCCTTAAATAATATTTGTGTTGGATTTGAAATCTATAGCAATAACGAAATAGCCAAGAACAATTTCCTGTGTAGATATGTGGCATCTTGCAAAATAAGCCACTATTGGACGATCCAAGCAATGTCAAGACAGGATGACTTATAGAATGCTTTAATTATTAATTTTGCTTTCTAAGAATTTAATATCGAAATTGCATTAACTTCCTGATTTTTTCTCTCAAGTCAGTGGCTCTTGGCAAAGCACAAGCACTGTTGGTTGTGCTTCGAAAGCTTTGTTTTAAATCCATTCATGATTGGTCACCATGAAATGACTTTAACTTTGAAAAGTTTTTTTTTAAACATCCACAATTTAAAAGATTACATTAATAGCTTGCATTTAGCATGTAATCATTAGATACTAAGTTAACATCCTTAAAAATATTTATATATTTTGTGAGTAAACTTTCAGCTCAATGTTTCTATATCAATCTTTCAAAGAAAGTAATGCTGGTGAACATGTCCATGTTTTAGACTAACTTTGGTAGGATAAAATGAGTCGAAATTCTCAAAATAATTTAGAAATGTAGTCTGAATATTAACATATAATAATCTAAATATATAGTTTGGTAAACTTCCATCCCTGCTTTTACACCCCATATGCCCTATTGTGTGTAAACTATAGTTCAATTTGTTAATTATCTCACTGTTCATTAGACTAATACTCATCAATATAGAATACAGGATAGTAACTTATCTTATTTCCTACTAATAGCCATGAGTCACTCTTAAAATATGCCTCCCATTATGCTATGGAATGATCTGAAAGGGCAAGTAAATATTACCTAAAATGTCAAAGGAAATAAATTGTTGATGATTTTAGAGTTCTAGCAATTATTAATATAAATCTAATAAACAAAGTATAACACCGGGGGAAAAGAAAAGCAGAGAAATTCCAGTAACAATCTTAATTTATTTATCCCCCTAATTTTTATCATGGGAAAACTGGAAATCAAATGTCATTATGTTATATAAGGTTTATACTTCAAACAAAAATGTAACATAGTGTTAAAACTGGCTTTCCAAAACTGTTACAGCATAGCTGTACTCTGTACTAATAATCACAAAGTTGTAATATAGAACTCTGTTACGCAGTCCCATTATGTTCTTACAAAAATAGAATTAAACTATGTGACCAGACAAATACTTCAATTACACTACTTGGCAAACTTAGAATTTCAATGGAGTCTTTTCCCTCTTGCAGTTTAAAGCAAAAGTCATATATCACATCTTTTTCAAGACTCACAAAGATGATTCAGGTTGTTTGTTTGGCATTTTCTTTATCTCTATCACAACAGCAGGGATGTTTTCAACTTTAGTCCTCTTGGGCTTCTTCTCTAGGTTGTCACTAAGTTCTAAACAAGAAATGCTAACTGTTGGGGTCTTTTCTGTATCCTTTCCAGAAGGGGCTTGTGGCAGTGTCCCACAACATTGCTTCAAAGCACACTGAGTTCTGCAGGCAAGTTCACACGGGACTACACTTGATTTAGAGCCTACACTAGCAAATTCAGGCTGAATGGTAGTAGCATGAATTCCGTGATTATGAAAAACGTCTTTAATGATTTTAGCCACTTGCATGTATGATGTTGGATCTTCACATTTTATGTGAGCAGTGGCAATGATTCTGCTCCCAGCAAGTTGCCAAACATGTAATTCATGAACTTCCTCAACTCCTTCAACATTTCGAAGTTCTTTTATCAAATTTCTGATATCAATTTGTTTAGGAACAGTTTGTAGAAGGATGAGAGCAGATTCCTTAAGTAATGGGTAAGTTGTGTAAAGAAGTATACAAACCATTACAATACAAAGAGTTGGATCTAAATATAGCACCCAGCAAGGACCAGCCTCATAAACTGGTGCATGAGTACTATTAATTACTTCTACAAATGCTTTGCAGGGGTCAGGGGAACATGGGTTCACACAAAAATCCCCTTCAGAACAACCCCTCCAAGAAAAGTAAAAGACCAAGGCATTTACTACTACAATCACTGAACCCAAGGCATCTCCAAGGACATGCAGAAAAACTCCACGCATATTAAGTTGTCCAGCCCTATCGTCTTCTTCCAATTCCATATGGTCAGGTTCTCTGATAAGATTCCCATTCACTTGTACGTCCACTGCATCATTATTTAAGGATTTTTCTGGATCTACAAAGAAATAAAAATTTTGTATCAATTACATTTAAAGTGTTTATATAAACATCCTTGTCTAATTCCATCTAAGTGGTGAAGAAGGAAAACATTTTTTCATAAAGCACAATAAAAATATGTGCTCTGAGTAACTTAATATAAATCGACATTCTGGGAACAATCCAGGACATAATGGCCAGGGCTAAATTAAGTCATTATGATATTGCTCCTCTACTCTCCTAACCACCCTCCCTCCTACACCCCTCCAAAAAAGTATATCTTTTCTGTGGGGCTGGGGTCCTATAAACATTCTACTATACTTTTTGACGTATACTAAAGAAAACATAAAACTGAACCTTATCACCCAAAATTAAATGCAGCTATGGGTAAGTCCACTCATATAAAATGCCTGATTTGACACTGGGCTCTCTCAAGCCACTCTTTGTCACTGAGATTAATTGCTTGAGAATACAATCAGTTTTAACTTTTAAACTTTTCTCATGAATGTAAAAGATAGTCTCTTGGTAGAGGGGGTTTAAAAACTGACAAATCAACAATCACAGAGACTATTAGAAGAGTTGGAACTAAATGATCACTACTTGTCCTAGTTTTCAAAGCAAAACTATTGATCTCCTAAAAGAACTACACCCTACAGTAGCTTAATTTTCTTTGGAATAACACCTTGCTGGGTGGAGTGAGTGGAAATTCAATCACTTATTAAACCTTTTCAGTGTACAACATGAATTTCACTAACATATCATGCACTTGAAAAGGAAAATTGTCTATGTAGTATGATACCAGATCGTAAATAAATACAAACGAAAGGAAATACACCAAATTGTTAACATCACTGAGCTTGGGTAGTAGGACATTGGTTGATTCTTTTCCATCTCCTTTCAACACTTATTTTCCAAATCTCCTTCAAGAGCACTGATGTTTAGAATGAAAAGCATCCATGAAAAATATAAGATAAATAAATTACCATCACTTTTATTTCGGTACAATTACAAAAAGTCCTAAGTGAAGTAAATACTAAACTTGTCTAGACAGATCCTAAATCTATGATTTTTGGGATTAGGGGTCAATTAGCTGAAACATACATTGGTGTTCATAGAAGAAACCTTTACCAGGGTTTATATGCTGTGAATGCAGTATTATGAAACTTGTTCAATGGGCATAAGAACTACTTTGGCAGAGCAATGTTTCCAACACCCAACAACTAAGGACGAATTGGGGATTTTCTCCGTTTCCCAAGAGGGCCAAGGAATTGAATTGGGAAGGATTTTTGATCCTATTATAACCATAACCAGAAAAGTCTCTAGGACTGCATAGAGATCACAGTCACCTCCTGACCCTTTTCCTAGGGCCAGACTCACAGCCCCCACCTACATACATCCCACCACCTCCGCACCTCCCCGACTCTTTACACTCTGGCTGAAGGGGGATCGGATTTCCCGGTGTGGCGGAGCGCGTGCGGGACCGGGAGGGACCGGGAGGGACCGGGAGGGACCGGGAGGGAGCGGGAAAGAGGCGACGCAGCGCGGCGCGGGCCCGCTCGGGCACCAGGGGGCGTGCGGGCCATCCCGCCGAGGGCCAGGCGAGGGTCTGGGCTCCCCAATCCCAACCACCTGCGGCGACTTTCTCTGCTCACCTGCTGGGTCCAGCTTCAGCCCGTTAGAGTTGCTACTATTGGTCACCAGGGTGTTGGTCTCCTCCTGATCGGGCCCTTGCTCGCCCGGGGCCACGTTGATGTCGCTGACCCCGGTGCGGCCGCTCTTGACGCGGGCCCCCTTGGGGAGGCCGTGGCTGTGGCCATGCCCCCCGTGCGAGTGGCCGTGGCCGTGGCCGGAGTCCTGGCTGAAGCCGCTGTGATGGTGGAAGAGGCAAAGCCCCAGCACGTTGACCAGCAGCCCGGCCACGCCGACCCCGAGGACCACCAGCGGCTGCTGCATCTCATGCGGCTCGATGAAGCGCTCGATGGCCTCCAGCAGGATGGCGAAGCAGAGCCCGGTCAGGAAGATGGCGTTAACCAGAGCCCCCATCACCTCGGCCCGGATCCAGCCGAACGTGTTCTTCTGGGTGGCGTGGGTCCGCCGGGCAAAGCGCTCGGCCACCAGCGCCACCACCAGCGCCAGCACGTCCGACAGCATGTGGAAGGAGTCGGAGAGCATCGCCAGCGACGAGGTCACCCGGCTCACCACCACCTCCAGCACCATGAACATGAAGGTCAGCATCAGCATGCACAGCAGCCGGCCCCGGTTCCGACCCCAGCACCCCATGGCTGCGGCTGAGGGGCCCGCCGAGCGCGGCCCCGCGACTCGGGAGGTGGCGGCGGCGAGGCGCGGAGGGTCGGCGACCCGGAGACGGAGGAGGGAGGGCGACGCGGGGCTCTTACCGCCCGAGTCAGGCCGCTCGGGAAACCGCTGAGGGCCCCCGCGGCCGCACGGGGGCGAGCCCGGGGTCAAGCCGCCGAGCCCCGCGCCTGTGGGCGCCCTCGGCCAGCCGGCGGCGCCGCGGTGAGCAGCTCTTCAGGCGTCTATCCCCGGCGGCGGCGCCGAGGCCCGGCGCAGCCCCAGCAGCCCCCACACCCACACCGGGGCGGCGGCGGCGGGGAGCAAGGGCTCCCGGAGCTGGGGCACCAAGAGCTGGAGCAGGGGCAGGAGCAGGAGGGCGGCGGGCGAGGGCGGCCGGCAGCTCCGTGCGGAGAAAGCTCCCAGCATCTGAGGGATCTCCTTGCTGGTCTCCTCTGCTGCCGCTAGACAGAGGAGCTGACGGCTGAGGAGCTAAAAAGGCGGCGGCCACGGCAGCTGCACTCGGCCCGGTCTCGGGCGCCTTCTTCGCCCCCCCGCCTTTGCAGACGGTTTACAAAAAAACTTTGCTTTGCACTCGGAACCCCCGTTTTCACACGGACCCGAGCGTGACAAGGCCTTGACGCCACGCCCACCAGGCCCGGTACGCTTCCCCATTGGCCAGGACCCCCTCACGACAGCCGCCGCGTCCCGCCTATCCGCTCTCGCTATTGGATGGAGGCTCGGAGGGGCGGGAGGGGGCGGGGTCGTGGCGCCAACTGATGGGGGCGGGGTCTTTTCCTCCCGGAGCCGGGCGTGGGCCGGGGGCCCGCGGCCGGGTGCAGCGCCGGGCGTCGTGGGGGCGCGGGCCGCGTGCAGTGGGAGAAGGCGGGGCAGCCCGGGGCCTCTCTGGCGCTGCGGAGTCCGGGCTCCCACGCTGCGGGTCATCATAGCCCCCGACACACCTGCGGGGCCGGGCTGCAAACAGACTTTGATCCTGGGAGCCGAGTCCACGTGGGGGCGGGCCGCGCGGCGGCGGCTGTGTGACAGATCGGCAGCTAGGGAGGGGTCGAGAGGGGGAGCCCCTCCGTGCGGGGCCCTTGGGTGCGCCCTCCTGTCACAGGAGCCTGAGATTAGGCCGACAGATTCACAAACAAGTGCCGCACTTAACTTGTGACTGTGCTCAACACCAAGCTGAGCAGTTAGTCCTCCGGACGGTCTTGTGAGTGGCTCAGACGAATCTTTGTAAATGTTTCAGTAAAGCAAATTGCCCCTATCACCATCATCCCCGGAAGACCTTGTGTAAGGTCAAGTATTTCGGTCACTGATTATCTAAGGACAATTTCGGGTACAGACCTCAAGCAGGAGAAACCTGGGTTCTGGTCCTTGCCTTGTGACTAGCCAGCTGTGTGGCTTTGAGCAAGTCCCCCAATCTCTCTAGACCTGTTTCTTCATTTATAAAGGATTGGACAAATGAAACTCTTAAGATTCTTTCTGACTCTAAAATTGTAAGGCTGTATGATGTAACATTTTATTTATAGTCTACGAACAGTGGAATCCTGTGTTGGTTGCTATGGGGAGTGGGAATGAGCTTTTGTCCAGGTGGAGGTAAAATATAAACATAACATTGTTAAATTATGATGAAATACTCTTGATAAATTGTGCTAACACTGGTTTAGGTTAAATATATGTATATACACACTGTGCTATGGGTGAAGATTAGTTGATCTGGAAGGGAAAGGCTTCTGATCTGAGGTTGGGTGGTGGCTGGAATCATCAGAGTGGCCCGAGTGGGACCCCAAAGGCCTCACCACAGCCTCTGAACAGGAGGAAGGACCCCAACTGCTCTAGATTGCTACAAGACAAATGAGTGCCAGCCGTTGTTGAGATCTGTATGTAAAGCTTGTTTGGAGCTGTGTTATTTGCATTGTTTTATATTCTTATTATTTCTATAATTTTTTTCCCCTTTTATGTGGTGTGTTTCTCATCTCCCCAGACTGGAGAGCCAGATCCTCACCTTCTGTTTCTGTTTTGCTGGAATAGAAAAGAATAAAGTTTCCAAGACATTAGGAAGGAAAAATTGGTAGAATTTGATGATTAATTGGGTATTGGGAAGGAAAAAGCTAGGCAGGAGAACAAAGACAATTACTAAATTTCTAACTTGACAAGGAAAATACTGCCTTAACCAGGTAAGGAAGTTGGGAAGGGAAGGGCCAAGGAGCTGGTTTTAAGGGAAAAATACTGAGCTCCATTTTTAATGTGCTTAATTTGAAGTGAAGTCTGGATTTTGGCAGTGCTAAGGAGTGGATCAATGAGTTTTATGACTTCCATGATCTCCTGTCCTTTGATATGGGCAATTGACATTTTTCTGATCATATGTAAACACAGTTTCAAACCTCCTTCCAACCAGCCCCTCTTATATAGAAATTGGGGAGCCACTTATGAGTCAAGATATCCTGATGGAAATGGCCAGGAAGCAGTTGGAAGACCATTTTGCCTTCTCTGGGGGCAGCTGTGACCCTTTATTTAAAAAATTGATGTCTCCAAATGTGAGAATTTGATCCCAAAGAAGAACGAATAAGAAGATGCTAAAGTCAGGGATACTTCACAAATGGGGTAGCAATCCTCAATAACTAATCAGATTAAATTGGGAGATGTTTAGACCCATATAAAAACAGGCTCTTAGGCTCACTCAGTAGCCACTTCTGAGAACTACTTTGTGTACACATTTAAGCCACTTACCAATGTGCTTTATTCCCTCATAACCTGGCAGGGGGTTGGGGCTGAGGGGGCAGTATATTTTCCAGGTTGTAGAGAAGTTATAATCATGCATGCCAGAGAGAGTAATACCATTTACCTAACATTTCAGTCAAACTTTCTTTCCCCCTAGCATAGGCAAAAGACTTTGGTAACTTGACTCAAATTTTTCCGTTTTCTGCTGGTTGTCTTTGTATAGTGTTAATCCAGCCAGAAATGGATTAAAATAAGGCCAACTATAGGATTATGCACAAACACCCTTGGAGGCTGTAGCCCCAGTTTAAGTAAGATGGCTTGGCTTTTTCTTCCTAATGTTTGAGAAGTCTCCTGATAACTTGATTAGTATCCAAACTGACTAAACACAGCATACTTTAAAGATGAGAAAATAATGCTCCTTTTGGAAAGAGACTGCCAATTTGAATGAAAGTCAAGTTCATAACACAAACTCTGCAATCTCAAAACCCTCTGGACCTCTCCTCGCTCTCAATGAAAGTTTAAAAGAATCTTGTAGGATTCTTGTAAGAACTGCTAAACACAAACATACCTCTGAATCTGGGTGATCAAAATCATGAGTGTATAAAACCGTACCTTCCTTGGAAAGACAAAGGAACAAAACCTTGTGAAACCAGGTTATATCTGACTTTGGCTGACAGTAAATCACTTCTAATGTTCAATCTTAAAGCAAAAATGATGAGGAAATCAGGTTTTGGTGGTTTTATGTTTATCTTTTGGAACATACTTGAATAATTATTACAAATATGAACTGAAATCTCTAGCAACATGAGGGCCAAGTTTGATTTTTTAGCTGCTTCCAAAGGAACAGGCAGTAGAACAAAGAATAAACAAGTAACAATGCAGTCATAAAGCCCACAAACAGCACAAAAGATCTCAGAGGTATAAGGGAAACCATACGAAAGAAATAGAGCAGGAAACCCACATGGAAGCAGAGGGGAAACAAGAACAGCATGGAGAGCAGAATTGTACAGTGAGATGCCCAGGAGTGGCCGAACTTTTTGTATTTGTTGGTTAAGCTAAAGAATGGCAGGTGAGGGCTAGCAGCAAAAGGAAACTCATTTTTCCTGGAGACTGAAAACTGGATCTAAGTTCTCTAGTCATGCCTGGAAATTAGACATAAAGGCCCTGACACCTATACAGAAAGGCTCATTAAAAGCATTTGTGAATTTCTCGGGTGCAGTGTTACATAATACCAGAAACTGTTGGAGGCTCAGGGAGTCAGTTTTAAGGTTTAGGCTGAATGCCTATTCTTTCTTTAGCCCTTCTACTCTTGGGGCTGGAGACTGTAATTAAAGCACAAAGTATAGAAGCTTTAAAAAGAATGAAATTCTCCAACTAGTAAAGGGGATATGAAAGTATTTTAAAAAAAAATGAAATTTAATTTAAAAGCTGTTTTTATGACTCTATCCACTCCTTGTCTATAAAGATGACGCTGAGCAGTAGAGCATTTTGAAAGGATCACTTACCTAATAAGGATGATAGAAATTTCAGGGAACTGACCCTTGAAAGTTACTCTGTGCCTTCAGATAAGTTCTTAAACCTCTCTGGGCATCACTTTACACATCTTTTCAGTGGGAGGGCTGTATACAATGGCTTCTTAACTGGAGTTAAGAGGCGAATAAAGAAGATAGAGCTGCCTAGTGGATACTGTCAGGTGGGAACTTTCAGGCCACCTATACTTGGGGTTACCGTGAATCCAGGGCTGAGTTCTCCACTTGCAAATTCAGAAACTACATTTTTATTATTTCACCTGAGGAGAACTTATTCACGTGGACTCAAAAAGGACTCATCTGCCAGTCAGCTCCCCAGTTTGTTCACTTTCTCTGTCTAGAGGGGTGAGTTCATTACGCAGAACCTCCCTCTCTCTTGGTGGGCAGGGCCTCTCAGAAGGAAGGCTGCATGGGAAGGTAGAACTAGACCACAGGGAGTTGGAACTTCCATGGAGGGGAGCATTTCCAATCTTCTGGACTGTAAAAGTATCCTGCCTGTCTCTGCACATCCATTCTGTCCTCCTGCTCCTGAGTTATACTCCATTTTGCTGCCAGAATGATCTTTTCAAAACCCAGTTCTGATCATTGTACAATACACATCCTCCACCACCCCCACCACCATCGCAGCTGAGATCCTTCAGTGGCCTCCCGGTGCTCGGAGGAGGAGAGCCAAGCCTTGGGTGCACAGGGCTGGGGCAGGCCCAGTTTGGCCCTGGCTGCCCTCCTCAGCCTCATGATGTCACTCCACCTAACAGGACTGGCCTTTCTGACCACCAAAAATCTGCGTGTTCCCTCCTGCCGAAAGGCCTGTGCACTGTTCCTGCTCCGAGGACGCTCTCCCGTCCCCACTTCCCCACATTGATTCTTGCTCATTCTACAGCTCTCGGCTCAAGGATCGCTCCCTCAGGAAGTCTTCCCTGATCCCTCTGACCAGGTCAGATCACTCCAGGACATGTTCTCTCAGTTCATTGCCCTGCTCTTTTGTGGCACTTAGCAAAAATGCAATTTTACATTAAGCCAAGTATTTGATTAGATTGTAAGCTCTGTGAGGGCAAGGACAAGTGTGTGCTTTTGGTCACCTATATCCCTAGCCAGCTTGGCACATGCGGCATGGGGGTACTCAGTAAATATTTGTTGTATGAATGAATGTTGATAAATTTTCTTTTCTCAAGTTAGTAATTTGTGCATTCATTCCACACATCCTTACTGAACCCGTGGTCCTGTGTCTACACTGGAACGTGACAATCAGAGGACCCATTTCCTCTGGACGGTGTAGAAAACATCATGACACATTCTTATTAATTAGCTCACCTTTTTCTTTAATTTAAGCAGCTACCACCCTTCTGCTGGGATATTATCTCACACAAGATGCAATTAATTGGACGAAACTGGGAACCACCCTTGAAATCTGCAATGATACCATTCTAGGTTCTCATACAGTTTTCAGAATACTTCTTTGAGTTTCATGATGACCGTATGAAGTTTGCAGGGAATTTTTTTTTTTTTTGAGACAGAGTCTAGCTCTGTTGTCTGGGCTAGAGTACCATGGCATCAGCCTGGCTCACAGCAACCTCAAACTCCTGGGCTGAAGTTATCCTCCTGCCTCAGCCTCCTGAGTAGCTGGGACTACAGGCACAGGCCATCACACCCAGCTAATTTTTTTCCTATTTTTTTTTAGTAGAGATGGGTCTCACTCCTGCTCAGGCTAGTCTCGAACTCCTGATCTCAAACGATCCTCAGGCCTCGGCCTCCCAGAGTGCTAGGATTACAGGCGTGAGCCACTGCACCCAGCCCAGGGCATCTTCTGTAGATTATGGACTGAGACTCCAAGAAGTTAAGAAATTTGCTCAAGATCCCACAGCTTGTGAGTGTGAGGCCCTAGCAACATTTTTAGTTTTAACTTCATACCCAAATTTGGGGAGAACAAACCTAGTCTGAAGCTTGAGACCTATAAGCACTAACTACTACAAATTCTATAGTTCATCTGAATTCCAAAAGTTTCCGGTTCTATAATTTTCTTATTAATTTGTAATTACTATAAGGACAAAGGGGAGGTGGCCTACTTGTGAGTGACACCTCTTTAACAGGTCACTCCAAGTTCTGATTCTCTAGTGATATATTCCAAAATTGGGTCCTAGTCACATATAATTCTGTTGGAGGAATTAATTTTTCTGCCTATTGCTTTTATCCATTTCTTACTTTCAATTTCTTTAACAACCTGAATATCCTCCAAAGGGCTGATGTTAGGGAAAGTAGTGTCTCCTCAGTCTGTTAGTCCAGTGCTTCTCATATTTTAATGTGCACACAAATCACCTGGGGAACTTGTTGAAATGCGGATTCTGATTCAATAGGTCTGCGTAGGACCAGAGATTCTGCTTGTACAACAAGCTCCTGGGTGATGATGACATGGACGGTCCCCAGACCACACTTTGAGTTTCCAGGCATTACAAGATTACACTTCTGTGGAAGGTGGATAGTACATGGAATTAAGATATTCCAAGAAAAAAAGTATCCTCATGCTTAAAAATTCATTAGTCTTACTTTTTATTTTATATTCACCTGTCATATTTGAATTTTATTTTAAAATGAACAGATACCACTTCTATATTAAATTTTTAAATGGAATCAAATGTTATTATCCTTGTGGGAAAGTTACTTTTTAAAATTAATCAAACTCCAGGTGCAAATAAGCATTTCAGTTTTTGCTTACGCTGTGTCAGAGAAAAATAATGACTTTACAGCTTTTGGAAACATCTTGTTATTCTGACTAGCATTAATGGCCCCTGAAGCCTGACTAACAGGCTGGGCTGAGGACTCACAGTACCACTGGAGGTCTCTTGCGTGCAAACCTTCCATTACCCAACAAGCCATGTCTTTCCTGTCAGGTGTTACTGATCAAATCATCACAGGTAGCCTAAAAAACTAAAAATGAATGAAGGGTGTTTAGTATTCAGGTTGCACCAGAAACAGCAACAGCACTCAACACCAAGAAGAGTAGGCAGGAGATGAGAACAGAGACACTTCTGTCTGTCTGCTGATTCTACAGGAGAAGAACAGAGGTCTAACTTCATGTTATCTATCTCTGCAGACCACTCCCCTGAGCCCTTGATATTGACTTTATTTATGCTTTACATTGGCTTCAATGTTGACTCCATCATAAGGTCAGAGTTGACCATCTCTTAACCTCAAGAGAGACACCGCACAGTCCCCAAAGTGCCATTGCCTTGGAAGTGACCCCATTCAGAGCAATGGGGAATTGTGTTTCTAGGAGCTGCTCATGCAAGTGTCTCCAAATTTTGAGTGCTATCCTTTAATAGAAAAACCAGTGTCTATTAAACTGGAGCAATGGAGAGTGTCTTATCTCTCAACTGCCTCCTGGTATGCAACCTGGGAAGATGGAAGAGCTAAGTCTAATGGAAAAAAGATCTGGCTTCACATGTGGGAATGAAAAAAAATATGAGCTAGTAAGTATTCCTTTCTGTTTCTGTGGCCAGACATCCAGTCCAGGCCTACATCATCATTCTTAGCAATTATGTGAGCATTTCCTAATAAGGCTTCCATTCTCCCCTTCTCCAATCTATTTTACACAGTGCTTTCTCATTAGTATTTGCATGCATCAATACTCAATGCTGCTGTTGCTCAAAAACCCCCAGTAGCTGCCATTACCCACAGAATAAGGCAAGCATTTTATCCAGGTATTTAAAGTATCTTGCATGTCACCTTAACTTGTCTATCCAAACTTAGCTCTCACGGTTCCTCAATTCAAGCTCTCTGTTCAAGTCAAAGTATCCTAAATGATGGCTCCAAGTTGCTTAATGGCTCAGTGTCTCCATTTTCTCAATGGAGACCAAAATAATAACCTATCTGACTGGGTTGTTGTGAATAAGATGAGTTAATACATATGAAATGCCGAGGACAATGCCTGGCGCATGGAGCAGGCCTATTGTGGGTTGAATGGTGGCCTCCAAAAAGATATGTCCATGTCCTAATTCCTGGAACCTGTGAATGTTACCTTATTTGGGAAAAGGGTCTTTTGCAGATGTAATTAAGGATCTTGAGAGGAAGAGTTCATCCTGGATTATCTAGGTGGACCCTAAATCCAATGACAAGTGTCCTTATAAGAGATACACAGGGAAGATTAGACAGACAGAAGAGAAAACCACGTGAAGATTAGGGCAGAGATTGAAGCAAGGTGGCCACAAACCAAGGAATGCCAACAGCCACCAGAAGTTGAAACAGGGAAGGAGCGGATTCTCTCCTAGGCCTCTGGAGGGAGCCCAGCCCAGCCAACACCTTGATTTTAGACTTCTGGCATCCAGAGCCGTGAGACAATAAATTTCGGTTGTTTTAAGCCATCAGGTTTGTGGTAATTTGTTACAGAAGCCACAGGAAGCTAATACAGTTTTATAGCTAATAAATATTCAATAGCTAAATTTTAGCTATTATTATTATTAACGAAACCAAATATACTTTTTCCTTTTCCCCTCAGCATGTTTTATTTCATTGTTCTCTTTAAGTGTCTGCACAGTACCTTGCAGTTTAAAAAAATGGAATCAATGAATGATTGGATGAGTGAGTAAATGAATCAATGAAAAACCCACTCCTGCCACTGCCTTGGTGCCACACACCTGCAGTAGCTTTTCCTGACTGTCCCATTCCATAAGCTCTAACATACAATGGCAAGAACACTCACACTTGGCCCTTTTCATTTACTGCCTATAATGTACCCTTGTTGTGCATCTTCCTCCCTTTCCCCAAAGCTTGCTGAGGACAGGGATAATTTCTTTTCTCTTTTGGTGTCCCCAGGGCCTAGCACATGGTAGAGACTCAAGTCCATGGCAACAATAAGAATCCTATTGGAAAAAGTTGTGCACTAATTTGTTTCTCATTCCGCAGTTTCCCCAAACCCTAGCATGTATTGTGTCCTTGTCAATGCTAGCAGTTTGCTGCTTGGCAGCTGCCTTTCCCAACTGCCCATAAACCTTCTAGTCACAATATATTTCACATGTACATTGCAAATGGAAGGTGAGCTTGAACAGGCTAATTCTTCTGCTGGGTAGACAAACTTGTGTTGAAATAATTAGGCTATAGGCCCATGCCTGGAAATCTTCTCCTAACATAGACGAAGATGTTGGTTTTCCTGGTGTTTCTCACAGTGGAATTACTCTGTTATTTGTTCACCTGTTAGCCTGTTTTCTCTGTGACCGGGCTACCTCCTCGTGTTGGTTGGTGAACCCCTAAACTGCAGGGAGCCAGCTCAGCCGGAAACTTCTCCTGTCGGAAGATGATTATTCTCATGGCTCAATTCAGGTCGTTCTCCCCCATCCTCATTTTGACCCCATTTTTGCATTCTCTCTTTCTCTCTCTTTTGCACTATAGGAGGGTAATTTACATACATCATGATCCTTCACTTCTAAATACCTTAGTGTGCATTTCATAAAAATAGGAGTATTCTCTTACATAAGCACAGTAAATTCACCAACTTCATAAATTTACGTTGGCACTGTCCATATGCCAATGTTGTCCTTTGCTCTAACAATGTCTTTTGTAGCACTGCCCACCCCTCCCCCTCCTATGCAGCACGGAGTCCTGGGTCTGGCTTCCATTTAGTGGTCAGTCCATTTTGCCTCCTTTAATCTGGAACATTTCTACAGCCTTTCTTCATCTTTTATGGTGTTGACATTTTTTTAAGAATACAGTTTCCCTCACCTTTTTTTTTTTAAATGGAACTTTCCCATTTTGCGTTTGTCTGATGTTCTGTTAGGCACTCTTGGCTGGAATGTTGCAAAATTAACATTGTGTCCTTCTAAGGGTATCACAGCTGGAGGCACAACACTTTCATCTGCCCCTTTCTGGTAATGTAAATGTTTATCACACTGTCAAGGTATTGCCCAATTTCTCTACTGTATAATTAATTTTTTTTTCCCTTGAACTAATAAGCAGTCTTTGGGGAGATACTCTTAAGACCATGCAGATATCTTGTTCACCAACATTTCCCCCATAGATGTCACATCCAAAGATGATTCCTGCCTGATCCCATCTTTACTGTGGTGATTGCCCAACGAGGATTCCTGGCTCCAGCGGTCCCTCCACCTTTACCAGCCAGCTCTTGGTATTCTACTGTAAGCAGGAGCCCTCTTTTCTCCCCATGTATTTATTTATCTACTGTCAGTAAGGACTCACAAATTCCTATTTCTTCAGCAGTTTGTAATTCATTACTATACTTAATTTTGGTGCTGAATTTGTCCCAGATTTGGCCAGCAGAAACCCCTTTAAGCTGGTTGTTATGTCAGATAGATAATGAAGGTTTCTGGATTTTGATTGAATGATAAAACACAAGATGTTATTGTTAATATTTATTCTACGCATGCTGGTGTAATAGGCAAGCAAGTAGTACAGTAGTTAAGGGAATTTAGGTAGATCGGGGTTCAATCCCGGCTTTCCTATTTACTAACAATGTTCCTTAGGTAGATTGCTTACCCTCTCTGTGCCTCAGTTTCCTCATGACAGTGTGATAATATTAGAATCTACTTCCTAGGGTTGTTGTAAGGATTAAGTGAGATAATGTATATGGACTGATTCGTGGAGTAACTGACACATAAGTACTTAATAAACGTGAGCAAGTACCATTACTTTATTTCCCCACATTACAGCTTCTGCATGGTGTGGGTTGTCTCAATTGCTATTGCTGCTTCCTCCTGCTAGCAGCCACCCTTTGAAAGTCACCCCAAATCCATATCTACCTGCCCTTTCATTTCCATTAACCAAATTGTTGACCGTTGTTGGTCTCAAGGGACCCAGAAATAATCGACCCTCACTGCCCTTTTGTTGAGTGAGGAGTGTGAGATCCTGAGAGGTTGAACAGCGTGCTCCAGGTCACCCAGGAAGAGCGAGAGAGCGAAGAGGGGTGCCCAGTCTTCCCTGCACACTTTGTATGCCGTATCCTATCTCCACTGCCATCAAGAGCAACATTTGTTTGGTTTCTTTTCCCAGTCAAGGGATATTATTCAAAGCATCAGTGGGAAAGCATCTCATTTTCTGCATGACTCATCCTCATTCCAAGATTAACATGTTCCACTTTCATTCTTTGCCTCCCACTCAGTTTCACATCCAGCCGGAGCCTCAAGAGCCTCTGTGCCCTGTCTGCCCCCCACTCCCACCCGCCCGCTCTCTTCCCCAGACCCAGACTGTCCCACCACCCTCCGATTCCACTGGCCACTTTTGTTGGACTCCAGTTTAAGAAAGGCATGTCTTCCTGAAATACCACTCTGCTCTATGTTGAAAATAGCAAAAAGAAATATACTTAAGTTGCAGCAGACGTACAGGGACAAGTGTTTGTCCATATGCTTCCGACATTCCATTAAGGTCCAAGCATTATAGCAAAAAGCATGCGTTTCTGCACATACACATTTTATTTCAACCTCCTCCCAAAAAACATTAGGGATTCTTCTGATGTACTGGGATGTTATTGAACAGAATAAAACTGGGAATAAATGTGCCACTGGCTGAGGCTTGCGGGATCTTTTTATTGTGCCAAGATTTTCAGTTTTGTGCTGTTTTTTGAAACACGCTCTGACCTGTATAATTTGATCGTGCTTACATCAAAATGCGAGTAAAATACCGAGATATTTACAGATGGAATGATCTGATGTCTGGGGTTTGCTTCAAAATAATCCAGGAGCTGGGGGAAAGTGGGTGAGGGTATAGATGGAATGAGATTAGTCATGAGTGGATAAAGGTTGAAGCTGAGTGTTGAGGATATGGGGCTTCTGTAACTATTTATATGATTGAAATGATCTATAATAAAAAGTTCGTGGTGAGCCCACAACCCCTGGGGTAGTGTCCGGCACTGCTCTGTCCAGCTGTGAGACAGGCGCTGCTCCAGTAAAATTTTATAACTATAAAAGAAAAAAAAAGTTTTAAAATGCCAGTTTAAATTTTCGTAATTCTCTTATTACTTCTTTTTTTGTTTGTTTGTTTCTTTTTGTCTATTAGCTTTTTATTCTGCCTCTCCAAAATCTTTCCTTTCTTCAAAGCCAGCTCAGGCTATATATACCCTCTACTAAAAGCTGCCTGATTAGTTTAATCCACTAATGGTAGAATTCCTATTGTATTTAAGGTCTGCTCCATACCACTGAGAACCTAAATGTGTATTTCCTTGCATTGGCCTCTAATTGTTTCCTGTGAGTTAGTCTTGTATCCTCACTGTCCTGGACACTTTTTGAGGGCAGAAATTAAACCTTATATTTTGAGGCAAGCCCCACACTGTCCGGTATAATACTGGGCACAGTAAATACTTCCTAATTGATGGATATGCTTGTTGGTAGATTGGAATAGATTGGTGAAAAGTGTTCTGAAGAGTGTTGGTGCAAAGAATAGGCCATAGAGTTTTCCTATTTTTTTCTTTAAAGCTCTTCTGCATAGAGTTTGAAATATTTTATTTTACTTTTAGGGACAACTGGCTAAGAGAAATTCTTCTCCCAATTGGGTCATTTCATATTAAGTAGCAATTCAAGAACAATCGATGCAAATGCTAGTGGATAGTTTCCCCCCAAAGGAGACGTAACCAAATAAAATCCTGTACGTGGGAACAATCTTAGAAGCCTGTTTCTCCTCCCACCTCATCGTCTAATTGAAGGAGGCAGTAGGGTGGGAAACTATCAAGAAGAAAATGTCAGTTGTTAGTTTTCAAAATTTTGAAATTTTGAAATTTTGAAATTACTGGGAGTCATGTAAGAACCGTCTCATTTTAGGCTTGCCCATGCTGGTTTAAAGCAGGGTGAGAGCCAAATTCAGAGGCGATCTCATTTAGCTGTAGTTTGCTTATTAGTTTCTTCACATACACTGATCTTTTGAAATGCTTAGAATTGGTGCTTTTTCAGACCAGAGGAAGAGGCACTGTAAAGTTGGAAAGAGTTCAAAAAACATTTCTCCATCTTTCTTCTCCCATTGGGGAGCATAATGAAACCACCCCTCTAACGAGACCTTCTCCCATCTTTTTACGTACTCCTGGGAAGGAGACAACACAGTCTCCCTCTGGAGCAGATTCCATTTAAACAATAAGCATCAGAAGCAGAAAAATCCCTTCCATCAGCCTGCCCTAAAACCCTTCACCCTGCAGCTTCCTGTGGTTGTGAATACTGTTGCTCGATATCTTCTGTATTTGTGTTCCATTGACTTGTCTTTCAGCCTTCTCTTCTTCAGGGAAAATAATCCCTAGAGAGGGTGGATCAAGGAAATGCAATTGTCTGTCCTTCAGGCAGAGCACGAAAGAGCCAAAAATACAGAAAAGACTGCCTTTGCTTACTGCAGCCCCCACGGAGCTTCTCCAAGTGAGTTGTTTAAAACTTCTTTGGAGCTGGGCATTGTGGCTTTCTTCTCTACTCCCAGCTACTCAGGAGGCTGAGGTGGGAGGATTGCTTGAGTTCAGGAGATCAAAACCGGCTTGGGCAACATAGCAAGACTCCATCTCTTAAAAAAAAAAAAAAAAAAAAGACTTCTTTGGTGCCGACTCTTAAACAGAACAAGCATGGCCTCACAGTAGAGAAACACTATCTCTCCATTAAACACTGGCCGGGAGGGTAGAAAGAGTAACAGCAAGACAGAATTTGGTTAGACTTAAGGAAGAACTGTGGGGAGATGAGAACTTGAAGCAAGATATTGGAGGCATTGTGAAGCCTTTGCCCCCAATTGTTAGTCTTGGACAGTTTCATTGTTTGCCTGCAGGGAAGCAAGTGAACCAAATGACCTCTTAAAATCCCTTCCAGCTATAGTGTCCTTTGATTCTAGAAACCCAGCAAGTTTCCCTTCTGCTCTCGTTGTACTCTGAACTCCATGTGAGTGACCTTGGCTGGGCTTTAAACACTCAGTCCCTAGATTTCCTCAACTGTAAAACACAGGTGGTTGTAATGGGTGACAAGTCCAAATGTCCAGGAAGCTGTATGACTCGCAGTTGCCAGATCTCTGCTAAATAACGTGGCATTTTTGAGGTGGTTGATAATGGTATGTAGCTTAGCTAATAAAGACAGGCCTAGTGTAGATAGGTTGAATAGAAGTTTTCCAGAGTAGCCACAGGATGTTTTTCTCCGGGAGAATGCATTTTAATGTTCTTTTGGGTATCCTGTGAGTAAGGGGGCCTATTTTTCCAAAAGGAAATTCTGAGGCAGCTTGTACTCCTTTTCCCCAACACGCTGAAATGCCTTCTAACTACAGCATGATTAAACATAAGAACAATGTGTACTCTCTCTCAACAAATACTTATTTCTTGGCTGATATTGGGGGATATATCTCCTGCATTCAATGCAACTGTCAAACTCGGTGGCTTTGGGGGAAACAACTAGGAAAGGACAGCGGCAGATAGGCCGTTCTGGAAAGCTATAGCATCAATGGAGAGTCAGGTTTTGTACGCAAGCAACCACAACCACAAACCACAGGGCATTAAGAGTGTACAGGAACCAGGGAGATGTGTATCACACATTATCTTGTCTACTACAGCAGAATACACAGGGCAAGTAGCCTTGTCTTTGAAAGTAAAGGACAGATACGTCTGCAGCTGTGACTCAATGGCAGGTTTGTGTGGCAGTGGTACACATCTCTGAGCTGTGTTCCCAAGCACAAAGCCTCACTCCATTCTTCAAGGTGGACACTCGAGTAGTTGAGGATAACTAGGTAGTTGGGATAAGAATAACTATTTCTTTGCACTTCTACTTGTATAGTAAAAAGGACACTGGATCAGTCAGGAAACCTGGGTGCTAGTCCTGGTTCTTTGACAAATGGTCATTGTCACCTTAGACAAACTGCTTTCTCTCTCTGGGTCTTGGTTCCCCATCTGCTAATTAGAGATTAGCCTTAACCAGTGGTTACACAGACGCCGGAGCTCCACCTTAGACCTACCGAATCTGAGTCTCCAGAGGTGGGGACTGGACAAGCGAAGTTTGCAGAAGCTCCCCAGGAGACTCTGGTGTGCACACCACTGGAATAAGACTTGGTTGCCGAATTCTACTCTCCATGGAATCCTGATTCTCTAGTACATGGCTTCATAAAGTCGACTGTTTATCACTTATCACAACTTAGGGCACTCAGTCTCAAGTGTGGTCTGGGCTCATTGCTCATTCATGTGGTTTGCCAGGTTTAGGCTTGGTTTTGAAAGTTTGTCCTGTATAATGCTAATGCCGTGTTCTCAAGCTTTGAATATATTAACAAATAATTAAGATAATTCTATAATCACCAGACATGACCTCATGGGTTACCCTTATTCTAAAGGAATCTGCTGAAGATGCTTGTTTTCCCTTTCTGGTGATATGATCTACAATCTCAAAAATTCCCTAAAAGCAACTTCTGAGAGAGCCATCTGGCTAAGCCAGACGTGTTAAGAAGGCTTCCACCCTGCAACTCTTTTCTCATGCTGTGCACTTTCCCTAGAAGTTCTCATATACATTTGTGGGTTGAAATGGTGGTGAAATTAAGGTAGCATTTGGCTGGAGAGCCCAGGAAGGCTCAGACCCTGTACTCTGGCCAGTGGCCTCTCTCCATGAGGTCCTTGAGGGAAACCCATCCTCAGAGAACAATGGCTGGCAGCAAAGCCTGACTCTGAGACATGGGCCCTGACCTCCAATGTGGAGCCTGTTGGTCTAGGCCAGAGCTCATGCAGAGCCCCTGTGACTTAGGCATGAGCTAGTTTCTTTCTTTTACTTTTTTCTTAAGTTCACCCCCAAATTCTAGATCTCACTGTGTTTAGTGGAGAAGAAAGTCCAAGCAGCAAGAGGAAGGCCCAAGAAACAGGAAGCCAGGCCAGTAGGGTATTCGTGTCATTTCTAGAAGCAGAACTGATCCAAGCCGTCCACTCTGGGCCACCCAAGTGGTGGTGGCTGCAGCCTTTCTGACTCAACAGACAATGGAAAAGTCCAGAGAGAGAATGCCAGAGTGAACGAGAAGAGAGAAATCCTACCTTTCCAGAAGGGGAGAGTATCCAAATAGAGAAAAAATGATGGCCTACCTTCTTCTTTATATTTTTTGCCCATTTTTCTATTTTCTTGTTGATTTGTAAAAGTTCTTTACATATTAAGGATATTTTCTTAGGTTGAGTTTCCCAGAAACAGACTCTGAGACAGAGATTCCCATATAGGAGTTTATTGGGGAGTGCCCTTGGCATCAAAACCTAAGGGAAGTGAAAAAAGCAGGACTGGGGAGAAGGAGGAGTTGAACTGCCACAAAGGCCCCACTTAGCTGACCCCACAGAGTGCTCCGGAGCTGGGTTGGCCCTTCACAGTTCTGCCTTGAGGCAAGAGGCCCAGGCCTTTATACCCCTTTATTGACTAGTCATTGGATGAGGGCTGCCCCCAGGGAGCAGGGCATAACCTCAGGCAAAGTGACTCTCTTCAGCTATGGACAGTTGCAGGAGAGGAACTCAGCTATGAGCTGTCAGCCACAACACCCCTGAAAGCTGGGGGGTTAGCATGCCAGTACTGGAGAAGGGCTGTGGGTGATGCACCCGAGCATCTACTATAGATATCTTTGGCTATCATATGTGTCATAGATATTTTTTCCAGTTTGTCATTTGTCTGTTAACTTATTAGTGGTTATTCTTTGTTTTTTACTGAGTTTTAAAAAATTTAAATCAATTCTTTTTTTTTCTTTATGGTTTTTGACTTTTAAAAATTATCATTAAAAAATCCCTCCCCATCAAAGATTATTACAAAATCTATATTTTCCTCTACTACTCTCATTTTTGTTTTCATGTAAGTATTATTCTCATTTAATTAATCCAGGAATTTATTTTGATTTAAGGTATAAGGTAGGGTTTTGTTTTGTTTTGTTTTTACAATAAGAGCCAGTTTTCCCCGCAGTGTGTATTTTTCCCATGGATTTGAAATGCCACCTTTAGCAAAATGAATTAACTATACTTGACTCCATTTCTAGCTCTCTATGATATTCCATTGACCTGTTTATACCTGTACTAGTGAATTACAGGTTTATTTTATTTTATTTTTTAGGTTACATACAGTAAAATTCCCTTCTGAGTTTTGCCAAATGCAGAGTTGTGTAACCACCACGGTCAAGGTAGAGAACAGTTCCATCATCCCCCCAAACTCTTTCCTGCTGCCCTTTTGAAGCGTTTGCCCTTCAAAGCCTCCCCTCTCCTTCAACCCCTGGCAACTGCTGATCTGTTTTCCATCCCTCTTGTTTTGCCTTTCCCAGAATGTAATCATATAATATGTAGCCTTTTGAGTCTGGCTTCTTTTACTCAGCATAATCCCCTTAAGATCCATCCAAGTTGTGGCATGTATCAATAGTTCCTTTCTTTTTATTGCTGAGTAGTATTCTACCGTGCGGCTGTACCACAGTTTGTTTATTCATCTGCCATTGGCGGGACATTTGAGTTGTTCCCACCTTTTGGTTGTTGTGGATAAAGCTGCCATTTGGGTTGTGTGTAAACATAGATCATCATTTCACTTGGATAAATACCTGCCTGGGAGTGGGACTGCGGGGTCACACTTTTAATTACCACACATGTATGAACATTTATAATGCGATCAGCACATGGAGAGAAAAATGACGGCCTCGTTACCTTCCTACTCTTCTTGCTTTTCCTCTTCTCCTTCTTCTCCTTTCTCCTTTTTATCTCATTTAGGATATTGACTGGGTTGCATTAAATTTGTTGATTGATTTGTGTAGAAAGCCACCACTTTTAAGTCATGATACTGCTCGCCAAGACAATAAGTTCCTAAAACTAAACAATAAGTAGCCCCAATATCTGATCAACAATTTGTGGTTTTGCTAATTGTTCCACTGTCACAGACAAGAGCAGTCATCTTTAGCTTTGATTTGTATAACACTAAGTCATTTCTTTTGTACTCAAGGCATCATGACCCAGGTGGGCCAACTTCCTCTGCATCAGGTAAACAGTTCTGCATGAAAACAGTAGGCAGAGGGCCCTGGAATCAGGTCATCAGAAAAGCACAGTTGGTCCTGGGCACCACCACTAATTGTTCCCAAGGGTGGTCCACTCTCCTTAGCACCTCCTCATTCTGACACATAGCGCAGTGTAAATTGTGGGAAAAATGCACCCCAGGAGGATGCTGGAATTTCCAGCCTGGAAGGGTCCTGGAGAACTCCCCAGGGTCCTTGCTTGGGGGTGAGATTACATTTTTGGCAGGTGGGAAACATACACTCACCAACTTCTTTCAATAGCTACTTCAAATATGTTTCAATAAGCACCATCTGTGTGTCTAACCAGAAACTCTCTTGTTGCATTTTAAACACATTTCCTCCTAGCCTTTCCTCTGAAATGACACTAGCAAACTCTTGCAAAACTAGAAGAACTACTTGTTCAAAGCCAGCCCTGAATATAGTGCTTTCATAAGGGTAGGCGAGTCCAATTATGTTGTTTATCCACTTAGGCACACTGAGTCTCAGCTACCTCAGGGACTTCCTTTTAATTTGTTTTCTCCTTTTATTAATTAGAGAAGCTAAGTGAAATGAGGTGTCTCTTATGGAATTGCCTGCAAAGGGGAAGTCACTGCAAATTCATCAGTGTGGCATTCCTCAGGACTTACCAATGGCAAAGGATACAGAGAAAGATCTACAACTGTCTGCTCTTTTACTCTGGCAAAACTCAACTGCTACTTCATGCCCTGTGTCAGGAAAGAGCCAGTTTCTTTTAAGGGCTCACATCATTTTAATCCATCCCATGGTCTTCAACATATAGTGGTAATCGACCCATGACATGGTTTTCAAGATGGGCATTTAGTCAGTCCTATGTGTTTTCATTCAACCTTTATTGAGCACCTACTATGAACAAATCACCTAGTATGTGATGGGAAATAAGTCAGTCCTTGGCATTAAGGTTGTTTATGATTGGCTAGAAACTACAGTTCAGAGATAAAGAATGGAGGCTCTGAAGTCAAGCCAAGGATGGGGACTTCAGCTAACACAGTCTAGAGGGCCTCTTTAAGAAAAAGAATTAAAAAATTACAAACACAAAACTAAGCACAGGGCCTTGCAAGGGGCCCTGTAAGTGGAGGATCCTAAAACCTCAGCTCGTTTGTTTCTCAGACAATGCCCTTCTGAGCCAGGCACACTTAGGTTTAAATCCCGGCTGTGTGCTCTTGGGCAAGTGACTCACCTGCTCTCTGCTCAGAGTCCTCATCTGCAGGATGAGAAAAATGAGGAGATGATAAAATGCACTCACAGTGGTGTTGTGAGGGCTCCAAAGAGGAGGACACAAAGCATTTAGCCCAGTGCCTGGACTACAGTAGGTGCACAATAAACGTTAGCTGTTTAAGGAGTGTCATTATCGCCAAGAGCTTTCACCCAGTAGGAGTGCCTAATCACAAAACCTAGCTTCCTGAGCAGACTCTAGGGAAGAGAAAGAGAATGAAGTCCAAGTTCACACATTCTTGCTAATCCAGTCTGTGTGTATGGTGCACACGTGGTGTGAGAGTGAAGCTCAGCCGCACTGAGCTACAACTGCACCACACACGGGGGATGGCAGGTGTGCTGCCTGCTGCCTTAAACGTCTCCTTGACCTGAGAGCTGATTCATTCTGAGGTCATAAAGCAATTATCTTCAAAACACTGTATTAATATCCGATTGTGCAATTAAACCAGACCTGTCTAGGTTTGCCTTCCTTGAGTGAAATGTGTTCATTCAGCATAAGTGAGAAGGGTAAATACAAACTAATCATTTTTTTCTTTTCAGTGGGCAAGAAGTGGATCAGTGATAATAAAACAAGAAAGGACATTTGGAAACTATTAAATTACATCCTTTGTATTTACACAGCACAGTCCTCTGATTTTGATGCCACGCTGTCCCTGTAGAATAGGTAAATATACGCTTCCATATTGCCAGTTTACAGATCTTTAACTTGGCATTCTAACAACATTTTTCTTTGTTTTTATTTTTTCTTTTCAAGGCTAAAAACTAACGAATTAAAAAAAAAAAGACAAATATTCTTTATCTCATAGCCTGCCGTGGACATCAGCCTTGAGAGTCAGGTTCTCACTCATGTTTCCCTCTGAGAGAAGAGGATGGGGAAATTGGAAAATAAATTGATAAACAAGTTATCAGAGCAGACCACTACTACTTCTTCCCTTTGCAATTTTCTTTTTGAAATCTTAGTGAATTTTGAAGCCTGAAATACCCGAAATTCTGATAAACAAAATATAATGATCCTTCAGTTACTTGGATTACTGGTAGCTCCAAGAGATGTTTGGAAGGGGACAAAGACTTAATTTCCCCCATAATTTCCAATAGTCACCTCTAGCCATCTCAAATAGCCACACAGTGTGAGCAGAAACAGCACGCTTGCTGTGTAAACATGACTTCAAGATGAAACTTCAGCCTCCTTCCCTGACAGATTGCCAGCCCTTAAGCCCCTCCTGTGTAGAAACTCTAACTAGCAAAGAATGTTCTGGTAATAGAATCCTAACAGGATTATTTGAGGGTTAGTTAGAAAAACTTATTTGTTTCAATCTTTCTAGTAAAAACGCATTCTTAAGATGTATTAGTTCAGTTCTTGCCTTAATAGCTAGAATGACCCTAATGTAAACTTTCATGATTCAAAATCTTGCAGCACCTCACAACCATCACTGTGAATCCTAACACAAGGCAGTGCCCTGGATTCACTCATTTATCATTTCTTCTACCCTACTGTGAGTTCAATAAATATTTGTGGAATCGAATTGAGGAAAGCCACAAAGGAAGAAGGTGGTGATAGGACCCCTATTAGAAGTAGGGTTGAAATCAGGGCCAAATCTCACATCCCAGCACAATGGCTGGCGCAGAGGAAGCATTTGATAAACGTCTGCTAATGTAATTAACTAGTGAGGTAGGAGATGGAGCCAAGATGGTGTTGAACTAGTTCACCAATTTGCCCTAGTCTTGTTTTTATCTATGTAAGGGTAACTGACATGAACCATAAGATACTTGGACATGATAAAAAATGCCTTCCTGCCCCACTACTGGGACTTTACCAGCTTTCAAAGCATTCCTTATTGTTAAGGTTCATTTAAAGTCATTATTCTTTTGGAATGGGTATTGTTTTGTAGAAATCTTTGTATTTAAGTAATCGCCAAAGATGTCTCAGGTGCTTAAAAAAGACAATAGATATGAGTTAGAAAATGAAATGAGTGAAATATCTACTTCATTCTCCAAGTGTGTCTTGAGCATCGGCTATACGCCGAGCTCTGAGGATTTGTTGGTGAGTAGAGCAAACACGGCCCCTGCCCCGCAGAGCAACAAATGAACATAATAGAAACATATTTGCAACTTGGAACTAGGTTCCAATAGGGACACAAACCAGGGAAGGGGCTACCTACTTCAGTTTAGGAGGAGAGAGAAGTTCTCTCTAAGGACTAGCATTAAGTGAAACCTATATAAGAACAGGCAACACATAATGGAAACTGTTCCTTGCAGAAAGATCAGCATATAAGATGATAAGGGAGAAAGAATCCTAGTACATTATAGGAACTTTACAAAGCAGGAAGAGTGAGGCTGGGTGCAGTGGCTCACTCCTGTAATCCTAGCACTCTGGAAGGCCCAGGAGGGAGGATCGCTTGAGGTCAGGAGTTCACGACCAGCCTGAGCAAGAGCAAGACCCTGTCTCTATAAAAAATAGAAAAATTAGCCAGGTGTGGTGACACATACCTGTAGTCCAGCTACTAGGGAGGCTGAGGTAGGAGGATCGCTTGAGCTCAGGAGTTTGAGATTGCAGTGAGCTACGATGATGCCACTGCACTCTACCTGGGGCAACAGAGACTGTGTCTCAAAAAAAACCAAAAAACAAACCAAAAAAACAAAGCAGGAAGAGTGAGAGCTGGGTGAGGCAGGACCAGCTCATGCAGGCCTGGTAGGGCACGTGTGGGGGCAACTGTTCATTGCCTCTGCAGCTCCCCCTCCCCAGCAGAACCCTGATCATGTTCAGGTGGAGCCCCCCATCCTCTGCTATCACATGCTTCAGGTGACACTGACCCCATCCCCAGCTTACAAGGTGGCTCCTGTAGGCTAAGCTAGTCAGTAAATGGCATTTCACTGGTGAATCTTATTGGGCTAGTGTTCTTCCTCTCTTCCACCGTGCCAGTTACCTGCAGTTCTCCGTCAACCAAAGAGGGGTCAACCGTCAGATGAAGCCAATGCCAAGTGCAGCAGAACAGAGAGGTGGAAAGCATCTGAGTTCTTAGTAACATCGTGGAGCTGTGGAATCAACCAACCCCAAAGCCTGCCCTATGTCACCCATACTTCCTTATTGGTTAAGATCCTTGCATGTGCTCCTCCCTTGGATTCTCAAACACTATGATCCTGGCTCCCCCAACTCTCTGGTAAATCCCTTTCTCTCTCTTTGCTGGGTCCCCTTACACCTTCCAGTTTCTAAATTGTGATTGTTCTGAAGGTTCCTCCGAACTTCTCTCCACTTTCTGTCTGATGTCACCCACTCCCATGGCTTCCTTATCTATCGAAGGGCTTGCTCACCAAGTATCCATGACATCTTTAAATGGCGGTCCACATGCTTACCTTCAGTAAACTCACTGGTAGTGCAGATAAATTCCAAATTGATGTGGTTTCTCTTTGGAATCAGTGGCTACTCCTAATTTCACAACTTCAGAAATAGTTGCTTAAAGTGTACACGAAAAAGCCAAGGGTGTCTTGCGGAACCCAAGAACAGGAAGTACATCTAGAAATCTGACAGCCTACAGGCACCCAGGCAACTGCTCCCAAGCTCTCTCTCAGAAGCATTATCTGCATCTGCCTCATTCTTCTACGTATTGCAGACTGGCGTCATGCAACGTGGAGAAGCCTCCTGCTCCTCGGTCCGTGTGAAAACATGCAGTGTCCTCCCGGCAGCAGGTCACTGACTGTGCCAAACACATCTTCAGCCTCCCAGAGAGAGACAGACATCACTTTCTCCATGTTATTCTCAAGTTGAGGAAGAGTTCCTACTGATCCATCTTGCGTCAGGTGTCCCTAGACAGAAGTTGTGTATTAACACAGTGGCCTCCACGATAGCCATGGAGGGACTGGGGCGGGGCGGGGCGGGGACAGTTCCCAGGAGGGAAGGGAGCGCTAGGCTGCCAAAACAATGGGGACCCCCTGTACAAACAGGCCCAGGGCCCTTCCCTGGCAGTGAGGGGACAGCTCTTAGAGACAGGAGCTATTAAGGGTAAGGGGCAGAAACTCCACAATTTCACGCAGGTTAGAGGCCTTGGGACCGTTTCTGACTCCTCCCTCTGTTGCCATCCACCCACTTCCCCAATGTCTGATGAGATACTTACTCCTATTACTTCTTCTTTCAAAATACTTCACAGTCCTCCCTTTCTTTCCTTTTTCACTCTTGTTCTCTAGTTTCAGGCCTCATTACCTCCCTCCTGGGTCCCTAGTAACCGCCCTGGTTAGCCAGCCTGTACCCGACTCTCATCCATTCTACCGTCAGATTAACCTTCCTAAAACACCCCCTGCAAGAGCTTCCTTCCCAGACCTAAAAACCTCCAATGTCACCTGGCTGCCTATAGAATAAAGTCCAAACCCTTTGGCTGGCTATTCAAGACTCTCACCAGCTGTAATCGACATTGCTAATTACTTTCTCCACATCTGCGGCTCCGTGGCCTTCCCTAACAGGAGTTTGCCAGCCACGTGCTCTGGGTGTGACCTCACCCACCCCCAGACTCCGGAGCGGGCTGCAATGGCGAAAGCCCATCAGCATATCTCCACCACCCCGGCCCGAGTGGCTGGTTCATGAAAAGACTCTGAGCTAGGTCCAAGCCAGCCAGCACATTCTCCAGGCTGCCGTCACTGGCCCAGGTGACAGCATATGAGCCCAGCTGAACCACCAGAGCGAACGTCAGGGCTTTAGCTGGTAAGGCTGGGCACAGAGGCCCTTTCTTCTCCTGGACGTGAGTCGAGAAGCTTATAGTCCAAAGTGCTGCTGCCAGCCATCTTGGTTCTCAAGAATAGCTGGAAGCAGGGAAATCTGCCTAAAAATAATTTTCTGAGAGCAATCCACTGAAAGCCAATTTCTGAATCAAATTAAAAATATAAGCACATTCATTCACTGTTTCGAAAAAGAATATGCCTTAAATCATGTTTTTGGTAAATTGGTCATTTGGGAGATTGGCTTAGAGCCAGGGGGATGAAGTTAGGATGAAGCCTCTTTCAGGAGAGCAGAAAGGCATAAATGCAGGCTCCTTGGTGTGGCTTTGAGCTCCGGATTGGCCTTGGCTGGAGCCTGCCACAACTCCTGACTTTTCCTAAACATGAGCCAGCCCATTTCTGTTCAGCTTGGCCCAGATTTTGTTTGGTTTTCTGTTACCTGGAACTGAAAGCACACTAATTCACACAACAATGTATTTTTCTGAATATTTCCCAATTCTGATCTTACAATCCTCAGCGCCAACCAAATGCGTCTTGGCACATTTCCGCAGGTCCTCTTCATGCTTTTCCATCCCATGGTTGTCCTCTTCCGCTCCTTCCTTCAGCGCGTCTGCCTGTCGTGTGTCCTCCCAGCCTTCCAGACAGGAGCCTCTCCCTCTTCCTAGTGCAGCCGCCGCAGGCTGCCACAGCCCTCCACAGCCCTTCCCTTCTCAGCATCGCGGGCCAGCTTCCTAGGTCACCGGGATCAAAGACCCACTCAGGTTCCTAGAGAAGGCCGGCAGGAGCAGAGGCAGCTCCCAATGGCTTCTTCCTGTCTTTCATCAAAAGCCTCCCGGTGGCCTTCCCACGCTGTCTTCTGTTCTCTCTGCTCTGTCCCAGCTCTGCAGACAGGCAGCTTCTTGGTCATAGCTGCTGTCGTTCCCTCGCAATGTCTTTTCCACATGCCCGAGCACAGCCCCCACTTCTACCTCAGGACGTCTTTCCAGCTCCCGCTCCCCCAGCTTATTGCCTCATTTTCTCCCTGGGTCCGGTCCAGACTTCTAGGAACAGTCTCAGTGGAACAGCTAATCTTTCAACACTAGGCCCTGCGAGTCCCTGCCTAGCCTGTGGCTGACCCCATTCTGGGTCAAGTGTTCACCCCTGGTCCAAACACCTGTGAGAAGCGATGGGCTGTCCCCTTCCGTATGGGTTAAGGGAGGGGAGGCCTGACAACCTAGGAGCAGACTGTGGGCATGGCAAGACCACCTGGCCTTTCAGGACACTGTCCCTCCCACTTGGCAATCCATCACACACCCCACTTATGTGCTGCTCTATTGCACTAGTTAAAATATTGTTTATCATCTAAATCTTCATGTTTGTTTCTTACCTCTTCAACTAGATTATAAATCTCCTTAACAATAAAGACAATGGCACTAAATGTCTATGATAAAATAACAAGTGCTAGTTACTGAGCACTCACCATGTAGCAGGTACAGTTCTGCTTTACCAAAAAAAAAAACAAAAAAAGAAAAAAGAAAAAATACCTCAGTGGAACCTCACCTATATTGTCTTCACTTTACAGATGAGGAAGTTGAGGCCACGCCACACAATTAGTCAGAGGGTTGGGACTTGAACCCAGCCAGTTTGATTCCAGAATCTGTGTTCTTAGCATGTTTCTCCTTCATATTTATTGTTCTTATGGATACTGCGCTGAAAAGGAAAGTACCCCTCTCTCTTTACGCTGGGTTGGTTCTCACTGGCCAATTTGTTCTCTGAACACCTACTTTTTGGCTGAAAGCCTCTCGTTCCCAGTCAGCAAACTAATGCCAGAGAAATATCAACAGAGCAAAAGACAATTCATTTTCAAACCAAAAACTCCCTCTTGGCTCCAAGCAAGCTCATCGGCCAGATGCCCCGCCTCCCGCCCATGTTTTCTTGGCACTACTTTGCAGAAGTCTGGATCCAGGAGCCGCGTGCAAGGTGGCTTCCGTGGGCATGGGCAGTCACTAGACGGACGTGCAGGCTGGAGCGCCAGCCAACAAGTCATCTCAGTGCTTGCATCTTCCCTTCATGCCAAGTTCAGGGGCAGGGGAGGGCACCTAGCCTGGATTCCCCTCAACTGGTGTTGAGGTATCCTGGAGCTGGGGGCTGGGCTACTCCCTGCCCAGCAGCAGTTAAACCATGAAGCCCTGGCCCCCAGGTCCCCAGTGACACCCTCTGCCAAAGGCAGCTGTGCCTCCCTCTCCCCTTAGTCCTGAGCCAGGGCCGGGAAAGCAGCCAGCCAGGGGCTATACATGCCCCCAGCCAACCTCCTCCTGAGGCAGAAAGGGCAGGAGTGTCCACTTTACAGATGGAAAGGTGAAGGTAGATGACTTAATTTAGGGCCACACAGGTCTTCACGGTTGTCAGGGGGGAGCATTGAGGTTGCTTCCTCTGGCAAGGTCTCGACCAGCTCTGAGGTTTCTCTCCCTCTCTCTGCCTCTCTTCCCACCACCCCTGTCCCCACAGACCCCCTTCACCTCACTCTCCCTCCTTCACAAAGCCCTCCCAAACTCTGGGAGCCTTCTGAGTCCTGGCTTGAGCATAAAGGAGCTGGGGGGAAGGGAAGAACCGTGGGGCTTGGGAGGGTGGAAGAGGAAGCAGAGATTCAGCTGACAGTGCCTAACAGTGGAAGGCATGCCTCAGGCCCAGAAAAGCCACGCCACGGACTCTGCTTTCCTGGGCAGCAGTGGCCTTGCCAGTGAGGCAGGGTGGGGGGAGAGGGAGAGAGAGAGAGAACCCCCCTCCTCCTCTCTTCCCCCCACTCTTGCCCCCACCTGTCCATCTACTGACCTCCTCAGCTGCTCTCCTGTTGTCTCCTGAGCAGATCATTTCCTGGACAGGCACGTGATATTAACTAGGAAAGTCAGGTCTGGAAGGGATCTTAGAACTCACCTTGTCCAACACTATCTTTTAATAGTTGAGGAAATTGAGGCCCAGAGAGGGGGTATGTCTTGACCAAGGTCACCGAGCTAATGATAAAGCTGAGATGAAAAAGTGATTTTCTTTATACAACATGAGGCTGCCTCTCATTTATCCACCCTTGCAAAAGGTCCCCATAGAGAATGTGCAGGCCAGTCCCCAGTGCAGTGACCAAGAACCAGGACTACTTCTTAGCTCTTCAAGCCTGTCATGGATTGTCTCCATGGGAGCATATGATGCTCCAAAAGCAGGTCATTCTAGGAGGGGCTGTGGCCAGGGAGGCCACCATGGCCTCCCTACCACACACAGCACAGGTGCTCTCTGTGCTCTGCACAGCCTGTTTGCCAAACCGGGCTCGCTTGTGCCCTGGAGTGGGCAGAAGCCCAGGGCCTACAGAGCCTCTTCCAGTGCAAACCCAGCCACACTGGCTGGTGCTGGTGCATCCTGCCCTCCAGGCTGGGCACCTGTGTTCCTGCTGGGCCTCGGGACATTTTTGAGGGTTTGTTCTGCATGCTACTCATCCCCACTACAGCTTCCCATGTAGCGGCTGGGTAGGGTCCTGTGGACCCCTCTGGGATCACGATAGGAAGATCTCCACCTCTGCCTTGCTCTCGGTCCAAAATAACAGACTACCATCTTGAAATGCTGACAAATCTAGAAGTGAGTGAATAGAAGTTCCGGAGGCCTCCAGGCACAAGTCAATGCCTAGCACTGTTACTCCTGGTCTCTATGAGGAGAGTGCTGGTGGCGTGGGGGTGGGAATGCAGGATAGGACGTCAGGCTGGTACTCAAACTGTCTTAGAAAAAGGCAGGATCAGTGTCCCAGGAAAAGACTATTAATAGGCCTCCTTGCACTCACTCAGCTTTCCTGGGCTGGAGCTGCGTGAGGATGAGTCAGCAGATGGAAAGGCTAATGGTGAGCCCAGGAAGCAGAGCCGTCTCTCTGCAGGGGAAGTGGAGGTTGTGAGGCTGCACTTTTGAGCAACCTCTGGTCTCGAGCCACCCGTCCTCCTTTGAGTAGGTGATCCTTAGGCTGGTGCATGACCAGTGTTGTAAGTTCCAATTCTGAAGCCAGAATATAAACCAGCAAAGACACCCACAGGGCCCTTTCTCCCACTTCCCCTCTCTTACCTTCTCTTCATTGGCTAAGCTGGTCTCAGGGAAGAGGGCCCCACCCCTGCAACGCAGAGGGCTGCTTGGCCAGTGTGAACGCCCTGGTATGGATACTGACGGACTGGCCTCAGAGCAGACCTTCCCGTATCATAAATTACACCTTTGCACCTCTGTCATCCTAAAAGGGGGGACCAGGCGGGAGGATCCCAAGGTCAGTAGAGCGAAAGTTAAAAGAGTGGCCTCAGGGGACACTTCCCTGTGATCAAGCCCATGGCAATGTGAATGCAGCTTACTGTCAACTCCGGGTTTGACTCAAGTGGCCTTAAATGTAACAGATACAACATCTACTTGCTAATTTCTATCACTTCACAGAAGTTCTGTGGTTCACGGTTGGTAAATTCAGATATAGGAATATTTGACTCTCAGGAAAGTAGTGTGTAGGGAGTGAGGGGACAAACAAGGGGTCTCCAATGGGTATTTTAGGTACTTTAACCTCTGATTTCTTTCTCTTTCTTTCCTTCATTTATTTTTTTGTTTTTTTGAAGCAGGGTCTTCCTCTGTTGCCTGGGCTAGAATGCAGTGGCTCAATAATAGCTCACTGCAACCTCAGACACCTGGGCCCAAGCCATCCTCCTGCTTTAATCTCCAGAGTAGTTGGGACTATACTTTTTGTAGAGATGGGATCTTGCTATGTTGCTCAGGCTGGTCTCGAACTCCTGGCCTCAATCGATCCTCCCACCTTGGCCTCCCAGAGTGCTGGAATTACGGGCGTGAGCCACCACGCCAGCCTAGCCTCTGATTTCTGAGACACCACCTCTGGAGGGGACAATGGAAGTCCAGGATGTTTTCACACCAGGGAAAGGCGGGTGAGTGTTGAGCCTGTTTCCTCCAAGCGCCCTATCAACAATAGCTCTTCCCCTCCCTGTCTTTACTCTGCTTTAATTCTGTCATAGCCCTTTTCTCTAACTCACATTGCATTGTACATATTAACCTGTTTGCTTGTTATCTTTATCCCTGCTGCCCTGTAAGAATGTAAGCTCCACAAGGACAAGGACTCTGTCCCTTGTTTGCCAGGGTTCCCTGGAGGCTGGAACACATAACAAGCCCTCAGCTGAGGCCTGTTGCGTGGTGTGAGTGAGTGAACGGTGAGTGAAGAGAGAGTGTGCCCTGAGGGGCCATTTAACTGCATGTAGATATCCCCCGTGTCCGTTTCTCTGGGGAGGGGGTGTCAGAACCCAGCATCCTCTTAACCGGAACTCCCCTCTCGGCTCCAGCCAGAGGAGGTCTCCTTGGGCTCTGCTCTTTGGGGGAAGGGCAGGAGGCTGGTGCTTTTGAGGAGCCCCCTGTTGAGACCCACTAAGCCCTGAGCAGAGGGTAGGGGAGACACAGGCCCCCATCCCAAGGGGATCCCCATTCTTGAGTGTATCCTGACAGGAATGGGGAAGAGTCTTAAGCCAGTTGTGCAGAACAGGGAAACTTTCTGGAAAGTGATTATGGGCCATTCAGCTGCCCACCCCCAGCCCCATTGGTTCATCCGTTCCCAGAGCAACAGCTAAGCCGCAGGTACACGGGGGCAGATGCCGGTAAGTGTTGTCTCTGTTCCCAGGTCCGGTGGATAACAAGACACTTGGTGTGCTCACATGAAATGGGCTGTCCTTGCAAAGGGCTGGATTGCCAATCCCACTGATCTCCCTGGAATGGGAAGCTGGACTCTATGAACTCGTGATCACCACTGTTGTGGAGATTAAAGACTTCCTGTCGGAGAGAGCAGTCCTCCTGAGCCAAACAACGCGGAAGGCTGGCCAGCGGCCATCTTGTCAGGGCCGCTCTTGGCAGCCGGTGCTGGAGCGACTGGCTCCCTCGTCATGGGCAAACCTGCTTGAGGCAAAGTCAAGGTGTCCAAGCCAAAAACAGTCCCTCAGGGAGCCCTGTGCTGCCGCCTGAGCACTTTCTTGGCCCCCTCAGCTCCAGCCTGGCCCATCTTGGCGAGAGCAGCTGCCTTGTCACATCTAGTGGGAACAGGCTGAGGTCCTAGCTCACGCGCCTTTCCCAAGGCATCCTGAGAATTTCTGATGTGTGTCAGCGAGGTGGAAGAGGGGCACACTGGGGAAACCAGCTGAGGGGGCCCTGAGGGGTAGGGGGAGGCCTCTGCTCCCTGAGCTTGCCTTGTTTGCTCCACCAGGGGCCTGAGCCAGTCAGACCCTCAGCTCCTGGCCTAGTGCCCCCAAACCGGCTAAAGATCAAAAGCACCTGGAGCTCTTGAGCCTGTGAATTCTGGCTTATTGCATCTCAGGTGGGTCCTAAAAACCTGGGTTTTTAAGAAGCCACCAGACAATCCTGACGCAGTCTGCTCTGAGTGCCTGTGAATGGGGGAGGCAGGATGGAGCACTGGGTGAGGAGTTAGGAAACAGACTCTGGCCTCGGTTCTGTCAGATGACTTTGGGAAAGTCACTATGCTTCTCTGGGCCCCAGTTTCCTCATGGGAAAAGTACAGAGCTTACAGTTAGTTCCCAGCCTCAGAGTGTGGCTCAAGAGGATGTGTCGCTGTGGTGCCTTCAGGCAGCAGCCATGGCCATGCTCCCAAGGAATACCCTGGCCTTCAGGCCACCCTTGGCTGGGAAGAGGACCACTTAGGAGGCTCTGATGACAACAGTGACAGTGGCATTGTTTATTCAGAGGTAGGCTCTGAGCTAAGCACTTGATCTATGTTGTTTCATTTTGTCTTCACAACCAGCCTCCGAGGCAACACTCACCCATAGAACTTTCTAGAATGATGGAAATAATCTATGTCTGCACTGTACAAAACAGTGGCCACTAGCCACATGTGGCTATTGAGCATCTGAAATGTGGCTAATGCAACTGAGAAAATGAATTTTTAATTTTATTTAATTTTAATTAAATTTAAATAGCCACACATGGCTAGTGGCTACCACATTGACCATATAACTCCAAGGTATGGCCTAATATTATTCTCATTTTAGGGATGAGAGAACAGGATCAGAGAGGGGAAGTGGTTGATGGTAGAGCTGGGATTTGACTCTAGATCTGAGGGACTCCAGAAGCTGTGCTCTTAATCCCTGTAGTATTTGCCAGAATAAGTCAGGAGGGCAGGACTCCAGTCCCAGGCCTGCCTCTGAGGAGCTGGCTGACACCTCTGTCAGCCTTGGGTAGTCTCCAAGGTCCTTCTAGCTTAGATACCCCACCCGGCATGTTTGGGGCAGGGCATGGAGAGAATAAGGGAACTGCAGCCACCTGATGTCTAGAGCTGCCCAGATGCAGAGGCATCAGCGCCTGCCCACCCAGACCCCTCCTGCCACAGTTCTCACAAGTCCCTGCTCTTCTCTATGCCCCAACTGTTAGATTCTTCTGAAGATGGACTACTCACAACACTTCTATGATGTAAATAGTATTATACCCATTTTACAGATGAAGAAACTGAGAGGTTCAGAGTGATGAAGTGACTTGCCCAAGGTCCCACAGTACAGTGAGTGGTGGAGCCAGGAATTGAACTCTGATCCGTGTGACTCTAGAGGCCGAGCTCTTCACCTCTGCCATGTGTGGCCGGTGGAGCTGAGCTGAGGCCCCAGGGATCCACTTGGCCGAATGTTTGTTTTGGCACCAAGGCACACCAAACCCTAGCATGATCCTTCCGCCCTACCTAAACCCGGGAGGAATTCTGTTCTCCTGCCAAAGGCCCAGCTGTGGGGCCCATGTAGGCCCATGAAGACTCTGGTGTGCAGGAGCCTGTAGCTGGAAAGTTGAAAAGGAGGAAGAAAGATAGCTGGCCGGGGGATCTGTGGGCCAGCCCTCCTCAACCCCAGAGCCCAAACATCCCCCATGAGGGGCTAAGAGAAGCAGAGGCCTCAGTGACCAGGACAGGGGTCTTAATTCCTCAGAGGGCCACACAGTGCCCTCTGCTTCAAGGCAACCCCCTGCCCACAGGCCAGTGTCTCTGTCCAGCATCCTCCCCGTGGGTGAGAATGTCACCTTCATCTGCAGAGGCAGAAACCACCCATAACCACCTGTGCCCACAGCAGTGAGATGCAGGTACCATCCAGACTGAAGGCTTGGGGCCTGGGTTCAGCTCCTCAGAGAGTCCCACAGGCAGTGAGCACACAGTGTGCTCGTGTATACTTGCAGGTACCTGCACACTCACGGGCTGGAGTGAGAGGGGGGATGACAAAGGCTGGAAGCCATCAGTCCCTTCAGCCAGAAAGGATTCACTCCCTAGGGAAGTAGAGAAAGAGCTCCAGAAGCCCAATGCTGGACCTTCCAGAAACATAATCTCCACATCCCACCAACCATCACTCCAGGAGAGCACCAGGATCAACTGGAAGGGTCCTTTGTGGTGAATGCAGGGCCCAGCAGGCTGGGGAGCCTCCTTACACACTCACACCCCCATATACACACCCATTCACACCCACACCACACAGCACTTGCACAGCACGCACACACAGGCTCACCCCCCCACTCACTCACATACTGCCACGCACACCCTGCAGACACTGCCACACATATTCACACACACACACACCGTGCTCACATGTTCTCATACATACATTCATTCACACGCACTCATATACTTGCATCCACATGCCCATACACATTCTCACACACACCCCCACACTCTCTCTCTCACACACACACACACACACACACACACACAGTCACTCACACACAGACACAGCACGGGATCTGAGCCAAGGCAGGACCTTGTCCGTTTGTTGTGTCCAGGAGTGTGGAGGAAATAGGGCTCTGCCCCTCCTGCCCTTGGAGACAGTTGGAGACAAAGGGAGGCAGAGAAATGTCCAGGGGGCTTCCCCACACCAGGCCGGGGGGCGGGGGAGCGCCTGGCTTTGGCAGGCTGGCCCGGGCCACTCCCAGAAGGGTCTTAGGAGCTGCCCTTTCTTCCCCTTTGGAGGATGCACTTGGCCCCCTGCTGCTCCTGCCCCTTGGGGCTCAGGCCAGGGCTGGACACCACACAGTCCCCTGTGTGGTCAGGGCGGGGTGGAATTGCTAGAGAGGGTAAGAGCGCACTAGGGAAGGTTCTGAAGAACACACGAGTGGGAAGAACTCCTCGACTTGCTGCTCTTTTCCTAAAGACAATTCTCGTTTCACCACAAGGTCTCTGGGGAACAATATCCCTGTGCCCCCAGTGTGGCCATGCTGCCCCCACCCTGAACATGAGCCAACAGAAGGTTTTCCAGCCTGATCATCCTGAGCCCCCAGGGGATTTACCCTAGGAGACCTACCCACCCAGCCTCCTGGGGCCTCCTGAGAGCACCCCCATAAACAACATAGCTTTGTAAGCTTCTGGTGAGGTTGGGGTCTCCAGAGCCAGGAGCAGTGGGTGCTCCTGGGCTGTCTGTGAGGCAGCTGGACCTCTGGGTCTTGGCGTCCACCCTCCAGACCCCTTTCCTCAAAACCCTTCCTGAGGCCACTCATCCACCCAGGACCAGGCATGCCCTGAGGCCCAAGTCATACTGTGCACAGGCCCAGCAGCCGTGGCCTCCCAGGCAGGACCCTTGTTACTTACATTGTCCCTGGATGCTCAGAAGGCTGGAGTCCTAGCCAGACCCCCCACATCCCTGCACATTCTCCCATCCTCCCATTGTTCCTGCCTGACTGTGCTCTTGCCAGGAGCTGCCTCGGGGAGCAGGAGGGAGGCCTCCGCTCAGCAGGCGCACTGGCCCTCAGAATAGCCCTCCACTCCCAGAGCCCCCTGCAGTCTGCAGTTCCCTGCAGCCTCTTTATAAATCCTAGATGAGGAAGGTTGTCTGGGTTTGAAAACCCCTCTTCTGGGTTCCTGGCTGTGACCACTTTGCGGACTTGGAGTCTATACCTCCAGCCCAACCCTACTGCACAAGAGCATTTATAAGAGAGAACTGGTGGTGACTTTTCAGAGCAAAGGCATCTCCACCTCCTGGGAAGCAGTTGGAAGAACCTGCACTCTGGCAGGGGAGGGGCAGGCTAGTTGCTTCTGACAGTGGAAATGGGGAATTCCAGTGTCACCTATCATTGGCCAGTGACTCCACAGCTCAATTTGGCTCCGTGACCACACCTGGCAGAACGCCTGGAGGAAGCCTGGGCCTCCTCTCCTAGGCTTGCCACAGCCCCAGCTTCAGAACAGGCATCACAGAGCCCAGGTCCTGGCCCTAACATTATCGTGTGTTTTCCATTCTTTAAGCCGGAAACGTACTAGCAGCAACCCCTTGCACCCTAGAGCCTCCCTTCACCCACCCTCCACCCCCTCATTCTCTTGGCCTGTCTGGGCCCCTTGTTAATGAGACTGTACGTTTCTCAAGCTCTCTTTGATGCAGATTTTAATGAGCCCAGCCCTCCCCAGCAGGGCGCCTGGGTCAGGAGTCAGCTCTTCCCCTGAGGTGGGCGCTGATAAGGAAGTAGGAAGGCTGCAGAGAATTTTGGTCTCTCCTTGTGTGTCATGGGTCTCAAACTGCTATTGGGATTCCATGATACTTTGGGAGTTGGCAATGGGTCCCTTCAGGGTGCAGAAGCTGGGCATATCCCCAGCATGCTAGGCAGTGCTACTCATTCATTCATTCACTCATTCATTCAACCAACACATATCTATTGAGTGTTTACTTAAGGAGGCAGTGGTCTAGTGTGGAGACAGGCCCACAGACAGAGATCAAATTCAATGGAAGCACAGGGTTGAGGCAGGCAAGGAAGGTGAGGTCATGCTGCTCACTCCTGGAAAAATGTCAAATACTTTATTTACAGTTGCCTAGACTGTAAACTCCTGGAAGGTAGGCACCATATCTAGTTTTTTAAAAAGTTTCCAGAGCCTACCACTAGGTCTAACACACAAAGTTTCCTTATAAAAGGATGGATAAGCTGGGCGTGGTGTTGAGCGCCTGTAGTCCAGGATCCCTGCAGGCCAGTAGTGTGCTATGATCACGCCTGTGAACAGCCACTGCACTCCAGCCTGGGCAACATTGCGAGACCCTGTCTCTAAAAAAAAAAAAAGAAAGAAAAACGGACAGATAGCTGAATGCATGAAGAAATGAATGAATTGAGGCTCTGGACCCATGGCCCATGCTCTCTAGAAGAAGGCCTCCAACTCTGGGAGAACAGGAAGAGGAAGGGAGGCACCAGGGGGTGCCCGGTTAGTGTATTCCTGCCCACCCCCTTCTAAAAAGTGATTATGATTATGGAACTGGGGGTTTTCAGGCTTTATGAGGCATAAGATTGGATGCTAAGCAACTATAGGCAAAGTGACAGTTTGTAGCTATTGGAGAGAGAAGGGGTAACGGTGACCTTGGTGTTCATTTAGAAAGCGAGTGGATGGTGAGCAGGAACGGCGGTGAGCTCCCAATGGTTACTCCCATTCTCACGCTTCTGCAAAACTTCCCAGAAGAAAGCCATTTGGTTCTCGTCTCTGCCACCCTTCCAGCAGCTCCTGACACACCCTACAGCATCTGTGAGTGTGTGTATAAATATATCAACAATCACAAAACTCAGTTCAGTTCTATTCAACCAGGAGTTATCAAACTTTTACCAAGGGCATCCCTTGGAATAAATATATAAATAAGACACAATCATTGTTCTCAAAGCCCTGCTCACAGTCTAGTGGGTCTAGCAGACAAGAACTCAAAATGTTAACCACAGTGTGGAAGATATAAACACAGGACGGTCCAGTGCTTAGAGAGTCTGATCTATCACGGCTGAGTCTATTGTGGAACAGAAAGCTCCATGAAGACAAGGACTTTTCATCATCATATTCCCGCCCACGCAGAGTCCTTTACTCAGAGACACAGAGTACAGGCCCAACGGAAGTAACAAATGAATGCTGAATGCCAGCTGACTTCAAAGAACCAAAAAATCAGGAAGTAGACCAATCAAGATAAAAAACCAGAACAACTGTCCCCAAAGGAAATGGAGCTAATTCAGGGAACTCTAAGATAATTTTAATTTATAACTTCAGAGAGATGCAAGGAGATATGGATTGTGTCCATAAACCAAAAGCAGGTTGATGTGGAAAAGGAACGATCAAAGAAAAAGAAAGGTCCTTGGAAATTAAAACTACAATTGCTAAGATAAAATATTTAATACAAAGGCTAGAAGAAAAAGGTGAATCAGTTTCCCAGAATCTAAGCCAAAAAGACAGAACTGGAGACAGAGAACCAATCTAAGAAGCCCAACATCTCATAAAGAAAATAAAGGGGAAGAAGTTATCAAGAAGTAATGACAGAAAGCTTCCCAGATCTGGAAAAAGACTCAAATCTTCCCGTTTGAGAGGGCCCACCATGTACTACACAGGGCAAGTGGGTGGGAACAGTTATATCTTCATTAAATTACCTGGGGCCTTCCTATGCAAATACAAATGATATTTCAAGCACAAATCATCAGCAACTCCCACCTGCCATATTTAAATTAGTGGCAGATGGGGCCCTGAACCATTCTAGCCCAAAGATAAGCTTTGTGGGCATCTCTGTCTACCTGATAGAGCAGAAACAGACATTATCCTTCCCCTGACTTGGTTTTTCTAAGGGCAATAAAAGCAAATAGACTACAGCTGGCTGATCTATTTACATTCCTATGGTCATTCTCCCCGCGACTGTCCCCCCATACTAAGTAAGTAACTTCCTATAACCTTTCTTGAGAGGTTAAAAACATGGACTCTGGAGACACACTGTCTGGGTTTGAATACTCTCTGCCTTTTACTAGCTTGGGCACGTTACTTAACCTCTCTGTGCCTTAGTTTTCTCATCTATAAAATGGGACTGAAAATAGTATCTACCTCAGAGGGCTGCTGTGAGGATTCAATCATTAATCTGTCTCAAGTGCTTACAACAGCCCCTGTTTTAAGAACAAACACTAGGTGAGTGATTACTATTATTACTTAAAGACATAAAAGTAACCAATAGAAGAATTTCAAAGTATCATCAAAATAACCAGGTGGGTGGAGGAGTGTGGCAGGGGGTGGGGGAGTGGGCAGTGCTCGAGGTGAGCTAGGTTCCTAGTCTTCCAAGTCATGGCATCAGTGGACCCTGAGGATGACAGACCAATACATGCCACTTTAAGCTCACCATTTGGAGCTGTGGAAGGTACCATTAGTAGAACTAAAACCAGAAACCATTGAAGACAGTTTCCTCTGGGGGTGGGACTGAGGGTGCCAGGCAAGATTTCTTATTTTAGGCCCTCTGTGCTGTTTGATTTTCCTCATACACATATATTGCTCATATGCTTTAAAAATAAGTAGTCTTTTAGTTTTGAACAAGTTGCTAGCAAAGGCTAACAGAGCCAGTGGTGTGCTAGAGTGGGCTCATGACATGCAAATCCACGGGCCATGATGGAGGTATTTACACCATGGGAATCGGCAAATGCTACAAGCCAGGGCCTTTTACTCAGGGGGTTGGTTCATCAGCACACCACTAGAGAAGCCATCCTGTGGTAACTTTTAACCCTTTTGACGCTTCCTGCTTTAAACTCCAAAGATCAGAAGGATGGTGAGCCCCTCTCGTGGTCTGTGTTCATCCTGAGGCTTAAGTAGAAATAAAATTTCACCCTTCTGCTCTTCAGGGGGCTTCCGGTCGGCCTGAACCCCTGAGGATTCTGGCATCGCAGCTGAGCCAAGGTGTAATGCTAGTAATATTCCTCTCCTGACATGGTAAGAGATTCTGGACCCTGAGTGCCATTTATTCATTTATCCAAGGTACGTATATTAAGTATCTGCCACTTGCCAAGCACCAGACTGAGTGAGCTCAGGTCCCAGCCACAAACCCCTTAGGCTGTCTCCTGCCTCAGTGGGAGAGCAAAGGCCCTAGAAACTCTGCAGCAGCTGGAAAGCAATGCTGCCTCTAGAACATCAGAATTATCTGAGCTTATTAAACGCAGATGGCTGGGCCCTACCCTGCCTCCCACCCCAACTTTCTGATTCAGTAGAAATCACAAGGGGAGCCAGAAGTTGTTCATTTCTAACAAGTTCCCAGGTGATGTTGATGCTGCTGGGCTGGGGACCACACTTTAAGAATTACTACTCTGGAGATTCCATACCAGACCGTGATTCTCCAGGGCAGGAGAGAAAAATGAGGGGAGGTTCCATTTCTACTCTTGAGCTAATTTACTTAATTAAAGTCTCCTGGCTCAATCACTGCCCTTAGCCAGTGAAAGGGCTGGCTGAAACCAGTTCCCCGATGTAGACTACAAACACACTTGTGAAAACACACACACATGTGTATTTACTCAGACTTCAGTGGCACAGACACTCTCTCCTGGTCTTTAGCATTGTGGTTAAGCATGTGAGGTCTGCAGTCTCAAAGCCCCAACTTCATCCTGGCCCTGGCCCTGCCTGCTGTCGGACTCTGGGCGAATTATCCACTCTGAGCTGCCGTTTCTTCAACTGCCAAGCCGGGTTAATAGTATCAACCTCACAGGATTGTCCTGGGGCACATGCTGGATGGGACTGTGCATGTAAAAGTGCTCAGGGTACAGAACATGCCCAGCACTGGAGGCCATTTGACAGAAGTAAGGGTACCGTTGCTACTGATTTGTGTTTCTAACTGAATATTCGTATTAGAGGTAGTTTTGGATGGTGGGGAGGGGTGTTGTTTTTAGTGTGCTCTGTGTCCCTCATCAGACAGCATCTGGGGGCTGGAGCAGCCACTTTCCTCCTTCCTCTGTATCCTCTAACATTACTCTTCCCAGGGTCTTCTCAGTCTGGTGCACGAGAGAGAAAGAGAGAACTTCGAGAACTCAATTGTTCCGGCTCCATGCTGGAAATGCAGAGGGAGTTAAGAATTCCAGAGGAGGTCTCTGGTTCAGAAGTTTCCTTTCTCTGAAATAAATATTAAAAAAAAAAAAAGATAGGAGAAACTTAGTTTGTATATGTGTTTGCATGTGCATTTTTTTTTACTGTCTGTGCCCACCCACCACATTAACTGTCAAAAGAGGTTTTAAAAGGTGTAAGTTGTAAATTCCATGTGGTTAAGGGCTATGTCCATTCACATGCCACTGTATCCCAGTGCCGAGCACAGTGCCTGGCACATTACTGCCATTCGACAAACCAGTCAAGGGGCTGGATGCAGAGGCTTGAGAAAGAAAAGAAGAAATTGTGAATACTTGAAACTGGGTTTCTCCAGCTGATGACAAGGTGGTCCTGGAAGAAAGAGCTGGAGCAGCAGCTAAGAGCAACGGCCTGGGTGTGGACATTGCTGGCAGGTGGTCCTATAATCCTGAGCTAAGTCAGGACCTACCGATGAAACCAATCACAGCTGCTGACAGCCCGAGGCTCTGCGGCTGTTCACCAGCCTCATCACTCCTTCCCACAAACGCCCGGGTCTGTCTTTGCTCCTGCTGTTTCCTGGACATTGCCAGATTTAGCAAATCAAAATACAGGATGTCCAGTTAAATTTAAATTTCAGATAAATAATGAACACCTTTTTAGTATAAGCACGTCTCATGCAACATTTGGGACATGTACTAAAATTGTTTTACTGTTTATCTGAAGTTTAAATTTAGCTGGATATTCTGTATCTTTTTCTGTCAACTCTATCTGGACCCAGAGTGCCCTCTTCAGCTCGTCCACTGGGGGAACTTGTCATCCTTCAAGGTCCAGTCCAAATGGCACTTCCAGGTGCTTTCTCTCATACTCTACCCCACCCCAGGCAGAATTCACTGTTCTAGCCGGTGGGCCTTCTCATACTTGACCTCACATACATACCTCTCCTGTCCCCTTGTGTCCCCTGCCCATGGGTAAACCCAACATTTAACACCCCAAGCACCTGGGGGTGCCCAGAACATGAGTGTTGAGAAGAAAGCTGGGAAAAAGTCAGAAACACAGAAGATAAAGAAAATAGAACAAGTCTTAGACTTTGTAGACATGTTCTGCCTCTGTCTACCACATTAGAACTTTATTTTCTTACTGATTCTTTGTAGATTCTCTGAATGGTGAAGAGAGAAGACGGCTCACTAAAAACCAACAGCCATTCAGGCCACCATTCAAGGTTGTGTCATCCCGTACCTATAAGCATTCTCTACAGGTGATCTGAATCCCTGGAGTGATTTGATTAAACAGAAGTACACTCAGTGGAAATAAAAAGGAGGTCCAAGGAGGTAAATATCAAATGGTTTTACCATAAGAGAATTTGGGAAATAGTCAGAATCCTGGTGGGAGTCATATGGCCCTCTGGACTGTGGGTGGCTGTCCTTCTTCCTAGGTCCCACAGGCCTTTCTTAGGCAGCAGGCATCCCTGGGATGTGTTCCTGCAGAGAGACAGGGCAGCAGGCGCCCTCCCCCTCCTGCCTCTCTCACAAGTTACCGCCTCCGGAAGGAGAACAAGGCTACGGTATTTCCACTGTGGGGCCCCTGGGTGGGGAGGCTGCCACCTTATCTCCACAGCCCTGGTGCCACTCACAGCATGCACAACAAATGGCCAAGAAGCCAGTGTGTACCCAAGCTGCCTTGTCTTCCCATGGGCAGCTCCTAGAGGAGCCTACAGCCAGGCTTCCCAGCCAGAGGCAGACCTAGGACCCTCCATGCCTGGTCAGCATCGCCAGGGTTGCCCTCCTCAGCCCCCAGAGGACTGCGGAGCTGGATGGAGTTTCTGGACGTGCGGCCCAGGCAGAAGATTGACTCCAAAGCCCCCTGCACACCCAGGTCCCTGCACTGCCTCCACCTTGCCCAGCCATTGATGCTGGTCCCTTGGCTGCCAGGGATCTGTATACCCACCCCCAGCTGAGAATCCAGAGCAAGGCCCCTCTAGACCAGCGAGCTCAGCTGTTGGGGCTCCAACCAGAGGGGTGGCTGGTTTGGACCTGGTGAAGGACGCAGCTAAAAGAGGGGCCTCCCAGAGGCAGTGGGAGGTGGGGAGGAAGTCAAAACGATCTTCCTGGCCCAGAGCCAGAGAAGTCTCATAAATGTCTGTTGGGGTGGAGCATGGCCGGGCTGGGCTGGGCGGGGGCAGAGGAGGAGAGCGAGTGGACACGGTGGGATGGGAGGACTCCGTGATGTAATTACACGCGGAGCTTCCCCGGCAGTGCCGAGGGTGTGAGGCTTTGCTCTTGGAACTGCTATAATTATATCCCGAATGGAAAAAATAATAATAATAATTGCCTGACACATGTCGCCACTAGAGCCGAGCAGTTGAAAGGGTGGGAAGAGAAGCACCCTCTCTTCCAGACCTGCCTGTCCCACTCCCAGTCAGGGCCAGCTTCTTCCACGCTGCTTCCCTCGACGAGGAGCGTGAGGCTTAGGGAGGTAAATAAGTCACCCAAGGTCCCTCGGCTGGGCATGAACCCGCCCTCTTAGTATCTCCCTTGCGTCCCCCTCTGGGGCTGGCAGCACTCACCCCAGGGTGTCTGTGCTCAGCGTCCAGGTTCATTCTCAAAGCACTTGAGTGATGGCCTCAGCAGGAGGGGGCAGGGAAGGGAGAGGGAGGCCATTGACCAGAGGTAGAACCCATGCTACCCCCTTCACCCTGTGACTCTACAGAATCACCTGGCCCTCTGAGCCTCAGTTTCCTCACTTACAAAGCTAGCACAATGAGACATGTGCCTTAGAGATGTGGGTAAGAATCACAGGAGCTACCGTATGCGATCCCACACCCAGTGCAAGGCTTTGGCAAGTCATCCTACTGGCTAGCCTCAGTTTCCTCATTTGGAAATGGGAAGAAGGATTTCCAATACCCTTCCTTGCTTTGCCCTTGCACGCGTCCTTCCCCCAGGCTGGGCAGATGGGGAGGTGACAGAGTGCAGCCTGCTGAGGGTCCTCTGCTGGGCTGCTGGGCTCATTGGCAAGTTTTAACCTTGGCCTTGGGAGGCGTGCCTGCTGGGAGCAGTGGGGCCGGCAGACAGAGGAAGGCAGGAACAACAGTTTATAGCTTTGTTTTATGGGAGGAAGCAGCATCGGGCCCAGTTCCCGGAGACTGTCCAGTGAGCTAATAGCTGGGGAATGGACTCTAGGCACATTGTTGGCTTCAGGGGAAAAACATAATGGGGGTTTCCATGAGGGCCTACCGCAGAAACCAATGGTGGTGCCCAATACACAGCTCTACCGCCACACTCTCTCCCAAGCTCCACACAGTCCCTGGGGCCTTGCTTGGGAGGGCGGCTACCAAGCAATGCATCCAAGCCCATACACTTAGAGGCTGGGGAATTCTTGGTGGCAGCTCCACCACCTCCAGCCAGCTCTGGGGCCGTGGAGGCCTGGAAAGTGCAGGGTCCCCTAGGCCAAAGTGGGAAGCCTGCCAAGGCGAGTGAGCTGGGAGCCAAGGTTGGAGGAACTTCTCCAGGCTGCCGTGCGATCAAAGCTGCCATAGCCTCCCCCTCCCTGGTCTGGTCACCAGTCAGTAGAGGCTAGAGCAGGCTACCAGAAAATGCCTTCCTGTGCCTCCCATGGAATTCCCCGTGGTGAGGGACACCAATAGCATAGCCACCCGTGCAGAGAGCTAATGGCTGCAAGCAGAAGATGCTGCCAGTGGAGTCTTGTGCCAATATAGGTACCTGGCAGCCAAGGTACCCCTGGACTGGCCACACCCTATGCAGTGGGGATTGTGGGTTTTGCCATCCCAAGCTGTGAGTTTTCTGTGGTTTTCCCCCAAGAAACCACAGACTCTGTTACTGGCCTGGGATTTTCTCCTCCTGCTGCATAGTCTTGGGTGAGAGGGAGTCCCCTGAAAGCCCTGTCTCCCACCTACACTCAGGGGTAACTGTGTGGCCTGGTCCCTGAGGAGGACAGTGAGGGGGCAGCTCTCATAGGGCTGGGCTCGGAGGAGCAGGCCCATCTCTGCGGCTGGGCAGGCAGCAACATCTCTGCTGGCGGCTCACTTAGCCCCGCAGCTCATCTCTTCCCACATGGGGAACGCAGCCAAGGCCACGGGCCTGTGGCTGGCTGGAGAACACTCAGACCTGGCAGCACACTTGCTGCGCTCTGGCTGTTCCCCTCACCTCCAGCTTGGGAAGCTTCCAGGAGAAGCTGTATTTGGGGGAAGGGCTTCCAGACTGTGTGGCTGGACTCAGGAGGCATGGAGCTCAGCCGTTTAGAGCTCCTGTCTCAGCTCTACCATTTCCTATGTGTGACCTTGGGCAAGCCACCTGGTCTCACCAGGTCTCAGCTTTGTCATCTGTGAATGGGAGACTATCAACTTGCAAGGATTAAATAAAACAATGCCTATAAAGCAGCTCTTAGTGCCTCATATACAGTAGGCATTCACTAAATGTCATTTTATTATTGTCATTGCTACCCTCTCCCCCTGTGCTCTGGAAGCTTCTGTTGGGCTGGTTATAACACAGCACAGGGGACCCATGAAAACACAGGGTATGTTTAAGACTTGCTTTATCAGAGGTGAGAAGCATGGGGCCCAGGACTACCCTCTCAGGGCCTCAAAGAGGGAGAGCTGTCAGCTGGAACAGGCTTCACAGAGGGGCCACATAATCCAGCCACACAGTGCTCCCTGCAGGAGTCGCCATATTTCCTAGATCTACAGGTGTGGGAGAGAGCTGGCCTGTACATGGCTTGCTTCTTCCAGTAAGAGCACCCCACCTCTCTTAAGACCGGGAGATGCAAGCTGTCGTGAGAACTCACACTCCTGCCTTGGAAAGATGAAGAGCTAGGTCTGCTTTTATCTTTTTCAAGACAATCAAGGATTCAAAATGACATATTTCATTTGATATAGTGACAGGCTATAGCTCAGTGGTTTATAGCGATGCTGTGTGATAGAACTTTCTGTGGTAATGAGAATGCTCTATGTGTGTGCTGCCCCATAGGGCAACCACTAGCCACACCTGGTTGTCTGGGCACTTGAGATGTGGCTAGTGTGACCAAGGAACTGAATGCTTCATTTTATTTAATTTTAATTAATTTAAACGTAAGTAGCCACATGGAGTCAGTGGCTATTAGATAGCCAGATTTAGAACAAAGCTCTAAGCTGAGTGGGTCCGTGTCAGGTGAGGCACGATATTTCCCTTTCCCAAGCTTCTGTCTTCTCATCTGTGTAATGGAGATCACAATGGTACCTGCCTCATAAAATTAATGTGAGGGTTGAATAAGTAAAGAAATATGAGGCACTTAGTACAGTAAGAACTCAATAAAGTCTTACTGTGCTAAGTGCTGTTGTCACTTAGCTGTTGTCATTATTGTTTATAATCTCTAAGCTTCAGGGGCCTTAGTCATTTAGTCACCAAATATCTGAACAGTTAGGCTGTGCCAAGCATGATTCTTTGCACTGGGGATACAAAAATGAGTCTTCAAGATCTTTCCCTCCCCAGGAATCACTATGTGACTGAGGGAAACTGACAAGTGATCAAGGATTGCCACGCAGTAATCGTGACAGCTGTGGTGTCATAGAAGCCCAGAGGAGACCTCTAAAATAGCATAAAGTGGGAGAAGGAGGTCAGGGAAGGCTTCCTGGAGAAGGCAATGTTGCTTCCCTGCATTTACAGGCTCAACTTGACCTCATAGCTCCAAAACCCACCACCACTTAACCTTGTCTCTGTTACTTTTTGTATTAGTTTCTTTTGCTTCTGTAACAAACAACATATTTAGTATCTTATAGCTCTGGAGGTAAGATGTCTGAAATGATTCTCCCTGGGCTAAAATCAAGGTGTCAACAGTACCTAGCTCCCTCTGGAAGCTCTAGAGGAGAATATGTCTCTGCCTTTTCCAGCTTCTAGGAGGAATGCAGGCAGCTTCCAGCTCTAGAGGAGAGTATGTCTCCTTGCCTTTTCTAGCTTCTGGAAGCCACCTGCATTCCTTGGCTCATGGCCCCTTCCTCCATCTTCAGAGCTGAGTAGTATCTTGAAATTTCTCTCCCCACCCCCTTCTTCCTGCTTTTGCCTTCACATCTTCTCCGTCTCTGAGCCTCCTGCCTCACTTTTACAAAAACCCTTGTGATTACATTGGGCCCCCCAGATAATCTTCTCATCTCCAAATTCTTAATCACATCTGCAAAGTCCCTTTTGCCATGTAAAGTAACATATTCACAGGTTCTAGAGATTAGGACCCAGACATATTTTTGGTTTGTTTTGTAATAGCTTTATTGAAATATAATTCACATACTATACAATTCACCCATGTAAAGGGTACAATTCAGTGGTTTTTAGTATATTCACAGATATGTGCAACCATCACCATAGTCAATTTTAGAACATTTTCATCATGTCAAGAAAAAGCTTATAACCTTTAGCTCTCACCCACCCCTCATCCCCTGCCCTAAGCAACTGCTAAGCCACTTTCTGTCTCTATACATTTCCCTATTTTAGACTTTCATGTGAACAGACTCATATAATATGTGATCTTTTGCATCTGATTTTCACTTAGAATGTGTTCAAAGTTTGTCCAAGTTGTAGCATGCATCAGTACTGTACTTCCTTATTTTTTATGGTCAAATGTTATTCCATTGTATGTATACACTACATTTTGTTTATCCATTCATCTGTTGATGGCATTTGGGTTGCTTCCACCTTTTGGCTATTATGAATAATGCTGCAATAACTATTTGTGTACAAGTTTTTGGGTGGACATCTGTTTTCGTTTCTACCTAGGAGTGGAATTGCTAGGTAAGACATGGACATCTTGGGAGGGGTCATCATTCTGTATACCACACTCTTACTTCAGAGTCTTGAAAGAATCCTATAACTGAGGCCAGCCTATAAATGCATTCACTTGAGTCAGGAGTGCAGCTACCACTGCAAGAGAAGGCAAATTCATAGGCACACATAAGGCAGCAAGTGAGATGGGGCAATGCCAATGGTAACCACAGCAGAGACCCATCATTGTGACCCTGCTCACACCTCCCCTCTAAAATGTTTGCAAGCTGTGAAGCAGCTATACTTCATTTTTTCCTTGGAGGGTCTGTGATGAATCCTTTCTATAAACCTCTCCTCCTACCACAGCTGGTCTGAGTGGGTTCCTGTTTCTCACTTAAGACACTAACAATAGCCACTTTGCAAGGTGGTTTTGAGGATTTGGTGAAGGCTCAATGAGAAAACTCATATGAAAGTGGTGAAGACAGAGTAGGTGCTCAGCAAATATAGCTAAATTTAAATCCTCTACATTTTTTCTAACTATTTCAAAAATGAAGGTGGGAGGGGGACCCAGGTTGAGCTCAAGAATAAGGCCTCCAGCAGTGTCAAGCCCAGGGGAAATGGATGCAGGAGGTAGTGGGGGCCCATTGGGAGGTGACAGGAGCAGCTAGTGGGGGACCCCTGGAGGGGATGGCAGTGGAAGGAGGGCAGGTGGCTGACTGGCAGCTGGGACTAGTTTGAGACACATATGAGACATCTCCGGGACTTTCAGAAATAGTCATGGGAACTTTGCGGAAAGCCAGGTGTCTGGCTGGGCAAGAGGGCAGGAGCCAGAGAGACAGGAAGAGTTGCAGTGCAGTGCTGTACAGCACCCTCTCACTCGGGCTTCCCACCTAAGAGAATAGAGTGCCAGACAGGCTGCCTCCTGGAGACCAACAAAGGGGAGACACATGGCATCTCCTTGCCCAGGCAAGGCTCGGGGGTCGCTGCTGCGACAGTGTCTTTCATTCTCCCTCCCTCTGAAATGCTTATCACCAAAGTCTCTCTCCAGGAGCTACCTCAAATTGAGAACTTGAATTCAGGGGGGTTTGTCCTATTTGCCAGGAGGACAAAGGTTGAGTCAAATTGGCCAACCTAGTAAAGTCACAGGGTAGGGAACTCAGCAGGGGCAGGGGCCAGAAAGTAGCATTATCTGGGCCCTGGCGGCTAAACAACTCTTATCACGGGGCAGGCCACTGAGGGGGGAGGAAGGGCATGCAGGGTGGGGCAGGAGGGGAGAGATGAACTCGGATGGTCCAGGAGGCCAATGGGGGAGGAGATATGCGAGACCCTGAGCAGGAGAAGGTGAGAGCTGGAGGCGAGGCAGGTGAGGTGATCACTCACAGCGGTTGTTCACTCACTAAACAAGCATGTACTGAGTGCCAGCTGTGTACCAGGCCATCTGGCAGGCTCTGGACACTCGGGCGAATGAGGTAGCATCCCTGCCTTTGGAGCCAAGGGCTTTGACCCACTGGGCCCCTAGGAGAGAGAGGGGCAGCTCGCACTTCTGGGACCCCTTGCCCACCAACACACACGTTCCTACCTCCAGGTGAGACTTCTTCCTTTGGGACTGATAAATGGAAAATGATTTCACTAAAAAACTGTCATGACCCCAACGTCTTCTGTGTCAATGTTTATTCCCTGGGCAGCTCTGAAGGCAGAGCAGGACGGGGAAGAGCATAGAGCACAGAGCAGTGGCCAGTGGGGCTGCCAATACGTGTCCCTGGAGGGCCTTGTCTCTACTCATAAGGGTCTGCTCCTCTCCTGGACACCCCACTCCCACCCAAAATGCACAGGACCACAGACTAGAGAGCAGAGGGAGGGAACACAGAGATCTAGGCATGTGGCAGGAGGACGAGTCCAACCTTAGGGGACAAAGGCAGCATGGAAGAAAGGGGAGACAGCCAGAGACCAAGACAGGTGTTCTTGGTTTAAGCCTGTGCTCCAGCACTGACGAGCTGTGTGGCACTGAGTGCGTATACTCTCGGAGCCTTGGTTACTTCACTCTCAGAGGAGGACGATATCTCCCATGGTAGTTGTAGGAACTGAAATGCATGTGAGTGTGCAAACCCCAACGTCAGAATCCACCCATTTAGGAGGGGAACCAAGGGAAAGGAACCCATCTCCTCCTCCCTGGAGACACAAGCAGATCAGCTGCTGCCCCAGGCATTCAGGGGGCTCAGTCTCTGGGCCTGGCTCCTGGGCTTCCACACTGTAGTCTAGGGGGCTGGCCTGGGTCTCTGTAAGAGGGATCACTCCCTCCCCCCAAACCCCTGCTGCTAAACTTTGCACAAAAGATGGGTTAATATTTTTCCCCCAAGGAACCTTAAATCTGCACAGTCCTTCTCAGTTTCAAAGGCTTTCCTCATTCACTTACCAACCCTGTGGAATGGATAGGGCAGGTATTCAGAAACCCATTTTACAGATGAGGAAGCAGAGGCTCAAAGAAGTTACATTGCCCTAGGGTCAGTCGGCTGGGAAAGATCCCAGGCCTGCCATTCTGTTCAAGGCATTTTCCACCAAATGGTGCCACAGCTCAGAGGGGGACTTCTGTGCCCCAACCCTCCAGCTCATCCATTGGTTGAGGCAGACAAGGACACATGAGAGCCCTGGGCAGGCTCATAATTTGGTTCTCCCTCTGTAAATACCCACACAACATTTATTCAGTGACAGAATAAGAAAACTATTTTTCCTTTCAAAAAAGTCTTTCTTTAAAGGTTGAAATAAACGATTTATGACATACATAGGCTGCAACAAAACATTGTAACCTATCAAATTTGTCTTTGTTTTCAGTTTTTCCATCACTCACAGCATTAGTCACTCTCACGCACCAGGAGAGAAGTGACTTGCACAGATATATGAATAGTTACAAAATCTTATGCAAAACAGACTTCAAAACGTTTTCCCAGCATTCGCATCAGCAAAAATATTTCCCACTTTTCTGTGGTTCTGCTCAGTTTTGTTTTCTTCTGCAGTTTTGAAATTAAGCAACTCCTCAGGACAGGCATCAGTTTGGCTACTTACAGCTATAAGAAACCTAAAACTCAATCCAATAATGAAGAAATTCATTGTTTTGCTGATCTGCTAATCCAGAGGACCCTGAAGGGCAAACTTCAGGATCAGCTTAATGCAGTGGCTCAGCTCCACTGCCGGCAATCCCGGCAGCTGTGTGTTCCTCCGAGCCTTGCTTCATGCACATGCTGGCTCATCTCAAAGGAGTAAAATGGCTCAGCGGCTAGTCAAGAGGTGGAAGCAACCCACGTGTCCATCAGTGGATGAATGGATAAACAAAATATGGTATATACAGTCAGGTGCAGTGGCACACACCTGTAGTCCTAACTACTTGGGAGGCTGAGGCAGGAGGATCTCTTGAGGCCAGGAGTTCAAGGCTGCAGTAAGCTATGATCACACCTGTGACTAGCCACTGCACTCCAGCCTGGAAAACATAGCAAGACCCCGTCTCTAAAAAAAGTGTGGTATATACATACAATGGAACAGTATTCAGCCTTAAAAAGGAAGGAAATTCTGACACATGCTATAACATGGATGAGTCTTGAAGATATCATGCTAAGGGAAATAAGCCAGTCACAGAAGGACAAATACCATATGATTCCACTTATATGAAGTACCAAGAATAGTCAGATTCACAGAGACAAAAAGTCTAATGGTGGTTCTACTTTCTACTTTTCAACCATTCTACTTTCTGCGTCTACTTTCACTTTGGGGGGAGTTGGCAATGGATTGTTACTGTTTAGAGTATCAGTTTGGGAAGATGATGAAAGTTCTGGAGATGGGTGGTGGTGAGGGTTGCACAGCATTGTGAACGTACTTAATATCGCTGAACTGTACACTTAAAAATGGTTATAATGGTAAATTTTATGTTATGTATATAACACCACAACTTTTTAAAATGGCTATAGTTAGCCCCCGTATTCCCACCACATGCCACTGAAAAGAAGAAGGACTTTCTTTAAGGAAAAGGAAGCCGCCTTTCCAGATGCCCCTAACAAATCAACCCTCTCATTAGGGTCACATTCTCTCATTCCTGAATCATTCCTGTGGCCAGGAGTCACACTCTGCACTGATGGGCTTAGGCGTACATTCCTGACCCAATTACTGTGACAAAAGGGGGCTGGGATCACCCTTAGACCAGTCAGGCCAACCCCACGGGAGGGACGGAGCCAACTTCCCCTGCACCATATGGGGAAGGGGAGGGAGGGGAGGGAGAGGAGCTTGGGGTATTGGGAGGGGTGTAGACACCTGAACCAAAAAATGAAGGCAGAGAGAAGGAGGAGAGACATTGGAAGCCGGTGGTGGTAGCGGAGGCTGTGTTGGCCCCTCTACCAACACCCATTCTTCCCTCTTCCTGGACACACAACCAGAACACATTTCCCAGCCTCCTTTGCAGTTGTGTGTGGCCACAGGACTAGCAACTGGCCCGTGGAATGTGAGTGGAAGGCTTGTGCTTCACCTCTAGGCCTGAACCCTAAGTCAGTGGGCCTTCCCACCACTCGCTCTTTTTACTTTGCCCCACAGCTTCGACCACACGAAGGACAGCATGGCCTTCGGAGGGTGGTGGAGCAACTCAATGGAAGAAACTTGGGTCCCCAAACATCTGCCCCCCAGACTACGGTCACTTGCTTCACCACTGTCACACACAAGAGAAATAAACTATCATCTTTAAGCTGCAGCAGGGGTGGACAAACATAGCCCCCTGCCTATTTTTATAAATAGTGTTTCATTGGAACACATCCACCATCATTCATCTCTGTACTGTCCATGACCGCTTCCCCTCTACAAGGCCTGAGCTGAGCAGTTACGAGAGAGACCATATGACCTGCAAACCTAAAAGATTTACTCTCTGACCTTTACAGAAGTTTGCTGATCCTTACCCCACATCATTGCTGCGTCTCTTTGTCACAGCAGCTTGGCCTTCCCTTGGCTAATGCAGTACACAACCTACACTGCTCACAACAGGAGATGTATTAAAGTGTTTTAAATTCAGATAATAAACCACTTATTCCCAGGAAATAGCTCCTGCCATATGGTATGGCCCACTTCAGGTAACTGTCAGCCACAGGGTTGGTGATCCAGGCAAAGTTGCACCAGGCAGCCTGAGAACATTTTCTATAGAAATAACTAGGCCAGGGACAAGTATAGATCTTATTCCTACTCAATGGCTGTTTTCTTTGGCAGAAGTTAGACCAACTTTCACAGCACAGTTATGAGAAAAGCAGCATGTAGAGACTGGGTTAACGGGTCCCACACTTCTTTCAGTGATGTTCTGAGCCCCTTAAAGATCAGCACCCCAGGAAGCAGCCCACTGACCCACCCTTAACCTGGCTCTGGATGCTGTGTTGGATGCCTCTCTCGGGCTGGTTTCTGCCTGCCCTGGCCCTGGTATGGCTGACAAGGGGCCCAGAGCACGGGAGCAGAGATACCTGCTGGTCTTCGAGGTTTCTCGAAAGGCAGGACCCTTTATATTCTCCTTTGGGGACAATTCTGATCTGTCATTAAGATGTGAGCTTTCAACTCTATGGGTCCGTGAGTTAGTTGTCTCTGGAGGGAAATGTCCCAGGAATGATGAAGACTTGAGGGCTTGGGGGTTCGATGTAAGCTCAGACGTGAAGGAGGGAAATTCCTCAGGCCAACTTCAGCGGACTGATCCTCTGGGTCTGCAGAGAGGTGGGCCGCTCAGTGGTTAAACCCCAGGAAGCACTCAGGAGTCAGATACATGAATTTGAATCTCAGCCTCACAGCTTGCTAACTATGTAATCTTAGGCAAGCGACTTAACTTTTCTGTTCTTCAAATCAGGCTGATAGTGGGAGTACCTCTCTCCTTGGGTTATTACGGACATTGCACGAGATCTTGCTTAACAAATGTTAGCTCTTCGCTACAGAGTTTAATACCTCTGGTCACTACAAGCTTTGAAGGCAAGATAAAATAATTTGAACATCTGAGTGCCAGGAGGCCTTGTTGAAAAGCAAACCTGCCAGGAGGTAATGCCTGGCTGGATCAAGATTCGACAGTGGGCACTTCAGAGCAGAGCCTCAACACCGCTGTAATGGGGAAGGGGCAGGGAGAGACTGTCCTTCCTTCCACTAAAAGTTACTGGCAAGAGAATGCGATTAACTAGTCCAGGAAAAGTAATTTCTGGGCCCCATCTGTATTTGAAGCTTGAACTCTTTTTTAAAAAAATAGTTTTATTGGGGTGTAATTGACAAATAAAAATTGTATATATTTAAGGTACACAACTTGATGTTTTAATACATGTATACATTGTGAAATGGTCACTACAATCAAGCTAATTAACATATCCATCACCTCACATAGTTATCTTTGTATGTGTGTTTGTGTGATGAGAACACTTAAGATCTATCCTCTTAGGAAATTTTAAGTATATGATATGGAATTGTTAACTATAGTCACCATGCTGTACATTAGATCTCCAGAACTTACTCATCTTACTTTGTACCCTTTGACCAACACCTCCCATTTTTCCTCCCCCCAGCCCCTGGTAACCACAATTCTGCTCTTTGTTTCTATGAGTTTGACTTTTTAAGATTCTACATATAAGTTAGATCATGCAGTATTTGTCTTTCTGTGTCTGGCTTATTTCACTTAGAATAATGTCCTCCAGGTTCATCCATGTCATAAATGGCAGGATTTCCTTCTTTTATCTTTTTAAGGCTGAATAGTATTCTGTTGTATGTATATATCAACACTTTTTTATCCATTGCTCCATCCACAGACATTTGAATGGTTTACCCTCCTAACCACCAAGAGTAATGCTGGAGCCCAACTAAGTTCTTGGAAAATGCCTATTCCATTCCACGTTGCTGAGAAGGACCTGGTGAAACCCTTCTTATCCTGAGACTCCGCTGCAGCATCACCTCCCCAGGGAGGCCTGGGCTGGGTTAGATCCCTGAGTCCACCCACATGGCACTTTGCATTTTCCCATCATAAACTCATCACACACCTATTTTTGCAATTTATATATTGCAATAAATATTTATTGGGTACCTACCACGTGCAGTTCCTTGTTTGTCGTCTGTCTTCCCACTGGACTCCCTAAGTCAGGACGAGATCTTGCCACCACCGGCTCCCTGGCATCCTGCACTGTGCCTCCTCCATGGAGCTCATCCAGTGGGTGAATATGGCTATATTGTTCAGCAAATGACGAGGGACCCAAAGTATCATGATTCTCCATTATAATCATGGCCAACGTTCATTCAGGTGCTTTCTATATTCACTCTGTGAAATGGAGATTCCCTTCCCATTTTTGCAGTTCTGAGCCACTTTGCTGGACCTCACACAGCTGTGGGTGACGTCTGTGTGGCTTAGCATCTGTGGGCTAGTTGTCACACATACCGCCCCTCACTGGGTGGAGAAAAATATATTGTTTTGAATCTTTGGTTTAGCATAGAAAATGAAAAGAGTAGACTCCAGTCTACTATGTTTTTAAGATGTGGTCCTGCAGGAGAAGCCTGGGACAGCTTCTATGACTAGGGTCAAGTAGGATCAGGGCATTGTGCATGCTAAGATGAAAGACTATGAAACAGGGCAAATCAAATGCCCCAATTTTGGCCTCCTTGGGAAGCAGGGCAGCTGGGGCAGGGTGGAATGGAAAACCACAGAGAAGCAAACAGCCCACCTGAGAAAGGGTGAGCCCTCCTGCCTTCACCACTCTGGCCACTGGAGGATACCAGAGAAAGAGACTGGAGGGAAAGACAGAACTGGGTGGGGGTGGGGGTGGGATCTTAATAAACTTAACTCTCAGAAATAAAAGCAGCATTCAGTATCTGCCTGGGTTTCCAATATCCTTTCCAGGGGGAGTCAGGGCCCACCTCCCAGAGAAGGATATGAGAGCTCAGTTTGGTTCTTGAACCTTTGTAAACCCATGCTTGCTATGCTGATGATTGCTGGCCTGATGTCCCAGAAGACAACAAGCTTAGGGAAGGGGGGAGGGGGTCCCATGAACCTGTGTTGGAGGCAGAGAGAGGGAAAGTCAGCATTCTGCCCACAGCCATGTCGCTGGCAAAGAGGGGAAGGCCAGCTTTCCCAAAGACAGGAAACTCGGCAGAGTCCCTGAGGACTGGACCAAGGAAGCAAGGCAGGGGATCACAAGGGGGCTTTGGCCTGAGAGGGGCCAGGAGGGTGGCAGTGGCTGGGGCCTGGGGTGGGCTCCATAAAGATACAACACCGTGGCTCAGGAGTCTCATAGATGTGGGTGTGAATCCCTCCACTTCCAGCTAAGCAATTCACTAGCTGTGTGACCTTCCTCTATCCCTGAGCCTCAGGTTCCTCATCTGTGAAATGGAGATAATCTGGCAATTATGATTCAAAATGTGAGAAAATGGATGTCCACAGCTAATCCAGTATCTGACCCAGAGTGAAAGCCCAATGAATGCTGGCTGTTCTGGGGCGTCCTCAACCCACCTCCCCCTGGCTGTAAGGCTGTCCTCACTGTCTCCCTCATAAACCAAGCCAAAGTCAAGTTTGCAGCCCATGGTGACAGCAGGACTGTGCTTGTAGGAAGTTCACTGAACTGCATGCCTCTGAATTAGTGAGCCTCTTTCCTTGGTGTGGGCTAACATCTGTGGACTCAGTGGTCCAGAAAGCTTGGTATATGCCAAGGCTTGGCACTTGAGTGTCCATTCCCTGGCACCCATCAGCAGCCTGAGACACAGGTTGCCCTGGTGGGACACCCTCACAGTTATCTCCCTAGGCCTTGGGATTGTGCGGGCAGCTGGTGTGAGCCCAGCCTCAGCCCTGCACAGAATTTGCCAGTTTCACAGCTTCCTTCCAGCCCAGCCTGCCCCCAGTTGCAGCCAAGTTTCACCCAGGCAGGCTGTTCCCATTTTCTGCACCTCATCCTGCCCAGAGGGGACAGCTGCCGAGAGGCACACGGGATCTTTGCAGGAGCTGCCCCAACAGGCCGGTGTGGCAGGAACCCTCTGTCTCTCCTGGGCTCCCGCCATGCACAGCCCTGCATCCAGCCCCAAGCTGGCCGTCTGCCAGCTTCTCCTGTCTCATTTGCTTATCTCTGTTTGTTTTGGAGGCTTCTGGGAAGCAAGACTCCACCTGAGGGAATCTGGCTCCAGAGACTTGTGACACCCGAGACTTTGAACTCTCAGGAATGCTCATGACTCCAGTGGCCACTTCAGGCCCGGGTGTGGGGACAGACACCACCACACGGGCTTGCAGCAGGCCTCTCCACTCCTCACCAAAGCAACTAGGGCTGAGTTTGTGGACAGGGACCGCCTGAAGCAGCCGCCACCTGGGGGTCGATGGCTATTGCCATCGTCTCTTGCTCTGTCTGGGGAAAAAAAAAAATCATAAGCACTTTGCACTTCTCCCATAATTTGTCTGGATTTATTTTAATATGAAAGTAACGTCTAAGGGAAGATTAATCAAGTAAATTGTGGACATGTCCTTATGATGACTTATTAGCAGAAACTCAAAATTTACCCCTCTTTGGGAAACAAGGATGAGAAGTACCTTTTGTAAAACCTCTGCTCAATAAATAACTTCTAAAGCACAAATTATCAGGAAATACCCCAATTTTTAAAAATTGTAAAATAGACTTTTAAAACCCCGATTAAACTTGGTGGAATTGTAAAATAAACAGGTTTATTATTTAAAAAGAATAAAGAAAGAGAACTCAAGTTATTCCCACCACACTGTTTTGGTGTACATTTTGGTATGTTCAAGATAATCATATTATATGTATATCACTTTGTGTTATGATTAGCATTCCAACCTAAGCATTTCCCCAAATCAATTAATTAATGTTCAATAAGATGATTTTTAATTTTTAATGGCTGGATAATAGTCCTTTGTATGGTCGACCAAATGTTTTTTTAACCATTCCCTTTTTGACATTTAAGTTGTTCTTACTTTTTGCACTTATAAAAAATGTTCAATAGTGGTGAGCGTGGTGGCTCACACCTGTAATCTTAGCACTCTGGGAGACCAAGGAGGGAGGATTGCTTGAGGCCAGCCTGAGAAACATAGCAAGACACCGTCTCTACGAAAAATAGAAAAATCAGTTGGGTGTAGTGGTGCATGCCTGTAGTCCCAGCTACTCAGGAGGCTGAGGCAGGAGGATCACTTGAGCCCAGGAGTCTGAGATTGCAGTGAGCTATGATGATGCCACTGCACTCTAGCCGGGGCAGCAGAGTGAGACTCTGTCTCAAAAAAAACAAAAAAAAAATTAATAGCCATCTTTACACCAACATCTCTGAACATTTATCTGAAAATATACTTGGGATAAACTTCCTAAAGGTGGAATTCCTGGGTCAAAGGATAAGAACATTTTTAAGGCTCTTGGCACACCCTGCCTTGGCTGGTTTCTTCCTTTGCTTCTACAAAAACCATTCCCACCTTATTATGATCAGGGAAGTATTTGCCTAAACTCTCCGCAATGTTACTATTTTGTCATTACATGTTTAGATTATAATCCATCTGGACTAATCATGACACTAATAATACTAGCTAATACTTACTGAGTGGAGACTAGGAGCTAGACACAGGGCTAAGAACTTCACATGCATTATGTCACTTCACCCCTACAATTATGGTGAGGAAAGAACAATTTTTAACCCCTCTTACATAGGAAGAAACTAAGATTTGAATTTAACTTGGTACATGGGATGAGGTAGAGATCTAGCTTTATTTTCCCATATTATTCCAACATCACTTTTTAAACAAGGAATCTTTCCCCCACTGATTTGAGCATCCCATCCATCATATACTACCAATTTCTTTTTATACATAGGATCTGTTCCTGGGCTTTCTCTTCTTTTTCATTGAGCTGCCTGTCTTTTTTTCATTTCACACTGTTTTCATCATTGAAGATTTATAATGCATTTCAATATCTGGGAATGCAGAGCCACCCTGTTCTTTTTTACCCAGAGATTTTATGATTCTTTTCATATATACACTTATTTCCAGGGGAATTGTTCCAGGTGAATTCATTTTGTCAGATTAAAAATAAACTTTAAATATTTTTATTAGAGTTGCCTAAAACTTATACATTTGGGCAAAGGGCATTTTACAGTGCTAAGAGTTCTCAATACGGCGTGATTTGCCTTTTATTTAATGTCACTCAATGTTGTTTGGCAGATTTTTATTATGAGTACTGCACATTTCCTGTAAATGTTATTCCTTGGTGTTACTATTGTAACTGGGATCTTTTTGCATTACATTTTCTGACTGGTTAACACTAGTGTATAGGAAAGCTATGATATAGGTATTACCATTTCTCATTTACAGATGAAGAGAAGAAATTAAGGGCATGGTTGCATATGAGACTCTTAGTTGTGCTTAGAGATATCCAGAGGTGTGGCCGTGTCTGAACCTGCCTGGGTGTCACATTTGCCCCCTCAGAAGGAAGACGCCTGTGCTCCCCAAAGGCCATGTCTATTCAGACTTGGGTCTCCCAGCTTGATGTCTGCTGCCTGGACAGTTCCAGATTCAAGGGCAGCTAAACATCTGAGGGCAGCAACGTCCCCAGCCTGGCCAAGCTCCAGGCCATGACTGTGCCTAGCAAACCCCAGAACCCAAGAAGAGGAGGCCCCATCAGGTGGGCACAGCTGCAGGTGAGGGCCCAGTAGGACTTTGGACCACTGATTTGAAAGCAGTTGTTCTTACTGTTTGGAGTTAGAATCTGATGAACTCTATGGACTCTCTCTTAGAAAAATGCCCAAAATGCTGCTGACATTTCCAGAGGATTTATGGACAGCCCCAAAACACACCCAAGGACCCTGGCATTAAATTAATACTCCCGTCTTAAGACGATGGTCCAGCCAAGGATTCCTCCAGGTGGGTGGTCCTGAGAGATGGAGACAGGTTCAGAAAACAGAGGTTCTTGGGTCTGTGTGGCCCTGGATGGGTCACTTCCCTCTCTGAATCTTTATTTTCTCTGTGAGAACCAAATCCACCCAGTCTAGTTACGAGGTTGTTTGGGGATCGACTGAGATCATATTTATGAAAGTGCTTTAAAAACTGCAGCTAAGTAACACAAAGATAAGAGATGATTCATGCCAGGAAAGGGAATCTAATGAGGCAGGCTCTGGGCTCAGACAGGCAGTAAAGGCATCTGCATTTCTTAGAGAGTGTTATTGGCTCTCACGCCACCTACCGCCCCAGGTGAACTTGGCCTTTGCCCCACCCGGTTGCTAAGGGCCCTCACCACTTGCCACTTCAGAGGTTGTGGGACTGTTACGCTGACCCAGCTAAAACCATGATTAAGTGGCTGGATGTTGGAAAAAGAAGTGTCGGGGCTCGTGGTACACAGATATGTTTCTGGGTTGTCGTAAAAATTAATAATTAATCTTCCCTGCATGCTAGAGGAGAACAACCAGGAGCCTCAGAGTGATGGAGAGTAGGGACTGTGTGCCAGGTGCCCGACCTCCACCCCACCCCTGTCCCCACTAAAATGAGGGGCTACACTTCATGGAAGTGAATTTGCAACAGAACACTTCTGCAAAATGTAATAATAAAGCCATATTCCTTATGAGAGACCTTAAAGGCTTCCAGGTTGCCATCCTCCTGCTCCTGGTAGGTAATGCCACCTCTCCTCATGCCCCAGTGTGAACTGCCTGTACTGGGGGTGGGGCTGGGGGAAGAGGACAAAAGAGCATGTCACTGGAAACCTCTTTCTAAATACGAATGGCTGCTCCCTTCTCTCCAGGATAGATATGCATGAGGACATGCTGCTTTGGTCTCCCATGATCCAGGGCAGAGGGCAGGGCAGGGCAGTGGTGGGATTGGCAGGAGTATTTTGAACACCTGGGTCTCAGAGCCACCTGCCTACAGTGCTCCCGTTTGGAGGGCAGGTGGGGTGCACCGTCCCCCTTTCATCCTCTCCTTGGAGAGTGAGCCAGATGCGGCATGGAATGTCTTTCTGACTTCCCAGTTCCTGGCTCGATGGCAGGTACACAACAGGAGCTTAATAAGACTCTTAGACAAATAAATGAGATCTTCTCCCATGCTTCGCCTAAGCCTTCTCATATCCCTCCTCTGCTCCCTGTCCATCAATTTGAGTATCTCCTCTCCTTCCGACTTTTGCTCAATGGCATCCTCCCAGGGATGCCTCCAACTGGACCCCCAACCCTCCCCAGCTTTGCAGCCCTGGTCCTGTATCCCTGCATCTTTGCTGGTCCCACCAAGGAGCTTCAGGGTGTGCGCTCTCTTCAATGGCAGTAAGGACTATTTACTAAGCAGCATTACAGATTACCTTTGTTGGCTGGCCATGGTGGCTCGTGCCTATAATCCCCGTACTTTGGGAGGCCAAAGTGGGAGGATCACTTGAGCCTAGGAGTTCAAGACCAGCCTGAGCAACATATCGAGACCCTGTCTCTATAAAAAATAGAAAAATCAGCTGGGTGTGGTGGCACACGCCTGTAGTCCCAGCTACTTGGGAGGCTGAGGCAGGAGGATTGCTTGAGCCCAGGCTTTTGAGGCTGCAGTGAGCTACGATCATGCCACTGCACTCTACTCCAGGCAATAGAGTGAGACCCTGTCTCAAAAAAACAAAAACAAAAAACAAGAAACAAAAAAACAGATTACCTTTGTTATGCCTGTTTAAAAAATGCACACACTGTACCCTGATGAGCAAAGATGTAGCTTCTGTTTTCTGTAATGAATCTAATATTGCCACCGTCCCTACCTGATTAGTGAGAGAAACATTAATAGGCTAATTAATTGACTGGTCTGGGGTAAATATCCAGTGACTCCAAAGTTCAACCCTAATGAGCCTCCTGGGCTCTCTTGCTCATGTGGCACCAGGAAATCTCCAAGTCCTCGTGTCCTTGCTCAGGGGAGTGGTGGGGACAGGTCCCCACTGGTGCCTGCACAGCTCTCTGCTCTACATGACCATCTGGTACATGAGCTGGGTTGGCCCAGTCTGTCCCTGGCCATCCTGAGGACACCTGCTGCTGACATCCATGGTGGGTATAACCTCTGGCTTGTTCTCTTGGCACAAACAACCCACTGGACACCTCCTCCGTTCCCAAAAGCTCTGCCGACCTGCAAAGCATGGTTGTGACCCCCATTCCGTCCAAGACTCACGTGTGGCCCTGTGCCCCCAGCCAGATTCTCATGGGAAATCCCCATGGGGACATGCAGGAAGCTGGGTCTCTTCCAGTCCCTTCCACATTACGTGGCATCAAGGGCTTTGGGAATGTCAAGCTGAGACTCTCTCCCACCCCCAGCACAGTGCCTTCCCACGTACCAGAGTTCTAAATGGGGGTTGGGCACTAAAGACCCTCTGTTTTTGCCTTTTTCCTCAATCTATTCACCTTCCCCCACCCCTCATTCTGGGACTTTAGCCTGGAGTAGGAAGGTCAGCACACATGAGTGACCACCTGGGGCCCCAACTTCAACCCACCTTCTTCCCACAATCCCTGGGCCTGGAGGAGGAGGCTCGTATCCCCTGCCCTTTAGCCTTGATATCCCTAACACACTTGCTGCCAGACAGTGGTCCACAGACACGCAGCATCAGTGTCACCTGGGAGCTATTAGACACGTAGACTCTCAAGCTCCAGCCTGGACCTGCTGAATCGGAATTTGCTTGTTAACAAGGTGCCAGGTGATCCATGTGCACATCAAAGTCAGCGGAGGGTCCCCGCTCACATCCCATCCTGGGGCTTTCTTTCTTTGTCTCATGTCACACTCTGCGGTCTGGTCCTCTAGGTCTGGTTCTTGATATCTTAATGGGAGCTCAGGGAATTTAGGAAATCCTTTTCTCTCTTATCAAAGCCCAACTTCTATGTGCTGCAGACTTAAATATCTTGCCTTGGTGCCTTGGATGTCACCAGCTGAATAGTGACTTTCCCTTTCTCTTGTCATTCTTGCTGTAACAATCCTAATCCATGTATACTTCTTGAACATGGGGGTGGAGAAAGAGGCAAGTATACAGAACTGTGAAAGAGAAAAACACATGAACATATTTTTTAAAATATTCTCCGAGTTACAACAGCTTTTGCTGACTTGAGCTTGGGGTGATGCCAGCAGGCTATGTGGAGGGTAGAGATAAGGAGAGTCCTGAGCATTGGGTGGCACAGACTACACAGATGTCATCGAGGAGGGTGCTCCTACCACCATATGTGTCCTCTTCATAAGAGCGCAAGGGAGAAACCCTCTTGCCTCAGTATCCAGAGTGGTTCAACATTTCCTGAGCAAGTAGAGTGCCTTTATGTTATGGGCCTCTAGGGGATAACTAACCATTTGCCCCTTTTGCTTAGGCCACTAGGAATCTTAGAGCCAAATTTGCAGCCCAACAATGGTAAGTGTGTAATTACATATAATCCTCATGCTGGACTTATCCCTGGCTTCACCCTAGATTGTCTTCTTCCTCCTTACTTTTAATATATGCATTTTATTATAACCACATATTCTTACAAGCCACTTTAAATCTTTCCTGAAGTCAAGTGGAATAAATTTATAGGCAGGAACTATTCTAGGTTCTTGACTACAGTTTATCCTGCTTAATCTTTATTACTGTATTACTGTCTCCATTTTACGGATGAGTAAACCGAAGTTCAGAGAGGTTGAACAAGCAAGCCAAGCGCAGGGCAGCTGTGGATGTCTAAGTCAGGGCGTCTCCTCTTTGCCTTCAGAGTTTGGACCCCAGCAGGAACCACTGTCCTCACGGCAAGCAGGCCAACACTGCGTGGAAAGGGAGCAGAGGGGAGATTTGGGTGAGATTTGTACCAATCCCTAAATGTCTCTGTCAAACACATGCTCTTCAGGCAGCCAAACCGTGGTTGGGAGACTTCTTTATGTATATCCACTTCCCCAGCTAATTGATCATGTGGTTCTGAAGGATAGAGCTGGGGCCAGTGATTCTGTGACTGGAGCAGGTGAACTGCTTTGTAGGAATGTGCAAGTGCTCCAAAGGCGGGTGCCCACCTGGCCCAAGTTCTGGAGGCAGTGGCTGTATCCCCCCACCTTGCGGGCTGATCTAGGCCAGGCAGTTCCCTCAAAGGCTCAAGGTAAGGCTGCCTCCTAGAATGGACTGGGGGGAAAGGGGAAGGATCACACAAGGAGACTGCCTGAAAAAGAATGAAGAGAATTTATATGTACCAACAAGAAAGGATTATTTTTAATTGAAAAAAGCAAATTAAAGAATAATACATGTACTAAGATCCCATCTGTGAGTGTGTTTTGAATAGACATATCCAGACACATACAGGCCCTGCACAGACAACCCACCTCCCCCACCTAAGCCCCCCACCACACACACACAAGGTCTGAAAAGAAACACCAAGCACCAAATTATTAACAGCTACTCTGGAGAGAAAGACAGACAGTGGGATTATGGGTGAGGGAGCATTTACTTTTTAATTTTCAGTATATATATTTCCATATTGTTAGAATTTTTTATAATAATGTTGTCACTTCATAATTTAAAGAAAGACTGATTTTTTTTTTTTTTTTTAGTGTAGTGAATAAAATCAGCCGCTGTGAACATTTCCTGTGAATGTGTGACTCAGATTACAGAACACTCAGGTGATCAAGACAGCCAGCGTGTTGTCTCAGAGAAAGTTGGGGCGGGGATTTACTTCCTGGCTGGGTGGTCCTAGGGAGTCAAGTGAGGGTCAGCCTCGGATTTCAGCAGCTTGAGTAGAGCTGTGGAGCCCCAGAGCCGTTGCTGTGGTCTTGGTGTCAGAACTGTAAGCGGGGAGCCTGGAGGTGAGCAGGGGAGCCCCCGTGGGCCCTAAGCAGCTGACCTCTGCTCTTCCCGTGTAGCGGGCGGGGGACTGAGGGGGTGGGTAAGGGAGGGGTAAGGTAAGCCTCTGGAAGGGCTGGCTTCATCCTCCTCCTTGCCGTGAGGTCCATCAGTCCAACATGGATCCCTGTTTTCCCAGACACCAAGTCACAAGGAACAATAATCCTTTCTTGCTGGTACATATAAATTCACTTCCTTCTTTTTTAAACAGCTGCCTTGTATCACCTTTTGCGTTCATCCCCAGTCGAGCCTAGGAGGACGACCTTAACCCTTTGAGGGAACTAGCTTCCTGATGGAAAGGGCTTTGTCCTGGAAGGAGGAGGGTCCTCCAGAAATAAAACACTTCAGGGGAGGGCAGGTCTGAGTGAGGTGGCCCTGGGGGGCCTGGGCCTGTGCCTGGGCTTTTGAGGAAATGGAAAGCTATGCTGTAGACAATGCTGAGCAAAGGGGCTGGGAGTTTGGGGGGGACGGCAAGCCACTCTAGAGCCATCGGCATGGGGGCCTACTGGAGTCACTTGGAAACCCCTCCCAGGCCTCCCCCCACGCTAACCCGTCTCTCCTGCACGCAGATCCGGAAGGCCACTGGCCCCTAACGTGCTGGCTGTGCGTCACCTTCCTCAGTCATTCAAGTGTCTTGGGCAAAGCCATGGATCATCACCCTTAACCCATCACTGTGGGAAACTGGATGGTTTGGGGAGCAAAGCCAGGCTTTTGCTGTCTTGTGGAGACAGGCAGTGAAGAGCATGAACTTTGGAGCCGCGATCTCCAAGGCTGTCTCCCCGCGTAAAATGTGACACGACCGATACCTCCTTCACAGGGGCACCGCGCGCGTACCCAACGCCGGCGCAGGACCAGCGCTCGGAGCCCGCGACTGCTCGGGCGGCGCGGGGGCGCGGCACTGCCGCGCTGACGGAGCCACAGCGCCACCTTGTGCTTCTGCCTGTCCGAGCAGCGGGCTAGTCCAGGTCAAATCCGGTGACCCTTTTTGAAACACCTGTGCGCTTGGTTAAACTCATTATTGTTTAAACATGTAAACTCTGTAGTGGTAAGTACGGTGCTGGTGTCCGGCGGAACATCTTAGAAAGATACAAAGTGATGCAGAAGAGGCAGCATTTGGGAGGAACCCGCTCCTCGTGGGCCCGTCTAAGGGATGCCCTTCTGATCTACCGTCGTTGCCCCAACACGCCTGATGTTCCCAGCTCTCGCGGTGAACTGGAAACAAGGTTTTGTTGGCTTCAGAGCCGGGAGAGGGGATGCGTAATGAGATTTAAAATGTGTCTCCTGAGTTTCCAAGCCTCTGCCCCCTTTCAAGTCCCGCCCTATTGCTTCTCCCAGTTCCGCTCAACAATACCCCCCCAACACCGGTATGCTGTCTCCCCCCACCCAGCTTGCCCTCCCCTTTCCCTTTTCTCCTCCACCCCCATCTCCACCCTAACCTCCCACTGTTAGCTCCTCCCCTTCCCGCTGCACCCCAACCACCACTTCTTCTAAAATCGCAAGCCCGCCTTGCCTGCTGCTCCTGCTTTATCACCCCCCCCCCCGCAGCGCTCGTCACTGACGTGCCCTGTGTGGTCCTTAGTTGCTTGCTGCCTTGCGCATTTGGATGGGCAATAAGGGCAGGGATTGGAGTGTTTCCTCACGGCTGTATCTTCAGCACCTTAAAGAGTGCCTGGCTCATAGTAGGTGCTCAAGAACTGATTGTTGATTGAATCAAAAAACGAATGAAAATAAAGTCTGGGAAGGGGAAAATTAGAGAACCTACTCAGCATGCCACACATTTCAAAATGAAAACGTTTCTAAGGTAGGAAAGGAGTTACCTAAAGGAAAGGGTGGTTTCATAGGCAAGTGACCAGTGCAGCCACACAGGACCCTGCATGTAGAAAGACCTGGCATTCAGAAGGGCCCAGCACCTGGGGTCTAACGTCTGTGGTTGCAGTCTTGAAATCTTTAATAATTGTATCTTTGAATTTGTGTTTTGTAAGTGAAGTCCGATGGGACAATGGAGCGTGTGTGGGAGCTTAGAGCCTCTGCTCACGCATGGTCCTGCCTCCTGCCATCTCCCTAGACACCCCAGCGTGGTTCTCCAAGCTGCTGTGCCCTTGGTGTACAGGGTCCCTACCCATCCTCCCCTTCCCAGGACCTCTGCATCACACTCTGCTCTCAGCAGGGGCCTGGGCACAGGCAAGGAAAGGGTCAGCGTTGGGTGTCCGGGACCCCAGAGCACCTCAGGGCAGGACATGGCAACAGCTGGCTCCAACCCATTTCCCCTCTCCCCGCTGCTGGCAGCCCCGTGGCAGGTCTGGTGGGCAGCCAGCTGGAGGCCATGTCTTGGCAAGGGCCATCTAGGTACCCTGATCCAGGTACAAAGAAAGTCCCAGCTTGAAGGTTTAAAGATCCTTGGGGGTGGCCTGTCTGGCAGGGGCTGGGGCAGTGGGCCTGTGGGAAAGAAAGATGCCTGTCTTGACTTCTCCAGACCGGGCATTTTGTAGGTCTGGTGACCAGAGGGAGAAGGAACCAAACAAGTGCCAGAATCATGGGTTCCCAAATAACTGAGGGTCTGGTGTGTCTGCCAGCTTGAGGCACTCTCTGGGGATAAGTGACAAAATATGAATTGTATAATTTCAGAGACTCCATATATGAGCTAAATGCTCTATTTGCATTTAAAATTGGCATTGAATAATAGAAAGATGAATGGTATAGTATGCCAGTAATTTAAATTTTTAATTTTTCTTTACTTAGAACATTAAATAGCAAATAACACAATAAGCAGAGAAACATTGGAAGAAAAGAAAAAGCTTTAAATGTACCTTATATGTGCATATAAGTTTATATGTACCTTCATAGTGATTGTTTCCTATTTTTTAAACAAGAGCCCCACATTTTCATTTTGCACTGGGTATTGCAAATTATATAGTGAGCTAGGAGTTGTACTCAATATATATGTCAAGGTGCTCCCACTAGGATTAATCTCTGGATATACCACAAAGGCATGGTAATCAGTTTCTGATTGTGTTTGTATAATATCATGTGTCTTTGATGGAACTACATTACCAACTGTGTAATAAACCTACATATATGAAGGAGCTATTTATTCTCATTTATTATTAACCCTTCATAACTTGGTCTTATTTCATTAAGCTAAACGGATTAGCATTGCCAGGAAAACATCAGATGAAAAATGTGATAGGCATAGCCAAGACTGGTAATTCATATTAAAAGTCAGATATATTGAAAAAAAAATCCATCAAAATCCAAAATAGGTTTCCTTCAAAGGTGAGGTATATCCCAGCAAGTTTGAGTTTAGATTAGGTTTCTCAAGAGTGGCATTATTGACATTTGGAGCCAATCGTAGTCCCTAAAGACACAATCCTGACACCCATAATCCCAAATGTTGAAATCCTGAAAGATCAAAATCCCTAAAGTCTAAAACCCCAAAAATCACTATCCTGGAAAATAAAAATCCCAAAAATATAATTCCAGAAAAAATAATTTTAAAATTCTTTAAAAGATATTTATTTACAATTTTAAAAGGGGACTTATTTGAGAAACATATAAAAACACCATATAGGCCACTTTACATAATAAAATAGGCAATAACAACATACATATTTTTGCAAGGATAAACACTCAGGTAAATTAATGACAGTCCCATGGGCATATCAGTTATGAGCAAACTGTATTCATAAAGAAATAGGTCAACACTGGTACTCACCATCAAATTGATACTAACTGATCAATACTTATGTGCACACATCGAAATAATATTCATCAGGGGCAGGTGGGCAGGTGGGAGGGGGTGGAGGGGATGGGAAAATTCGCACCTAATGGGTACGGGGCACACAGTTTGGGGGATGTCCACGATTGTAGCTCTGACATGGGCAGTGCATGGTCAATATATATAACCAAAGTGTTGTACCCCCATAATATTCTGAAATAAAAAATAAAATAAAATAAAATAAAATCTTCAGTCAATTTGAAAAAAAAAGGAAATAGGTCAAAAGGGGAAATGTATAAACACATATCACCATGGTTGGTAATTGTGTGTACCCAGCTTTATAAGTGCAGTCATCTGAAATACTGTGACTAACAACTAAGTCTTTTGACCCGATCGATCAAAAACTGAGATGGGTCACCACTGCATATGCAGTCACCCAAAAAGCTAGGATGTAGAGAAATTTTCTTTCACAAATGCAGATATATACAAAAAGGACATCTCTTCATTTATTGAGGAAGTTTCAACGTTTTTATGTACATGCACAATGCTTACACATAAAGTCAACATTGTGATAATGTACTTTTATGAAGTCCAATTTGCAAAAAAATGTATAAAATGAATTAGAACTCTCTGTCTCTACACAGTTTATACCTCCAGTATTGGAAATGATGCAAAGATGAAATACATACATAGCATAATGAATTATAAGAAAAAAAATAGTGCTGACAATTTACAAGAAAAAGAAAAGAAAAAAGCTAAAAAAAAACTAAAAGGAAAACTCGACATATAAAAAAGTGTATTATAGGAATGAATTATGGGCAATTGCATGGAGATAGTCCATAAGAGCTGGCCGACTTTCATGATCATCAACTATATTTTGAAGACTTGAGTCACAGTAAATAGCTGCTTTTTCCCTTTCAGGGCATGGCTCTCCTCAGAGAATACATTCATATTCATTTTCTTACATGGTACTGCTCTTTTGAAATTCTTCTATGATTTGATATACACTGACATGAACATTCCCTATTAAATTTACCCATCTTCTGTGCCATGCTTCTATGTTGTTTTGGGTACATGGAAAACCCATTCCCCATGCACTCATATACAGACCTCAAATTTGGTAGAAAAATTACTGGTGATCAAAAAAAAAAATACTGGTGATCGAATAGCTACACCGTTGTATAAGTGTCTTCTTATCTTATTACACACATACTTATTTTCAAACCAGTAAGTAACTTTGCTGGCTTCTTCAGGCAAATGTAACTTTAATTCATTAAAAGCTCCTGGAATGTCATCTGCTGGAAGGAATGCCAATGCAGGCAAATGACGCATTTTAAGCTGAAGTTTTTATTGTTGCCATATCTTATGGCCAATCCACTCATCTGAATTTTCTGCCAAATGCACTGGGCTGAATGAAAAAAACAAACTTTATTGGTAACACCTTGAAATTCTCTTTTAGAAGTCTTGATCACACCTACTTCCAAATCTGTCATGGTTTGGGGATTCGATTGAAATCCATTTTCTTATGCAAAGTCCACCAAACCTTCAAATAAGTGGTTATAAAATGCTTCACTTTTTCCAGCCATTAATACATAAATGAATGGATAAGTTCTAGAATTTCTGGATCCAACAGGGGCATGAGTTGTATATATTTGATGAAAATCACTGGGGACAGTTTTGGAAGTGCCATCCATTAGCCAAAGTGAAGTATGTGCTAGCTTTTCTATGTTAGATTTAGTGGTAGATATGAGAAGTCTATCTTCTTTGACAGTCAAATTCCTAATCAAGAATAGTTCATCATTTAATGTGTTTTATAACATTGGAGGAACCTCAATATCAGCAAGTGTCTTTGCTTCAAAGGTCACTGAGCTTGTCGAATTCTTTTTATTCTCTGATGAAGGGTGTTTTTTGAAGGCAAGCCTGGCACTATGTGTGAAGGGGCAGAAGTTGTAATCAGCAGTCCCCAACCTTTTTGGCACCAGGGACCAGTTTTCATGGAAGACAATTTTTCCACAGACTGGGGGGTAAGGAGGGATGCTTTCAGGATGATTCAAGCACATTACATTTATTGTGCACTTTATTTCTATTATTATTACATTGTAATATATAATGAAATAATTACACAACTCACCATAATGCAGAATCTAATGCCGCCACTGATCTGACAGGAGGTGGAGCTCAGGTGGTGATGCAAGTGATGGGGAGTGGCTGTAAATACAGATGCTGCTTTGCTCGCTTGCCAGCCACTCACCTCCTGCTATGCAGCCCAGTTACTAACAGGCCACCAACCGGGACTGGTCCACAGCCCAGGGATAGGGGACCGCAGTCGTACATGATTCAGTAATTTGGCAAGGAAGATTTCTTGTATTTTTCACCTGCATTTTCACTTCTATGATCTTCAAAACACTTCAAACATTGAAGGCAGACCTTCCCCACCTAGTCTACTCAGATGCCCACATTAATATCCTCTACAAACACTCACAGACACACCCAACATAATGCTTTACCAAGGTTTCTAGTTATTCCTTAATCCAGTCAAGTTGATACTTAAAATTAAATCCACAAGTCCACCCCTTGGCAACTTGGCACCAATATATATATCCTTAAACCATACTTAGTTTCCAAATAAAGATAATAACAAGGTAATAATTCTACCTAACATGATGCAACTAAGATGATGCAACTATCCTGTGTACAAGTGAAAATGCACTAATCCCCTCCCCAGAATTCAGATTTTAGGATTTTAGCATTTGGGATTTTAATATTTTAGGATTATGATTTTGGGGATTTTAGATGTTACGGATTTTACTCTTTCAGGATTTCAATAATTGGGATTGTGTCTTTCGGGATGATTGAAACCCATTTTATTGTTGGGGGATGCCCTGTGCATTGCAGAATGTTTAGCAGCATCCCTGGCCTGTACCCACTAGCAGCCAGTGGCATCCTCCCTCCATCATGATAATAAAAAACATCTCCAGACATTGCCAAATGTCCCCCTGAAGAGCAAAATCACCCAGTTAAGGACCACTGGCTTATATGGATTAATGAGATGGGTGGTAAAGCTCCATACAGCTTAAGAGCAGAATGCTGCTCTCTTTGAGCATCAGATCCATGTTTTCTTCCCTAGCCTACAATGAACGCCCACAAATCATTAGCACAACTCCCTCCAACTAAGAGACCAACAAATTCAAGAGACATAAATACAAGAAAACTAAATAATTCTTTTATTTAGTGGGGAGGAGGTGAGTAAATGACAGCCAGCTCATATACTGTTAAGTAGAATAAAAAGGGAAAAAAGAATATGGACATCACAGTGATGAATTTTTACAAAGCCAGTAGATTTGGACTACAGAGCAATGGAATGTTTATAAGCAAGATGTCATGGTATTAGTGACCAATTTGTATCCAATTAGGTTTTCTAAGGTCAAGAACATTTAAAACCTCAGACTTAAATTTTAAATCTAGACATGACAATTGTAAGCACACCACTTAGTCATTTAAAACTTTTCAGTAAGTGCTACTCCTGGGCAAATATTTTTTCCTAACATTATTTTTTCTCCCAAGATCTAGAATGTCACATCTCATGTTCCTAGCAGTAATCACACACAGGATTAAAAGCTCAATCAGCCAAGAAAGTATCATTCTTTCTACAAAGTATTCTTAAAAGAAACAAAAATTAAAGGTGTGAACATTTTGTACAACTGTTGCTGAAGAACAGCAAAAGCAATTCCAAAATATCATGCTTATTATACAAAAAGGCATGGCTCATGGAACCAAGTATATAAAGCTACAGCAGTTGAATATCAATCTTTAAAGGTTGGTAGTATTAAACACCGTACACAGCTCTGTGTCTCTCTGCTAGGGCTAGCGCATGCCCAGGATCTGTCTGCTTTTTAGTTGATAATTTTTTTCGATATCTGACAGGGCTTGAGCCCGCAGCTGAGCAGCATGAAGCCTTTTCTTCAGGTCCTTGCACTTGGACTTGGAGGTGAGCTGCCTCTCAGAATTCTCACTCCTCATGATGTTCTCTTTACTTTCCCCACTGAAATGAACTTTCTTCTTAATTATTGAGGATGGAAGATCAAGAAGTTCTTTAGAAAGAAAAAGAAAAATGGTTTTGAGTTACTTTAATGGAGTTCAACTCCTTCATACTTACCAAAAAATATTTGCTCTTTTAGTTCACATTTGAAATCTATTAATAGGTACTTGTCTTATTTTCTCTGGGATAGGAGGTTAGGGGCATGAGGCTGGCAGAAATCAATCAGCCTTTTAATCCACAGCACTGAAAAAAAATAATCCTGGAATGTGCCAAAAATCAAGGAACATATGTTTTATTCTCTTAACAATCAATTTTTCTCTTAAGGTTAAATGCACTGGAGATTATAAGCCACAATATAAAACTTCTGGAAATCAATGCTAATTGTCTCTACCCTTGAAAATAAGTGCCATTCTATGTAGAACACATTACTTCCAGAAAAGTATAGAGGCACTTCTTTCTTATGGAGAACACCTACAGTTTTGGTTAAGTGTTCAAGAACACTTAGTTCAAAGCAGCTGAATTGACTAGAAACTTGTTTCAAAAATAAGCTAAACAAATTCAGTGTGGAAAAGGTAAATCAACTAAGAGTAGTGAAAAATGTGAACTGCTTTTTACCTGGGAAAAATAATTTTTAAAATAATCATATTTACTTTAAGTGGCTATTAACTACTGACAGAACTATTTGGGGGTTGGAGGCTTGCAGGTTTAAATTCCAGAATCTTTTTATTTTTCCTTTGTGTTAATTTAAAGGAAATATGTTCAAATATTTACTGAGCTCATAGTATGGGCCACTGTCACCCAAACAAAGGCCCTGTTCTAGTAGAAGGAGATAGACCATAAACAAATAAACAAGTACAGGTGGGGAATAATTGATGGTGAGATGTGCTATAGGGAAAAACAACACTGGGAAGGGGAGACAGACATGCTGGGCGGTGGTTAGCGATGAGAGAAAGCCTCATAAGGTAACTTTTGAGCAAAGACGTGATGGACATGAGGGAGTAAGAAGCCACGGGGCTGTCTGGATGAAGAGCACTCGAGGTGGAAGAAATGGAAAAGGCCCGAGGGAGGAGCAGGCGGCACCCAGGCCCGCTGCCTTCCAACAGCCCTGTGACTGCCTACTTCATACACTCTTTCTGCTTCACAGCAAGCTGGATTGCTTTTGGACCTTAACTCCATTGTTTAAATAGACCCAACTTTTATTACCACAAATACCTATACATTTGTAAACCAACATTGTCTTACTAATGGATAGTTTTATTTGCTTTTGTCTTTTTTGAGATGGGGGTCTCACTCTGTTGCCCAGGCTGGAGTGTAGTGGCTATTCACAGGCATGATCACCGCACACGACAGCTTCAAACTTCTGGGCTCAAGCGATCCTCCTACCTTAGCCTCCTGAATAGCTGGGACTACAGGCACAGACCACCATGACCGGCTCTTTTATTAAGTCATTAAATAGGAAATGTCCAATTTCAAATCAAAAGTTCAGTTTATTATATTTCAAACAAGAAGCAGTACAATTAATCAAAGTATGCACCTAAACTATCGACACAATTTTGCCATCTTAACGGCAGCTTGTTTATGCCAGCAGCGAAGAAGCCTGGAGAGCGAGTGGCGATGAAATCGCAAAAGGCGTTTTCCACAGCTTGTTGAGAATTGAATATTTTTCCTTGCAAGAAGTAGGTCCAAAGCCTGGGAGGAGTGGTAATCAGTTGGTGCAAGGTCTGGTGAATGCGGTGGATGACAGAGAATTTCCAAGTCCAGCTGCTGTAGTTTGAGCAGTGTTGTTTGTGTGACATGTGGTTGAGTGTTGCCTTGCAAGAGGATTGGCCTGTCTCTATTGACCAATCTTGGCTGCTTAATCGCAAGCATCCTCATCATTTCCTCCAATTGGTTGCAGTACACATCCACTCTCATCGATTGATCAGGTTTCACGGAGCTGTAGTGGATAATACCAGTGCTGGACCACCAAACAGACACCATTGGCTTTTTTTGATGAATATTCAGTTTTGGACTGTGTTTTAGCACTTCATCTTTATCCAACCATTGTTCCAAACACTTGTGATTGTCAAAAAGAATCCATTTTTCATCTCATGTAACAATACAGTATAGAAATGGTTTGCCTTTACGTTGTGACAGCAAAGAAAGGCAAGCTTCGAGATGATTTCTCTTCTGACGCTTGTTTAATTCACGCAGAACCCATCTATCCAGCTTCTTTACCTCACTGATTTGTTTCAGATAGTCCAATTTTGTTGGAATAGTAATGTCAAACCTTGCTGCTAATTCACACGTAGGTTGAGATGGATTTGCTTCCACTACAGCTCTCAGCTCATCATTATCCACCTTGGTCTCAGGTCACCCACGTGGCTCATTTGCAAGATTAAAATCACCAGAATGGAACTTCTCAAACCATTGACATACTATGCACTCATTAGCCACATCCTTCCCAAACACTTTGTTGACATTTTGAGCTGTCTACACAGCATTGGTTCCACAATGGAACCCATATTCAAAAATAATATGAATTTTTGACTTATCCATGGTTTCACAAAAATTGCTCTAAAAAAAATGTGAAAGATAATCACAAGCCAAACTATGCATTTGAAAGAATAAGGATAAACTTTCACAATAAAAGTAACACAAGAAGAGTCAGAGTGAAATGTCAGAGATATCAACTGTCAAACTTAGTATTTAAGGAAATCGGACATTTCATACTTAATAACCTAATATAAGAAAGAAAAGTGTTTAGAAAAGGAATTAAGATTTCCTTACATAGAAGAAAAAGAATGAGTATTTCACCAAAGATGCAAAGAACAGCTTTAAAATGATGCTGCTGCTTACTGTGATGATCTTGATATACTTGTGATATCTTCATGTCTGAATTTCATAGCCCAAGGATGGGGAGGGGATATTTCCAACTGTCTTGAGTTCAGAATGGCACCTACTCCCCATTACTATGTTCCTTATCTTATGGCTCTGACACGCTCTCTACCTTCAACACTCAGTACTATAAAATGTCTGCTAGCCCCAGTGGATATTTGATTCCTATGGTTCATTTAAAATATTGCCATGATTCACATACAGATAGATTCCCATACTTATCTATGTATTCTGTAAAGCTGCCGTCCCCAACCCCTGGGCAGCGGATCGGTACCGGTCCATGGCCTGTTAGGAAAACAGGGCCGCGCATCACCACCTGAACTCTGCCTCCCCACCCCGCCTCCTCCCTGCCCTCTGTCCATGGAAAAATTGTCTTCCATGAAACTGGTCCCCGGTGCCAAAAAGGCTGGGGACTGCTGCTATAAAGTAAAATACATCGTCCTTATCTATTTATTTTCATCCTTTGATCTTTAGCTGGATGGCTCTTCCAGTTACAGAGCAAAGGATAAAATAGGTTTGACGCATGACACTCACCCAGATAAAATTTTCTCCTCGCTTTATCACCCTAATCATGATTTTAAGTCTATTTTGCTTTTATGGATGGCAGTGTGGAATCCAATAAAAGCTGAAATATTAATAAATATAAAAATATGGAAGTGATAGACAGCAATATTCCAAAAATAGAGGATATTTGAACAGAAATGAAGCCAAAGTTTCATATAATCTTTGTTTCATTTAGTTCCATCATTTATTCACTGTAAGGCGTCATTGTAATCATCAAACTAACTTAAGTAGGTTTTTTTGTCTGTTCTATTTCAAAATGCTGTCAATGCTCACTCAATTGATCAGATTCTCTCTCAATTTATTAAAGTTGGAAATGACAGCCTTCATATATGCTGTCCTACATGGAATAAGGGAGACATAAGAACTTGAATTTCATTGAAAATTCAGATGCTCAATTTTTAAAACCAACAAAAAACTTTTTAATAATTTGTGTTATAAAGAAATCAAGAGAAAATATGTTTAACAGTTTGCATTTTCCATAATCTTAAAGAGTAGATTAAAGTAGATTTAGGGTTTCTATGAAATGGAGAAAGGACGTTAGACAATGGTTCATTGGTATATACAATAAGCATGTCTCACTACAGCAGAGTGAAGGGGCAATACCACACAAAGGCAGGGCCCTAAGAAAGCTGACTGAATAAAGCAAGACACACATAGTGCACATGTAGATATTAAACAATCAAATTTTGACAAACACATGTTTCAACTTGAAAGGGTCTTATCAAAAATCCAAAAGTGATTAGCCTATTCTGCAGTTGGCTTATCATGCCTTTTAAGCCATGCTTTCTATGAAAGATGAGGTGTGGCAGTATTAAAATGCAGATTTTTCGCTTGAAAATGTAGAGAGAGGTAGTTTTGATGATATACCCAGAGAAAAATCTGAAATGCATAGTTCTTAAAATGCCATAATTTTAAAAAATAAATATCAAATACTAAACATGTACTTTGATAATATAAATAAAATTGAAGATGAAATCATGAGTCATTGCCTCAGGTCTATGAACTCAGTAAATCAATCACTGCTATAACAGAATTTTATTGCCATTAAAATGCATATATTCAATGAAATCTATCTTAAAAGTTGACACTTTGTAGATTAAAAGGGCTACCTAAGTCACCCTGGGTAGCTTGTAGCACCATTTGTAGCACCAGCTTGTTTACTAAGTTGATTCTCATACCTGGACTACTTGCCAGAGACAGGAACTTCTGCTCCTTTAGCAAGCTATAATTCTTCAACAGATTTTCTGCTCTAGCCAGTTTGTCCTCTGCTAGTCTCTCACGAACACAAAGCTCACGTTCCTTCTCTTTAAAAAGGGAATGGAAAAAAAAGAAAAACAATTAACAAGTGACTTTGGCTATAAAACAATTTACATTTGGTAATCTTATCATTTTTTCTTACCACAAAGACTAGCATGCCTGACCACTGATTAGCAATGTTTTGTGAAAGGATTCTTATTATCAGTCAACCTGATTGTGCTAGTTTTTGATTCGGTGTTTTAACAGGTTGTATGCTATCTTAGGTTTTCTTGTAAGGACTTGTTTAAACACAAGTACAAAGTTAGTTTCAACCTTTGGTCATACTGTGTGGGAGTAACTCATTTGGGAAAACAAAAAACTAAAGCCATCTCTGCTCTCCATTGAAGACAGGCAACAGTTAATTTTAAGGGTGTCACCTGGCCTCACAGTATCAAGTCTCCTTCTTCTGGTTGAATTATAGCACCCAAATAGAAGGAAAAAACCCCACAAGTTAGTTAGGAGGTAGTTCTTTAGATTAGTAACAATAGCTACTATTTATTCATGTCCCAGAATTCAGAAAATATTTAGATTTCAGTTGCTGTATGAAATTACAAAACACTGGGGAAAGTTTTTAGAAAAAGGTTTTTTCTCATTTTTGTTTTTTGTCTTTTACAGAATTCCTTTGACTGAAGAGCCAAAAAAAGCTTTCCAGGTGAGCAAAGGTTGTACCTATGCCATAAACGTATCTCACAGGACTATATAATATTTCATTATCAGTAGGAAGTAAAACATAAACAAATGCATTGAATGCTTTATAAGCATATTTAAATGGAAAAAATTTAAAGTCTGCATTGCATGTAAAGCTGCAGAAGTGAAATCAAATGAGTCATGAGGGTGGTAGGAGACAGACACAGCCCCATCTCTCATCTCCTAAAGTTAAAAGGAAGAGTTTCACTGCTGTTGCTACCTTACATAATCCTAAAACCTTGGTAGCAGCTCTCATCTTAGTGGAGTAGATAGACTTTCAACATCAAAAACTAATTAGCACCTAATCAGTTAATACTCATCAAGTCAATATTAATACCCATCAGAATATTATTATCATTATTATTATTACTTTGTTTTTAGAGACAAGGTCTCACTCTGTTACCCAGGCTAGAGTACAGTGGCATAATCACGGCTCACTGCAATGTTGAACTCCCGGGCTCAAGCAGTCTGCCTGCTTTAGCCTCCCAAGTAGCTGGGACTACAGCTTGAGTCACTATGCACAGCTAATTTTTAAAAAAATTTCTCGTAGAGATGGGGTCTCACTCTGTTGCCCAGGCTGGTCTCAAACTCCTGGCCTCAAGCAATCCTCCCACCTCGGCCTCCCAAAGTGCTGAGATTATAGGCATAAACCACCGTGCCTGGCCAGAGTGTTATTTACAAACCTAAAATACCTTGTACCTATATTCTCTATTGAATTGCCTGAACATATCTAGTCTACACACTATAGGGTTTTAAACCTGGTATTGTGTTGGAGCAGCCATTTCAGAACATAAAATTTACGGTTTTTATTAAGGAAGGCAGCAATTTTTTTTTTTTTTTTAAGAGACAGGGTCTTGCTCTGTCACGCAGACTGGAGGGCAGTGCTGTAATCCCTGGGCTCAAGCAATCCTTGTGCCTCAGCCTCCTGAGTAGCTAGAATTACAGGTGCACGCCATCATGCCTGGCTAATTTTTAAAAATTTTTGCATAGACAGGGTCTCCCTATATTGCCCAGGGTGGTCTCAAACTCCTGGGCTCAAGTGATCCTCCCCTCTCGGCCTCCCAAAGTGCTGGAATACAGGTGTAAGCCACATTGCCCAGCCTAGGCAACAAATTTTAAGACCTTGTTTTATAGCGGAAAAACTTTAGGGTATTTATATCAAAGATGAGAAAGCAAAAAGTAACTCTACAGTAAAATATAATGGCTATTGTGTTAGGGCCGTCACAGTTAATGCCCAATAATATGTAATGACTAGCAACTGATCTCAGAAAAAGCAGTCCAAAAATGAAGGTGCAAGCAAGTTGATTATTTAGTTTACAATACATATTTTGGTTTCTCAAGTGTTTATAAGAAGGTTCTAATAAGACCTACACATATAAAATATTCTGTTCAAATAGACATTCATACACATAAAAATAACCCACTGCAGCCCTCCTTTGCTTCAACCCCTATTCAGACTTACGCTCCAATCTTTCTTCTCTTGCTTTGAGGGCTCGCTCTCGCTCCTGTAACTGAATTTCCTTTAGTTTCAGCTCACTCAATACAGGGCTGGAATCTTGCAACTTTTCTGGCTCTCCTAATCGTCGCCCTCTTCTCTCAAGATTTCTTTTTTGCTCTTCTGCAACCAAATCTGCTATCAAAGGGTTCTCAAGAATTTCTTCAACAGAAGGTCGATGGTAATCCTGGGAAAAAATACTCAGTGTTTTAGTCAGATTGCACAACAGAAGAGTCGTCCTAGGAGAGCAGTTACAATAAAAGGGCATATATATATTTCCAAGGCAAAAGAAAAGACTCCTTTCTGGATAGGTCTTAAGTGTCCGGAAAAATAAGTTCACTGGTGGTTTTAACTCATGAGGTTCTGGGTCCACAAGGTAACGCAGATTTTAACTTATCTCTTTCCGTCTTTCACTTTTTCACCTTTCTAAGAAGGCTCAACTCCTGAAGTACTTTGGCACATCTTGTGGGGGTGCTTGGTAGCACTGCGAGGGTCTGTGTTAGGGGAAGTACCTTCCTTGCATCTCTAAACTACATTAAGCAGGATATTCTCTCACCAACTTGCAATCTTGTTACTTCACCTGTATCCTTCTTTGTGATCCTACATCATTTTCCTTCTGCTGTTACATCAGCCTGATCCCCAGAACATCTCCCTACCCATCCCATGGCCGGAGTTTGTCCACATAATCTTTTTATTCAAGTTATTTTCTCTCTATTCTTTTTGACTGCCGCTTCCTCTGATCTCTAATCTCTCAATTAAGCTAGAGGCAGAGTAATAAAGTCTTACTTCTGGCCCCTTCCCTTACCACCTGCCACTGTGAGGTAGGCAAGGACAAGGGGGAACTGAGGATTTGGATCCTTTTTGCAATCTTTCCTTGCTACCAACCCTCTGTTAGTGTGGCAGAGAGTGGGAAGAGAAATACAGAAAGCACAGAAGGTAGGCCAGCAAGGATGTGCAATTTGCCAAATTTACATATGTTTTCACTTGTGTTAACAGAGTAAATTTAGCTAAGAAAGCATATTTAATGTTTCTTCAGCTCCCATTGCTCTATGAGAGAGAATATACACTCCAGAATTTAACTGAGCACTAGAAACAGACAATATATAATCCTGTCTTTACCTTTAAATTTAACATCCTTGTAATAATTTCATTCAATTCATCAGAGTAACGGTATGGAATTCGCCTGAATTTGCCTTCTCTGATCTTCCCAGCTAGTTCTTTCTGGTTAAAAGCTGTAAATGGAGGCCTGGGATTTATTAAAAAAAAAAAAAAAAAGGAAGAAGAACAAGAAAGAAGAAGAAATTTTCAAATTTTAAAAATGAAAATATATAATAAGAACCAAATCAAAAGCACAGTTTAAGCTCCAGTTTGTATTTATGTTTCTACTTCTGGGATTTTCCTCTATAGCTAAGTTTCCCAACTTTGGCACTATTGCCACTGGGGTCATATAATTCTTTGTTGTGGGAAGCTGTCCTGCGCCTTGTAGGATATTTTGCAGCCTCTCTCCCCTCTACCCACTAGATGCCAGGAGCACTCCCCAGTTGTGACAGCTAAAAGTGTCTCCAGACATTGTCAAATGTCCCATGAGGGGCAAAACTGCTTCTCTCCATCCCTGGTTGAGAGCCACTGCTCTACAGAATAGTTTGGAGGGGGAAAAAAATGAAAAGAAGAAAAAAGAGAACTAATTGGAGCTCTTTTCTGTTCTCCAGAACTCCAGACCTCTCCCTTTGGTCTTTGTTTCATTTCTTCCATATCATTACGGTAGGTTTACCTTACCTGCCTAACTCACATGCTCTCCCCTTGAGCTAAGCCTCAGCCTAACAGGAAAGCACCAAACCAGTCAAGACACTGGAACAGTCAAAACCCAGCCTCATGGGTTATATTTTTAATTTGTAAATAGTTTTTTTTTTAACCTGTCCATCTACCTTAATTTTAACCCAAGTTATAATTCCTTCAGACTTAAATACACTTTCGTTAGCATGGATGCTCAAAAAGCTGAACTCAGTGCAATGTAACAAATAGTACAAATCTTAGACTAAGAGTCTGTCTTTAACATACTTACATTAATGCACACAATTCATACAGCAAACAACCCAGTGACCAGATATCCGATTTCTCATTGTAGGACATGCGACTCATTTGTTCCTAAACAAGGAAAAAGGGTAAGAAAATGGAAGGAGTTAAGAGTTTATTTTGTTTCAAAACTTATAAAACTTATAAAATTATCCCTGAAACAAAAATGGAACCTCAAAGTTTTTAGCCTATACTTTATCTTCAAATTTATAATGGAAAGAAGGCAATGATCTTGTCCAATATACTTTGTCATATATAATTTATTCACTTATTTTTCAGTCACAAATGAAAGTGCTTGCTATAGGCTATGCACTAACAATTCAAAGGTGAATATGAGAGACCTCTACCCTCAAGGTGTTCATAATAAAGAAAGACCATTTTAAAGGAACCAGAGAAAATTCCACAATAACCAAAATACATATATGTCTAGCCCACATTTAAATGGATACAGAAATAGCTAATGGAATTATCCATTTATATATTTTTAGTCCACTGTATAAATCACAGCAGTAACTAATATTATTATTACCTATTTTAATTGTTTGCCTTTCTTCCACACCTACAGTAACAACAGTCTACCAAAGTTCTTATTCTCAACAGAGGGAATAGAGGCAAGTACCACCAAAATCTCCAGGTGGCTGGTTATTGTTTTAAAGTTCAACAGGTGATGCTGTTGACAATTAATGCCTTAGGGAAGCTGAACTGATCTAATTACAAGGGCAGTAGGGAAAAGGAAAAAAGGAATCACACAGGTTTCAAATTTTCCAAGAACCACTTCTGGATAATTTTCCTTTATTTAAGAGCTTTCTATTTGGAATTTGATACAGTGAGAAAATGGCACTGTCTGGCCATGTCTAATCTTAGTCAAAAACAAAATCATTAATTTACAAAGGTTTATACTGTAGTCAGATCTGCTAACATAATTTATAAAGATCTGGAAAATCCTAGAAATGTGAACTACTAAAAAAACCAATAAATATTTCTTCATCTTTATCTATTCAGATGTCATTCACTAACACATTGGTGATATCACTATTGACTGAAGCTTTTTAAAAGCCATCAGACAATATCTAACGACATCCACAAACTGTTCATGCCCTTTACCTTGGCAATTTCATCTTATGAGCTACACTGTAAGAAAATAATCAAAAAGGAAGAAAGAATAATTCATACAAAGATGCAAAGCAGTGCTCCTTATAATGATGAGAAATTCTGGAAACAAAATATCCAGCAATAGAGAAAATGGATAAGTAAAGTGGGTGGACTCTGCAGAGGCATTCAGGAAAAAGCAACAAAAAAAGAACATGTACAAAAAGTTAACATTGTAAAAATATGTTATCTGAAGTAAGCAAGCTTCCTGAGCCCTGAATCTCCACCCATGAGAATCAACTACAGAGTCAGTTAAAATGTGAAGTCCAAAATAAAAGTGGCCGGGTGTGGGAAGGCAGAGTCCAAAAACCTGCACAGAGATCCAAATTCACTGGGTTTGGGTTTGGGACCCAGGACTTTACATTTTAAACAAACATTCCAACTGAGTCTGATGCAGGTGACCATGACCTACAGTTTGGGAAATGTTGCTTTTGAGGGCAGAGACAAAACTCGCTTCACCTTTGTAATCCCAGAGCCTAGTGCATGGTTGTCGTTCAATAAAAATTTGAATTGAACTGCTGATATAGAAGAGTTTAATGGTCTGGTGGCCCATGTGGAAAAAATATAAACATAAAAACAGTATTGTTAATTCTTGGCTACAAGATATTACTAAACAAACAAACAAACAACTCAATTTTCCTGCACCCAAATGTTTACCATTAAGATGTTAAAAAAGTATCTAAATTCTGAGATACTTACAGGAGACATGTAATAAGGTGTGCCAACAAAGGTTTTTGCAAAACTTGTATCGTGGTTTAATATTCTAGCTAGCCCAAAGTCTCCAAGCTTGACGTTTTGCTTGCCATCCAGGAAAACATTGGCTGGTTTCAGATCCCGATGCAACACAGTATGACCACCATCACTTCGCCTGTGACATTCCTTCAGGGCCAGAGTCAACTGAGTCATCACTCGAAGAACAAACTCTTCATCTAAGTATTGTCTGAAACCAAAGCAATTATACAACACATAACTTCTAAATAAAATAATTACAAAGATGGGATGGTGTATCTAGTATACAAATACAGAAATAAATTATTTTGATATGAAATATGGGTGTTGTTTCACCAGGGATTTTCTAAAGTACTGTGGACCCACCAAACAAATACAAGTACACTCTTCTACATTACTAAGTACTTTGTCTCTGATCCTAAAGCAAGATGCTTAACAGAAAGGAATTAGACCCATTTTCAGCTTACGTTTAAAAGATTACATTTACCTTTCCTTGGTTCCCTTAGTAATTACACTAGCCAGATCCCCTCCTTCACAATATTCCATTACAATGTACAATGTTGTGTTGGTTCGATCAATAATTCGATCATAGTAACGAACGATGTTTGGATGTTTCAGTTCACGAAGCAAATTCACTTCAGAAACAAGCATCTGTTTCTCAGCTTCTGTCATGGAGCCATAGTCAAGTTCTTTCCAAACTAATATCTGAAATAAGAATTTCCAAGGTATGAATGAACTTGTTATGCTCAGAAACAAAGAATGAAAGTTCCAAAAGTTTAAAAATTGCCTCCCTTTCGAACATATCTTACAATTATGGTCATTATCATCTAATTTAGCTCGATAAACTTAAGGGGCCCTGAGTGTATTCCATAATCTTCCTCTAATTTTTAAGCAGTAAATGATGCCACGGAGGGGGTGAGGCACATGAGGCCTTCCTCAAACCCTACCCTCAGTTGCTCGGTGGGAGGTTGGCAAAAAGGCACTTTGGTCCAAACTGGGGTAGAGATGGTCAAAGTCCCTGACCATTCCAACCGCTCATGCTTTGCCAGGATGAGAGACCTCAGTAAAGATCCCTTCAGCAGCAGTCAGGCAGTTTCCTCTCCAATGTTTCTTTCTATAAAAGATCTACCTGCACACACTGGGAAACAGGAATCCAATAATCCGAATAATGGGTATTTTAAGTCAGCTCTAACTGCAGATACAAAGCTTCAGGTTCTGGTGTTCCTGCCCCTCTCTCGTGTCTGAGAGGGCCACTTTTCTTAAAAATAGCTCAGGAGTTTAGCTACCTGTCACATACGGCAGGCGCTTAGCAAATCAAATCAGGAGAAAGAGAAGAAACGGGAGAGAAACGGAAAGAATCGAAAAAATATATATACATATATATACATGTATATCAAAAGACGCAATCTCCCATCCCTTCCGCGACCCAGGACAGGCTGTCAGACGCACACGCAGGGGAGACGGCTGAGCCTTCCGGGCACCCACCACCCCAGGCCTCTCGGTTCCCTCCGGCGGCGCAGGGCGCTCGCCCCCAGGCTGACGGAACCTAAGCAGGGGCGGAGACAGGGAAGGGGCCCCCGCTAACCTTGCCATCACTCTTCCTCCGGATCTTCTGACATCGGCCATAAGAGCCCGTGCCAATGGTGTACAGCACTTCATAGTCCTCCACCCGGGACGGCATGGCCGGGCCCGCCGCCGGACTCGCACTGCCTCCCCCAGGTCGCGCCGCAGAGCTCCAGGGCTCCCCGGAGAGCCCCCAAGCCGCACAGACCCGCCGCCGCGACCTTCAGTCCAGTTTAACCGTCGCGGGCCTGGCCTAGCAGTCTATTGGCAGGCAGTGAGGTCGCTTCGCCTCTCTGATTGGCTAAGAGGAACACAACACCCTAGGCATGTTGGGAAAAGTGTGTCGCTAGGCAACCGCGTCGGCGCCGGTGTCGGCGTCTATAGTCAACCTCTAGGGAGAAGGGGGCGGAACTAAAGCAAAGGGAGGGCGGGAGAAAGGAAGCAGTAGCCGCCAGGTCTCCGCAGCTTCGTCCCTCTCGATGAGGTCTCCAAGGTAACCGAGCTCCAGGGATCTCTCCTCGGCCTCCTTTGCACACCGCCTCAACCAATTGCCTTCTGACCTTAGCACTCTGACCCCTCGCACTACCCACTCTCCTCTGCCCGACGCCCTGCTCGCTCAGGTTCCCGGGCTCTGAACGTGGGCGGGGCCGTGCTGCAGACTTGGCGAGAGCTGAGTACGGACGAGAAATACGGTGCGTCTCTCAAGGAGCGCTCACTATGGTGCCAGGACTGCACTGAGCGCTTCACGTGCATTATCTCGTTTATTTCTCAACACAAACCTGCAGAGCAGGAATTCGTGTTATTACTATTCTCCACGAGGAAACGGAAGCACAGAAAGGCTAAATCGTTTGCTTTAGGTCCAACAGCCAAGAGAAGAATCAATGCAAAAATAGTGGATACTCAGAGTAATGATTTAAAGTTTACACATTACTTTAGGGAGTAATCATCATAGACTATATTTTGTTGTTGTTATTGTTGTTGTTACAGAGTCTCGCACTGTCGCCTGGCCTAGAGTGCACAGGCGTCATCATAGCTCACTGCAAGCTGCAACTCCTGGGCTCAAGCGACCCTCCTGCCTCAGCCTCCCGAGTAGCTGGAACTACAGGCAGGGGCCACCACGCCGGGCTAATTTTTTCTATTTTTTGTAGAGACGGGGCCTTGCTCTTCTTCAGGCTGTTCTCAAACTCCTGGCCTCAAGCAGACCTCCCACCTCATGCTCTCAGAGTGTTAGGATTACAGGCGTGAGCCACCTCGACCAGCCCAATTTTCTTTAAATACCTACCTGTTCAGCGTGCGATTGAAAGGAACCTGATTTTCCATTAGTAAGAATTACAAACCTCTTTATGTTAAAAAAAATAAGGAATTTATTACATGCACTGAATATAAAATAAGATGGTTGGAATTGCCAGCCAGGAGAATTTTTTAATTAACATTCAAGGGCACTGTCTTACCTCAAGGGAATAGGACCAATTTAGGTTTCAAAAGTTATGTAATGCACTACAAGTGGCTGAGTTAATTGGCATCCTATTTTTTATTTTAGTGCCTCTTACAGATTGTTATCCATGGGAGCTTGCTGTGGTTTGAATGTGTCCCCCAAAGTTCATGTGTTGGAAATTTAATCCCCAATGCAGTAGTGTTGAGAGGTGGGACCTTTAAGAGGTGGTTAGGTCATGAGGGCTCTGCCCTCATGAAGGGATTAATATCCTTATCACAGGAGTGGGTTCATTATCACCAGAGTTGGTTGGTTATAAAAGTGAGTTCAGCCTTGTCTTGCTGTTTCTCTCACCATGTGATGCCTTCCACCGTGTTATGACCTTCAAAAAGGCCATTGCCAGATGTCACCCCTCGATCTTGGGCTTCCCAGCCTCCAGAACCATGGGCCAAATAAACTTCTATTGTTTATAAATTACCCAGTCTGTGGTATTCTGTTATAGCAACACAGAACAGACCAAGACAGAGCTCTTTGGCTATCCTGCCCCAAATCCAGTTCTGCGCCTTTTCTCTGGCCACTCTTTGGCTCTTACTCTTTGCCCCACACCCAGTGCACTTTCTCAGCTCCTCACCACCACTACCACCATCTTTGCACCTGTTATTTCACTTGTCGGGAATGCTGTTCACCCCACTCCCTTATCCACTCCCCTACCCCAACGTATCTGTCCAGAGGACATAACTTGTCTTTCAAGATTCAATTCCAACTTTCTCTCCTCTAGTCCTCTACTCTGAGAAGCCTTTCAAGCACACATAGACAGTCAGTTCTTCCATCTACAGTGTTCACAGATCACTTTGTACATAAATCAATACTTAACTTGTTATTTATCATTGTTTACATGAGTCTCACAATAGTTGAACTTCAAGCTTTTTGTAGCCAGCATAAGTCCTATAATAGAGGAGACATGCAATAAAGCTTTGTTAAATAAAAATCTGAGAAAGCCACTTATTAATACAAGAATTATGCAAGGTTTTGGAGTGAACCCTTAAGTACTGTTTTCAAATGCCTTCAGCTCTATGGCAGAGACTAAATATCTGAGCAGGAGCAATCCCAGGAGTATGGAGAGTAGTAGCTCCTCTAGGCACATGTGTTCTTTCAGCAAATATTTATTGAGTATGTACTATGGGTCAGGTATAATGATAGGGATTGATAGGCTGGGTATTCATTTAAAAAGAGACAGTGGAGCCACAAGGACAATAATAAAGAAAAGAGTGCCATAGGCAGGTGTGACAAACACTACTGACTGGCTGGGGTTAGCCCACATGATGAGGGGGAAGGCAGGACAGCCCAGTAGAGACCACTCGATACCAGAGTAAAGAAAGACAGTGGGGGCTGAGGAGTATGTGGGAGTCAACCAAGGACAGGTTACAGGAAACAGCCCTTCCCCTATCACTTCCTCCCTCCTTCCTTCATATTCCATCCATTCTTCAAAACTCAGCTCATGCCCAGTTTCTTCCCTGAAATGTTTCCCTGATTGACTTCAACCACTCTGACCCCTAATTACTCCCAAGAGTAATCAACTGTGCTCTTTATTCATTTAAAATTATGCTAGGCTATATTACTATCTTCTCATGTGTATCAATCTTATTCTGCCTTATTAAATCAAAAATTCATCCTTCAACAAATACAAATGGAGGCCCAGCCGGGTGCCAGATGTAAAGGATACCACAATGAGCAGGACAGACATATAGTCCTGGAGGTGGTGGAGATGTGGCATAAGTACACAGAGAAATTCAGCCACGACAAATTGCAGAGAGAATTAAGAAGAAAACAAAGAGCTGAGTCGATGACATTTAAACAGAGAACTAAGATGAGCAGCTCCTCGAGAGTGGGGCCAAACCTCCACCTTCTCTATAACCCCTCTCCCCACGCCAACAGTCTGCTTCACCGTCTTCACACTTTTCTTGTTAAATGTGCCCATGTTGTCAGTTTTCATTTAAATTTGGTGAAATCTCAAATAACAGTGTATTTGCACTATGTGCTTTCTGCCTCCCAGTGCTCTACAGGTGTCCCCAGAGACACTGACTAATTTTTAAAAGAAGCTACTTGGAAGATTAATGGACATCTCAAACTTAGCATGTCTAATATCAAGCTCCTGATCCTTGTCCCAAATTTGTTCTGCTCTCTGTCTTCTTGGTCTTAAGTAACTAATACACCTGATTTTCTTGTTGTTTGTTTTGTTCACTGCAGTATCCCCAGCACCTAACACGTGCCTGGAACATAGCAGGCACTCAATTAGCATTTGTACATCGAATGGATGAATAAATGAATGAATGAACGAAGCTGTACCTCACTGCCCTCCGCTTCCCTTTTTATGTTACGTGAAAGACCCACTAGAGGGCTGTACATCACTGTACATCATAAGGAGGAGCCAGTGCCTCAGCACTAGTCCTGAAGAGGCCTGTCCTTACAGGAAACCCCAAGATTTGCATATTTGAGGATTTAAAATCAGACATTTTGTGTATAAATCTTATCTCCAGAATTACTTGGAGCAATTTGAAGTTAGGGATTATGGAAATTCTTTAAAGCGCTTAATGAAGATTTCTAGAAAGAAATAAAAAGGAAAGATTCTTTGTTTATAACAATCAGAAGCTGAAAGATGGGTTTGGGATTTTTTTTTTAATTAGAGACAGGATCTTGCTCTGTCACCCAGGCTGGAGTACAATGGCAAGATCATAGCTCACTGCAACCTTGAACCCCTGGGCTCAAGTGATTCTCCTGCCTCAGCCTCCCAGGTAGTCAGGACTATGGGTGTGAGCCACCACACCTGGCTAATTTTTTAAAAAATTTTTTTGTAGAGACAGGGTCTTGCTATGTTGCTCAGGCTGGTTTTGAACTCTTCATCAATTTGTCATGGTTGAATTTCTCTGTGTACTTACGTCACACCTATCTCCACCACCTCCAGTACTATATGTCTGTCCTACTCATTGTGGTATCCTCATCTGGCACCTGGCCGAGCCTCCATTTATATTTGTTGAAGGATGAACTCTTGGCCTTGAGCAATCCTCCCATCTTGGCCTCCCAAAGTGCTGGGATTACAGGCATGAGCCAATGCACCTGACCCTAAAAGATATTTTTTAAAAGGTGCATGACATCATATGTGCTCAATAAAAATAACCATGTTCTAGAAGAAGGAATAAGGTGTGATGCAGACTTTCCTTAGTAGTGACACATCACTTGATATAAACAGGACAAGATGCAGACTTAAGAGACAGCTTTGGATTTAATGGCAGGCGGCTGATGGAAGAATATGATGAGAAGAAATTTATCTTTGAAACCAAATAGGGTTCAGAGCTCCACCACATTTTAAAGAGGGATAGTTTCAAACTTGCAGCCAAGGGTACAAGTCAGGGGAAATCAGATTTCTGTTCATTATAAGGATAAACTTTCAGACAAAGAGAGCCATTCACAATTTTACATGGTTTTTCAAGTATTTGCAAATTCAGGATATTTGTTATCTCTAAGAATATTAATCATATAAATTGAGTAAGAAGAATGTTAAAACTAATCATGGATGATGAGGCTTGCTATGGTCTGAATGTTTGCGTACTCCTCAAATTCATGTAGAAACCTAACCCCCAAGGTAATGAATGGGACTAGTGCCCTTATGAAAAGAGGCCTGATGGAGCTTATTTGCCCCTTCTACCATGTGAGAACACGGTGCCATCTATGAGGAGTGGGTCATCACCAGACAGAGAATCTGCTGGCACTTTGATCTTAGACTTTCCTGCTTCTAGGACTGTAAGCAATAAGTTTCTGTTGTTTATAAATTACCCATTCAGCCTGAATGGCCTAAGACAAGGCCATACTGTGTTTCCAAGGAACTTTAGGAACTTTTAGAGAACATGCCTACTTTTTCCATTAGGGGGCAGCACAGTGAAATTGCAGGAGCAGTGGGCCTGAGGTCCAGGTATCCAGGCTCTTCTAGTTCTATCTTAATGAGCTATGTGACCTGGGAATCCATTTCTCCTCTCTGGGCCCTATAAAATGAGGGTGTTAAATTAGATGACCTGAAAGGACCCTTCCAGCTTTAAATGGTATGATTCTATCCCCTCTCACCAAAAATGCACTGGAACTGTTGTCAGAGCCAGAACACTAGATTGTTTAGCCTTTGGTCTGACCCTGGATGACAGTTTTAATTAAGTAGCTATATCTTCATTAGCTTCTTCAACATCCCTTCTATTCATTCTCTACTTTTACCAGCAACACTTGAGTGACAGGCAGATAGGAGATAGAAAAATGACACACCAGCCCTTGACCTCAGAGAGGTCCCACTGGAAAGGAGAGGCAGGTGTAAGGAGAGGCAGCCTCTCTCTATGTAGTATGATAATTGCTCTGAAAGAGCTTTGGAGCTTTGCCTAAAATGTTAAGGAGAGGAACCAGACTCTGGTAAGGATGGCAGGGCGTGCAGGTCAGGGCGAATGTTCCTAAGAGGGTGACACTTGAACCACATCTAAGGGAGGAGCTGGAATTAGGAGAAGGAGAACTGTGCATAAAAGCATGGAGGCCTGCAGGGGCCCGCAGTTTGGGCTGATGGACCAAAGAGTGCATGTGGTTTGTTATCTGTGAGACAGGTGATTGGACAGGTGAGCAGGAAGATCCAAGAGTTGAGGTAATCTTCTGAAGGTGATGGAGTCCCAGCGGAAGCTTTGAGCAGATGAGCATCACTAGATGTGAGCCCTAGAAAGACCTCTCTCTGGCAGAGAATGAATGCGGGCCCTAGGAAGACAATGTGGGAGGCTATGGCAGCAGCCCAGGGGGCAATGATACCAACTAAACTAAGGCAGTGGCTGTGGGAATGAAGAGGGAGTCCAGAAATGCCTGGGAGGTAGATTAGATAAGACATGGTTATCAACCTTGCGTAGGGTAAATAGGGAGGGAAATTGCTGTTTTGAGTGACCAGGTGGATGGTAGCATCCTTTACCACAGGAGGAAGTGCTCGAGGAGGAGCAGTTTGGGGGTGGGTGATACTGAGCTCATGTTGAACCCAAGGGCCTCTAGGGAGCTGGTCAATGGGCAGTTGGATACAAGGTCTCAACAGAGTGGTCTAGGCTGGAGACAGAGAGTTAGGAATAGGTGGTGACAGAAGCCACCTAGGCTTGGGGATGTATATGACCCAAGAGTGGCAGGGGGAGAAGGGAGATGGGAAGGGAGCCTGGAGGTTACTCTGTGCAGGAGGAGGAAGAAAAGACAGTGAAGGAGACCAAGGAAAGTGACCAGAGTGGTAGGAGAGAATATGGAAATAATTTGTAACCCGGGTTCCAATAGAGGAGATGGTTTTAAGTACACCGGAGTGGTCCATATGCCAGATGTTGCAGAAAGAGCAAACAAGGTAAGTGCAGAAATGCAGACACTGGATTTGGTCATCTGGAGAGTATAGTGACCCCCCCCACCCCCACCCAAGAGCATTTTCAAGTCAAGTGGGGCAGAAGCCAGCCCGCAGGGGTTGCAACAGGACCGGATGGTGAGGGAGGGTTGATGGAGTATGTGTGTGGACAATCCTAGGCAGCTTTCCAGAGCAGCCATGGGTGCTGCCTTTCTGCCTATTTGCACCTTGTTCCTGTGCTCCAGGAAAACAAGTGTCCTGCTCCAGAAGCTTCTCACCCTCATTGGCACCACTCACATGGGATCAGCCTGCAGCTGGTTTCATGTTACACACTCATGACATGTCACCCCATAGGACTGCAATGGTTCTTCACAGCCCACACCATCCCCATATCAGCCATTGGGGAGGTCCCCAGTGGGCTGCACCACTGTGAAGGTGGTGACCACAGCCAGTCTGAATGCAACCCAGTCCAGACCTTGGGAAGGGCTAGGTGAGTGGGGAAGGGGCAGTGGGCAGCCAGGTGGGCAGCATGGTGTGCATTTGCTTAGTGTGAGGAGGGTTCAGAATGAAGTTAGAGGAAGAACTTTTGTTTTGACTTTCAAGGGACAGAACAGAAAAGGCTTAGGCACCCGCATGGGCCTATTCCATAGTCAAGGCACATAATGAGCTCCCAGGTGCCTTCCACCAGCAACCAACTTGACTGTGGACTCAGTCCAGAAGGAAGAGCTCCACACTCTTTTTCATTGCTAGCCAGAGTTAATCCTTTGATGAAGCCCAGCAGGACAGCAACCCCAGTGCTGTTGCCTTTTGACAGAGAGAACAGCCCAGGGCAGAAGGGAAAGCCTAAAGCTACAGCCTGTTTCCCTCCAGTTCTCAGAACAACTGGTTACTGAGCTCTCAGGCGAGGCACTGGGTAAGCATCACCCCATCCCATCTCACAGCAGCCCACGGGGAATTTACCAGTGAGAAACTTGAGGCACAAAGATATTTAATATTTGACTCGGGGTGGTGAGTGGCAAATAGAAACTGAAGGCTGGCTGGGATCTACCTGGGATCCAAGATCTTGAGAGCTAGTTAAGTTTAGGGTGGAAGGGATTTAAAAATAACGACAGCAAGAATCTGTCCTGTTAACTCAAGACAAGGCGAGCGAGGCTGAGGCAGGGGTGTTCTCGGGTGGTTTCAAATCTACTTTCAAATCTACTTCCCCACTGACAAGCAGAAGCAAACCACTCCGAAGCTCCAACACCCTTCTGTCCTGCTCTTCCCTTATCCCCTCTCTCTTTTCTCTCTTCCCCCCCTGTCCAGGACACCCGTCCAGGGCGGGGAGGCAGCTCAGGGGCAGCCCAGGAGAGGACAGGCCTGGTCAAGGGCCCTCCAGACCTAACTCCTTCCTTTGCGGGCCTCACTCAGACCTGAGGCACAATGCAGAGACCTCTCTCTTCCTCTCTTCTTTTCCAGAAAACACCTGGAAACTCCTCAGGGGCGATCTGCCACATGGCCTCCAGTGAACTCTGGACTCCTGCACGTTCTTGCAAAGTTCTTCGTTTGTTGGATATTATGAGAAGTGATATGCATATCTTTCTCCCAAATACATAGCTTGAGCCCAGAGCACAACAAAATCGGAGTTGATCACACAGAGTAACCTGGGGAAGGGGATTGTTTGTGTTTACAAGTCGCTCATCACTTTGTAAAAGCATTCACTACTGACTACTTGAAATACCTTTCTCCCAGAGCGCCCTTAAAACGTGTTTTAAATTAAAAGATACTCCTTGCACTTTTGTTTTCCTGGAGGAATTTCGTGATACGTAGCTAGAAGACCTAACCTCAGGCAGTCTTGGTGACTGTCAGAGATACAACTATTCAGGCTCATAGCCCCCTTCACGCTGCCCCTCGCCCTGGGCGGCTGCAGAGGGCTGGAGAATCTGGTGAGCTGAGGCCACGGCTACTCCCGGCGTGACTGGTGTGGCCCACAGAGCCAGGAATGATAAAGGCACCGGCTCATCCACGCCAGGCCCTGTGCTACTCGCTCTTCTCCTTCACTCTGTACCACATACCCAGGATTGGAGCATTGGTTTATTCTCCTTTTTTGAAAAGAAAACCGAGGTTCATAGTGGTTAAGCCTCAGGCCACCACGACCGCGTCTCATCTGAAAAAGAGAAAGCCCAAATGTGCCCATCCGCCCTACAGATTCCCAGAGGTCTGGCTCACTAATCTTTGAGAAAGCCCACCTCCAGGCCACCCAGAAGCCACAAGACTCCTGCAGGGGCTCTGGTCAGACCTTGGGCCTGCAGGGGGACCAGTCACAGTCACCTGAACCTGGCTCATGGGTGAGCCCTTCACACTGGATGGCCGCACATTGTGGGTGGGCCTGCGTGTGCACACGTGTGTGTGTGCACAGAGGGAAGGGGTGCAGGTAGGAACCAGGGTTGTTTTTTACAAACAGAAAAGCTGCAGCCTCCCCATAGCTTGTTTGTGGGTTGGACCCTCACCACAGAAAAAAGGAGGCCAGACAAGCAGAAAACAACTGGACCACAGCAAGCCCTGCCCTGGCGGGGAGCAGGCGCAGCACTCCCCGTGAGAGATGGGAACTCTTTGTACTATCTTTACAACTTTTCTATAAATCTAAGTCTCTTCAAAAATAAAATATTTATTAAAAACAACCAAAAAAAAAAGAGTTGACTGATCTTTAAGCTATATGAATTGAGAATTTCCTTTGCTACCAAATGTGGATTTCTAACACATCTTTTCAAGTAGTTTGGCAGTATCTTGGAGATTCCAATTGCTAACAATGTGCTAATGACAACTAGTCCCGTAACCTGCCAGGTGAACTTCCTCTAGCAGTCTGTGACAGTAAAGATAATGTAGCTACAGCTCTGAGGGCATTGGCTGTGTGCCAGCCAAGGCACAGCAGCCCTGAAGAGGAGACATTATTACTATTGCTATTTTACAGATGAGAAAACCAAGGCTCTAGAGGGTAAGAAAATGCCAGAGCTGGACTTGTTCTCAGTTCTACCTGATTCCAAAGTTTGAGTCTTAACCACTGCTGAAAAAATTAAGTTGCACTTATTTTGATACATTTTATAATTAGGAAGGCTCCCCATACTCCATCCCAAGAGGGTAAATTTCATTACCACATCTCAGGATTCTACATCCTCAGGAAACCCACATACTCTGAGTTCTTGGAATCAAACCCATAGGCCAGGGCATGGCTGCACTCCAACAAATACTGTGTGTAGTCTTGGTTGTGAAATGTCTTCTCAGAGCAGACTCTGTTAAATATTGGCAAGGTCCTATGTGTCTCCAGGGCTGTCAGAGCCCTCTCGCCTCAACCATCCCTGTGAGGGTAAGAAGATAAGCACAGACAGGCAGACGCAGGCTCCCTTCCTACCCAAGTCACACGGCACATGGCAGGGTGGAGACAGGGCCAAATCCAGACCAGGGCTGCAGTCACCAGGTGAGGCCATCAGACCACTGCATTGTGTGACATTGTCACCTGGGTAGGGAGGCCAGGGTAACTTATATGCAGGGCCAGGTCAACTGCCATGGCATGCAAGGGAAAGAAAGTGGCCTGTAATAAAAGATACGAGGATTTAATACAGATACACTGACACACACTCGATTACGACTTTAATGGTCTGGTAGGTTCTGACAACTCAGATGCAATAGCTTCACTGAAATTGATGCTAACCAAAGGCGGCTTGTGCAGGAATGGGAGCCCTTTCCCTCCTCCCAGTCACGGATCATTCTTAGGTCCCTTTTCCTTCCCATCCGACTAAGAGCTCAGCTCTCAAGAAACCTACCTTATGATGACCATGAGTTAAATCTACTCTTCCTCAGTGCTTTAAAATCAAGCCAGGCACAGTGGCTCATGCCTGCAATCCTAGCTACTCAGGAGGCTGAGGCAGGAGGATCACTTGAGCCAAGTTCGAGGCCGCAGTGAGCTGGTTGCACCACTGCACTCTAGCCTGGCGATAGGCGAGACCTTGTCTCTAACAAATAAATAAATAAATATACTTTCTCCTACACTAGATTGATTTATAACACCTTGTTTTTTCCTTTGTAAGCCTTCTTGAGCCTTTCTCAAATGTCTATTTTAAGACTTCACCAAAGCTAATTGTGTTGGGCCATGGCTGTGCACAGGGTGACCAAGAATCCTCATTTGCCTGGGACCGTCCCAGGTTTCAATGCTGTAAGTTTCTTGTTCCAGGAAACCCTTCAGCCCCAGAAAAACCAGGACAAGTGGTCACCTTAGCTAAGGAGCCTTCTCTTTGGAAGCACCTCAAGCCGGTCATAGCTAGAGCAGTGTTATTAGTAAGTGGTGTAGATCCTCACGTGTGGTCCTTGGAAAGCAACAAGGCATCCCCTCGGAGCTTGTTAGAAATGCAGATGCTCAGGCCCCACCCCAGCCCTCCTGAATTAGAGTGGGCTCTGTAGCACGGCCCCCAGCGGGATCCTATGCTTGTCAAGAACAGCTGCTCTAGAGGGACAGCTTCCTGCTGAGAAACAATCTGCGCATCTGCTTTCTACATTTGGACTTAGCCCAAAGCTTTCGGGAAGCTGGTAAAGCACTTGACCAATTTGAAACCACCCCAACCATGAGCAAGGGTCAGTGACAGTCACAGGGAAGACTCAGGAGGGCTGCAGGTTTGTAGGATGCCTGGCAGAGCTGCCACACCAGCCTTTTCTCTCTGAGAATACAAGGGAAAGGGAGAGTTAGAGGAACAGCCTCAAATCTGCTCTAATTTATATATTAAAAAGGACAAATGTACTTGCCTCTGCCAGCAGTTGAGCAAAACAAAGCAAAACAAAAAACAAATGACTCACAAATATTGGCACTTCGACTGTTATCAGCAAGAAGTTATTTGCGACACCTCATCTCTGATCTCAATACACTGAAGTTCTCAACTTGAGAGTTGATAAGAAGCCCAATACAGCTTGTTTTAATCAAAAAATACCTGGGCCACACCTGGGAGCTCCTGAGTCAGGGTCCCTGGTGAGGCCTAGGCTTCTGTAACTTGGGGAAGTCCCCCAGGTGGTTCCAAGGGGTGTCCAGGGACAAGAACCATCAGTAGAGGATCCTGCGCCCCTGCCCAGCACTGCCCTCTCTCTGCCATTCTTCCTGTCGCCAGATGGGGGTGCCTCCTCCCTCCTGGCACTGAAGGAAGACGGGCACAACTCCACTCCTCACTTACTAGGGCCAGCAGATGCTTTTTTTGCAGGTAGAGTGAGGTGTGGATTATTAGAGTCTGAACTCTAGAGAACTCAAAACTCTCCAGAGGCTTAGAGACTACACAGTGTCCGAGTATAGAAATATTGACCTCATTACTGAGACAGTAATAGCAAACTGCAGCTTTTCATGGACGGAGATGTTCCTGAAGGTGCCTAGGGGTCTGATCGCCCATGCCTGGGAGTGGTTTGCTCTGAGTCCTTCACTCTCTGCATGTCCAATTTTCCTCCCACCAGCTATGGCCTGACTTTGAGAAGAGCCCAGATGAGGGGAAGGTGCATTCCATGGCTGTGAGACTTTTTCTCGTGAAGCGCCATGAAAGTTCCTCCCAGAATTCTTTGCGGACACAGCCCTCAGGCGCTTTAGTGGTGACCTTCCACATGAGCACTGAAGGAGCTGGCCTTGGTGGCACAGGGGTGGGGACAGGCAAAGGAGATGGCAAGTCAGGAGGCCTGGCCTCTAGTCCCAGCTTGCCTAAAAGGTTGTGATTTATATGGCCTTGGGCCGTCCCTTCCCCTCTCTGGGCCTCAGTTCCCCTCTCCCTGTGATGTGAGTTGGTCCATATGGCCTCCGAGTTGTGCTCCAGTTTTACAGAGCCATGATTCTGTGAGTGCTTTTATGTGGACAAGGGTCCCCGTCTACCAATGCACCAGCAGAGAACTTAAACAGGACACGCTAGTGCAAACATGCTCTTACAATACGAGTTCTGAGGAGTAGGTTTGGGAAGCCTCATTTTACCCTCTTCCCTGCTAGAGGTGCAGGCTGCTCCTGCACCAGCAATGGTCCCAACACTGGGGACTGTCACCTGCCAACGTCCTTTACGTGCCTGGCACTGTACTACCCCTTTGCACATGTCTCTCATTCCACCCTCCCCGCAACTCCATGAGGAAACATCATTAGCCCATTTGTTTTATCTTAGTTTCAGAAGACAGTTTTTATGTCATTTTAAAATATTGCAGCCTGGACAACATAGTCCATACAAAAAATTTAAAATTAGCCAGGCACGGTGGTGCAGGTCTACAGTCCCAGCTCCTTGGAAGGCTGAGGTAGGCAGATTGCTTGAGCCCAGGAGTTCCAGGTTACAGTGAGCTATGATGACACCACTGTACTCCAGCCTGGGTGACAGAGTGAGATCCTATCTCAAAAAAAAAAAAAATATATATATATAAATATATATATAAAAATATATATATACAAAATATATATAAAATATATAGAATGTACCAGGTCTGCTGAAATATATAATTTTTGGTCTTTTCACTGTTGAACTAAAATAGGGCTAATTGTGTGACCATATGCAAATGGCATCTGAAATGGGGGAAGTGTGGTGGGACTGAGCCCTTAACTTCTGGGATCTGATGCTAACTCCAGGTTGATATTGTCAGAATTAAATTGTGGGACACCCATCTGGTATCAGAAAGTCAGTCAGTGTGGGGAAAAAACCCATACCTCTGGTGTCAGAAATATTGTGTGAGTATAGAGAAACTGTTTTTCTCATCTACCCCCAACCTAATTTCCTGGCTCATTCCTACTTGACCTTCAAAACCCAATTCAAGGCTCACTCCCAGGGAAGCCTTCCCTGATCCCCAAGGTGGGAGGTAGGTGATGGTCTTACATGTTCCCTGAGCACGTGTACTTAACTCTATCAAAGCACTTAAGACACTATATGGCCATGCTTTTTTCTTTCTTTTTTCTCAGCTTAACCAGACTTTGAGTCTTAGAGAGCAGGACTGTGTCTTAGGCATCTCGGGATCCCCAACACCTGGAACATAGCCTGGCACTTTAAAAAAGGATAGTTTTTGTTTGTCAGTCAAATTACATTGTATAGAAGGTGCACTTGGCCCAGAGGGAGGTGTGGAGGAGTCCACATGCTCACCTCGTCACTAAGGTGGCACAGTGTCCTGGTACTAGAATGGGCTTTGAGAGCAGCCAGATCTGGGTCCAAATCTTGGCTTTACCATTCATTAGCTATGTGACCCTGGGCAAGTGTTTTAACCTCTCTGAGCTTCAGCTGTCTGGACATGCACCCAGGCAGGTGAATGATGGTGACTATGATAAGAAGGGAGGAGCAGATCTGGGGAGGAGGAGGTCAGTCCTGTCCCTCCAACTTGGAGATTCCTGTGGGCAGTAGACAGATGATCTGGGGAGGAGATACATAGAGACCTGGCGTCATCTGCAGGTAATGACAGTGGAAGCCACAGAGGTAGGTGTGGATGAGGTGGCTGGAGGGGTGTGTGCAGGGGAGCCTGCAGGGCACAGTGAGGTGAGCAGAGGGTCACAGGCAGACAGGCATCAGCAAAGCAGGGTGTGTGGGGAGAGGGGTCTCTGTCTTTTTGACTTTGCCAAGCTGCTGTTCTGATGAATCCAAAACCAGCTAAATTTTGCCTACAGTCATTAAATTAGGAATGGCGTCTGGGATCTAAAATAGCTCTCCAATAAATGATTTATGTAATTATTGGCTGCAGCTTTCACTAGGAGCTGTTGGTAAAAGCATTAACAGTGAGTTTTTTGAGGCTGATTGAATGAGAAGGACAATTAGAGTATAGAAGCAAGTTAGAGGTGGCCTCCCCTCCCCTGCTCCCTGTGCTAGTGTGAACACTCCCTGTGGTGATGGCCTAGGAAGGAAGTGGGGGTGGTGGGGGTTGAAATGGGCACCTTAGGCATGGAGGAAGACAGAGGCACTGGAAGGAAGCGGCTCAGCCTGGCCCAGCAGCCCCAGAAATGACCTTCCTTTCTTCTTGGGTGTTATAACTCTTTCTTGAGTGTTGTAATTTGCACCCACAGGCAGCCCCAGAAAGGGAAGTCCAAAATTCGAGCAGGAGCCATTCCTCTGGCCAGTTTTGCTCTTGCCAGGGGTGCCGCGGGCAAGGTTCCCTGGGGCAGCCCCTGAGCAGGCGAGCTGTATGCAGGACCTGCAGCACCTGGGCCAGGAGGCTTCAGTGAGACCCCCTTAGGCCCTCAGCTCCTATCTACCAGTCCCCGGGCACTGCTGCAGCTGTAGAAGAATCCCCAAGTGTGTTATATAAGGGCTCTTTTCAACTGCCTGAGGGTGAAAAGCCACAGCCTGGTCACTGGCCAGTGGAGAACAGGCACCTTGACCAGCTTCTCATCAGGTCAGGTTGTACCTGCACACTGCTTCCAGCATATTTTCTAATTGAGTTAAAAGTCATGTCAACAGATGACCTCTGGAAATTAATGAAAAGGACCTATGTTTGCAAAGTATGCCTGGAATCACAACTGCTAACTATACCCTGTTATGGGTTGAATTGTGTACCCCCTAGAAAAGATATGTTGGAGTCCTAGCCCCCAGAACCTGGGGAAATAGGGTCATTGCAGATGTAGTTAAGATGAGGTCATTTTGGTGGGCCCTAATCCAGTGTGACTGGTGTCCTTATGGAAAGGGGAAATTTGGAGACAGACACACACACACACAGAATGCCATATGAAGATAAAAGCAGAGACTGAGGTGTTGCATCCACAAGCCAAGGAACACCAAAGATTGCCAGCAGCCACCAGAAGCTAAAGAGGGCTGGAGCGGATTCTCCCTCACAGCCTCCGAAGGAACCAACTCTCTTGACACCTTGATCTTGGACTCGCAGCCTCCAGAACTGTGAGACAATAGATGTCTGCTGTGGAAGCCACCCAGTCTGTGCTACTTTGTTACGGCAGCCCTAGTACACTAATACATCTCTGTCCAGATTACTGTGTGGGCAGCACACACAGGGCTGCACCTTTTACGACTGTGCAAAGAGGGCCTCTTTCAAAAAGGGAGGAGGAAAAGTCAAGTTTCCTAAAGAGTGTCTTTCTTCTGGTTTCTCTATCCAGCCGAGTTAATATTCCAGCCAAGTTAATATTCTACACCTATACTGTGACTTTGTCCGTATGCCACGGTCTACCCATGACTCTCTCTGCATTTGTTCATTCACTTATTCATTTGTTTGCTTGTCCACCTGTTCATTAGTTTTTTCATTCATCGAGCACATTTTCTTGCCCATGTCCTGTATGCCAGCCACTGGTCCAGCTGCTGGGCACACAGTGGAGAACAAGGCAGAGAAGAGCTTTGTCCTCATGGAGCTTTCATAATACTGGGAGGACACATCATTGATTAAAGAATACTGAAATAAGTGTCAAATGACAGCAGTGGTGAGTGCTGCCCATGATAGAAACTGGGTGCCAAGAGCAATTAGCTGGGGGTCTTAATCTCCCAGCTAACCCTGACACTGGCCCCAGTCTGTTTGTGAAGGCTGTGCTTCCAGGTGAGGACAAGAACCACTCAAGTCACATGTAGAACAGCCTCGTGATGCTGTTAAACGTCTTGCCAGTTGTGAAGTGTTGTGCATCTTGAGCACAGATGTGGACATTAGTTTGTGTCTGTCCCCTCCACAGCACTGTTTTTGGCAGACGACTGAAGAGGGGTGCTCTGGCCGAGGTGGCAGGGACGAACCACTTAGTGGCTGGATTTCCTGGATAAAGACCAAGTGGTGACAACACCAAAGGGTTGTGATAGACCCAGGTAGTCTCTGCAGGAGATCTGGGACCCCAATTTTAGTGCAGGGCAGTGTTACTCAAAGGGTGGTTCCCGGACCAGCAGTACTACTGAATCAGGAACACTGGTGGGCCCAGCACTCAGCTTTAATGTGCCCTTCTGGGGATATTGATGCTCCTGGAGGTTGAGAACATGGTTAGAGTGCACAGGCATGATTTGGAGGACAAACACTCCGGTTTGAGAACTGGCCTTCTGCTTACTGAAGCTTAGTTCTCATTCTTATCTTTAATAAGTAGATAAAAATGGCACCTAACTTGTAGTACCGACTTCTAAAATTGTGAAGGTTACATCAGGTAATGCATGTCAAGTGCCTGGGTCCTAGAACAAATACATACACATTAGCTAGTGATTATTTTATTACGATGATTATTCTCCTCTGTGCTTGTGGAGAGCTGGCCTACCTACCCAAAACACGGCGCATCAGGAGGTTATCAAAAAAACCTTAGTGTGACTGGAGCCCTCTCTTGAGCTGGCTGCCTGGCTGGCTCTGTGAGCTCTGCCCGCTGAGCAGAACTGGTGAGGCCAGAGATGCCGCCTGGCTCAGTGCCTCCTTAACCTGAGGGCTTATGGGACAAGGGTTGTCAGGAATCTGGGCCTGAACTTGCTCCAGGAACTGTGGCCTGTGATCAGGTTACATATGCAAACTGTCATTTCAACACAAGACCGTACAAAATCAGTGTGCCTCATGCATGATCTAAACAAAGAAGGGTGTTGGCGTTGCAGGGAGGAAAGGGTACAGGAGGGTGAGGTGCTAAATAGGTGTATGTGAAGGGGAGGGTGCCATAAAGTTTTCCAAGGAGGAGCCCAGCACTCCAGGGCCTCATGTGCCACTGGGAAGAACCAAGAATAGTCTTAATGTTTGGGCTGCCTCTCTGACTTCTTGATTACTTTGTCCCTTTAAGCATCTCTATTTGTCTACCCAAATAGGAAGTTGTTCTAACCTGTAATAAAGCTCTGAGCTTGAATCAACTGTGCCACTGCCCAGGACAGGGGCTCAGGCTGGTCAGAAAGGCCAAGGGAGATTTGCAAATGCACTGAGCTAATTTCCAGAACATGCACATCCTGCTTGGCCCCACTTCTCTGCCACAAAATTTTAACTGGGTGATGCTGGAGGAGGACTCCCACATCATTAAGACTCCCAGGGCTGGCTCCATGGTGCAACTGGGTCAGAGACACACCTTGCCTTCTCCCACACAGGGGCCCCAGGCACAGCCTTGTCAGAGGAAGCAGAAATGTTTTTTTCCCAGCTCCTTCCAAGAATTCCCTGGGAGGCAATTGAGTCACTGGGCCAATATGTCAGGGTTATCCTGTCCCAGAAGAGGAAACAGGCCAGTTTGGGGCCTGTCTTAGTCCATTTTGTGCTGCTGTAAGAAAATACCTGAGACTGGGTTATTTATAAAGAACAGTTCTGGAGGCTGGGAAGTCCAAGGTCCTGGGGCCTGCATCTGGCGAGGGCCTTCTTGCTGCATCATCGCATGGCAGATAATGGAAGGGCAAGAGAACTCTTGTGAGAGAGCAAGAGATAGAACTTACAGCCTCAAGCCTTTTTACAACTGGCATAATCCATTCATGAAAGCCCTCATGACCTAAGCATCTCCCATTAGGCCCCACCTCCCAGCACAGCTGCATTGGGGATTAAGTTTCTAGCATGTGGTTTTTGCAAATCTCCCTTGGCCTTTCTGACATTCAAACCATAGCAGGGGACTTGCCTACTGGGTCAAGGCCCTGGGCAGGTTGGGATATGGTGGCCTTACTTGAGGCTGAAGGGCCTTGGGCCTGCATACACAGGTGGCTCCTTCCTGGTCTGCTCCTGACTCAAGTCTCCCTCTGCAGTGGGCTCTGATCCCTCCTCCACCCCACCCCCCTTCCACTGTGGCACAGATAACCCACAAAGGCGCCTGCACATTCCCTGGTGTGCTCCCCTGGCTTCCCCACTGGGGCTCACAGAGTGGGCTGAGTGAGCTAATGCCCCAGCAAAAGATATGCCAGGCCAGGGTCCAACAAGGGGGAAAAAGGTTACATATTCCTGTTGACTTTATATTCAGATATGTATGTTCTCCAGTCATCCTGATTTTTTAAAATTGTTTATATGTCTCTGGATTTTTTAAAGCCACCTAAAATCTTTATGAAAAAGACAGATTTTTTTTTTAATATATGTAGAAAATACTAGTCTACTCCTTATCTCAAAAGGGGATGCAGTGTGATGCTGGGGAGAAAACGATCCCCCTTACGACAGGGCACAGTCATGTCTAAGACATATGTAAAAGTACGGGGTGGGGGAGTCTGCGGCACGCTGGCCACTGTGCCCGCTCAGCTTCTAGAAACACCTTTTTTTCTCATTCCTCTCCCTTCTCCCTGTCCCTGCCACCCTCTTCCCCTATTCCCTGCCCACAGAAAGAGGGTCAGATGCCACTTGGGGAGCCCCCACCAAGGTAAAGGAAAGGGGGTACCCTCCTCTGTTGGCCCCACCCAGACCCCTCATTAAACATGGCTGGCGGCACCCCCACCCTCACACACGCTTCCAAAACCTTCCCCTCCCCAGCTTGGCCCTGTCTCAGGCCCCTCTCTGGCCCCAGGTGCCTGCCACCTCACCACACTGCCACCTCCTCTTCTGTGTGACCCGAGCACCCCAGCATGCAGTTGGATCTCATGCTCTCCCCACTGAGAGCCTGGCGTGGGCTGCCAATTCCTGTTGGTGATGAACCCCTAAACCCGAATCTATACCTGTGTGATGTCACAAAAGGACTTGGGCATCAGGATCTTTATTGGTGTGACTTCTGTTCCGAGAGGCAGTACACAGCACTGTGCTGAACTGCGGGAAGGCAGGGGCCCACTACTCGGGCTCAAATCTGCCACTTATTTGGGTGTCCTTGGGCAAATCACCTCACTGGGTTTTTGTTGCTGTTGTTTTAAAATTTTGGTAAAATACACAGAACATAAAATTTACCATCTTAACCATTTTTAAGTGTACAGTTCAGTGGCATTAAGTACATTCACAGTGTCATGCAAATCACCACTATCCACCTCCAGAACTCTTTCCATCTTGCAAACCTATAACTCTGGGAAATTCTGACACGTTCTCCAACATGGATAGACCTTGAGGATATTAAGTGAAGTGAAGTAAGCCATTCACAAAAAGACAAATACTGTGTGATTCCACTTATATGAGGTACTTAGAGTAGTCAAATTCACAGAGACAGAAAGTAGAAACTTGCTTGCCAGAGCCTGAGGGAGAAGGGAGCCAGGAGTTGTTTAAAGGGTACAGAGTTTCAGTTTTGAAAGATAACAGAGAGTTCTGGAAACTGCTTGCACGGCAATGTGCATGTACTTACTACTGAACTGTACAGATAAAAATGGTTAAGATGAGGCTGGGAGCAATGGCTCGTGCCTCTAATCCTAGCATTTCGGGAGGCTGAAGTGGGAGGATCACTTGAGCCCAGGAGTTCATGGCTGCAGTGAGCTATGATGGCACCACTGCACCCCAGGCTGGGCGACAGAGATCCTGTCTCTAAAGCAAATAAATAAATAAAAATGGTTAAGATGGTAAATCTTATGTTATGTATATTTAAAATTTGAAAATTTAAAAAAATTTTTAAAAAACCCTGAAACTCTGTACCCTCACCTCATTTCTTTTTGCTTCAATATCTTCATCTCTAAAATGAGAATAATTAGGCCATATACCCCTTAGGGTTGTGGTGGGGATTCCCTGGGTGATCATACCCATTGGTGCCTGGCCATCCAAATGCCCTCATGTCAGCTGTTAGTATTATTAATATTTCACGTTGAGCAGGGCAGGAAGGGAGTGTATTAGTGATGGGCTTTTGTGAGGAAGGGGACAGGGATAACAGGATGACATGTGAGGTGGCATGGGGGCAGGGAAGTCTATTCTGGGACCTGGGGAATCTACCCTGCCAGATGGAGGAGTTCATCAGCACTTGTTTGAACATCTGGGTCCCAGGAGAACTGCCTTGGCTTCCCAATTACGTAGACTCTAATTTTGAATTTGTGATCATTTATACACAGCAGGCTGATGTTCTGAGTCTTTTACCAGGCAAAAAAAGTGAGCTGACCTCATTTTTGACACAAAGCAGAGAGATTGAGTGCAGAAGAGATTTCTAAATTCTTAACAGGATAAACTGCCTGCAAGACCTTTGGCAGGCGTTTCCAGGAATATGGCTGCAAATCGTCTCAACTGCTAGTCAAACAGACCCTTATAGCAATTTTTTTCTTAATTAATTCATTCTTTAAAACATTTAAAAAATTTTTAATTTTGGTAAAATACACAAAACATAAAATATACCATCTTAACCATTTTTAAGTATATAGTTCAGTAGTGTTAAGTACATTCACATTGTTGTGCAATTTTTAAAAATACATTCATAAAAATATCTCGTGGAACCATAAAATGTAATTACATTTAATAAAAATATTTATTAAAAGGAGAAAAGTCACACCCTTGAAAATGTGGGAAATACAGACCCCAATATTGGGGTCCTACCCTATGAAGCCAGAGGCCTGGACTCTCCCCTCCTCCCAGTAGCCTCGCCATGCTTGAGGGGGACAGCTACTGAGCAGGCTCCCCGCCCCCATTCTAAGGAAAGATCCAGCTGTGCATGGGCAGCAAAGATAAATGAAGCAAAGAAAGGAGATTATTCCAAGGGGTTTTACAGCATCTATTGGACCAAATGTTTTCTGACATTTGCACTAACTCTCTTGGGATCTTGCTCTGAGTACCCTAACAGGCTCATTTCCCCCTCAGTTTCCCTCCAGCCAACCTGCAGGTAAGGCTGGGGCATTCTCCTGCTGGAGGGCCTGACAAACCCCGGGGGCAGGCTGGGGAGGGGCTGCCTGCTGTCCAGCCAGTCCTCAGGGTGTGTGTGTGGATGGGGGGCCTGCATGGCTACTGGGAGTGAGGACAGAATAAACTGCCTCACTGGGAAGCCTCCCAGAGCCTCACCCCCTTCCCTGTGCCTCCATCCTCATGCAGTGGCTGCAGTACTAGAGCTGGGAACACTGGAGACATCGGCTTTTCTTTTTATCTTTTTTGTTTTATAGCTTTATTGAGGTATAATTGACATACAATAAACTGAAAATATTTAAAGTGTACACTTTGATCACTTTTGAAATACGTCCATGCCTGTGAAACCATCACTACCAGAGAGTGAACATACCCACCTTGCCCAAACGTTTCCTTGTGCCTCTTTGTAATTCTTTCCTCCCCTCTGTACTCCCAAGTCCCCTACCCCCACTTTTGGGCAACCATTGATCTGCTTTTTTGTCTCTATAGATTCATGTTATTTTACAGAATTTGATATACATGGAATGGTATATTATGTACTTTTTATTGGTCCAGATTTTTTCACTCAGCATAATTATTTTGAGATTTATCCATTGTTGCATGTATCAAAGTGTAACAGAGGCATGTCCTGAAAAAGAGCAAAATATTTTACGAGCTGTCTCTTTAAGACTCCCTCACTTTTTTAGGGAATTAAAACCTGCATCCTTGCCAGAGGCCAGTAATCAGAGGGGCAGGGGAGTGTCCTTTATTCTTTGTACCACAGGAGATGACTCAACAGAATACTCCAGTTGAGGGTCATGAGATTGTCTTCGTGGGAGATGCTATAGTTAAACAGCAATAGCCTGAAGCTGAACACTCCCTTTAAAAGCTCTGTATTTCTGCTGATAGATAGGATAATGGCCCTTTAAGACAAGATTCTGACATTCTTCTCATTTGCTGGCAAATTAATAAAACTTCTCTTTCCTTCTCCTCAAACAGCTTGTCCTCATTCTTCGTTGGGCTGCAGGGACAAGTACCGAACTTTCAGTAACAGAATTTGGGATCCCTGGGTGGGCCCACTGGCAATCTGGTGGAATTGCATCCTGCAACTACTAGAAAAAGCAGAACAGCCCTGGGTCAAGCTGTGGGTAGGATCATTGCCTTTTTGGGTAAGAGAGTGAGGGACTGCCCCAGCTCCTGCTGGAGCCTATTTAGCTCCAGGGAACTCCTGTCTCTCTTCTCCAAATTAGATGCAGCTCTGACCAACTTTAACCTTGTTGAGGAAAAGAAAATGTATTTGGGAAGTGTCTCGACACCTTGGTCATCTGTTTGACTAAGTTCCACAGTGTGCATACCGAGACCCTTAATTCCACCCATTTGGGAAAAGTTTTCAGACCATCCTGCTCTATGGCAAGGCATTTTGTTTGTATTTGTTTGTAGGCACTGTTTGGGGGTGGAAATCATGAGGTTGAGTGGAATTTAGGAACCTGGGGGATTCATCCCCTTTTGGATTTGGAGCTTGTTTGTATGGTTCCCAGGAACCTGGGGAATTCATTCCCTTTTAGATTAGGAGATATTGGTCCTTGGTTAAGAATTTAGTTCTTGTTTCAATGGTTCCCATTTGTTGGAAGGCTTTGACATTTGAGATTGTTTGTATTGGGTATTCCCTGTATTGTTGTTCGTGAGTTTTTGTTTCAACATGGGAGGCACCATTTCTATTCCATCTGAAATCCCCTTGGGGAGAATCTTGGCTGAATGGTCAATTTATAGCTATAAGTCTAGGTCTAAAAGAGAATCATGTTATTGTAATCCAATGTATGTGCTGGAGTGTGAGGAGAAGTGGCTGTTGAATGGAACCTTAAATTATTATACTGTCTTACAACTGGAATTATTTTGTCAAAGATCAGGTAAATGGGACGAGATTCCATATGTAACCAGGTTGGATCACATGAGCCCTTTACCCGCTCCCCCCCCACCAGCTCCCCACTGCATTGGCCCAGGGCAACCACTGCTGCTGCCATCTAGGGAGGGTGTGACTGGAATTAATTCTTTAGTCCCATGCCCACTAGGTTATGACTCAGGGGTGGGAATGGTCTCTCCTTCAAAGACCTAGCAGGGAATTCAATTTGGCCAGAGGGCACCCATAGATGGGGCAGGGCAATTTCCATTATGGCAATATCAGATAGGGAGCTTGAATGTGCAAGGACAGCCAGCAGGGTCCTTTGAGCAATCCTGACACCCTGTTACCAGCCAAAGAGAATGAGCGTTTGAAGCATGACTGTTAAGAGGTTCTGGAGGCTGTCTACTCTAGCAGGATGGATCTGTCAGATCAGCTGATGCCAGAGCCGGATTGGGATCTTTTCAACAATGGGAGCAGCTTTATGGACAATGAAGGGCTGAATATGCGGTGGTCACGGAATGACAGGTACCAGAAACAATGGCACTGCTGCCTGGGACTTCAGCCCAGGAAGCTGAGCTGATTGCTTTAACCAGAGCTCTTCAGTTATCCAGAAGATAAAGCAGTAAACATTTATATAGACTCTAAATATGCTTTCATGGTTGTGCATACTCATGGTGCCATTTGGAAGGAAAAGGGTTCCTGATGGCAGGAAATAAGAATATTAAGTATGCCACTGAAATAATGGCCCTGATACAGGCCATGTCTGAGCCCAAATGGGTGGCCATCATGCACTGTCCTAGTCACCAAAAAGGGAGACATTTATGTTGCAAAAAGAAATCAGGCCACTGGCAGAGTTGCTAAGGAGGCCATTAAAAGTGATCTCTTCCTTGGGGCCTTGATACCCTGGCTAGACTTAGATCAATATAACCCCTTTAAAACCAAAGACTAAGGCTCTGACATTTGGGATGGCACTGTTAAGTGGAAAGACAACTCTCATGGACTCACTCTCCTACCGGAAGCCTTGGTTTGACCCTTTATGAGGCACCTACATGAATGCACATGTTATGGGCATGATGCCTTAATGGATTTGGTGGGACCTCATTTAAGAGGGCTCCATTTGCAACAGATAAGTTGTGTGCTCAAAAAATCCAAAGACAGAAAAGCGACCTGCTACACAGGATACTCAACATGTGGGAACCGACCCTCAAACTTGTATTAGTAGATACCTTTTCAGGCTGGGTAGAGGCTTATCCTAACCAAACCAAAAGAGTGTCTGAAGTTACCAGAATCCTTCTGAAGGAACTCACTCCAAGATGGGCTTCTACCAGGAGCTGCTGGCCCAGGACAGGGCCTTCACCAAGTTCCTGCATGTGTACACTGGCACAGGGCAGGAACAGGCCTCAGAGGATGACGGGATGACAGGTGTCAGCAGTCCAGGGAAAGAGGCCAAGCAGATGGCGAATGGCATGCTGGTGATGGATGCCGTGGGCAGCAGCTGCAGAGACAGCTCAGCAGCTCCTTCTCCTACAGCAGGGACATCAGCAAGACAGCTCAGCAAGCTCCTTCTCCTACAGCAGGACATCCAGACAGTCAGAGCTCTTCCACAGCAGGACTCACAATACGCACCAACTGCAGAAAGCCAGGGCCAAGAAGGAAGAGACCTGGAAGCTGATAGAGGCAGACAAAGCTCAGACAGGGAAAGTCAAGCTGTCTGTGTCCTAGGACTACATGAAGGCCATTGGACTGTTTATCTCCTTCCTGAGCATCTTCCTCTTCTTGTGTAACCACATTGCTGCCCTTACTTCCAACTATTGGCTCAGTCTCTGAACCAATGACCCCATTGTCAATAGCACCCAGGAACACACTAAAGTCCATCTGAGCATCTATGGAACCCTGGGCATTTTGCAAGTTATCACCATGTTTGGCTACTCCATGGTGGTATCCGCTGGGGGGAGGGGATCTTTGCTTCCCACTGTCTGTACCTGGATCTGGTGCACAATGTTCTGTGGTCACCCATGAGCTTCTTCAAGTGAACCCCCCAGTGGGAACCTGGTGAACTGCTTCTCCAAGGAGCTGGACATGGTAGACTCAATGATCCCACAGGTCATCAGGATGTTCATAGGCTCCCTTCCTCCATACAGAGTGATAATGGACCCTCCTTTGTATTGGAGGTAACTCAGCAAGTAAGCAAAGCCCTATACTTGGAATGGAAATTGCATGCATCCTGGAGACCTCAATCTATGGGAAAAACAGAGATGCAGGAAACCCATATAAAGTGGGATAAGGTGTTACCACTTGCCCTACTCAGGATAAGGGTAGCCCCTAGAAGCAGGCTTAAGTTAAGCCCCTAAGAAATAGTTTATGGGAGACCCTTCCTAGTACCCTGAGGTAAGTATGGTAATATAACCATGAGTAAAGAAAGCACAGAAAAGCGATATGTCAAATGAGTGGGTCAGATACTAACCATTAGGTATGAGTTTGCTTCTTTCAGGTTCTCACTCAAGTTGGAGGCACCCCTATACCCCTTTAAACCAGAAGACTGGATGACCCAAACAACTGGCATAGAAGTGGAAGGGACCCTGTGAAGTGCCTCTGACAAGAACTTGTTAGAAATTGTCAGGAGTAAAACCTTGGGTCCTTCATACCAGAGTAAAGAGGAGTCCCATGGAAGAAGAGGACACAACCCCCCAGTGGATGAGCCAGGCTTTACGTGATCTAAAGTATCTGTTTAAGAAGAAGGAAAAATGGAAATGTTGATACTTTTGCTAACCTTTCTTTGGTTATTTGTTCTATCTAAAGGATAGAGAGACAACTCCTTAGTGAGGATTTCCCAACTATCACCACTTCTGCTGATCTGTCTCACTGCTGGGTTTGTCATCCTAAACCTCACTCAATGTAAGTATTCCTGTATATAGTTTACTCTCCTACACTCTGAATTTGCAGAAGCCAGTCTCTTGGATCATCTACAGGGTGTGACTAATAGCTCTGTACTCAGAAGTCCCATGTTTCTTTCTTGCCCAGCCCTATATCACACATTATGTACAAGGCAATAGTAAGGACCCACAGTCCTACTGGTATCTTAGATACCAGGTGGGGTAAAATCTCTCTTATCAGGTATTCTCCATTTCACCTTGTCAATCCTAATGGTTGTAGTTGTTGCTTATGCCCTTTTCCACCTGATAATCTGTTGCATTCTTTATTATTATTATTTTTTTGTAAATCTGCCAAAACTTTGCAATGGCATAAATAAGTACAAACCTTCCATCTAAAACATCGCCCCAATTCAGCAGGAAGTAGCTCAATGACTATGTCACCCCTCCTCCCATAGATATGGAAGGGTTAAATTGACAGCAGGGAATACATATCAGAAGTAAGGGTCTGAAAAAGGGCAAAATGTTTTATGAGTTGTCTCTTTAAAACCCCTCACCATTTTTGAGGAATTGAAATCTACATTCCTGTCTGAGGCCAGTAATCAGAGGGGCAAAGGAGTGTTTTTTGTTCTTTGTTTTATAGTATCTTAAACCACATGAGATGGCTCAACAGAATTATCTGGACAGAGGTCACGAGATCATCTTCAGCAATAGCCCGAAGCTGAAAACCCCCTTTAAAAATCCTGTATTTCTGCTTAAATGGGGGACAATGGTTTTTTAAGAGGAGAGTCTGCCATCTTCCTCATTTGCCAGCAAATTAATAAACTTCTCTCTCCTTTTCCTTCAGCTTTGGGGACAAGTACCAAACTTTTGGTAAACCTAAGTCCTTTGTATTTCCGTATAAATTTTAGAATCAGCATGTCAACTTCTACGAAGAGACTACTGGGATTTTTTTTTTTTTGAGATTGTGTTGAATCTATTTGAGGAGAATTAACATCTTAACAATTTTGATTCTTCCAAACTATAAACAAGGTATGTTTCTCCATTTATGAGGATCTTTTAAAATTTCTTTCAGCAATGATTTGTAGTTTTCAGTGTACAGGTCTTTCACATCTATTTTCAGATTTATCCCTATTTCACATTTTTTGATGCTATTGAAAATGGTCCTGTTATTTTAAGTTCATTTATGATTGTTCATTGCTAGCATATAGAAATACAATTGATTTGTGGATATTTACCCGTATCTTGCAATCTTGCTAAACTCACTTATTAGTTCTAGTGGCTTATTTGTAGAGTCAATCAGATTTTCTTTATCAATGATCATATCGTCTGAGAATAAATACAGTTTACATTATTCCTTTTTAATCTGTATCTCTTTTCCTTGTCTTATTCATTGGCTGAAGTCTCTAGTACAATGTTAATAGAAGTGGTGAAAGTGGACATTCTGATGTGCACCTGAACTTAGATGGAAGGCATTCAATCTCTCACCACTAAGTCTGGTATTAGTTGTAGGTAGGGTGACCAACGGTCTCAGTTTTCCTGGGACTGAAGGGTTTCCTGGGATGTACAACTTTCAGTGCTAAAACTAGGATAGTCCTGGGCAAACGAGGACAGTTGTTCACAGTTGTTCAGGTTGTATGTTCTGGGTCAGTTTCAAGGATTAATTTTTCTCCTCATTGTGCGTTGTATCTTCCAGTTTCTTTGCATGCCTGGCAATTTTTTGTTAGATACCAGACATTGTGAATTTTACTTTGTTGGATGCTGGATATTTTTGTATTCCTACAAATATTCTCGAATTTTGTTCTAGGATGCAGTTAAACAACTTGAAACACTTTTATATATCAGGGCTTTAAGATTTGTTAGGTGGGATAAAAACAGTATTTATTCTGGGGCTAATTATTTTCTACTGCTGAAGCAAGATCCTTCCAAGTGCTCTGTCCAATGCCCCATAAATTATGAATTTTTGCAGTCTGAGTGGTGGGACCAGAAAGTAATCTTAGCCCTGTGTAAGCTCTGGGTACTCTTCTCTCTCTGCCTTTTGAATGGTTCTTTCCTCACATACGTATGCTAGTCAATGCTCTGCTCAATATTTGAAGAGAACCCTCTGCAGATCTCCAGGGTTCACGCTCTGTGTGACTCTCTTCTCTTGGGTACTCTGTTCTATGTTCCGTAGCTGCCTTGGTCTCCCCAGACTCCCAGCTGCTTCTCCTCACTCACAAAAGCTGCTGGGCTCCACCTTGGTTTCCCTCCCCTGCACCATGGCTTAGTAATTCTTTCAAGACAGTAAATGGGGCATTGTAAAGCTCGCTTTGTTTGTTTCCCAACTCTCAAGTGTTACTGTCCTTTGTTGCCTCAGGTCCAGGGTCTTGGAAACCATTGTTTCCTACACCCCTCCATTGGGCTAGGAGCTCCTAGAAGGCAGGGGCTGTGCTTCCTTTGTCAGGCTGGGCACTACTTGAGAGCAGGCAAGACCTAGGCCTCCTCCTTCCTCCTATCTTTCCCTCAAAGCCTGCAACACAAGCCAGTTCCAACAGATACCTCAGTCTATGGCATTTTATGGAGTGGTTATTCTCCCCCAAGTTCATGTTTGCTTCTGTAAGACAAGTTTTGTGTGACTCCAGTCCCTTCAGATTGCTCTTTCTTCCATCAAGTGGTTCTGAGGCCACACATCCTCCAGGAAGTCTTCCTGAGTACAGGTAGGTGACATTTCTCCTTGCCACACCATTGGCCCAGGAATTTATGAATCTTTTTTCCTTTGTTTTCTATTACCACAGTGACTCCTCAGAACTCCTCTCCCCATGAAGCTTACAATCAACCCTACCAGTTCTGTGGAAACATGTGGGGTTTATGGTTCAAATAACTTTGGGAGATATTGCTGGTCATATCCCACTCATGAAGATTCACAGAGCATATTAAGATTTCATATATTTATTTTTTTTGAGACAGAGTCTCACCTGTCACCTGGGCTAGAGTGCAGTGGCATCATCCTGGCTTACTGCAACCTCAAATTCCTGGGCTCCAGAGTTATCCCTCTGCATCCTCATAGTCAAGACAAATCTACCTCAGCACTCTGGGCTAAGTTGTGGCTCCCCAAATTGCACCATAGACTCCTGTAAACTTCATTTCTCACTGAATTCTTTGCCCTTCTGAATAAGTAAGATATTACTCAGGTTTTCAGCTAATTTCTGAAATCTGACAGGACTGTGACAATTTCACAGTGTTAAGAACTACCTTAAATTAATGAATTAGTCTAGAAACATTTCTCTTCTGATACTATCTACCTCTAGGCTACTCCACAGTAATTTTCTTCAGGGAAGTCTTTTTAAAAATCCCTCTCCTTTAGCAGTCTTGTTTAGAATGTTCCACTCAATGACTGCTATATCTTATTTGGTGTCTTCAAGGATCCTGTCCAATATTGTTATGTTTTTATGTTGTCGAGAACTTCCTCCCTTTTTGTTGTTGCCCCATAGGGCTCTGGTCACACACAGTTTACCAAGTTGATGGGGGTCTTAGGTTCTTTGACTCTGGGAACTTCTTATTGCTCTCATGTGCACAGCAGATGCTGCAATGAGATCAGAATCTATGTTATTTTCAGAGAAACAAGTAGAACGTTAAACAGCAACCTTAGCTGGTATGACAGATTGAAACAGTAAGAATTGAACCCCAAACACAGAGCTGATTCTTCCAAGCTGCCAATTACCCCTCGTGGGACTTCTGCCAAGTTCACAGAGGAAGCAGTACAGGAAGCTGGAGGTGGAGGTAGAAAGGCAGAGAGAGACTTCCATTAAAAAAAAAAAAAAAAAAATTCCTGGGCTCAAGCGATCCTCCTGCCTCAACCTCCTAAGTAGATGGGACACATACCACAATGCCTGGCTGATTTTTCTATAAGATTTTAAAGGCTCTGATAAGTATTGTAGTAGAGAAACCTGATTGCTTTGTTTATACATTTCCTAAATGTATTTGATACCAGTCAGTCTTACTTAATATCAGAATCTCTCTGGACTACTTATTATTTTTAGGAACATACTTGAAACACTATCCCAAGTCATCATGAACAAATAAGAGATTCTTCTCTTCTCTTTTCTTTTCCCAGAGAACTCCAGAGATTGCATCAGATGAATATTTTTGGGTGAATGATTAAATGGAAAATTTGCAATCATTCTCAACAAACCATTCTGATTTTAACTATCCTCATGGATCAGGCTGGTTTTCCATGAGACTCTCCTCAGCCTCTCCCACTGCAGGTTCAGTTGCTTCCCCCATCCTATGTTCTTTAAACCCCACTTTTGTTCACTTCCTCCTATTTGGAATTGGTTTAGCATAGCACATGTAAGGCTGTGTGCACAGACTGATAAGAACAGACGGAGAGCAGGACCACAGTATTGCACAACTTCACGGGACACCTGAAGTTGCATTCTATATGACAGGCAGTCCCCTGGGGTTGTAAGGAAGGGTTTGCAAATAGAAACTCCATGGGCTTTCTCATTTCTAGATCTCTGATTGCACCATTGCTCTGCTTGGTATGCTATTCTGCCTATTCACTTGTCAAAATTCTATCCAACCTCCATGGCCTAGTCAAATGCAGCCTCCAGGAAGTCTTCCCAGGTTCCTAAAGGGGCACTAGTATCCTCTTTCTATGTAGTTCCATGGTTTACCAGAGACTGCCTTTGAACATGGTTAATTGTGTCCCGGCCTTTCTCCCTAACTAGAGTGTGCATTTCATGAAAACCAGAGCCATGTCTTACTCATTTCTATATCCCTGGTTCTTAACCCAGGGCCCGGCCTGGCAGAAGCTCAGTGATTGTTTGAGGAGCGAAAGAACAAAGGAACTGGGATCCAGTGGACGCCCCAAAGAGCAGGCATTTTCAGCCCTTCTGGGAAAGTCTTAGGTGTAGCATATGAGAGTTCTTCCGGAACTCATGGCAGAATGACAAGAGAGGAGGGGAGTTTTGGACATTAGGGCACGTGTGTCAGCTCTGGGCCACACTGGGGAAGTGGTGAGACTCAGTTCAGTGTCCAGCCTGCTGTGTTGATGTCCTCATCCTACTGGACATTAAAACCTGGTGCATGAACGCTCAGTGCGTTTACAAAGTAGGATCCCAGAGCACACACAACTAACTCATATACACAGGGGCAACTTAGGCAAACACAGGAATTATCACACGTGGTCACACCCACATGGAGAGGTACAGATGCACACTCGGATGGCCAGGCCTGTAGAGATAGCTGTGGGGTGCACATGCATACACACACAAGCTCAGCAATCTTTGTGGGCCAAGAGACACAGCTGAGTGTGGTAACAGGTGTGAAAGGGCAAGCAAACCAGAGCCCTGAGCAAACACCCGAGCTCCTTCTTGATAACCAAAGTCAAAGAAAGCTGGAGAGACTGAATATTGAACTGCTCCCCACCCTCCCTTTCTCTTTCCCAGAAAGCAGTTCTAGGACTTAAGGCAATAGGCAAACAAGATCCCTGCAGCCATTGCCAAAATAGCAGCCTGTGAGGATGTCTGGCACGCATCAGGCCAGGTTGGGCCTTTCTTGGCATGGCTCTGCCCTAGACGCAGGGAGGCCTCAGGGAAGTGGGCAACTCCCATGCTAATCTTCACCTCTGGGCCATGCCCCTATAGTGGTCTGGTTAGTTCTGGCCTCTTGCTCGGTGCTATACCTTGCTTGTGACTGGTTCCAGCTGCTGTCATTACAATCACAGGGGGTGTGTGTGTGTGTGTGTGTCCTCTGTATGGCCAGGAGCTCCTGAGGGAAGGTATGGTGCCTCCCACAGTTAGACTGAGTGTCTCTTTAGGGGAGACCATGCCTCCCTTAGCATCCTCCAGTGGGAAACAGGTACTGCTTTCTCCTTGTCTTCACACTAGCTGGGGGCCCAGGATGAGTTTCTATCAGTGGGCTGTTGCTGTCTCTCCCTCACAGATCTTTTGGGAAATCCTGGCTGCAGAGGGCTTTTCACATGCCCTGGTGAGCCACCAGACTTTGAGTTTTAGTCATTGGTGGGCTCAGAGGCCTGCAGGCCTGGGAAGTGATTGCCGGCTCAATCCCAACCACTGCACCCCGAGGGCTGAGTTCTCTCAGGTTTCTTGGCATATCTGAATCGCTAGGGAATTGTTGAGAACCTGAGATTTCCTCAATAATTTACATCCATGCTCCTCCCTTTACAGGATCACTTGGCGCTGAACAAAGTCAATGAACATTATCCTGGGAAACACAATCTCCTAGGTCCGGTAACAACAACAAGGGGAACAATACCAAGGATTATCCTGAACTCTGGCGAACAATGTGGGAGATCTGGACCTAGCTGGAGGCCAGTGAACTGGAAGGGCCACTTAAACTCAGCAATGGGCTCTCACTTGCTGGGAGCTGGAGGATGACTGAGAAAAAGGAAGCCGAAGACTTTTGGGAGCCTAAAAAGCCTTAGGAGGCTGTTTTACTCAACCTCACTAGCCTGTGGGGCTGCTGAATGAGTTATTCTAGCATGGATGCCCCATTCCCCACCCGGTCTAGGGCATTGTCTAAACTGCAGGGGCTGTTGGTCCTTCTTGTTCCTTTTCCTCCCACCTGTGCTCTGGGCCCATCCCTTCCCCTTGTCCCATATTCTTGGTTCTGCTGTCTCTTCATCCTGTCTCTCTCCACTGCCTCCATCCTGCAACACAGAAACACACTCAGATCTTTGGAATCTTAACATAAACCCCCCATTTGCCCCTCCAGTTGTTACTCTACTTCTGTCCTTCCCTCTTGAAAAGCCACTGGAAAGCCACTGAGGGCACCACCCTCTTCCTTACCACCCACTGCCCACTGCCTCCAGCCTCCTGCACCTGCTCCACTCAAGCAGAGGAAACCCTGTGATTTAAATACCCAAAATAGCTCCCGGACACCTGGATGCTCCATAGGCAAACTCTGAACTTGATATTCATCAACAGTTGATTGAGCACCTTTTTTTTCCAGGCATTGAACTATAAAGTAAATAGAATTAGGGACAAGGAGCTTATGATTTGGTAGTAAACAGAGATGTAAACCAACCATTGCCAGTTTGATTGCTAAGGGATACCATTGAGATAAGTCCAGATGTTATGGGAACCCAAGGAAGAGCACCGTACTGGGAGGGGAGAAGCGACTGGTCCTTCAGAGAAGGCTTTCTGTAGGAACTGGGCTGGAACTGAGGTTTGAAGGATATGCAGGAAGTGAGAAGAAGAGATTTGGATTTTGGCTACGGAACTCCAATTTTAAGTGACAGAAACCCAACTCAGACTAGATTAAGCAAACCAGGGGACTACATAACTGGGACGACCAGGTGAAGCTGGCCTTAGACCCACACAAGACATTCAGGTTTGCCACTCTCCTTGCACTTGTCTCTGCTGCTTCTTCCTCTGTGTTGGACTCATTCTCTCCTAATCAGTTAAGCTTCCTCCATGTTTCAGGAGCAGGCCATGAGTAGTTCTGGGCTTATATCACCCTGGTTTGTTGGCTCCAGAAGAAAGAGGGAACTCTCCCAGCACCCATATATAAAATCCCAGAGAAGTGCTCTGATTGGTCCAGCTGGGTCATATGCCAATCCTGGGCCAATCACTGTGACTAGGGGATGGGATACTGTGACTGACCAGGCCTGGATCTCCTACCCATCACTGGAGCCTGGGGGCAGGATACTGTGGTTGGTAGCTCCATCAGGACCACATGGAATGAGAGGGGTGGTAACCCCAAGGAGGCAACGCTGAGAACACTAAAACAACACATGTTCATGATATAGAACTTTATAGACAGCAAGAACACATATGCAACCATACAGCAGCCATGGGATGTGTCTGGGAATTACTAGTAGTATTATTTAATATATAGCTGGATCTAAGAATGAACTTGGGTGAGCGACAAGAATTAAACCTAGAGAAGAAGAAAGAATTTAGAGGCCGTATGGGCTGAACAACAGAGTTTGAGTATTATCCTGAAAGCTATGGAGAATCTTTTGAAAAATGTTATGTCAGATATTTATATGATCAGATTCTTATATTTGGAAAAAAATTCTTTTGCCCGTAAACTTGTTCCCTTCCTTTCTTTCCTATTTCAGTTAATGGCACCCTCCATCCCCCGATTTCATGAACTAGAGACTGAGGGCACCTTGGGGTCATCTCCCTCTGCCAAGTCCTCTCTGGGTCCCCTCCCAATTAGTCATTCCTTTCTATTCTGTGGCACTGCCATAGTTCAGACCCTCATCTGTTCTTGCCAGGACTACAATGGTGGGCCTTCCTAACTTATACCAAGGCGTCTGCTCGCCCAGGGAGTTTCCTGTGTCCCAGCCCAGGCTGGGTTAGACCTGGTTCTCTTTGCTTTCATAGAACACATCCCTCTCACAGCAGGTACCACCCTGCATTGTAGCTGTTTACCGTCTGGCTCTGCACCATATGCTTCGTGCACATTTGCTCTAGGGATGCCTGAGGAGCCCTCTGTTTCATTTCTTATCCCAGCTGCAGGAGTGACGCCCAGTAAACTGTAGACACCGGATAAATGAATAAATGAACCCCACCCCCTGTCACCAAGATGACAAATACAAGCACCTTCATAACTAAAAAAAAAAAAAAATGTTCTAAGGCCTTAGTGAACCACTTTGGAACAAAGGTGGTTTCCTCATCAACTTCCAATGACCATGGTCTTTTCCTCTCTCCTCTTATCCCCTCTCTTTCGGTAGCTCTCTACCTCGTCTAGCTATGCATGATATAGAACTGAAATCTGCAGCATGTGTGTACATGAAATGTTTTATGTTACCTGTATTAATTTGAAAAAGTGAATGGTCATGGAATATTTCTGAGTTGTGAATTTGAGTCTTAATTTTCATATTATGGTAGCACTTGGTAGAGTTTTATCCCTAGAGGTTCTGCATTTCTAACAGATGTATAAAAACACTCCTTAAGCTATGCACATGAACACACACACACACACATACTATATCCTTGTGGTCCATGTTACAGGTATTGATATGAGGTCCTTCAAGTATATTTCTAAGGAAACACTTTTAAGTTGGATCCTCTGAACTGAATATTGTGCCATAGAAAAAATATTCTCAGAATCATCCCTTAGCAGTGCACAGGACAGATGACATTCATGGGCTCAGGACTAAGGCATTTAACACATTCTACCTCTTTTTCAAAGGGTAACCATATGGAAGTAAATTATAGGGATAATCTTGAATGTATTTCATTTTTTAAAAAGCAATAATTTCTGTATATCAGTACTTCATGGTTAGTATCACTACTTAAAACACATTTGATCAGAGTGTGCTCTGCATCTACCCCTGGGAATTGTTTATTGAGGGTTGAATTTAGGGAAGGGCTATGATGTGTATGCCCCAGCCCAAGATGCAAAGCCAGCTGACACCAACATCAGGGGAGCACACAGAGCAGCTCTTTGACATCACTTCTATTTGTTTATTCTGATGATTTTTAAAGGAACTGCTTTTTTAAAATGGGATTCAGAAGCCAAGCCAGAGCCCTCCTGTGGTCCTCGGGAGCTTCTCTCTCTCCTCCCCTTCTATCGTCTCCTCTCCTCTCCCGGGTGCTGGTCACTTTCCGGCCACACGGGCTCCCAGTCTGCCCCAGCCATGCCCACACTTTCCCACCCCAGGCATGGCACCCCTGCTGTCCCCACCCCTTGGAATGCTCTTGCCCAGGTCCTCACAGGGCTACCTGCTTCTTGTCATCCAGGGTTTAGCTCAGGTGTCTTCTTCCCAGACAGGCCCTCGATCACCACCCCCCTTCCAATCACACTGTAACCCATCCCCCTGTTTGACCTTCCTCATGGCTCTTATAAATAAAATTAGTCTTCCTCATTATTTGTGGTAGCTATGTCCTAAAAAGTCACCACAAACACTGAATTAGTGAATACTGAACTAGTGGGGAAATACAGGGCTAGGTTCCTGCAAACTTCTGGCCACCACATTTTCATCAACCAATCAGTACATAACCTTGTTTTGCGTGTATTTCTGTTTAAAAACACCTTATTTAATACAGTTGACTCTTGAATGTAGGGGAGAGGTTAGGGGTACTGACCCCCTGTGCAGGTGAAAATCCATTTTTAACTTTTGACTCCCCCAAAATGTAACTATTAATAGCGTACTGTTGATCAGAAGCCTTACTGATAATAAAAATAGTCAATTGACACACATTTTGTGTGTTATATGTATTATACATACTATATTCTTAAAATAAAGAAGCTAAAGAAGAGAAAATGTTATTAAAATCATAAGGAAAAGAAAATATATTTACTATTCCTTAAGTGGAAGTGGATCATCATAAAGGTCTTCATCCTCCTCCTCTTCACGTTGAGCAGGCTGAGGAAGAGGAGGAAGAGGAGGGGTGGGTCTTGCTGTATCAGGGGTGGCAGAGGCACAAGAGGTGGAGGAGGTGGAAGGGGAGGCAGGAGAGGCAGGCACAGTTGGTGAAACTTTTATTGAAAAAAATTTGCATATAAATGGACCTGCACAGTTCAAACCCGTGTGGTTCAAGGGCCAACTGCATATATCGTTGACTCATCAGCACTGAATCACCACAAATCACGCTATAAACTCACATCTGAGCGAAGCTGATCTAACACACACATTCTCTCTGTCAGGCCCATCACTGCCTCCTTGCACTTAGGGACACTAGACAGCACTCAGCACTGTGCTGGGGGTGCCATTTTAAACAGTGAAATCAACAACTGAAAGCACAAAAATGCAAAGAAAACATGGCACTAAACAGGCCAGCGAAAGAATGCTTGTTTATGGCATGAAAGCTGAAACAAGAAGATTTGCGTTTATCTGGGAACACATGCATCAGGCGACTCAAAACTGCCATGGCTCTGCAGGTGTCTGCGAATCACTCTGAAAGTGCTGAGACTATTGATTTGGGGGTTACTAAGAAGTTTTAGCGAGTAGGCAAATTTGCAAATATGGAATCTGCAAATAAGGAGGTTCAACTGTATTTCGTAGTTTTCTATTTCTCCTGGCCAGAATACAAGCCCCAGGAGACCTTGTCTGTTTTGTTCCCTGCCGCATGCCCAGCACCTGGCACAGTGCCTTGCGCACAATAAGCACTCAGTACATACTGACTGAAAGAAAAAATGAACGAAGGGAGGAAGGAATGAAGAAAAAAACAAAGTCCAGGCTCCTCTTCACTCCTGATTACTGCTGATGTCTGCGCAGGGACCTCCTGCTCCCAGAGAGACCACAGGGCCACTGCCCTCCTTGTCCCTTCCCACAACTTAATTATATCCCCATCCAAACCCTCCCTGTGGTTCTTCGTCCCTTGCAGGCAGCTCACGTCTTCCCTCTTCCCTCCTTCCTCTGTCTCTCTGCTGCCACATCCACACGTGCCTGCGTGCTCCAGGGAGTGCGGCCCTATGCTTTACGCTTTCTCATCTTTCCCTCCTTCCACCTGGGAGCTTCCCGGGGATGTGCAGGATCGCGCTGCCTCCTTCATCTGTCGGCCTCCCCACGCCCACGCCTGGTGTCCAGAGCATGGTTCCATCCTAGGCTTGGTTTCCCAACCTAATGGCTGAGCAGTGGCTGATAATTCTCTTTCATCCACCCCTAATCCTGAGCGTCCTCTGGGAGGTGGGAGAGGGGAGCATCTGCATATCCTTCTGTCTGTTCCAGGCTCCTTCCCTCTGGTTCCTGCCACTCCTTCCACGACTCCTTTCCATTTTCTTCTTCCTTTTCCGGGACTCAGATTCAACTCCACTCCCTCCCCTTTTCTGCTTTCCGACCCATAACACCTCCACGCAACAGCCACCACCATAATGCTAACAGCTAAGGTACCCCTGGCTGGTGAGAAGGCGAGTGTTTCTCCTTGGACACTGACTCCTCAGATGTTCCCCAAAACACCTCAGGAGCTTGTCTGTGCCTCCAAGTCCACAGTAGGCCTGATGGGAGGACGTGTGCTGTGGAATCAAGTCAGAAAGCTTTCTTCCCCCGGTAATAATCCCCTCTGTCTACACAGGGCTTGGCCCTCCTGAGAACCCGGGAGGCAGCCGGGGCAGCCATAATGGCCACTTTTGTTGGATGAGTCACGTGAGGCTCTAGAAACTCACAGAGCTCCTAAGAGGTGGATCTGGAGGGAGAATTTCTGTCTCTGCTCAGGGATCAAGTGCCCCCACAACCCCGAGATACTCATAATTGGCCAGTTTAGATTCCAGATAAACAGGAGTTTGCAAAGCTAACGAGTTCCAAGTAACACAGTCCAGTGTGTGTGCCAGTAGGAGAGCACAGGAACAGGCACAATGACCGACCACAAATGATGGTTATCACATGTTACATTTACACAAAACTCCATTGCTTTGAAAATTCCACTTACAGGCATTGTTCATTTGCTCTCACAAGAACCCTGAGGGGTAGACATGGCAGGGCTATTGTCTCAAGATGTGGAAACTGAGGAAATGTGACCTATATGGCTAGAAAGAAGCTGAGCTGGGATCACACCCTAGAACTCCTGTTTCCTATGCCTGGATTTCTCCCCTGTGAAGACTATTAATAATTTTCAACTTGCTCTTCTGCTCGAGGGTTCAGGGGTTCTGGCCTGGGCAACCTGCCAACCAGTTTCTCAGAACAATGTGGGAGGCAACAAGGGCCCAGAAAGTGGTTTTGAGGAAATGTGGCCAAGGAAGAGACCTTGAGGAGGGAGGGCAGGACTTGGCAGAGGCTCAGAGCTGGCCCACTGGGCCCAGGGCAGCCTCAGGCCAGCAGCCAGGTGGAGCCCAGAGGCAAGCTGCTGCAGGAGGGACAGCCAGGGTGACAGGAGGGACAGCTGGGGCAAGTCTCCAGCCTTCTGCCTGCAGCAGCGAGGTTCACTCCCAGCCCTTCCCTGGGCTTTGGTCTCCTTCTCTAGGCAGACTCGAGGGATCAGCCCCTCCCTCAAAACCCTTCAGCACCGCCACAGCTCCTCTCTGTGATACCATCTGCAGCCTGTCAACAGGTGGCTGTGCGGTGGCTGAGATTGTGTCCCCTCCCTTGCCCCTTCCCAGTCTGCTCAGTGAGCACACTCTGTAAACAACAGCTGACCGGTCCCACCCCGGTCCCGCTCTCCTGTGCAGCCTGGTGTTGGTTTCGAGGTGCGGCTGGGTGGGCAGTGGGGGCAGGGGATTGTCCCAAGAATGGACAACTGCTGTCAGTGAGGAGGGAAAGGAATAAATTAGTTCACAGAACAACGGACATGATAGTTTGTCCACAGACCTTCTTGTATCCCCGGCTCCATATTCTACTGGGAGGCTGGCTCCCAGGGAAATCTGGTGGCCCTTGTACAGACGTCTAAGGTGTCCCCTGCCACATCCCCTTGGCTCACTGTTTTCAGCTGCCTTGCGGTGAATAGCTCCAGTTCCATGGGACTCATGCTCACCTTAGGCTGCTGCCCACCTCCAGCACACACCTTGAGTCTGCCTGCTTTTGGCCTTGAGGCTTCTCTGGTGCCTAGGAAGCCTTTTCCACCCAGCAGGGGCAGCCCTTCACCAGTGGGACATGGTGGGTGAATCCCAGTCTCCTGTCCTCGGCACAGCTCTGGGAGGCCTTGGCAGGCTGAGTTTCCACTGCCCACAGTTTGCTACTCTTACTCCTCCCTAAAAGCACCTTGTGCAGTGCCTTGGCATAAGGGACAGAGGGGGGACACTGAGGACCCCCAGGGGCCTGGCTCCTTCCCTTTCCCATTTCCTCCTTGGTGGTCCTCGTGGCAGGCCTGGCTTCATGAGCTGCTCTTGTTTTAATGCTCTGCTGTTGTCATCTAGAAATTCTTAATACTTTTTGAAGTGGGGGCTCCGCATGCTCGCCTTGCACTGGTTCACACAAACCATCCAGCTGGTCCTGCCTCACGGTTTGATGCTCGAGGAGAGGCCTCTGCAAGTGATGAAAGCAAAACGAATCCTGTCCTCTGGCCAAACTGAGCTCATTGTTTCTTCCCTCCTCTGAGCACAAGAGAAAACGCAGGCACAGTGGGAGCTTTTATCAGGGTCCCTGTGACAAAGGCTCATGGAGTTGGGGGGCTGGGGGAGGGCAGGCCTTGGGGGCCAGCTGGTCTACCCCACACCCAGAGTTGGGTTCTCCCACCCAGCACCCCTGGCACAGGCTCGCCCAGCCTCTTTGTGAATTCTTCTAGTGACAAGAAAGGGCCTGTTTCATTGTGGGCTCTGACTGTAACTGCCCCTCACTCCTGTGAAGTGTTCTAAGGTCCCTCAAACCCTTGCCCAGGATTATCTCACTGGATTTTCCCCACTCTCTCTTCTGGGCGGCAGGCGTTTCATAAGGAGTAGAAATGGAAGAAACCGTGGTAACTTCCAGATTGGCAGCCCTGGCTCCTCCCACTCAGCTCCTCCCTTCCTTCTACCAGGTATGGAAATCTCTCCTCATCTAGGATCCTTCAGCCTGTCGAAAAAGAATAAAATTCCTAATTCTTTGTACTAAATCATTTTCCCCCCTGGGCTGTAGGTAATGTAATGTCTTTTTTTGAGATGTGCTTCACTTTGAGTAACAGTCATAAAAGGGCATGAGCTAAGCAGCCTTCTTAGAGGTTTGTTGTTTTGAATGTATAAGACCTCTGTTTAAAGTTGGCAGAATAAAGCACGATCATTGAGCCTCCCTTCCCTATTGTCCCCCCATAAAGAAATTTAAAAACAAAACAAAAACATAACCACCTCAAACAGCCAGAGTCACCAACCTCCATCACACAAGGAAAGAGGGTACAGAACACACTTTTGAAAGTGCCAAAGAAAGAAACAAAAGCTTCTGGAGCCATGTGGCTTTTATCCCACACCCCACCCGGAGGAAATACGTCCATCGAGAACATCCTGAGCATGTCACCAGAACCCTCTGTTCTGAGGGGACGGGCAGGGCAAGGAACTATCTGAGAGTGGACATCCCTGGGCTGGGCCTTGGCTTGCTGGCTGCCGGGCAGGCAGGGTTGAGGGAAGCTGGAGGCCCCGGGGGCGCAGCCCAGGTGGAGGAAGCCTCACCACACGCACCCAGCACCCAGCGGTGTGTGCAGGCAGATGGGCACACCGCGCCACCAGATGTCTGCGGCTGAGCAGGCCGCCTGAGCCCCTCGAAGGAGACGGGCTCGTCTGCTCCCCGCTTGCTGTTAGGCCTAGAGCTTTCCTGCTCCCGTGGCTGACAGCAAACCCTCAGTGGCTCAAGGCCTCCCCTTTCACTTCCTTCTCATCTGCGGTCTTGGGATTCTTTGTAACTAAGTTCTGGGCCCACCACTGCCTGCCACTGCTTTCCTCCCCATCCTTGCTCAACAGTAAATATAATACCTTTCAAGTGAGAAACCCTCTGGGCATCCCTGCTCATGGACCCCTTTGTGTGCCTTCCACAGGTACTTCCGTGGCGCTGGCAACGTAGCCCGGCTGTCCCTCCTCTCCTTCCTCTTCAAGGCCTAACGAAGAGTAAGCCAGGGTCTGAGGCAATGCTCCTCCTGATGCACCAGGTTTCCTCTCTCTCGGACAGAGCTCCAACTCCTATTTCAATTATTATTCCTGATCTTACATGGAACAGATTCGGAAGGCTGGCTTTGAGTAGTCAACTACTCCATTTCTCTGCCTCCAAGGAAAAACGGCTTTATAAATTCCACATTCATTAACTCCTTCTTTCCCTTGTCTTTTCTAGCAGTGCTTTGGGGAAACAAAGACAGGTCTTTTTCATTATAGGCCAGCCCAGGACTGCTCTGGATATGGTGATGCCCAAGCAGACATCTCTGTATCCACGAGTCGTTGCTCATGCCAAGCTTCCCACTGGATGATGGCTTCTAATTATTTCCAAGTCTCCTCTGAGAGACCTGTTCCACAATGTCGTCTTGGCCCTGCATCCTCTCTCTCCTGCCATTCCCACCTTCTGGTGTTACTCTGAAGTTCTGTGAATGGGGGGCTGAACAGCTTGTCAGGTATCCGCCTGGGGAATCAAACATCACCAGGTCACCACCTCCGCACTCCCACCCCCTGCAGAGCAGGGCTTGGAAACCTGTAAGTTCCTTTGTACTCGACCATGATACCTCAATAACCATTAACAATATTTGATTCTAATCTGCCCACTTCCTTCTGGTACCCAAATTCCTAAGAATTGAGCACCTGGCATTTACCACTGGAAGATAAAATGTCAATTCTCAAGACATAAACTTGAGTCTTCTGCCAGTAGAAAGGAAAAAGTCTTCAAAATTACTTTCAACTTCCTGAAGCTTTAGGATACTTTCAATGCAGAGTTTTATATTTAGGATCATATGAATTATACAGAGAACCATGGGCTGGTGGATAGCTTCCAACTATTATACTAGAAATTATATTTCCCTCCCTTTTGATAATTAGTTCAAGGTATTCACAAGTGACATCATGTCTCAGAAGCAAAAATAGGTCCCTATTAAGACTATGTAATGTCTTCTGTCTAGCAGATCCTGTTTCCTCTTTATGCTTTAGTCTCCTCACCTTCCTAATTGGCTGTCCAACCTCAAAGCTTTTTCTTGCTGCTGTCTGGAACCTCAGATCTATTAGATACAGCCAGACTGTGTGGGGTTAGAAGTTTGGCTATGCTGATTGCATTTGTCTACCTTAGAAACCCTAACGACCCGGGGCTCTGGAAAATAGGCTAGTGGGTATTAATAGGCTATGTGATAGAATAATAATACAGTTTTTATGCATGGAACAGGTTATTTGGTTTTATGCATGGCACAGCTAAGTATGAGGATAATTTACATCCTCTGTTAAACCCAATTGGGATGAGATAAAAACAGCCTCCTTACTGAGCATTCAGTACAATGTGCTAATGTCCGGTGTGCTTCTTGTACATTATCTCATTTAATACTGAAAAGAACTCTTTGAAAGTTTCCCATTTAGCATATGAGAAAGTGAAGTTGAAAGGATAAGAAACCTGCCAAACGGCAGAGTTGGGATTCAAGCTCATGGGCTGAGTGTTGGCTTCTGCTGCCTTTCTGTAGGCTCCTACTTGGACAAGACCTTGAATGTAAGGGCACCATGACAGAGGGACATTTGGGCACTAGAGGCAATCATGGCCTAGAATTTATTACCCACTGTCAGTCTCATAGCTGAAATTCAGAAATGAAAGGGACTATTATGAGATTGAAATCTCTATCTCCTTCAGTCTGACACGAAGGTCATTCTCTCTTCTACTATATAGGGCAAACATAAAAACAAAATGCATTTCATTTCCATACCCAAAAAGATAAAAATCTTGGATTTCAGATTTTTTTTAGTGTTTAATTGTATCTCTGCAACAGCTGAGGGGAACACTAATAAAAACATTATCTTTTAGTGTTTGGGGATTATTAAAATTGAGGAAAAGGAAATTATAGAAGCTTTAGCTTTTAGATCCATCACCCCTTTGACAAAAGTGCTTAATCCTTTAGATTTAACTCCTATTTACAAAAACCAGAAATCTGGAAGAGGTGATCTGCTGCTTTGGGGAAAACGTTTGAATGGGAATCAAGACAGCTGGTTCTGGTCCCCACAATTCTATTAAGTAGCTATTGATACTACCAGCAATGAACCAAAATTGCACCAGAATGAAACGTACCATCCCCAAACAAGATGAATTCTAAAGTTCCTACCAGCTGTGAAATTCTAAGGGCCAATGAGTCATGCATCAATCAGTGCCAAAAATAATATAAAGATTACTCCCAAACAAACCCTCTATTCTTTTAGTTAGGTGTTCATTTGATTAATGTGACTTATATGAATGAGGGATGGATCAACAGATCTAATCCTCTTAAAGTATTTGGAAACTCAAAAAATTTCCAATTAATGGAAATTAAGGGCAAACTTACCAAAGTACAAGAACTCTTCTGGACCCATCTAGTGTTCTTTATTCAAATAGCTGAGGAATGTTTCACTGTGATAGCTGATCTTTAAAGGTGGCTCCAAATGAACCATGACTCTCAGTATTCACATCCTTTAGTAGACCCTCCCACATTGAATCTGGACTGGCCCCCTGACTCACTTTAACTAAATGAATACAGCAGCAAAAGGGACTCTGTGCCAGTCCTGGGCCTAAGCCATAAGAAGTCTTGGTAGCTTCTACTTTTGTGCTTTTGGGAGCCCCAAGCTGCCATTGTAGCTCGTTGTCCCACACTAGCTATATCAGAATTCAATACATGCAATATAGGCCCCATTTTTAATGCCATCCTTTGTCCTCACTGAAATGTGTATAAATCAGGGAAAGACAAAAAGCTCTATTGTAAGCTATAGACGCCTTGATTAAAAGAAGCTTCTGTGTCACCAATATTTTGAATTGTTCCTTTGTTTGGCACCCTGGAGGGAGATGCCCAATGGCTGCAAGGTATGCCTCTCTCCTGTAAAGTAGGCAGTATCTGAAATGGGAGGTGGGATCCTCTATAGGTCAGTCCTCAGGGAGGGCACTCTTAGGACAAAGTTCCCATGGAAGCTGATTTCCTTCCTTGAAGTCTTTATGTATTAGGGGTGCGTATACCTGTTTATGGACAGCAGCCTTTGGCCTTCCCTTTGTCTTCCAACATTCCTAGTCCCTTTTCCTAGCACTCCAAGTTCTTCTGATCTCTTGACTTCTAGGTACCTATTTTCTTTCCCCTCAACTGCTTATCAGCTGGTCCTGATACAGTGTTGACTGGTAAAAACCTGAAGATGAGACCCTTTTCAGGGAGTTTTTACATCACAACTCAAACAAAGGGATGAAGATACAACAATTGATATTTTAGGGGAGGTATCCCAGCCCCATGTTTCTTCAATGACACCACTAAGATAGATGCTAGAATGGCTGATGTTCTCTTTTGCCTCAGGTAAGTAAACTCTGAGAATTTTACCACCTCCATCTCCAGAGTGAGTCTCACACCTAAATGGCAAAAAGTATTCCAAGGGGAGGCAACAAACTCTTTCCAGGGGAAATCTCAGGGATGAGCTCTGTGACATGCTCCAAGCTTACTAGCAGGAAACATTGCTCCAGTATCTTCCTTGTAAAATGGGTTTAATCACACCTACTTAAGAGTATTTTTCTGCTTATTAAAAGATCCTGTCTCATTTCTAATGATTAGCCAACCCTCTTCCCATGTCCCATTTGTGTGTGTGTTTCTGTGTTCTGAACTATTGAGACTTAGTTTGTTTTCAAAGCCTCTAAGAGTTAAGAACAAGGTTACTCGAATCCTGAGAGGTAAAAATTTATTGATTTCTATCATATCAGCATGTTATGAAATGGTCACGCCTGCTCATACAGCTGACTTCTTAGAGAACCAAAAGAGAATTTTTTTCCTTTTAAAAATACATTTTTTCAGCAGGAAGAAACATTTTAAAAACAAACATTTTCATATTAAGTGGTAATTAAAAACAATGGCTTTCCCCTAACTCAAGAGGAATGAATAGGGCTGGTCAGCAACAGATCTCTGAGGCTTCACATTTGCCTTCAGGCCTCTGTCCCCAATCTATTCTTTGTTTTCTGGGAAGTACTTAAAACCTCCCCACAACAGCAGCCTAAATCCAGATAGAAAAAGAAGAGGTAGACTGAACTGTAACTATTTAATTCATTTGGTAGACTGTGCAAGATACTTTAATATGTTTAAATTTTTTAGTGGGATCAAATATATTCTACAAATACCTAAACAACTGATGTTTTAAATGCTAACAAAGTCTTAGAGATGCCTATACCACAGTTTACTTAGCTTTAAGAAATGAAAGTATAAAACCAACTTTAGAAATATGCAAGCTTCCCATGTACTTCGGGAAAGGTTTGATTTTATCAAATTCTTCGAAATCAAAAGCTCGCTCTGTAGGACTGATGTTCATGCTTTTCCCCACCCTTTAAAGCCCCTGCCAGGGTCAGTGATAGGAATTTCCTGAGATCAGCGAGTAGATTAATTATGAGAAGTTTAAACTGATAGTTTAAAAATAAAACAAAAATAGGATGGGGCAGTGGTGTGCTGGATACAGCTCCTACTGGCTCCCAAGAGCCAACGGTTAAATTTTACAATTTTGCCAGCAGTTGTTAAGCAGTCATTATTAAAATTAAATCATATAAACTTATAATTAGTGTTGAAGCTAAAAGTGGTTTCAGTTTAATGAGTGTAGTTTGTACAAGGGCAAGAAATAATTTAACAGTAGATCACATATCATATTGAATGGCAGTAAGTTCACTGGGAAATGAGCTAGTACATTAGGTTGTAACGCCATTTTTCAAATTACGGGTGAAATGCAATCATAGGTTGCCTGTGAGTTCTGTGAAAAGCAATTAAGTACCCTATGAGAATCAATTGGCTATATGGGATTTGCAGTAAAGTATTTATATCTTATTATTTGTTAATTGTGTTATGCATCCTTGCTATCAGCAAAATTTATAACAAACTTATGTACACTTGTATACATCATTTTTTTCCAGGAGAGCAGACTGTTAAACATTTACCACCACACCACTAGATGGGGAGAATAGAAAGGAGGGGGGAAATATTTTTAAACCAAAGAAGGAAGTCTGACATTTTTTCATTTGGTTTTTCAGTTTGCCCATAGCATCCAACTGCCATGGTATGCTTTAAGTACATGCCTACAGATGTTAATGCCCAAATAGCTACAGTAAATCACAAATACCCCATCCCCACTACTAAGAATTAAAAGCACTTTACTTGAAAGAAATCAACTTTATTTTTTCTAGGTTTAAAAAAAAATAGAACCAGCTATTAATTTTTGTTGAGAAAATGCTTCTTTTGGTGTTCACATCTAAATTTCTGAAAAGGTGATCTGGTTACAAAAATCATCCCAAATGTGTTCATAAACCAGATCCACATGTGACCAGCCCTTTACAAAAATTAATTACAGTTGCCACAGCCTTTACATTCATTCTCATCACACGTCACAACATGCAAATACACAAAGAAAGAAAGGTCAACAAGCTGAAGTAAACATTACGGCATCAGGAAAACAAAAATCTATCTGTATAAAATAAATACAATTTTGTAATAACTGTAAAGAAAATGAAAGCATTTAATAAAAATAATGGCAGTTGAATGTATAACCGTCTCATTACCCAATCATAAAATAAGTTACTGTAAAATGCATAGACTCCTTACATGTAAAGAATTTGTGCATCACAGTCATGTGTTCAACAGTTTTACACAATAAAAATAAAGCCATTCAAGATATGTGTGCATACTTTGCAACTAGATACACTTAAAAATTTTTTTTGCTCTTTAAACTGTCTTAAAAAAATATTAAATGTAAAAATCCTCAGATGGAAATTTTGCAGAAAAACCCATATTTTATCTTCCATATGGCTACAGTCACCCTGCCCCAACAGTTCAGCACCCTCAGCTTATTCCCAGGGTCCAGTTCCTAATTGTTGGGGATTGGTGCAAAATAATTACAATAAAGCACCAACCAATGACTACTCCAGAGAATATCTGGCCCCTTTGTGATCTATAAGTTTCCAACTTAGGTGGTTTTGGTCCCAAACATATTAGTCTCTATGCCTCCTGCTGCCCAGTGCTGCTTTTGATTTTGCCTTTCATGTTAACAGATGTAAGGCTCACAGCACTGCAGGGCAAAAAAATATAACAAACCATTTTTATGCATCCTTTGTGGACCAGAGCGGAACACACTCGTAATGTTAACTCTGGAGTGAAGTCCTGTGTCATGATCTCAAAGAAAAGAATGAAGAAAATAATTAACTCTTCCTATTCAGTAGTGCAAATAAAACATTTTCTTTTTAAATATAAAAAGAATCCAAGAAGACTATCCATGATTAAAGACTACTTTCTATGATTATAACCAGGTCTAACTAGTTCAGAAGAGTCTTTAGGGAAGTGATTGTCAAAAAACATTACTAAGACAAATCCACGAGAAGTGAGCAACATGAGCAAAGAATGAAGAGGCATTCTTAACATCAATTCAAAAGACAGCAACACTAGAATGATGTTCTGAGGTTTACTTTTTGGTGATTTAAGATCTCATTTTCATAAAAAGGCTTCAGAACAATTTCAATACTGCCAACACTTGACTATTCAAGGATGCCTTTCTAACCCATGGATTATTCAGGCTTCTATATTTCCTCTTCTGGATAGCTGTCCGTTTGTCTTTCCATATCATTTCACTACTTGCTAACACAGTCATAAATACATATGCAAAAGAAACTAATAAACAACTCAAATAATTTTTTTGGAATTAGTAAGCATCCCTAGGAGAAAAAAAAAGTTTGATGAGAATAAAAATTCAAACTCCTAAATAAAACTAGATTTTTGGCTTACCTATCATTTATTACTGGATTAACTATCCAGTTATCAATTAATTAATTATCCAGTAATGCCTACTTCCTTTACTGTGGAAAATTAACGGTTGGTTGTAATATTAAAAACTAATAGTATGGCAGATCTGAACTCACAGCTATCTTTTTAAAAATCTACTATTTAGACTCTCAACTAATTTGTGTGCCCACCCAAATACCATTTTCCATTCTGTAATTTTTCTTTACCTTCCATTGCTCATAGATTTCTCTACAACCATGTCTATTTCAATACCAGTAATTGTTTCTGAAGTTAAGAGTGAACTGCTGGCCTGGTCACTTTTGTAGCTGCTGGACTTGCCTGTGGACAAGCAGATGTTCCATCACTGTGACTTATTGATACCAGGATTCCAGCAATGAGTTCTCAACTCTATCTGCTTGGGAATCTAGGCAGTTCAGCCAAGAACAAGAAATGCGGAGATTCTACAAGCTACTGATATAAAACTGGCACAGTTTTATTTTCTTTCCCCTTGACAAAATATATATCCTTTAAACCTCCTTTCATCTCACTTCACAAAGGAAGTACAAATTAGGAATTTTTATTCAGTTCTGTACAGTGGCATATTGCTGCTTCCCCAGATTGCCACATAAGAACACTGATTCTCTCTTTACATTCTCTAGTGCAAGCAGGAGAACTCCAGTTACTGCTAAGGAAAGCACTATCAATGCTCTCAAACAAATGTATTTTGCAAACAGAAGAGACAGAACATATTGATAAAGCATCAAAGAGGGACAGGGCAGATCAAATACACATCTATTTACAACACACAGATCTATTTTCAAAAATTAATTCACACATCTATTGGTATTTGTCACCCTTGAGACTATGGAAATGAGACTTCACTTGAAAAGGAGAGCAACTTACAGGACAGTTTGTTTAACAGGTACAGTATACTTAACAATGTCATGTTCCTTTGGAGCACAGTGATGTCAAAAGTGGTCCTAAGCCACATTTATGTATGGTTTTTTTGGGATAGGAGAACTGGCTACTCTACCCCGTGGCTTGCTTTACCAATGAGGAAAAGGGCTATTAGCTGAGACTGTGCATGCTATACTTGACAGTGAGCAACTTCTCCCCCAGATGGCTAGTCTTTCAAATGAACAGTTTCGATTCATCTTGTAGTTTAGCAGCGTTTGCTGGGCCTCAAACAGAAGTACTGTTACGCTTCTATGTGGCTTCCTGCCTTCATCCATACCTCTAAATTGAGATTGGTTTCACTTACTCACTGTCACTGTAGGACACAGAATGAAATGCTTAGATTTCAAGAAAGTTGCCTTTTATAACAACCATTATCAAACCAAACACAGTAACACTATCTTCTGCATCTTACCAGAGTAGTATAATAGTCAATGAGGTATTTCAGTTAACACATCATTCTCTCTCACGTGTGCACTGAGTTATTCTAAAGATGAAGCTGCTGTGGGCTTTTATTTGGTGTTGCTTTACCTTTCCCACATAACTGGGGGAAAATTCACATCTTTTCAGTTTTTTTTTGGTTTATGTAAAAATAGAAATCATTAGCCTTTATTTTTTATAGCCTACTTCTCAGAATTGTTATTTGTGTGACTAGTGACAACAGGGGAATCTACAATGCTCCTATCATAGAAAACTACCACTGACTTGCTAGGACCTAAATAGCCTTACAATCCCAAACCAAAAATCATACTCTATCTCAACACTGACACAATACCAGCACTTTCTGAGAAGAGTATGGTTCTCCTGTGAGGTAAATCACATGAACGTAGCGACAAATTTTAAAAAATGTTTTCTAGAAATAGAAACTTGACTTTATCCTCTTTAAAAGCAATTGAGATTGGAAAGCCTTTTGTGCTGGTCTCTCTCCTGGTTACACTCACCCTGAGAGGGGCAGCTCCTCAATGTGATGACAGAACAGACTATTGTCTGCACAGGTTCTGGGGGTGCCACGTGAGAACTTATCACCATTATAAGCCACTAGCTCCCATTTTTCTCATAAACTAGCCTATTTCCCCTTAAATTGATCATTTAAATGTTTTATATTAATTTGTTTCGACCATCCTCAAATGCATTTAGTGTGAATGTCAAAATGAAAAAACCCCAAACAAGCTACATGGAGGCATCACATAAGGGGGTGCCCTGTGCAGGGCAGCGCTGGACAGCACTGCAGGTAAGTGAACACCAGAGACAAGACAGCCTCTCACTGATATGCTTACATTTGTTTTCAGGCTATACCACTAATCCTTTGCTCTATTTACCTCTGATAAAAGTGCATTTTGTAAAATACAATTATTAATCTATGATATGCCTTTTGTATAAAATGAGAAATCATGTAAGGGACAGCACTATTGCAATGTAAACACAGCACTGGACTGAGCTAACATTTGTAAAAAATGTTCTAGTACCAGAGTGAGTTCAGTGGACACTGCTTTCTCCCCCCCAGAGAATGCCAACAATGTACCTCTGTTAGTTGTTGAGGACTGGAATTTGTTACTGCAAATGACAGGGAAACAGTTCTTCAGAAGGTGCTAATGAGCTCCCCTCAAGGTTCCTAGTAACACAGACCGAGTTGGTAGAAATGAGGGCATCCTAGAGTACTGCCCTAATATAGACTACTAGCTAAGAGGGACTAATACAACTTTCTGAGCTTGAACTAAATTACCAAGTGTATCTGGTGGCAACAGAATTTCTCTCAGATGGTCTTCTAGGATGATTTTATTATTTCCTCTTCTCCAAATGTGATGTTTGCGTAAGTATGTGGTAGAGTGTACCTTTTAAAACATGAACAGTTCTTAAAATATATTAGCAGGTCATTATATTACTTAGCCTCATTTTAGTAGAGTTTTAAAATATCCCAAAGGGGGATAAATATTAATCCATCCATTGAACTTCCTTTGCTTTTTTTTTTTTTTTAACATATTCTGATTTGCACATGTAAAATAACGCACACTTATGAAACAAAGTCTGAACTCCTATGGTGACCCTGACAAGTCCAAGTCAATTCCTAAAACAGGCAATGGTAAAAATACTGAATGATGTTGTACCACATATAGCCTGACAAAAATGCAAAAGACTGTATGAGAAATATCCACATGTTGCTGAGGGTCATCTCCCTGGAAACAGCTTCCTTATGGCCCTTGGAAAGTGGAAATGCTCCTAAAAAACAAGATAGAAATATTAATTGGTTTTATTTTAGTGGTAGGTCTCTTGGAATAAAAATTGAGTATTAGGTTAACTAGAGGTGCGTGTGCGTGTGTGTGTAAAGCATCTTCTGCGACCTTCCATTGCTTTGGAAGAGAGATCTCATTGAAATACAATTTCCAAACTTTCTGTTTGCTGCCTCTGAACCTTTGCTCTTATTCTGTGCCTGGGATGCTTTCCCTCCATCTTAATGAATGGCTGGCATCCTTCTCACATCAGAAAAAATACCCACCTCCGTGGCCCCAGTCACTCTCTCTCAATTCCATGTTTATTTCCTTCCTAGCATTTTCCCCAATCTGTAATGCTCCTGATCTATCTTTTTTTCTTTCTGCAGGCTTGTTTACTGTCTGTCTCACACTGGAATATAATCTGTATGAGAGCAGGCACTCTAGCTGCCTTGTTTCTCACTGGATCCCTGGAGATTTCCACACTGGTCAGGACACAGGATATGTGAAATTGACATTAAATCATTTCTGAAATAGCATAGTTTACACTAAGTCCTCTATTTATAAACTAAGGTTTTTTTGCCACCAAAAAATGATTGTATAACACTGACATTTTCAAAAGGCAATATGCTTTATGAAATATATCTTAATAATATAAAGAAATACAAAGTAAATAGATATCTTTACATTTGTTTCTGGGAAGGAAAGCTAGATCCCTTCAGAGCAATATTACCTAAGGTCATCCTGATAACACTATTCAGCATTTCAAATAGTCTTTGTCCTTGCGGATAATCTTTTAGGGTAAGCTGATTCATGAGGGGATTTGCTTCTTACAAGCAATTTACAGAGTGCCCTTTCAAGTTTCAAGATCTAATATGCAAATAGCTTTCTTATTAATATGAAGAGGCTTCTATTATTGTTGCTACCATTTAGCAATTATTTAGAGGATACTGTGTACCTGTTTCATAAAAATGTGATAAGAGGTCTTCTTTTTCAATGAACCGTTGATAGAGCCAATTTGTAAGATCATCCGTCTCCAGGGGTACATCTTTAATTGGAAAGATCCTATTAAGAGTTAGAAAAAAAGGGTAAAAACTACTTTAAATCCAGAAGTCAAAATCATTCAGAAACATACAGATGATGAAAAGCTGAATAAAATTATGTTATCACCTTTTACTTTTGCAAGGGTTGGTTTCTTTGGCTTCTCAAGGCACCTTGGTTTTGTAAAATTGTTGTTGATTACACAACAGAGTTCATTTATGCATTTATTCAAACATTTACTAGCCTATTATGTTAGATCCAGTGCTAGGTGCTGAAAATATATCTACTAAATTGTGTTACATGTATGAATAATGACTGAGAATAACTGTCTTCCCATGTTTGTGGGTTTAAGTAGGAATGGTATTTAGAACAGATGAAGTTTTCAAACGCAGCTAAATCAGAACATGTTTAGTCATTTAGTTAAATGCTCGGCCAAATAATGTATCTTAGCAATGTTCTTTTGGTGGGAATGTCTGAGAACCAGACAGAATGTGCCCAAATCATTAGCTTTTCATTAATTCCATCAGAAATATTGGTTTCTAGAATAGGGACAACTTTTACCGATTGGGAGTGGCTACTGGAACACGGTTCTGAAGATTCTGAGATCACGTGTGGACTCAACAAGAAATCAGATTGTGATGATTAGTGATATCCATGGAAGTAAGAGGAGAAAGGGGCAGCATGAGTACTATGTATTTGCTGACCTTCAAAAATAGTTTCTTTTCTTTTTTGTTTTCCAATTGGGGGGGTCTTTTTTTTTTTTTCTTTATCAAAGGTATAAAGGTACACAGTTTAAAAGGTCAGCAAAAGGTTTGTATGAAAAATGGCAGTCCTGTCCCTCTCCCTTTGTTTCTCTCTCCCTAGAGGAACTGATTTTCACCTCTTTTAGCCAGGTATCTTGGTATTTATTACCATGTTTCTTCTTCAGTTTTAGGCTTTATCTGCCGTCTTCCCACTATGGACGATGAAGATTAAGCTCTTTCCTTCTCCTATTCCCGCCACACACACACATTCTTCCCATCTTCCCAATACAATTGTACAGTAATTTAAGTTAGCTCAATATTAGGCATTTATATTATTATGATCATGTAAAGATATTCATAGTTAAGGCATGGAGTAAATCTTGGCTACTGTTCCTTTCTTGTCCAATTTTTATTTTCCCTGCATTGAGCGATTATATCATTTTTTGTTTGCTTAATTTTCTATGTACATACAACTAATTCAACCACAAGCTCTCAGCCACTTGTCTAGAATCAATTCTCTAGATCTGGTCTGTAAGCTTTTTCTTAAAGGGCTGGAGAGAAAATACTCCAGGCTTTGCAAGCTATATGGTCCCTGTCACAACTACTCTGTTCTGCCCTGCAATATGAAAGCAGCCAGAGACAATGTATAAATAAACGTGCATAGCTGTGTTCAAATAAAATTTTACTTAAAAAACAGGCAGTGGGCCAGACTGATCTGTGGTCTAGATCTTCTCCCAAGGTATTCCCTTGTATCAGAGTTTCTTTCAATTTCTCCTTTCTAAAGAAATTTCACCCAGACTCTGGATTTGTTACCTGTAGTTTTCAATCTGTGAAGTCCCTTCACCATTATCCTGGAGAGTCCCTGTACTCCTAAAATGGATATAATGTTTCTTGTACTTCATGTCTTCCTCTTTCTCTAACTACTCATTTTGATGGAGCACATCCTTTAGCAGTTTCTTGAGAAAGAGTACTTGAAACCTTGCATCTGCCAGTATCTTTTTTCTTGGTTGATAATTTGGCTAGATATAGGATTCAGGGTTAGGAAACCATTTTCTTCCATCTCTGTCTTTTTGTCCTCCTTTCTGGGAGATTTCTTAACTTCTAAACCTTTTACTGACTTTTAATTTATTTTATTATATTTTTAATTTTTAAGAGCTCTTTTATTCAGAATTTTCCTTTTTTACAATATGCTAGTATTGTTTTATTTTTTCAATATCTTTATGAGAAGTTTTTAAAATTACAATGGAAAATTTTAAACATTCATAAAAGGAGAGAAAAGGGTCAATGAACTCCCACGTACCATTAGAATTTTTGGAAGCGGTCCTTTCCATGTATACTCTCTGTTCCTCCATGTCACCTTATGTTTGTTTTAGTCTTTATCTTTCAGAGTTCAGGTTGGTTAGGTTACCAATGATCTGGTAATTCTTTGTTGTCTGCTCACATTTACAGATGTGGGACTAAACAGCTAATTGAAAGCTCTCAGCACAAGAGTAGAATCTATTGACTGTGCGCCTCGCTGAGGATTATCTGGCTGCAGTATTTAAATTGGTCTTTCCTCTTGAACTCACCCACTTCCCCAGAGAAAGATCCTCTAATTTCCTGCCTCGAGAGTTGAAGGCCTGATTGCTAGCTTTCCGGTAGGTAGTGAGACAAGAGGGCTGGGAATCTTAGCACTCAGCACACTGACATGGCTTTACCATACTGTTTTCATTACAGGACCCCTGCACCTCAGCTGTACCTGCTGTTGCTCAGTCCAGTGAGCCTGTCTTTCCTTCTCCAGAGTAAACTTACCCCAGTACTTGCCAGGGTATGGAAAGAACAATCACCAGCTGTGGGATGCAGGGTAGGGGTTTGGGGGATCTGAGTTTCCAAGTTCAGCAATGCTTTCAACCTCATTTCTGCAGGTACTGATGCTGCCAGCCTTTTGGAAGCTCTACGGTATACGTCAGGTTGGCTCTTGGCCCAAGTTTTGTTGCCACTGTCTTTCACACTATTCTCATCCTTGTGGCTTTATACCTTAAAAACCCATTTAGTGTTAACAAGAATGATGACACTCAGACTCCTTCAAAGGCTTTTTAAAATTGCTGATAGCATAGTCATTTGCATGTCACTTGAAAAAATAATCAGAAATGAACATTACTTATGAATTACATTATAATCAGATCCCTTTCTCTTGTTATTGAAACATTTAAGTATCAGATTGGGGTATTTTAATATCCAAATTAAAGTATGAATGGACATGAAAAAGAAGAGAGGAAAGAAGAAAAGAGTGTGGTATGAAAATCTATTAATAATCAATTTCAAGAACTCATGGTTTTGATTAAAATTTTGCTTTCAAAAATTTAAAAGGATGAAAGGTAACCAAAATACAGTTTTCTTTACACAGAAAATAACTCTCCCATTCTTAATTATCTTTCTATTTCCCAAAATACAGTACTACGTTGCTCTAAAGCAGTAATATAGAAGTGTTTTGGTTGGCCAAATATTTTAATGGAGTAGGCTATCCTAAGGTCCAGAAACTTCAAGTTTCAGCTTGCTACTATAAAATCCCCTATCATCCCTTATTATTAGAACTTTAATTTCCCCCTGCTCTGAATGAACTCGCAACAGAAACATTAATTAAAGAATGTCTTAACTTTTAAAAAGAGAGAAAATATTGGCAATGCTTACACTACATAAAATCATCATATAGTCTAATATTTTTAGTCCTTTTAAGACCTACACTCCTAAGTAATTGAAAGATCTCTTTTCAAACTAAAAATTTCCCCTCTACATTCTCCACCTCAGGTTCTGATATGCCTCACTGTGTGAGTGAGTGGGACTCCCTGGCTGAGATTCCCTTCTACAAACAGTGTTTGTCCCTGGTCTTTTTTTTTTTTTTTTTTTGATACTTGGAGTCTTTGCTTTTTAGGCACAATTAAAATAATCCCAGAAGATAGTGTGACATAGCGATTAAGAGGTACAGGCTCTCGGGAAGACTGTGTGGGGTTGAATCCTGGCTCCAGCACTGCCAGCTGAGTGACCTTGGGGAAACTATTTAGCCTCTGTATCGCTTACTTCCCTCATCTGTAAAATGGGCTAGTAGTATTAGTTACCTGACAAAGTTGTTATACATGTAAAGCGTACAGTGGCACTTGGCCTATGGTAAGCACGCATACAAATGTTAGTATGGGTCGTGGTTAAATGCCAGATCACTCAAGGCAAACATTACTGTGCTTCCAGGTTCTTTGGGTTCAGCAACAGTTGTAGTGACTATACTGGATCTGCAGTTATTATAAGGGTTTGACATTCCATGACTATTTTCATATAGTATGATAAAGAACAGTTGCTACCAAGTGTTAAAAAGATGAATTCCTGGCAGAGAATATAAAGACTCTTTTAAATATCGATACAATCAGAGAAGTAGAGACAAGGAGATAAAATTTCAAATGAGGAAGAGTCCCTGGGTTATTTAAATAGATTTGTCTTTCTGTTTCTTCAAAGGGTAACTTCCATTCTTTGAATTATAAGAAATGCTCATGTTAGAAATGATACTGCAAGAATTTTATTGTCTCCTTTCTCTCCTCCTCCCATTTTAACTAAAAATTACTATGGGGGGTAAAGTTACATAGAATACACAAAATCCTCAGGCTGCTTCAACAGGCTATTTCACCTGCAGTGTATATGAACTTCCACAGAATTCAGCCACCAGGAAACATGGAAGAATGTTCTGTGTTCACCATATAATGCTAAGCTCACATCTCCTCACCCTTTGCTCCTTGGCTGCAAAAGGTCAACCTCCCTCTGTCTCAAGCCACCATCTCCACTTCAAGTGGATTTGAAAGGGAGATGATTAAAAAAAATAACAAGTCAGTTTTGTGAAGTGTTCTTTCCTAACTACTTTTCTTCTCTAAGAAGTCTCTTTAGGTATCTGGCTGTATGAAACAGCCATTTATATATAAGGGTTAGGCTTGGTTTAAGTCAGTGAATGAACAAATGTTTGTACCCACTAAGAAAACTTACAATTTTAATGTGCAGGTAGGAAGACAAATTAATGCAAATAATGACAATTTGGTTTTTACATTTCCTATGTTTACACCTTTGATTTCTTTTCCTTGCCATATTGCTGTGGTTAGGACCTCTAGTACAATGTTGAATAGAAGTAGTGATAATAAGCATCCTTGTCTTTCATTCTTAATCTTTCAGGTGAAAACATTCAATACTTCACAATTAAGTATGATATTTACTATAGATTTTTTTGTAGATACCATTAATCAGATTAAAGAAATCTCCTTCTGTTCCCAGTTTGCTAAGAGTGTTTTCTTTTTCTAATCATGAATGAGAATTACAGTTTACCAAAAATTTTTTCATCTACTGAAATGCTTATATAATTTCTCCCTTTATTCTGTTAATGTGATAAATTATATTGACTGATTTTGAATTTTAACCAAACTTTCATTCCTGGGATATATGCTCTCACTATATAACATTTTGTATTCTTTATATATTGCTGGATTTAGTCTTGCATGTATAATCATGTAAGAGGTTTGCCTGTAAATTTTCCTTTCTTAAAATATCCCTAGTTCACGTTTTGGTATCTATGTCATGTTGGCCTCATAAAACAAGCTAGGAAGTATCCCTTCTTTTTCTATGCCCTGGAAGAGTTGTGCTTAATGTCCTTTTATTGTCTTTTTAATAACTATAGGATCTGTAGTGATATTCCCTTTTTCATTCTTGATATTGGTAATGTAGGCATTTTTTTCCTTGATCAGTCTTGCCAAGAGTTGATTGATTTTGTATGTTTTAAAAAAACAATTTTTTTGGTATTGTTACTCTTCTACTATATGTTTTCTAATTCAACAAATTCTCCTTTATTTTTCCTGCTTTCTACTATCACTGAATTTAATTTGCTTTTCTTTTCCTAACTTAAGATAAATATTTAGATCACTGATTTTTAGTTTTCTTCTTTTCTAATATAAGCATTTTAAGGCTATAAATATTTTTCCATGTGCAGATTAAGCTATATCCCACAAGTTTTGATAGATCATATTTTCATTATCATTCTGTTAAAAATATTTTCGATTTTTAGATTAATTAATTTTTTTAGAGACAGGTTCTTGCTTTGTCACCCAGGGTGGAGTACAATGGTACTATCATAGCTCATTGTAACCTCGAACTCCTGGGCTCAAGCGATGCTCTCTGTAGCTAGGACTACAAGCATGTGCCTCCATGCCTGGCTAATTTAAAACATTTTTTTGTAGGGATAAGGTCTCACTATGTTGCCCAGGCTAGTCTTGAACTCCTGGTCTCAAGTGATCTTCCTACCTCAGCCTTCCAAAGCACTGGGATTACAGGTGCATAGGTGTTAGGCTCCAACCTGGCCAAAATATTTTCTAATTTTCATCGCAATCTCTCAATATATAGTAAATATTAAATTCTTCTTATTCCCTATTGATGGACAGTTTCTCATCTTTTGTTATTATAAACAATGTGGCAACGAATAACATTATACAAATGTCCATTCCATTCATATGTAAATTTATCTATAGGATAAATTTCCAGAAGTGAAATTGCTATGTCAAAAATTAAAATGCAGGCCAGGCGCAGTGTGGCTCATCCCTGCAATCCTAGCACTCTGGGAGGCCGAGGCGGGAGTATCACTTGAGATCAGGAGTTCAAGACCAGCCTGAGCAAGAGCAAGACCCCATTTCTACTAAAAATGGAAAAAGTTAGCCATGCATGGTGGCGCATGCCTGTAGTCCCGGCTACTCAGGAGGCTGAGGCAGGAGAATCCTTGAGCCCAGGAGTTTGTGGCTGCAATGAGCTATGATGATGCCACTGCACTATAAGTAAGACTCGGTCTCAAAAAAAAAAAAAAAAAGGTACTCTCAAAACTAAAGTAAAAAAATAAAAAAATTTAAACGCATTAGTAATTCTGAAAGATACTGCTACATTGTCTTCAAAAAGATTGTATCAACTTAGATTTCCACTAGCAATTTATAAGAATGCCTTTTATGGAAAGATTTTTAAACTGGAGAATAACAAAGTCAAAAGGCTCTCATTTAGATATAGAGCTGGCTAGTGGTGTTTCTCAACTGTGCTATGCCAGTTTGGGGACATATTCTTAGGGATCCATCCATGAGTTCTCTTTAAGAATACAGATATCTTGTGTTTTCATTTCAACATTAATCTTAATTAATAAAAACATTCTGAATCATAAACATCTTATAATTAAATAATGCCATATGATTTTGGTGCCTATGTTTATAATCATTTTGGTATAATGCAGTACTACTTTAAAAGTAAAAGTTCAGAAAAGCAAACAGGGGCATACTTAAGAGCAAAACCTTGGGTACCTTGCTGTCAAAACAAAACAAAAAAAGAAAGAGCAAAACCTATTCTCTCATCCCGTAAGAGTTGAGATTTAGCTGTAACTCTCCCTATGACTTTTAATATCCATGAAAGTAAGAGAGTTCTGTTTCTTATAATGACAGAGTAGTTCACAGGTAATAATGACAAATTCTGGATAAAACATAAAAAGTAATTAGTGGATGGCACTAGAGAGCAACTAAGAGCAGACAGATATCGGAGGAGAGTCAGTGCTTGGAAGACAGACAGGGCATTGGGTGCGTTTCTCATTTTTCACAGCTTTTCACTTGAGAATAGTTCCCAGTTAGTGCCACACAGGGAGGCTAAAACTTATACAGAAACACGGATAAGTCTTCCTGGTTGAAGAATCAGAGGACAGAGATTAGGGCAATCAGAGCAGCTTCAAAGCGAGTAATCCAGAAAGTAGTAAGCACAGAGTGGGAGCCACAAACTCTGATTATGAGCCCTACTCATGTCTTTGGATGACCCCTGAACTACGTATGTATGGGGCAGACTCCAAGCAGAATAAATCCCACAACTATTAGCCAGCACAGTCCTGGGCACAAGGGAGGTCCTCAGTGCTACACAGGAAATTTAATTGTTTGTTTCTTTCTCTTTCCTCCAATTTAAATGTCCTTAAATATTTGAATGTTTAGGAAGGTCAATTAACTTCATCCTGATGTTAGAAGTATGTCTTAAAATTTAAAATGTAAATTTAAAACTTAAAATATCAGATTTTTATTTTTAAAGCAAATGGTATTACAGATTACTGAGTTTTAACTTACTGATAATTTAACACTATCTTAACACAATTTTGCAGTGTAAGTATTAATAGAACTTTTTAAACTATTCACCTCTACCACACTGAGTAGCAGCCAAACATTTGCATTACTTTTTGACTCCTAAACATATATTATTTCTGCCTTCCTGACACTCAATATTTAGTATAAAAAGTTTATGTATACAACCACTCTTAGGAATCCTCTCACCAAAGGAAAAGATTCTCCAGCTTTTCTTTAAAGAATAAAATAAATACACCCAAAGCAAATGTCTACAAATTTGTTATCACTCAGCTAATTGTGGTAGTCCTGGTACCCTCCTCATTAAGAACCCATGTCAGAGCCTGTCATCAGAGACCATTCTGTTAGCCACCGGTATCGGGGTATAGGAATGTGCTCAGAATCAATTAGAGCCAAGGAGATGATAATGGAAATTATCATTAATGGGGCTTTAGGAAAAAGTTTAAGAGAGATCACAAGAAAAATAAAATCTATTTTTCCTCTTGTTGTTATCTTTCATGAGAAGTATGAGGTTCTGAATTTCTGGGACACCCACCCAGCTATTGGCTGAGGATGAAACCAACACAGAGAGGAGAGGAAAGCTGGGAGAAATTGAACTTGAGTGATCAGGTTAAGCATATCATAGAACTTGTACTATTTTGGATGTCCAGTTATATGAGTCTAACTGTTTGAATTAGGCTTTCAGTTACTTAGAGAGATAAAAATATTTAGCTTGACTTTTAAGGTATACCAAAATCTGAACTCAACTCTCCAACCTTATTTTCCACAACTTCCCTTGCATGTTACATTATAGACTACTTACCGTTTCCTACACATGTGCTACATTTCCACAGTTCTGTGTATTTGTTCATACAGTTACTACTGCACACTGTTTGCCCACCCATCTACCCCTCTCATCTCTACCTATCTAAATTATATCTAACATCCTTTAAGGCCTAGGACAAATAAGTCCTTCATAAAGTTTTCTCTGGTCTAAGAAGGCCACAAGCCCAGTGGTTAGCACAGAACAGGAATCCTCTGTGAGAGAGATAAAAACTTGTTGAATCACATCAGATAATACTTGCAGTATATATTTTGTTGTGTTAGATTAATTTAGTTTCTGTTAATATAAGATCAGGCCTAATCAACCTAAGGATAACTCAGCAAGAACAAAGGGCTAAAGAAGGTCTCGAAATAGTATTTAAAATATCTTTACAAGGAAAAAACTGACATTAAAAATAAGGCTGAATTAAACAGAGGGAGTTTAGGTTTAGCAACTCAACTCTTAAAAGAACAGTGGTGAGGCTGGTGAAGCATCTATCTCTTTAAATGGGGGTTAGCATGGGGCTGGGGCTGTGCGTTGACAGAGAATTTACCCTACCATCTGCCCAGAATAGCTTGGATATTCTCTTGCCTTAAGAGACAGGCAGGAGGGCAGACCAAATGCTCCCTCAAGAGCAATCTACTTCTATTACTCTGATTGTTTGGTCACCATAGGATTAAAATATTAAAATGACTAATCCCCTAACATGGCAAAGGATTAAATGCATTGAATACTAGTCCTGCTGGAATCAAATAAGAGGGGTTCTTATGGTATTTAAATAAATAAATGCATACATATCAGAAATAAACCTTTACAGTACCAACAGCCATCCAAATGAAAAATTAGCTAATTTTCAAGAAACAAAAATTCTTATCAATAATCAAGAATACAGTCTTAAATACAGAGTATTCTACCAAAATCCACAGATCAGATTTAAGAGCACTAGATGAAATTACACTTTCAAAAAAAGGTGTAAAGCAATGCTTAGCAGCTGGCACCCCCTTATTTGAGTTAGAACATTTAAATTTTTATGCCACCAAGACTGCAAAATATGAGCCAACAAACAACATGGCTAAACCCTCAATTTAATTGTCAACTATGTGCACAGAACTAAGCAATGAAGAAGATTCTGAGATAAATGGTTCCCGCTTTCAAAAGCTAATAATCTAACAGAAGAATGACAAAAGTAAACAACCAGAATATGATAAATGTTGTATAAGGAGTTTCAAGAACTGCTGTGTGAGTCTAAACAAAGGAATGTACATGTTTACTTACAGCACAGGATATAAAGAAAAGGTACCACTTGAGTTTTGCATGTTTGATGTTAAAACTTAATCCTCAATGTAATAGTATCAAGAGGTGTGACTTTAAGAGGTGACTGGGTCATGAGGGCTCTGCTCTCATAAATGAATTAATCCATTCATGGGTTAATGCAGTGGTCCCCAACCTTTTTTGGCACCAGGGACCAGTTTCACAGAAGACAATTCTTCCACGGTGGGGGCAGTGAGGGGGTTGGGGGGATGGTTTCCAGATGATTCAAGCACATTACATTTATTGCGCAGTCAAACCTCTCTGCTAATGATAATCTGTATTTGCAGCCGCTCCCTGGTGCTAACATCACTGCCTCAGCTCCACCTCAGATCACCAGGCATTAGATTCTCATAAGGAGAGTGCAACCTACATCCCTCACATGCACAGTTTACAGTAGGGCTTGTACTCCTACGAGAATCTAATGCCTCTGCTGATCTGACAGGAGGCAGAGCTCAGGTGGTGATGCAAGCAATGGGGAGCAGCTGTAAATACAGATGAAGCTTTGCTTGCTTGCCTGCTGCTCACCTCCTCTTGTGTGGCCTGGTTCCTAACAGGCCATGGATTAGTACCCATCCATGGCCCAGGGGCTAGGGACCAGAGGGTTAATGGATTAACAGGTTATCATGGGAGTGGGTTAGTTATCACAAGAGTGGGTCTATTACAAAAGCCAGTTTGGCTCTCAGTTTGCCCCTCTCACCCTGAGATGCCACCCCCATATTATGATAAAGCACAAGGGTCTCACCAGAAGCCAACCAGATGTGGCCACACGATCTTGAACTTCCCAACCTCTAGAACTTTAAGAAATAAACTTCTATTCTTTACAAATTACCCAGTCTCTCATATTCTGTTACAGCAACAGAAAAGTAACCAAAACATAGGATTAAAAAAATGTTTTAAAAATTTTTAACAAAGTAACCCACACATATAATTTTCAAAAGTCAAAGTGTACTACAAGGTAGGCAATGAAAAATAATGGCCCTATTCTTTCCCTCCTCAGATACCTGTTGCCCAGATATAATCCCTTCTAACTGTTGTTTCTTCTGCTCTTTAGCCCCATATAGCTTCTAAACATGCTAATGCTAATACCACCATTTCCAGATTATCCCATTTAAAATTTATTTGTTGACTTCCCACTGTGGCAGATAAGAATTTGGCTATTTTAAACCCTTGTCCTCTTCTCCTTCAGCTTCCTCTTTCTCCTGTGTAGACAGTTAAAAATTCTTTCTCAGTGCCGACTCTGTCCTTTGTAACTGTCTAAGATTATACTTACCAGTTTGTGTTCTATTTATTTTCTTATGTGGCTATTTCCTCTATGAGACTGTGCTATCCTCACCTTTGCATATCCAACGTATAAATCAGCGCCTGGTCCTTAGTGGGAACCAGGTTTGCTGAATTGAATTAAATTGACGGTAACCTGCCAGTGTAAAACTTTATGCAGTGCCATCTGTAGACAGCCATCAATACCATGGGCATAGTTAACTGACACTACTAGGGTTAGTGTGACAAGAATAACTCAGAAATCTAGAAACTACTTGTCATAAAAGATTTATGGACAAGAACAGATACTGTCAAATTTAACAAAGCAGAATATCTCTCAGCACTCAATTCCCAGAAGTTTTACTTTGAGCCATTATCCTGAGGTAAGCTGTTCAGGCCTAACAACATACTAAAATGTAATATTTATAACTTCCCTCTGGAACCATTAGAAAGGTTTTAAAAAAAACCACTCAGTTATCTGAAAATAAAATTCAGAAACTCAGATATAAACTTTTACCTACTTTAATATAGGGGATAAACCAAGGCAGATATTTCCAAAGACTCTACAGGTAGGAAACCAAGGGACATAGTAGGAGATACTTCTAAATTAGTTTAAAGTTTGTGTAGATAGGAAGATGGCACGTACTCAGTACCGAGGCCACTGCTTCCTTTCACAGTCAGGGATAACTGAGCCCCTTCCTCTCAAGCCCTGCTGCTTGCAACAGTCAAAAGCAAATCAAGATGCCACTTGAGGATATAAACAATGAGATGGCATTGTTTACAACCAGAACTTATTTATTATATCTTTATTCATTATATATCCTTTGAGACACACAGTAAAATGCTTAACAAATGCTTGCTGAGTGAATAGAAGTTTACTATGCAGTAAGCAAAACATGACATTGGTATATTTGCTTAAGAGAATCACTATTGCACTTTCCATGTGTCTAATGATTTTAAAAACATTTTATTTTGAAATAACTTCAGACTCAAAGAACAGTTGTAAAAATAGTACAAAAATTTTCCTATGTGCTTCACCTAGATTCCCTAAATGTTAATAATTCCCCCATTTGTTTTACCTTATCATTCTTTCTCTCCATATATATTTTTTCTGATTTTTTTCCCCTTAATTTTTGAGAGTAAGTTAAATGAAAAGGTTAGACAAAAAGATCTAGGTAGCCCTTCCATTTCTCAGTTTCAATGAGTAAGTAACTAAAAGATAAACAGTGATCATCAGTGAGAGTTATGCTTAACCACTGTTCAAGTAAAATTTAAGCCCTAAATATTTTTGTATTTGGGGGCATAATACTTCCAACAAAACTAAATTGAATTAGAAAATAAAAAGTATTTTTTGAATACCAGTGACATTTCGCTAGACCTTGAAGTGACTAAACGTGAAAAACACATGGTGAACCTCCAGAGAGATAAGGAAGTGGGGAGAGAGATCTTCATTTCCAATGTTTATTTCCAATTACTTACCAGATTATAACATTTTCTAAATCATATTATGTCCAGATTCATATACTGGTAATATCTCAGTAAATTACCTTTATCTATTATTATCTCGGTTCTTTACTATGTGTGATGGTTAATCTTATATGTCTGGGCTAAGTCTTCATTGGGCTAAGGGATGCCCAGATATCTGATAGAACATTATTTCTGGGTAAGTCTATGAGTGTGTTTCTGGAAGAGATTAGCATTTGAATTGATGAACTGAGTAAAGTAGATGCTCCCCACCCCCCACATGGATAAGCATCATTTAATCCACTGACAACGCAAGTAGAACAAAAAGGCAGAGGAGGGGCAAATTCACTCTCTCTGTTTAAGTTGGGCCATCCATCTTCTGCTGCCCTTCAACATTAGTGCTCCCGGTTCTTGGGCTTTCAGACTTAGACTAGGACTTATACAATTGGTACCCCAGTTCTCAGGCCTTTGGACTTGGACTAGGACTTACACCATCAGCTCCCCAATCCTTGGGCCTTCAGACTTAGACTGGGACTTATAACATAGGCTCTCTTGGTTCTCAGTCCTTCAGGCTGGGCCTGGAACTTGACCAGTGGTTTTCCTGGGCCTCCAGTTTACAGACAGCAGATCATGGGACTTCTCAGCATCCATAATCACATGAGCCAATCCTTCATTAATAAATCTCTTTTTGTATATCTATATGCAGATGCTTCTTGACTTACAATGGGGTTGCATCATGATAAACCCATCAAAAGTTGAAAATAAGTTGAAATGCATTTAATACATACACCTAACCTACAAAACATCACAGCTCAGCCTAGCCTAGCCTATCTTAAACATGCTCAGAACACTTACATTAGCCTACAGTTGGGCAAAATCATCTAACACAAAGCCTATTTTATAATAAAGTATTGAATACTGCATACAGATGGGTGTTATGTAGACATGAAAGGATGTGAAAACACAAAACACAATATCCATAAAACACTGCAACACAGTACACTGCAGAATATTGGTTGTTTACCCTCTTGATGGCGTGGCTGACTGGGAGCTGCAGCTCACTGCCACTGCTCAGCATCTTGAGACAGTATCGTATGGCATACTGCTGCCATACGATCAAAATTCAAAATTCTAAGTACGGTTTCTACTGAATGAGAAAGGCCATTGCTTTCACACCATTGTAAAGTCAAAAAACCATAAATAGAACCATCATTAAGTCAAGGACCATCTCTATATCCTTTTGATTCTGTTTCTCTAGAAAACCCTAATATACTAAAGTAACATAAAAAATTTCTTTCATGTATAACTTCTTATATTTGAAAAGAAATTAGGCATATTTTCTAACTAGAGGATGGAGATTTTACCTTATTTGAAATGATTCACCTGTTTCAAATCTTCAATTTCATTACAGAAATACAGAATTCAAGTTCACAATATAGCCAAACTTCAATTAATACCACTTATTTAATGCCTCCATCCTGAATGGTGTGTTAAACTAAGAAGTTTTATTTTTTTTAAATAGAGAGAGAGAAGAACCTGCTGGTGTGAGGAAAAAAAGAACTTGTGGGTGGTGAACATGGATAACAACAGCAAAGCAGAACTAAAAACTTGAAGATTAAATTTAGAATGTATTTTTCCATTTTCCAACTGGAAGCTCTAAACAGTGACTGATGGTAAAACCATCAAGCCCTTTCCAGGAAAAAGCAGGATACAGAGGCAAAGCAATAGAAAACAAGAGATGATAAGAAAAGCAGACAGGAAGAACAAAATTATTAGATTGCAGAAGTAGGGGTGAAATGATCAATAATTATAAGCAATGATAGAGAAAAGCTCTAGCATAAGAAAAATTAAAGCTAGGACACCATTTCCTTCTACTAGAGGGGAAAAATGCCATTTTTTAGCTCAAAAATCCTTGAAGGCAATCTTATCACTCTCAGATGAGTAACTGTGGGGCTGGAGCTAAGGGTAGTAAACCCCTAAACACATATCATTAGTACCTAATGTGTACTACTTAGGTGCATACCACTTTAGAGTTACTTACAGTTTTTAGAAAAAGTTGATCTAAAACTTGGTCCCCAACATGTTGAATAACTGATTTTTACTAAATTAATTTTATTCTACTTTATTCTAACTTTTACATCAAAAAAGTATTATTATATAAATTTAAACCTCTTAAAGCTCAGTTTTAAATTATGGATAAAACACTAGAATATGAAAATCTAGACTATGTAATTTGAGTATTTCAACATCCTTGATTCAAAAGGGAAAAATCTATTTCACATCAATTAAATGTTATGCATTTTAAATGTGAACTTATTAAATTTTTATAACTACCAGATAAAAATGCTTTTGTTGCAATTATTCAAATAATTATTACACCAAAATCCTAAATTCTGTGGGCAATTTCTTTTTTCAATTAATTTTTTAAATTGAAGAATACATGCACACTACAAAAAAAAAAAAAAACCTCAAATAGTACAATAAGAAGTAAGAGTCTCTCCCTAGAGGCAACCACTGTCAACAGTTGAATACCAACTATATGGCAGTCACTGTGCTGCCTGCCTTTTTTTCTGTGTGGCGGGGAAGGAACAGCAATTATCTTTTAGACTTTTGTTTGTTTGAAGTGCTGCCTGCCAAATATCCAATTAAATTATAACCAATGCTTTATTCTATTGATTTTAAGATGTCTCCCAATTTCAGAGATGTTAATATGTGACAAAATATGCATCTTAATTTATGAAATATAATTTATGGTTCCTCTTTTATTGTGCGGTTTTCAGAACTTAATACCGGTATCTAAGAAGTGATATCTCTGTGGAATGGGCTTTGAATATCATTTTCATAACTCTCAAATGTAAGAAATATAATTAGAAAGGCATCTCACCGCCACCATTATACATACTGGGCTGAGGGGAACAACTGCAATTTTAAGTAGGGTGAAAAGGTGACATTTGAGCAGACTTAAAGGAAGGGAGGGAATTAATCATGAAGATTTCCAAGGGAAGACTCTTTGTGGAGGAGGAAACAATCAGCAGGAACATGAGGTAGGAACATGTTTGGCATGTTCAGTAACAGCAAGAAAGGCAGTATAGCCAAGGGGGAGTAATAAAGAGCAGAGGCAGGTAATGAGGTCAGAGAGCAGGAACAGGTCAAACAGGGCCCTAGATATAAGACTTCTGGGTTTTTAGGTGAGAAGCTATGATGGAAAATCTGAGCCTAAGACTGACACGATCTGATTTTTAAAAAGATCATTCTGGATACTATATTGGACATAGACACTCGAGGGACAAAGGTAAAAATAGGGTGACCCATTAGGAGGTTATGTAGTAATCTAGGAGCAGGGTACAGGTGACAGTGGCTAGGACCAGGGTGAAATGAAGTGGTCAGATCCAGGATATATATCTGAATTTAGAACCAAAAGGATTTCCTGACTGGATGTGAGATGTGAGAGAAAAAGAGGAGCCAAGGTTGAATCCAAGGTTTTTGATCTGAGCAACTGGAAGGATGGGAGTTGTTATCAATAATGAGATGGTGAAGGCTACGGAGGAGTATATCTATTTAGGAAAATCCACAGTTCAGTTTCAGAGATGACCACTAGACACTCTAGTGAAGAAGTCAAGCAGTCAGATATAAAAATCTGTTTAGTATATGCCTTTGAAGAATACGCAACATTTTATTTAGCCATTTCTCTACTGAAGGACATTTAACTTTTTTCTAATTTGTTATTCTTACAAAACTCCTGCAGTAATATCCCTGTCTTTCTCTAGGATACGTAGCCCTGTGGAGAACTGTTATGTCACAAAGGATTTAAGATACTGCCAAATTGATCTTCAGATTGGTTGCATCAATTTGTGTGTAAATTTCCCTACAATCTCACCAATACCTGATACCGATGAGTAAAAAATAGTATTTTGCCTTATCTTGTATTTCCCTCATCTTTTCATACATTTTACCTCTATGAATAAATAAAAGTCTTTTTATGTCTTTTGTCCATTTTTCTACTGGGTTTTAAAAATTATTATTGATCAACAGAAATTGTTTACATATACAGTCATGTGCCACATTGACATTTTGGTCAACAATGGACTGTATATACGATGGTGATCCTGTAAGGTTATAATGGAGCTGAAAAATTCCTATCACCTAGTGATACTGTAGCCATTGTGATGTCATAGTGCAATTATTTAATTTTTTAATAAATTTAGTGTACAATGTTTATAAAGTCTACGGTAGTGTACAGGAATATCCTAGGCTTCACTTTCACTCACCAGTCACTCCCTGACTCACCCAGAGCAACTTCTAGTCCTGTAAGCTCCATTTATAGTAAGTGTCCTATATAGGTGTACCATTAAAACACCTTTTATACTGTATTTTTATTGTAACTTTTCTATGTTTAGCTATGTTTCGATATACAAATAATTACCATTGTCTTATAATTTCCTACAGTATTCAGTACAGTAACATGCTGTAAAGGTTTGTAGCCTAGGAGCAATAGGCTATATCATATAGACTAGGTGTGTAGCAGGCTATACCATCTAGGCTTGTGTAAGTACACTCGATGATGTTCACACAACGACACAGTTCTTAGAATGTATCTCCATCATTAAGTGACTCATGACTGTATAGTCAGTATTAGTCCTTGTTATGTGTATTCCAAACACCTTAACTTTATTTATGGTATCTTTTGCATACTCCAGTTTTTAGTTTTGATACAGTCATATTTACCTTTTCCCTCGTGATTTATGACTTCTGATTTTTGTGTCCTGTAAGGAAGGGCTACCCTACTTGAAGGCATTAAGAGTCTCCTATATTTTCTTCAAATACTTTATTTATTTTTTTTAGAGACAGGTCTTGCTACATTGACCATACTGGCCTCAAACTCCTGGACTCAAGTGATCCTCCCACCTTAGCCTCCAGAGTAGCTGGGACTACAGATGCATGCCACCGCATCTGGCCAAATACTTTAGCCTCATTATTGATGTTGAGAGAAAATCCATCTGGGATTTATTTTGGTATATGGTATGGGGTAAAGTTCTAATTTTATTTTCTCCCATATTGTGAATCAATCGTCCCAAAACCATTTATTAGATAGTTCATCCCTTCTCCCTTGATATGTGATGCCTACTGAATTATACCTGAGTTCTCAAATAAATCTAGATCTGGATTTTCTAATCTTTCCGTCGATCTGGCCCTGCTCCTCTACTACACTGTTTTAATTACACTAAGCCTTGACTTTTGATAGGAAGAATTCCTCTGTTTTGTTCATCTTCAAAATTATCTTAGCTATTCATTTATCTTCACCCTCTCAAAAGAATTTTAGAACCATTTTGTCAAGTTTCCTGAAAAACCATCCTGGAATCTGATTGGAATTACATTACATTTATAGATTAATTTGGAAGAACTGTCATCTTTATAATTTTGAGTCTTCCCCTCTATGAACACATGTATTCTCTTTTCACGTATTCAGGTCTTTCATGTTCTTACATTTTAGAGATAAATAATGAAATATTTACGAATGAAATGATACAATGCCTGCGACTTGCTTCAAAACAATTCAATGGGGTCTGGGAATAACAGAGGAAACAACATTGACTCTAAGTTGATAATTGTTGAAGGAGTGTGATGGGTACATGGGGTTTGAAATTTCCCATAATAAAAAGATTTGTAGGGAATGGCTATTTCTGATACTACAGCCCCTAAAACTTATAAAAACTTGTGACTTTTTTGTTTTGTTGTCTTAGGGAGTAAGGGTAAAAGCAGAAGGGAAAACCAAAATGATATACTAAGCATAAATATATATAGACTTAGGTGTAAAATTACTAAATATTATACTGTTTTTAAGTGTTGCTAATTTTTCTCATAAGTAAGTTTTCCCCCATCTCTTTGACAATCATTCTCACTATACAGATGTAATTTTAATAATACTCTCCAAACTAATGTAGGATATGTATGTGCCCAGCAGTGGAAATTGCTAGATCATAGGGTATGTACATTTTCACCTTAATAAGTACAGTCAAATTGTTCTCAAAGTCATAGCAGATTATAATCTCTTTAGCAGTATATAAGATCACCTTTTCCTATATCTACGTCAAAGTCATCATCCCTGATTTTTGCAAATCTGATTGGCTTGAAATGGTATATCATGTCTTTTATCAATAAAAAAATCCCTGAAGCAAATGTCAAAATGTTAATATTTGTCTACTCTTGCTAGAAAGCATATGTCTTAAAAATATTAAATATTTCTTTTCTGGGTTAATTACCTCCAAATCGAAAATACGTTCTTTCCCAAACTCCCTAGTTGAATGCCTTCTCCAAAGTAACCAAAGTCTTAATCAAATTAGACATGAAAGCAACACCTCTGCTTTTAGTAATCTATCTATGCCATTACACATATGGTTATATCTTTTCTCAAGATTTTTAAAATGAAAATGTAAGCTATTTCTGCCCAAAAGGATCATCTTCTCTAATTCACTGCCCTAATTTGGAGTGAAGCAGAAATTCATTACTAAGGACGGGTCAATCTTGCTTTTTACCCCTACAAATACTCTCTCTTTTTAATTAAATCAGGTTCAATTTTCCTATTAACCACTTAACAGCAGCATACCATGCTCACTACTTATTTAATAAGAATAAGCTGTCTTCCAGTTTGGTGGAAACATTAACAAAAAGAGGAGAGGAGGAGGAAAAAGTTATTTCCTCTCAAATGTTTCTCTTAATTAAGCACTAGTTCCTCTTTTAAAACAAGCTTTCCTTTTGAAACATATCAATAATGTAGTTGTATGCATGCTAATAAGAAGTATTTCCCTAGTTAGACAATAAATAATATTGAGAAGGAATGAATAAAAAAAGACATCTTTTCTGTTAAATAGGTGAGATCCAATATATGGGGAATGCTGGTTTACAACCTCTGCTTCAAGTGAATTTAAGAGCCTTATACTTGCTCCTGTTAAAGTAATTTTGATAAAAATGGACCATTTCTTCAATTTCTAAGATTCTTTACGATTCCACTTATTTTTTCCTGATTATCTAGAAACTAAAATTTCCTTTATTTATTAATTGAAAAAGAAAAGCAGGGTCAACTATACTATGATGCCTACATAATAAAATGTTTTCTTCCTTTTCTCAGTTCTTTTTTGGGTATGATCTGCTAGGAAGATCTACATACATCCAATGCAGATGCAGTCTATCTGTATCCAATACATATATCCAATAGCCATGTATTCCTAGCTCGGGCATTAACACTCACCTTCATTTATAGATTACAATTTAAAAACTTATTGAAGTCTAGATAAAACTGTTCCTATAGAAATTCTTCCAGGGCCTGAAACATTGCCTTGTACATAGTAAGTGTTCAATAACTTAAGTAAAATGAACAATATGTGGAATGGAGTCAGAACAGTCATCGAGAATTACATTTGTACCTTACATATGAACTACATAATTCAGCAATGTAAGTCACATACTAGAATCAACTGTAATTTTATAGTCATCCCTCACACATCAAAAACTCAAACTACAGTTATTTAATTTTAAGTTTTAAAATTTAAGTTTCAAATCCTTCCAACTCCGTACTTACATTTGTAAAACACTGATAGTTTATACATATGAAAATACGCTACCTATCTACTATCAATGGACATGTAATTTGAATTGTTTTCCTCTTGAATTGAGAGCTTTTGTGGCAATTGTGATCTTCCTTGGGACCAAGTCCTTCCATTTGTAAGTCTGTTGCCACAGGTTGAGGTTTTTGACAGGTAACAGAGCAAGGCCAAATGGCCTATAAAGTGATCAAATCTAGACAGGCCTTATTAGAACAATGCTCTGATATACATACCTACATACATTTACATAAAACTCTTAAAAAATCTACACTAAAGAACCTCAAGAAGCTAGCACAGAATAGATATTCAATAAATATTTCTGCTGTTGTTTATGCAAATTATGTAGGCATAAAAAATACCAAAAATTTAAAAGTGTAAGTCACAACTAGTCAATTTAATACTTTAGAAAATCTTACAAGGATTAATGACTTAAAAACAAATTCCATTTCTATTAATACATATCTTCTTAACTTGAGTGTATATATAAATATGTATGTCCTTGATGTTTGCCCTTTAAGTCGACCTTTACTCAAAAGTTTCAGGCAATCAATAATCATAGTGGCTTTGGCATGTCATTTTTAGACATTTTTAACAGTCAGTGAAAAGAATTACTTCACGTGATATTTTCATATTAAAAGTTCAGCATAAAAAAGATTTTTGAGCAAACTATTTCCACTATCTGACTAAAAACTAAATATTAAAACATTCACATTGTCTTGAGGTAGTATTGTTGGATATATCCTGAGTACTAATATACAATTTTTACCTGTAATGTACATGTGTGACTGTTGGTTTCCTGTATCCAAGAATCCAGGTTTGAATATCTATAGGTTCAGCTTTAGGATAGGCTATAGTTGTATCTATTATCCACTGGAGGCCTTTTGATTTGCTGCCTGAGAACAAATAAGAAAATCAACTTACAATTAGATCATATTTTATATTATCTGCAGCAAACAACATAGCTTACTTGAGCAGTGTAAAGCACATCAATTTACCTTTTGCTTTAAGAAAACAGGATAAACTTTGGTGCTGCTGTTCTATAATGCACTTAAGATGAAATTAAGCAGTATCTATTACGTTATAAAATGGACGAACCTCAAAACAAATTAACAAACAACAGAACACTATTATTTACTGGACATGCACCATTCAAGTATTCAATACAATTATGCACTATAAAAGTCTAATTTATATTTAACATTCCTATAAAAAACTGGCCTACGAGAAGGTCAGAAGCTAAAGTATCACATCACAAAAAAGGAAAAACAGACTTCAAAACAAAACCATTCACTGAATAAACCTAATATAAACACCAAGATCTACGATACTTGGGAAACATTAATAAATATTAGAACACGGCAATAAAATTAAACAATTTTTAGACATACATTATCAGTTGCTGCTCTTGTTTAAAACAAAGTAAAAAAACTCCCCCAATTTTAGAAATAGTTATTAATATATACAAATAAAGCAATAAACCTTCCTTTCCTTTGGAAGGTACAACAGGTAACTGCTGGTGTGGAGAGGGGGTGGGGAAGTTTGGTTTAGTTTGATTCTTTGCATAGTGTTTTTATTCACAGTATGGAGTAAAGTTGAGCAAGATTGGAGTCTGCTGATAGCCAGACTTTAAAGTGCAATGGTCTATTCTTGTTTAAAGTACGTAAGAGAAAAAAGAAAACTCATTTTCAAGCGTAAGTCCACATGTGCACTAGGAATCAATGATACCTTACTTTTGTATGTCAAATAATTTAAAACTGGCCTTAAATTCTTTAAAGAATTCAGAACATTCTGAAGGAAGAAAAAACAAGCAAAAAAATTAATTTTTAAATAACAGGTATTGCTAAAGGACAAGCTACCAATGATATACATGCTGAAACGTTTAGGAGTAAAGTATACTGAGGCCTGCAGCTTATTTTGAGATACATTAAAAAGAAGAAACCAAGATGAACTAATGGATGGATAGAAGGATGGAGAGAGATGTGATAAAGCAAATATATTAACACGTTAATTAAAAAATCTAGTTGATCAACTCATATCTACTGTAAAATTCTTTCAACTTTTATATATGTTTGAATATTTTTATAATAAAATGATAGGGGAAAAAAACCACCAGTTCAACATCTGTTAAATCATAAGATAAATAATAAAAAATACTAATCCTTTTAAAGTTAATCAGACAGAACTTAATTTTGACCTAGATATATAGATCACATATTAAAACAAACATAGGCATGGTTTGTGTTTACATGGAATAAATTGCTTGTGATATGAACACTAAAGAAAATAAAATGCAAAATACCAAAAACATACAGAAGAAAACAGTAAAATTCAGGTAAAACTAGTTTTTAGGTATACTTATGATTTTTTCTAAAGAGCTACAATAAAAATTTTTAATTAAGGTAGGACAAAAAATAAACTACTCTGCTTTAGTTATAAACCGAAATTATTTATCTCCAAAAGAAAAAAAAAACATTTTTCTTCACTATTATGCAAGCAGTAGGACAACTGCCCCTACCTTTGAGATCTAGAACACCACAGGGTATTGACTGGGTGGAACTATTTTAAAACAGCAGTCTTTATTAGAGCAACTAATCCTGTTTGGAAGACATTTGCCTTCAAGCTTTGGCTTGGCTGACATTGCCACAGTGTCTCTCCTGCAGTGAAGCTATTCTGAACTTTCCTTTTCTATTAAAAGACTCCCAATTTGTCTTTTTAATAGATGATGAAAGATTAAGGGAGCTGACTGCCAAGCAGCGGCTTGGGGAAAACAAATGAAAGGAAAACTCAGTTAAATCTCATGGGCATTATTTCTATGTCTGGTCCTTATCACATTTAAAAACACATATTTCTAAGGGGCAATCACTTCAATTCTTATTTATCTAAAGAATATTAAAAGAAATAGCAAAATGCTACAAAAGAAACAGGCCTAGTGAGTATCTTTCAGCTTTTTAATTTATAACCAAACTTTCATAGCAGTATCTTAGATAAACTTGTTCAAGCTATCTTGGCACAAATACTTTCTGCAAAACTTCAAAATTTACCAGACTATTTCCAAGATAGTTGCATCTTTGAGTGTAATTTACTTTTTCCTGGCCATAAAAGTAATACACACTCACTATTTAAAAAGTGGAAAATTCAGAGAAGTATTTATAAATGGGGAAAAATCATCCATAATGTTACACCTCAGAGAAGCAATCACTCTTAATATTTTGATATCTTTCCTTTCACTCATTTCCTACTGCCTTACTGTTTACAGATTTGAGCTCACATTGTTCTCACAATAGTTGTATATTCCCCCCCTCGATTAACATCACAGCATAAACATTTTCCCAGGCCAATAAAAATTCTCCATAAACATTATTTGTAATGGCTGTGTTGTATTCTGTTGCATGGATATTTGATAATTACTTATCCATTCTCCCTTCTGGTTAGTTCCAATTTTTTGCTACTAGAAATAATCCGTGGGCTGGTCCGAAGGTAGTGAGTTATCTCACTTGATTGTTCACAGTCAGTTACAGATTGAACTCCTTGTTCTACTACTTTCCCCCTTTCTCACTACTGCACTTGACTAGTCTTAAAAAGAAGAAATAATCCATGACAAACTTCTTTGCCTGCACTTCATATTATTTCCTTTTGATAAATATTATTTGTGGTGGAATAACTGAGTCATTTATTAACACTTTAAGGATCTTAATAAATACTGTCAAACTGCATTAAATTCATTTTCTTTATTAAAAACAAAAAACTTGCTAAACTTGATAAATAAAAAACATGTATCATTATTATTTGCATTTGCATATCTATGATTAGTTTTTTAAACAAGTCATTTCTATACCTGTATCTTTCAACCTAGCAATTCCACTTCTAGGAATCTGTACTACAGAAATAGTTCCACCAATATGTAAAGATATCTACAGGACTGTTTACTGCAGCAGTGGGAATGACCCAGAATATGGATAAGTAGGGCAGGAGAAAGACACCTTGATTTTACACATTTCTGTATTATTTGAATAAATTATTGTAGGCATGGACTACTTTTGTATATAGAAACATTTTAAAAATTAGTTTCATCTTCTCCCTAAGTATTATTTCTGTTTAATAAAAACTATAAATATAAAAAAGAACAATTATCATCTTCTGGAACTCCAGAAAATCTTTTAATTCCAACAAGGTAAAATATGCTAAAAACCATCATACCTAATTCTTTAGCATCTCCTCCTGCTGGACTTCCATTTTCCTGTCGTGCTACAAGTTCACTCAAAATAATTTTTGTTGCCCCACACCTTGGCAGAGTGACATGTGTAAGAAATGGCAAGTTATTTTTCTTGGCAAATGCCTGACTTGTTTCTCGCCTCTTCCTGAGGAAGCCCCCTTCTGGAAACAAAACAATCCATTTTCGATCTCTGCTTCTGTAATAATTTTCTAAGTGCCTCTTGAGAAGCAGCAGCTGCTGGTCACGATACGCTCTTCCCTGGAAAGTACACACACGTAATGAGCACAGGTATGTCTGAAATTAAAATGCCATAAAAGAATAATAATTTAAAATTAATTAATTTAGTGCCATGTTTATTTGGTGTTTACATACTTAGCAACTTTAACCTGGATTGTGCAGTGCCTTGCACATAATAAGTACTTAATGAATAACTGGTGAATCTAGTTAAGCCTATTCTAAGAACCACAAATTCAGAAGTAAGCTGGATAAAAACTCTTACATATCATATTTCAGTTATCCACTTTGGAGAAAATAAAGCATGTGATACTAGTAGCATTTCAGAGATATCCTTTAATGTAGTACTAACTTGATAAGAGGCTATGATTCTTTTTCTTATACTCAACTATTCCTAATGATTGGGACCCTTCCCAATTCACCTTCCTCCATCAAATCTGTACCCATCCTTAAAAACCTATGCCAAGACCAGGTGCGGTGGCTCATGACTATAATCCTAACACTTTGTAAGGGCAAGGCAGGAGAATCACTTGAGGCCAGGGGTTCAAGACCAGCCTGAGCAACATAGGGAGACTCTGTCTCTACCAAAAATAGAATAATTAGCCGGGTGCGGTGGTGCCAGCCTGTAATCCCTGCTACTCAGGCAGGAGGATCGCTCAAGCCCTGAGCCCAGGATTTTGAGGCTGCAGTGAGTTATGACTGCACCCCTGGACTGTAGCCTGGGTGACACCAGTGAGACCCTATCTCAAAAAAAAAAAAAAAAATCTATGCCAAATATCATCTTCTTTAAAGTTTTTTGGGATTCACAGAAATCTGATGTATTTACTTTTCCTACTATGAATTCCCAAAACATTTCCTATTATTATTATAGTAATGAATTAATTAATGATCTGTCTACTGGTAATGCAGATATCTTCTATATCATACAACAGTATCTTGTAAATAAAAATAACAGTGATAATATAGATAATGATCATGGTAATCATGACAAAAATGATGTTGAAGGTAGCAGGCACTGTTCTGAGTGCATTATATGTATTACTTCATTTAATTCCCACAACAACCATCTGGGGGGGAGGGGTACCATCTATTATTCTCAAATTACGTTTAAGTAATTTGGCCAATTCACATAGCTAAGAAGTTGAAGAGCAGGGAATGTGCCAGGTGCCTGATAAATGTTTACTTAACTGATTGTACCCTCTAGATAGGAGGAGAGTAGAGATTAAAATATTGGCATTATAAGCATTTTAATACTTACGCATACTCAAATTCAGATTGAAATAAATGTTTAGGGAACAAAGATTCAGAGGAAGAGCTCTCTGAGACACTAGAATTGGCCCAACCTATTATAATTGGCTTTGTTATGCCTCTTTTTATAATCAAGAATCAGTTTGACCAGCCTATCACTGTGAAAAAAATGCTCATTACTTACTTGTCTTATAAAGAAGTCTCCATGAAGTAGAGAAACAATTCCAAAATTTGTGTACTTAAAAATATGATCCATCAACCACATCATTTGAGCAACAACCTAAAATATTTAAAAGCAAAATGTAATTAAGGTTGGATAGACAAAATCTGACTATAGTCTAGCCAAGTCTCCAACCTTTAAATATAATCATCCAAGCACACTCTTAATTAACCTAAATTATCTTAAATCTAATGCTATTTCTATTATACAAATGCAGCACAGTTACTAATACAGTCTACATGAAAACTTATAGGTCTTGATTCCAAGTCTTCAAATCCTAAGTCACAGGTATATATGTATTATCACTGTATAACAAATGAAAGTGAATTAACTTCTTAAATTTGGACTTAATGATTTCAAATTTGTTCTGCCCTAAATAAAGTCTCTGGCAATTCTTATATAAATTATAAAATTATTTTGAAACAATATAATAAAATGGTTAGAGTTATCAAATGAGAGCTATACATTTAATTAATAAGCACAAAAGCTTCATAAAATATGAGTGTACCTTCATGGCTAATATATAAAAAGTCAATGTCCAAAATAAAACATTTAAAAATTAATATAATAGAATGATTTATACATTCTTTTATGTTATGAAGAATATTTGTTAGTTTATGCAGTCATACTCTTTGCCAGAATAAAAATATTTATAGTGCCTCAGTCCATAACCACAAAAATATTATTCATTCCTGATAAGAGTTAATACCTACATCAAGAGCAGAAGACTTCATTTCAAGCAAATTTAAAAATTAAATGTAAGTATAAACAGGATATAACTAATGAATTAATTGTTCCTTCCTGCTGAGGAAGTAGCATTCCTTCTTATAAGCCTTAAATAAAGTGAAAGCTACAACCTCAATCAAGAAGGCAATGAGCTCCACTTTGGTTTCTCAGAGGAATAATAAATGTAAACATCATCTCTAAGCACCAAATCATGTGAACTTACATATAGGGAAAAAACTAAAACATTGACACCCATATGCTTCTTGTATAAAAGCATTATAAAAACCCACAGATAGTATTATATTACAGCTTCTGCCTTAGTTTTCAGTTACACAACTCCTATTCCATCAGCTTTACTGTATCACATCACTTAAAAAAAAATAAAGATAGGTGCCAAGTGAAGAACTAAGTCCCCAAGTCAATTAATACAGAGTAAAATAATCACCAGCATCTCATTTTTCAATCTTGTTTTGCTTTGCAATGACGACTACGGTACTTCGTTTAAATAAACTGAGATTTGAACTAAATGAAATTTGTTGAAAAGTACCCCAAGAAACAAACAAAAAGCAGTGGGTTCAACCTATAAAGCATTTTTGCTTTATACTCAGTATAAAGTGTAGCTGCAATTTATTGGTTTCTGGGTCTAAAATACCAACACTAATATAACTAGCTTTTATGTTTAATCTTTCATTTATGGTGGATTTACTCTTCAGTTAGAAGGACCACCTAAAACAAATTCAATAAGATAGCCAAGCTATCTTCTGAGATTTGTATGTATAACTCTGTCCTAACTTATTTTAGGGAAAATGTTACAGGCCAATAAATGTTTATTAAACATTTAATAAAGTTCTTTTGACAGAAATAAAAATTCTTAGTTTTATCATAAATTGCTATAAAAGGGCAAAACTCTTCAATTCAAAGACACTTATTAAAAAGGTACTGGCACATTTAGAAAATACAATTAATCCTTTTTCATATTCCTCATAAGAAAAGGTCAGTAAACACAAGATGCCTAAATCAACTCTGCTAATGTTTGACAGGTTTGTCACTCAACCTTTGTTATTTCCAAGAGACAAAATTGGTCTACATCAATTTTCTACATATTGAAACATCATCTAGACTAGAGAGATTTAAATAAATGTTCCACTCTTTATGTCCTTTTGAAATTATAGTAAGGTCAATGGTTCGCCCTTGGTTGAGTATGGAAATTTGGCAGGACAACTTTGGTTGTCACAATCACTAAGGAGTACTACTAGTATTTAGTGTGTGGCAGTCCACAGTTGGGTATGCAAAACGTCTGGCAATGTCCAGGACAGTTTCCAACAACAGTGTTGTCCTACCAAAATACCAACAGTGTCCCCACTGAGAAACTGATGGGCACACCAAGTGCCCATTGAATTCAAAAAGCTATGCTACAATCATATTACCATTAAAGTAATATTTTTTTAACTGGCCCACAATTTAGCAATTGCCTTCTTTCTCTGAATGTACCCATGGAGTATAAAATAAATCAAGGAACATTCCTTCTGGTATATACAAATCAATACTGCCTTGTATTTCTTAGGCAGGAGGTAGAGATTATAACGCTTCCACGCTTCTATTTCTCACTTACTGTTTTATGAAAGAAAACAAAAAATTCTTCTAGATTTTAAATTATTCAGTAATTTCAGAGCATTACTAAAAATGTTCAATATTAACTAACCTGAAAATAAAAACCGAATTACTTGGGACCAAAAAATGAACCTAGATAAACTAACTCAAATCTTTTTACAATAGTAAACAAACCAGACTTTCTTTTGTCCACATGACTAGTGAATTTCAGATTACCTAATATTCTGGTTACTACAGTTATCATCTACGCCAAACTGATGTTAGAATACAGTTAGGCATTATTTATACTTAATATTTTAATCATTCTTTGAGATTCAAAAACCACTTAAGGACACTATAGGCCCTCAGAATAATCACTATAAATGTAATTATCATATCAGTAAGAATAACAATATTAACTAATTGGGGATTCTCTTTTACAGAAAGCCAAATCAACTAGTTTTACAAAATGTTAACAACATGAATTTAGGGGACAGGCGATAAATATTATTATAAGTGCAAATCTACACAGTGATATCCTTTTAACAATTCAAGATTCTGAATATAAGAAAGGAACGAATTTATTCCACATTCCAGCCAGATTATGTCTCTGCTTTTCAGATAAACAAGAAAAACAGATTCTACAATAATTAAACATATTTCCCTTTAATCTCATCTCATTTTCTGACCCTATCCTGACCTAGTGAATCAAAATCTCCAGGACCTAAACACACCAGGGCTTATTCTTACCTTGATGTTTTTGCCAAGATTGTTTCACTAAGGAAGAAGGCCTTTGCTTTATCACTCTACCTAACTAAAGTCTACTCATCCTTCAAGGCCAAGTTTATGTCCGCTCCCCTTTACAAGTTTTCTATATCCATCAGGTGCATGGTGAGCTCACCCTCCACTGAAGACCTCTCACTTTGCAATTAAGTATTCCACCTTCTACCACCTGCTACTGGACTGTTAGCTCCTTGATAAGAAGGATGGAACCTTATAGGACGGTGTCTATACTTCTTCTTATAGGCACTGATCTTGACTATTAAGCAATTATTGAACATCTATTGATTTATTTACTTTTGGGTCAAATATCAACCCCATTAATTTCATATGCTTTCTATATATTTAGTTTGCCATGAACATAACCTCTTTAATTTCTAAGGTGATAATTCTTTTAATGCTAAAGACCAAATTTATTTTTTAAATCCACAACTTATAGACACATTTTAGTTATCAATATAAGCAACGTAAAATCAGCAGTTCAAACATAGCCTGGATAAAACAGGCCTACTATCTTCCCTTTCAATTTACTTTGTAAATAAAATCCAAAATAACATTGACCTTATTTTCTTCTGGCTAAAGATCCCCAAGATCACCTAATTCACTGACAAATTTTACTCTTCTATCTTAAACAATACTGCCTTTTTTTTTTTTTTTTTTTTTAGAGAGGGTGTCTCTCTATGTTGCCCAGGCTGGAGCTCAGTGTGTTCACAGGTGCTATCCTACTACTTGATCAGTATGGGAGTTTTGACCTGCCTTTTTTTGGCCCTGGGCCAGTTCACTCCTCTTTAGGCAACCTGGTAGTCCCCCACTCCTTGGAGGTCACCATATTGATGCCAAACTTAGTGTGGACACCCAATGGGCATAGCACACTATAGCCCAGAACTCCTGGGCTCACGCAATTCTCCTGCCTCAGCCTTCTGAGTAGCTGGGACTATAGGTGCATGCCACGGCACCACATCAATACTGCTTTTTGTGTTTGTGTTTTTCAAACTGGCATTCCACCACTGTACCTCAAAGCAGCCCTCCATTTGAACTATGTTAACTTTGCTTTCATCCCAGTCATTTTAAAAAAGTTTTATTGAGATATAATTCACATTATCCCATTTATTATTTTTAAGTCTCTAAACCCCCCTCCTGTGTTGATTTAGAGTGATATATATATTTTTTAATATTTTCTAAATTGTCAGGAAAAGTATATATACTAAAGTCTAAGTCTATATTCCAAACCATAGCTTTGAATTGATTCTTTTTTAACTTTCACCTTCAGGATAAGTCCCTGTTGCCTTCAGGATAGCTTACCAGTCCTTTGTCCTGGAGGCACATCATCAGTGTGCACACATCTCCTGTGGCCTGATGATTCACCAACATCACTGCTTCATCTTTTGAAATTGCTTTAATATCTTCCCCCCATTCCATCACTGCAAGAACAAGAAGTTTCAAAGCTGTCATTTTAAAGATTTTTACATTACTAGAAACCTTATATTAGAAAAAAATAGTGTACATTTATGATGATATATCACCTAGCTAAAATTTCTGAAAGTTTAGAACTAAGTTTATTTCCTATAAAATATAAGAACATTGATGTAACATTTTATAGAGCCCAAAAATATCCATTAAAATATAAAATGGTCATACCTTTGATCTAGAAGTTCTATTTTCTAGAATTTATCCTATAGTTGTCCAAATAAGCAAAGATATATGCATAAAAAATGTTCATTACAACTTAAATGTTCACCAACAGGGGAATGAACAAGAAAATTATGATATAATATTATAGAAGAGTATAAATCCATGAAAAGAATGGAGGGTATCACTATATACTAACCCCAAAAAAGAAATATTATCAACTAAACAAAGCAAATCACAAAACAGTATATATAACACAATCCCATTTTTTAAAGAAGGAATATAATTTATGTGTTATTTAATGCACTGAAAAAAGTCTAGGAAAATGAATTTCAAACTATTAATACTGATCATCAATGGAAAGTGGTTCCCTGAACCCTTCAAATTCTACTTTACACAAAAATGTTCAAAAATTATAAAAATATGTATTTTCACTTTAAGAAAGCTAATAAAAATGCTAAACTTATTTAAAATCATCAGATGAAAAGTTATTGCACCAAAACCTGTATGTACATTCTACGGAAAATAGTGCTATTTCTATGTAGTTATGCCTCATTTTACAGTAAATATACCTCACAGAAAAAATTGAGCAGAGTTTTCAAACATCAGGACTCTACAAAGAAACATCTAGGGTTCCCTCAAATGCCTGACATGAATTACCAAAGGCTGATTCTACATTAGTATTCACTTTAACCCTATCCTCATGTCGAGCTGCCTGTGTGTAACAGATCTGGAGAAAATAGGGGTGCAGGACCCACTAGAAGCCAACTGTGCACTATATTTCAAAATTAAGAAATGCACAAATCTTTTTACCCAGTAATTCCACTTCTAGGAATTCATCCTACAGATGTGCAAAATGACGCATATACAAGGCTATTTATTGCAGCACTGTTTGTAAAAGCAAAGATGAAAACAACTAAACAGGGAGACTAGCTCAAATTCACAGAAACAGAAAGTAGCTTGGTGGTTGCCAGGGGCTGAGGAAGGGGGGAATTTTTGTTTAATGAGTATATAGTTTCAGTTTTGCAAGATGGAAAAAATCTGGACATCGGTTGTACAACAATGTGAATATATGTAACAATACTGAACTGTACACTTAAAAATAGTTAAGATTGCCGGGCATGGTGACTCACGCCTGTATTCCCAGCACTTTGGGAGGTCGAGGCGGAAGGACTACTTGAGCCCAGGAGTTCAAGACTAGCCTGGGCAACATAGCGAGACCCTGACTATACAAAAAATAAGAAAAACATTAGCCAGGCGTGGTGGTGCATGCCTAGCTATTCAGTAGGCTGAGGTGGAAGGATCGCTTGAGCCCAGGAGTTCGAGGCTGCAGTGAGGTATGATTGCACCGCTACACTCTAGCCTGGGTCACAGAGCAAGAACCTGTCTCCAAAAAAAAAAAAAAAAAAGTTAAGATGGTAAATTTTATGTTAGTGTATTTTACCACAATTAAAAATTTTAAAAAGGGAGACTAGCTAAATAAATTATGATACATCTATTCAATGGAATATTATGCAATCAAAGCATTTGTATACTAATATGGAACAATACAAATAATAAATGCAAAGTGTAGAATAGGGTGAAGGATGCCACCAGTTGCATTTTTAAAAAGAATGGAGAATATATTTACTGAGTGAAAACTCCCCATGTCCCTATTGACAACCTTCTATGGAGACAGACACATACACATACACATACACACACAAACACACATCCATTCTTTCATTAATTCATTCTTCATTCAATACATCAGCATCAGGTACTGTTAGGTGTCATGGATATAAAACAAATAAGAACATTTCAAGTATCATTCTAAAGTGAATAGTAGTTAAAACTCTCAAGAAAAGTCTAGCTTGGTTCTATAAATGTTGAGCTATTAAGAGGTAATGTGGAAAGTTTTCTGGTTCCACATCTACTATTATCAATAGATGTTTCATAACCAAATAGTCTTTTAATGAGATCTCTGCTACATGAATGGAAAATACTAGATACCTAAACCCATGTAGTGGGAAAGCATATATGTGAATATAATTGCAAATAAAAATAAGTTTTTCACATAAAATGTGTCTTATCTGCTTGCTTTATATAAAGTAGATAAATCTAGTGGGTATGATTGGTTTAAATGTCAAAACATAAATTAAATTTGGATCCCTCTGTACTGGGTTGAACAGTATACCCCAAAAGTTCATGTGCATCTAGAATCTGTGAATCAAGTTAAGATGAGGTCATGCTGGATTAGGGCAGGCCCCTAACCTAAATCTAACATGACTGGAGCCCTTATAAGAAGTGGGAAATCTGGACACAGAGACACACAGGGAGAACGCCATTTGACAACGGAGGCAGAGAATGGAGTGATGAGCATATAAGACAAGGGACACCAAGGATAGTGGTCAACCACCAAAAGCTGGGAAGAGGCAAGGAAAGATCCTCCCCTAGAGCCTTCAGAGAGAACATGGCCCTGTTGACACCTCAATTTCAGACTTCTAACCTCTGACACTGAGAAAGAATAAATTTCTGTTGTTTTAAGCCACCTAGCTTGTGGTACTTTGTTACGGCAGCCCTAAGAAATTAATAAACCTCTCCCCTAATTTTTCCCTTTACATTCTTTTCCCCCAAAATTATAGTCTTCTTTTTCTTATCAAGTATAGAAAAAGATTTTGCTATTTAATATCTAGAATATTTTAATATACATCTAACATTATGTATTATAAATGGTTTTTAATGCTCATTTCTAAATACTCTGAAAGTATAATCATTAAGAGTTAATACAATACACGTTTTATCATTCAACCAGAACTTAGCCAAAATTTCTTTTCAGACTAAATGTCAACTTACCAAGACTCACATGGCATACTAAATCAAAGAAATGAAGGTGGCTAGATCAACTTTTTAATCAAGAAATCATTCTGACATAGAAATAAAGCCATGTTGAATTTTGTAATAATCCTAATTTTATTCAACAAATTTAATTTCCAATATATGGGGTATTCTTCTTTTAGAACATACTTCAAGGATCACTGTTGGAAAGTTAAGTGACTAACAAAATCAAGATAAAAAATATTTATAGAGAAAAAGCAATTTATTTTATGTATGAAGTAGCTATGTTCCTCAGATCATGACCTGCTATCCCAGGACCAGAAAATATAATAATAAAGCTAATATCTTAACCAAGGAATAGGATTACTCACATGTTAAAGTATAGAAGCCTGCCAGTTCTTACACTGCACTTGATTAGAAGAATAAAAATATTCTAACACACTGTTCTGTAAAATGAATTCTCAAAAAAAAAAAAAACAAAAAACTGGGTCAGGTCCACTATTTCCAAAGGGAATGAAGGCCAACAGAATAAAAACTGGGAAAAAGTTCTCTAATTGTAATGAATTTTTAAAATTCTTATTAAAAGCCAAAGCTAAAGATTATCACCTACTACACACACACACACACACACACACACACACAAACCTATCAATATCAATACTTTCCCCAAAAGTTATAGATTAGAATTGATCAGGACAGTTCACATTTCAAAAAATAAAAATAAAAACAACAATAACCCATCACAAATTCCTTAAATACAGTGATGCTAAAACCATTATACTGGCCCACAAAACAGAATTAATGTGGAGAGAAAGGCTGCTTAATATATAACCATAATAACTTACCTTTTAAAGTTCAAAAAGAATTATGCCTGCAAATTGATGCTACAAACTATTTTACCATTCTGTGCCTTAGTTTTCTCACTTATGAAACATGGTTAAAGGCAGACTGGACTGGGTTTATCCAAGGTTAGGGGTTAGCGGAGAAAATGGGGCAAGAGAGAAAGAGAGTAAGGATGTTAATTAAGAATGGAGGTGAGAGAGTGGCTTAAGGTGCTGACTAATGGAGGGGAGGCCAATGGGGAAAGGAAGCCAAGCAAGGGGGTGATTAACTAGAAGTAGAGAGTAAGGGCAATCATAAAGGTATTTGATGCCACACCCATCTCCACAACATTCTATTCAAACTTCCTGAAAGAAGGCCCAGACATTTTGAAAAGCCCCCAGGTGAATCTGATGTACATTTCTAAATAAGAACCACTGGAATTGATGTGTTGATAAGTTTTATTTTATTTTGTTTAAAGCAACTATACTGAATACACTAGGAAATCATGACCAGTCCCTTTTATGGCACTTTACATTTAAGAGGTTGAAATTTGAGGGGATGAGTCTCAACGTATAGCTTTTGGAGCTACTATTTATAACTAAAAAAAAAAAATAGTGGTATATATTATTAAATGGATACATAAGTAATGATCTTAATAGCTAACATTTATGGAATGCTTATTATGTGCCTAGTAATCAGGAATAGAAAATAATTTACATTATTTTCTTATTTAATCTTCACAAAATCCCAAATGTACAGTTACTATCATCCCCAATTTATAAATGAGAAAATGAGACACAAAAGGTTAAGCACTATTTTCAAAGTTATACAGTTAGGAGGTAGGGGAACTGGGATTCAAAACCACTATATCATACTGTCACTGCTGGCATGCTTCAGGTCAGAGAACCTTGAGGACAGGAACTTGGATAAATTGCCCATGACACCCCTAAAGTTGCCCATGATTATGCCAGGGAGTAGGGTGGACAAGCCAAGTCTTAAAGTCCTCAACAAATAAGGTTGGTAGATGGCAGCAATAAGGAGGGGTAGAGAAGTACATACCCAAAGAATCAATGTTTTTTGAATGACAGTTGAATAATAACCAAATCTAAAGAGGTAATGGGTATCTAAGAAAAAAATCAACATTGTCTTTGGGCACCGATGCAACATCTTGAATATAATATGCTCAATATAGAACTGGCTCTTTTCCCTAGTCTTCTCCATCTTAGCAAAGAACGCCATTGTTCACCTAGTCATCTTAAGACAAAACCTAAGACCACCTTTATTCCTCCCTTTCCTTAATCCTCCACATTCAATCCACGTCGAAGTCCTGTAGACTCTACCTCCAAAACATATCCTGCATCCTCTATGTCTCTCCTTCTTTAATACTACCACTATTGTCCAAGCCACCAATAACTCTGGCCTGGATTTCTGCAGTGACATCCTAACTAGTCTTGCTTCAACTCTGGCCACCTACTTAAAAGAAATCTCCAGAATTCTAATTTCAAATATCATTAAAATCAGAACCATCACGGGAAACATGAATTAAGGAGCAGGAATGTCAAAGATAATAACTGGTAATTAACTAGTATTGACATTTACTTTAAGTTAAATTTGCACTGTTTTCAAAAGGAAAACTATTGGCATTTGGGGGAAGCAATTTTTCCTCCTACAACCATTCGCATTGCAAAACTTTTAGCATCCCTAGCCAACAAATCTCTGTTACAACCCAAGAGGCAATTCTGCCTCTCCCTCCATCCCATTTGAGAACCACTAAGTTAAAAGGTTCAAAACAATTAGGTCAGTATAAGCCAGTGGTAAAATCTGGGTGAGGCTGACTAACAAATGAGAATCATCCCAACGACATTAGGACTAAGTAAACAAATGCTTATTGGAAACAAAGATCCAGCTCTCTGATCCCCTCCCCTTCACCCACTCAGCTCCCAGGATATGTCAGGTAAGAGTTTGGAAGAATCTTCCCTAGAAAATCTGACCAGCTCAAGAGGAAAAACTTAAAAATATTGACACCTGTGGTTCCCCAATGAAATGTTGCAACCAGATCACCCTACAATGGACTCAATGTTGACCAGCTTTAGCCATTTGCATGGCTACTAATCAACATTTTAATCCCTTACTCTTAAAACAAGAACAAATAGTTGAAGGGGATCAAAACATGCCACCCTAAAATATGTCACAATGGCACATAGATTATTTTGAGCTGATTGAGAAACAGCAGATATTGGAAGGGCTCTCTGTCTTCTCCTCCCTGCCTAGAAGTAAGGCATAAATTCCCCATAAGAAAGTTATCCTCCCGGTACCAGGAAGAAGAAAACATTCTTATCACTGGAAATGGGAAGTCAATATGAAGATGAGTCTGCATAACAAACCTTACCAAAATAACCCTTTTATTCCACTGATTTCCCCCATATATATCCTAGTCACTTTCCCACAATTTACTGCTGCTAGAAGCCCAAACCCCTTTCCTTCATCTAGTCACTTCCCTACAATTTATTACCCTTTATTAAAATCGTACATAAGATCCTCAATCTAATTGCTTCTTTGGAGTTTCCACTTCTTTTCTATGAAGCCCCTGTGCCACATAAAAAGACTGACATCAAACAAACTTTGTATGATCTTCTCCGGTCAATCTGTCTTTTTTCAGCCTAAGTCACAGGCCCCAGGCACAAAACCTAAGAAGGCAGAGCAGAAGTTTTTCCTCCCCTGCATAGTCATATATTAACAGATATGTGGAAAAAAGTCCTTAATGTAAGAAAGCAAAGCAAACAGAAAAATAAAGAATCTGAGGGAAACAAAGACAACACACAAAAAAAGAAAACTTCAAAAGAGACCAGATGTAATATCTATATTGAGGTAAAAGACGAGATTATGATGACAACCATGAGAAGAAAAAAAAGAGAAGCTGTTGAAAATTAACATAATAGTGAAAATGAAAGTCTCAATAGAAAAACAGGGAGAGAAAGTTGGGGAAATCTTCCAAACAGTAGATAAAAAGACAAGATAAAAAACAGGGGAGAAAAGATTTGAACATTAGAGGACCATTCTACAAAGTCTAACATTCAAATGGCAGAATTTCCAGAAAAAAGAACAGAGAAAAAGAAATCAAAGATATAATTAAAGAACATCTGAGGACATGGATTTCCAGATTGACATGGGACATCTAATAACTAGCACAGTAGATAAATATAGACACACACCCAGTTATGCATCCTCATGAAATTTCAAAACAATGATTCAAATAGAAGATCCAACAAACTGTCAGAAAGGAAAAAGAGGACACATACAAAGGATAAGGAATCAGATTGACTTTGAACTTCTCAATAGCTATAGAAAGCTAAAAGATTATGGAGTTTTATCTACAAAATCCTGAAGAAAGGTTGGTCTGAAGGTAGTAAGTTATCTCAATTGATTGTTCAGTCAGTTACAGATCGAACTCCTTGTCCTGAAGAAAAACTACTTCCAAACTAGAATTTTCTACCCAGCCAAACTATCAATCAGTTGCAAAGGTAGAAAAATATTTTCAAGTGTGCAACATTTAAAAAAACTAACCTCATGCTCTCAGGAAGATACTGGATGCTTCACTAAAATGAGGGAATGAACCAAGAAAGAGAAAGACATGTGACACAAGAAATTAGGAATGCAACCCAGAAGAGGCAAAAAGAATTTCCAGGATGATAGGGAAGGGAGATAATCAGGATGTTAGCTGTACACCAGGCTTAGTGGATCACCAGTCCAAACTGGAGCAAGTTAGAAGTTTCCCAGAAAGACCTTCAAAAAAGATGAAATTAACAGAGTAGCATCTGAATGACTTGAGGAGAGATCTAAAACTGACAAGGAATTTAGGAATGAATTAGTGATCATTTCATAGAGAAGTAAGCAAAGGAAAAACCAAAAACTATTAAATCTACGGAAAACGGCAGGAAAGTAAAAGTAACAGTTTTACACATGGCTTAGCTATGAATACATTTACATATTCATAATAAAGAAAAACTCTGAATACTGATATAACCAAAATTATAATAAAATTCAAATACGAACTAGAATATTTATCTTTAAAATATTATTTTAAAATAGGGTGAGAGCTAATCTTTTCTAATAAGGGGTGGCCTTCTGAATATTAATGTAATATATGTTCATTGTAGTTAATCAGAATACCAAAAAACACAAAGAAGAAAATCACCCAAAATCTCACCATCCAGGAATAAGAAAACACTATTAAAATTTTGTAGTATATCTTCCAGTGATTTTCCTATGTGTAAGATAATTTTTTAAATGAAAAAAGAATGATTCTTAACATACTATTTTATACCACTTGAAATTTAATATAGCATGCAAAATTGACTGTCATTAACATTCTTCCACAACATGATTTTTAATGGCTATATAATAATTTATTACAGGTAAGTTACAGATTTGTGAATTCTCTAATGCTGGGTTCTGGCTAAGTGATAACAGTAAAGTGCTAGACAAATAAGTATACAAAGCAAAGTACTATGGAATGTCTGCTCCAAAAAGTACGGTGATTTTCCTAAAATAAAGAATAAAAATGTTGCTATAATCAGCCCAAAAAAAAAAAAAAATCAAAAGCACAAAAGTTTATTCTGGGAGGTAATGGAACTGTTCTACATCTTAACTGTGGTGGTGGTTACATAATTCCATATGTCTGTCAAAACTCACAGACTGTACACTGCAAAGAGTGAATTTCACTGTTGTAAATTATACTGCTATAAACTTCACTAAAAAACACACAAAAATTCAGAAGACACAAAGACTTTTTAACATATTCTTTGAGACAGTGAATAAATTCATATAGAACCTTAAATTTTTTTTGGATATAAATAAGTTCTAGATTGATAAGTACTAAAAGAATACCAAAGAATCAAAAGCAAGAGCAGAAATCAATAAAACAAAAAACAGAAAAATAGAAAAATCAATGAAACCAAAAGTGTTTGAAAAGGTCATTACAATGTATAAAATTAATTTCTAACAAAACTAACAAAAATCATCATTGTGAGGAATGAAAGAGAAGATATTACTACAGATGCTCCTTGACACATGATGGGGCTATGTCCCAACAAACCCAACCTAAGTTGAAAATATCACAAGTTGAAAATGCATGGAATACACCTAACCTATGGAGCATCACAGCTTACCCTAGCCTACCTGCAATGTACTCAGAATACTTACATTAGCTTACAGTTGGGCAAAATCATTTAACACAAAGCCTATTTTATAATAAAGTGTTAAATATTTCATGTAATTTACTGAATACTGTACTAAAAGTGAAAAACATAATGGTTGTATAGGTACAAGCATTGAATGCATGTTGCTTTTACATCATTGTAAAGTCAAAACTCATAAGTCGGACCATCATAAGTAGGGGGGACTGTACTATGAACAACTTTAGAAACACAAATTTGACAACTTAGGTGAAATGGACCAATTCCCTGAAAACCAACTACTAACTACCCAAACTCATCTAAGATGAAATAGATAACCCATTCTATTAAAGAAATTGATTTTATAGTCAAAAACCTTCAAGAAATAATTTGCCTGGCCCAGATGGTTTCACTGGCATATTCTACCAAATATTTCAGAAAAGAAGTAATACAACTTGTATACAATCTCCTCCAGAAAACAGAAAAGGAGCGAATACTCCTTTTATTTTATGAGTACAGCATTACCCAGATAACAAAACCAGAAAAAGACAAACAAAAACTACAGACCAATACCCATCATGAATAGAAGCAAATATCCTCAAAAGAATATTAGCAAATGGAATCTAACAATATACACCATGACCAAGTTAGCTTTATTACAGGAATGCAAAGCTGGTTCAATATTCAAAAATCAATCAACGTAATTCACTACATTAAGTCTGGTTCATTAACACAATAGAAAGAAATAAAAAGCATACAAGTTGCAAGAGTGGTGAGAGTGGACATCCCAATAATAGTACTTCAGCCTGTGCAAAATCTTCAACTTGCTCAACAGTTTTCTCAACCTTTCAAATAGCTCCTTTCATTTATCTGTAAGTTGACCAACAGAACACTACACTGAATTCGGAGATCAGAATTTAAGTCAAAGGTACTTTAATTTTATTCCATTGGGAAAATGTTAACAAAGTAATGGAATTAAGTAGTATCTGCCTTAGATTTCTAAAATAAGTTACTGGAAAAAGAGAAATTCTAACTTTTCCTAAAGGTAAAGGATTACACCAAATTATTAGAAAATAAGTATATAACTATGTGTACCTCTCTGCTTTGCTACCAGAGCTCTAAAAAGCTTTAGAATTGAACTATTATATACAGTACAGGTTTTGACCTTAAAGAAATTTAGAGCTAGAAAGGAATTTTGAGATAGTTTAATCCACACCCCTCACTTCACAGGTGTTTTAAATCAAATACAAGAAACAGAATTCTATGGCTCCTCCTTGCCTGACTGAATTAGTTGCAAAGAAAAACACACAGATGGTAAGTATAATTAATTTATATCACCTCCTGCTCACTATTCCCCAAAGCACTTATTGATGTATTCATTCATTCAACTGGTTTTAGTTCTCTTCATAGAGACACAGGGTTCTACCACTGTGGAAGATATAACAGCATATTGGAAGTCTATCTTGAAGTAATTGTAACTTATGAAATTCAACTATATGAGCTTAGCAAAAACAAAAAAAGAGAGAAAAAGTAGAGGGTGAGGTAATAGAGAGGGCAAAGAGGAAAGAAACTATAGATAAACACTTCAAATAGTAGACACAATTTTGCCAGCCTTTCCAGTCAACAGATGTATATGCTATGGACTAAGTACGAGACTGGAATTTTCAATATAGTGTTCCTTGTCATTTTCAGCATCTCACTTAGCTGTATGATTTCAGTTTTCTAAAGATACCTTTTTTCCCATATAAAACTTAAGCCAACTTTTAAATTGAGGTAATATGATCTCTGCCCTCAAGAAGTTTGCTCACTTATTGGCAATAAAAGACAAACTAGGAAATAATACAATACACAAGAAAATAAGTACTGGAGCTAGGAAAAGAAGAAATCAATGTGAGTTGAAATACGAAGGGAAGAGATACCAAAGTCATGGGGGAACATGCCTGGGTGGAGACCTTTTGGAACAGATAGTTGGTACTGAGAAGAGGAAATAAGGTTATATCTGTAAATACAAGCTCAGATTATAGGGTTACTTTTAAAAGTCAGATACTAGAATTTAGGCCAGGAAATATAAAATTCCTTTTTTGTCACCATGCAGGTGACAACTGAGGGAAGTAGGCTTCCTGTATGGCCATAGGGAGTGGTGGGACTCTGTAAACAGAGTTCATGCCCCACCCAAAGAGGGTAACCACTATTCAGCTCCAATCTCTTGCTGGTATTTGGGAATGAGGACCCAGGCTACTATATCCTCCAATCCTTTAAGAGTAATTGGAAATTCGAGAGATTTTACGAAAGTTAAAGAAAGAGGACATTAACAACGGAGGCAGGTTCCTGCGTAAGCAGGAAGGACCGGAATCTAAACAAAGGGACTGGCTCTTCACAGCAGGAACATCCTACCCTGTAGCAGGAAGGATAAAGGGAAGGAGTACCAAAAGGGAAGGCTAAAGAGTAGGCTTGGGCTGGACTACTGGAGCACCAGAATTCTGAATATTATCTCATAAACAACAAAAAGACAGTAGATAAAAGGAACCAACAATATGCGGTACAATATGTGGTACAGAGGAAAGGAATGAAAAGCCGTGGGAATGATAGAGCAGCTGTTCGTTAAATGGGGGTATTTTTTCTTAGGATGAGAATGTTTTTAACTTTATATCCTGGAAGGTAAGAGCAATGATAGGAGGAGATGGTATTAGAGAGGTGAGGCAAGAAAGATGGGCTATTAACCTTGGATAAGAGACTACCTATAGCTGAACGAGGGTGTGAATAAATTAGGGGAGGGGGAGAAGAGAAAAGGGGAAGAGTCTCCAGAGCACAGTCCCGAGTCACCAACCAAACCCATGGCAAAGAGGATAATGAGAGAAGTTAAAACTGACCTAGGAAAGAGAATTGCTCAGAAAGTTACCACAAATATAGACATCCTAAGTGGAAATGAGATAGACAATGTTGGAGATGCCCCTTAAAATTAAAAAGCAGGAAGCAGAATCCAAGCATTCACACCAGCCAAATGTCTCAGAGATCTTAAGCAAAGAAATTCATAGTTGGGGCTAATGCATCCTCTGGTTTGAGGCTTGGCCACATTCCCAAATTTTGAAATCTAGGAAGGTAAAAGAAAGTATTAAGAATATAATCAAATGAGAAACTAGTTAATTGTACTACATATTAAAGTTTTCCTATTTGGAAGGGCTTTCTTTCACATTTTCTCAATTTCTACAACAGCCCTAAAAGACATACCAGCCAGGTATTAGTCTTATTTAAAGCTAAGGATCACAGAAGACAATTGTGCAAGGTAATACTGTAAGTAAGCATTGTAAATCTGACTAAAATCCAGGGAAACTAAAGCATAGCTAGCCCCTGTCTAATGAGATTACTAACCATTTAACTAAAAGTGAAGTGCACCATCTTTTCATGGTAAAATGAACATAACATGGGCTTTAGAGGACAAGACCTTCACTCAAAAACCAGCTCTGCCCTTTGCTAGCTCTATCACCGGCATTGAGCAAGTTACTCAATTTCTACCAGTCTTCATTTGTTCATTTACATAATGGAGTTATATCACCTCCCTCACAGAATTGTTTTCAGTATTAAATAAGGAGCCATGTATAAGCACTGCTAAAAGGCCTCAGGTACTCAATCAAGGCAAGTTTCTCTTCTCCCTGGAGGCATTACCAGTTATCTATGGTTTGCATAAAAGTTACACTCCCTGCTGCAGGATGAAGTAATAAGGCTTGGGAAAGGCTTTCTTTTTAACAATGACTCTTATCAGAGGATAAACAGTTCCTGAAGGAGTCAGAGAAATTAACTCAAAGAGCAAACTATAAATGGAAGAACCTAAGGTCACAAGGAAAAAACATCATTTCAAGACTGGTATTAATAGGATGATGAATGTAAGAACACGATAGGAGAAAATGTAGAGATTGCATAACTAGAACACACTATAGGTGTAAGATTCTCACTGAACAAGGGGCCCAAACCTAGAGTCCACGGGGTCCATAAATGGACTTCAAAGAGTTGTGACCCCTTGAAACTGTAAAATTGTGAGCATGTGCTAAGGTTCTATGGAAAGCCCAAAATGCCCCTCCCCCAAGATATCCATGTCAAATCCCTGGAAACTATGAATGTTACCTTTTAAAGGATTTCTTATAATAAAAAATGTGATTAAATTAAGGACCTTGAGAGGAAGTGCTTATCCTGGATTATCCAGATGGACCTTAAATCCAATGCCTAGTGTCCTTAAAAGAGATACACACAGAAGAGAAGGCAGCAATGTGACCCTAGAGACAGAGACTGAGTAATGCAGCCACAAGCCCAGGAACTTAGCCCAGATCCTGGAAAAGCTGAGGGATCTCCCCTAGAGCCTTGGGGTGGGGTGGGGGAGTGGGAATCAAGGCCCTGCTGACACCTTGATTTGAACTTCTGGCCTCCAGAACTGAGAGAGAATAAATTTATGTTGCTTTAAGCCCTTCTGTAGTAATTTGTTATGGCAGTCACAGGAAACTAATAGAGGTGCACTTTTCTCAGGGGGAGGGCCCATAACTTTCATCAGATTCTGAAAGAGGTTCTGATGAACCCCAAACGGGAAAAGAACTACTACTGAAGAAAGTAAAGCAAAAAGGAAAATTTTCTATAATAAGAGAACTAGAAAATTTTAAACCTCCAGAATAAGTGTTACTTGGATAAGGTCTCATAGCTACTAACTGTTGAAGTAAAAGAATAAATCATCCTCTGATATAAAACTCAATATTCATTTCATTATCTCTTGGGGTTCAACCCTATGAATGCATTAAAAGTGATTCCCAAACAGCTCAACAGTTTGTTAAAAATATAGGATCCCAGGCTCTACTCCTGATGTATTGAATCAGAATCTCTAGGGTAGAGGAATCTATATATATATTTTTATACTTATAAACATATATGCTTGCTTACTTACTTAAATCAGATAATTTACTACACATCAGATAATTCAGATGTGTAGGCAAATTTGGTAACTACTACTATAAAGCAGGGATCAACAAACTTTTTCTATAAAGGGTCAGATAGTAAACATTTTAGGATATGCAGGCCAAGAGGCAAAATTGAGGCCATTACGTAGGTATTTACATAACAAATTTATTTTCTAACAAATTTCTGCAAGATTTTTATTGACAAAATTCAAAATAAAAAATTAGTAATTGAATACAACTTTTTGTAGTAGAGGTCTCCTAACAAGAAAAATGGAATTCTTTCTTGGGAGAGATAACATTTTGCTCAATTGGGGTTCAAAGTTAGTGTTTTCCTGTCACCACATTGATTGCAAATGTTATGTAAAACCTTCTCAGCTGGAGGGGACTTACAAAAAAGGCCTTGAGCTGATTTGGCCCAAGGGCTGTAGCTTGCCAACCTCTGCTGTAAGGTGTAAGGAAAAAGAAAGAACCACAACCCCTGCCCTTAAGCAAATAACAAGTTAAAGAGACAGGAACAGCAAAGGTAAAGTAATAGTGAAGAACATGAAGCAGAATTCTGAATGTTTTATGTTGTACAGCAATGATTCCTAACCTTTTCAAGTATGGCATTCTTTTTTAAGGTCAAAAAATGTGGAGGACCTCTATAGCAGTTCTTTTAGCATTGAGTGAAAATATCCATAACAAGAAGTGACTATTATAAAGTCTATAATGCTTTTAAAGGATTTCTTATTAATCAAAACAGCAGACACATACATTTGAAAAACATTAGCACATATTTATAAGACACATTATTTATTCATCCACAGATGGTACTTAATATGCATATGGATTCCTAACCCCCTGAGATAACTTGAAGCACTGCAGGAAATCTCAGCCCAATGGTTAGGAACCGCAATTACAGAATAGATGCCAAAGAGGTTCAGAAGGAAGGAAACAGTGGAAACTGGAGTAGTGGGGAAGGGTGTCACAGGGTTAGACAGACAGGTAGAAATTTTCAAAGATACGGAAGAACAGATTTAGGGAGAGGAAGAATGTAAATGAGAAAATGCAGAGGAGCTTCAGGATAGCAGCCTTACTAAATAAAAAGTTTGGAACAGGGCCAGAACATGGAGGCTCTGGACCTCTCTGCCTGTCTCTGCCACCAGAGCCAATATTTAAGTGCTTTCCACGTATCCAGCGCTGATAAGCATTCTTTCGTTCAATCCTCACCAAGAATAGTTTCCTAAATACACTGTATAAGTATTACGTTATTAAGTATGAAATGTCTGATTTCCTTAAGTACTAAGTTTGACAGTTGATATTTCTGACATTTCACTTTGATACTTCTTTTATTTTTATTGTGAAGGTACATCCTCTCAGTCTTTCAAATGCACATTTTGGCTTTTTTTTCCAAAAATTTTTTTACAGCAATTTTTGTGAAAGCATGGATAAGTCAAAAATTTGTGTTATTTTTGAATATGAGTTCCGTCATGGAACCAATGCTGTGCAGACAGCTCAAAATATCAACGAAGTGTTAGGGAAGGATGTGGCTAATGAACACATAGTACGTTGATGGTTTGAGAAGTTCCATTCTGGTGATTTTAATCTTTAACAGGAGCCATGGGGGTGACCTGAGACCAAGGTGGATAATGATGAGCTGAAAGCTGTAGTGGAGGCAAATCCATCTCAACCCATGCATGAATTAGCAGCAAGGTTTGACGTTACTATTCCAACAATATTGGACAATTTGAAACAAATAGGCAAGGTAAAGACGCTGGACAGGTGGGTTCCGCATGAATTAAACAAGTGTCCGAAGAGAAATCGTCTCGAAGCTTGCCTTTCTTTGCTGTCATGACATAAAGGCAAACCATTTCTACACCGTATTGTTATGTGTGATGAAAAATGGATTCTTTTTGACATTCACAAGCAACATTAGCAAGCGTTTGGCACAATGGTTAGATACAGATGAAATGCCAAAACACAGTCCAAAAATGAATATTCATCAAAAAAAAGCCAATGGTGTCCAGTAGTCCAGCACTGGTATTATCCACTCATGAAACCTGGTCAATCGATTACAGCGGATGTTTACTGCAACCAATTGGACGAAATGATAAGGATGTTTGCGATTAAGCAGCCGAGGTTTGTCAATAGAGACAGGCCAATCCTCTTGCAAGACAACACTCAACCACATGTCTCACAAACAATGCTGCTCAAACTACAGAAGCTGGACTTGGAAACTCTCTGTCATCCACCATATTCACCAGACCTTGCACCCACTGACTACCACTTCCTCCAGGCTTTGGACCACCTCTTGCAGGGAAAAATATTCAATTCTCAACAAGCTATGGAAAACGCCTTTCGCGATTTCATCACCACTCGCTCTCCAGGCTTCTTCACTGCTGGCATAACCAAGCTACCGTTAAGATGGCAGAACTGTGTCGATAGTTTAGGTACATACTTTGATTCATTGTATTGCTTCTTGTCTGAAATATAATAAGCTACACTTTTGATTTGAAATCGAACATTTCATACTTAATGACCTAATAAATGACCTGGTTTCATCAGGTACCACCTAAGTGGGTCAGGATGTAGACTTTTCCAGCTTAAAAATAAAACAAAAAGCCTTCCCTTGACTGTACGTCCCTTCTACAACTATCACACTCTATTCCTTCACATCCAAATTTCTGGGGAGTCACACATCCTTATTTCCATTTCACGCCCTCTCATTCATCATTCGTCCCCAACCCACTCCAGTCTAGTCTCCACTTCTACCACCCCAAAGAAGCTGCTCTTGCCAAATGCAATAAAAGACATGTCCACTCTCACCTTACAAAATGTAAACTCTTTGCAGCATCGAGCAGGCCCCTGCCTTGAAACACTGTTGACTTCTGTGACCCCACACCCTTAGGGCAGGCATTCCTTCTATTTCTTTATCCACTCCTCTTAAGTCTGTGCCATCCGCTTCTCTCCACCTCCAAATGTTGGCATTCCCTTGGGAGCTGATCCCAGGCCTGTCGTTACTCAGTACTCCGATCTCCCTAGGTGATCTCATCCACTTCCATGGCTTTAAATGCCATGGATAATTTCCCAGTTTGTCTTTCTAGCTCAATTTTCCTGAGTTCCAGACTGTATACATCCATGTCTATTCCATAGCTCCACCTGGATGTTTCTCATCTATCCTATGCTAAACTTTTAAAATCTTTTCTCTCAACGTTGCTTCTTCTCTGGGCTTCCCCATCTACCCAGTAGCTCCCACCAGAAACCCCAGGGGCATCCCTGTCACCTGTCCCTCTACTGCAACCTCCAAGGCTAATACTCAGCAAGTCCTCACAACTGTCCCTCTTATAAAACTCTCCAATTAGTTTACTTCTTTCCCTCTCCACTGCTATCCCCTCTAGACCAATCAACTATCACCTTCGCCTGGAGACAGCTGGCCACAGTGAGAATTTTCCAGAGGGTCTCCCCACCACACACACTCTCACTTCTCTCAAATCCATTTCCACAAAGCAGGCGGAGTACACAATTACAAATAAGAATCTGATTTCATAATTTTCATACTTAAATCCTTGAGTAGTTTCCTCTCCAGGTAAATTTCAAAATCCTTAATATGAACTGCAAGGCCTCAAAGGATTTGGCCTCACCAGCTTCCCCCACCCACCCTGCTCCTTTCCCCCTCACTCCCTCCATGCTACAGCCAACCTGGCCTTCCCTTTGTTCCTCAAACACGACAAACCCTTTTCTACCTGAACATGCTGACCCTCCTCCTAGCTTCAGCTGGCCAACTCCTACTTATTCCTCAGGTCTCAGTCTCAATGTCACTTTCTCAAGGAGGCCTCTCTCCTTGACACCACTCATCTCCAGATTAAGTCCTCTGTTACATCCTCTCATTGCTCCTAACTTGTTCTTCACAGCCCTTTTCACAATTGTGATTGCAGTTATTATTACGTGACTCCTGTTGTCTGTCTCCCACACTGAAATGTTACTCCTTAAGGAACAGAAGCTATGTTGCTCTCTTTGTCACTGTACTCCCAGCCACCAGCACAATGTCTGACACAAAGTAGGCACTCAAATATTTTATATTAGAATAGGTGACTGAACGAATTAAAAGATAGTTAAACATAAATTGCTTTGAAGCATTTCAGAATTTACAAACATACAATTTAATTAGTTAATATTTTAGTTAGACTAGGGCTTAAATTATTTTTACGTATTGATTAAAGCAAGAACTGTACTGAGCTATACTATTAGCTAAGCTTGAATATCCTCAAATATATTTCTAAAGCTATCCCATAAGTTAACTTTTATTCATTTAGACATGCCTTTCCCCTATGCCCAACTATGTTAACAACTTTAACATAGTTGTTTTCCTAAACATTAATATAATAATAATAATAATAATGAAAACTATCATTTATAGAGTGCCAAACACCATGCTATTCACTTCATGTTCAAGCTTCACAAGAGACAAATGTTATAACCTTCATTTTCACAGATGATGAAACTGAGGTTCAGAGAAATTAAGCAACTAGCTCAAAGTTATACAATCAGCCAGTGGGGTGGCAGGATCCAAACTCATACCAACTCAAAAGTCAATGTTTTTTTCTAATACATCATGCTATCTCTAATATCATACTTATTTAGCAGTATCTATTATTTGTTGAAAATACATCTGTATATAAGTATCTGAGGCTCACAGTTTAAAGTGATTATTTAAGCTTTAAAATGGCTGTCCAATTCAGTCTCTCACATACAAAAACTAATTCTATCACACCCATATAAAACATTCTGCAACAATTATTCCAAATGACACTCTTTTTCCTTATCCATGTAATCTACACGTTATTTTACAAAATAAACTTAGCTTCCAGTTAACTGTCTTCTCTGAAAGGACCTCAATTAACTTTAAAAAATGGAACCATCACATTAGGGGAAAATGTGCATATTGATCTGTTTTTTAGAAAACTTGTCACAGATGCATACCGAATACACAGTTTATACCAAACTCAACTATTCCCAAAACCATCCATCAGAATAAAAACTATGCCAAAAATTGTTTTGGTAGGAATTAATCTAAACCACACTTCTAGCCTAGTATTTACAAATCAATAACTTTGATAACTGGTAGTAGGCAGTCAGTAAACACTTGACTGATCAATCATACAATAAGATACTTCAACAACTGATGTCCTGGTTTTTTTTTTTAAGAGAGTAAGCAGGAAATATTGTTATATATACATAACTAGTAAACATTTCCTCAACATGGAAACAGGAAGGGGTCATTTAACCCAATTATGTATATTAATCCTTGAAAAACACTGTTCTAACTCAATAAACACTTTTAAAACAGTTTTAAATTAGCATTTCTGGGTAGTGAACTAGCCTCATTACTGAAGTCATAATACAAAATAGAAAGGATCATGAATTTTTAAAGAATTAAAATACAACAACATATACTTAACACTCAAAACCTACTATAAAACTACACCAATCAAGACGGTGGTACCAGCATAAGAAGAAACATAAATCAATGGAATAGAATTGAGAGTCCAGAAATAAAGTCACACCTCTATGGTCAATTGATTTTTAACAAGGGTACCAAGATCATTCAATGGGGAAAGAACAGTCTTTTCAACATATGATGCTGGGACAACTTGATATCCACACGTAAAAGAATGAGGCTTGGGCCTGACGCAGCGGCTCACACTTGTAATTCTAACACTTTGGGAGGCCCAGGCAGAAGGATCACCTGAGGCCAGGAGTTCGAGACCAGCCTGGGCAAAATAGGAGAATTCATCTCTACAAAAAATTTTAAAATTAGCTGGGAGTGGTGGCACACACCTGTAGTCCCAGCGTCTCAGAAGGCTAAGCCAGGAGGATTGCTTGAGCCCAGGAATTCAAGGCAACAGTGAGCTATGATTGTGCCACTGACAGAGCAAGACCTTGTCTCAAAAAAAAATAAAAATTAAAAAGAATGAGGTTTGGAACCTTATCTCATATCATATAGAAAAACTAACCCAAATTGGATCAAATATCTAAACATGAAAGCTAAACTCTTAACAGAAAACATCATAGGTATGAATCTTCATGACCTTGGATTAGGCAATGGTTTCTTAGATAGGACATTAAAAGCACAAGCAACCAATGAAAAAATAGATAGGGTCTAGTATCCAGAATATAGAAAGAACTCTTACAACTCCACAATAAAAAGACAAATAACCCAATTAAAAAATAGGCAAAGAACTTGAATAGACATTTCCCTCCAAAGAGGATACCCAAATGGGCAATAAACACACGAAATGCAAATGTAAACCACAATAAGATACCACTTCATACCCACTTAGGATGGCTAGAATTTAAAAAAAAAAAAACAAAAAGCAAGTACTAGTGAGGATATGGAGAAATTGGAACTCTTCTACATTGTTGGTGGGAATGTACAATAGTGCAGCTGCCATGGAAAACAGTTTGGCAGTTCCTCAAAAGTTAAACATAAAATTACCATATGACCCAGCAATTTGACTCCTGGGTCCAAGAGAACTGAAAACATATGTTCACACAAAAACTTATACATGAATAGCAGCAACATTCACAGTAACCAAAAAGTGGAAATAACCCAAATGTTCATCAATTGATGAATATATAAACAAAATGTGGTCTAGTCATACAATGGAATATTACTCAGCCATACAAAAAAACAAAGTACTGACACATATTATAATATGGATGAATGTTGAAAACATCGTGCTAAGTAAAAAAAGCAACACAAAAGAACACATTGTATGATTCCATTTATATGAAATGTCCAGAACAGACAAATCCATAGAGATAGAACATAGATTAGTGGTTGCCCGGGGATAAGGGGAGGAAGGAATGGAGAATGACAGTTAGTGGGTTCAAGATTTCTTTTGAGGGTGATGAAATATTCTGGAGTTAGTGGTGATGAATGCACAATTGTATGAATATACTAAAAACCACTGAATTATATACTTTAAAATGATGAATTTTATGGTAGATGAATTATATCCCATTTTAAAAATACAAATATATATAATATATGTTCAATACTAAAGCTATACTGAACAGTTTTGTCTTTTGATGATTCAGAAACATCTTGACATATTTAAATATACAAATCTTTTTTCTCTTGGTGTCAAATAATGTAAATTTCTAATTAATAGCATATGCAAAATGTATATTATAATATATACATGATTCACATGGTTTCTTAATGTTTACTTAATAAAAAAAGTTTGGGAACAGTGTTTTGCTAGCAAAATTTTATGAGATCTACTAAACCTTAAGAAAAGTGTAACCTCATAACTAATCATCTTTTTATAATACTATTTTTTATTAGTTATCTGTACTATAATTTAAAATAAGAAACAGAAATCAGCAAGGCTTGCTTTGTCTTTCTTTAAAATATGAAATAGCAAAGAGAAATAACTAATTTTTAAAAATCTAGATTTTAATGCTTATATTCATAAGAAGAAATGAGACATTCTACTAACCAATGAGTGTATAAATAGCAGGAAACATTTTACCAGGTTAGTCATATGGTACATGAAACCTGAAAAACCTTGTGACCACAGCTCTTACTAATGGTGCTTCATTTTTCAGTTCCCACTGAATGCCTCTGCTTCATGAAATCAGCAATTAAGATCACTAACAAACTTTCAGTTTTTAATGATAGAGTTCATTAGTTAGGCATTACTAAGGCATATAAATGCAAAAAAACTATCATATGCCTTACAGAGATACACTAGTAACTGTAACTTAAATTTTTTTAAACGAACGTTACCCAAGTCTCTGGGGTCCAAGTAAGTAATGTTAATGAGCAAAGCAGGCCCAAAGTCAGACAAGAAGAGGTGGGATCTTGGGTGAACTGGCAAGTAAAGGGGCAGCCATCACACAGCTCCAGCAAATTGCTACTAAGTGGGAAACATGGCCAGACTTCTAATTTCTCAAGAGTAGCTGGAAATATGGATTTTTTTTTCATGTTTTGTGAAATATCCCTAATTCTGAAATTTTGGCAACTAATTTTTTTAAAAGTTTAGTGCTAAGGCCAAATAAAACATATTAGCTGCTGAATATGGCCACTGGTTTGCAAACTCTGAGAAGAAATTCCTAAAAAAAAGGCTAAGTACTTAGAAAACCCCAATTTTAGATTAGGGATGGTAAATATAGGAAACTAGCCTATAACAATATTTATCAAAGACTGGGGGGCACTGATGATCCTTAATGTTCTCAAGGTGTTCCACAGACCAGAGGCTAGAGAGTTTTACTGTATTAGTGTCACATTTCATTCATGTTCCTTCCTGAAGTATCAAAAGTAATGCATTTCTTCCACTCATTTTGATGACTTTTCTTACTGTAGCCAAATGCAAATAGAGCGGATGTCTTAACTCTGTGCCATTGGTAAGTAGCCTGAGGATCAAAACAGTTTGGAAACCATCGGAAAGGGAAAAAATATATACATTTTGGAGGATACTTTTTGCTTTTTAACAGACCTCAAAGAAAATTAATTAGATGGTAAAATTGGTCACCATTTTATAACGATCAACTACAGTACAGTAGGATGGTGACAGAGCTATCTGAATTATAATTACATAGTTGAACAAACATCTTGTGTTGTACTTTCTAGTATGAACACAGTAGCATTATAGACATGAATCTTCCTAGAAAATACATCCAGTAACAAGGAGGAAAAATGCACAAAACTCCTTTTTCAACAAACCGAGGAGAAAAACAAAAATGTAAAAATTCCAAAGTACCTGAGAGCAGGGCTGAGATCAAAAAAGGCAGACAATTATGCTGGGGTGGAGAACAGAGATCAAGACAGACAGTGCGGCGGGTGATGAGGAGGGCCCAACAGTGGCAGATCTCAGCAACAGCAACGATGCACAACCTTAAACAAACAGGTTTACATTGGCATGCTGGGACTGTGTAAAGGAAGTAGAGCGAAGGAGAGGGAAGTCCAGAATTGGTGGCAAAAGGCCTCCTAGACTCTTTCTGGTTTGGAGAAGCAGAAGACTTGTGGCAACACAGAGAAACACACCCAGGTGCCACATGTGAAGAAGACAATCTCTGAGGCAGAAGCCTGGAAATCTACCCTGGCCCTACCCAAACCTTCTGCAAATAACAGACTGAGGAAAATTCAATTCATTAAATCACAAGGACTAAAAAAGTAACTGGCATGGCACTGACTGAGAGAGAAGTACTCTAAGAAAAATGGTAGAAATGAGCAGCATAATGTACCAACTATCAAAGAATACTCATCAAAAAAATATGAAGATAGATAGAAAGAAGAAGATAAAAATTGTAACTCAATATTCTTGCATGAGTTTAAGAAAATCAATGAAGCCACCACCACCATAAGCAAGACCACAAATCAGAAATATAAGAATTCAAGGGGAAAATGTCTAGATTAACAGGAATAGGGAAGTACGAGTAGACAGAAATCAACACAGAAATGAAGAAGAAACTGAATGAACAAAGAAGAGACACTGCAGAAAACACAGTAAGAGATACGAAAGATAGAAACACATGAAAAAGTGTTTAAAAGGATTAAAGGAAAAATAATAAATATAAAAGATATATAAAGAGAGATTCAACATACATATTACTAGGATCTCCAAAAAACAAAACCAAAACAATGGAACAAAATAAATATTTAAAGATATAATTAAAGAAATCTTCCTAAAATGAAAATAGATTTGAATCCACTTTTTGAAAGGGCACACATGCACCAGGAAAAATTGAGCTAAACAGTCAACATCAATATATCCTAATAAAGTTATTGGATATCAGAGATAAAGACAGAATCGACCCTGGCAGTGGCTCACGCCTACAATCCTAGCAGTTTGGGATGCCGAGGCGGGAGGCTTGCTTGAGGCCAGGTGTTCAACACCAGGTTCGAGATGGAGTTCAAGACCAGCCCGACCAGGAGCAAGACCCTGTCTCTACAAAAAAACGAGAAAAATTAGCCAGGCATGGTGGTGCACACCTGTAGTCCCAGCTACTTGGGAGGCTGAGGCAGGACGATTGCCTGAGCCCAGGAGCTTGAGGTTGCAGTGAGCTATGATGATGCCACTGTACTCTAGCCAGGGTGACAGAGTGAGACTGTGAGATCCTGTCTCAAAAAAAAAAAAAGAAAAGAAAAGAAAAAGAAAGAAAGAATCCTTGGGGCAGATAGGCAAAAAAGGTCAAGTCATTAATAATGGTAAAAAATTCAAGCAGGCTTCACACATCTCCACAGTAACATTTAATGCCAGAAGATATCTGTACAACACCTATAAGATACTTGATGAAAACAAGTGTGAACCAAGTATTTTATAACCTGCTAAGCTATCCTTCAACTATAAAGCAACAAAAAAGTTGTTCTGAAAATGTTGTAAGAATAATAGCCCATATTGTTCCCATGAGCCCTTATTGAGAAATTACTAGAAGATGAATTTCAGCAAACCAAAGAATGAATTCACAAAAGTACCTGGGTGAGCATTACATATATTTAACTAAAGAATTAAGACAAAAACAGATGGAGATAAGGCTGATAAAATAGAACATAAATATTATAGGGTATAACACTGTATAAATGCAAATAATCTAAATAAGGTGAAGGGAGAAGTATAATAAGCTGACTGATTACCTTGATGTAATAGCTGGGAGTCAATGGATTGCCTTAAAGCTCACAAATCAAGTAGTAGAAGAATAAGCATACATAACAGTTAAAGTATATATACTATTGTGAATAAATACTATTGACTAAAATTGGGTAATGGAGAAGAGAAAGGGAGAGAGAAGGATTAAAAAGCATTTTACCTTTGTTCATAGAAAAGCCCTAATAGTTACTATCAATAGAGAACTAAGAATGTTATATGAAGTAACTAATAAGACAAAAATACAAATTTTCCTAAATGTCAGAATAGCAAAGAAAAGCAAAGAAAAACAGACTACATAGTGGAAGACTTAAAATTTACATAAAAAATAGAACATAAAATAAAATGCAATGACAGAACCAAGACAAAACATTTTTGACATATGAAAAAATGTAAATGGATTCAACTCATATTAAAAGAAAGAGATTTTCAAATTGAATCGTAATGCAAAATCTAACTCCATGTTATATACTAGAGACAGATCTAAATCAAAGTAATTTTAACAGTTTAAAACAAAAGGATGGGCAAAGACACATTAGGCAAATGTAAACAAAAAATAAAGCAAGAATTGTTTCACCCAGCTCTTTCTGACTCCAGAACCTGAGGTTTTAACCATCACAAACACTACAAATAACGCCCATGTGCTTCTGTAATAGTGCATGTAGGTGTGTGTGTGTATGAATATATACACAGGTGGTCCCTGGTTACAGACAGATAAGTTCCTGAGAATGTCTTTAGGCAGGATTTGTATGTAACCCAGATCCCTGATGAATGGTGCATATATAGTAATAATAATGATAACAATACTATAAGGGTTCATATATGGTAATAATAATACCGTGTAATACTATAATAATAATAATATTACCTCTGTACTATAATAATAAGTTACAGAAACTACTGCACTTTCTTTTAATTCAAACAAACAGAACATTAAAAACAAACTCATACAAAAAGTTTAGATAGGAGATAAGAAAAATTTCAAAAAAGAATACTAAAGGTTAACACCTAATGTTGCATCAATGCTAGGCTAATAGGAATGTTGCACTTATTTTGATCTTCTAACCAAATCAATAATAACCTTTCCATTTCAACAATTAATCCACGACACTGCTTAGTAATAATTGATGCTTTCATTGGAGCACTGCCTTTCACATGTTCCATTATTCTCACTTTATCCTTTATAATTGTTCCGATAGTCAAGTGACCGAAGCCTAATGCTTTCCCAACAAATAATGGCATCTGGCCTTTCTCCGAATGCTTAATTATTTCTACTTTCATTTCCATTGTATTCACCTTTCTCTTCTCTGCAGGCTCACTTGGACTTGCAATGGATATTAGCTTTGGAGGCATGGTCATAAGGGTAAACACAGACTCACAAAATCAAATAAACAAGTTAAGACAAAAGTGATGTTGTGCGTAAGCGAATGAGACTAGCCGCTAGCGTAAAGATGTTGCACCAACGAACCGCTTATGCCATGCAAGTTTGTTCACATGCACAGAAGAAACTAGTTCCCGAGTTATTTATTTAATTATTTCATTATAAATTATCCTTATGGGGAGCCTGTTCGTAAGTACACAACACCATTAAGTTGGGTGGTTTGTAATCCAGGGACTGCCTGTATTTCAAAATAACTATCTAAAATATTCAATTATAAGCTATCTTTGAAATAAGACCAGATATCGAATTTGCAGTACCACCAGATTGCTGAGTTTAAAGCATTTAGTAATACTTACCTTTAATGGTATTATTTTCAATATAAAAATCAAAACACTGTACTGAAAACTCTTCTGGATTTATGTCAAGATCAGCTGTCAACTTAACACCATGCAGTAACTCCTCACTTGGATGACAATCTACTTCCAAGCACTTAAAAACTAAAATTCCAGGACTTCTCATTTAAAAAAAAAAAACACTAAAATTCCAGGGGAGTCATTCTCCGTATGTGTAGAGACTTAAGGAGGTGGGATTTTATGAAATTTCCAGTATACTACAAATATTTCTGTTGAAGCAACAATTTTTTAACGTCGTACAGAAATCCATATCCATGATACTGCTTTCAGATTTTAGAGTTGTAGCTTCAGAAAGAGATTTCACGCCTCAGAAACAAAAGGGCATATGGGTAGTAAAAACTAACAAGCACTCTAGGAACATTATCTAAAAGTCAATATTGGCTCTTTAAATATAAAAATAAACTTGTGGCAACATCAATTCAATTAATACTTGAGGGGAATTAACTGAGACACCTCTGTTTCAATTTCAACATTAATAACAAAAGGAGAGGGGATAACAGTACCAACCTGATTAAACTGTTGCGAGCATTGAATGACTGAAGCACTTAGAACCCTACTTGACTTAGATATCAATAAATGTTAGCTAATATTATCACCACAAAGACACAAATTTCAAGTCTTTTAGATCTATTATAATTACTGATGATAGGGTTAGACAAGACACCTACAGAGAAATATTTCGCTAATGGAAAAAAAAAGGAATTTGAAACCTCTATTTCCCTCAATTCCCTATTCCCTCCCTGCGACCACTGATGCTAGATCAGGAGCCCCTCCTCTTTTATCCCATGATACATCTGTACACTTTCATTGCTGCTGCACTGTCTCCCCACCAATGCTGCTGTGAGCTCCTTAAAGTCAGTGATTATGTCTTGTGCATCTCAGTACCTCCAGGGCACCTGTTCCCACACATAATATAAGTTCAATAAAGGTGTGTTAAATCAAAAAATGTGGTATTATAAAAAATTATATATATATAATAAACATGATCTGGTTCAAGGTTTATATTTTATGGATTGCAATGACCTTGGTATCAGACCTTTCAGTAAGGTAGGCAGCTAAGGAACCTCAGTTAGCGCCAAAAGAGGGTTCATTTAAGACATAGACACTTATTGAGCACTCTGTGAGCATCAGGTAACAAGACTCTAGGGTTATAAAGAACGCCCAGTGGGCACCGAGCAGGTAAGGATCTCACCCCTACCAGTGAGTAGAGATGTTAAAGATAGATCAAGACTCCCAGAGTGTTCCTAAATTGCAGTGCTCTTTCCACTAGAACAATGCCTTTCAAATGTTGACTGCACTCATAGTAAAAAATACATTCTGTAGCACTACTCAGTACAGATACACATATTTCTGATTTCTTCTATTTAATTCAATTTTATTTCACATTTTTAAAATGTTCATCTTGGTATACTAAATTGGCTTTATGACTCAAAGGTTGAAAAATACAACAAATGTTGGTGTGGATGCAGAGAGATAGGAACACTCACACACTGCTGGTGGGACTGCAAACTAGTACAACCTTTATGGAAACTAGTATGGAGATACCTCAAAGAACTAAAAGTAGAACTACCATTTAATCCAGCAATCCCACTATTGGGTATTTACCCAAAGAAAAAAAAGACATTCTATAAAAAAGACACCTGCACTTGAATGTTTATAGCAGCACAATTCACAATCACAAAGATGTGGAAACAACCCAGGTGCTCATCAATACATGAGTGGATTAATAAAATGGTATATGTATACCATGGAGTACTAATCAGCCATTAAAAAAAATGGTGAACTAATGCCTCTCGTATTAACCTGAATGGAACTGGAGCCCTTTCTTATAAGTGAAGTATCACAAGAATGGAAAAACAAACATCACATGTACTCACCATTAAATTGGTACTAATCGATCAACACTTCCGCGCACATATGGAAGTAACATTCATTGGGGATCGGGCAGGTGGGAGGAGAGAGAAGGGGATGGGTCATTTCACACCTAATAGGTACGGTGTACGCTGCCTGGGAGATGGGCATGCTTATAGCTTTGACTCGGGCGGTGCAAAGGCAATTTATGTGACCAAAGCGTTTGTACCCCCGTAATATTCTGAAATTTAAAAAAAAATTTTTTTAAATAAATTTTTTTAAAAGGTTGAAAAATATTGCTCTAGAAGGTATATTTTTAAAACTTTCTCTAGAATTTCAAGGTCAGATACAATTCCTAAAAATTCTCATACAATGAATTTGTATCCCAACAAAACAAGGGCACTATCAAATCATCAAATAACTCACAAAGACTAACATACAGCCATGGCAGCTGCCACTTGGGGAGTGGGAGGAAATTAAACCTAATCTCCATCAGCTTCCCTAAAGCCTCCCCAAGTAAATACTCAATTTAAGGAAAACAGCTAAACAAAAACAGCTTGGCAGCAAGTCCCTGGCACCCCAGCTCCCTTCCAGCCAGAATTTGGCCCTTAAGACTCTTATTCTATATAGAAATTCTAGAGCTTCTACTTGCAATAAATATTTTTAAAGTATTTCATGTACAGAGACTTTAATTAAATGTGTTTGGATGACAATGACTTTATTAAAATAAGTAAATGAAAATCAAGATAAACTATTTTAAATAAACATATTTTGTTTGGTACAAAATGTCTCTCTGAAATTTGCCAATCTTCACTTAAATTGTGTGTGTGTGTGTGTGTGTGTGTGTGTGTGTGTTGTGGGGGGTGGGGAGGAGTGTATTGATTTATCCCAGATCCAAATAAAGCATGCAGAAGTAGATCAGTAAATCATTAGTTAAGCACTATCTCTTTTGGTTTACCCTTGAAATATTAGGGCGAAGGCAATATAAAACTTTTCTTCAACATGAGATGTTTGTACAGTTCCCACTGAAGGCCATGTGATAACCACCACCATCATTACCCAGTAGCAAGCTAGGGATGAACAAACCCCAATGTCTCCAGAGTTCTTTTAAGAAATGTGTTCCCCTGACAAGACTTAAAGCCAGAAACAGGCAGGGAGACCAGAACATCACTTTTCCATTCTGTGTCCACAAGCAGTTCTCCAGCTCTAAGAATGCAAGTTAAAGTACAAGAATGTTCATTTAAGTTCTAGGGCTAACTAGCCTCATCATTCCCCATCCCAGAGATGTGTCTGAATTTAAAGGACTCAATTTTGTGATGTTTGCCTCAAATTAAGAGACAACTTTATAAAACGTTAATATATCTTCCTGTCTTTCCCAAAAGAAATCTATTTAGAACTAGAGAAAGATGTTCTTTTTATAAAGATAAAAATGCAATTTTCCTAAGAAAAGGGAGAAAGTCATATTCACTATTTATCAGCTCTGCCCAACAGAACTTTCTGTGATGACGGAAGTGTTCTATAACTGCACTGTCCAACACAGTGGCCCCTAAGTCACCTAGTACTGAGCACTTGAAACATGGTTGTTACGACTGAGGAACTAAATTTTAGTTCATTTTAATTAATTGAAATTTAAATGGTCACATGCAGCTAGTGGCTACCATATTGGGCAGTGTAGGTTAGATAATCAACCTGAGTCCCCAGCAACAGTGCTGAGAAATTGACTCATCTTACAATGAATGTCACAATTTGAAAAAATCATGTTCTATGTATACCAATATCCAATTTTCAGCTTCCTAATTAATATTTAAGGTTTCCTCATAAGTGGTTTTTCAACTAAGTTTTGGCAATTTTTATTACAAAAACATGAACATACCAAATCTGCTGAGCAAAATTCCTTTGGCAACATTCAATTTTCCATCTGTGAAACTTAGGCACAGGAAAAGAAAGAAAAAAAAAACTTAATAAGCCCACCCTCCTACTGACACAAAGGGAAGAAATGAAATACATAATCCAAAGAAAGGCTAATATAACCCCTGAGATGCTTTTATGGGTACACCTGTTCATTAACCCCTGCTTAGGTTTGCTTCTTTAAACCCAGTTGTGGCTTTCAACAAAATTCGTTCGTGTATTTGTTTGACCTCTTGTTCTATTACAATCAGTCTATAACCAGACTCTCTGAAATCAAGTATTCTACCTATAGGAAAACCATTTAAAATATTCACACTAAGATATTCTTTATTTAAATGAGACAAACTGATCAAATTGTCAAAGTGCAGTAGCCTGAAGAAGAGCAGATGCTTCAGAGAGACTAAAATATGCAGATCGTGTCAAGACCACTTCCCAAGCAGGTGGTAAAAGGAACCACACAGTTCTATAGTCAGCAAGGAAGAGACACCCCAAGAAAATATGCTTAAAAATACACTGCAGCCATGCTATGGCCACAGGATAACTAACTTCAAGCAGCACCACTGCACTCCTTATGATCTCAAGGTCAATACCAAATTCATTTTTTTCACCTTCCCATCATGCTAATACTTATACATAAATATACCACACACAAGCACAAACACTTCAGTAATTTCATTGTTTAATTGGATTGAACTTCTAGAACCGGTTTCTGAAAATACTATGAGCTCATTTAAAACAAGCAAACTTAAATATACCATAGAAAGAATAAAGCCACTAGTACCACAGAGCATATTTGGGAATGCTGAAACTATACCAAGCAAAGCAATCCTAAGACAGCAGTGCAATTCAGGTAAGAATTCAGCATCACAGATTAGAACTTCATTTTTTTCTCCACCACTGCTACTGCTACCATCAGGTCCTAAAAAAGGACTAGAAGCTCACCTACTGTATCCAAAGAGCACTGGAATCACAAGACAGGTAACAAGGAAGCAATGCATACACTATCCCAGGGGTTTCAGCTCTTGCATAATAATCAATGGCACTGCCAGAAGGAAAAAAGACTTCATCTGGGGCAGCTGAGAACACTGAGAAATAGCAAGAGTCTATCAGACTCCATAAAAGCTGGGTACTGTCAGTCCTTTTCTTGTGTATATGGATAAAATCTGCACATGCAGCCTGGGCAGGAAAGAGGGAGACAGAGAATTTTAAATGGAGAACTGCCATAGCGCTTGATCCTGAGAGTGCCCTCCTCACTATTCCACGCTATGAACTACAGACTCTACTGACCGCAGCATCTGCAGCAGGATCTCTAAAGAGCCTGCCTACCAGTCATAAATTCCTGCGATTAAAGCCTCCACATCTGACAAGTGCTAGAAATCTCAATTTTTTTTATTATCCTAATTCTTAGGGGAAAAAAATTTAAATAAATGTAATAAACTATACAGAATTTTCACAGCAGAGGCATACGTTCTCAAAGCACATAAGGTTTATAACAGAAAATGAACACTACTTCTCATTTAGTTCTATAAAAGTCCACTTCAGAATAGCATTACTCCTGCTTCCTGAAATGCAATTTAAAAGCAGAAATAGAAATCTATTTAAGGACACTGAGAAGATAAATTAGCTTAACATAGATAACTTAATTTTTTTATATTTAATACTCTCAGATTTATGAGATAAAATATAGATTCTAGTAAACAAAAGAAACATACATAACAGAAAAGAAAGCCATGTTTTGCTTGGCTTAAAATGCTGTTAACACATTAAATGAAAAACTTATTAAACTATCTTAGCACAAATATGGCTCAGTCATTTTTCTAAATTTCCAACGTTTGTGGGCTACACATTTTACATCTTAACTTTACTAGCTCTCAAGTCCTATATAATGCACTATTCTATGAGAGCTTTTGCAGACTGGTTTTAATAAATGAATGTCAATCACATTAAGAATATATTATTTAAGAAATTTATCAACATATAATTATGAAGTTATATTTCTGAAAACATCAGGCTTCCTGAGATTCTGAAGAGAAACCCAACAGAATTGTCTTCTGTTTATTTTTTCAATAGTCAAAGCATAAAAGCATCTTCAACCCAAACTGTAATATACCAGGTATATTTAATCATGGCTCCTGACTTAACATTACAAATCTTTTCATATGCGTTGAACTAAAGTGCTCTCACTCTTACCTGTATAGCCAGCATACCATCCCCAGGAAGCCACCATTCCTAAAAGCCATTTATACATGATTCCTTCAATATACCAGAACCGCTTACTGTCCAGCACTCGAAGGGGCTGAAGTATAATTACATAGCAGATGTAGGATGGAATAGCAACCAGGTTGTTGGCGACCATGAAGGCAAATCTCATCAGTGCTCTCAACAAGATCCAGCCCAGCCACGGAGCTTCTTCCAAAGTCACAGCCATTCTCACTTTCGAGTCGGTCCTGCCTTTCTGGGGTGAAAGAAAAATTCACTTAAAAAGGAAAATGGATTAAACACATCTAAACAGCTACCAACAAAGAAATAGCCTCCAGCACAAAAAATTTTAAAAACGAGGATCAGGCTGTAGTACCTCGGTGATCTCTCCGGGAAATTCCGGAGAGGGACAGGCAGCGAGGCCTCGAAGAGGAGCCGCACAAGGTCAAGGGAACTGTTCACTGGGGCACGGGGTATGTCACGGTATATTTAGCGAATGATAACACAATTCCCACTCACTGGTCGGTGCCGTCCCCGCACCGCGTCTCACTGCGGTCGTCTATTTGGACTTTAAGGAAGAAAAATACACCCACTTGCTTCAGACACCCTCAGTACCTCCAAACTGACGACACGAGTGAAACAAGTGAAACCACCGAAACAGGGATCTCTCGCTCAGATTTCCCAGATACTGAGCACCTCGGGCGCCTCACCACCACGTTCCCACTCCGCACAGGGACGCGTTCCTTTAAAAGGTCTCTGGCGTTCCCCAAAAGAGTTACACTCACAATTCTCGTTTGCAGCAATAGGGTATCTGTTTTCCTTTTCCTTTTTTTTTTTTTTTTAAGAAAAAAAGGAGAGGGGCCTAAAAAAGAGAGCTTAAAAGGTGAAAGGAAGAAAGTGGGGGGTTATAAGACGAAAAAGGGGAAGGACAGGGGCAGGGGGAGGGGAGCAGAAGCCAGAAAGAGGTAAAAGCAAAGGGGCCAGGGATGAGGAGAATGAGATCTCCGACCAGAGGACAGGGAAGCGAGGGATGATGAAAGAAGCAGGGAAGAAGAGGCGACGGCAGCGCGGGGGGCGGGTGGAGCCGGCAGCGGTTTCCGCGGATGTGGAAGGGGTCGGGGCGGCGAGCGCGGCCCGCGCTGCCGGCTCACCTCGGCGGGCGCGGACTGCAGGCGGCGCCGCAGCGCGGGGGCGGGTGTCCCCCGCCGAGGGGTCGCGGTCATGGACGCGGCGGCGGCCGAGGCGGCCCGAGGCGCGGTGCGAGCGGGCGCGCGGGCGCCCTACTCCCCTCGCGGCAGCCTGCGGACAAGGGGACGGCGGGGACTCAGAGGCCGGACCTGTCACCGGGGCGGGTCCCGGGGAGGCGGGCGGATGCCCCGCGCCCCCGCCTCCTCCCCGGGGCCTACCGCGCCCTCGTCCCTCAGGCCGCCGCCTCCCCGGGCCACGCGACGACACCCCTTCCCCGCCCCCACGTCTTCCCGGGCCCGGCGCCGCCGCCGCCCCGAGGCCTGCGCCCGCCGAGCCGGTGGTTACCTCGGGCTGGCCGGGCCCCGACCCGGGCTTCGGGAGCCAGAGGAGCCGGAAGAATGCATGGCCGGCGGCGGGGCCGGCAGAAGGAGGAGGCGGCGGTGGGCCCCGGCCCCGCTCCGGCTGCGGCGCGGCCCGCGCCCGGTCCCCGGCGGCGCCGAGACTCGTTCCCCAGGGCCCGACCGCGTTCGCCCGGGCTGGCGGGGAGGGGCGGCGGGAGGAAGCGGCGGGAGTCGGGACTGCGGCAGAACCGCCCCCAGAGCGCCCTCTAATGAAAGCGCGGCAGCCGCCGCTGCTGCCTCCGCCCGCGCCGCGGACCCTCTTCGCCGGCGGGCCAGGCCCCCTGGGGCTTCCTGGCCGCTAGGCCAGGACCTCAATGAGCTCAGAATCGAGGAAGAGAGCAGCTCGGAAGGGTTTGGGAATGAACACCAATCCTTACACCACACGAGGAGTGCTTTAGTTCAAATTGAGAGCCCCTTTTCAGCCAAAACGGCCGCTTTTCATTGTTAGGGCTCTCTTCTGTGCCCAAACTGGGAAGCTGCCTCCTTGAAGACCGAATGTCCTTTTTTCATTCCTAATGAAACCCATTTGCACACATGGCTTTTCTTCTGAACCTCTCCAGAGTGTTAATGTCTAGAGTTTTAAATCAAGTCCTTTGAGCGCCAGAATTCTTATTTCTGGAAAGCACCTGGAATGCTGGAAAGAACATTAATGACCCTTCTAATTTCCCATTCATTCCCCTCCCACTCCCTAAAAAAAGGAATCCGGTGGGAATGAATGGTCTACACAAAGAGACTGAAATTTGGTTAGTCAAGAAGGAAAAAACATTTAGCCAAGTGCCTGGCATTAAGTGCTCAGAAACCGGTGGCCGTGGGAACTCCTAGCCGGGCCTGGTCACTCTTGGGATACCATAGCTACATTCTGGTTCAAAGGCTGGACCGCCTGAAACGGAGAAATAGCCCGGTGACCCGCCCACTTGTACATTCTCAAATGACCTGCCTAAATTTCAGTTTTAAAAAACCTAACTTATAAAACCTTTGTCCCTTAATCACACTTGTAAATGGGGGGTAGGGCAGATTTTACACTCCCTAGGAAACTGCCATGTTTGAATCAGAACGCCATCTATTCTGCCTACTTTGAAAATATTCATCACTATGTTTACTTTGGACTCTCAACTCTTTCTCTCTCTAACTTCAGTCCGCAGGTGAAGGAAAGAAAATTCACCTTGTGCCATGTGAAAGAATATTTTCTGTTCCCATTCCTTTTGGTGATGAAATAAATGAAAACACAGAGCCTGTCTTAAGTATTTATTAGATTCCATTCCATTTATTATTAGCTTATTTTTATTTACATATGTTATTTATCTATTTCACTAATATTATATTTTAATTGTACAGAGCATAAAACGACACAGTCCCCATCAGGGAACTTTCCATATAACTTCAACTGATATGTAACAACAGAAAAGTTGGGTATGCCCATTCTACTCCTTGCATTTTCTCTGTTAATTTAGGTGCCAAGGTAATAAGATCTTTAAATAAATCTCATGAGTGAAATAATGTATGTACTGGAGATTATTATTCAAAATATGTCATTATATTCTTAAGTAAGCAAGAAAAGTGAGGCACACATTTCTTCCCAGAATCCAGAGTAACTTCCCCTAAGGATTCCATTTGGTCGTCTCACTCTGCTTTCCCACATGCTGGGTAAACACTGGCTGACACCTGGAGGGAGATAGCTTACAATGGGATTTACACCTGGTTCGTGGATCACAGAACATCTGCCAGAGCACCAGACACACCAGCACTTGCTGAGATGTAAATAGTACCAGGCCCAGAATTAGTTCTCAGGCCCAGAAAAGAGCCTGAGGTTAGGCAGGACCATGAATAATAGATCTCAAGCTTTAGTGTGCAAAAACATCATTTGGGTGTCTAGCAAGGAGACAGAGTCTTAAGCCTCAAACCAGAACATTTTAATACTCTAGGTACAGTGGACCTGGGAACCTGTTTTTAAAAAGTATCAAAGGTGATTCTAATGTGGGTATTATGCAGACCTTGCTTTAAAAACCTTGACCTAGAGGTATCCTGAGATGACATCCTTTTCAAGACCCTTCATATTTCTAAATCATTTAATCGTATCTGTTCTCATCTGTATAAGTCTGCTAGGGCTGCCATAACAAAATACCACAGACTAGGTGGCTTAAACAACAGAAACTTATTTTCTCACAGTTCTGAAGGCCAAAGTCAGAGATCAACATATTGGCAGGTTTGTTTTCTTCCGAGGCCTGTCTCCTTGGCTCCATCTTCTCACTAGGCGTTCACATGGTCATCTTCCTGTGCATGTACTTGCCTGGGGTAGGAGGGTGGGTGGGTGTGTGGGTATGTGCCTCTCTCCTAATCCCTTCTTATGAGGACACCAGTCAGATTGGATTAGGGCCCACACTAATGACCCCATTTGTAATTTAATTACCTCTTTAACACACTGACTGCCACACTAGAAAAAAAAATTTTTTCCTTGGGGCCACAGTGTTTTATTATGAAAATAGAATAAAAACTTCTAAAATAAAACAATCCTTTCTAATTTAATGAAAATTTTGGGTTTTTTTATTGTTTTCTGTGCATGAGTTATATGCAACTTGAAAAATAGTTCACACGCTCAAGGTAAAGAGACGTGTGAGTTACATATGCTTCACAAGGCCCCAGGCACAAAACTAGCATGAGTTAAATACAACTCACATGGCAATTAATGTTTTAAAGGCCCTATCTCCAAATACAGTCGCATTCTGAGGCACTGGGGGTTAGGACTTCAACATATGAATTTTGGGGTCACACAATTCAGCTGTAATATCATCCTTCTACTTTTTACACTGCAGAATTCTGCCATTTCAGTAGCTCCTCATGGAAAGGATATGGAAGCCCTAATCTCGTTGATCATTTCAAGTGTTCTATTGAATGGCTCCAATCTTGTTAGACTTTCCTTAAAGCTCAGCAAACAGTACAATACATTGTGTTCCAGGTATAGATATATCCTGGTTTTGTGCCAAGGGTGTAGGAGGAGGGTTATCTTCTTAACTTTCTGATCACAGAAACATTCCATTTCAAGATAATTCAGCACCTATAATAGATAAGAAACTGCATTTTGGCTGACCTCTTCAGGAAACAATTTCATATGATGCTTATATTTACTTCTTGTATTTCAAAATTCATTTTAGTTGTATGTCTTGTATTCTTTCACCTTATACATAATACCTTCCCCTTGCCTATACTACAACTTTTTTTTTGCCCCGCTTTCTTTTAACCACTTAGACAACCTCCTGAGATTTTTCTGTAGCTTATTTTCACTGCACCATGGACAAAGAGATGTATAAATGCTCTGAATCACTGTAACAGGAAGGTCAGGATGGCCAGTTCTTCAGGGTAGACCGATCTTTAGAAAGCAAGGACCTTCTTCAATGACTACTTAGCTTCCAGTTCCCTATCCTGCTACCTTAGAGCAATCTTTATCAAACACAAACATGAAGTCAAAAATTTCAGAGCCTTCAGGTGCACCCCAATAGGGAAAATAGGAAAACAAATAGACCCCACCCTATAGCCACAGACATTACAGTTTCTGTTTCAAAAGCCCACATTTGAACCACAAGAGGTTGCTCCTCTGAAAGAGAAAGAGGACTTCTCATGTTTCCTGGAGTCTCCAGACATTTGAAAACAATCTAACCACAACACCTTAGAAGATTTAATTCCACCCATCTGGTCCACATGCGCACAGCAAATTAGGTTACAACCAGGAAGGGGCTCCCTTGGGCAGAAGAATCCCCCGGGCCCTCTCTTTTTCCTAGTGGCAATTATAAAAACATTTCACCTACCTGTGCTGGTTTCTGCACTAAAGCTCCAATGAACTATTTCCTCTCTAGGGGGAATCCCTATCAGCAGTTTTGTAGATGTGCAATGACTTGGCACAGGCCCCCACATCACTAGGAAACAGTTGCAACCTTGAAATCAGCAGCTCAAGAGAGTCATGCATTCTGACTGTTGTCAGCTTTAACTTCAAACAAAAAAGGGAAATAAAGATACCGATGTTTTCTTTTGTATTAGTATCAGTAATCATTTTATATAAAAAGTACTAGGGCTTATAAACTTAACATTTTTTTAAACATGGTGGGTCGAGCCAGCCAGAGTTGACTGCAACTTTCTTTAAGCCATTTTAGCAGCTCCTTTTATTAACAGGATTGACCCTAAAAAATATTGTGAAGTTAACAATCTTGTGTCCTTCAGGCCACTCTCCCGTTCAGCTATATTCCCTTTTCCCCTCTTAAGACTAAAATTATCCCTAGTTTCCAAAGGGCCCTGAAGACTCCAAATAGGGCCTCCCACTCCTCCTCCAACAGGTAACACTCTAAGCTGGAAACTTCTTCCTCACCTGTCCACTGCTGCATGTCCTTGGCTCAGCCCTCTCTCCTGCCCGGTGTAGGTAACTAATCCATGCTGAGGTGCTTATGGCTGGAAAAAAGTATTTTCTCCTCCTAAAGTATTAACATTTTATAAAGGAACTCGTAAAACCCCCAAAGCCTTAACACATTTCTGCTGGTATAATCTCAGGTATTGTAGTGGATGAGTACACTTCTGAGATGTTTTGGAGAAGGATATTTCAGCAAGTCCCTCCTCTCACAGCACCTACAAAATCACACAGTACACCCATGGATAAGACAAGTTTAGCTTTAAAATTGTATCTTCCTAACGTGAGAACCCAAATAATGACATGTTATTGCTGATGATGTTAAACTAATGATATATCACTGGTGCTTAGTGACCACTTTCAACATTCCAGGCCATGTTCTTGGTGCTTTCATGCATTAATTCATTTATTCTTCAAAATGACTTTAAAAGGATCATATTGTTACCCACATTTTACATGTGGGCAGATTAAGCAATTTGCCCTGGGTCACTCAGCTAGTAAGTGCAGGAGCTTCGGCTGGATTCCCAGTTCTTTGGTGCTAGAGCCCACGCTCCTAGCCACACACTCCAGCACCTCTCTAGGAGCAACTGGTACAAACACTATTCTCCATCAAGAGAGACAGGCAGGTTCAGAGGATCTACTCTTTTCCAGACTCATCTCTTAATATTCCCTTCTCACCCCTTCCCTGCCCCTTCTCCACCCCCGTTATACTAACCACACTAGGGTCCTCGCATCTGGAAAGAATGAATTGTGCAACTTCACTTTTTTTGCTCATGCTTTTCCTTTTTCTGTCTATTTGATCATATTCATTCCTCGTGGTCCAGCTAAGATATCAAAGGATTTATACCTTCAATTTCAGAATTTATTGCATCTTCCTCTGGGTATATGCTTCTGTGACAGTGCTTACTACATTGTAACAGGCTGGATGTTTTCTATTTTAGGTTTTTATTGAGATTGGGGGTTCCCTATCACCTGTCTTTTTCATTATTGTTTTCCCCGCGTCTAGCTTTGTGCCTTATATGTGGTAGGAAACATATTTATGAATGCAATGTTTGTTTCATTTATTCAAATTTCTTTTCATTTTTTTAAGTTAACAATAGGATACCTTGAATGAGACATCATCATCATCATTCAAACTGTGGCCAGAAGAAATAATGTTGCTAATACTTCACTTTAAAATTTATTTCAATCTTTGAAAAAATGATTATTTTAGTAATATTCAGAGGCTAAAAGTACCTCAGTTGAATCACTAACTGCACAAAACACTATTACCCCTTTTATTATTAAAATATCTTCTGTCCTCCATTGTCAACTCATCACATATTCCAATCCATCCTTAGATAATGTGGTTGTTGTTTCTTAAAGCACTGTTTTTAACATTTCATTTTCCTCTCCAAGTTTTAGCATTGTTTTTCCATGTTCTATCAAATCAAGTCTGAATGTCTCTGTCTGGTTTACTTCAGGGCCTGCTATACCTGATTCCTTACTCATTATTCTAGAGTGTATCAATCAATGGGCTATGCACACGGGTGTGCCTCAATTAGGTTCAGGTGGCAGTGCCAGCAATCTGGTTGCCTCCATTTGCCCCATAGTATTATCACCATTTTCGGTGAGTGCCACGAAATTGAAAGGTTGGGGAAACACTGTCAAATTCTACTTTAGTTCTCATTACTTCCCAACCAGCCTCATCTACTTTTAAACGAGCACATTCCTATAGCTTGACTTTGGAGATCCCCTGCCCCCGCGCCTGTGATGCCAGTCCTTCTCTCTTCCTGGCCACCTTTTAACTCCCAGGGAAAGGCTGTCTCTTTGCCCAGGACTCTAGAGACCCTTCTCTGAATAACTACTGCCTTTATAGAAAATGCCACACATTTTTGACTTAGTTCTTCACTTTTGCACATTCCTTCTGCATGCTTGTTGTCGTGTAGAGCCACATTTAACCGTAGTTTGAGAAGATCCCAAAATGCAAACTATACACATTTGAGAAGTTCCAGGTGCACAGCTCCATGGTACTCCATTCAGACTGCAAACAAGTTCCAGCTCCCCCATCTCACCTTTTTACCTGCTCGTCCTTTAATAGCTTGATCCTTTCATTTTGGGGGGAGGGGCATTGAAATAGCGGCCATTGATACTTTCAATCATTTTATCTTTCCACACTCCTTCCTCCGGTTTAAAGCCAAATCTGCTTTCTTCAGCCTCTCTAACCCCTTGGGAAAGCTAGGTCTTCTTAAGGTCCAGGGTTTTCCTTAGTTTCCAGCCAATACTGCTCTCCTTGCAGTCACCTGAATTCCAGCTTGGCAATGTCTCTGGACTCTGTCCACAGAATTTCCCAGAACTGACTTCTTTCGGGGAACAGTACCCTGACTAGCTGCTCTGAACTAGTTTCTACTGTCTTTCCTCTGCGCTCACATTCGTCCCTGGGAGACTCACTGAATCTCACGTCTCAGGCTTTCTTTCAAAACGCCAAGCCCTAGCATTGACAACAAGCTCCTCACTTCTTCTGGAATCTTTTATCTCACAAGTATCTAAGTTTCTGGGTTTCCCCACAAATTCAGAAAAAAAAATAATTGGAACATCTTTGTTCTGGGGTTGGGGTGGTGGAATTTAGTGATGTTTGACAAGAGAGAGGAATTACCCTGTAGAAAAGGAACACAGGATAATTCCACGTATGAATTTGGAGAAATAAGGTGTGGAGAAGTTATGCAGCTTGTTCAGCATACAGTGGATCAGAAATTGGGTTGGTGTGATCTTCAGGTGACCAACTTATCCTGGCTTACCCAGAACTTCATAGTTTTGGTATTGAAAGTCCCAAATCCCCAGAAACTCCTTAGTCCTGGCAAATGTTTGGTGACCATATGTGGTCTCCTGACTCCTGGGTCCCCATGCAGTCCCTTAGTTGGGTTACACAGGTCCAGCTCCCCTTCCTCTATTCTCTTTTTTCTTTGCTATGCCTGCTCCCTAATGATCTGATACATGAGAAGTTAACAAGCCATTCAGGGCTGATAGTGGTATTTAATGTTTCCTCTAAAGCGTATTACTTGTCCTTTCCTGGGTTAAATTTCTCCCTCTTATCCAAGCCTTCTGCAGTACAGCTTGCCTCTTTCTGTGGTTCTCATCAGCTTAAATCAAAAAGGGTTTGAGCAGAACTTTTCACTCTGCTTCTACTCCAAGTGTGTGTTTAAGGTTAATTTATTATTTTGGGGACTGAGCCTGTTGGCCGAGACTCTGTTCTAATGAAAGTCATGCCACCTTGCATTTCTCCAGTGCTTTGCAGTTGACAAAGCTCTTTTACACACACATACACCATTGTTGGATGCTAACAATAACACCCTGAAGTAGGCAGATACTAACTGGTTGAAAGAAGTAAGAAGAGTAAGGAAAGAGAATTTCTTTACAAATGATTTTCTCTTGAATTGTCTTCAAGAAACATTTTATGAAATATACCTTCAAATCCTTTGTTTCTCTTAAAGTTTGTCTTCAAAGGATAAACTGACATGGAAATCTAAATTGTTTGGAATTAGCTACTGGCAACCATACAGCCTTGAGAAACCCCAGAGTGGGGCTGGGGGTTCTTGACCAACTCCTGCTCTAAGTGCTGTGAATTAAACAAAGCTATGGGCAAAAGAGTGATGCTAAAATGATGCATCTTAAAGCATGGGACTCTAAAAGTTTGGAACCATTCAAGTTATGTTAATATATAGTTTAAGTTCGTATGTCAAGTTTTGGTAGTTTCAGTTACTCCATGTTTTGCTGTACTGAATGACATTCTTCTAAAAAGCTACCTACTCTATTTCAATGTTTCCTAAACATGCCTAATCACAGGAATCATCTAGGCTTCTTTTTAAACTCAGAATTTAGTGTATATGCGAATCCCCTGGAGAGCTTGTTAAAATGCAGATTCTGGGGCCCCAGCCCAGAGATTCTGATTCGGCCAGTCTGGCGTGGGGACCAGGGAACTTTGGCTTCAAAAACCATCTTCATGTGATTGAGGCAGATGATCTGAAGATCTCTATAGTTTTGCTATTTCTATTTGCCAATATCGGTGTTACCTGGGATGTTTTAGAAATGCAGAATCTCAGGCTCCATCCTGCATCTCCTGAATCAGGGTCTGCATCTTAATAAGATGCCCAGGTAATTTGTGTGCTCATAAGGTTTGAGAAGCAGTTCACTACAATACAACAAATAACATCACACCAATTCAGAAATTGAAACCAAGTGAGAGCTATAAATGGATAACCTGCAGTAAGTCTTCTTTCATGGGGCCTTTTAACAGGTACTCAATAAATATTCATCAGATGGATATATTTTCATGGGAGAGGGACTAGTAGTCATAGAATTCACATTGTGTAAATGAACTTAGATTGACAAAATCCTGAATATATCAGAGGTATAGATATGTGTTAGGGTAAATAAATAAGGCTATTTTATATATTAATCAGTAAGTATTTGTTAGGCGTTTGCTATGTACCCCGAACTTTGCTTCTCCCATTCTATTTGGGGGAAAGAAAGCTAATAGAGAGGAGACTTTTAGAGGATAATGAAATGTCCCTGTGCTATGTGGGCATTTGGTGTTTGCAGTTGGAGTTCAAAGAAGGGGGAAATAGACTGACTGGCATAGTCTTTCCATGGAGAAGGAGGGACATGAGCTAGTCAGTAAAGTGTGCGTAGAATTTATGTAGGCCAACAGGAAGCCTTCCCAAGAAGGAGAGAGAGAGAGAGAGAAAGGAGAGTAAAATTGAAAATGAGCTTGATTTGTCTGGGACACAGAGAGGTGAGTGGTCCATTGTGGCAAAGTTTTAAGTGAGCAAGGGGTAGAAAACTAGAAAGTTATGTAGGATGAAACTAAATTGTAGATAATTTTGAAAGTCAAAAGTAGAACTCGCTATGGCATATGTTTAGCAGATGCTGATTATTTTCCCCAATATCCACTCTTTTTTTCTTCCTTATAAGAGGATTTTTTTTTAAGTTTGGCCCATAGCTGACAAAAACATAGACTACATTTCCCAGCCTCCTTTGCAGTGAGATGTGATCATATGACTATATTCTGGCCAATGAGATATAAACAGACGTATCAGCTGTGACTTCTCTAAAGTATCTTTAAGGGATGGGGGCACATCCTTCTTTACACCTTCCTTTTTCCTATTAACTAAGTAGGGATGAGGAAACTGGAGCTCAGGTAGCCATTTGGGACCTGAAGGTGGAAGTCACAGGCTGGGGAGAACAAACAACATGTGTCTGGCTCCCTGATGATCAGGCTGTCCTAACCCTGGAGTGGTTTCCTCTAGTCCCTTCACCATGACAGAAACCATGAGAGAGATGTCATTTTCTATCTTGCTTAAGCCACTATTACTGTATTTTGGACTTCTCTGTCATACACAGCAAAACCTAATCCTAACTAATAAAACATGTAATTAAAAGTCAAAAATTCAAGGGTTTATGCATCAGGTACCATCCTGGTTCCATCTCTTATAAACTCTATGACCCTAATAGATTACCTAATCTCTCTAAGCCTCTGTCTCCTCACATGTAAAATAAGGAGAACATCCCTCATGGGTGGTTGTGAGGAGCAAATTATATTAAATATATAAAGTATCTAGCACAGTGCTGGTGCACAGTTTACTCTTAATAAATATACTCTTTCCAATTATATACAGGGCCAGATCAGCAGTGATGTCAAGTAGAAATTTAGAGAGCATCCACATGTAGAAAATTAGCATGGCCACAGTGGACATTGCGATTTGGAAGGCAGACAGACTAGAAACAGTGAAATGCTTCAACAGTCTCAGTCTGGCCTATGGCATTAGCAGCGGAACTGAAGTGGATATTTATTGAGCTGCTTTTATGTGCCAGGCATATTCTGGGAGTTAAATCCACAATGTTAGACAAAACACATATGGTTCTTACACTCACAGAGTTTAAAGTCTAGTATGGGAGTCAGACATTAAACTGCTAATGAATAATTATATAATGACAAACTATGGTAAATGACCTGAGGGAAAGGAACAGGATGTTCTGAGAGATTGTATCAGAGGGATCTAACATAGTGAGTTGGGATTAAACTGGGGTGTGAAGGATATACCTGAGTTAACTAAGTGAAGGGACACAGAAAGTACATTCCTTGAAGGGAAATGAAGGGCAAAGAACTTGTGGTGAAAAAGAACACAATGAGTTCTTGAAATTAAGATAAAGCAAGTGCACCCATAGTGGTGGATCCAAGGGTAGCCTGGTCTGAGACAAGCTGGGGAGGTAAGCAAAAGGCACACCCTATGTGGCCTCGCAGACCATAATAAAGGGTTTTATTCCAAGGATGATTAGAAGCTGCTGGCAGGCTTTGAGCAGAATCCTAGGTTGGCCAACTATCCCACTTTGCCTGGGACTGAGGGGAGTGGAACTTTCAGTGCTCAAACTGGGACAGTCCCAGGCAAGTCCAGGGACAGTCCCAGTGCCTAGTAGTTATATGGTCTGATTTTTTCTCTAAAGATCATAATCTGTGTGCTGTGTGGAAAACTAACTGTAGGAAGGCAGGGGTGCAATCTATAACACCACCTAGGAGATTATTGGAATATGCAGGCAAGAGGGGATGGTATTATAGCTTGGGCTAGGGTGGGGACAGTGGAGTTGAGGAGAAGAAGATGGATTGGAGAAAAATGAGAGAAATTTAAGAGATAAAATTGGCAGGACATGGTGAAAGGTTGGAGTGCTACTTCCAAGACCATGTGGATTAACTCAAGTACAAAAGTGAAATTTGGATTCAAATCCTACATAGGACTACTTATTATATTCTTTTGAGCACTGAAACACTAGGGTCTATACAAGAAGATACTGCCTTAACCAAAGTACGGGCATACCTCAGAGATATTGTGGGTTTGGTTTCAGACTACCACAATAAAGCAAATATCACAATAAAGCAAGTCACACAAATTTTTCAGTTTCCAGTGCATATAAAATTATGTTCACACTATACTATAGTTTATTAAGTATGCAATAGCATTGTGTCTAAAAAAACAATGTACATACCTTAATTAAAAATACTTTAGTGTTGGAAAATGCTAACCATCACCTAAGCCTGCAAGAGTCATAATCTTTTTGCTGGTGGAGGGTCTTGCCTCAAGGCTGATGGCTGCTGACTAATCAGGGTGATGGTTGCTAAAGGCTGGGGTGGCTATGGCAATATCTTGTATAAGACAACAATGAAGTTTGTTGCATTGACTGACACTTCCTTTCATGAAAGATTTTTCTGTAGCATGTGATGCTATTTGATAACATTTTACCACACAAGAACTTCTTTAAAAATTGGAGTCAATTCTCTCAAACCCTGCCACTGCTTAATCCACTAAGTTTATGTAATATTCTAAATCCTTTATTGTTATTTTAATAATGTTCACAGCATCTTCACCAGGAGTGGATTCCATCTCAAGAAACCACTTTCTTTGCTCATCCACAAGAAGCAACTCCTCATATGTTGAAGTTTTATCATGAGATTGTAGCAATTCAATCACATCTTCAGGCTCCACTTCTAATTCTAGTTCTCTTGCTACTTCCACCACATCTGCAGTTACTTCCTCCACTGAAGGCTTGAATCCCTCAGAGTCATCCATGAGGGTTGGAATTAACTTCTTCTAAACTTTTGTTAATGTTGATATGTTGACCTCTTCCCATGAATCACAAATATTCTTAATAGCATATAGAATGGTGAATCCTTTCCAGAAGGTTTTCAATTTACTTTGCCCAGATCTATCAGAAGAATTATTATCTATTGCAGCTATAGCCTTATGAAGTGTTTCTTAAATAATAAGACTAGAAAGTCCAAATTACTCCTTGATCAATGGGCTGCAGAATGGATGCTGTGTTAGCAGGCATGAAAACAATATTCATCTCCTTGCACATCTCCCTCAGAGCTCTTGGGTGACCAGGTGGCTTGTCAATGAGCAGTAATCTTTTGAAAAGAGTCTCTTTTTTGAGCGACAGTTCTCAACAGTGGGCTTAACAATACTCAGTAAACCATGCTGTAAACAGTTCTGCTGTCACCTAGGCTTTGTTTTTCCATTCCCATTGATAGAGCACAGGCAGAGTAGATTTAGCATAATTTTTAAGGGCCCTAGAATTTTCATAATGGTCAATGAGCATTGGTTTCCACTCAAAGTCACCAGCTGCTAGCCCCTAATAAGAGAGTCAGCCTGTCCTTCAAAGCTTTGAAGTCAGGCATTGATTTCTCTCTAGATAGGAAGTCCTAGATGGCATCTTCTTCCAATAGAAGGCTGTTTCTCTACATTGAAAATCTGTTGTTTAGTGTAGCCACCTTCATTAATAATCTTAGCTAGATCTTCTGGATAACTTGCTGCAGCTTCTACATTAGCTCTTGCTGCACTTTAATATTATGGAGACAGCTTCTTTCCTTAAACCTCATGAACCCACCTCTGTTAGCTTCCAACTTTTCTTCTGCAGCTTCCTAACCTCTCTCAGCCTTCATAGAATTGAAGAGTTAGGACTTTGCTCTGGATTAGGCTTTGGCTTAAGGGAATGTTGTGACTGGTTTGATCTTCTATCCAGACCACTAAAACTTTCTCCCTATCAGCAATAAGGCTGTTTTGCTTTCTTATTATGCATGTGTTCACTGGAGTAGCACTTTTCAATTCCTTCAAGAACTTTTCCTTTGCATTCACAACTTGGCTAACTGTTTGGTGCAAGAGACCTAGTTTTGAGCCTATCTTGGCCTTTGACATGGCTTCCTCCCTAAACTTCATCATTTCTAGTGTTTGATTTAAAGTGAGAGATATGTGACTCTTCCTTTCACTTGAACACTTACAGGTCATTGTAGTGTTGTTAATTGTCCTAATTTCAATACTGTTGTGTTTGAGGGAATAGGGAGGCCCGAGGAGAGGGGAAGATACTGGGAATACCAGTAAGTGGATCCGTCAGAACACACACATTTATCAATTAGGTTCACCATCTTTTATGGGTACAGTTCTTGGTGCCCCAACACTGTTATAATAGTAACATCAGATATCATTGACCACAGATCACCACAACAGATATAACAATAATGAAAAAGCTTGAAATATTGTAAGAATTATCAAAATGTGACACAGAGACATGAAATGACCACATGCTGTTGGAAAAATGGCACTGACAGATTTGCATGACACAGGGTTGACACAAACTTTCAATTTGTAAAAAAAGCAATATCTGTGAAGCCAGATAAAGTGAAGTGCAGTAAAATGAGCTATGCCTGTACAAACTGTCTGGTATAGGCCTTAGTTTCAGGAATCAAAGGCTATAAAGAAAAATTATGGGTCTTAAACGTGCTGCATTTAAATCAGAGCCATTCAAACCACCTTAGATCAATGTGTTCCACAAGGAAAATGACCTTCTTTATAGCCTAACAACCATATCTAACCCCAAACAGACTTGCTATAAATGAAGCCAAAAATTTGCACCTGGATATGCTCTCAAATGTTTTTTTCTCCTAGTAGTAAGTGTTCCAATAGTTTCCATTAACTACTTATCTGCATTTCATTGGTATGAGAACTGCACTTCCGGCAGTACTTGCAAATAATCATTTCTTCTGTCATATTTCTAAACTCATGCACTGAAGATAGTGAAGGAAATTACTGTTTACTTATGATTGTTGTTGTGGTTTTGTTATAATTTTAACATTCTTTGCAAGAAGTTTCACCTTTTTAGTAAGTATAACAAACAGTATATAAAAGGGGACTTCAAAAAGTTCATGGGAAAATTAAATTAAATGATAAAATTGAAAATATAAACTTTATTTCTCAACATAAGCTCCATCAAGTTCAGGATGCTTTTGTAAGTGATGATACCAGCCATTTTATCTATCCCTAAAGATCTGAGGGGCCTGGGAATTTAACCATGCCAATGCAGTCTTTTTTATATTATTAACTGAAGAAAAGTGGATGCCCTTTGAAGATTTTTTAAGATTAGGACACAAAAAGAAGTCAGAAGGAGCCAAATCAGGACTGTAATATGGATGCCTAATGATTTCCCATCAAAACTCTGCCAAAATTGTCCTTGTTTGATGAGAGGAATGAGCTGGAGCATTGTTGTGGTGGAGAAGGACTCTCTGGTGAAGCTTTCTCAGGCGATTTTCTGTAAAGCTTTGGCTGACTTTCCCAAAATACTCTCATATTAAAATAATAAGCAGATGTTCTTATCCTTTGGCCCTCCAGAAAGTTAATATGCAAAATACCCTGAGCATCCCCAAAATCTGTTGCCATGACCTTTGCTCTCAACCAGTCCACTTCTGCTTCAGCTGGACCACTTCCACCTCTTGGTAGCCATTGCTTTGATTGTGCTTTGTCTTCAGGGTCATACTGGTAGAGCCATGTTTCATTTCCTGTTACAGTTCTTCAAAGAAATGCTTCAGGATCTTGATCCCATTTGTTTAAAATTTCCATTGAAATCTCTGATCTTATCTGCAGCTGATCTGGGCACAACAGTTTTGGCACCCATTGAGTGGAAAGTTTGCTCAACTTTAATTTTCAGTCAAAATTGCATAACTGGAACCAATGGAGATATCTATGGTGTTGGCTATTGTTTGTGCTGTTAATTGTTGGTCCTCTTCAATTAGGGCAGAAACGAGATGAATTTTTTCCTTGCAAATTCATGTGGATGGTCTGCTGTCGCGGGCTTCAACCTTGTCTCGTCCCTTCTTAAAATGAGTTATCAATTTGTAAACTGCTGATTGCTTTGGGGCATTGTCCCTGTAAACTTTTCATAAAGTATCAGTGATTTCACCATTCTTCCACCCAGCCTTCATCATAAACTGGATGTTAGTTCTTGCTTCAATTTTAGCAAAATTCATGTTGCTCTGATAGGGGCTCTTTTCAAACTGATACCTTATTCTTCTTATTGCTTCAGACTATATCCTGTTAAGACATGTTATAACAAGTTAGTACGCGTTTATTTTGGTGCAAAAAAAATTTTGAAATCCATGCATAGTTTTTTCATATACATATTTTCCATGAACTTTTTGAAGACCTTTCAAATACCTTTTTAATTGCAGCGCTGTTTTTTTTGCATCACAAAACTAATCAGTAGCTTTGGAAGTAAGAGATTGAGATCATGAGTCAAGCAAACGATGAAAAAAGCTTGATGTTACAGACTCAAAATCGACACACTTTTCTGCTTTGTTTTTCTCCACTTATTCTTAATCTAAAGTCTGTAATAAGCCTGGAGGAACTTCTTTGCTAGTGTTTTTTACAGCAATAAAGTATATATGTGTTTTCTTTGCAAAATAATAATTAGCATATCTTACTATTAAGTTTTGCTCTAAAATAGCCCAATTTTACTCTGTAGCATTTAGTGATTTTGAGTTGAGTTAATTAATTTTATTATAAAATACACTAAAAATGTGTATGAAATAATTTTGAAAATGTTACGGCTGTGATGAGGATAAGTTTAGATGATTTGGGGGTCAAATGCATGTGTGGCATGGGCAGACATGTTTCTTTCTAACTTTTAAAGTTAGTAATAAATCCTGCCTCCATCCTGAGGATAATTGATTCAGCCAAAAAAGCTAAAAGGCTGCCCCAACATCTAGGAGCTCCAAAGAAGCAGATTTAGGGATTATGTAGCACCCATCCACCAGCAAGCCACTCTCAGGGTCACCTTGAACCTTGTCACAACCCACAACTGCTTCAGTTATGGATTCTTAAACTCCATTATTCCAGCCTCTGACCACAACCTCTTGTTCTTCCAGCTGTCACTCCCTCAGTCCTGCTCCTAGAAACCCCTCGCTCTTCTCCTTTCTCCTGCTCCCTCTCCCCCCTGGGCTTCTCTACCTCACTTGTCACTTTAATCACTCTCAACTTGCCTTTCTCCTAGTGCTTCTATTATACCTGCCCTGCAAAACCAAGGATGGACCCTGAATCCGCTATTTGTCATACCCATATTGGAGCTGTTGGGATCAGTTGAAAAAAGTCACACAGCTCTGCACAGAAGGGCAACATGATACAATATGGCTTCCAAATTCAACCAGGCCCTCTGAGTCACTTGCAAATCCTTTCGTAGCTCCCTGATCAGCTTCCCATCCCATTTATCTCCTTTCAAGTACAGTGTCCTCTTTACTTTAAACTTTAACCTAAATTCTCTCCCCCTAGTCTCAACAGAAGGCCTTGTTTTCCTGTCCCCAACGGGAAAGCTATCTGCGGCCATCTTTGTGTGCTTTTAATCAACTAGAGAAGTTTTATTTCATGTTTCTTAAGACACATTAAGCATAAACGTTACTAGGAATTTCCTCATTTTGTGTTACTATCTTAAAACCATCAAACTTCTGAGTAGTGAAGAACACCTATTGAGCAACTGAGAGGAAAGAAGGAAAAGAAATAGACCTGAAGGTTCTTTATATATATACATACATTCGTGTGTGTAGATATAGTCATATGGACATATACATGAATTAATATATGGTGATATAAATAAATATATATGGCCATATATGAAAAAATATATTAATATATGGTCATATACAAAGAAATATACAAAAATATATAAATAGTAATGTATATAACATATATATCAGTTTTATTGAGATATAATTCACATACCACATAAGTCACCCATTTGAAGTATACAGTGTGATAGTTTTTAGTATATTCACAGAGCTGTGCAACTATCACCAAAATCAATTTTGGAACAGTTTCATCAATCCAACAGGAACCTCATATCCATTATCAGTCATTCCCCATTTCCCCCCAAATTCCTTAGCCCTAGGAAACTACTATTCTATTTTCTGTCTGTATGGATTTGCCTATTTTAGACGTTACATATAAATGAAATCACACAATATGTGGCCTTTTGTGTTTGGTTTCTTTCACTTAGCATAATGTTTTCAAGGTTTATCTACATGGTAGAATGTATTGGAACTTTTATTTCTCTTTATTGCCAAATAATATTCCATTGTCTGGATACAACACATCTTATTTATTAATATTAATTTATCAGTTGATGGATATTTGGGTTGTTTCTACTTTTTGGCTATTATGAATAATTTTACTATGAACATTCATACACAAGTTTTTGTGTGGACATATATTTTCAATTCTCTTGGGTGTGTACCTAGGAGTGGAATTGCTGGATCAAACACTCCATGTTTAACCTTTTCAGGACCTGCCAGACTGTTTTCCAAAACAGCTATACCATTTTACATTTCTACCAACAAGGTATGAGGGTTCCAACTTCTTCACATCTTGCCAGCACTTACTTTCCCTCTTTTTGGTTACAGCCATCCTAGTAAGTTTGAAGTGGTAACTCATTGTGGTTTTGATTTGCATTTCTCTGATTGATTCATGATATTAAGTAGCTTTTCATGTGCTTATTGGCCATGTGTATATTTTCTTTGGAGAAATATTTATCCAAATGCTTTGTCTGTTTTTAACACATTAACTGCCATGCGAGTTGTATTTAACTCATGCTTAGTTTTGAGCCCAGGGCCTTGTGAAGCATACGTAACTCACATATCTCTACCTTGGGAGCCACAAGAACTATTTTTCAAGTTATGTATAATTCATACACAGAAAACAAGAAAAAATAACAAATTTTTCATTAAATTAGAAAGGATCGTTTTGCTTTCAAAGTTTTTATTCTATTTTCATAATAAAACACTGTGGCTCCAAGGAAAAAAATTTTTTTTCTAGTGTGGCAGTCAATGTGTTAATTGGGTTATCTTTTTACTGTTGAGTTGTAATATTTTGCATATTCTAAATGAAAGTTCCTTATCAGATATATATTTTAAATATTTTCTCCCATCCTGTGGGTTTTCTTTTTACTTTCTTGATGAGGAAGCACAAAAACTTCTAATTATGATGATGTCCAATTTATCTATTTTTTTCTTTTGTTGCTTGTGCTTTTGGTGTCATACCTAAGAAACCATTGCTTAATCCAAGATTGCAAAGATTTACACCTATGTTTTCTTCTAAGAGTTTAAGTTTTAGTCCTACATTTTGAGTTAATCTTTATATGTGGTACAAGGTAGGGGTTCAACTTTATTCTTCTGCATATGGTATCCAGTTGTCCTAGCACCACTTGTTAAAAGACCATTCCTTCTCCACTGAATGGTCTTAGCACCTCTGTCAGAATCAATTTGACCATAAATGTGAGGGTTTATTTCTGGACTCTCAATTCTATCCGTTGATCTATATATCTCTCCTTATGCCAGTACCATACTGTCTTGATTTGTAGTAAGTTGTGAAATCAGGATATGTGAGTCCTCCAAGTTTATTCTTTTGCAAGATTGTTTTGGCTATTCTGGGTCCCTTGAATTACCATATAAATCTTAGGATCAGCTTGTCAATTTCTTTAAAGAAGCCAGATGGGCTTATGATAAGGATTGTGTTGTATCTGCAGTGTGCTGGGGAGTATTACCATCTTAGCAATATTAAGTATTTTCATTTATTAGGTCTTCTTTAATTTCTCTCAACATTATTTTGTAGTTTTCAGAGTAGAGGTTTTGTACTTCTTTGATTAAATTTATTCTTAACTATTTTATTCTTCTTGATGCTGTTGTAAATAGAATTGGTTTCCTAATTTCATTGTCAGATGTTTCATACCAAGTATATAGAAATATAATTGATTTTTACATATTAATCTTATATCCTACAACTTTACTGAACTCATTTATTAGTTCTTACAGTTTTTCTTTAAGTAAATTCCTTAGGATTTTCTATATATAAGATTATGTCACCTGCAACCTGAAAGTTCTTAAAAAGGACTACAACAACTGCACTGTGGTGGGTGGCTGGTGGTGGATCTTTAATCCTTTCAATATAGTGATGTGTTTTTTGCTGAAAGCTTTTCATTTTTCTCATTAGAAAAGATGAATCTCTCAACAAAAATTATTACTAATTCTCTACATACTATATTTCAACTGGCTACAGCTGAAAAAAATACATTTTTACTTTTTACCCCATTTTACTTTTTACTTTGTAAAGGGCCTCAATCTGCACAAATACATGAGGCCATGATTCCAACAAACTTTCAGTATTGATCTCTTTCATTCAGGAGGCAGCACAGTTTAATAGAAAGAGCTTGACCGCTGGAATTAGAAGGCAGATTTCCAGTCCAGCTCTGTTAATACTAACAGTGAGATGAATGCCTACCTAACTAACTTCACAGGGTTATTGTTGAACGTCCAGTGAGCTACTTCTAAGGCTTTCTTCTATGGACTGGCTGTCTCCTCTGCAGTGGACTGGGCTTCAGAAGAATGCAGGTGCCAGTGGAGGCTGAGCTCAGCAGTCCCTTGGGCAATGCTCACCTCTTTTTATTTTAGTCAAATCTCTTCCTTGGTTTCATCATGGATAATTCCTTTCCTGGTTTAAAACTGTTATGACATTCTACCTCATTGAGGAAACTCTCCCATGCTAAGGATGGATCTACCTTTGATGAAGGTATATCCTGACCTCACCCCGCCAGGCACCTGCAGGCTAAAGAGGCTCTGAGGATCTGTGATGGGAAAACCACAGTAGGGCTCAGGAAAAATAAAACATGCTACAGCCTTATCTCAGTCACAGAGCCAAGCCTTTGTCTCTAGGATGGAGGATTAGCAGGGGGAATTTCACGCCTTGTCAAATGTTCATTGCATTAGCTGCACCACTGCTTCCTTCCTTAATACACAATTAAAGCTTGACTTTGTAAGAGACAAATAACTTGTCAGTTTTATGATAGTCAAAGCCAATAATCTTAACATGTAAGCTCAATAGCAGCATAACAAGAATACGGCCTGAGAGTCAGATTGTCCTTGGGTTCCAATCTTAGCTTTATCCCTAAATAACTATATGACCTTGGCAATTTATGTAAACTGTCTATGCCCCCATTTCCTTATATGTAAGGAGTATAATTATAGTAATTCATAGAAATTATTGTGAGAATTGAATAAAGTATATACAACGCTTACTGCATGATAAGCACAGGATACATTTTAGCTAGTAGTAGTAGTAGTCTTCAAGTCATTTAGTTGATTAAGCTAAGAAAATGCATTAACCAATGAAAGTATGATAGCTGATTTTTATTTGAAGTACACCCCAGTGGTTTTCAAATTTTAGTATGTATAACAATCTCCAAAAATGATTTTTTTAATGAAAATTCCCAGGCTCTAACCCCCAGAATTTCTGATTCAGTAGTCAGTGGTAGGTCCTATGAACCTGTGTCTTTAGCAAATATTATACTCCAGTATTCTGATTCAGGTGATCTTTGGGCATTTTATAATTTTGATACAATCTCAAAGTTATAGAAAAGTTGTTAAAATACACAAACAACTTTCATATATGCTTTACCAAGATTCATCAATTTTAAGTATTTTCCTGTATTTGATTTATCAATCTCTCTTTTTCTTTATTTGTTTCTCTATATAATTTTTTTTTTTTTTCTGGCCAGGCACGGTGGCTCATGCCTGTAATTCTTAGCACTCTGGGAGGCCAAGGCAGGAGGATTGCTTGAGCTCAGGAGTTCGAGACCAGCCTGAGCCAGACCCCATCTCTACAAAAAATAGAAAAATTAGCCAGGCATGGTGGCAAGTACCTGCAGTCCCAGCTATATGGAAGGTTGAGGCAGGAGGATCGCTTGAGCGCAGGAGTCTGAGGTTGCAGTGAGTTATGATGACATCACTGCACTCTAGCCTGGGCAACAGAGTGAGACCCTGTCTCAAAAAAAAAATTTTTTTTTCTAAATTATTTGACAGTAGGTTGCATATCATGTCCCTATACCCTTTAAAACTTTGGCATATATTTTCTAAGAATAAGAATATTATCTGTACATAATCACTGTTCAGTTATTAAATTCAGGAAATTTAACATTGATGAAATACTTTTATCTAATGTACAATACATATTCCAATTTCATCAATTGTCTCAATAATGCCTTTTATAGCAACTTTTCCCCCCTATACAGGATTCCACCCAGGACCACATATTATATTTAGAATGACATCCCTTTTTTCTCCTTCAGTCTAGAACAGTGCCTCAGCCTATCTTTGTTCTTTATGACATTGACATATTTTAAAGAATAAAAATCAATTCTTTTCTAGACCATCCCTTATTGCAGGTTTGGCTGATGTTGTCTAATGATTAGATTTAGGTTATGCATTTTTGGCTGGAGTCCTACATCAATGATGTGTCCTTCCCAGAGTTCATCTCTGGAGACACATGATATCACTTGCTTCATGTTTGCTTCATGTTTCTTGAAAACATTATGTTTTCAAGATCTAGCATTTCCAATTACTTTTGTCTAATACACAATGTCTAAATTACATTTGTAATACATTTATTATCATGACTGTATGGTAGGAATATACCAAGTGGTATAAATTTCCACAATTCACTCTTTTCTCAGAAAGAAAAATGTTTGGATTTATAATGTATTTTTAGGGAAGCTAAGATTTATTGGAAAATACTTTTAACTTTTTTTTAGAGACAGGGTCTGGCCATGTTGCCCAGGCTGGAGTGCAAGTGGCTATTCAGAGGCATGACCATAGCACACTACAGCCTTGAACTCGAGGGCACAAGCAATCCTCCCACCTCAGCCTCCAGAGTAGCTGTGACTGTAGGCACACACAACCACACCCAGCCAGCTTTTAACTTTTGAGGTTAGCACTGTGAATAAACCCCCAAAAGCCAAACAGGGTAAAGGGGGCCTGGAGTTTGCATTTGGTATTGGGAATACCCTTTGGCTTGGGCCTTAAGATCTCAAAAGTGGTCTGAAAATTAGATCCTATTAAGGGAGGGGGCCAAGATGGAGACCAGAAGCAGCCTGCACAATGCCGCTGTCACAAAGAATGTCAAAAGTGGCAAATAGATATCGATCATCTGAGCCAGAGCACTGGGAATCCATGAAGAGGAGGCAAGAGTGAAGTGAAGAAGATAGAAGTAGCACAAGCTGCTCAGCAGGACTGGGGGAAATTAGGGAAGGTGCCCACATGTGGGAAAGGGACAGAGGAGAGAATCCCGGGCTCTACACTTCCCCTGAGGATAGTACCGGAGTAGCGAGAAGGCCCCTCCATTACAGCAGGCCCCTGGACTGATACAGAGACCTGACTAGAGGCTGTGCAGCTGTGTTGCTTGGAGAAAAAGGATGCTGGCTTGCAAGCCCTGGGCACTGTGGCTGGCATCATTATAATATCCCAACACGAGAATGCTACTTTTGCCCAGGGGTCAGATCTGTGACTGCTGCCTCCCCCTTTTCCCTGCCAGGCAAGGAGAGAGTGGGTAATCCCGGCACTTGTGTGTACCTCATGAGCAGGTGACGTGCACCCCCACTGCTGCCACCACTGGGAGTCCTGGGGAGAGCAGGAGACCATGGGCCCAGCACCTGCTGCTGTGGCCCGGGCGATCCCACTCAACCACAATTCCCACAGGACACTGGTAGACCATGCACCTGTAGCCCTTGGTGCCTACTGCCTACTTTTGGGGCAGCTGGAGCACCACCTCTGCTGCCACTTGAGAGGCCCTGAGTGGGATGAAAGCCAGTGCACCTGTGCCTTTGGATCTGGGCAGACTATACACCACAGACCCACCCTGTCCTGCTCAGGTGCCCTGGGTGCCATGCCCTGCGTGCCCCCTGCCCCATGGCTGCCCTGGCCTATGTGCATGAGCACTGCAACCTGCAGACCTGCTCCATCCCATACATGCTCTGCCCCGTGGGTCTTCTCTGTCCTCATGTCCCACTCCACCCCATGCTTGAGTTGTGAACTGCTTGCCAACTCTGCACTGGGGCCCACTCTACCCCAAGCCCCTTGGGCCTGCTCTGCCCCACAGACCTGATATGCCCTGTGCACATTCTATGCCCTGCATTGGACCCTGTGTAGACCTCACCCTACCCACATACCTGGCACCTCAGAAGCCCAGGCCTACACACATGCATGCTGAAGCCAGTGGACCTCCTCCATCCCACACTCATGACTTGTCCTGTTGGCCAGCCCCACCTCACATGTGCACCTGGCATAAGTGGCCAGTCCTGCCACAGCAGCCTAGTGACAACCATAGGAGAACAGGGGAAATGCAGCAGAGCAGCAGCATTAAAGGCTCACAGTGCATCCGCCCCTCGCCTGCCTGATCAAGCTTCCAGAGTAGGACCCAAGCGCACCATCCAGGGACCCATCCCTATCTTCACCGAGCAACAGAGGTCCCAGCAGAGGAGAACAGGTGTGCCTTATCCACTCTCTGTTTTGAGCTAAGAGAAGAGGTCCCAGATGAAAAAGAACCAGCATAAAATCTCTGGCAACATGAAAAAACAGGCTGTCTCAATGCCCCCAGAGGATCACAATAGCTCTCCAGCAATGAACTCCAGCCAAAAAGAAATTATTGAAATAATAAATATGGAATTCAGATTATGTATGGCAAGTAAGATAAATGGAATTAAGGAGATAGTAGAAAACCATCTCAAAGAAATCAGTTCCGGACATGAACGAAAAATTCACTAAAGAGATAAATAACATTAGAAAAGAGATAACAACACTTAAACAAATGAAAGAGTCATTTAGGGAATTTCAAAATACAGCAGAAAGTTTTAACAACAGACTAGATTAGACCAAGCAGAAGAAAGAATTGCAGAACTTGAAGACAAAAAATTTCAAATTACCCAATCAGTAAAAAAATGTAGAAAAAAGAATAAAGAAGAATGAACAATCACTGAGAGAAATACGGGATTATACAAAACAAAAAAATATAAGAATCATAGGTATCGCTGAGGAGGAAGAAGAAAAAGCAATAAGCATGGAAAACCTATTTGAGAGAATAATAGAGAAAAACTTCCCTGGTATCACTAGAGGTTTAGATATCCAGATACAAGATGATGATCACACACACAGAAGATTCATGACAAATAGGACATCACCAAGACACATAGTCATCAGCCTGACCAAAGTCAATGTGAAAGAGAAAATCCTACAAGTGGTGAGATGAAAGCAACAAGTTACTTACAAAGGAAAACCCATCAGACTAATAGTAGACCCCTCAGTAGAGACCTTTCAAGGTAGAAGGGATTGGGGTCCCACTTTTAGTCTTCTTAAACAGAATAACTGCTAGCCAAGAATTTTGTATCCTGCAAAACTAAGTTTCATAAATGAAGGAGAAATAAAGTCTTTCCCAGACAAGCAAACACTGAGGGAATTTGTCACCACTATACCTGGCCTACAGGAAATGCTTAAAAATGCTCTATACATGGAACAGAGCAATAAATACCCAGCAGTGTAAAAACACTCAAAAGTTAAAACTCACAACTCTTACAAAACAGTAACACAAGAGAGAAAACAAAGCACGTAGGTATCATTCAACATGGTGAACAGAACAGTATCTTGCATATCAATACTAACATTGAACGTAAAATGTCTTCATTCTCCATTAAAAAGATATAGACTGGCTGAATGGATGAAAAAACACACCCCAAGTTTATGCTGTCTCTAAGAAACCCATTTAACTCACAAGGATTCTCACAGACTCAAGGCAAAGGGATAGAAAAATGTATTCCATGTGAATGGACACCAAAAGTGAACAGGAGTAGCTATTCTCATATCAGATAAAATAGACTGTAAATCAACAATGGTAAGGGAAAAAAAAAGACAAAGACAGTCATTATATAATGATAAAGGGAGCAATTCAGAAAGAAGATATAACAATCTGAAGTATATATGCACCTAACACAGGAGCTCCCAGATTTATAAACCAAATAGTACTAGATCTAAGCAAAGAAATTAACAGCAACATTGTAATTACTGGGGACTTCAACACTCCACTGACAGAACTGGACGGATTATCGAGGCAGAAGATCAACAAACACTGGACATAAACAGGACTCTAGAACAAATGGACCTACCAGACATCTACAGAATGTTCTACCCTAAAATTGCAGAATATACATTCTTCTCATCAGCACATGGGACATCTTCCAAGATACATCATGTGTTAGCCCATAAAACATGTCTCAGCAAATTCAGAAAAATCAAAATCATTTCATCTATCCTCTCAGATCACAGTGGAATAAAACTAGAAATCAACTCCAAGAGGAACGCTCAAATCTACACAAACTCATGTAAATTAAACAACCTGCTGCTGAACAATCCTTGTGTCAATGATGAAATTAAGATGAAAATCAAAAGATTTTTCAAACTGAATGACAATTGTGATATAAGCATTGAAGAATCTATGAGATATAGAAAAAGCATTGTTAGGAGGGAAATTCATAGCCTTAAATGCTTACATCAAAATGACAGAAAGATCACAAATTAACAACCCAATGTCATACCTCAAGGGACTAGAAAAAGAACAAACCAAACCTGAAGCCAGAAGAAAAGAAACAACAAAGCTTAGAGCAGAATTAAATGAAATGGAAACAAACAAACAAAAAATACAAAGCATCAATGAGCCAAAAATTTAATTCTTTGAAAAGATAAACAAACTTGATAGACCTCTAGCTAGATTAACCAAAAATAGAAGAGAAAGGACCAAATAAACTTAATCAGAAATGAAAAAGGAGACATTACAACTGACACCACAGAAATACAAAATATCATCCATGGCTGCTATGAAAACCTCTATGCACACAAACTAGAAAATCTAAAGGAAATAGATAAATGTTTGGAAACACACAACCTCCCAAGTTTGAATCAGGAAGAAATAGAAATCCTGAATGAACCAATAACAAGTAATAAGATTGAAACAGTAATAAAAACTCTCCCAACAACAACAAAAAGCCCCAGATTGGACAGATTAACAGCCAAATTTCAGCAGTCCTCCAAAGAAGAATTGGCACCCATTCTACTGAAACTGTTCCATAACATCAAGAAGATGTATTCTTCCCTAACTCATTTTATGAAGCCAGTATCACCCTGATACCAAAGCCAGGAAATGAAATAACAAAAAAAGAAAACTGCAGACCAATATCCCTTATGAACATAAATGCAAAAATCCTCAACAAAATACAAGCAAATGAAATTCAACAGCACATCAAAAAATAATCCACCATGATCAAGTGAGATTCATCCCAGGAATGCAAGGATGGTTCAATATACACAAATCAATAAATGTGATTCACAGAAACAGAATTAAAAATAAAGACCATATGATCATCTCAATAGATGCAGACAAAGCACTCAACAAAATCCAGAAGCCCTTCATGAAAAAACCCTCAACAAAGTAGGCATAGAAGGAACATACCTCAAAATAATAAAAGCCATATATGAAAAATCCATGGCCAACATCATACTGAATGGGGAAAAGCTGAAAGAATTCCTCCTAAAAACTAGAACATGACAAGGATGCCCACTGTCACCACTTCTATTCAACATAGTACTGGAAGTGCTAGCCAGAGCAGTCAGGCAAAAGAAAGAAATAACGAGCATCCAAATCGGGAGAGAGAGGGTCAAACTATTCCTGTTACCAATGATATTATCTTATACCTAGAAAACCCTAAAAACTATATGAAAAGACTCTTAGAATTGATAAATAAATTCAGCAAAGTTTCAGGTCACAAAATTAATGTACACAAATCAATAGCATTTCTATATACTAATAACAGTCAAGCTGAGAGTCAACTCAAGAACTCAATACCATTTCCAGTAGATATAAAGATAACAAAATACCTAGGAATAAATTTAATGAAGGAGGCAAAAGATCTCTACAAGGAGAACTACAAAACACTGATGAAAGAAACCAGAGGTGACACAATCAATGGAAAAACATCCTATGCTCATGGATTGGAAGAATCAACATTGTCAAAATGTTCATAGTGATTTACAGAGTGATTTACAGAGCCAACACAAATCCCATCAAAATTCCAATGTCATTTGTCATGGATCTATAAAAAATAATTCTAAACTTCATATGGAACCAAAAAAAGACCCCAAATAGCCAAAGCAATCCTAAGCAAAAAGAAAAAATCTGGAGGTATCACATTACTTGGCTTAAATTATAATACAAGGCTATAGTAACCAAAACAGCATGGTACTGGTATAAAGGTAGACACATAGACCAATGGAACAGAATAGAGAACCCAGAAATAAAACCATGTAGCTACAACCAACTGATTTTTGACAAAGCAGACAAAAACATACACTGGGGAAAGGATGCCCTATTCAACAAATGGTGCTGGGAAAATTGGATAACCACATGCAGAATAATAAAACTGGATCCTTTTCTGTCACCATATACAAAAATTAACTCAAGGTGGATTAAAGACTTAAATCTAAGACCTGAAACCATAAAAATTTTAGAAAAAAAGTTAGGAAAAACTCTTCTAGACATTGGCCTAGGCAAAAAATTTGTGAGTAAGCAAATACAGCAATACCAAAAATAAATAAATGAGACAATTAAACTAAAAATTTCTGCACAGCAAAGGAAATAATCAAGAGAGTAAATAGACAACCTACAGAATGGGAAAAAATATTCATAAACTATATATCTGACAAAGGGCTAATATCCAGAATCTATAAAGAACTCAAACAAATCAGGAAGAAAAAAACAAATAACTCCATCAAAAAGTGGGCAAAAGACATGAACAGACTCTTCTCAAAAGAACATAGACAAATGTCCAATAAACATATGAAAAAATGCTCAACGTCACTAATTATCAGGGAAACGCAAATTAAAACCACAATGAGATGCCACCTTAACACTATCAGAATTGTCATTATTAAAAAGGTCAAAAAACAATAGACATTGGCACAGTTGTGGTGAAAAGGGAATGCTTATACACTGTTGGTAGGAATGTAAACATCTACAACCACTACAGAAAACAGTATGGAGATTCCTCAAAGAACTAAAAGTAGACCTAACCTTTGATCCAGTAATCCCACTACTGGGTATATACCCAAAGAAAAAGAAGTCATTTTGAAAGACACCCACACCTGAATGTTTATTGCATCACAATTCACAATAGCAAAGATATGGAATCATCCTAAGTGCCTATCAACTGATGAGAGCATAAAGAAAATGTGGGGTGTTTGTGTGTGTGTGTGTATATATATATATATACAAGTACAGGGAAAAGAGACAATTTCAAAACAGGTAGCATATTAAAGACTACTTAGTGTTGTATGTACCCTCATATGAACATTTTATCCTTATTTATTTAGTTATTTATTTATTTAATACACTTAATTTTTTAAGAGCAGTTTTAGGATCATAGCAAAATTGAGCAGGAAGTACAGAGAGTTCCCATATACTCTCTGTCCCCACAGATGCACAAATTCCTCCACTATGAACATCCTGCACCAAAGTAGTACATTTATTACAATTAATGAACCTACCTTGACACATCATTATCACCCAAAGCCCATAGTTTACATAAAGTTTCATTCTTGATGTTGTGTATTCTCTGAGTTTGAACAAATGTATAATGACATGTATCAATTATAACATCATACACAGTAGTTTCACTGCCTTAAAAATCCTCTGTACTCTACCTGTTCATCCTTCCCTTTCCCCTATCCCCTAACAACCACTAATATTTTTACTGTCTCCATAGTTTTGCCTTTTACAGAATGTCATATACTGTCATGTACTGCATAACCACGTTCTGGTCAATGATGAACCTCATATACAATGGTGGTCGAATTAATACATTTTTCATTGTGTTACAGGTGCCTACAGTATTCAGTTCAGTAACATGCTGTACTGGTTTGTAGCCTAGGAGCCATAGGCTATGCCATATAGCTTAGAGCATAGTAGGCTATACCAGCTAGCTTTGTGTAAGTATACTCTATGATGTTTGCACAGTGATGAAATCTCCTAATGAAGCATCTCTCAGAATGTATCCCTGTTGTCAAGTGATGCATGACTGTAGTTGGAATCATACAGTATGTAGCCTTTTCATATTGGCTTTTTTTTTTGAGACAGGGCTCAGTCTCACTCTGTCACCCTGGGTAGAGTGCAGTGGTATCATCATAGCTCACTGCAAGCTCAAACTCCCGGGCTCAAGCAATCCTCCTGCCTCAGCCTCCCAAGGAGCTGGGACTACAGGCACAAGCCATCACACCCGGCTAATTTTTAAATTTTTCATAGAGACCAGGTCTTGCTATGTTGCCCAGGCTGGTTTCAAACTCCTGGCCTCAAGCAATCCTCCTGCCTCAGCCTCACAAAGTCTGGGATTACAGACATGAGCCACCATGCCCAGCCACTGTTGTAATGTATTTAAGCTCAGAGATTTTTCCTCAGCTGTGTCCAGTCCACTAATCATCAAAGATCATCAGAGTCCATCAAAGGCATTCTTCACTTATGTTACAGTGTTTTTGATCTCTATCATCTCTTTGTTATTCTTTCTTAGACTTTTCATCTCTCTGCTTACACTATCCATCTTTTTTTTCTCATTTTGTCTACTTTTTCCATCAAAGCCCTTAACACATTAATCATTAATAAAAGAAATCCTGGTCTTATAATTCCAACATCCCTGCCATATGTGACTCTGGTTCTGAAACTTGTTCAGTCTCTTCAAACTGTGTTTTTTGCCTTTTTGTATGCTTGTAATTTTTTTGTTGAAAGGTGGACACAATGTACTGAGTTAAAGGAACCCTGGTAAACAGGCCTTCAGTAATGTGGTGGTAAGGTGGCGGGGAGGGACAGTGTTCTATAATCCAATGATGAGGTCTCAGTCTTTTGGTGATCCTGCGCCCCTGAACTATGAACTTCACCAGTGTGTCTCAGTTTGGTTTGTTTTCCGCCTAGTTAGGCGGAACAAGATGGCAAAATGGGTTCTAGTTGGCTATTTCTGTTCTACCTCAGGGAAGGATAGAGGTTGTTGGAGGTGGCTATTTCCCTGCCTCCAGATTGGTTAGGCTCTGCTAAAACCCCAGCAGGTTTTAGTTTCTCCTGAGGATAGGCCTTGTTAAGAAGAACAGAATGTTCTGATGTATTTTATAATGGTTCTTTCTCCCCTCTCCCTGCCAGAAGCACAGGGTATTTTTTCTCAGATATTCACCGTGAGAACCTATTTGAGCTCCAGGAGGTAAATCTCATAATCTTGTGCCCCCTAGGGTTTTTATCTCTCAAGCTTGTCCACACTAAGCCTCCAGCAATTCATCAATTACAGTGGAGGCTTTCCTACCCAGTACTGGCTCCCACAGTGTTTTCATGGTGTTTTCTGCTCATGAGTCTCTGCTCTGGTAAATTGTGATTCTCTGCATCTGCTTGTCAGTCTCTCCAGTCTTGGGGAAGTGGTTTGCCTTGTGACCTCACTTCTCTGGTGGATCTAAGAAGAGTTTCTGATTTTTCAGCTTTTTCAGCTTTTGCTTCTTGTTAGGACGAGGTGGCAACTTCTGAGCTCTGTACATACCAGCCTGGAAACCAGAAGTCCCCATATTGTTCTTTTTGAAGCTCCAATCATCCCATCTTCAGCCGGTGAGAGGGCCTCTTCACATCAGCTCCCAAGTCCTTTTGGACATGACTTTCATAATTTTTAATAGCTTCCTTGATATGTGGAATGTTCCATGCTCGTTTTGTAAATCACCTGCCCCAGACCTGAAATCAGCTCTTTCCCCCCAAAGCCTGGTTTCTTTTAGTGGAAAATAGTGTTTTAAGACTGCATTCTGAGTGTTAGAAGTGCTCATTATTACTGGATTGGTCTTTGTTTCTAGGATTCTAGGTCTCATGATACTTCCACACAAATTCAGGGCTATAGGGTTGTTTTTGTATTGTTGTTATTATTTATTTATTACTTTGCTTGAACATGTTTTATATTACATATTTATTGCATTTTTACATTTTTCACATTGCATCTTTATTACACTTGTATTTTCTTTATTCCATGCCAAGAATCCTGGTTCCTAAGGACACATGGGATGATAGAATTAGAAAACTTCATAATTACTCACATACTTTGTTTAACATTGAACAGTCAGTATCAGAATACTAATACTAACTACCACTACAATTATAGTTAGTGAGAACAATTTAAAAATAATTTTTACATATGTGCTCACCATTCCTGCCCAATTCTATTTTTGAAGTTTTATTATATCTATATTGCCTGAGCATATAGATATTACATACTATAATTGCTCTTTTAATTCTCATTTAGTCTTAGTTCCACAGGATAAAGTGTTGAAATTAGGGGTTTTCTAAACCCATACAATGAAGAGTTGGACCCTGCAGTCACCCCACTACAATTTGGGTCGGCCGGACACTCATTTTATCAGAACTGGAGATGAGGACTACTTGACTATGAACTTTGCTCCTCAAGGTTAGATGGGTGCACCAAGGATCATGTAGGCTATTTCCACTAATTGCTATCTTTAGCACACTTAATAGAGAATGTCTATATTATCAACATTATTACTGCTGTTGGTTCAGTAACTAAGATTCCTGACAAGTACTATGCCTTGTCAGGAATGCAATGGAATTCTTCCAAGTAGATTTCAGAATTTCTAAAGTATAGGTATGTCAACAGGGAAAAAAGACATGCAGAGTCATTAACAAGGAAATAGCACGTGTGATGACATTAAGGGGAAACCAAATAAAAACAGAATGTTAAAAGCTTCATAATAACATTACTATGATAACTAATCATATACAATGTGATAGGCACAATGCTAAATGCTTTATCATAATATTATCACAATTAATTTTCACAACAATGTTATGAAGTAGGAACTATTTCCTACCATTTGTAGATGAGGAAACTGAGGCTTTGTGACTTTCAAAAAATTGCTCAATATCACCCAGCCAGGGCTAGACTTAAATCAGGTCTGTCTGACTCCAGAATTGGAGCAAATTCACAGTATCAATAATAATTACTACTTAATAAATATCACTGATGTGTCAGACACTTTATATACATTATCTTTATTCCTTACTGCAACCCTGAGTGGTAGCTATTGTAGATATTTATAGGATATTACCTTATTAACTATTAATAATATCTTGATGTAGAGTTACATTCAAAAGTATGAAAGCCATATTGAACTCCCTCAAAAGCAAATCATCTTTAGCATCTCTGTATCTCCTCCTGTTCCTCGTCCTGTGAGAATGGGCAGTAGGGGAAGAGTGAATAGAGTGTGGATGTCAAGCCAGACAGGCCTGGCTCTGAGAGACTCAGGATCAGATTCCAGCACAGTTGGGAAAACAGCAACTAGACAGATCTTCTTACAATCAATTCTCTAATTCCTTTGCAACCTTCATTTTAGTGTGCTGTGGATATCCACAGCAGCTTGTTTGTAAGGGAGTAGGGTGAAACCTCAGGCCTCTAAAATGTATCAGAAAGTTTAGAAGAGAAAGCGTGTTAGAGAATTAATGTAATTCAAAGAAAGATCTGAACATTGCTCTTTGCAAATAACAAACCTGAAAACCCAGAAGAATAAGACAGCAACTTCCTACAGAAAACACAAGAATTTCTAGAATTAGGTAATGTGACAGGGAAGACTTTGGTTATTTGGGGCGGGGGGGAAAGACATACTTCTAATGTTATGCAACTTGTCCTCATTGCTTAAGGGATGGTTTGAAGTTCTAGTTTGAAAATAATCCAGACTTTTTGCTTTTCTTCTTACCATTGCCTTCTTTGGACCACTTTATTTTTATTTGCAGGATTGCCCATGGGTGGGCAAGGAAAGGGAGAAGAAGATGGACTTATGTCCAGAAAGAAATTTTGATAAAATATTTCATAAAAGAATAGTGAAGAGGATGAAATCACTGGTTAAAATTAATTTTCTAGATTACCTGAGTAATTCCATCACCCATGATTAGAAGAACACTTGGAGCCAGAATGGGGATTCTGTTGGTTCATTGGCATGACTTGTTTTTAGGGTATTAACTACACATACCTTTTTAGTTTGTGGTTTGCCTCTTATCTGAAGATTTATAATATAAAGATTAGAGCACATGCAACCATCGTCAAGGACAACTGGAACACAGGTAGGATGAGGAGATGAGCACAGTTTTCCAGGGGAGTAGACCAGAAGTCTCCCTTCTGCCTTGTTCCTGAGTCTATCACACATGCTGTAATCTATCTCTCCCCAAGCCTCACCCAAAACTCTACACTAGGGGAATTCCAGATGTAAATGAGTCTATTCTTGTTGGAATGAAGGCATAGTACTTATCATGAATTTTGGTTACTGAAACAACAAGCAGTAATAATGTTGATAATATAGATACCTCTATTAAGTGCACTAAAGATGGCAATTGGTAGAAATAGCCTATGTGATCCTTGGTGCACCCATCTAATCTTGAGGGGCAAAGTTCATAGTCAAGTAGTCCCCATCTCCAGTTCTGATAAAATGAGTACCTGGCCAACCCAACTACTGGTGGGGTGACTGCAGGGTCCAACTCTTGATTTCATGGGTCCAGAAAACCCCTAATTTTAACTCTTTTTCTTAGCAGGTTCCATGATGCTTCCATGGGCAACCCCTGCTGATGTTATGAAGAGCTTGCAGGGTCTACCTAGCTCCATCCACAGGATCAAGAGAGCCTCTGTTGAGTGGCCATTACCCTGAGTCAGCCTTGGCCTCATTCCCTCATCCTCTGCAGTTCCCAGCTGAGTTCACTGCTGGCGCCTATACCCAGTCCTAGCCGCTCCCCCTCACAGGTAGTTCCTGAGCCCATCCTGACTGATGCAGGGAGTTCAGTATTTCACAGGCTTAGTCTCTCCCCACAACCTCATCTCATGGAGCTGAGAAGTAAGTCTACTTTCTAAAACCTGGAGTCTGGCTCCCTAGTTCTGGCTGCTGGGTACCTAGGTGGCCTGCCTATTCATTGCCTGATTCATTTGGTTTCCAGGCCGATCTGGGACTTAACGTTTCTGAGCAATGCATGGAGGGTGATCATGTTGACCCATGAGGCTCACCACTCCTTGCTGCCTGGCCTCCAGTTCTAACCAGTTACCCTGACCAGGATATCAGTGCTGAGGCTGAAAATCAAAGCTCAGCACAGTTGCTGGAACTGTTTATATTTCTAGCTCAGGGCCACCGTACCCCAGACTTTGGGTTTTGGCTGCAGTTCCAATTCCCTCTTGCTGCGCTCCCCGCCCGCCTCCAATCTACCTCCCAGTGCCAAGTTTTCTGAAATTGTGATTAAGGCAGTTGGACTTCACGGGCCTTGTGCCTGCTCTGCTGGGCTGGGTCTCCATCCGGAGCTAGTGCACAACAGCAGGGGAAGACCTAGAGGTGGATTCACCATGAAGCTTGCTCAGGACACTTAAACTTCAGGGCCTCCCACTCGCACAGGCCCCTGTGAATGCTGAGACTTGTAGAGTGTCCTAGGTGGGGAGAGAAAGCTGGTAAATTGCCTTCAGTGCTCTCAAATGAATGGGACGTGAATCTCTAAGGCTTAGTGTTTTGTTGTCATTTCTTTGCTCATTCCAAATAAACATTCACTTCCATACCTAAATTTGTATTTGTAATTTGTGTTCTTTTTCTTAAAGAACGACCCCCAAGTTTTATAAGCTTCAAGCCCCACAAAACCTGGGTCTGCCCTTGGGAAGACCCATGCCCAAGCCCCCTTCTCCAGAGACCATGATTGAATTGATCTGGGCAGTAGACTTCAGCTGGGGTCAGTCTTCTCCCCAGGGGCTAGATAGTTAACAGTGTCTGGAAACATTTTTGATTGTCACAATTTGGGGGAACAATGGTTGCTATTGGCAGCTAATGGGTAAAGGCCAGGAATGCTGCTAAACATCTTACAATGCACAGGAAAGCCCCACACGGCAAAGAATTCTCTGGATCAGAATATCAGTGGTGCCACAGCTAAGTAGCTCTGATCTAGGATGGAGCTCTGAGCATTAGCCTTTTTCAAAATCCTTCCAATTAATTTGAATATACAGCCCAGGTTTAGAGTAACAGTTCTATAGATGATAATGATAGCTAACCTTTACTACTGAGCACTATGCGTCCATCACTGTTTTAAATGAATTAACTCATTTAGTCTTTGGAATAAGCTCATGAGATAAGTATTATTATGATCCCATTTTACAGATGAGTAAATTGAGGTAAAAATTATTAAAAAATATGTCCTGGGACTCAATGCTAGGGATTCAAACCCAGACAGTTGGGCTCCAAAGCCTGAGCTATTAACTAGTATTTTGTACCAGAACCTCCTTAACTGGTTTACTTCATCCATCTAGAGATCTCTATGGGAGAAGGGAGGTAGAGTCCCTAGCTGCTCCCATGTACAATTTTCTGCCTGCACCCATTACTTGGAAATAAAAAGAAGTAAGTACAGCTGAGATGGGAGAAGTATAGAATCACTTTGCCTGTGTGCCAAAGGATAGCCCTCTAACTGGGGGTGCGCATATTGGTTCCAGTTTCTCAGATATGTCTTTGTCCAGTTCAATTTGCTGGATGCAATTTCTTAAAATGATAGTTTTATCTGGAAATGGTAGACCCATGTTCAGGTAAAAGTTCCAAAAAAGTGCCTTGGCCCCATTAGACTATAAATAATCGTAATTGTTGCTGCTGACACCAGCTCTGGAGCAGCAATGGGCTGTGTGGCAAGGTACCTTTTACAGGTGGCTGTCTCTATTCGAAAGCCATGCCAAACAGCTGTCAGAAATGCTGACTGCTAGACTGGGGAAAGTACTGCCAAATGGGAAGGATGCAGACAAGCACTGTGGCAAAATGGTAGAAATGTATAACCTAAGATGACTCCCTCTTTATTCACTGTTACAAAATACTCAAGCAAAAAAGGAAAGTACCAGTACACTTGAACTCTTGGTTCAATTCCACAAAACTGAGAAGGCAGAGGACAGTTTCTGCCTTCAGGGTAGGGGATATGATGGGGATAAGACAAAGACGCAAGTATTTCTAAAACAAAATAGGCTGCGGAAAGAGGTACAGGAAAGGCTTATGGAAATTACCAGCTTGGAAGGGAACCTTGAGCCCCTCATGAAAACCACAGCTATGGCCAACTCTGATTGCAGCCTGGTGAGACCCTGAGCAGAGAATCTGGTTGCACCATGCTTGGACTTCTGATCTACAGAAACTGTGAGATAATAAACGTGTGCTATTTTGAACTGCTAAATTTGTGGTAACTTTTTACACAGCAATAGAAAACTAATATAATGAATTACATTGATTGATGTTTCGCATACTAAAGCAACCTTACATTCCTGGGATAAACCCTATTTGGTCATGATGTTTTATCATTTTATATACCTGTTGGATTTGATTTGCTAAAATTTTGGACGGAATTGTTTGTACAGGTTCATGAGGGACGTGTCTCGGAGTAAAAGTGAGAAGAAATTTCAAGGAGAAAGAAATGAAGTGGGGTGAAAAAGGAGACGTTACAGGGGAGGGACTAACATAAGCAGAGCTGGGGAAATGTCAGAATATGTTTGGAAACCCACCTACAGTTTAACCTGGCTGGATAACCACATATAGCAAATCAAGTGGTAGGAAAAGTAGGGAGTAGAATGCATCCTTAATTTGGAAGCTAAATTAAAAAGCCACTGAAAGTTGTTAAGGCACATAACTGGATGAGTGTGCCAGCAGCAGCGTGTAGTTTGAAGTCTGCCTTGCAGAACCCAGAGGACGGTAAGGAGGTCCTTGCAGTTGTCTCGTTAGTGGTCACTAGAGCCTGAACGTGGGCATTGTACAGGGCAGGGCGAGGAAGCAGGAGATGGAGGAAGAGATCTAGCCCTTAGCCCTTATGTTGCTCAGCCTAGATGCTAGAGTGGCCCTGAAAGAGAAGGAGGTGTCTGAGAGAGGCTGGGTAGCTGGAACACTGCAAGGGCCTTAGCACACATGAGAAGGTTGATTGGAAGGGCAGAGTTGGGCAGAGAGAAGAACTCTTGAGGCACCTACAAAATATCAGCAGGGCTTTTTCCATCATCTGGTGTTTGGAACCAACCATTGAAGCCAAATGTGAACACTACTGATCAGCCTCAGATCCAGCTCCCCATGTTCCTGCTGGATGTGGGCCCGGTGGGGTAGGCCCCAGAGAGTACACAGTTATTAATGGTGGCCCCGGGAGCAGCAGCCTCCAAAACCAGCCCAGAAGGACCCCAAGAAACTGGTTTGAATCTGCTGTCCACTCTGGGATGGGAGGTGGTTCAGCTCCACAGATGAAATGTGGGAGAGGGGGCAAGGGGCTCAGGGAGCAGAATGGTGTTTGCTCAGTAGAGGCTTGAAGCATAGCTGCTGGGTTTGTGGTCCCAACACAGAGGCTGATAGGAAGGACTTCCTTGGAGGTAACCATCACCAGGCCTGGTTACTCTATCCTATCACAGAGGTTAGAAGCGGGCAGAGCAGTCTTGGGGAAATGCAGCATGTTGGACATTTATTCTTGATCCTTGCTGCATACGAGCTCTCTAGGAGAGGCACCATATTGTGAGTGCATTGGGCAGCCACCCCTCAGTGTTCTCCAGGGAGCTACCCTCTAATTCATTCTTTCTCCAAGAAGATAACTTTCACTTTCACCAGCAGAGGTAGGTTCCTCTAATAAAATGCTGGTTACCTGGGAGGGTATTAGTGCATCAGCTCATTTGATCATCTCCTTGGGGGCACAGAGAGACTTGGGAGGGATAAAATAAGGGGTTGGGATGGGCTGACGAGGGGAGGTGAGAACACATCTAAGAAGCTGAGCCAAAGAAGCAGGATGGGGGTATGGGGGGGGGCACTGGCGTGGCACTGGCAACAAGAGGAGACTGCAATTCCCAGGGTTCACTCTGTAGCTCTGTGTAACACTCCTCCACCTTTCCTTCTGTGGTGGTTTTGAAATGTGTCTCCTAATTCTTTGATCTGCCTCCCCTTGATTATGGGCTGGACTTAGTGACTCGTTTCTAATAGACAGACTGTAACAGAAGTAACGGCGTGTTACTTCCGAGACTAAGCCATAGAAGACACGTAGCTTCCATCTTGGCCGCTCTTTCCTGAATCACTTGCTCCAGAGGAAGCCAGCCGCCATATCATAGGAAGGGTCCACGTGGCATGAAACTGAGGTTTCCTGCCAACAGCCGTGTGAGTCGACCCATCTTGGAAGTGGATCCTCAAGCCCCAGCCAAGCCTTAAAATGACTGCAGCCCTGTCGACATCCTGACTGCAACTTCCTGAGAAGGCTTGAGCAGAGCCACCCAGTGAAGATGCTCTCATTTCTGAGCTAAAAAAAACTGTGAGATAATACATGTTTGTTGTTTTAAGCTACTACATTTTGGAGTAATTTGTTATGCAGCAATATTGTACCTTCCAAAGGGTCTCATTTTAGCTGTTTCAGGTCAATATAATTTAGTGACTCTTAGCCTGCAAGGGCCCAGCCATCAAAGATTATTGAGTAAGACTAATCTCTGTATCTTATATGTAGGAAAATACATTTTTTCTTTGCTTTGTTTAATTTTGTCTACTTGAAGCAATGCTGTTGAACCTTGGCATAGAAAGTCATATGTTGGAATATACAAAATTATACAATACACTGGAAAGGGAAACCATTATTCAGCTTTTAAGCAGTAGCTTTTTACCTTTCCTAAGATGGAGCATTTCAAGAGGTGTAACTGAGCAGAAATATAAAATGGGAGAGGGGACATGTTGGCCTTCATGGCTCAATCCATGGAATGTTTGTTTCCTTTAGCCTGGAGGCATCTCAAACAAAAGGAAAAATCTCAAAACTGATTTTAAAAAAATGCCCTTTGCTCTGCCAGACAGTAGAACAGTAAACACTTTCTCACATCCTGAACTTCAATCTGCTCTGATCCCAGAAAGGTGGCTCACTTAAGTCTTGACAGTCGCACTTGAAAAAAGGGTGAACAACCTGGCTTGATAGGAACAAACGATTTTGAAAATGGGAGGCACTGCCTTGGCAAAGTGCCACGTAGACTCTAGATTCTGGGATGACCTTAGGTCGGTTTGGTTTGGGACCAAACAGGGATTGCTCAGTCAGGTAGTCAGTCAGCCGGGCGGTCAGTGAACATATCGAGCATATCTTAAAGGCCCGTCGTGGGCAGCTCCCTACCAGCACCACCAGGTCTTGACCCTGAGGAGACCTTTACTTGCTGCAGTCAGAAGTGACTCCCGACTGTGGCTGCACCTCTGGAAGGGCCGGGGAAGGGATCATTGCAGACATCTCATTTCCTCCCATCGGCTCCGTTCTGCTTCCCCATCAGCTGAGAATGGTGATTTCATCACTTCAGCTCTTCTCCCGGGCTGGGGGCGGAGGGCTTGTGCATACCCAGGGAACTCAACTTCCACAGGAAGCTTTCTTTGCTCCCTCTCAGGTGTGATCCCTCAACCTTCTGAATGCTCATTCTGCTATGTCTGCACCCTCATTATAACACCATAATGTCGTATCACACTTTGTGTTATTGTGTCCTACTCCCGTGTAGTAGATGCTGTGTGTGCTGCCCAGATCCCCACCTTCGGGCCCAAGGCTACCATTTTCCCAACTTCCAGCAGTGTGTCTTGCTGAAAGCTCAAGGCTGAGTCCCTCCTCAGGAATTTCCCTCCACAGTAGCGACCCGTCTTGCCTAAGGCTACTCTCCCTTCCATGGGAGGCCCACACCCAGTGACATTCAATAAGGGACACAAAGACACATCTCCCTTGCCTCAATTCAAGACATCCCTGAAGGGCCATCTTAGCTTCAGAGTGCCCTACGGGACCAGCTTTTTGTTGGATTATAGTCAACTTCTGCTTCTACCCTGCTTCCCTTAGTCCCACACAGGTGTTGTTTTTGAGAACACTCCCCAATAAACTTGCTTCCAATTGTCTATCTCACACCCAGGGAACCCCACCTGCAACACCCCCATTAGGCTGGAAGCTTTAAGGGCTACCTGTCGCATCCTTTATTATCTCCCTTCTCCTTCCATCCTGCTCCATCACCAGGTACCCAGCACAGTGCTGAACAGAGTAGACCTCCGCGCCCCCCCCCCAAATTTCTAATGAATGGAAAACAGACAATGACTTAGACAAAGACTGGACAGACTTCCTATTCTCCTCCCCAAGGATGTACTCTCTTCACATCCAAAGTAAACACTCAATGTATTCTTGTTGCTCATGTACAAAATATTTACAGAGTAGACAGAGAATACAAAATATGTATACTCTAGGGAATTACTTATGTAAAGTGTTTCCTGGAGAAATTTACTTTTTAAAACCTGGAGAATGTTTGTTTGTTTGTTTTTAAAATCAGGAAGTGTGGCCCAGGCTGACTTTAATCTTTCTGCTTCAGGTGGGCAGGTATCTGGGGAGTCAGGAGAAGCATCATATAAATCTGTTTTGTCTCAGGCACCCTGGCAAAATTTTCACTGTTGATGAAGAATGTCAACAACCCGATCCAGTGACTCTGCAGGCATTCTCAGAAGATCTGTTTAACTAAAATCTTCCCTTGTTTAGTTCAATGATAATTTTGGCTAAGTGATTATTAGTGGCAGTGTCTGTAGCCTAATTGGAGAGATATTTCTGCTCTAGTGGGTCCCAGTCAACATTCCCAACAAGAGGTTGTGATGCCTCCAGTCCCAGATTCCCCCAGTAGATTGGCATTTTACTCCTCTTGCAGGCCTTGGGCCTCCTGCTCTGTTTGATTAGCCTTGCTGTCCCTGGTGTCATAGCTGCCCTTCCCAACCACCTCCCCCACACACGGGGGAGTGCCAGAGGACGCTTGTTTGAACTGGATTATAGATTACACAAATCCAGGAGGTTAAGGTTCTTAGTTGGACTGGCTGTTAACACTTATTTTTGTATGCCCAGGATTTAGCACAGTGTCTGGCTCAAAAATGTTTGAATGAATGAATGAATGAACAGACAAAAGGATGACTATGGCCCCCCAAGATCATGAAACCCCAAAGGTGGGTCAGCCTGGCAAGCAAGTGATGTTTTTCCTCATTCTTTGCAGACAAGAAGCATCAGCTGAGATCCTTAATTCTTCCCTCAGAGCACAATGACCTTTACAGATTATCTTTCTTGTACTTTTTCCTTTTTAATTGCAAACAATACCACCTCATTTCATGGGGCAGATAATTCTTACCCTGAACCATTCTGTTGTATTTGACCCCTATCTTCGCACTACTTGCTGATCACACTACACTCCCTTTCCAAGACTTGAGTTCACACAAAAGACTTCCCAGGAAGGTCTGATACCTTCCTCTCCAGTCTGGGTACTGTCTACCCAGGGGCTCAGCTGACAAAGCCTCCTCCATTCTCCCTCTCCTAACCAAAGTGTCTTCATCGACAACCCCCACATCCCATCCCAGCCCCAGGTGCACTCATTCTGTATTCAGTTATATTAACTGAATTTATTAGTCAAGTGAGACTCCTGTTTTGTACATCCAGGATCCTTTCATTTTTAATCTTTAAAGTCACTTTGCATATCTCTGCTCTGACTTGTCGATTTTTATTTTACTTCTTTTGTTCCAAATTCCTGAGGCCATCTTCCAGCTGACCTCACTGTTTACTTGTGGTTTCCTCTGTGGCACCCAACAACATGTGGTGGTGGGCTTCCTTTTGGGTGTTCAGTATTGTTGACTGTTCTAGCTCGTGGGTGAAGCCTAGGCTACAAGGTCAACACCGCCCCCCCTTGTAGGCCACTTCTGGTCCACCCTCTGCCCACACCCTTCCCTTGCCCCCCAGTAACTGGCTCACTCAACAAGCAAGCACACGTGCCTGCCAAGGATCGTGCACAAAGCCACCTCCTTGGACTACAGATATATGTATGCCTTGGTGGTCCCTACCTTCAAGGGCCCACAGTGTAGAAGTCACAGAAACGCAATGTGGTCAGTGCGATGATGGAATGTCCATCTAAGAGAATGGAAGAGGAACTCCAAACTAGGGAAGAGGAAGGTGGCTTGGGGAGGTTTCCTAAGGGTGAAAATGCCTGAGTTTGGTCTTAAAGGGTCGGTAGGCAATAGCCTGATAAAGATGAGAGGATGTAAATATGCACTTATCATTCATCCAACAAATGTATACTGAGGACCTGCCATGTGCCAGGCAAAGCTCTAAGTGCTAAAAGGTGAACAAAACAGAAAAGCCCTGCCCTCATGGAACTTTGCTTTCAGTGGGCAGAGATAGACAATAAGCAAAATAAACAAGTCAAATACATAGTATGCTAGAAGGTGATAAGTGTTATATAGAGAAGAATAGACCCAGGAAGGGGATTCAGTGTGTATGTGTGGAAGAGGGGTAATTTTTAAAACACAGTAGTTTTAAATATGGTAGCCAGAGAATGCTACCATATTAATACCAATCCCTTTCATCTTCACTGTTGCTTTAACTATTTGCAAAGTGCTTTAGTTCTGTTAGATCATTTTGTTCTTAAAACCATCTTGTAAGGAGGTAGGAAAAATTAGTGTCCTGGGCTCTGCTGCTCCATGTATTAGTTTGCCTGGGCTGCCGTGACAAAGTTCCACAACTGGATGGCTTAATCAACAGAAATATATTTTCTCACAGTTCTGGAGGCCAGAAGTCTGAGATCAAATTATGAGTGGGGTTGTTTTCTTCTGAGAGCCGTGAGGGAAGGATCTGTTCCTCTCTCCTTGGCTTGTAGGTGGCTGTCTTCTCCCTGTGTCTTCTTTACATCATCTTCCTTCTGTTTCTGTGTCCAAATTTTCCCTTCTTGTAAAAGTACCAGGTTATATGGATTAGGGCCCACCCTACTGACTTCATTTTAACTTGATTACCTCTATAAGGAACCTGTCTCCAATTAAAGTGAATTTGGGGGGGTGCAAAATTCAACCCATAACACTCCCCAAATTACTTTGAACTTTAGATTTCGCAGCTTGCTGGCAGACTCAGCAAGGCTAGAGACAGAAGATAGCCTTTGCTACACACAGGGGACTCACGGTTCACAAACCTGCTTTCCCTTCAGTTCTCCAGGAATGAAGAGGCTTTACATGACTGGCCTACCTGACTCCTTTGGAAAGCCAAGTATTTTGATTTAAAAAAAAAACAAAACAAAACTCAATAAACCTAGGTTGAATTAGACTTTGATTCTAGGATCAGCTACCTCTTGAACTCTGAGTAACGTCGAAAAGCCCTGCAGGCTCGTTTCCAGGATGAGCAGGGCCTGAGCCGGCCATTAAACAGGAGCTGAGAAACTGAAGAGAGAGAACAGGAGAGAAAGGAAAACATTAGAGGGATGTGGACCCAAGCAGAAGGAAGGAAAGCGTTGGGGAAAAACGAAAGAAAAAAGAGGTCTGGGAGCCATGAATGGCCTCAAGTCACCTCAGAAATGACACTTCCTCCCTGGAGGTTGCGGTAATGCACACAAATGTGTTTTGAGAGGTTAAAAGTGTTGTGCAATTGGAGGGAGGAAAAAATGGCGGTCTGATAGCGTCCTCCCACCGCACCGCTCCCAGGGAAGGAGGTGAAAAACGCCAGCGGTTACATGTGAGCACGGACTGCTCACTTTGAAAACAGCATTGCGAATTACAGAGAAACAACGCGGAATGCCTAGCCCAAGAAAACAGGTACAAAATTTTCACAAAGATCGAAGGGCGCACGGAGCACAATAGAGCCCAGAGCACGGGAAGGCCGCGCTCGCCAGGTCCGCGCGGCGCGACCTGCCCCCCAAGCGGTTAGGCGCCTCCCCATCCACTCAGGCAGGGACAAGCCCAGAGCTGGGGCAGGGCGGTTGCACAAGACAACAGACCCTGTGGAGTTGGAGTAATCGCGAAAGCCAAACACAACCCTCAGCTGCAGTGTACAGAGACCGCGCAGGGCTGGGGATCACAGTGGGCGGAGATACAGCTTCCCGGGACAGTGCGCGGGAATCCGCAGACCGGCACTGCGCCACTGGAAGTCAGCGGGACTGGGCCCAGGAGTTTAACGGGGAGCGGGACACACCCTTAGAGGTTGCTAGCAACTGCCACCGCTGCAGCCAGTGGAGAAAAGCTGCGCTCTGGGTGCGATCGGAGCCCGGCTGTGCGCCAGGCTGGCGCGTCTCTAGCTCCGCTCCGCCCCGCCTTGGCCCCCGGCTCGTCCGCTCGGGCGAGACGGGCTTTGCCTTTGGTGGCCAGGGACAGCTGCATCCGTGGGTTCCAGGTGGGATGAGATCCCGGAACTGTAGCGGCGGGACCTTTGGGTATTAGAAACAGTTTGCAGCTCGTTCATCTGGTTCCGCTGCCCCGGCTCTAGCCTCCGACAAATCCGCTACGTGCTGGTCCTAGTGCCCGCCCTTCAGGTCCCAGCCCTCCTGTATCCCAGAGATTGGTCATTTTGAAGGTTGCTGGCTGTAGTGACTCATTTGGTATAACTGCTGGTTCTCATGATAACCAAATACCTCAAGAGCCACAGGCTGAACCAGAGCAGCTCCCCATAATCCTGCCCACTTCAATAGGGAATTTTGCGCCACCCAAGAGCGCTTCCAGCGACCACTACTCCCCCCTCCCCGTGGGAACATCCCCCTGGTGGAGACTACTGGGGATAGAGACGGCCACCCGCCTCGCCTTGGGGTCTAGTGGTGGAAAAGGGGTGCACAATTGGAGATCCCCCTATCAACCAGTATCACGCGGAGACACACATCAGAAGGGCAGACACACGTGGCTAGATAAGCAAGCTCTGACTTGTGTAGAATTTTCCCAATTCAGCTCTCACATTGCAGCCAAAAGAAAGTGTGTTTCTACCTGCACCTCAAGAGGAGCAGGGTCAAAGTAACCCCTAGGAGCTACAAGGCCCCTCCCAAAGCACGGGGCTTTCGCATACCCCAACTGGGGGATCAGAGTCTGCCACGGACATAACAGAATACCTATCGAATAGGGAGCTGTGGACTCATATCCTCAAGTACAATTCATTAGCTTAGAGCCCAAGCTGGGAGGTCATTCTCACCACACTCCACTGGGAAGAGGAGAAGACCACAGGTCAGAGTTAACTCAAGATCCACCAAACTTGCTAAAATACACCTAAGGCAATACAGGCCACTACTTCTCTCCCTGGCTTTGCCAAGGAACAAAAATTGTGGGCCTGGTGACAGGGCCATAAACTAGCTCTAACACCCCCAGCTCTCAACCAAGAGGCCAGATGAGAAAAACCCAGTGAAAGAACTCAGGGAACATGAAAAATCAGAGTGAAAAGTCACCCCCAAAAGAAACAATCAGTTCCGCAGCAATGGATACCAACCCAAATGAAATGGGTAGAATGACAGAAGAGGAATTTCGTTTATGGATTATAAGAAAGCTCAATGAAATTCAAGAAAAAATTGAATCCCAGCACAAAGAAACCACAAGAAAAATGCAAGAAATGAATGAAAAATTCTCCAAAGAAATAGAAATATTACGGGAAAATCAAATAGAAATCCTAGAAATGAAAGAAGCATTCAAGGATCTACAAAACACAGTGGAAAGCCTTAAGAATAGGCTGGACCATGCAGAGGAAAGAATTTCAGAGCTAGAAGACAACTCCTATGCACTAAATAAATCAGCCAAAGAGAAAGAACACAAAAACAAGAGGCAGGAAAAAAGCATACAAGAAATGTGGGATTATGTAAAGAGGCCAAACATAAGGATCATAGGTATCCCTGAGGGAAAGGAAGAAAATTCGCGTGGGCTTGAAAATTTATTTGAAGGAATAATAGAGGAAAATTTCCATGGCTTAGCCAGAAATCTCAATATCCAAGTACAAGAAGCACACAGGACTCCTGGGAGACCCAACATGAAAAGGCTTTCACCACGCCGCATAATTATTAGACTGACCAAAATAAACACAAAAGAGGCACTCCTCAGAGCTGTAAGACGAAAAGAGCAGGTAACCTACAAAGGGAAACCAATCAGATTAACTGCAGATTTCTCAGCTGAAACCTTACAAGCCAGAAGGGAAGGGGGAGACATCATCAGTCTCCTAAAACAAAACAAAGGCCAACTCAGAATTCTGTATCCTGCCAAACTAAGCTTCTTATACGAGGGAGAAATAAAGACGTTTCCAGATAAGCAATCACTGATAGAATTTGTGAAATCCATACTGGAGATGTCTGTGAGGCAAAAAAAAAAAAAAAAGAATTTGCGAAATCCAGACTGGCCTTGCAAGAAGTGCTTAGACCTGCATTGTACACTAAACAGAGCAATGGACACCCACCTATGTAAAACTATGCAAAAGCTAAAACCCCAGAAACCAGATTCCACAATGACACAAGAGGTAAAACAAAAGACACAACCCAATAGAATAATCAGAAATTTACCCCAAATATCAATTCTCTCAATAAATGTAAATGGCTTGAACTGCCCATTGAAGAGACATAGGCTGGCTGAATGGATTAAAAAATACAAGCCAAGTATCTGTTGTCTTCAGGAAACACACCTTACACACACAGACGCATTCAGACTCAAGGTGAAAGGATGGAATACAATTTTCCAGGCTAATGGAAACCAAAAGAAATCCGGAGTAGCCATCCTTATTTCAGATGACATAAACTTTAAAGCAACAAAAGTAAAGAAGGACAAAAATGGACACTATATAGTGGTGAAGGGAAAAATCTCACAAGAGGATTTAACAATCCTAAACATTTATGCACCCAACACAGGAGCACCCAGGTACATAAAGCAAATACTGCTAGATCTAGACAACATAATAAGCAACAATGCCATAATAGCAGGGGACTTCAACACCCCACTGACGGAACTGGACAGATCCTCCAAACAAAAAATAAATAGAGAAATAAAAGACCTAAACAGGACTATAGAACATTTGGGCCTAACAGATATCTACAGAACACTCCACCCAAATAACACTGAATATACATTCTTCTCATCAGCTCATGGAACTTTCTCTAAAATTGACCACATCCTAGGCCACAAAACAGATCTAAACAAATTCAAAAAAATAGAAATCATACCATGTATCTTTTCAGACCACAGCGGAATAAAATTAGAAATCAATTCCAACAGAAACTCACATCTTCATCCAAAAACTTGGAAACTAAACAATCTGTTGCTGAAAGACTATTGGGTCAAGGAGGAGATTCAAATGGAAATCAAAAGATTCTTCAAACTAAATGATAATGAGGACACAAGTTATCAAAATCTGTGGGATACAGCAAAAGCAGTTCTGAGAGGAAAACTTATCACCTTAAATTCCCACATCCAAAAGACAGAAAGGTCACAAATCAGTAAACTAATGAATCATCTTAAGGAAATGGAAAAGGAAGAGCAAAGCAATCCTAAAGCCAGCAGAAGAAAAGAAATAACCAAAATCAGAGCAGAATTAAATGAAATCGAGAACAAAAGAACAATACAGAAGATTAATGAAATGAAATGAAAAGTTGGTTCTTTGAAAAGATAAACAAAATAGACAGACCACTTGCCAGGTTGACCAGAAGCAGAAAGGAAAGGACTCTAATAAGCTCAATTAGAAATGAAAAAGGAGAAGTCACAACTGATACCATGGAAATACAAAACATCATCTTCGAATACTACAAAAATCTCTATGCCCACAAACACGAAAACGTGGAGGAAATGGACAAATTCTTAGAAACATACTACCTCCCTAGGCTCAACCAGGAAGAAACAGAATTTCTAAACAGACCAATATCAAGCACCGAAATTGAAGCAGTAATAAAAAATCTACCCACAAAAAAAAGTCCTGGACCAGATGGGTTCACACCTGAATTCTACCATGCCTACAAAGAAGAACTGGTGCCTATACTGCAGAAATTATTTGAAAATATCCAGAAGGATGGAATCCTCCCAAACTCATTCTACGAAGTCAATATTACCTTGATACCAAAGCCAGGAAAGGACACAACAAAAAAAGAAAACTACAGACCAATATCCCTTATGAATATAGATGCAAAAATTCTCAATAAAATCCTTGCAAACCAAATTCAAAGGTACATCAAAATATAATTCATCACGATCAAGTGGGCTTTATTCCTGAGATGCAGGGATGGTTCAACACACGCAAATCTATAAATGTAATTCACCATATAAATAAAAGCAAGAACAAAGATTATATGATCCTTTCAATAGATGCAGAAAAGGCTTTTGACAAAATCCAGCATCCTTTTATGATAAGAACTCTTAACAATATAGGCATAGATGGCTCATTCCTAGAAACTATTAAAGCCATATACATTAAACCCACAGCCAATATCATACTGAATGGTGAAAAATTGAAAGCATTCTCCCTTAAAACTGGCACCAGACAAGGGTGCCCACTATCTCCACTTCTTTTCAACATAGTGCTGGAAGTCCTGGCCACAGCAATTAGACAAGACAGAGGAATTAGGGGCGTCCAGATGGGGGCAGAAGAGGTCAAACTTTCACTATTTGCAGATGATATGATATTATACATAGAAAACCCCAAAGAGTCAACCAAGAGATTACTGGAATTGATAAATGAATTCAGCAAAGTCTCAGGATACAAAATTAATACACACAAATCCATAGCCTTCATATATGCTAATAACAATCAAGCCGAGAAACAAATTAAAGATGCAATACCTTTCACAATAGCACCAAAGAAAATTAAATATTTAGGAACATATCTAACTAAGGAGGTCAAAGACCTATATAGAGAGAATTACGAAACACTGAGAAAAGAAATTGCAGAGGATATAAACAGATGGAAAACCCTACCATGCTCTTGGATAGGTGGAGTCAACATAGTAAAAATGGCTTTGCTACCTAAATTAATTTACAGAATCAATGCAGTCCCTATCAAAATACCAACATCATTTTTTGCCGATCTAGAAAAAATAATTCTACGCTTCGTGTGGAACCAGAGAAGACCCCATCTAGCCAAAGTAATCTTAAGCAAAAAGAACAAATTGGGAGGCATCTATCTACCAGACTTCAAACTATACTACAAGGCTATAGTAACCAAAACTGCATGGTATTGGCACAAGAACAGAGACATAGACCAATGGAACAGGACTGAGAACCCAAATATAAAACCAACCTCATACAGTCACCTGATCTTTGACAAATTCCAGAAAAACGTACACTGGGGAAAAGATTCCCTATTCAACAAATGGTGCTGGGAAAACTGGATGGCCATATGTAGAAGACTGAAACTGGACCCACACCACTCACCTCTCACAAAAATCAACTCACAATGGATAACAGATCTAAACCTAAGACATGAAACCATAAGAATTCTCGAAGAAAACATTGGAAAAACTCTTATGAACATTGGCCTAGGCAAAGAATTTATGAAGAAGACCCCCAAAGCAATCACAGCAGCAACCAAAATAAGTACATGGGACCTGATCAAATTGAAAAGCTTCTGCACAGCCAAGGAAACTATCACTAGAGTGAACAGACAACCTACAGAATGGGAGAAAATATTTGCATGCTACACCTCTGATAAAGGGCTGATAACCAGAATCTATACAGAACTTAGGAAAATCAACAAGAAAAAATCAAACAACCCTATTAAAAAATGGGCAAAGGACATGAACAGAAACTTTTCAAAAGAAGACAGAATAATGGCCAGCAAACATACAAAAAAGTGCTCAACGTCTCTAATCATCAGGGAAATGCAAATCAAAACCACAATGAGATATCACTTAACTCCAGTGAGATTGGCTCATATCAAAAAATCCCCAAACAACAAATGTTGGTGGGGATGTGGACAGATAGGAACACTTATACACTGCTGGTGGGACTGCAAATTAGTACAACCTCTATGGAAAAGAATATGGAGATACCTCAAAGAATTAAAAGTAGAATTACCATTTGACCCAGCAATCCCACTACTGGGTATTTATCCAAAGGAAAAAAAGACATTTTATAATAAAGACATCTGCTCTCGAATGTTCATAGCAGCACAATTCACAATTGCAAAGATGTGGAAACAACCCAGGTGCCCATCAATACACGAGTGGATCAATAAAATGTGGTATATGTATACCATGGAGTATTACTCAGCAATAAGGAACAATAGTGAATTAACACATCTGGTATTATCCTGGTTGGAGCTAGAACCCATTCTTCGAAGCGAAGTGTCACAGGATTGGAAAAACAAGCACCACTGGTACTCACCATCAAACTGGTACTAACTGATGAACACTTACATCACACAGGGCAATAACATTCATCTGAGGGCGGGCGGGCGGGAGGGGGGTGGAAGGGATGGGAAAAACTCTCACTAAATGGATGTGGGGAGCACAGTTTGGGGGATGACTACGATTGTGGCTCTGACACGGGCAGAACAGGAGCAATGTGTATGGCCAAAGTGTTGTACCCCCATGATATTCTGAAATTAAAAAAATAAATTAAAAAAAAAAAAAGTGTTGTGCAATTGTAAGGAGTTATTCTCCAAGGTAGAAATACCCCAGTCATTGCAACCTCTGGAGTCTGGTGCTGCTAGATTTTCTGGCAGACTGCTTCTTATTCTTTCTTCCATCTAATTTTTAAGCCACAAATAAAATATCACAACTCTTCTGTGAATTGCCAACCTCCATCTTTATTGCTTTGAGGAGGTTGCTTTTTTTTTTTTTTTTTTAGTTAGCAAGTATGCAAAACTTCCAAGTCATGTCAGCCTCTGTGCTAAACTAATGGGTGGTGTCAGGTTGGAATGTTTAGCTTTTGCCTGAAGTTCTGGCATAACTCTTATTGTGGAAAGCAAGAGCGTTGGAACAAATGTCTCTGGTTCTCAGATCTCATGTTTTGTGGTCTAAGACCCCTGTGAATAACAATTCAGCTGTGTTCCAATGCCTTCCTACCAGTGATTCTTAAATGCTACCCAAGGCTCACCTGATGGGCCTCAAACTGACCCAAGAAAGCAGCGTTAGTCCTTTGGGATGAACTATTTACAAATCCACACACTCTTGTTTTTGTGTGCATCTAAGACCTACTTACTGACAGCTTGCTAAGTGAATTATTACAGGTTACTCCAATGTGGAATTCATAAACAAAAATCAATGAACTACCAAATTTTATTGAGGATTTTGATTTATGTATTCTACCAAGAAATTTGGCTTCTGGGGAAAGGATGGCCTGGCACAAAACAGCGATGGAGACTTGCCCATCCCTGACGTTGTCTGGACAGGGGCTTTGTCATCGTCTACCGTCAGTGTTGTTTGTCGTGTATTGGTCAAGATCTCCAATTGCTACCATTCTTGCTTTTGACTATAATTTACTGTTCATTTAGCTTCATTATCAAGTTAGTTGGGATATGTTTGAACTTTAAAGTGACTAGTGATACATATTTGTTTTAACTGTATTTTTGTCCTTTAATTTTCCAGTAATTATACCTAAAGACAATCGTGCATTGCAATTTGAATATGAATCATTTATGCCTTGACTGCAAAAGCACATGTACATCTAATCCCCCAAGTGTACTTGACATTGGTCACTCAATAGTACTCTTGAGTTATTCTTCCACTTGCATGTGAGAAAGGATGGGGTAGATTGGCTGTGGCTATTTCGCCCAGCTTAAAGTGGTCTAATGTAGGAAAAGAAAAGGTTGAAAACTACTTTTTTAGATTCTAGGAAACAACTGAATGGCATGTACAAATTCATTTCCCTTGGTAGATGCCTGGGAAATAAATGTCCATACTTACCTTTTCCCAACCCCTGAGTAATTGCAGCCTCACTGTGATTGTAGCAGGAAGTAATAGAAGCTGACTGATTGAGTAGCAGAGTAGTGATTAGGAATCGGGGGGGGGCACGGCTTTTCAAAGCAAAGGTTTCAGGGCAACTGCAAATATGAGTGGCAGAGTCACAAATAACTCTGGGTGCTGCAAATAGTGACCACAGCTCGCAGCAATAAGTTTTTGTTCAGGGTTGTGAAAGCTGCTGGTCATACATGGACAAATGGTCATGAAAGCCCAAAACGACTTTGGGAGACTGGTCACTTTGGGGTTTCTGTGGGCATCCAAATATTCAGGAATCCGTCCAAACTGGACCTGGGATGACTTGAGGCACAATTTGGTCTCAAATACTTTCTCACCTATGGACCCCAGTGAATTTTACTTGTATCTTTGTTATAGTATCATGTTCTGTCTTGCTTTACAGTTGTGTAAAGGTCTAACTGTCCTTGCAGACTTTGTTTCTTTGGGGCAGGACCAGGGTTAACCCATCTTTGGGAGGCAGCTTGGTAGAGCTGGGTATCAGAGAGACCTGATGTGAATCTTGGCTCGCCAGTGCTGCCTATGTGATTTTTGGACAAAGTACTTTTTGGAGCCTCGACTACTTCATAGGATTGCTGAGGACTGCAGGAGTCTATTGGGACTCTCTCTGTTTTGTAAGTATTAAAAACCCAACTCAAACAAGCTTACACTAAAAAATATTCAGTTTTCAGAGGTATTGCTATTTTACATTATGACATGATCAAGAGACTGAAATAAAGTTTTCAGGGATAGATAGATAAAGATATATACCTCAATCTCTCTTCCTCACACACACACACATACACAATCAACTCTGCTTTCTGTGAGGTGCCCTTATTTTATCCTACTAGAAATGAGCTTCCTACACACAAGGATGGCAATGGTTGCAAATAGTTTCAGTTTTATTTAATTTCTGCTTAGCAGCCCCAGAAGGAAAGAGGGCTTCTCTTTCCCGATATCCACATATACAAGCCCAAGGAAGGCTCTGATTGGCCAGGTCTGGGCTGCATGCCTACCCCCGTGAGGGAAGGAGGGTTTTGTGATTGGCAGTCCCACCAGAATCATTTAGTGTAGGGAAAGGAAATTTCCCAGAGGAAAGGGTATGTGTAAATGCTGTTACCAAAAAAAAAAAAAAAACGATTTGGGAGTGGGGGTGGATTTGGGCAGACAAAATAGCCACTGTCTATTTCAATTGATGGGATGCCATATGTAAGGCTATAGTGCCTGGGACCTAAATAGACATTAAACTGGGCCACTCATTTCTTCCTTCTTTTGGCAGCCCCCAATCCCTCTGTTCTTTGTGCCTCCTACCTCCTTCCTTAAATATCTTTGTCCCAGCCACACCCAAAGTCACTTCTGAGACTGTTGGGAAATTCCAGCCAAAGGGGGCTGAAAATACCCTGCCCCTCTTGACTCCCTCCAGGAGCAGAAGAGAAAATGTGCCTTTTTTCTGGAATAGAAGGAAGATTCACAGGGAACTCAGAAAGAGCCAGTAGAAAAGAAAGAAAAGAGACCACTGAGAAGCCATTATGAGGCCTATCTCTTAGTGTTTGAGGGATTATGAGCTGGGGCACAGAAGTCCCATTAGGCGGTGGCAGCACTCAGAGAGGAGCCAATAGGACGACAGGCAGGATTTCTTCCCTCTTTCTCCTCCTCCTCCCCCCACTTCATCCTTTTCTTCTCCCTCTTCCCTTCTCTGCCGTTTTCACAGTCTCAGATGCCTCCAGGCAACATTCTGCCCTGGCCAGAACTTCAGCACAGGGAGGCCACAGTCCAGAGCTGAGGCCTGTGAGCAAGGAACAGAGAGTCATTTAACCCAGGCCCAGATAAGGCCCAGCTGGGGGCATACCAGGTTTCAATCAAGCCCTGAGGCTTTTCTCTGAGTCAGTGGCAGAGGACACCTTCAGCGGTGTCGACCCTGACAGTGAATTCAGTGCCAGTAGGAACTGTATCCTTCAGGATTAGGAGTAGTCAACACCTTGGCAAGGATTTGCACTGAATCCTTGTTTTTTTTGTTTTTTTCCATTGAAAGCGTGTTCCAATAAGACTGGAGGTGCAGAGAAAGAAATAATACATGGTTCCCTAAGTTCTTGGCTTTGGCTGGGAGCTAAGTGGTACAGGAGGTTGGGCACAGGAGAAATGATGGTTAAGGACCCCCTTCCATGCAGTTGTGATATACAGGAAACAGAATAGGGTGTAGAATCAGGAGATCTGAATTTAAAGCCTGACTCAACTACGAGCTGTGTGATCTTGGACAAGTCACTTAGTGCCTCTGTGCCTCAGTTTCCTCATCTAACAAAAAATGAAGTCAATAATACTTCTCAGGGTTGTTGTCAGGATGAAAGGATCAAATACCTGTTAATGTGCCATTCCATTTCTCTGGGTCTACTACCTTCCCCAGGAAGCTGGGGAGTATAATTCTTAAGAGCTCAGACCCTGGAATTTGACAGAGTTCGATTCAAATCCACATTTTGAATTGCATATAGAGATACTTCTATATGAAATGATGAGATGTCAGGGATTTGCTTCAAAATAATACAAGAAGGGGAGAGTGGGTGGGGTTGTTCCAGAAACAAGATTGGCTATGGGTTGATAATAGTTGAAGGTAGCTGTTGGATACATGGGAATTTATTATATTAATTTGCCTACTTTGTATATATAGTGGGCCCTTTGTGTCTGTGGGTTTCACATCCTTGATTCCATGCCTGTGGATTCAACAAACCAACCGTGGATTGAAAATATTTTTTTAAAAATTACTTTCCACTGAACATGTACAGACTTTTTTTCTTGTCATTATTCCCTAATCAATAAAGTATAACATAGCATTTACATTGTATTAGGTATTATGAGTAATCTAGAGATGATTTAAAGAGGATGTGTGTATATTATATGCAAATACTAGCCATTTTCTATCAGAGACTTGATCATCTGTGGATTTTGGTCTCTGCTGGGGTCCTAGAACGAATCCCTCAGGGATACCAAGGAACGACTATACAGACAGTCCTCAATTTGCATGGTTCTAATATGCATGGATTTTAGTTACCATGGTTTAGTTAAATAACACCAGTCATCCCCCAACACATTTCACATTTCAGTTGCCACGGTATATTAACGTGAGTAATTGCATAAAGCGCAAACTTGGCTGCTGGCTCTTCAGTCCACATATCACGTGTCAGTAACAGATGCCCACGGTGATCAGTGGTCGGTCACGTTGCTCCTTTCAAAGTCTGTCGGTTGGTGATTGGCCACTGCCCATCTGTCATACAGTTCACACACAGACAGAAAGCATGTGTTGTGTTACCTCTTTGTCTCCTAGTGATAAACCTGCAGGATATTTTACAAAAACGGATAATTGAAAGAGGGAATTGGCCAAAAAATATATCAAAATACACCACAGAAATGAAAAATGATAACATTGGAAGCGAAATTCAAGCCAAACGTAAATAGAATCATTGAAGAAATTAATGAACGGTGGGAATGTTGACACTGCCACCACTGAAGACTCTACATATGCAGCCAGAACTCAGTGAAGGTGACAAATTGGCATAAATGAGGAAAGCGGTTTTGAGGAAAAGGATGAAGAGGTCCCAGAGGAGGTGACACTGGGAAAAAAACTTCATATTAAAGGCACCCTTGGAGATGTTTCACAACATTGAAAGCACAAAGGGTACAATGTTGGAAGCCCATTCAAACTTAGGGCTGTGACAATACCCCAAGGCATAAATAAGATGCCTATTCCATATTGTACTTTCAACAACGAGAGGGCAAGCACTCTTCAAACTACTCTGGATTAGTTTTTTACAAAAAAAAATACTTTTATTTTCAATGTTTCTAATGTTCTAAATTACTGTGTACTAAGCAAATATTGGTTTTACTATTTTTCTCATTTCCCTATACATTTTTACAATGGAAGGTAAGAGAATTTTTAATGTTTTGACAAAATTTGTAAAGATCCCGAAACAATTACAATTTTCCCAATTGATTATTAAGGTTGCTTTGCATGGTTTCAACTTGCATGGCCGTTTTTACAGTCTTGCACTAGCATGACAAGTGAGTCAGTATTTGAAATTTCACTATCAGGTACAATGAACGCTATCCAGGTGACGGGCACACTGAAAGCCCTGACTTCGGCATTATACAGTGTATCCATGTAACAAAAACATTTGTACCCCCTTAATATTTTGAAGTTAAAATTTTAAAATTTTGAAAAAACTTTACAAGAAAAAAAATTCAATATTAAATCACTTTTTTCCCTAATCCACACTTAACCACTTTCTTAGAAGAGTTGTTTTACCTTCCTGTGTCTCAGTTTTCTTATCTGTCAACTGGAGATAACAATTGCACCCTCTTCCCTTGGCGGTTGTGAAGATTTAACAAGTTGATACCTGTCAAGTACTTAGCAGAGTGAATGACATAAATAAAATATTTAATGAGTGTTGACTGCTATTATATTTACAGATCTGAACAGAAGAGCAACAGTGTGTTGTCATAATATCCACCACTGCCACGTCAGATGCCTCACAGCTATTCTTATTTGCAGATGTCTTTAAATGCTGCCTTGAGTACTACATGGGACCATTTCAGCATAGCTCATTTTCTCTAGAAGCTTCCACTTCTGGATAAAGAGAATTTTTATCCAGAACATTGATGTCGATCAGTGTTTCTAAACCTTCTTTTTTTCATTATCATCCCTCCCCAGGGAGCTTTTTTAGACAAATTTTTCCCTTATCACCCTCCCTATGAAATTTTAATATTGTAGATATACTGTATATTCATTCATGTATTCTATGTATATTTGTGTTTTACACATAAAAGAGTAAAATTCTCCCCAAACCAATTTTTTGCCCTTTAGGGGAAATATCATTGCCATTGAGGATGCATGATCTAGATGGAAATTTAGCAGACATGTTGATTGCCTACCCAATGTCCTTATCACCGAACCTCCCATCTCCCCACCTCCTACCCTACTGCCCAACCCCCAAACCCATTGTTTTTTCCTTTCTAAGAGAACTCTGATTTGTTGTTGTGAATCCACTGTCTTCCACATGGTCATGCACTTTGCTAAACCAATTAGGCAGTCCCAACCCCTTTGCTAGTGATTGATTCAGAATGGGTACGTAACACAATTCCGGATAATGAGCTATGAGGGCAGATCTACCAGGTGACTCTGAGGAAAGGTTTCTTAATGAGTAAAACAAGGGCATATGGCAAGAGATATTCTAACTTTTTCCCATGGATGTGTGTCAGGTCTTGATGTGTGTTTTTTTTCTTTTCATTCTAGAATACAAACGTTTTGGTTACATAAATTGCTTTCGTACCGTTTGAATCAAAGTTATAAGTGTGCCCATTCCCTAGATAGTGTGCATTGTACCCGTTAGGTATGAATTTACCCATCCTCTCCTCTCCCCTCCCACCTGCTTGATTTCCGATGAGTGTTATTTCCGTATGGGCACGTAAGTGTTGATCAATTAGTTCCAATTTAATGGTGAGTACATGTGGTGTTTGTTTTTCCATTCTTGTGATAATTCACTTAGAAGAATGGTCTCCAGTTCCATCCAGGTTAATGCAAGAGGTATTAGTTCACCATTTTTTATGGCTGAGTAGTACTCCATGGTATATATATACCACACTTTATTAATCCACTCATATATTGATGGGCACTCGGGTTGTTTCCACATCTTTGCAATTGTGAATTGTGCTGCTATAAACATTCTAGTGCAGGTGTCTTTTTTATAGAATGTCTTTTTTTCCATTGGGTAAATACCCAGTAGTGGGATTGATGTGTTGACTTGAACTCTAGCAGCTGTCTTTTGTCTATCAGGATAGTTAGCTTAAAGGCCTAACTGACATGCTGAAGATGCAGAATGGAAGGAAATAACCAGGGTTCTTGATGACACTGAGTCACTGAATTAATCAACCCTAAAGCTGCCCACCTTGGGACTTCTTATTATAAGAAGTGATATTTTTTCCTTACTGTTTGGCTTGCTGAGTCAGTGTTTCTAGTTACTTTTAGCCAAAAGGATACCAGGTGATACAGGGGGGAAAAAGAGCTATGGACAACAAAAGAATTTTGAACAAATATATTAATAAAAAGTCAAAGCACTCACATGAATTGAGTATTGCTAAATTTCGGAGATAAAGATTGGAAACATGTTTTCTTCCATTCCTGAGTAAACTTGGCCATGTTCACAGCTCCAGCACCCAGACCCTGGACTATCTGGGTTTGAATCCTACTCACCCATTGACCAGCTAGGTGGCCTTGGTAAGTTACCCTTTTGAGTGTCAGTTTCCTTTTTGGTAAAATTAAGATAGGAGTATCTGTACTGGATTGTGAGAATTAAAATAAATAATATGAATAAAATGCTTAAAACAAGTCTGGCACATATATGGTATTTAATAATGGTAGTTTATTTCCCTTACGCTGATGGCTTCCAACACTGCCTCTTCAGTTCTGTCTGCTCCCAAATAATTTTCTCCATATATTTCACTTGGATGTTTCAATATTACTACAAATCTAACTCATTCCCTGCTTTCTCTAAACTGTCACTTCCCCTCCTGTGCTCTGGATCCCAGTGAAGGTTCATGTTGCTCCCTTAGCCTAGAATGTAATTCTATTTTTGTATCTTTCAAAAATGCATCTGTCATGGCCCAGCTCCTTGATCCCTCAGGTGCTATGAAAGGCCTTCTCCTCTAGTCTCTTATGAGCACTTTATATCTCTCATATCACTTTTTCATTAAGAGTAAATTACAACCCTGTCTTCCACTCTAAACTAAAAGCTTCTTGCAAACTGAGACTGTAATGGACACTTATTGGAAGATGGCACAGCACCCTTTTTGCAATTCCCTGATAATATCCCAATTTTCACTCAGTATTTACTCTCTGGCCTATTAGCTTTAGGGAAAGATGGCCCCACACCCCAGTTCCAGAGGTGAGTGTCCATTGCCTAGAGGTAATCTCAAACTGCTTGCCAAGGCAGGTGGTTTATGCCTGGGTTTCTGAACCAATCAATACATGACATTTCTCTGGACACAGGGATTGGTTTTGGAAAGATCATGTGACCCAGTTTGGACCAATGAAAAACAAGGCAATCTTTGCCAGGTGTTTCTGGTAAAGAAGTGTCTTTGTTTTTAAAAGTGAACCTCCCCTGGGCACAGTGGCTCACACCTGTAATCCCAGCAGTTTGGGAGGCTGAGACAGAAGGATCACTTGAGGACAGGAGTTTGAGACCAGCTTGGGCAACATAGTGAGGCCTCCCTCCATCTCTCCACAAAAAATTTTTAAAATTAGCTGGGCGTGGTGGCACAGGCCTGTAATCCCAGCTACTTGGGAGGCTGAGGCAGGAGGATCACTTGAGCCCTGGAGTTTGAGATTACAGTGATCTATGATCACATCACTGCACTCCAGCCTGGGCAACAGAGCAAGACACTGTCTCCTTAAAAAACAACAAAAAAAAGAACCTCCATAAGAACGGTTCCAATCTTTTACAAAAGAGAAGAGCTATTTTGGCACAATGAGGGAAGCCAGTCTGACGATGAGACCAGTACACAGAGGGGAGATGACCCAGAAGCCACTGAATGAATCCAACCCTGAAGCCTGTCCAACTGCTGATCTTCCATTTACATGTGCCAAAAGAATTGCTATTAAGTTGGAGCCAAGTTCTAACTTGAAACATGAAGAGTCCTAACGGACAAAGGGATCCTATCTTCAACTTTGTATCCACCACAGTATCTGCCACATGGCAGGCATTCAATAAATGCTGATTGGGTTGAATGAGCCCATGATTCTGGAACAGGCTTTTTCTGGCTCTCTGGATCTTCGCAGACCTCCTCCGTTAGCGATCTTCCCCACACAAGTTCCCATCAGCTCCCCTCCTCATTTGAGCTTGAGGCTTCTGGTAGGACTAGGTTCTCATTTTCAAAAACTGACACAGAGTTTCCTGAAGTGACAGGAATGTTCACGTCTATCCAGTCCCTCTCTCTTAGAAATTTCTAGATGAACACTGGCAAATCTTAACTCGCTGACTCTCCTCTCTCCAAACTTTGGACTGCCACCTGTTACATTGCAACTGTAGTGATCCCTTCAACGTGCTTTCATCAAGTTTCGAGGATATTACTTCCTGGTGATAACTTGGGAATCACTCTAATCTAATCAATGAACTGTCTACCAATCACATTTTAGGGTGAGTTATTGTCATTAAGTATTCAATTATCAAATATTTGAGTTGCAAAGTTCCATACTGTGAAATGATATAATTTCTAAGAAGTTTTCTGTTATTTTCTTTACCTCTGGATGTGGATTATTAAGAGTTCTGTTATCAGTGAGTAATATTTCTTTTTCTTTCTTTTTTCAATTTTCAAGTATACAATATATTGTTATTGACTGTAGTCCCACCACGTACAATAGATCTCTTGAATTTATTCCTCTTGTCTAATTGAAATTTGTGTCCGTTGACCAACATCTTCCCAGTCCCCCCTACCCCCAGCCTCTGGTAACCACCATTTTACTCTACGTTTCCATGAGCTTGACTTTTTCACTCCATATGTAAGTGAGACTATGCAATATTTATCTTTCTGTGCCTGGATTATTTTACTTAACATAATGCCCTCCAGATTCATCCATCATGTTGACAGGACTGCCTTTTTTTTTGGAGACAGAGTCTCACTCTGTTGCCCAGGCTGGAGTGCAGTGGTACAATCATAGCTCACTGCAGCCTCAAACTCTTGGGCTCAAGTGATCCTCTTGCCTCAGCCTCCTGAGTAGCTGGGACTACAGGTGTGCACCACAACACCCAGCTAATTTTTAAAGTTTTTGTAGAGATGGAGTCTCGCTATGTTGCACAGGATGGTCTTGATTTCCTGGCCTCAAGTGATCTTCTCACCCCAGCCTCCCAAAGTGCTAGGATTACAGGCATGAGCCACCACACCTGGTCATAGATTTCCTTCATTTTAAAGGCTGAATAGTATTCCATTGTGTATATATACCACATTTTCTTTATCCAAGAGTAATATTTCTACAATTGGATATCTTATCCTTTATCTAATTTCCTCCTGCCCCCATTGTTTATTGTTTTAAATGGTACTCACTGTCTTAGGCACAGCTAATAGGGCTAGAGATTGGCACTGACTCTAAGGCAGACATCTATAGGTGGCCCAGGACCTAGAAAATGGTCTGGTATGTGAGTATCACCCAACTACACTGCCCTATATTGTACCTGGCCAACCAATTAGATCAGCTTTCAGAGATTCTGAATGTGAACCAGAGACAGGAAGAGATAAAGACCAAGAGATAAAAACATTGATAAGTTCAACCATATTAAATTTAAGTACTCTGTTAATTAAAAAACCAGGTAGAGAGTGAAAAGACAAGCCACAAAGTGAAAATGATATTTGCAATTTTTTATAAATGATCAATCATTACATAAAAGAATTCCTACAAATTAATACAAAAAAGACAGATGACCCAAGAGCTCTATCCAAAAGTTTTGAATAGGCACAGAACAGAAAATCCAAATGGCCAATAAACAATATGAAAAGATATTCAGCCTCATTAGTAATTGGAAAATGTAAATTAAACCTCATATATACACCAGTAGACAGCCACAAGTTTGGCAAAAGTAAAACATCTGAAGATAACAGACAAGACTGTGAAACAAAGGGAACACAAATACACTGCATGAAGAGGTATAACTGGTACAGCTACTTTGAGTTTGGCATTTTAAGTAAAGTACTCTATGATTCATCAATTGTACTCCAAAGACTGTACCCCAGAGATATCTGTGCACATGTGCACTAAGTAATGTGTACAAGAATGTTCATAGCATAACAGCAAAAAAAAAAAAACCCAAAACAACCTAAACATTATCAATGATAAAATGGATAAATAATTATGGTATATTCTTATAATGGAATACGATTGAGCAGGGAAAACGAACGACCAGTAGCTACGTGCAGCAACATGGTTAATCCAAGTGAGCAGGAAGTGGTAAGAGTATGGATGGAGTATGTCCACTGTCCCTCATGCCTGATCACTTTGCCTCTGGGAGATTCTTCATCCATTATCCCCTCTCATAACATTTGAAGTGAGCTTTGGATTAAGCCCTCTTTGGGGCTGTGCAGATTTCACTGCCTGCTTCTTGCTGGTGAACATGTGGGAGCCCAAGGGCTGCTTTAAGGATTAAACACTTATAGATTTCTTTTTTTTTTTTAATGATGAGGCTTGTAATTTCTCTGGCAATATAATTCCCTCAAAAACTGAGAAGGCTTCAGTGAGTTCCATGGACCAGTCACCACTTCCAAAGTTCTTTCCTGAGTATAGCTCTTAAAGCTGCTTGATTTCTTTATTTTTTTGATCAACCAATGATCTCTCTCATTTTAATGGTGACTACCTTGAGTGCATCTGAGATGACAGGCTTCAACGCAAATCTTCATCTTTGGCACAAACCTGGCTCTTAGTTTGGCCGAGAAGTTTTAATGGGCCTTTGAAAAAATGCTTTGAGCAACTATAATTGATCTCTTCTTGTTTTGGGTACAGAAGCAATTGACTTTTTAAACTCTGCAGTGATCCACATTTCCACATTTCTGTACACTTTTTGCAATCTGACCAATTCTCGCATGCATTCTTTCTTCTCATACCTTGCTAAAAAACAGGAAGGAGCAGGTAGCATACACTAACGATGTGGTTTTATGCAACTGCTTCCGCTAAAGCTAAAGGCTTAGTGGGCAAATGGCCTGCCCTTCAAATTGTTGCAGATGACTATCTTGCCAAATGTTGTTTGCCTTAGCATAAAAAGAACACTGGCTTTCCAGTACAACAATGCCAATTTTCTTATCTCCCAATGCTAAGACAATGCCACATATTTTTAGGTTTTTGTAACAGCAATACTTTTGGTACCAATTTATATTATATATTGCCCTAAGGCTAGGTTGCCCTAACTAAGAGACCCATCCCATACCTTAAAGAAGATCAAAGTTTAGTTCTTTCTCATGTAACAGTCCAGGCAGTGGGTGGCTCTGTTCCACCTAATCATTCAGGAATCTAAATTTCTTCCATCGTGTTGTTCCTCCATTCCCTAGGCCTTGATGTTGTCTGTGTGTCAAGGTTGAGTCATTGCCCTGTCTCAGTCTCAGTGTTTGGGAAAAGAGAAGAGCCTAGGGAAGAGACACGTTTTCGTCTTGAGCGGTAGGCTGCAAGTAGCACATGGCACCTGTGCTCACATTCTTTTGCAGGAAACTTAGGCACTTGACAATATCTAACTGCAAGGAAGGCTGGAAGACGTGACTAGAATAAAGGGAAGAACAGATTTTGGTGAGCAATTAAAGCTATATTACAAAAAAATGTTCAATATGAAGCTATTAAGTTACTTTGCAGCTTTGAGAGAATAGAACAAGACTCAGAATCTTGACCATAAAGTCAGATCTACACAGAAAGTCAGAAATAAAAGAGAAAGGCCTCTTGTCATGTATATTATCTGTAAAAAAGCCAAGGAATTTTATATCTTTTTTTGAATGATTAAAGTAATATTTTTGTTTTAAAATTTTTAGTGCTGGCTATGTGTTTTTATCCATTGATTCAATGTGAAGAGAGGGATTTTGACTTTAATTTCCTTTTTTTCCCTGGCTTTATTGAGGTAGAATTGACAAATAGGTATTGTATATATTCAAGGTGTACAATGTGATGTTTTAATATACATATACTTTGTGAAATAATTGCCATATCTAGGCTAATAAACATATCCGTTACTCACATAGCTACCTTTTTGTGTGTGGTGAGAATACTTAAGATCTACTCTCTTAACAAATTTCAAGTATACAATACATGATTATTAAGTATAGTCACCTTGCCATACATTAGGTCTCCTGAAGTTATTCATCTTACAACTACAAGTTACTATCATTTGACTAACATTTCCCCATTTCCTCCATGCCTCGACCCCTGGAACCACCCTTCCACTCTCTGTTTCTATGAGTTCAACTTTTTTTAGAGTCCACACATAAATGAGATCATGCAGTATGTGTCTTCCTGTGTCTGGCATGTTTCAGTTAACATAATGTCCTCCAGGTTCATCCATGTTGTTGCAAATGGCAGGATTTCCTTTTTTTTTAAAGCCTGAATAATATTCCATCAACTTCACAACATCTTGCTGCAACAGTGGCGAATTGAGATCTTAAACAATTTCTAGCAAGCCAGACATGAGAAAAGGAAATTAATTGTGTAGGGCCCATTATTGCTAATTTAAGATATATAAAATTTCATGCCTAGGCTCTTAAATTAAAAAAATAAAAGAAGAAAATCCTAGCACAGTGCCTGGCATACAGTAGGCAGTAAAATTTCGGTTCTCCTCCCTGTGAATTCCCTTTCAGCATATTTATTTCTCTCCAGGGGCTGTCCTGGCTCACCTGAAAGAAGGTGATGTGCTCCAGGATGGCAGAGGGAGCTGCTGCTGCCCAGAGAGCCCAGAGCAAAAGCAGCAACAGAAATGCAGTGTCCAGTGTTGCCTGGTAACATGCTGGGTGCCACCACTGGGGCATGGTGCCCTGAATACCATGAGGTGGTGACAACCTATCTAACCCCTGCAGAGCCACCTTCTTATCCGTGAAGACCTCTCCTAGCTGGCTCTCCTCCTCTCACCCCTTTTTCCTCCACAGCCTCATCATATGGCCTTATAGCCACTATCTCTGCCTTGAAGTGGGAAGGAAATGCAGCCTGTAAGAGCGACAGCAGTGGGGGAAGGGGGTGGGCAAAGGCAGGGTATGTATGTCCCCCCACCCCCCGGGAGCTCACCCATTGCACGTGTGCACCCGCTGCCTGACCGCTGGGGACAGGGGGTCATTTCCCAGCAGCCACTTCAGTTCTTGTTTGTTTTGTTCGGGCAAATCAGAGAGTGCAGGAATATGATGCAATAGATTTTCCTAAGTTCAATCAGGAAAATTAAATAGATGTCTCTGTTTCTGGATGTTTGAGTAAATTCCTGTCTGGGTTGCCTAAGCCAAAGGTCGCTCATGTTGAATCTAAAGGCTCATGCTGAACTGTGTCCACTGCCAAAGGGTGGCCAGCCGTAAGGAGAGAAAGAAGAGGTCAGGACAGGAGAGAAATTGCTGTCTGAGAAATTCTCTGTGAAAGAAATATAGGGTTATTATTTTCAGCTCTGTAAAACAAAAACAAAGAAGCACACACACACGCACACACACACACAAACCCATGAATTGACACCAATTGTATGTAAAGCCTTGTGCTAGCTACTAAAAGGAGAGTGGAGGAAGGCCTTTGTTTTACTTTGTGTCCAGGTGCACAAAGGAAAAACAGGGAAGACAAAATTACCCTATAAGAAATATTAGTGAAGGAAAACATAGCATATTCAGTATGTCAATGTGAAGGGACAGTGAATGAAATGAATCTGGGAAATAAATGAGTTTGTTTAATCATGAATTTATTCATTCATTCACTCTGTGGATATTTGTTAAGTACCAACTATGTGCCTCCCACTGCCACGGGGACTAGAGACACAAAACCAATACAGCACAGACCTTGCCCTCAGGGGCTCTCAGCTAGAAGTAGGAGACAGGCAGCTAAGCAAGTAGAAGCAGCAATGTGTCACCAGAGCTATCATAGACACAGGTACAAGGTTCAGGGTGATGCCAACGAGGCAGGGAGTCTGGGGCAGAGGCCAGGAGGAGGCGTGTGAGAAGTGGTGGCCAGGGTACGGGTGTGTGGAGAGCAGCCCCAAGGTCTGAGGGGGCAGGAGGTAAGGGTGGGAAGTGGCACTGGCACAGCCGCCAAAGCCTTAGCAAGCCAAGCTCCCAAAGGAACTGCTCCTACGGCATGCCGCTAAAACCTAGAAAGCAACAACTTTATACGAAATGTGTCCACTGCTCTAGGGAGAATATGATGATGAAGGGGGAGGTGTGAACCACAGAACTCTATGAACTAGTTTGGTTGCTGCTGGTCAGCCCTGCCCTCATCAGAGCAGCTGGCTATCAGGCTGGGTCCACCCAATCAGCACAGGGACCACCTTGAGGACGCAAAGGGCTGTCCCACCAGACTTCCTCTCTATAAATGTTACCCTAAAACTGCCCCTTTGGAGACAGAAAGGAGTCGGGAGGTCCTTGTGGGTGGACTCTGCACATAGACAAATGTGAGTTGGAAGACTGGCTCCTTATTTAACAGATGGACAATACACTTGTATTAGTAAGAACTATTGGTTCTTATTGGTTGTAAGCCATAGACACTTGTGCTAGCATAAAAAGGTCCATTTAATATAAAGATATAAGGCCACCCCCACAGGTACTCATCTAGTGACTGTATTTAGGAATGATAGGTGTATGTGGTGATTATGCATCTTTCCTCTCAAACTGTAACACTGTGGACTGAGACCTTTATGAACACCCAGGACATTGCTGTGCATCTAGTGTTTACCTGACAATATTTGTTGATTCATCATATTTTCACAGGAAGGGCAATATCCATTTATAGACTCATAAAAGGAATCTCAAGAACTCATTTACTTCAGGTCACTGCCTTTAGCCAGGATAAGATTTCGGCTTCCTGAATAAATGACCAGGTATTTTATTTTTACTCCCACATAAGCCTTCAGTCACACAACCTGGGATTTGGAAGGGATTTGGTAGGTCTTCTAAGCCAGGCACCTCCCCAAGGTGAGATTCTGCTCCCCACAATCCCCAAGACATGGGCATCTGGTTTCCAATTGAGCAGGAAGTTTGTGGTCTTCCTGGGAAGTTCACCGTAGCTTTATTCTTTTACAATTTAGAGAGTTCTTTGTATGAAAAATCTGAAACCTGCCTCCGTGTCACTGTCATTCAATGTTCCTAATTCTGTGGACCAGAACTAATGCCTCTTCCCTATGACAGCCCTTCCCTCACACCAAGTCAGGGCCACGTTCATTATGTCATGTCCCCTCTGTCTCCTTCTCCTCCTCCCAAGTGTCCTTAAGTCCTTCTCCGCAAGACACAATTTGTCTGGATGTGTCATGTTTCCCTTTGCCAATTGTAGAGCTCAGGCTCCAGCACTGCACGTGATGCTCCGGCACCGTCTGCGTAGTGAGGGGGTGGGTGTGGGACCGTCTTTGTTCTAGATCTAGCTACTGTGGTTTTAGTAATAGTAATGCTTTGTAAATTTCAGCTAGTTTTTTCTTTTATTTTTGGTAGAGCTATCACAATTTTGGCTCCTATTAAGTTTTAACATCTTCATACATTTTTTTCAAAATATGGAAATTACTTTTTCTTATTATAAATGTAATATACATTCATTATGGAAAATTCGGGGGGGTGGAAAGGAAAACATGCAAGGATAGAGAAGAGAACAACAACCATATTGTAACCTTATCTCTTCAGGATAACTATTGTCAACGTTTTTGTATATGTTCTTCCAGACATTTTCTATGCATAAACTCTTTCTCTAACGAAAGTGGGATTAAACACCTGTGGTAGATTAAAGATGGCTACCGATTCTTTGTCACTCTTCTCATTGAAAGGTAGGGTCTATTTCCACTCCCCATGTATCTGGCCTGGGCCTGAGACTTGTTTGAACCAATAGAATGTAGTAGAAGTAACATTGGGTAACTTCCCAAGCTGGGCCTTAAGAGATCTCAGCTTCTGCCTTCATCTCTTAGAAGACCCTTCTTGGAACCCAACCACCATGTGAGGAGGCCTCACCAGCCACAAATAGAGGCCCACACAGGGGAGCGCTGAAGCCTGTAACTGACAACATGAGCAGAGCTCCCAGGGGGTGGCCAGAACCAAATATTAACCATGTGAGTGAGGTCCTTTTGGACCTTGCAGCTGTCCCAGACCCCTAGACAGTACCAAGTGATGCAGAACAACACAGAATCATGAGAAGTAATAAATTGTCATTTTAAGCCACTAAATTTTGGGGCAGTTTGTTATAGTAGCAATTGAAATAACTACACATTGTAACAGCAAATGTTTATATGGTGCTTATTATGTGCTAAACAGTTATAAATTTTTTATGCATAGTAACTCACACAACCTTTCCAACAACCCTATGAGGTAAGTACCATAATTATATATTATTATCCCCATTTTGCAGATAAGGAACCCGAGACGCAGGGAAGTAAATAACTTGCCCAGGGTTATGCAGTGAGCAAGTGATGGGGCTGGGATTTGAACCTGGACAGTCCGTTGGGATCCAGAGTCTGTGCTCCAAACCGCCACACCACACTCCTCTCTGCTGCTTTCTCTCATTTAAGATCTCATGAGCAACTCTCAGTGTCAATAGGTATCAGTCTACAAGATCATGGTTCAGGGTACATGTTGAAATCTGTTGAAATCTTGATTTGAATATCCAAAGTATTAGCAGTATCTTCCAGTTTGGGGATTATCTTCATTGGGTATACATCCTACCCATCCTCATGTCTTCAAGTTGTTGGTAATTTTTTTTTAGGGTTAAAGTTTTTGAATAGGATAGAGGTCAGGGATGAGTCCTCTTGGACCCACTTGAGATCTCTTTCCCGAGCAACATCATTTAGCAATACTCTTCATAGATTGTTTAAAAATCTAAAATCTTCCCAGTGTTCTGTTATCTTAGTCACTGGTTCCCAAGTGCAGGGTGAGAGACAGGCCACTTAAGAATCACCTGGTATTTGTAAAAAAATACAGATTCTCAGGCTTTGCCTTGTACCCTCCCAGTAATAGAATCCCAGAAAATGGGATCCGGGAATTTGTACTCTGACAGCCCTCCACAAGATTCTGATGACAGCTGGGTTTGGGAACCATTGCTGTAACCTCCATTTCTCCTCATCCATATTGATTGGCTCTATGAAATCCTACACCAAATTCCAAGTGCACCAAGGTTATGGGAATCCTCTGGTAATCATTCAAGAAATGTCCTAGCTGTGCTCTTAACCAGCTACGTGATTTCATCTCTGCACCTTTTTTATCTGTAAAATGAGAAGGTTAGATTAATTATTACAGTGGATGCTATGGTGCTGTGGTAGGCCCAGTCACTCATCCCCTCAACTGTTGGAAGTGTTGGCTGCTGCCACTTCACAGGTGGTCCGAGTTCATGTCTCCTCCAGGGGTGCAGGCTGAGTCCATGGACTAGTCGAGAAGGAGGAAGTATAAACAGCCAGACCCCTCATCTCAGGCTGGGCCAGCTCTGAAGGGCCATCCCGTGGCCCTGACCTGAGACCGTAGTTGTATGTGCATCACAACCCAATTCACCCCTCTGCCGGCCCCCCCACAGGTGTGGGTCCCAAGGGCACTCCTCGACAAACTCCCTGCACACAGTCTCTATCGCAGTGTTTCCTAGGAATCCGACCCCCACAATGACCTTTGGCACAATGACCTTTTGTTCCTGACTTTGAATTGACGGCAAAGATTCTCCTTTTAGGACCTTTCAAGCATCTTGGGCTCTCCGTTCAGCCTGAAGAGCATTTTCCTCTTCACCCTCCTCCCGTTCATTCTTCACTCATCGAACAAACCTATCGTACTCCTACTATGCGCCAGGCCCCGAGCTTCGCCTGGGTACTCAGAGACTCGCCCGTGTCTCCAATAGTGGAAAAGAGCAAGCACTTAGGAGCTGACTGGCTCCTCTGTCTTGTTGTCGTTTGTTAACACTGTGCTGCCTCCCAAGCTGTGGGACTACCCCATCTTCCTGCTCTGACCATGACTCAATAGGCCTTTCTACTGCCCTGGCCATGGTTTGCAAGTCCCCTCTCTGTAGGGACTCTAAGCATCCTGACACCATTCTTAGGGGTTGTGTCTCTCTTGGTACTCCCCTCTTAGCTTCCAGGTTCCTCCTTTCAGCTCTTGTAGCCAGGCTGGGCAAAGGCCAACACCAATGTCTCATTCATTTAGGACACTAGTGTCTATTTCATGCTCACTGGGCTCTGGGTAGTAGAAAATTTGGGGGAAAGGATTTCAAGGCCTTCCAGAAGGGCTGGAGCACAAGCAAGGGATGAGAATTATCAAAAGTAGTTGGATCCCATTTTCATCCAATAATGCATCTAGGGCCAACACACCTTAGGGAAAACCGAAATGAATGCCCCTGAGGGCATTCTCCAGCCCCATCTCCCCACTCTCTTTCATGGATCTGCAGCCTCACTGTTTTCTTTTTGCACACTACCCCTCCCTTTGCTGCCAATAGCTTTCATTTTTTGCTTGAATGAGACTGAGTCACATTGCACCTTTTCCAGGGATCACCACATTTTAAGCTTTTTCTTATACCACTCTGCAACATGAAAGGCTTTGTCCAACGGACAAGGCATCAACAGACATTAAGAAAGCAGAGGGCTCTTTTTCAGCCTTTTGCAATCACGTCATGTCCAAGGTCTCATCACTGAACCGATGTGACAATTTAGCATAAGAGCAGAAAGGACCCATCCTTCCACAGAAGGGCCTGCAACAGCAGCCAGACCTGTCTTGCTTTCTGCAAGCTCCACCTTGTTCCCCCATGCCCGGGTGATCAGCGACTTTCCTGTGATCCTTCAACTCCCCTTTTCAGATTTTTACTTCCCTAGCTCCTCCCCCAGTTGTGTAAGATCTAATTCTTATTAAGAATTCCTTATTCCATAATACTCACAGCGGTTCTGCTTCCATGGGTTGGCCCTGACTAATGCAAGTGGTATTGCGTCAGCCCTGACAAAGAAGCTTCCTGCTCTGTTCTGTGCTTCCTGCCCACACCCCCTCCTTCTCTCTCCCTTGGCCCCTCCTGTCTGGTCACTACACCCCCATCTTAGCTCATCTCCTCCCTGTGTCTGTGGGAAGGTCTGATGCTGCCTCTGCTCACCTTAACCGCTGTGCTATTTGTGGTCTCAAGCTACTCTTCTCTCTGACCTCTGCCTGGTTCACTTTACACTGTTTCCTGCTCTCCTTTCCCAGTCACAAGTCTGTGCCTGGCAAGCAGCCTGAAGACTTAGCACAGGCTGGTTCCCAGCTAAGGCAAATGCCGGGACGGCCCGCCCAGAGCTTCCCACTCATGATTAGGAAATGTCACTAGGGGAGGAAAAAAATACCCTCAAAAACAACACAATGGGCACTGTGTGCTGCCTGCAGTAGATGCCAAATAAATATTTTAGTAAATGAATTAACTATAGTAAAACTATTTGAGTTGAAAATTATCACGGAATATTTTTAAAATTAACATGGTGGATTTTTTTGTTGTTGTTGGCCTGTTGAATGCTACATACACGGGTTTGAAGTTTCTCTGGGAGCTGGCTCTGTTCTTGATGGGTTCAAGGTCTCTTCCAGCTCTATGATGACAGATCAAAGGCCAGAGCTACTGATCCCAGCCCAGCCATTGCTCAATGTGAGTCGGCTGGCCTTTCTAGACTTTGGCTGCTCTACCTGGATCAATGAAGTAAACCGAGAAGGATTTTAAAATCATTTTGTCTTAGGCTTGGAAGCAACCTACAGGTCACCTCTAATTAGGGAAGCAGACCCTTATTTGTCTCCACCTAACCCCTCTGGCTTCACGTGACCCATCACTTAGCTGGGACCCCGTGGCCATATACTACTGTCCCATCTCTGCAGGCCGATGCTGGGAATGGTGACTCAGGCCTCTGTCCAAGAGTTGGGACAAGTGTCTAACAGCAGAATTTTCTTCATATAGAATTAGGCACCCTAAATTTTAAAAGGACATTGTTGCCCATGTTGACAGGGGACATGGATAGCATAGTATAGCCAGGGGACGACTGGAAGAACTCAAAACATGTAAGAGAAAGAAAAATTTATTGCAAACAAGAATAAAGCAGGTAGCTACTGTTATTAGGCATCTAGTATGTGCTACACACTTTGTATCTGTGTTAACATTCAATCCTCACAAATATGAGGCTATCTCTAATTTATACATGAGGGAACTGAAGTCCAGTGATCCCAAGTGATACTCCTCAAGTGGCCCAACTGGTAAGTGGCAGATGTGGGATGTCAGACACTTTGCAGTGATCCCGAACTCTGTTCTCTTTCCATGGATAATCCTGTACCTCTATACCCATCTCTCAGCCATGCTTAAAAGGTTTTCCCAGTTTCCTGGTAAGAAGGGAATTGAAAGCTAATACAATCAGATCATATATCATATCACATATCATATCATATCAGTGGTTGGTTGGATAAAAATTTATGATTAAACCATGCAATTCTCTTTGTCATGCAGATTTACTTATTCTAACCCCTCCTTTTGTTGTCTATATACATTTCCCAGTTGCATAGCCCCTCTGGTCATTTGGGCTGGGTGGGTTCTGCCAGCCCATGGAGATTAAGGCTAAGTGTCCTGACCAGGTAAACTGAGTGAGTTATTTGGTTCTGCTACACATCACACCTATCTCACATGTGTCCTCAGAACCTCCTGGAGTGCAGGAGCAGGACAGCAGAGCCCTGACTGCAGCCCAGAGAGAATGACTTGCTCCGGTCAGTTAGTGGCAAAGGTGGGACCCAAGGCTAAGTTCCCTGACTCCCATTTGAATGTTTAAATATTTCTTTCATATATGTCTAATGTATTTTTATCTATGGCTAGTGCTGATTTCAAGAGCAGGGTTGGGGGCCTTAGCCACCCCTTCTTAACCTCCATCAGCACCCTATCCCACACATATGCATCTCCTTCCTTGTCGTGAACAGCTGGTGTTTTCCTAGTTCAGGCAAAGTCCTGAAAACATAGCAACCTGGGTTCCCAAGTCTGCCCCTTTCCAGCCCAATGAAGGCCCTAAGTCCCTCCTAGGTGGAAATTCTGCAGCCATACGCACATGTGCCTGGCTCTTCCATGAGACTGTCAGATCCTTCCCAAGGGTAGGAGGTAGACTTTCCCTTTCTCTCTAATGCCCCCCAAAGTGTAATGAGGGCACTGTAGACTTGCAATGAACATTTGTTACTGTGCCTGCTGCTGTTGTGGCTGACTATGCTCAGTCCCAATTAAGAAAGATTGGAAACAGACATTCCTTACATTTCATCTCTAACACAGGCAAAAAGTTAAAAGAAAAATGGATTTTAATTTTTTATGGCTCATGTCACTTTGCTGCTGTATATCATTGACTCCCACCTTGGATGGTGGGTGCCTCAAGCAAAGCAACCACGTCTCAGGCATGTAGTTGCTACTTAGTAAGTGGTTGCCGGGCGAATGACTGAGCGTCTGACTACTGCTCATTATATAATAGTACCTAAGAAAAAGGGAGCACACCTTATCTGAAAAGGCAAGTAATTTGGCAGTCAGATGTATTATCACTCAACAGTGAGTGATCATATGATGCTTTTTACTGCAGAAAGAGGTAAAGCAAATGGAATCTATCACACAATGTAAAATATGAAGGCAATCATTGGTCACCTCCATGCTTTCTGCTTGTCACATTTTAGTGACCCAAAGACACACTTACAAGAAAGGACAGAGGCCAGATGTGGTGACTCATGCCTATAATCCTAGCACTCTGGGAGGCCAAGGCAGGAGGATTGCTTGAGTTCAGGATTTTGAGATCAGCCTGAACAAGAGCGAGACCCCACCTCTACTAAAAATAGGAAAAATTAGCCAGGCATGGTGGCACCCACCTGTAATCCCAGCTCCTTGGGAGGCTGAGGCAAGAGGATCACTTGAGCCTAGGAGTTTGAGGTTGCTGTGAGCTAGGCTGGTGCCACTGCACTCTAGCCTGGGCAACAGAGCGAGACTCTGTCTCAAAAAAAAAAAAAGAAAAGAAAAGACGGTACACACTTCAGAATTGCAGTGGACACCCACTGCAGTGGGTTATCACTCAGCTGCTCACCTCCCCAGCCCCTTCTGACACACACACCCCTAGCTGGCTCCAGGCAGCCATGTGTATGCTGTGATCTGCCCAGATTGGATTGACCAGATTCCCTCTTCTAGGAATTTGGAATTTTGGACACAGACACACAAAGAAAGGGGGTTGTGTGGGCAGGCAGGCCCATTACAGTAGCCCCCTGGAGAGGAGGTCCCCACTACATGCTGCTGCAGCCCTAGATCAGCCCCAGGAATTGCCCTTCCTGGGGCCAGGACAACACAGAAAATGCAACATGGAAATAACTAGACACTCTAGTAACACGCGCACACACACACACACACACTCTCTCTCTCTCTCTCTCCCCACCCCTGATGGAATCAGAGAACTTGCTATTCCTCAGGAATAAATATACAGAATTTGGAAGTGAATTAATCTTTTTCCCTGTTGTTCTCTGCACTTCTGTGGTGTCATCACACTTGCATTTGATTTCATATTTCAGACATTTCCAGAAGCCCACGTGGCCCGTGGAGGGTGAGAACGTGCCTTACTCACCTTTTATTTCCCACCGGCCTAACCAGTCCCTGACCTCCCCGGCGCTGGATGAGCACCCATGTAGTTGAAATAAGTTTGATGGGCTAAACTGACAAAAGTAGTTAATTTGCGTGTTTCTAAGGGAAACAATATTAAACGGATTCTCAAATTTAATCACCTGTCGTCTCCCATATCCAGACACTATGTTATGACTTAGGAAACAGGCGGCCATTAGGTAAACGTTTGTGCTTAAAAAACAAGTGAAAACAGAGATGAGAGGGGAAGTCCTGTGGAAGGTTCCCGTTTCTCCCTCTTCCTGACCCCTGGCCTCGCCCCTCTGCGGTGCTCTTTGCCCTCAGCCTCCCGCCCCGCCTCGTGTCCGCGCTCCCTGGGACCCCGGGCGCATGCTGAGAGCTGCGCAGTCAGGAAGGGCGCGCAGGGCAGGCGGGGGCTGCCGTTCCGGACGCACCGCTGAGCCGGTTCGACGGCCCGGCCCGGCTGCCCTACTGAGCTTTAGAACCAGAGAAAGGCACGGAGAGTTGACGGGCTGAGGGAAGAGCCAGGAACCAGCTGGGGCGAGAAACCCGGACCTAAGGCGGGGAGCTTGGGGGACGACAGCGCAACCCCTGAGGAGACCTTTCGTAGAGTCCTTTGGAGACTGGTTAGGGCTGAGCGGCCTCCTCGTCGGGGAGGCTTTTCGTAGCGGTCTATTGATCACTGCATTTGCCACCTAAAAGCGTAGCTAGAGGCCTGGGGGATGGTTGTGAGATGGGGAGGGGTCAGCGTCTAGAGCGGCTGTCGGTGCGCCCTCGGTCTTCAGGCGTCCCCTGGCCGGTGCCCTCCTCCCTGCCCTCTAGCCGCCTCCCGCGGAAGAGACGTGGCTGGGGACGCAGCTGAAGATCGTGACGCTTCCAACGCTTCCCTGCTGGCACAATCTCAGAAAGTGGCTGGACAAAGGGGAGGGGAATGGCACCAGACAAATTTAAAAAATGTTTGTAAACCCCTATTTGCCTGTGTGCCACACTAAATATTGTACACAGTGTAAAGGGGTCTTGCACTTTGGGGGCTTCCATTCATGTTTAAGGATTTTAGTGATAAGAAAATGTTGTCTTATGCTCTTTTTACATGTCTGTAATGTATCTTGGGAAGTAAACAGTTGAGGCAATTTTTTTCCTATTACAGGCCTATTAAAGAAAATTAAAACAAATCTTTTGATTATTTTCTTTCCTTAAGTGATTCATGTCCCACTTAGAAAAAGCCACTTTATTAATATTTTGATAGACCTCTCAGCCTCTTACTTATGCACCTGCATGAAAATTTATAGCTTTAAAAATATAAGATCATACCATAATCATGATGTTTTGTAATAACCTTATTTATTTTAACTCAAAAATATATCATGGACATATTTCCATGGCAATCAACAGATATATGTACATCATCATCATTCTTAATAGTTACATAGTATTCTACTTTACGGAGTTAAAATAATTTGATCAATTTCTATTGTTAAGATTTTAGATTTTTCCAATTTTTGTCTTAATAAACCACATTTGATAATTTCTTTAATAATATCTCTGCTCTCTTGTCTGATCATTTTTTAAGGAAAACTTCTCAGAGGTATAATATTTACATGATTTTTTACACATAGCTATTCTTCCATCTAGAAAAACTCTACCAATTTATACTCCACCCCCCAACCCAACAGGAGTGGTATAAAAGTCTTTTTAAAATAATTTAAAGTTTGTTTTTATTATTATAAATATTAAATACATAAACATAATATTTCTAACATGTGAAGGACATAAAAAATAATAAAACATCTGTGAACTGACCACTTGGCTTAAGAGCTTGAATATCGCCAATCCCCCGAAGCACCCGTGTGGCCCCTCCAACCCCATCCCTGCCCTCCTACCATCCTCCTCCTCCTCTTCCTCATTCTCCTCCTCGGAAGAATCTACCTTCCTGAATTGTGTCTCTGCCGCTCTTTTGCCTTTCTTTAGTTTTAACCACATATGCTTGTATCCCTTAATGCAATAATATATGCCTTAGTTCTGTATGTTTTTTCTCTTTTTATTATTATTTATTATTATTATTATTTATTTATTTATTTTTTGTAGAGATGGGGTCTCACTGAGTTGCCCAGAATGGTCTCGAGCTCCTGGCCTCAAGCAATCCTCCTGCCTGGGCCTCCCAAAGTGCTGGGATTACAGGCATGAGCCACCATACCTGACCGTGCTTTTTTCTTTATATAAATGACATTGTACTTACGTATTCTTTTATGACTTGCTTTTTAAAAAACATTTGTAAATGAAGTATATCACACAGAAAAGTGCATGTATCAAAAATGTTCAGCTTGATGGATTTTCTACAAGTGAATAGACCCCTGGAGCAAGACATGGAACATTAGTAGTACCCCAGAAACCCTCCTGGGCCCCCTTCAAGTTACTATCTTCCTCTGAAGGCAACCATTCTGAATTCTAACGTTATAAAGTTTATATAAATGGAATCAGAATGACTTACTTTATACACTCAACTTTATGTTCATGCATCTTGATACATGTAGCTGCAAATTCACTCATTTTTACCACTGTATAGTATTCTATTATATGAATACGTCATAATTTATATGTCTATTTATCTATTAATGGCTATTTGGGTTTCTTCTAGCGTTTGCTATTACAAACAGAAATGTTATAAACACTTTTCATATGTGTCTTCTCATGCCCAAATACAAAGTTTTCTTTAGGAGAAACTAGGAATGGAATTGCAGGGTCACAGAATATAGTTATTATTTGCTTTATAAGTAATGTCAAATATAAACTCACCATCTACCACTAAAAAAAACTTAGCCAATCTAATAGGTTAAAATTAAATTCATTGTTTAAATTTGCATTTCTTTTATTACATTTTTTCATTATTACTTTTTTTTTAAGAGATGGGGTCTTGCTATGTTGCCCAGGCTGGAGTGCAGACACAATCTTAGTGCATTACAGTCTCAAACTCCTGGCCTCAAGCAATCTTCCTGCGTCAGCCTCCAGAATAACTAGAACTACAAGTGTGTGCAACTGCACCCTGGCTACCTTATTACATTTTTTCAAAGCTGTTCATTGGCCATTTGTATTTTTTCTTTTGTAGATTTTCGGTGTCCTCAGTCCATTTTTCTGTTGGATACTACAGGCACGCTCCACCACACTCACATAATTTTTGTAGTTTTTGTACAGACGGGGTCTTGCTGTTGCCCGGGCTCATCTTGAATTCCTGACCTCAAGCAATCCTCCCACCTTGGCCTCCTAAAATGCTAGGATTACAGGTGTGAGCCACCGCACTCAGCCCTTAATGATTTCTAAACGACTTTATATATTAAGGATATTACTCTTTATCTATTGTGAATGTTGCAAATATATTCCCTACAATTTATTCTTTCTATCTATCTTATAGTTTGGTTTGTAGTGTTTCTTGCCATTTAAAGTTTTAAATTAAAATTTTTGTGCAATTAGAGCCATCATTCTTTTTCTTTACAGGTTCTCCTCTTTCTGCTGTCGAAGCCAGGCTTAAACATGCTTTCTCTACTCTAGGGTGATGTATTTCTTAAGGTGGCTTTTTATTTTCCGTGTTCATGGAGCATATAGGTGGTTTTCCCAAGTTGCTGACTAGAGGTAGCAATGGCTGGGTCAAGGTGTGACCCAGATGATATTTCTGCTATGCAGATTTTATTAATAGAAGCAAAAGTGGTGATGGAGTTTCCTTTATCTGGAGATCTGTTTTCATCACACAGAGAAGGAAAAGTGAATTGAGCTGTGCTAAGGCCAATTCCTTGCTTCTTATGCAAAGGATGTGGAAATATTATTAATAATGGTCCTTCCCTGCTAGAACCCAGCAGGTATGCTGGGCTCATTACAACAGGGAAATTTCACCAAAGTGAGAACACCTGAGGGAGAAAACTGGCCTGCCAAGAACAATCAAATCAACTCTCCAGCAGTCGCCTGGCATGGGCTCCCCTCCCACAGGGGTTGCTGATTGCTCAGGCTTTTACAATTCTAGAGCCCTGTTCCAAGGAGCTTTTGTGGTTTAAATCAATGTGCTTTGGGGAATAAGTGCCCTTATTATTTCCTCGTTCACATTATTTGCTGTGCTCTTATACCACCATGACATAATACCCTTTGTATTGCAGCACAATAACAGTCCTTTCAGGAATCTCTAAGAGCTTTCTAATTAGGATCCACAACCTCACGACAGATGGAGATACTGAAGCCCAGAGACAGAGATGACAAAGCTTCTCCTTGGTCACAAAGGAGGCAAGCTGCAGGGCCCAGGCTACGTTGCTTATCTAGCAGTGACTACAGAATTGTTAGGCTGCTTGAGTGCATAGCAGCATACCCTCCTTTGCAGTACAGCGTAGGGACACCTGCTATTGAGTTGAGGACTGAGAACCAGCCATGCCCAGGAACTTGCTGGGCAATAGCTCCTGTGTTTACAATCAGTTCCTGGTGGCAGGGCACCTAGAACCAGAAACTACATGAAGTCTAGGTCATTTGATAATGAATTCTGCATTAAGTAATAAACTTTCTTGACTGACTGCTATGTGCCAGGTACCATGATGAATACCAGGAAGGCAAAGATGAACTCCCAATCTCTCCCTCTGGATGTTTACAATCTAGAAGAGGAGACAGACATGTAAGCAGAAAGTTATAAAGTTATAAGAAGTGGAGTGCTTTACTAGAGAGAACAGCAGGGTAGGGTAGCACCCAGCTCTGGGGGGCTTTCAGGGAATACTTCCTTCTTTCCTGAGAGGAGGATGTTCCACTTCCTAAATAGAAGGACGTTAGACCTGGGTTAATCTTAAGAGATGGGCTGGAGTTTGCTGGGCAGAGCTAAGGGGAGAAGGGCATTGCACGCTGAGAGCCAAGCACGCACAAAGGCCCAGAGGCGTGCAATGTCCTGGGGCTCAGAGAGCAGTGAGACAGTTAGCATGCCGAAGGTGGCGTGGTCACCCCACTGTTCTTTCTCTCGCCTGTTTTTATAGCCAAAATCTATCCCTTCCTATTCTCAATATCTTATTTTGGATACTAAAAAGACTGAAGGTTTTTTGTGGTCTTTGCCTTATTACTTTAACCCTCCACTTATCCTCAGGGCATTGCGGATAAATCTGACTAGGGAAAGATCATGTACTGGGGAGTGTCCAAAAGAGCACAGAGATGAATATTTATGTGCATTATGAGGACACAAAGGCAGCTCAGGGAACCTTGGGCAGGAGCTCAGCTGGGCCTTCTTTTGCTATCTGTATAGTAGGAAGCATGGCCTTGGATGGCTTCCAAGGTGAAGGGGAAGACATGAGCTGGTGGCAACCTAATAGGTGACCAATATGGGAGCGAAGGCATCAGATTTGAGCTTTAGGAATCTGGCTCACAGCTGGCTCTGGAGTCGGCTGGACTGGGGTGGTGAGAAATCGAAGGCCACCTCCGGCTTCCTTTCCTTGTCTTTCTCTTTCTGGTGTCTTCCTTGCTCACTCCACCTTCCACAGGGTCTTCTGGGCTTTATACACCTCCTCAGTCAATGGGAATAACAATGTGTGTCCTTCTCAAGTCTCCCCTCCATGCAACTTTGCCACCTCAGTTGACCTTGGCACCGTTGACACTCACTGACCACCCCAACGTATGTGACAACATCTGGAAGCTTCCTGAGGACAGGGACTCTGTATCTTTTACATACATACATGGGTGCCTTTTTCAGCCCGTGAAAAAGGAAGGCAGAGACAGAGAGAGAAAGGGAAGGAGGGAGGGAGGAAGGAAGGACAGGGAAGAATCTGGCTAGAAACTGAAACCCAGATCATCCACGGTAACAACATATTCTAAATTCTGACCAAGAGGGGGCTGTTGCTGGAGGAGGGTGAGAATGACTATGAGGAAAGAGATGGATAAGCACTTTTTTTCTTCTTTTTAGTTTCTTGTAAGCTTTAGTCGCTGCCCACTCCCTCCCACCTCAGTCCTCAGATCAGAGCCTCAGTGGCACCCAAGGCCCACACCGGGCCTCTGTGATGCCAGCGGGCCCTGCTCTGGCCTTTACGCTGACTGGAGCTCGGAGCTCCCAGACAGCTTGCCTTACGCCTCTGTCACCCAGGTGAACATCGGGTGTGGCCCGCAGGCAGAGCGGTCAGCACTGCTTGAAGAAGGGATGAGAACACGGGCCGGAGGCCAGAGAATAGCCAGGGAGCTGATGGGGGATGTGGGACAGTGGAGGGAGCCGTTCGCTCCCATCAACAGGACCCAGTAACATTAGCCACCATTTGTCCCCATTGATGGTGACCTGAGGGCCAGCCAGCCTGACCACTTCGCACAGGACAGAATGTGATGCGGGCTAGGGAAGAAGCTGAGTGTTGTGCCTGGCTACAGAAGCAACATGGAGGGATGGACAGGTGTTTCAGTGACAGAGGGAAGAGTATTCAGGTGGAGGGAAAACATGAGCGAAGCCAAGAAGGTAAGAATGTGCAAACTGAGCTTGCGGAGTGCCCCGGAAGCTAGTTTTACTGTGGTCTGGGATATACACAGAGGCGTGTCAAGAGGTAAGTCAGGCTGCTAGCCCAGTGTCTAGTTGTGGGGGCTTTTCAATGACAGACTGAAGAATTTGGGTATCAGGAACCCACTGGGTATAAAAGTTTTCTAGCAAAGGAGTGGATGGGAAGCAATGGTAAGTAAAGTTCCCTCAGAGAAGGGTGAAACTAGCAGCGAGGAAAACAGAAGGTGAGAGCAGTAAGTATTCCAGGAAGACATGAGGCTGTGAGCCAGGATGAAGGGAAAGAGCACTGTGAAGGACAGCCCCCACCCCCTTCCCAAAAGTGGGACAGCTCCTCTCTGCCTGGACACCTACCTCATAAACCACGCAGTGACACATACTTGGGAGGTGACAGAAAACAGCCTTTTCACCATCACTCTCTTCTAAGCTGTCAGCCCCAGCCTTACCCCCACCCCCCACCCCCCGGCACTTCTCCTCTGTGCACCCTTCTCCTGTTCTCTCCATCCCATTCTGGGCAGTGGCTGGAGGCACCTGCTCTAAGGACAGAAAGCATCACGCAGGGGCTATTTATATCTGTAGCTGCACTGCCCGGAGCCCTCAGTCTGGAGGGCATGTGTCTAGTGGGGAGCCGGGCCACACCACCCCTCCCAGGCAAAACCCTTGGCTGGGGGCAGTCTGCAGCTGCAGCCTCCCTGAGATCTTGCTGATGGAATGGGGTCCACGGGTCCTGAGTCCACCCCTCTGCCTCCAGAGAGGCTCTTGGTAAATGTATCCCTGTGGCTGGATGGAGCTCCTGTCCTAAGGCCCTCTCACACAGCCTGAGTGCCTCCTTCCTTCAGTAGATAATTATTTCCACAGTCCATTAGGTTCTTCTTTATACCCAGCCTAAACTTCTCACTGCAATTTTAAGTTCTCCTTATGTTCTGTGTTTGGGAGGGATCCAAACTCTCCAAAACCTTGTCAGTAGGGAAAGAGCTCTGGTGCCCAAAAGATCTGATGGCACAGACTAACTTTGGACACAAGCCCATTTATTTTGCAGTTGACCACATAAGTCTCAGAAAGAATGACAGGCAGCCTGGGCTGGCTCACTGTGCTGGCGACACTTCTCCCATTTCTTCCGGGCCCCCACCCAGGGCTCAAGACTTGTGCTGACAGGGAAGCCCGAGGGATGGAAATACTCTCCCCCTAAGAGAAAGGAATAAATTCCTATTGAGTCTAAGAACTTTTTTTTATTTTTATTTTTTTATTTTTTAAATAGAGACAGGGTCTCACTCTTGCTCAGGCTGGTCTCGAACTCCTGAGCTCAAGTGATCCTCCTGCCTCGGCCTCCCAGAGTGCTAGGATTACAGGCGTGAGCCACCGCGCCCGGCCAAGTCTAAGAACTTTTAGTCCTTTCTAGGTCCTCAAATGACCCGGAACATCATCCTTCTCTAAGGCAGAGATGACCTGAAGCGTCAACTTTGTAAGGCTGAAACGTCTTTCCCAGCTGCTCCCTGGGCCACAGGGCCGTGTAGGCCACTCCACCACTGAGGAGGAAAGGGACCAACATCCAGTGGGTATCTGCTAAGTCCCAGGCTTTGTGCATGTTATGGCATTTAATCTTCACAACTCTTACAACAGGGTAGTTATTAGCCCCATTTCACAATGAAGAAGCCAAGGCTCAAAGAGACGTTATGAAAAGAAACAGACTCAGAATAGCCAGGGGGCTAGGACAGCGGAGGGAGCTGTTTGTTCCCATTAACAGGACATGGTAACATTAGCCACCGCTTGTCTGCATTTAAGCCAACCCCAAGGGTCAGGCAGCTGACTGTACATGGTATGATACTGGCCACAGAGGGATACAAAGGACCACATTTCGTTGGAGGAATCAGGGCAAGGTGTTTCTGCAGGGTCTGGAGGGACGGATGGGTTTTTCAGTGTGGAATAGCTGGGGTCAGGGGAGACTGCATTCGACTGGAGCCATTTCCCTCTGACCGAGGTTTTGTGGGAGTTTTCCATCGTCCTCAAACACAGAGAATTGAACCAGGTTTAAGATTGCCATGGGTTGGATATAAGGAAAAACTTAGTGAACTGTGAGGATGGTTAAATTCCAAAGGAGGGGACACGGGCTTTTCTGATGGGCTGCATGGGGAACAGCAGCCACTTTGACCTGAATAGTCCTGTCCACACCCATTCCTTTCCCCTTTCCCTAGAGAACTTGATCAACCCTCAGGAAGCTCAGGCTCACCCAGCACAGTCAAGGCCAGAGTAAGTTTCTCATTAGTCTCCCTCCCATAGTCTCAGCAAATAAGAGGGAGTGGCATGGCTCTGAGACCAAGGAGCTTGTGGACCATTGTATTCCAGTGCCTGCTATACTGTATGTGTTCAACAAACATTGGTGAATGAATCAAAGGTACCTGTTCTCAAAATTGTTTATGCCCTTGCTGGCCATGACTTTGGCATATCCAGGAAATCTGTGTGAGTTCACAAACTCCTGCCTGGACAAATGTTGCTGACTAAGCTGCAGTGTCCTGTGATGTCAGCTGAGTTACCTTCGGTGTTCAGGATGGAGGAAAAGTGCTTTCGTTCCATCAGCTGCTCTTGGCCAGCTACTTGGGCACAGGGAGCATGGGGAGTAGTGCTTGGGACAGGTTCGTAGGTCCTGTCCTGTGTTAAGAGCCCTCAAAGAGAGATTCCAGATATGCTCACTCGCTGAGATAGAAAAATGCTAGCCAGGGCTAATATGCTTTTGCACATCTCGGGGGACACAGTAACCACTGAGTAGGATAGATCTGAAGTTGCTTAAGTGATTCTGTAATTATAGTTATTTCTCCCTAATGCTTTGGTACCTTGGAATGTGACACTGAGGTGTCCGAGTCATTCAGCAGCCTGGCCAGAGGCAGCAGAAATGTCTGCAACATAATATTTAATTTTTTTTTGTGTGTGTAAACTCTTACCTCCACAAGGTGAAATATTTACTTTACACTTTAGGGAAATATCTTTTTTTCCAAACCTCTTTGGTCCCTCTTTGGCTTGCAAGTAATAGGTACCCAGTTGTCTTTGATTATGTCAAACAGGAGCCGAGAGTGAAAGGACACATGCATTCCAAACACTGCAAAAGGAGAAAATGCCAAATGATGGCCAGTTTCCTCATCACTTAAGATCCTCTCCTGACTGCTACATATAAGGGGATACTACCAAGAGTTTCAGAGATGGCACTCTTGTGCTTTGCCAATTGCTTTTGTAAAGCCCTCTGCACATTCTCTAAAAATAGGTCTTTTTCTGTCAAATGAGACTACAAGTTGCTTGAGGGCTCTCCCTGTCAGTTTCCTTTTGAATCTCCCACCCCCAGCTCAGGCCTGGCAATGTATTGGGCTCACACCTGAGCGTCCCTCTCCCCCGTGTGCATCTCTACAGTAGTCCTCTCATCTACTTCTCCTGTGACCCTCCTTACATGTCTGCTTGTGCTGGTGGGTGGGATGTGAAGGCAAAGCGAGGCTGGGACACAAGTGTTACCAATTTATCACCACTTTGCTCACCTCACTACAATTCCATGCTATCAGGGTGAGATGACATATAGAAAGCATCACTGGCTCCACTGTTTCCAATGGGGGTGGAGGGAGACTGCAGGCAGCACAGCCTAGTTTCACTTTCCATGCTCTTGGGAAACAGAACTAGACACTGGTATCTTCTCATAATTCCTTGGTCTAATTTAGCTCTATTTTATTTGTCCTAATGTTCTACTTTAAACACCTTTGACTCATTGCCACAAATAAGCTTCATCAAATGAAATCTCCAAGAAAACCAAAGAAAGTTGAGTTAGAGAGTATTTCTTCTCTGCATACCACCTGATTTTTTTTTTAAAACATCCTGACTTTGGTGGGTATCTGAGATGCTCATTTTCTGACTGTTTGAATGCATTTTGTATTACCCCACCTTTATTAATTTTACTAAAAAAAAATCTGCAAACAAAAAATATTTTTAGTTTTAGTTTTGCCAGCTAGGTATCACTATACAAAGGCTTGACTTGTAGACATGATCTGTGAGACATTCCTCAATCTTATTTAACCAAGTTTCAATCTTTAACCAGAACTAAATAATAAAGAGGACAATTATTTCTTGCACAACAAACTTGACTGTGCAGGAGAGAATTGCTCTGGGAGAGATTATGAAGTAAGCAGAAGGATAAAGGAAAAAATATACACTGAAAAATGTTTTGTACCTATAGTAGATTTGAAAAAAGTAAATTTAGCATTTTTCATTCTAATGGAACGAATGGCTCCAGGTCCTGGTATGTTATTTAAGAAGGAAAAAACACAACACGCTCTGTTTAAATCCTAATTAGAATTCATAATTAAATTGCTCATAGTACTTTAGACTGGGAGATACCACAGGATAATGGACTGGCTCGAGCAGAGCCAATAAAATACACAGCCCATGGTGTTAAAGGTCTTGTGTTCTTGGGCAAGAAATTGAAAGGAAGACCACCACCTTCTGCTGGAATGCTGTTGCTAGGAAATCTAAGCCAATTCACTAGACTTTTGGACTTCTCGGTATATCCATCATACTTTAAATGTCTACATGACTGGTAAAGGTTAAGTCCAAGGCAGCATTGTGGAAAGAACAGGGTTGGGTTGAGCAACATCGTATTGTATTACCAGAAGCAAAGCAAACACGTAAATGCTAAATACCCTCCTCATCATCTACACACACTCTTCCATGTGTGAATTTTTAGTGTGTCAAAGAATCCCAGCGTAGACTCCCTTATAGAGTAGGGAGTAGACTAGGTCTTCAGGTAATAGTCCTTTCATTTCTTCATCTCTCACTACCTGCACGGTCCAATTCTATAGGTAGTAGCAACATGAGGCTATTTAAATTTGACTGAATTTAAAGGAGACAAAAGATTCAGTCCTTCAGTCACACTAGCCATTATTTAAGTCCTCAATAGTCACATGTGGCTGTGCTGGATAGTGCAGACTTAGAACATTCCCATCATCACAGACAGTTCTATTGGCTAGCACTGCTTATACTCTACATACCAAGTGGCAGGTCATCTTATTCGCAATATTCTGTTGGCAGATATTGGCACAGAAAGATCAAGTGGACTATCTAAGGATCTATGACAGGTGAGTCTTGTACATAAGATTTAAACTGACATCTCTGGGACCCTAGTCTAAGGATCTTGTTTGGTTGTTCTTCTCTGAACAATATCTTAACATGAAAAGTGATTTATGTCATCCAGTTGCAAATTACCTGCCACCCTGGTTGGTTTGAGCTAGAAAGGTCTTGCCAGAAGACCTTAGTTTAATCTGGGATACATTACTTTTTCTTTGTATGTATGCCTTTAAATATTTTAATTTAATAATTTACATCAATGTAGTAATCAGAAATTCCATTTTGTTTAGGTCAGTATTATTACTCGATGTATCCAAAATGAATATGAGGTAAGATAGCTTAAATGTGTTTAGTAGCAGAGAAAAGGTAATTTTTATTTTGAAGAAATAAAATGCTAAGACTAAGAACTTATCTAACACTGTTAAAAGTAGTACTAAGGAGGATAATAATAACAGTAGTAATAACAGCAAACACTTACATATGTTTACTATGTGCCAGGTATGTTCTAAATGCTTAACATATATTAATTCTATATTAACTCATTTAATTCTCACACTATCTATTTTAGGAATGAGGACATTGAGGCATGGAGAGAATTAAGTAGTTTGTCACAAAGGTAGAGCTAAGACGTACACCTGGGCAGTGTGGCTCCAAAGGCTGTGCTCGCAGTCACCAGGCTATACAGGAGTCTCCTTTATCAAGGTGGGGGATACGTTCCAAGACCCCAGTGGATGCCTGAAACCATGGACAGTACTGAACCCTATATATACTATGTTTTTTCCTATACATACATACCTATGCCAAAGTTTAATTTATAAAATAGGCACAGTAAGAGATTAACAATAACTAATAAAGTGGAACAATTATAACAATATGCCGTAATAAAAGTGAATGTAGTCTCTCAAGTATCTTATCATATATAATATTTTCATATTGCAGTTGACCGTGGTTAACCGAAATTGTGGAAAGCAAAACCACGGATAAGGAGGGACTACTGTGCCGCAAAGTCACAAGGCACTGAGAAAAATTAGTCCTGTCTTTCTAGACTCAACCAGCCAGTGCCCTTTATTATTCCTATTTCTAAATTCAGGGAACCTGCTCACTTCATAATTGGTATGCATATCTTTCTGCATCTTTCCTTGAGTATTTTTTTTAATTCGTTAGTGTAGTGTTCAAATTATAAAGTTTCCCCCACCACAAGTAACTGTTTAACAGTTGGTGCCCAAAATGAGGTAGATGTTATACCAAACATAAAAGCAGAATTCTAATCCTGGATCTAATAGACATACTGAAGTAAAATAATCTTTTTAGCTTCATAGAGTTATTTTCATACTCTGAACTATTTGTTTTTACTTTAATAATCTCTTTCCAAGTTTGTGCCAGGGGTCCATAGTACACCAAATCAAAAATCATAATTACAGCTATTAAAAGCCTATTTTTTAAGAACATAAAATATTGGAAGGTCTCAAAGAGAACTCGTGGCTTACAAGATTTGCTTCTTTTTTGGAGAATTCTACCTTGAAATAGTACCAGGAACTTGAAATCCACATTATAAAATTTCATCCTGAAAAGAGCCACTTAATTAAAAAAAATTTTTAAGATTTTCCCCAAGAAGTTTTTTTTTTTTTTTTTGGTCTTTAGTTTTTCAGTCACCTGATATTAAAACTCTAGACTGTAGTCCAGAAATCTAGTCTAATTCAGTCATTTTACAGACAAACTAAGGTCTACAAAGGTAAAGTGACTCACCCCAGGTCACAAAGCTAATTCATCAGAGCTAAGAGCGAAACCCAGGCTTTCTGATTCAGCTCTTTCCACACCTTGTAAAAGGACGAGGGGTTCTGCACACCGCTCTGGCAATTTTTCCTAAAGCATATGTTCCCAGATGCTGACACAACTGTACAGGTTGAACACTGTATACAATTGGCCTGCATCTAAAAGGATGTCATTCATGGTGGATGCCATAGATTTGTACATGTTTCATAACAAAGTTCTGGCTGTTAGCAGTACAATGTGTTGTGCTGGGGTGATAGCTCATGAAGGCAAGCAATCCTGGAGAGACCCAAATTGCCAATCACTTCTCTCAGAGGCCACATGACAAGGAAAAAAAGCTCTCGTTTTTTAACTTCTTCCATTCTCCTTTGAATCAATGCTGACTTTGAAGAGAAAAAGGCAAAACACAAGCAAAGAAATTGAGAGATTTATTTAAAAAGGAAATTCCAGGGAATGTACCCTGCTTCATCTTAGGAGCTGCATCCAACCCAATTGCCTATATCATCAATATCTGCAATCCTATGACCCCTAATGTTAAGTAGTCATGATCCTGAAGCACTGAATGATTCCCAATCCAGAAACAGTTCAATTATATCTAGTATACAGTGTTAAGATGAGAAAGTACATGATATTTTATAATGGTCTTCAACCAGTATTAAAATAGAAAAAAAAAGGGTTTTCTGGCTTTCCAGAAAACTCTATTCCCTGAGCATTCCAACTAACTGAGGTTGTGTTATAAAGAGACTGCTCATTCTAGACAATCAAGTCTAGCATTACATAACTCATCAAGTAAAAACCAAACCAATCAAAGGAAAAGTTGCCCCCCAACTTAAAACATTAAGATATTAAACGTGAGTGATTTTTTTAACTTTTAGAAACAATCTAAAATGTCTGTATTATACACAGTCACACACGTATTAGAAAAAAAACCAAATTAATCTCCAATTTTTCTATGTAATTGCTAGTTGCTCTTCAGGTCAATTAAATACTAAAACAATAAATTAAAATTGCTTTAGCACAGGAAGAGATACATAAGTGGCTGATATAATACAGCAGGATGTTTCAATCCTGCTAGACTATAGGTTCTCATAATCTAGGAGACTGGATATTATTGCAGGGGACACTTTCAAGTACATCAATAGAAGGACTCATTTTCTACTACCACGGATAAACCTTGCACCAACTGATCAGAACTTCCAAATGCCCAGCTCAGAATTCCAGGCCTATGTCAGGGAGCAGATGGTGTATTTTGGAAGAGAAGCAGTCAAACTTACTAATTCAATGATCTCAATATATGACTATGTTGAAAGAAAAGGAAAAAGCTCAGCAACAGAAAAAACAAGAATAACAAAACAATGAAAATGTTAAATATGAGATAAAGAATTTGGTTTAAGAAGGAACAAGAAAAAAAAATCTTCCTGGCTGGCTAGGAACCCAATTATTTTTCAAACTAAATTTTTAAGGGAAAAACCCCTATTTTCCAAAATATCACATTACAGAAATCAATGTAATAATAAATGGACTCCACATTATAACTTTCATATTTAATCCATATGAAAAAGAAAACTATTTCTGCCAGTTTGATTGATCCGTTAAAGTCTGTGGTGCATTCATTGCACGGTTAAAACCGTGTGTAGGCATTTCGTTGTTGCTGCTGTTGTAATGGTTGCTGGGCTTGCTGCTGTTGTAGGCGAATTTGCTGGGAATAAGGATCTTCCAGGGATTTTACAAATATGGTAGTTCTGGGACCAGTCTTCCATACGACACCATTGGCATCTCTCACTGAAGATTCCACTGTAATGTTGTGTGTTCCAAGGATAGCGAAGTTCAACAGAAACTGAGTACTGAAGTAGTCATTATGAGGTTCAACCCTCTGATGCATCTCATTGGTCATGTTGTCAATGGGTATCTGGAATGAAAGAATTGTCAAGTAACAACGACAGCTAACACTTATTCAGTGCTTACCATGAGCCAGGCCCTGTTCTAAGAGCTTATTTAGTCCTTGCAAACAACCAAAACATAGGTACTACTATCATCCTTGCTTTATAGATGAGGTGGCTGAGGCAGAGAGGTTAAGTAATTTCTCCAAGGTGACACAGCTAATGAGTGGCGGAGCTGGAATCTGAACTCAGCAGGCTAACTCCAGAGCCTACACTCTGAGCTATTATTATGTGAAACTGCCTCCTCACTGTCCTTGAGGAGAATGAGCTCCCAGAGCCTTTTCCAACCCCTTTACACACTGGCCTTTCTTCCTCACTTACCTGACCCCGTCTCCAAATCCCTATCTTTTTTTAGTCTGTGATAATATTCTGAAGAAACAGGATGAAACCACCTGTTCCAGGCAGTTTAAAATCTAAGAGATTGAAAAAGAACATAACACTAAGTAAATTTAAGTTAGGTCTTCTCTCCTAGTCAGTCTGATTTTATATTACTTAAGTAATGTAGTGATTCCTTACTCCTTTACCAAATTAACTTTAGAACTTGTACACTGCTCACTTAATCAGTGTCTTGTTCAGATTGGTAGCATGGTATTTTATAAAACACATTTATGGGCTCATTCATTTATTTAGCCAGGTACTCAGACCTTTGTCCTTCAAAGAATAGAATAAAATCTGCTGGTGTACCCTTACTTATACCCAAGATGAAGCATCGTAAGAAAAAGACTTATTCTGAGAATGCATATAAAGGTAATCTTAATGGATATTTGACCAGATTGCTCTATGTTTATGTGTATGTTTCTGTAGTATAATTAATTATATAAATGTGCCCTGCTGCTTTGTGTCTCAATGAGCAGTTATCATGAGGTCAGTTTTCCAGAGATATTTATCTGTAACATTAATGAACTGAAGTCACCAACCAGTATAAGATCTTAGAATTATTTATAGTATAGATACTTCCCCCCCCCACCCCATTCAGCTTTTGTAGAGTTTTTATTTCCCTAAAGAATATGCCTAACAAAGAATTTCCTTAAAAGGACCAGAAGTAGGCCCAGGCAAATTGATCATCCTCAAAGGCTGCAAACTCACTGTGAGAAATATTACAAAGTAATCATGTACTACATGGCTTATTATATCAGCTTCCTGACTTTAATCAATGCCTCTTGAGAGGTAAGTCAACAAGTAGAAGACCAGTGCTTCCAGCTTTAAATCTTTTTTCTTACCAGCAGAAATTATACACAAGAAACAAAGAGAATCATGGCTATTGTTTCAAATTCAAAGTGAAGAGAGAGCTGCAGAAAGGGATAAATTAACTATGTAAATTCTCATTACTACCTTCTGTGACAGTAGAGATTACCCAACCACCACAGCTGTACTCTAAATACAGTAAATTATTTTTTTCATCATTCACAAAATATTTATTGAGTGGCTACACAAGGTGCCATGTTTTGTGTCCTAGGAGTCCAGGGAGAAGAAGAGAAGAGATTGGAGGCTGAGCCTTATCAGAGAGTGGACAGACTGCCAGAGAGAGAGGAAGTTACCGAAGAAAAGAAAGTGATGATGGCTTAAACCAGACCTTCCCCTGGCTTTTTAGCCTAAAACATCGGAAGAGAATTAGATGCTGTCTTTTTAAACCTTCACTGATAACCCCTTCCTTGCTATGGGACCTCAGTTCAAACACGCCACAATAAACCTGGACACACCCAATCTGGGCATCTGAACAACTTTGCTCATACAATTGTGGACTTGTTCCTTGCTCCATTTACTGTAGCTAAACCACCAATGAATTGGAAAGAAACATCTAAAGAAAGGAACATTCTATATTTAGAACATTGGTATTTCACGGGCACAGATTCAGCACCGTAGCTCTGGCTAACAATGTAAGCTTGGTTTTGGTTACTACTTACCTACCTCATGATTTCTCAAAGCAGCAATCTCTAGGGTTACACCCTTAAGGAAAGATTTTACTTTACCTGACCACTATATATTGATGCTATATACATTTTAAAAAATGCTAACATTTATTTAAGATAGAGAAAAATAAATAGAAGTATGCTTTTTTGGGGGAGGGGTTGGGTGGGTTAGGAAGATACTTATTCTCCACTCCTGATATTTCCCTCCATGTGGAGGGACCTTTCATTGGATTAACAGTACTGGCCTCCAGGGGAGGAGGTGAGTCTTACTGATTGGTAAGTTTTAGGGTGGGAACTAGGCAGGGAAGGTAAGTACCTTCTCTTTCCCTTCTTTGAGCATCAGAGTACTCCTCTCTGCCATAAATTTTACAGGGGCAGGTTCTCATATGTACTGGCTGAGGCTGGATATGAAAATTCAATTTGAAGGTCTAAGGTTAGGAAGTCCTTGCTGCCAGGCACCTGAGTTAGGTTTTCCCACAGCTCTAACAGTAATAAAACTCATATTTTGATATCTGTCTGCTTGGATGCTTTGTCTATTAACTAATTCAGGCAGGGAAAAGAGAAGTGTTGTTTATTAGCCCCCTCAAACCTCGATATGTGCTGTTAATTTATGTCCATCTGATTGTGTTGGAGGTGTAATTGCAATCTGCTTAACCACAAAAAACACTGGAAAATTTCCATCAATGAATTCATAAAATCTGTATCACAAGTCTGCCTCTTCTCTAAATTACCTTGTAGTCTTGTCCAGATTTACTCTGTAGCGTGGAAGAAACATTCAGACAGACAGACTGAATTTTGCGAAAGAGTCCTGGTTTAGATCCATGCTGAACCACTCCCTCTACTTTTAGTGCCAGCTGCTGGTTATTCTGGACAGCGATGGGCTCTGCAGGGTTCCGGGGGGATGGTGACAGAGCAAGCTGGAATGCCAACATTAAAATAAATGCCAACAACCAAGAGCAAGCTTTCTTCTGATGAATGTATCTGTGCTAATCATTGGTTACAGGTTAACACATTCGCATATGTACACCCCCCACCTCCGCATGACCTGACTGTGCTGAGCCAACCAGGCAGATATACCTTTAAAGTCCAGCTTCTTTACCCCTAATGCCTCCTTTTAAATACCACTGTGTTTTTCATATCAAACCTCAGTCCTGTTTGAGGGTAAAAGAGAATTAGAGAATAGCAAAGGCAATGTTCTAGTTTTTCTGGCAGGGCATTTCCATTTCTTTGACAACGAACCACTTGGAAATGCACTATGTAAATTTTCACGTCCAGCTGCCATTCTCTTTGGTCGTAGGTAATTTTAAATAGACTAAATTCAAATGTAAATGAACTTCAAATTCTACAATTACCTACACAATGAAGTCACCGTGGTATAAAAAAATCAATATCCACAAATGAACCAAATGACATTTTAAACCTCTCATTAGAGCAGTTTTTTTTAAAAAGTATGAAAAATTCCAAATACACATCAATTACAGAAAGCTCAAGCCTTGCTAAATGAGAAGATGGAAGAAATTAGTCTTTTTGACAATGTTGCCGAGCTACTAAACTAATCAACCCTGGAGACATCCTACCTTAGGACTTCTTATCTAGATAATCAAGCTTCCTTATACTAATCCTATTCACTGGCCAGCCCCTCAAAACTTGTTATTCAAAGGCAAAAGTGCTTTGGAGGTAGGACTGGTGATGTTTTACTGGACCTGATTCATTCTAAGTTGGGTCTGAATAGGCTGATCAAAGACTCAGCTCAAGATCCTTGTAGGCTACTATGATAAAACCCATCAACTTATTCCTGGAGATAAGAGACAAGTGACAGAGTCCAGTTAACCAACAGCTCATCTCATAGCATTTGGCATTGACAGTTAAAAAGGAGAGAATTTAACTCACAAATCCCATTCCCTTCACAAAACCACTCGATAAAGGGAGGAAAGGCTTACAACCAAAGTCTGTAAGTTTTATCAAAACCAAAGGTAAGATACTAAAGTGTAGCTATGTACCACTTAATCTTCAAAAGATAGTTAGTTTTCAAACCTATATTAACCTTAGTATTCTTCCTACATTACCTTGATGCTGGTAGACTGCAGTTTCTGGAAAAAATATCTCTGAAATGAAAGGGGAACTTTCAGCAAAGCAATGATAGCATTGCAGAGGCATGCTGTATGCTGGGGGAAGAAAAGAAACGAAATCAAATGATAATAAATTTCCAATTTCATCAACAAATGGTATATTCAGTTTAAAACTACAAATGCTAATATAGATTATTACAAATGTACATACCAATCAGGAAATAGCACAACATCCAGGAACTGTACATATCTACAAAATCTTTCATGTCGAGAAGTACACTTACAGATTTTTACTTTATTTTGAAGTATATTCAATAAAAAATAAATGATAGAAAAGAGAAAATCTATATCCTTCAAGGCCAAGTAATATGCAAGTTCAGCATTTCCATAGCACTTAGAGCTACTAGACATATTATTATACAATTATATTAGATACCAAAACATAGAGTAACTATCATATGGCATAATATGATAAAGAGCATGGCAAAGAGGCCAGAACAGCACTAGGTGTCTGAGGCCTGACACCAGATCCGATGGGGAGTCCCAGCTTTGAGCTGGCTCATTCTTTCATCCCATTTCCACTAGGTGGCTTCTCTGTCTCTCTGGCCATCAGTCCTCAGAGAATGCGCAATGGTGGAAACTTACTAGACTTCAGATGAAAGACGACTAATAGTCCGCCTTTATGGAATCCTGAAATTTTAATAAAATACCTTATTTCTAAAGTCTATTTCACATGTTTAACTGAGTTTTAAAAATCACAGCACAACTGCAGAGCAATAGAAACACAAAGACTGAAAAACATTTGTTAGATTTGGCATCTTAGTGAAAGTGGTCATAGAATAAGAATTTAAGAGTTCAAAGATATTTTAAAAATTACCTAGTCGAATCCTCAATTTTCCTGATGACAAAGGTCACACAGGTAATGGAACAAGCTAGAACTAGAAACTAGGCTGCTTGACTATTCAGTGATTTTATTGTATTTCACCAATGATTTACAAACTTAATAGAAGAAAAATTAAAGCATAAGCAGAACACTTAAATTTAGGCGAACCAGATCATTCCTGCTTGGTCTACCATCCCCTCCTCAGGGACCACCCCTGAGGCACCACAGGCTGAAAACCACTGCACTATATAGTGTGCAGCCTGTCCTTCTCTACTCCTGCTTCCAAGCAGGGTGTCACCTAGTTGCTCATGCTGTAAACATTTTTAAAAAGCTGGGTGTTAAGGCTAAAAGCCAGAAAAATCCATTCTTTATTGGGTTCAGGCAGTCGAACATTTTGTGCCCAACAGAGCCACAGTACAACTGCCAGTTCTATTACTTGAGACAACCACAGTACAGATTTAAAGACACTGGTTCTATTTCTTTAGGTTTAACTGTTAAAGCAGCACTATTCATCTTCCTGCAACAAGGAATCTAGAAGCATTTGCAAGAACATACTACCTATGGTGAGACCTTAGATGCTGCGATAGTGTTTATGGAGAGAAACATTTTTAAAGGGTGGACTTAGAGAACCACAAGTGACTTCAGGCTGTTTCCAGGCAGAAAGCCACTATTTTGCCTTTTAAAAGAATGAATGCAGATTTTGCAGTCTCCCAGTGGAAAAGTGTGGACTGCCTTGGAGGTCCATAGCCTTTTGGGTATACCTCCATAGGTATGTTAGCAGATCACTACTAAAGTAACAGCCTGAAGATGTGAAATTACATATCATGATTAGTAAACCGGGAGGAGGACTAACACTCTTTTAATTGCCAAATCTAACAGATACTTTTCAGTCTTTGTATTTTCTGATGTTTCTGTGGCACCTGATAATGCTCTTCTACGATGAAATCCACTTAATGGTCCCTACCCTCACTTTTTTTCTGATTCTTCCTTTCTCAATCTTCTTTCCTAAGATCTTCTTTTGTTTGTTCCTTAAATGCTGAAGCTTTCCTCAGTCATCTTCTCTTTCAATCCATATGTTCTTCATGGACAATTCTCTCTACTCCCCTGACTTTAAGAACCTCTGTGCTCATGACAACCTTACATGCATCCTGGCCCATCTCTTTCTTCCAACCCAGACCTATTTATTATCCAACTGCCTAAAGACAGCTACATGTTTGAAAATAAAAACTTCATCTTATTCTACCACTTCTTTATATTCTCTGTCTCAGTAAAGGATCAATCAGTTGTGTACTCAAGCTTGACACCTGGAAGTCATGCCTCCATCACCTCACATCTAATTAAAAAAAAACCAAAACCAAAAAAAGCCAAAACCTAAGCCTTGAAAATACTACCTCTAAATATGTCTCATACATATCTGTTCTTCTCATTCCTACTGCTATTTTATTAATTTGGCCCTTACTTTGGATTACTACAAAAACCTTATAACCACTCACCTTTTCTCTAATTTCATGCTCTCAAAGCCATTACCTGTTCTCCTTCGACATAACAATAATATACAATTTATCTGAAGCATTTCTTTTTCCCACCCATTTAAAATTTCTAAAAAGCCCCCCAGTGCCTAAGGATAAAGTCCAAACTGTTTAATACTGTGTTCAAAGTCTTAGTCATCTGGCCTCTGCCTACCTCTCTAGTCTCATCTCTAATCTCCAGTCTGTACATTATACTGCAGCAATAACAACTGTTCTCAAAGACACCATATTATTTCACATCTCTGCTTTTGAACATGTCTCTGCCTGAGATTCCCTACCCCTCCTTATCTGTCTGGAAAACTCATACACAAAGACACCTTCTCTCTGAATTGCACTCTTACCCCATTTTCCCCATCTTTTGACATAAATCACTCACTTTGTTTTTTGTGCTACATCTCTACCTTGTGCAGAACTCTATTACTGCATATATATTGTATTGTGTTTTATTTGTTTACAAAATCTTTCTTTCTTAGACTATGGACAACTTGAGGGAAGACCTTATGTCTTTGTCATATTTGTATTCCTAGGAACCAATAACTACTTGTTGAACTGAATTTGGGGGCTCAGAAAGTATCAAATCTATGAAATACAAGTTGGAAATGGAGAAAAAGGGAATTAACTTTTATTAACCACTCCACATATGCCAGGTACTGTGGTAGGCAATATGCACTACTTCATTTAAACTTCACAGTAATCCTATGAAATAGGTATTTTTTTCCATTTCATATAAAAAGAATGTTAAGTAATTTGTCTACAGTCACAGAGCTGCTGAGTGGCAGAGCCAGAATTTGAACCTAGTTCTGAATGAGCCTAGGGCTCTTTTCTCTGTACTGAGTCTTCTCTGGGACAGAAACTTCCCATACTCTTCATTATATTCAGTGATTCAACTCCATCAAAATGAAGTTACTGTTTAGCATCTATTTAATTTCTTGGGGTAGAGTTTAGAGGGATATGAAAATAATCACTGTCTCACACAGATGTATTTTCTTCAAAGATCTCCCTAAGCAATCAATCTCAGTGTCAATTCAGCAACTACTACTGAGAATTTTACATGGAAAGCAGTGCGTCAAGGAAATTATCCATCCTGAAATCTAATCTACCTCTTTAAAGACACACCCTGCCAATTCACTCTAAAACGCTTGATAAGGGGTAAGAGTGTAGAATGAGAAGACTAGGAGCCAGGAGCCAGCTACAGGGAATATCGGCATCTAACATGTGAGCAGGGGAAGAGAAATTCTCCAAAGTGTAAAGTTCAAAGATTGGGTATTATGGACTGAATGTCTGTGTGCCCCTAAAATTCATGTTGAAGCCCTAATTCCCAATGTGATGGTATGTGGAGGTCATGTCCTTAAAAAAGGGGAAGAGAGACTAGAGCTCTCTCTCTCTCTTTTCCCCTACCATGCGAAGACACAGCCAGAAGGCAGCTATCACCAAGGCCAGGAAGAGAGTCCTCACCAGGAACCGAATGGGCTGCCACCTTGATCTTGGACTTTCCTGCCTCTAGACTGTGAGAAATAAATGCCTGCTGTTTAAACCAACAAGTCTATGGTATTCTGTTATAACAGTCTGAGCTGAGGCACTGGGGGATGGTCAGACAGGGAGGAGAAAATCTGTGTGAGAGTGTGTCAATCTGTGCTGTGACTAGGAAGACAGGGGAGCAGATTTAATAAAAAGTGAGTGCTTAACAGTCCATAGGCAGCAGAGATTCAGCAGGCTAAAGGTTGAAAAGTATACTAAAAGACATTAATGCCATCACCTGGCAGGAACTGACTGACTGCCAGTCAGACAACAAGCACAGTTCTTTCTGTTTCAGTTGGCCAGAGGTTCTCAACCCTGGCAGCATGTTAGAATCACCTGGGAGTGTTTAAAAGTACTAATGCCTGGGCCTCAATTCCAGAGATTCTGAGTTAACTGATCTGGGTTGGGGCCTGGATATTGGTATATTTTTTAAAAAGCCCCCAAAGTGATTCTAATATACAGCCAGGGTTTAGAACTATTGCAACTTCAGTTACATTGTTAAAAAGGAAAAAAAAAGTTTTATCTGCATTCTGGTAGAGCAGATTTTATATGTTAATGTGGCTATGTAGCAGTTACAGATGTGCTAAGTGCTTCCATGGATTATCTCATTTAATCCTCACCACAATGCAATGAGGTAGGTACTACATTAACCCTTTTTTATAGATAAGGAAGCAAGCACAGAGGGGTTAACCTGTTGAGCTCACATAGTAAGTGTCAGAGACGGGGGAAAAAACCCCACTTCCACATTAAAAAAGCTCAAAAATGCCACTTGCCATATAAGAAACAGGAGTATATTTCCGATTGAGTGATTCTACCTCCTCCAAGACATGATTATATACAGACATCATTCTTCTCTCATATTCACTATCAGCATGGGCTGCTGCAGTAGATCCATATTCCTGGAAACTGAAGTAAAGATCAGTATCAATTAATCAACCCAAATGGTAACTATTTTAATGCCTAAACATATCAGGCACTTTCCACAGATTCTCATTTAATTTTTAAAATAATAAAGTTATTTTCATTTACAGATGAGGAAACTGAGGCTTGGAAAGGTTAAGTAATTTGCCTATAGTCATGTAACTAGTAAGTGGCAAGCTGGAATTCAAACCCAGGTCTGACTTCAAGTTATGTAATTCTTAACCACTTTGGTTGTTAGGAAATATGAAAGTGTTTAAACCTTGTTGCTGACATGAGATGAAAGAGACATAAGACATTTGAAAAGGTCACTACCAATAAAGCCAGCAGATAAGTGCCAAATTAACAATAAAGATATATAAATTAATAGATCAGAATATGGAGGGAGCTGAGGAATGTCATAGAAGAGAATGGTCTTGAATAAATCACTAGGTAAGTAGCATGAATAAGATTTGGAGGGATGGAAAGTACAGGGATATTCATGGCTGGGGAAATGGCATGAATCTAAAGCATGGAAGTGAAATGCACAGGAATGTTCAGGAAAAAGCTAGTATACAGAGCATGCTGGGAAGAGTTTAACCTAGAGTTCTTCCTTTTTCCTCTACTGCTTCAAATCCCTCAACATTTCTGATAATATTTTAAGTGAGAAAAGAAGGCATTCTTTTCTCTTGCATTCTAACTAAGCTTTTGAAAATGCAATGTAGGTAATTTAAATATGCTAGGTATAATACTGCTCTTATTATTTCCTAGTATCATTTTAATGCCTATTAAGTGCAAGGCACTTCAGCTAGGTACTTTACATAGGTTATTTCATTTAATCTTCACAACCACTGTAAGAAAAAGACATAATTACCTACCTATAGTTTACGCATATGTGGCTCAGTGAGATGGAATACATTCACAGAGCCAGGAGTGAGTGATTAGGGATTCATGTGCATGTCTGCTTGGCTCCAAAGCTCTGTTCCCTGTTCTGTACTATATCTTAAGTTGCATTAAGACAAGAATTGAAGCTCACTTTTATGATGGACTTTATGGACAACTAAACTACACAAATAAATAAATTGCTAATAAAAAATTCCATTTCTGACTCTCTATTTCTATAGAATAGAAATGAGCATAAATCTCTATAAATGAGATTTATGCTTCCTAATAGTTTATATAAGTAGAGCTATACAACACATATCTTTTATGTATGGTGTGAGGTAAAGTCAAGATTCTTTTTTCCCCCTATATATTTAATTGTTCTAGCACAATCTGTTGAGAAGACTATTCTCCTCCCATTGAATTATCTTGGCATCTTTGACAAAAATCAAGTGACCACACGAGTGTCTATTTCTGGACTCTCCACTCTACCCTTAAACCAATACCACACTGTCTTAATTACTGTAGCTTTATAGTAAGTCTTGAAATCAGTAGTTAAGTTCTCCCACTTTAGTTTTTCTTTATTGTGCAATATGGTGAATTACATAGATTGATTTTCTAATGTTAAACCAACCTAGCATTCCTGGGATAAACCCTACTTAGTCTTAATGTATTATCCTTTTACGTATTGCTGGATTAAATTTGTTTATGTTTTGTTAAAAATTTTTATGCCTACATTCATAAAGAATATTTGAATTTGTCCTGTTCACCTAAATTAGCAAATTTCTTGGCACAAAGTTATTATTCTCTTATGCTTTAAATGCCTATAGGATTTGTATGATACCCTTATTTTATTTCCAATATTAATAATTTGTATTCTTTTTCTTGCTCAGACTAGCTAGTTTTATGAATTTTATTAATCTTTTCAAAGAACCAGCTTTTGCTTTCGCTGATTTTCTCTACTGGCTTCTTTCACAGAATGTTTTCGAGAGGCAACCATGGTTTTTACATGTCCTACTGAAAGATCAATAGGTCATTTATCTTTATTGCTGAGTAATATTCCATTGTATGGATACACAATTTATCCATTAGCCTGTTGAGAGACATTTGGATTTTTCTGATTTTTGTTATTACGAATAAAGCTGCTATGAACATTTGTGTAGAAGTCTGTGTGGACATTATGTTTTCAATTCTCTTGGGTAAATATGTAGGAGCAGAATTGGTGGTCATACAATAACTGTATGTTTAACTTTTAAGACACTGCCGAACAGTTTTCCAAAGTGGCTATATCATTTTGCATTTCCAACAATATATAAATTTAAGCCCCTCCACATCCTCACCATTTGGAATTGAAGGTCTTTTTAATCTTAGCTGTTCTGGTGGGTGTTGCATCTCATTGATTTAACTAGCATTTCTCTGATGACTAATGATGTTAAGTATCTTTTCATGTGCCTATTGGATATTAGCATATGTTTTTTTTTGAAATGTCTGTTCAAATCTCTTACCAATTTAAAAAAATTGGCTTGTCTTAAGTTGTACAGTGTTCTTAATATATTCTGCACACAAGTATTTTGATAGAATATGTTTGAGAATATTTTTTTCTGTCTGTAACTTGTCTTTTCATTTTCTTAACGACATCTTACAAAGAGCAGAAGCTTAAAAATTTAAATCCAATTCAAATTTTTCTCTCATGGTAACTGCTGTTCATACCCTAAGAAATCCTTCCCAACTTCAAGGTCATGAAGAGTTTCTCCAATGCAGTCTTCCAGAAAGTTTGGAGCTTTGTATTTTGGTCTATGATACATCTGGAATTTTTGTGTATGGTGTGGGGTAAGGTCAGGATTTTTTCCTATATAGATATTTAGTTGTTCATTTCTAATTCACTGATTAGTACCCTTATCTATATTATTATTTCCTTCCTTCTAATTACTTTGGGTTTAACTTGCTTTCTTTTCCTAGTTTCATAAGGTAGAAATTTATTGATTTTAAACTTTCTATATTAAAACATTTAAATCTATAAATTTCTCTCTATGCCCTGTTCTAGTGCATCCCACAAGTCTTGATATGTTGTGTTCTCATATTCATTCAGTTCAACATATTTTTTAATTTCCTTTGTGATTTCCTGACCTACCAGATTATTCACAGTGTTGTTTAGTTTCTAAATATTTGGTAATTTTCCAGAGATCATTTTTTATTCTTTTCTAATTTAATCCTGTCAGATAACATACCATTTCAAAGCTTTTACATTTATTGAGACTTGTTTTATGGCCCAGCACATGGTTTATTTTGGTAAATTTTCCAAATGCACTTGAAAAGGTGTATGCTGCTGTAGGTACTGTATAAATGTCAATTAGGTCAAGTTGGTTCACTGTGTTGTTCAAGTCTTCTATATCCTAATTTTCTGACATGTTGTTCTATCAATTACTTAGAAGAAAGTGTTGAAATCTCCAACTATAATTGTGGATTTGCTTATTTCTCCTTCAATTCTGTCAGTTTTTGTTTCACCTATCTGGAAGATCTGTTAGTAGGTACATATTTAGGATTATGTCTTCTGGATGAATTGATTCTTAATCATGATGAAATATACCTCTTTCTCACTGGCAACAGTCCCTGTCTTAAAGTCCACTTTGTATTATATTTATATGGCCACTCCAGCTTTCTTATCAGGGTTTGCGTAACATATGCTTTTCCATCCTTTTATTTACCTTTAATCTATCTATGTCTTTATATTTAAAATGAGTTTCTTGTGGTAAGCACATAGTTGTACTTTGCTTTTGTGTCCAGTCTGATTATGTCTATTTAGAGTAAGACCATCTATATTTATTGTAATTACTGGTATGCCTGGGTTTAAGTGTACCCTCTTTTGATTTATTTCCTACTTTTTCCATCTTTTTCCTCTTTCTCTGGCCTCTTTTGGATTAACTTTTTTTTAATATTCCATTTTATTCCTCAGTTGGCTTGTCTTATTTTTCGGTGGCTGCTCTGAAATTTAAAATACTCATCCTTAGTTTATCGTACATTACTGTCAAACGATACTTCACGTAAAATGTAAGATTCTTACTACTAATAATACATTTCCCCCTCCTGTTATTTGTCTTATTGCATACATTTTACTTCTATTAATATATGTTATAAACCCCTTAACAAATTGATAACATTTTTGCTCTAAATGGTCAATTACGTTTTAAAAAATTAAAAGTTGACGTATTTACTGTTTCTAATGTTCCTTATTCTGAGTTTATTCCTCATACACATTTTCAAGTGCATTTGGAAAATTTACCAAGATTAACCATATGCTAGGCCATAAAACAAGTCTCAATAAATGTAAAAGCATTGAAATGGTATATGTTATCTGACAGAATTAAATCAGAAAAGAATAAAAAATGATCTCTGGAAAATTACCAAATATTTAGAAATTAAACAACACTTCTAAATAATCCAGTAGGTCAGGAAATCACAAAGGAAATTAGAAAGTATGTTGAACTGAATGAAAATGAGAACACAACATTATCAAAACTCGTGGGATTCCTCATAGATCTGAGTTTGTATCTAAAGTAATTTTTCTTCAGCCTGAAGAATTTCCTTTAACATTTATCGTAGCACAGGCCTGCTAGTGACAAAATCTCTCAGATTTTGTATGAAAATGTCTTTATTTAACCTTCATTCTTGAAGAGTATTTTTGAGTACAGAATACTAGGTTAACTTTTTTTTTTCTTTTAGGACTTTACAGATGTTGTTCCAATTGCCTTTTGGCTTGCATTATTTCTAATGAGATATCAGTGGACATTCCGATCTTTCTTCTTGTCTATGTAATCTGTCTTCTCTGAATGCTTTACATTTTTCTCTTTATCATTGGTTTCTAGCAATTTGATTATAACATGTGCCTCATTGTGATTTTCTTTATGTTTATCCTACTAGGGGTTCATTAAGCTTCTTGGCTCTTCGTGTTTATATTTTTAATTAAATATGAAAGACTTTCAGCCATTTAAATATTTTTCCATTCCCCTCCCTCTCCCTCTTTCTAGGATTCCAGTTACATGTATATTAGTCCCAATGACATTATCCCATAGGCCAATTTTGACTATTCATTTTTTCAGCCTTTATTTTTTCTTGGCTCCAATTTAGGTATTTTCTATTGCTATGTCTTCAAGTTCATTGATCTTTTCTTTTGTAGTATTTAGTCTAGTGTTAAGCACAACCTAATAAACCTCAAACTCTGTATCAAAATTATTCTTCAAAAATAAAGGTAAAATCAAGATATATTTTTCAGCTCTAGAAGTTCCATTTAGTTTTTACTTGTTTTTTTCTCATTATGTTACCATTTACTTTTACATCTTTGAAACTATTAGTAAAAGCTGTTTTAAAGTCCAAGCCTGTTAATTCTATCATGTGTCATTTATGAATCTGTTTTCTAATTGACTGAATGTTCTCTTGGTTATTTGTCACATTGTCCTACTTTTCCTCGTGTCTAGTAAATTTTGATTAGATGCTATAAATGTGGATCTTACACTGTTGATTTTTTGGATTTTGTTGTCTTTAAAGAATGTTAAATTTGTTTTGGTAGATATTCAAGTTACTTGTACACAGTCCTGATTCTTCCGAGACTTACTTATGCTTTGTTAGGACAGGTCTGGAGTAGTCTTTCCGTTAGGGACAGTTTAGCCCTATTACTAATGTAGTATGGCACTACTGTTGTCTCTCCTGAATGCTTTTGGGTATTCAGTAAGGTCACTCCAATTTGGCTGGTTGGAATTCAAACATTTTTCAGCCTGTGTGAGCTCTGTTAATTGTTCAGCTTACAGCTTCCTGGTAATTATTCTTCCCTAGTACTTGTTTTTTGCCCAGCCTTGTGGGGTTTCACCTTACATATGTGCAGCTTAGCATTCAGCTAAAAGACTCACAGCCAGCCTATGCAGGTTTCTGGAGCACTTTTTCTGGAAAGCTTCCTCAGGTTCCCTGAACCCTGATCTCTATCTCTTCAACTAAGTAAGACCACCATGTTCTGCTTTGGTTCCTCCTCCCTGAGAGGTAGGCTAAAAAGTATCTCCAGGCAGAGGAAAGCAAGGACTATGAAGAGTTTACCTAACTTGTATCCCTTCTCTTGGGGATTACATTCCTGAGCTGCCTATTGTCCAATGTCTGAAAACAGCTGATTCATACGTTTTATCCAGGTTTCTAGATGTTTCTGTAGAATGGGAAGTCCGGTGCTAGTTAGTTGGTCATGACCAGAAGCCATTCCATAATTTTTTAGGCAAATAGAAATAAAGACTAAGTGCAAAGGAATCATGACAGAGCAAACACTATGGACAAACATCTCAAAATACCTTTTCTTGATAATCCCAAAAAGTTGGTATAAGATAGACAAAAATATTCATAATTACAAACATCTACCCTTTCCTATCCCACATCTATTGAACATACTGGCTCAAGTACCATGTTAGCCGCTACAGATACAAAGCTGAATAAGACAAGGTCCCTTCTCCCAATACCTTCTAGGCTATGACAAAGAAAGATTTTTATAAAAACTATAGTGAAATAGTCAATGTTGCTACACTCCCAGAGAATAATTCGGGACATGATTCACCCTTTTGAGATTCTTTTTAGCAGCAGGTCCTTCTTTATTTGGAAGGCACAGAAGTATATAACATCAAGAACCAAAGCTGTGCAAGGAATCTACTCCTTGCAGTTGTACACTGAGAACGAGACCCAGAGTGCTCCCATTTGAGGTACAAGCTTTCTTTTGCAATTTTCCATCTCTACGAATAGCACATGCTAGAGGAGTGGGTTTGGGGATGGAAGAGAGTGGAAAAAGGTGGTAGGAAGGGGGAAGTTTGAGACACAGTGAAAAAGAAAGCATGTGTGAGCCGACCAGACAACTTCTTTCATCCCCTCCTGCTGATAATGTGCCTATCTGTTAAAAAGCTAATCAAGGAAAATACTCGTGTCTATTATGTCAACCAACAGGATAATCTTGGTAAAATGAGTAAATAAGAGGTAAAATGAGTACGATACGAGCAGGAATGATGTGAGCCTGAAAGTATCAATTAATTGGGAAAGACTGGAAAAGACACAGAAGCTTAAAAACATTCTGAAATTCAAAAGGGATGAACTTATTCTTTAAAAACAGTGTATTGCATGTCTAAGGGAAAGACAAACACAGATGACAATAGGATAAATGGAAAAATAAGCAAAAATTAGTATGTCATGCAAACATTACAGTGGATCAGATAAGTGGGGGAAAAAATAGCTAAGTAGCCTAGTCTGAGAGCGGCTACCACTTTAAAACAGATGGCAAAGATCTTGGTATTGCCCTGAAATGAACAGTGAGTCAATGCTTTAGAGTAGAAAAATTTAAATTGCTTTGTTCGTTATATTCTCTTTGAGGAAACTGATCTTAGAATCTCAGGCCCTACTAGATTGAAATTATAGACAGTGAAAACACATATTCTGAAACAGAAAACTATAATGGGAAAAAACAATGCATCATTTTTTAATAAAAACACTAATTCTGAATAATTAATTAGTTACTGGGGGGGGAAATTTTTAATAAAGCAAAACCAGGACTATTTTGGTTCAGGAAACCAGAGAATAAAAATGTCAAGTTCAAGCTTAATTGTATCATTAATTCAATTTTTCATAAAAAGTTTAGTTGTAATATACAGGAAGAAATTGTTAATATTCAAAGAATTCCTTCCCAGGTATTTTTCCAAGTCAATGTTTTAAAAATAGGAGGCGGGAGGTAAGTAGACAATGAAGTCAGAAAATCTATGTTTTTGTCACTAGTCATGTGACCCTGGGCAAATGCTGGAAGGAGTCTTCCTCTTTTTCTTCTATCATGTCTCTTCTAAAACACTATTGTGATGATTAGGTAAGATAACATTTGAAAGCATTTTGTAATGTAAACTATTATTAGAATTACCTTGCTGATTCTGGATCCAAAATCAGGGCTTCAATTGCATGAGATATCAGTAAACAGCTCTGCTGCTGTCTGGATTAATGTTAAGGTTATACATGAAAATACAGATTTCCAGTACAGATTTATATTATCTGAATATTAAATGATCAAGATGATGATCCTATTTTTAGTGAAGGTAATCATAATATTATTAACTCAAATGGTCTGGGGCTCTATTTTTCCCTTTTAAGGGATATACGTTGTCTACGACAGTGATTCTCAAAGTCTGTTTTGGAAAGGGTACTTCCGAGGCTGTCTAATGTGGGAAGGGGGAACCAAGCAACAGGCCTGTGATTTAATCACAGCAACGCTGTTTTTATTTGTCTTAGATATAGGGGTTCTTCATTAGAGTTTGAGACAAACAAGCAAACAATAAAAGGTTTCACTGATAAAAGTTAAAAACAAAAAACAAAACCAATGGTCTGTAGAATCTATATCCCAGAGGTTCCTAATCTGGGGATCAAGGGGTCCGTTAATACCACTGAAGTTGTGTAAATTTTGGGTGTGTGTGCATAAACCCATCTTGTAGGGCAGAGGGTCCACACCATTCATTAGGTTTCAATCAGTAAACCAAAATGTTAAGAACTACTGACTGGTAAGTCCACAACTTAAAAATAATTTTTCTTCCCTCCTTTCAAAAGTAACTTGAAGTTGTTAGAAATATAGTGAACTTAGAGAGGGCTTAGGGAACAAAAGTAATGACTAAAACTACTGAACAGATCATTAAAAAGGTGATAAGAACTAGGGTTGTTAGCCATGATTTAGAAAGAAGGATGAGAGGAAACAGAAAATGTTCTCTGGTGGGAAAATATGATGTGTTGTAGGTTATAGCTCACACGAGCACAAGGTATGCAACACTGGTAAGATCCAGGCTTTGATGCTCTTCCTGGAGGAGGAGAAAACCACCCCTGAGTCAACATATTTTTAAAAAAACCTGGTTGAAGTTAAAAAGTAATATCATTCTGCTTATACTAGATTTCAAAGGGGAAATTATTAATTATAATAAATTTGTAGGCTTATCTAATATATATTTTGTAGTTAAGCTTATCTGAAGTATTCAGTCTACATTTAAAAGAATACTTCCAAAGAACAAAAAATACTGGGGCAAGCTTAGGATACAGTTCTACATTCCTCAAAGTTGCTGAGTCAGCATCAAAAGACGCCTGATAAAGATCCCCATATCGGGAAGCAAGGCTTCGAAATTCTTCCATGGACTGTTTCATCTATAAAGAAGAAAATAATATCAATTATGACAAACAAACATGCTATCATTATTGTATAAACAACACAAAAATAAAAACATTAAAAAGTCATCTTCAAACACAAAAATTCAAAAAATAATGAATTCTTTTCATTGTCATTCTATTCACTTTCATAAACTTTGTTACATAAAATCAACAAAGATGGCAAATGAAACCACAGATGTTTATAAGATCATAATAATTTATATATAATACATAGAAACAAAAAATTTGCATTTTAGCTTCTTCAAGTTCCACTAATTCATACAGTTTAAAACATTCCTAGGTTTCTTTAAAATGTATGTCCTTTCTCTTTATATAAATATGTTGCACCCAGTGAGACATCATCACATCATCAATCACTTTATTGTTCTAATAACACATCGGCCTATTTTTGGCAACACAGATGAGTTAATAAACACTTGATGCTTATGTCTAAGTCAAACCACTGATTTTAAATTTCACAACTTTTCATCTCAGAACTAACTTCAAAAACCTGTAAAGTATAAATAAAGAGTACACTTAAGATAAAGTTAAGACATGCCTGATTGGAGATGCGACCACACCTCTGAAGGTCGTTTCCTAAGGTCATGGCAATTGTTGTGGCAATTGCAGGTGGGGGGCTTGTTTTTAGGCTATTACAAGTACAAATAAGCTGAGAGAAGGCTTGTAGAAGGTCAATCCTGAGTTTTACAAATTCACACTGAAAACTCAAAGGATTCAATGGTGTACTAGCGGCCTGGAAAAAAAAAAGAGATATTTAAGACAAAATAAACATAACAACGAAGTGGGGTAGTACTAAGTATTTGTCACAGTTTGTGTGCAAGTGTAGTAGTTCTAATATTGATGGATAAACACCTAAATTATAAGGAGAATTATGTAATATTAGAAAGAAAAATTTATCGTTATGAACATCAGCTCTGATGTATATTCTATCAATATTCAAAGGTTCCTTACTTCCTACATTCACAAAGACTCTATAACATGTGGGTTGGCTAGATCATCATCAATACGATATCACATAAGGGATGCTTTAAGGACATTACCATTCCTCCAAATTCCCTTATCACCTTTCTACCTTTCTAATCTGAAATTCCCATCACTGCAATCATTAACAGTATCTTTAAAAGGTGGGGGCAGGGAGGAAAAGAAAAGATAAGGGCAGGAGAAATATGTTTCTATCCAGTCACTTACAGGACATTGCCTCAAAGCTACCTTCTTCCATTGCTAGCTCACATAAATTTTTTAAAGAATTTCTGAGTAGACAGTTTAGAAAGCAGAGAGAGGCCACCAAGGAAGAACAGGTTACAACATACATGTAAGTTTCAGAGAGGATGGAGGGGTGTCAGGGCTGAGTCTTGGATAAAAAGACTACCCATTGGTTAGGTAAAGAGGGTAAAGAATGGTGAGTCAAGGCAGAGTGGGCAGAGAACTAAGACAACCTTCAAGTATTTAGCAACTGTCCTAGTGGAGAACCTAGCACTGTGTTTTCAACAAAAGGTATGTACTAAAAATACACTAATTTAATAATAAATGGAGGCATAGTGAAATTAACTTTCCTCTATGACATGACCCACGTAAAACATGCTGATGCTGTTTCTTAGACACTATCTCAAACTACTCTTTTAGCAGAAGAGCCAGACATGTGATTTTGGGGTTCGAAAAGTCAGTTACAATATTATCCATCTGGCCAAGTACCACATATTGACCTTAGTATAGTTATCTCTACTATTAAGTTATTAAGTATGAAATGTCCGATTTCCTTAAGTACTAAGTTTGACAGACGGAATCTCTGACATTTCACTTTGACACTTCTTGTTTTATGTTTATTGTGAAGGTACATCATCAGTCTTTCAAACACACATTTTTGGCTTATGATTATCTTTCACATTTTTTTTGTAGAGCAATTTTTGTGAAACCATGGATAAGTAAAAAATTCGTGTTATTTCCGAATATTTGTTCTGTCATGGAACCAATGCAGTGCAGACAGCTCAAAATATTAATGAAGTGTTTGGCAAGGATGTGGCTAATGAACGCACAGTATGTTGATGGTTTGAGAAGTTCCATTCTGGTGATTTTAATCTTGAAAATGAGCCACGTGGGAGACCTAAGACCAAGGTACATAATGATGAGCTGAAAGCTGTAATGGAAGCGAATCCACCTCAACCTACACATGAATTAGCAGCAAGGTTTAATGTTTAACTATTCCAACGATATTGGACCATCTGAAACAAATCGGCAAGGTAAAGAAGCTGGATAGATGGGTTTGGCATGAATTAAACAAGCACGAGAAGAGAAGTCAGGAGATAAATCGTCTCGAAGCTTGCCTTTCTTTGCTGTCACATAAAGCCCAACCATTTCTACACCGTATTGTTATGTGTGATGAAAAATGGATTCTTTTTGACAATCGCAAGCATTGGGCACAATGGTTGGATAAAGATGAAGTGCCGAAACACAGTCCAAAACCGAATATTCATCAAAAAGAGCTAATGGTGTCTGTTTGGTGGTCCAGCGCTGGTATGAAACCTGGTCAATTGATTACAGCGGACATCTACTGCAACCAATTGGATGAACTGATGAGGATGCTTGCGATCAAGCAGCTGAGATTGGTCAATAGAGACAAGCCAATCCTCTTGCAAGACAACACTCAACCACATGTCTCACACTAACAATGCTGCTCAAACTACAGAAGCGGGACTTGGAAACTCTCTGTCATCCACTGTATTCACCAGACCTTGAAACAACTGACTACCACTTCTTCCAGGCTTTGGACCACTTCTTACAAGGAAAAATGTTCAATTCTCAACAAGCTGTGGAAAACACCTTTCACGATTTCATCACCACTTGCTCTCCAGGCTTCTTCGCTGCTGGCATAACCAAGCTACCTTTAAGATGGCAAAACTGTGTCAATAGTTTAGGTGCATACTTTGATTAATTGTACTGCTTCTTGTTTGAGATATAATAAACTACACTTTTGATTTGAAATCAGATATTTGATATTTAATGATCTAATATTAAGTGTCAAATGATAAGTTTTATTATTGGTAGCATTCACATTTTACTCCACAAAATAGTATGCTGTTCCCTGCATCCTTTATGAGAATATACACTTGCTTTAGTATCCCTTTCAAACTGCAAAGGCCCTTGAAGAAACATTTTATATAAGGTAGAGGTAACAACTGTACTCAATATATTTAATTCTGTGTTTTTCAACCTTTGGTATGTTTTGTTCTAATCATGAAACAATACAGATTAGGATATTAAAGAGACCATTTCAATTGTTTTAAATTTCTTAGATGAGATCTGATTTGTTCTTCATATGAGGATAGATTCCCCCACTTGCTCTGCCCCTTAAGCTGCTACTTACTATTTTTAATTTACTGTTTGTCAGCAACTTTAGAAAAATAGGGGTATAAGTAGTTGTATATAATACTGCTATATAAATACAGTTCAGACCATCTTACCAGACAAAAAATACTGGCAGTATTGTGCTAACATGCATTATAAAACTGAAAGAGAAGCAAGATGTAGTTATAATGAGCGAGATTTGCTGCTACTATGGATTTATTTCTGACTAACAAGAAATATTTGATTGATGACATAAGATGATAACCTTGAAAGTGACTGTGCCATCTTGGACCATGTTATAGTGAAGGAAAGCAATGTTAGATACAGTACATAACTTCAAAAAGAACACAGAAAAAATAGATTTGTCATAAAGGTCAAAGACTTTAAAAGGTAATATTGTCCAAGAAAGATGGAAAATGTACAGGAAATAAAATTTAGACTATAGAAGTATGAATAATGCCAATGAGAAATAAAAGGGTATCATTTCCTTTGGTTTCCACTGGGGCTAAAGCTTAAATAGAGGTTGGGTTCTAATGTCAGCAGGTAAAGCAAATATTGTGTATAATTGAAATTACCCCTAAAAATTCCTCAGGAAGAAATTATTTCCAGTTAGTTCAACATAGCCAGATGAAAGAAGAGTAAACTCAGAGTTCTCTTCTAATGCTCATTAGGGAACATTAATTCCCTAATTAATGTTCCCTAATTAATTAATTAGGGAATAAGCTACTTGAGAATAAAGGCTAGGAGAACTGTCCCCACTATTTAAATAGCTTTTTTTATTTTTTGCTAAACATATAGAGTTAAATTTGTGTTAAACATGCAAATAATGCTACTTCACTGAATTTCTGATTTGTAGTACTTATCCTATTTTCTAAATGGAGCTAAAGAAACCAATGCAGCTGGGGGAAAAAAAAAGGCACTACCTGATCACACATCACATTGTTGTGAAAGAGATCTCCAAAACTTTTTCATCTTGCAGAACTGAAACTCTATACTCATTAAACAACAACTCCCCTTTTCCCCTCCCCCAGGCCCCTGGCAACCGCCATTCTACTTTCTGTTTCTGTGAATTTGACTATTTTGGATATTTCATATAAGTGGAATCATACAGTATGTCTTCTGTGACTGGCTTATTTCACTTAGCATAAGGTCAGTTTTTAAAAGAATAACTCAAGCCTAAAGCAATAGAGAGCTAGATTAAACCAGCCCTGCTGTTAAGAATAACTAGGAAAATGGAACAAAATATTAAGAGCATCTATTTGAAAGCATCAAAGAGCTACTAAGGCAACAAGGACTTGTGAAGCCAAAATCATGGAAAGAGGGGAAACCCAAGAAGGTAAGACTGACACTTGGTGACAGCTTTCCCCTTGAGACATATATGCTAATTTGAAAACTGCTGCTGAGAGTCTGAAAAGCTGAGCAGAGATTTCAACAGTCTCATAAAACTAGGATGGACTGTGGAAAACACTTCAGGCTTTCCACTTTAACCTCAAAGGGCTATACCCTAGGAGTTAGGAGAACCTGAACATATGCTGGCCCTCACAAGGACTGAATCCTAGTTTTGAATCAGTTTAATCCTTGGCTGAACTAAAGTGATCTTCCCTTAGCCTAGGTACCTATCAAAAGCAAAGAAAAATAATTTAAGGCTCTGGATGATGTAATCACTATCATTTCCCATACACAGTGTCTAAAACTCAATAAAAAATCACCAGGCATACGAAAAAGACAAAATTCCCAATGTCAAGAAGGAAAAAAAAAAGTCAAAGATATAAACCAACAGAGCCAGATAGCAGAGATATCAGATATGAATTTAAAAATAACTATGTTTAATATGTTGAAGAAATTAAATGTCAAAACAGAGAACCCTAGCTAAAAACTGGAAAATATAAAATAATCAAATGGAAATTCTGGAACTAATACATAATAATTGAAATTAAGAACTTAATAAATGGGCTTAATAGCAGACTAAACACAGTGAAAGAGAGATTTACTGAATTGGAAGATGTTCAGAAGAAAACATTCAGAGGGAAGTATGAAGAGAGAGAAATATGGAAAATGCAAAAGAGAAGGTGAGAGATATATAAGACAGAGTAAAAAGAATTAACATAGGTGCATTTGGAGTCCCAGATGAAAAAGAAACAGAAGCAATATCTAAAGAGATAATGGTCAAATGTTACAAAACTGATCAGTCATCAAGCTATACATTCAAGAAGCACTATGAACCCCCAAATGCATTTGTATACACGACTGGTGTTAGTTTAAACTGGAAACCACCACAGGCAACTGGTTAGCAGTATCTATTAAAGCTGAACCTAAGCATGTCCTATGATGAAGCAATACCATCCAGAAGAAATGCACACCCATACCGAAAGACATGTGTAAGAATGTTCACAATTGAATTATGCTTAATAGCCCCAAACTGGAAATAACCCAAATGTTCCTCAACAATAAAATGGATAAACATACTCTGTAACAGTCATCCAATGGAATACCCTACAGCAATGAAAATGAATGAACTATTGCAATAAACAATAAAAATAAGAATGAATCATGTAAACATAATGCTGAGCAAAACAAGCTAGAATTAAAAGAATAATACGCATGCCTTAAATAATGTTGAAAAACAAGGAAAGACTAAGCTGTAGTTTTAGAAATCAAAATATTAACAGTTACTTTTGATTTCTAAATACTTCTGGGGAGAAAGAAGGGTGAAGGTAGTGACTGAAAGTGGGAAAAAAGCTCAACACAAACAAAACACAAACCATAGCAAAACACAACATAAAGGAAGAAAGATCAATATCTTAGACTACATTAGAATTAAGAACTGCTGTTCATCAGAACATAAAAAGTGGAAAAAAGCCACAAATTAGATGGTATCTGTACCTCATATAACCTACAAAAGATTAGTATCCAGAACGTATAAAGAACTCTTACAAATAAATAAGAAAAAAGACATACAAACTAGTAGGAAAATGAGTAAAAATATTCAACAGGAACTTCATAGAAAACAAAACACAAATGGCCAAAACATATGAAACAAGTATTTAACTGTATTAATAATCTAGGAAAAGCCAATCATAACCTTCAGAACATACCAGATGAGAAGGAAAATAAAGAGCAATAAGAACTCTTATACACTGTTGGGAGGTTTGTAAATTTATAAAGCCACTGGGGAAAACCTACTGGCATTAGCTAGTCAATTTGAAGATGCACATAACCTATGCAACTCTACTCTTAGGTAACATCTTACAGCAATATCTCTCAATAGGGACAGGAGTGTCTTTAGCATTTCAGATTAAGCATCTCTAGCCACTGACCATTACAGCAGTAGCAGTATCTCCCAACCCCCCACCACTGTGACAAAGAGAAACATCCCCACAAACTTCCGAATTGGAGCAGAGGCAAATACATAGCTTTGATTGAGGTATACCGCCCTGGAGAAGGGTTTTCAATCTCAGTACTACTGACATTTTAACTGAATAATTCTTTGTTGAGGGGGGCAGCCCTGTACATTGTAGGATGTTTAGCAGCATTGCTGGCCTATGTGCACTAAATACCAGCAACACCTTGGCAAGTCGTGATAACAAAAAAAGGCTCCAGACACTGCCAAATATCCTTGGGGGGGGTAAAATCGTCCCTGGTTGAGAACCAATGTCCTAGAGAAACCTCTGCATAAGCATCAAAAGACATGTACAAGAATGTTCAGAGTAGTACTATTGGTAACAGAGAAAAAGAACTGGAAAAATCAAAATGTTTATCAATACTGGAATGCGAAAATAAATTGATGTACATTCTTATGATGCAAGACCTACAATTTCATGCAACAAAATGGATGAATCTTAGGAACATAATTTAGATGATCAAAGCAAGTCAAAGAAAAATACACATGATTTCTTTTTATATAAAATTCAAAAACAAGCAATATAAAATAGTACCTTGCTTAGAGTTACAAAAAAAGCATGTTAAAATGACAAAGAAAGGCAAGGGAACAATAAACACAAGATTCAGGATAATGGTTACCTTTGTGGGACAGGGAACGGTATCCAAAAATGGAGAAGCAACAAAAATTTTAAAGGCAACGGTAATGTCCCATTTCCTAAACCATGTGCCTGATATTTGTTGTATTTCTTGTACCCTCCATAATATATATATATAGATACTATACCGATTCAATATTTAATAACAACAAAAATAAAAATAAATAATGAAAAAAAAAAAACACCCCACCATTGTAGACAGAATGCTAAGCTGGTTCCTCTGGTTCATATCCCCTGGTATCCACACCTCATACAGGCTAAGTATCCCTACTCTGAAGATCCAAAATCCAAAATGCTCCAAAATCTAAAATTTTCTGTGTGCTGACAGGATACTCAAAGGAAATGCTCATTTAAGCATTCTGAATTTCAGATTAGGGATGCTCAACTGGTACACTACAAATATTCCAAAATCCAAAAAAATCTTAAATCCAAAACACTTCTGGTTCCAAGCATTTCCAATAAGGGATACTCAATCTGCATAAGCTCCCTTTGAAGGTAGGTAGAATCCACAACTTGCTTATAACTAATGGAATATAGCAAAAGTGATAGAATTTTGAAGATGTAGTTTAGGTCCCTAATTAACTGACCTTATATTAATTAGTCATAAGGGAGATAACTCTGAGTGAATCTGACCTAACCAGGTTAGCCCATTAAAAGAGAGTCTAGAAAGTAAGAGATTCTTTTGCTGGCCTGAAAGAAGCAAGCTTCCCCAAGTTCTATAGGCACAAGGAAATGAATTCTACAAGAAGTACATGAGCTTAGAAAAGGACCCTGAGGCTCCTTGAGCCTCAGATGAGGATTGGCCCTGGCAGACAACTTGACTGCAGTTTTGTGACCCCACGAGCAAAGGACCCAGACAAGCCATGCCTGGACTTCTGACCCACAGAAACTGTGAAATAACAAATGGGTGTTGTTTTAAGCCACTAAGTTTGTGGTAATTTGTTAGCACAGAAAACTAATATAAACGTTTTTTATAATTTTTACTCCTAAGAAGACAATTAATTCAATCATTAATCACTGTATTGGGAAATTAAATATCTAATATTGCTATAGGATCCTGAAAAGCACAGAATTTTGAACTTCTCTTGTTTAGTTTGGCTGAAGCAGGTAAAATGCATGATTCTCAGAGCAGTACAGTCTCAGGTATGGATAATTCATATCAGGCAGTAAAAAGGTAGTCAATGCTCATATTTATATTTACTCAGTTAAAAAGGCAGAAAGCTGTTGTCAAATCCACACTTGCCAAATGAACACATTTTTTTAAAATCCTCAAAAACCCAGATAGTATCATCAGAAATTTGGGAAGTTTCCAATGACTGCAAGGATCATAATGCCTTTCCCTCTAGACTTCTCTCAAGTGAAGAATAATTTCCTGGTTTTTTTTTAGTCCTCAAAGCACAGTGTTGGACACACAGTAAATGCTTATGATTTGCTGAATAAAAGAACTCCATTCCAAGAAACAAAATTGAGGCTCAATGATCTACCCAAGGTCACACTGTGTTCATAGCAGAAATAAGACTAAGAAAGGGTCTCTTGTTTGTCAATTAAGTGTTTTCTTCCTATGTCAGAATTCAGTCCTTAATTATTGTCAAGCCACATTAAACATACATACTACACAAAATATTAAAAGAGTATTAAATACTCAACAGAATTTTTCATAAAATTAATTTCATCTGCTTCACTGTTTTGTGAGCCTGTTTCACATTTCTTATCATTTACTATACTGAATGACTGAACATTTTCTGCTCCACATAAACTAGAAAATGAAATAATTCTAGTGATCTGAACCAATAATTGCACCTTTTAATTTTCTGAGGCATTTATTAGCCTAATATAGGAAACAACAATCTTTTCCCAGAATAATCAAGAGGAAAGAATCAGAGTAGTTATTACCACCCTCTAAAATGGAAAGGAACCTATATTCCTGTTTTAAATAGCCATTAATCAATCCTAGCATTAAAAAAAAAATCATACTTCAAAAAATATGTGCCTCACAGTAGTCTGAATATTGTCTCTTTTTATTCTTTGTTCTACTTTGAAGCATTTCTTTTGGGATGGCCCACCATTAAAAATATTTTAGATACATTATAAATGTATGTAAATAGGTACCAAAAGTTTTAGGATTTCCCATCTCTATATATAATTCTTAAAGTTGTGTGACAATATTTTTAAAATGTTTAATGTTGATTATATAACTTTTTTAATTTTAAGGGGAAAAGCCCTTGCATTAATACAGAAAATGTTCATTTTAGGGAATAGTTTCTTACTTAGGAATACAACTAAATTCAAGGAAACATAAATGTTAAGGGTCTGCCCTCTCTGCAAACCTTCCATTCCCTTGGCAGAGCAAATAGAAACTGTAGCTAGCTGACTATTGATTTGGAGTAGGAGGATATCACAGAAGGGTACAAAGTGGGACACTAGAATCCTCGGTAATTTCCTCATTATCTATAAAGCAAAAAACTCTAATTACTTAGTAAGTAGCTGCCAGGTATGAGATGAGGTCAGGAGTTTATGTCTGATGGTGGTACTGACCCAGGCTGGGATCTTACTAGTAAGAGTCTGGAGCAGGAAGATCCTATCTCCACACCACTTATGCTTTCTGCATGGATTCAGCAATCCTCTTCCTATGTGGTATCCCGTACTTTATAAAAACACAATGGTAAGTTTTCATCAATCTATGAATGTTAAAAAGGGGAAAGGATTAAGGGTTTATTTCCACGACCTATTTATTACTTTGATATTGCCAAATATACACATCAGCAGGTTTCTCAAGGTGGTTAAAATAGGGTAACCCAAAAAGAAAAGGGAGAGAATTCTCACATAAGTCATCATCACCAAGGGAGAATTAAGAGAACTTACTGTTAAGGAAGCAATCCCTTTGTGATAGAATTTTAAAGACTCAGCAATGCAAGAAAGTGCTGAACTATAATTCTCCTCTTGCAACCCGGTGAGACACTGTTCTGCATGTGAGAACTCCTTCAAACTATTCAGCCAGAAGTAGAAGTGTTCTGAGGCAACCTGAGTCAGCAAACTCTGATAAAGCTCTCTGGCCATGTCATGATTACCCTAAAAAAAGAAAAAGAAAACAAAAAACAAAAAAACAAAGAAAAAAGAAATAGAAAGGGCATTTGGTAAGGTTCCTATGTTTGAAAGAGTTGATGCAGCAGCTAACCCAAACCCAAACCCATACCCAAACCTTGGATAAGTCTGAACAATTGTTCCTCATATTACATAATTTTTTGAGACTCAGTCTAAATACTTCCTCAGAGAATAAATGCTGAGCTGCTTTTATGTAACATCATGCTTGAAGTTCTTTACTAAAATGGTTCCAAAGAAAAAAGAAATGGAATTTTAGCCCAAAATATAGAAAGTATAAATACTTAATGTATGTCATTCTGGATGAGCTATTTAGTGAGGTGAGGAAAACCCCAGGGGGGAAGGGGAAGTTGTTGGGGGCAATGTGAATGCCATTTAATGCCTGGAGCCTGGGACGCTCAAGGTTTTGCAATGTTCCTCCCCTATTTGAGAAACAATGGAAAATCTGAGAAACAATGTAAAATTAAGAATATGCGTTTCAATCGCCAAGAGTCATGCTTCTTAAACTTTGTTCTCTGGATTTATCCCTAAAGGATTTCTGTACTAACCAAGGTCTGTATTTCCTTCCTCTCAAACAAAATTAATAAAAATTGTTAGGCTTTCCACATGGCTGACAAGTATATATACTTGTATAGCATGCTAAAACTTTTCCATTTCTACTTGAGAATGATAAGCCTGGGGAGAGAAAGAGATGTGGTGTCCTGATAAAGGAGGGCAGAAACAGAGGGTGGCAGGTGGCCTAGGTTATGACAATATAGGGCAAAATGACAGTGGCACTAACAACCTACAGCCAGAAAGAGCTCAGATTTTAACTTCCTCATAACACTGATAAATACTAACAAAATACGTACCATTCTTTTATGAGAAAAGTTAAAAATCAGGGCCTTTCCTTCATCATCGTTAGTACCCATGACTAAAAAGTACTTCCATCTTTATTTTAGTTTTGGCTATGACTAACAATTATACAACCTAAGGTATATGACTCTGACATTTCCACCAACTCAGTTCACTTAGAAGGGTGATACATACCATTCTGGAAGCCTGTCTGGCAATACGGTATACAGTCCATCCATTGGAGACACTTTCAAGCTGCTGCTTAATTACTGCCTTTACTTCAGCAGACAATGCCTTCTGACTCGCTACAAAAATCACAGTAGCCAAACTCACCTAACATTGGGCAAGAAGTAAGAAAATCAAGAAAATCATGTAATTTTATCCAATGGCATAGATAACTTACCCAAAAGGGAGAAAAACTAATTAGAGCCCATTTAAAAAGAAGAAAATATCTTCCATCGACATTTAATTTTTCATTTTGAAGTCATTAAATAACTTATTCTATTCACTCAGAGCACTGTTTATAACAGCAAATAATTAGAAGCAATGCCTATAAAGATGGATAAATTATATAATTTATAATCACAAAATGATACCATGTATCAGTAAAGTGGATAAACTAGAGATATACTTATCAATACAGATGATCAACAAAATGGGCAAAAATATGCAAAATGCAAAAGATTACATGTAGTATGACACATTTACATAAAGTTAAAGATATGTAAAATAATACTGCGTTTTACTTAGGAATATATACTTAGGTAGTAAAAGAATAACATCCATGGGAATGATAAATACCAAATTCAGGATAGTGGTTACATCTGAGAGAAGGGAGGAGATGCTATAAGGGAGGAACACAGAAGGCTTCAACTGCATTGGTAATACTTTTTAAGTTTTTTTAATAGACAGGGTCTTGCTCTGTTGCCCAGGCTGGAGTACAGTGGCCCCATTAAAGCTCACTGTAACCTCGAATTCCTGTGCTCAAGCAGTCTTCCTGCCTCAGCCTTCCAAGCAGCTGGGACTACAGGCGCATCCCACCACGCCTGGCTAACTTTTAGAGTCAGGGTCTTGCTGTGTTGCCCAGGCTGGTCTCAAACTCCTGGCCTCAAGCGATCCTCCCACCTTGGCCTCCCAAAGTGCTGGGATTACAGGTGTGAGGCACCACACCTGGCCTGGTAATATTTAATGCTTTTTTCTTAAGCCAGGTGTTGGATGCAAGAGTTTTCATTGTATTATTTCTTAGATTTTTTGAAAATTGTTTCATAATTAAAAATTACATTAAAGTTGCACTCACAAAAAAGTGATAAAAAACATTAGTTCAAAATATCACTTCAATAAAAATAAACTTGGCCAACTGCCTCTCAGTATACCAACGTTAGGCCGGGCACAGTGAGCAAGAGCCTGAGCAAGAGTGAGACCCCATCTCTACTAAAAACAGAAAAATTAGCAGGCGTCGTGGTACACACCTGTAGTCCCAGCTACCTGGGAGGCTGAGGCAAGAGGATCGCTTGAGCCCAGGAGTTTGAGGTTGCGGTAAGCTACGATGACACCACTAAATTCTAGCCACTGTGTTCTAGCCTGGGCGACAGAGCGGGACTCTATCTCAAAAAACAAAAAAACCAAATAAACCAATGCTAATTCACACAAAGATGCATACATATTGTGACAACTGTATGAAGTCATTCCCAAGACCACAGCAATTTGGTCATCAGGGTAACCTTTTCTGATAGCAAATGAAGAGAGGGATCAATCTTTTACACAATGCCTTCTGGAGGATTACATACAAAACAGACTTGAATAAGTCATTTCATTATGCTTTTTCCCATGCTCTACACTCAGACAAATAGAAATAATATGGAATGGCAACCTCATAGCTTTCATTTAATTTATCATTATTTAGACTGTAGCCTATTTTCAGTCTTGGAGAACATTCAACTACACATTTTATAGCTTCCACTGCTTCTGTTTCTTTCCAAGCATCCACCTTTCCTATCCCCAAGAGTCTACAGAAGTCTAAATTGGATCCTAAATAGTTAAAGAGGTCCTGGAATAGAAAATAGGAATTTGGGCTAATTTATGGTCATTATTATCATTAGATTTTTAACTTTTATTTTCTGAAGTACAAAATAGGGATTAGTTTGTTATTTATTTGCTTTGTATACGAGAGAAAAAAAATCTCATTTTCATTTTGTCCTTCATAATAAAAGAAAAACATTAGATTGAAGGCTTTGTCTATACTAAGCTGATCTGACAGGACTTAAAAAGCAGTTTTAGGTCTGAACAAAACGCTTTCTAAATCAAAAGTGAAAACAGTAAAAAGCTCACAGTGCCAATTCTATTTTGACTTCAGCATGCTCTTGGTCTTATGTAATTACTTTAACCTATTTGTTTTCCTTTTTAAGTAAAGTCAAACAGCAGTGTTGACTTTTTAAAGTAATTCCCACTAGACCAGATCCTAGTCACCCAAAGGAGATTCAAAAAGTGGCTTTTTACCAGAAGTTCTTGTTGCTTGTCTGTGGCTGATCGTCCGATCACCTTGTAGAGCTCCATGAGGTCACCAAGCATTCCATCGCCCAGCACTGGCAGCTGCATGGCAATGGCCGCCAGGCAGTGGCACATCAGGATCCGGGCAGCATCCTGAGCACTGTGCAACTGAGTCAACAAGGTTTCAACCACTGACTGGCTAAGATGAGGCCTGCCCTTGGCCAACTTCACCATGCAATTTAGAGCAATCTGCACACCAAAAAGAAAATGGACTAATTACACTTTGAAGGTACTAAGTGAAGCTTTAAATAAAAGAACTTTGTACAAGTTATTGGGAAAAATCAAGGGCACTTTTTTTTGTAGGCATAACATTTTTCTTCGTAAGAAGCACTTGATGTATTGAATCTTGCACATTAGAGTTGGCGAAGTGCGTCATGTTTAATAACAAATCTGGACTGTACATCAACCACACATTTCAATCTAGGACTATTAAAAATATTTTTAAAAAAGATAAGATGAAAATCATAAGGAATAATGCTGAAGAGGCAAATATATGCCAAACTAAATGTCACCATTACTGTATTTTTTATTTCTCAAGAACTGCTTCTAAACTGTGGTTTGTGTACTACCTATGCCAGCATCTCCCAGAATGATAATAAAAATATAGATTCTCGGGCCCCACCCATACCAAACTTACAAATTAACTTTTTTTTTTTTTTTGGTGTTGGGGTTACTGAGAGTTTGCAGTTTTAAGAAGATGCCTTAGGTCAGCAGTCTCCAACCTTTTTGGCACCAGGGACCGGTTTCATGGAAGACAATTTTTCCACAGATGGAGGTGGGGATGGCAAGTGATGGGGAGCAGCTGTAAATACAGATGAAGCTTTGCTTGCTGTGCGGCCTGGTTCCTAATAGGCCACGGACCAGTATCAGTCTGCGGCCTGGGGTTGGGGACCGAAGCCCTAGATTACTCTAAATACACTGAAGTGGGGGAAAGGCTTCTAATTTTCTCTTACTTCCCAATTGGCTTTAGAGCTTCTCCCACTCAGGCCTTGTTATGGGTATCACTAATGTCCCAGCCAACAAAACTAGAAACCCAGAAATACTCTCACATTGACATAGTCATCAGATTCTGTCAAGTCTCTAATATCCACAGTTATCTCCTTTCCATTCTTCCTACTACAACATAAATCTCTCCCTAATTCCAATCTCTTGAAAAGATGGGCCCATCAATCCATCCTTCACACTACAACCATGTAGCTATCAGTGTGGTGGTAGTAACACATCATAAACTTTAGAGTCTGACGGATGCAGGGTCGAAGTTTAGCTTGTCCCTTATTAGTGAGGTGTCTTTGAATAAGGTATTTTCTCTCTCTGAGACTTAATTTTCTGATGAGTATAAGAGGGAAATAAATTTCATTATATGGTTATTGAAAGATTGAAGGAAATGTATATACAAGCCTTCAACAAAGTTCGGCACATAATAGACACTCAAATAAATAACAATAATAATTACAACAAAGATCAGAGCACGTCTATTACTTTAAAATTCTATTATCTCCTCACTACCCATAGAATCAAGTCCATGTTCCTTAGCATGATATTGTATATCCTTTCTGACTGAGCTTCAAATTACTTTTCCAATCTCATATGATGTCGTTCAGCCACAGTGGGTTTCCCACCAATCTTCCAACATTTAACAGGTACATTTCTGCTTTCAAGTCTTTTATAAAAGTGGGCCCTTGGGCTCAAACAATCTTTCCTAATTACTGAAATTCTATCCCATCTTTCAAGGCTCAACTCATATTGACATCTACTTGTTGAAGTCTTCCCTAATATCCTTAGTTGACATTAATCACTTCCAACTCTGTCCTCTCATTAGAATTGTACTTTTGTTTGTACAAAACAAAAAACCAAAACATACTGCATTCTGCTAGGTATCATAGTCTCTTATATAAATGTTGGTATCCTACTCTACATGGGAAGCTCCTCTAACACAGGGACCTTGCTTGATCATCTACATATGTACCACTGTGCTGAGTCCAGTGTTGTATCAATAGCTACAATTGTCAGGAAAAGGATTTGGTTTTGCTTTTTTAAAAACATTTTTAAATGTATTATGGTTCCAAGGGGATTCTAAGGATCCCCTCAGAATGGTTTTGCCAACACATGTTGCTTACTTCCTTTCTTTTTGATTACCAGCTTTTATTTAATGGTATTACACTCTTTATTGTTCATCACCGTGACCACATCATACTTTTTCTTAACATGCTAAAATGTGACATGATTTCCTTCAAACCATATCTTAGACAAGCTAAAGTTCTTATGTTCTCCAACATCTAACAGGCTTTTTAAAAATTTCTATTAACTATGCTTTTCCTTATTATTAATTTTGCACCATCACAAATTACATTTGATGTTTCACTCCAATAAGAGTAGTTTCATTTCACGTTTTAAAAATCTTAAATATCTCTTAAGATAATTCCTGTAATTCAGTGAAGGTGAAAATTCATCATAATAATTCTTCCCTTGACTTATAAACTAGGGCTTCTAACTTGAGAAATTAACAAACACACATTTATGAGTTTGGCTGCAGTCATTTCATCAGTTTTTTGTGGTCTTATCAGTGTTACTTCAGATTAAAACTTCTAAGAATACAGGAGCTCTGCCTATTTAACTTTGCTTTATATTGTCTAGGACCATCATATGTATCTATTACAACTTAGTAAGTACTGCCAGCTGATGGCAAAATAGGCCAAAGCTCAGATTTCTGCTTTGCCTACCTTTTGAGATACCACCAGTCAAAAAGCCAGTTTTCAAAGTGAAGATCAAGGGCAAATGTATGTTTAAGCCAGGGGTTGACAAACTATTGTCTAGGGGCCAAATCTAGCCCCCTGTTTTTTGTAAACAGCTTTTTATTGGAACATAGATATCTCCCCCCTACCCTCAACGCTGTCCAAAAACGCTGTTTTTGTCCTACAATGGCAGAACTGAGTAGCTATGACAGAGAGCGTGTGGCCTGCAAAATTTAAAATACTATCTGACCCTTGACAGAAAGATTGCTAACCCTAGTTTAAGCAATGAAAGCAGACATTATATTAAAATGAATGAAGTTTTCACCTTTAATGTAGCTTGAGCACCTGGACTATCATCTTGACTACAAAGTACCAGAAGGGATTCCAAGCCAAAGACAGCATCTTGTTCCAGTGCCAAAAGATCTAGAAGAAAAACACTAAGTCTTATGGTGGTCAAGTAAAAGGGATTAAACAAACAAACATATACACACATACCTGGAAGAAAAAACATTAAGGAGTCTGAGATAAAGAAAACACTTAAATGCATAAAGCTAACCTTCCTTTAAAAAGTACATGTGGCATTACTTCTAAAATGTACAGGCTTATCTTCAGACTTTATTTCTACCACTTTATTGAAGATTATAAAAATATACACATTAAATCAAGAGCTAAAGCCACAAAGCTATAAATAAAACAGAACAGAAATAGCGTCACCAACTTAGCTAAGGAAAATACTAAGAACAGCAAACTATGCAGTGTTAATCTCCCTAATCAGACATAAATTATGTAGGTCCATTTTCACCTAACATGTAACAGTTCTTAGCTTCTAATGAAAGCTGAACCACTTTTAGGAAGTAGTAAGGACCCTACATGATCTTATTAATGTTGTAAGTCTGATCATAAAGAATGAAACCCTTAGATGTCTTATATAATAGCAGTAATACAGCATCTTTTCACTACCATAGGGCTAAATTTTCTCTGGAGGCCCTAGAAAGTTCTGAATGTATTAGTTAACATATGTCAGCTTTGAGAACGTATAGCAGTTTTCTATGTTACATGGTAGAAAATACTCTTTACTATGCCAAAAGTAAAACAGGTTTCATTACTCAAATCAGAATCAACATACAACTTATAGAAATGTTTCCTGAGTTAGTGTAGGAGCTTGGAAAACAACATAAAGGCTAGTGAAGGTCAGGGTGCTGGAAAAAAATAGGTACTAGGAACAAGCAGTGCTGAAGGCTAGTTGGGATAAGAGGAACTGCTGAGCTTGTGATCCTTAATAAAGGTCAAAATAAGCACTGAAAAGATGGAATGTCCAAAATGCATTTCCTGTTCTTGAACACAGGCATGAAATTTTTCAAGTCTTTAGGTCATAAGATGTTAGGTTACACAATGAAATATGTGCCATTATTTTCTATGCATGTCATACTTGATTATGCAAATCATTTAATGCTACATATATCTAGAGATAAATTTTGTGAAAATTTGATTCACATTGCTCTGTTAATTCACTTGCCTCTAGGTGAAATGCCTCTACTGAAGTCCCTTGATAATGTAAGGAAGTTTTCTAGGTTTCTGTATAAGTGAACACATTGCCTTACACCACAGGGGTAGAGTCCTAAGGAATCCCTATCCATAACACTATACTAGCAAAGGTAAGCAGTGGAAGGAAATGGGCAATACTCCATAAAACCTTTCAATTCTATAATCCCAGTCCCAAGGTCCTGTCCTCATACTTTTATTATTTTTCACAAGGATTAAGTAGCCTTGAGAAAGCTTGCTCTAAGAACAGTTCGGAAGGAGGCAATTTGTAGATCAATGCACACAGGCTAAAAATAATAAGGGATTAAAAAACCAAACAGAATTCTTTCCAAGCTCTAATCAAAAATTTATACATAATATTCGTCGTGATCAAGCTTACCTTTTTCTTGACAAGAGACAGTTATATTAGTTAGGACTCTCACTCCATGAGCTGCAATGCCCCTATTATTATGGTAACAGCACTCTTGGGCTAATTTGACTAAATCAGAGGACCTGGGGGAAGAACTCACATTTCCTAAACAAGCAGAAAGAAGCAGTACAGATTGTAATTCATTCAAACAGTTCAAAAGCAGTTCAGCTTAAAGGTTCAATTTTCTTAGTTTTATGAGAAAATCTCTAACAATAAACTTTAACAAAATTTCCTCCTTTGACTCCATCATCAATATATATCACTATTTCTCTTCCCCAGTCAAGGTACTTAGAAAACATATGTGCCAATAGTTTTGTAATGACTAAGATATAAAATCAATATAGGACTTTCCCATAAAAATATTAATAAAAATTGACTAAAAAAGAGTACAAAAGCCAAAACAACTATAGACTGTATCCTGGGAGTTCAAACGGAGTCTGATTAAAATGGACGTCATTATAGGCCTCTTGTCAGATAAAACCATACCTTCAAGAGAGGAGAGAAAAGAGAAACAAAACCTTTAAGTTTGCTTTTTTTCCCCACCTCAAATTGCTAGCATACTTTTATACCTCAAAAGGTTTACATAAGAATTCATAATTTTAGAGCTGGAAAGGATTTTGGGATCATCTGATTCAACACTCTATTTTTACAGAAGAAATCAAAGCCCAAAGATTTTAAGCCATCAAGGTTACAGAAGTTGTTAGTTGTATACTATTCTCGTGCTTTATACCTTAAGTTCTATGCTACAGATTGTAGCAATTTTTAAAATTCACATTTGAAATTTTGTAATGGTAAGCCTTGTGCTATGATATTTTAATTTATAGTAGAGAAGCTCTCAGTAATAAGTGAGTAAGCTTCAAGAACAATAAGGAGATTTAAGGCTTGTTTAACTTTTTAGAAGAGTCCCTCATTCCTGTCTTCCTTTCCTCTGCTTAATTTTCCATGATTCCTGTCAACTTCAACCTTGTCTCTCATACCAAGGGTAACCACATTTTTTTAAGGCTGAAGGGACACTATTAATAACTATTCTGACTGACACAAACCAAGACTATCTTAGGCAGTGTGGGGCATATGGTCACTTTATTGATTTCTGGTTTACCATAAAACCACAAGCTTAGGTGAAAGCCTCAGTGTTTTCAAGACAGGCACTGCATTAGAAAAATGAAACTATATGTTCATTTTTTCAAAACAATGGTAACTGTACTAATATTTTCTCCATTCTTTTTCTTGTCCATGTAATATGAACAACACAAACTGATCTATACATTTGCAAACAAGTTTTATAAGATGCTTTTTTTTTTCTTCTCAAGACTCACCATAGAAAACTTGGACAAAACAGAAAAATCCAAAGAAAACAAAAATTATCCCAAATCCCACAAACCAGCATGACTTTACTGTTAACTTTCTGGAATATTTCTTGTGAATCTTTTTTCCCCTATGAACACCAATACACTTTAAAAATTCATATATAATCAGGATATGTAGATACTGGCCAATATCCTGCTTTTAAAATATAATATTTGTGATCATTTTTCTATATTAACTTTTTTAGGGATGATATTACTTTTAATTTAATTCTTATTTAGAAATGATTTTCTAAGAAATTCACATGGGTTCACAAGGTACAATAAATAGTAGAAAAAGGTAAAAGGTCAGTATGAGAAAAGTTTCCCTTGTAACCAGTGTTATCAGTTTCTTGTGTATCATCCCAGAGAGCCTATAAATTTGCAAGCATATTTATTCCTTCTTTCTTTTTCCTTATTTACACACTGTTCTGCACCTTGCTTTATTTCCCTTTAAATATATCATGGAGCGTGCTCCATGTCATATATTCTTTTTAATAAATTGCATTGATTTTTATTGCAGTGATGTATCATAATTCTTTAATGACTTCCATATTGATGGACCTTTTTATCCTATTACATCCTCTACTGATGGACAATATTTTGCTATTACATAGAATGATGCTATGAATAATCGTATACATATGTCCTTTGTCGATGTGTGAATATGTAAGTAGGATAAATTCCTAGAAGTGGAATTTCTGGGTCAGCTGTAATTTAATGAGTACTTCCAAATCACCTATGCAGAGGTTTAATAATTTACATTCACACCAGCAATAAATGAGAGTGGTTATTTTCCCACACCCTTGTGGACATAGCACGTTTATCAAACTTCTGAATCACTGCCATTCTGATGGATTAAAATTATTTCAGTGTTGTTTTAATTTGCATTTTCCTTAGATATATGTGATACTGAACATCTTATATATTTAAGAGCCATTTGTTAGTGATAATTTAGACATACTAATTAAGTCTGTTTTATAAACTACTTCTGGATATATTGAAAAAATCTAATCAGTGGAAATGTACTTAAACATTTAGTATTATCTATGGAAATAATCTAACTTTGGAAAATCCTTGACTTCTATTTCTTATGAACATTAGTCTATTTACATAAGCCTTGTGCTTAATTCCATATATATAAAAACTACAATTGAACAAACTTCAATAAAGGACAAATATCTAGCTTGGAAAGTGCTTGGATATTATAACCTGACTTAATGCTTATAAATGTCTTTGGAATTAAAAAATAAAAAAAAGAAAGTCATTGTGCAGTTTGATATAAAAAAAGAATTCTAAGTCAGAACCCTTGGATTCAGGCTTAGGCTCAGGCACTCCTTAAATATGTGACTTTGGGCATACTGTCGAACTTTTATGAGTTTCAGCTTCAATACTTATAAACTTCCTTGCACGCGCCTCACTTGGAAAGGCTACTTGTATGGGAATGCTCTTATGTTAAAAGACAGGATTAAATCTTTGCCTACTGCTGCTCTTTCAAAAAGTTATCAGTCAAGCTAAGAAATAGACTGGCTGATTTATGCAGAAGAAGAATCTACTAAAAGCACACTGGGTATATGGTAGATTGCTTATAAAGAAGGCTGTGATAATCTCTCCCATCCCTTGTAGGCATGCCCCTTTGCCATGTGATTTTCCAGTTCTTCAAATCAAGAGGTGTTTATTTCTCCACCTAGCTGGGCTTGGCAATGTGGCTTACTTTGGCCAATAAGACATTAGAAAACATGACACAAGCAAAAGATTGAAAAGTGCTTATGTGTTTGTTGGTGGCCTGCTTTCTTTTGGCTGCACCCTAAGAACATGAGGTAAACAAGCCCAAACTAGCCCACCAAGAGTCACACGGATAAGGACTAACATGCCTTTCAACTTCTACCCTGTGAATGAGGCCATCTTAGATCATCGAGTCCTGGTCAAGGCTGCAGATGACAGTAGTCATATGAATGACCCCAGGTGAATCCAGTAAAAATTGCTGATTCACAGAATTAGAGCAAATAAAAAGGTCATGGTTTTAAATTGCAAAGTTTTGGGGTGCTTTGTTATGTAGTAATAAATAACTAATAGAGTATTTCACAGAATTACTGGAAAGTCTGGAAAACTAAGGTCAGCAAACAACAGGAAAAAGGCAAGGCCAGAGAGCAGCCAAGATCACAGCCCAAAAAATCATCGATGGAATTAGTCTAGTAAAGACAATGCAGCCATTGTTACTGATTATTTGATGTCACAGCTTACATTGCTGTCACAGGTACCAGACATGGCAAACATCCACTGGTACAGTGTATACTGGAAACTGGATGTTGCTGTGGTCATTGCTATATCACCAGAACAGAGTCTCCCACATCTTCACTTCCTTGTTGTCACTGGCTCCCAATTCAGTCAGTGGCATGGAAATGATTAGTTGAGTCCAGGCCACATGTTTGAACCCTAGCTGGAAGGGAGGCATGGCAAAAGAACATCAGGTCTTTTCAGCTTCCTATTAAGACTTACATAGAAGGGAATTCCCTTCATTCAGTAAGTTAGTTCATATGCTATTCAGCCATAAAAAGGACAAATAAATGTACATTATAGTTCTTTAATTAAATCAATTCAAATTAACTGACTATAAAAGGAAGCAACAGATTCCATAAAACTTGCATTAAAATGAAACAAAAAACTTTAGCCTTAGGTCTGTCAGGCAAGCAAGCTCCTCTCACTGGGCATTAATGAAGGCATTTTAGAGTTAATCATCTTCAATGGGCAACTAGGAAAGCATTATTGAACTGGTGTAAAGTTTTATTTTAATTATTTTCCAGACAGCTAATGTGAACCTAAAAGGAAACTTATGACATTTGCTTTTAAAATTCACCACCACTTGGCCTTTGAAATGTACTTATATTCAAAGGGCACTTTGAGTCAGAGATATACAAAAGCCAACCAGCTATTTTAGGCATCTTCAAAAATATTGTTTCATCCGCACATAATTCAAAAAAAGGACAAATCTAGAAAAATAATATTCTTGAGTTAAGATCAAGGATGCAAGATTTTATTATCATAGGCATTAGTTAAGAAATTAGTTTCAAATATATCACTAGCAAATAATGGAGTATCAGATTTTGACACCTTCCCTGATTTTAAGCTTTATAGAGGAAATACTTGAAACATAAACATGGATAAAGGAATTAGCACATTATCCATATAGTATCTCCTTTGTCTTCCTTACCTGGAGCTATGCTGAAGTAATTTTTGATGGCAATGGTCCCTGACAGTGTGGAAAGCACAGACAACATCCCCAGTTTTAAGCTGTCATAAGGAATCTGGAGGGCACATTCACAGAGTGCCTGAAATACAGAAAAGAAATGAACATAGACATTAAAACATCTACTAAACTGTCTACTACATTTAGATTTTCTAGCTTTTATAAAAATTGTATCTTAAGGGTCTTTTTTCCACGTTAAAAAATGTAAGTCAAACTGTCAAACTCCTTGGGGAGCCTAAGGAGACATAGTAACTAAATGTAATGTGGTATCCTGGTACAAAAAGAGGACATTGGGTAAAAAACTAAAGAAACCTGAATAAAGTATAAACTTTGTACCATACTTTGTACCAAACTTTGTACATAATAACTATGTACCAATACTGGTTCATTTATAACAAAATTACCATACTATTAAATAACATAAAATGTTAATAACAGGAGAAACAGTGTGGGGTATGTGGGAACACTCTGTACTATCTTCTCAATTTTTCTGTAAATGTAAAACTCTTCTAAAACCCCCACCATATTTTGCTTACATAAGAGATATGAATATTATTTCAGATATGTGTATTTTTAAAAAATAACAGAGAATGTGGCATTTTATCTAGTTTATAAGTGAGTAGAGCTATTCTCCTCCCATTTCTGGTCATTGACTCTACTCCCGGTTAAGGTAGTCTGAAGCATTACCAAAAACAAAATGCTAGGTTCTTTCAATGCAGTTAACTATGAATACGTGTTCACGGTACAGAGACTCTTGCCTTATCCCGTGCACATGACTCCGATCATATGACTGCATGTATTATAAACAGTCAAATAACTGTCTCGGTAAATTAAACAAATTCCCATTTTCCCACAAAGGTTCAGAAAATGAGCAAAACTTAAAGTCTAGGGGGGGAAAATTAAAAATAAAATTCCAGAAAGGGTTAAACAATAAATTTAATATAACCTCAACAAAAATAGCAACAAATTGGGGGGGATGGAGATTTAGATAATCTGATTCTAAAGATCACATGGAAAAATAAAAATCAGAAAATATCCAAAAAAATTCTGACAAGAAATAGATTCAAATACACATTAGAATTTAATATACGATAATGGCACTTCAAATCAGAGAGCTAATTCAATAAACACTGCAAGGACAACTGGCAAGTCAATCAGGCAAAACAAAACAAGATCCCTGTTTCTTTTTTTATGGTAAACAAAAAACTTTAAAAAGTACTAAGAGTTAACATGGAAAAACAAAAAGTAAAAAGGTAATTGATAAAACTAGAAAAATATTCACATCATATAAGACCAATAAAGGGCCAATAACCTTAATATATAAAAAGTTCCTACCAATAAACAGGCAAAAACCCAATCAAAAGGTGGTAGTTCACAGAAAGAATTTATATAAATGCCTTTTAAATAAGATGTCTAACTGCATTCATAATTTGAAAAATTTAAAATTGTGTCACTTTTCACTTATCAGATTGGCCAAGGTTAAAGTCTGATAATACATAACACTAAAAAGTGTGGGGAAATAGGTACTGTCACACGTTGTTGGTAGAAGGGTAAAATGCTGTAAATCTCATTGGTGGATAACTGGCATTAACTCTCAAAATTTTAAAAATATCTATTATTAGACCCAGAAGTTCCTCATCTGGAAATTTATGTTCACAAAGGTAATTTTTAACAAACTATTCAATGTAGCAACATCAACAGCAACAGTAAAAGTACTGGAAACAACTCTAATGTCCACCAGTGGGGGACTAGGAATATAAAGGGAGTACCACACAGCTGGTAAAAGAATACAATAGATCTACCTGCTAATATGAGATGTTCCCCAAGATGTATTGTTAAGTGGTAAAAAATTTAGAACATGCTGTATGACAATGAAATGAAATACTAATGAAAACATACTCTATTTTTCATTTGTACAGAAAAAAGATGGGATATACACATGCTTGCATATTGATGAAAAAGTTTAGGAAGAATACATAAGAAACTAGTAACAGTGATCATCTCTACAGAGGAGACCTGTGGGAAGAAATGAAAGAAAGACTTGTATTTCACTCACTGTATACCTTTGAACTCTAGTAGGAATTTTTTATCATGTGCATGCATATTTTTTCAATTGAAAGAAAAACCTAGTTAACAATTAGAAAAAGCAGCAGTAGCAAAGATTTTCATGGAAGGAATGGAAATAGACCTGAAAGATGCAGTAGGTTTCTGGCAATGGAAGGGAAGACAGTCTAGGTAAGGCAAATAAGAACTCTGGCAATTAGGCCATAATAGGGGGTGTTTAGTTGTGGCCTAAAAGGAGATATGTTCAAGAGGGATGGAGGCTAAGAGAGATAGGGAGGATTAGGGCCTTGAAAGCTAGACGGAGCAATTAAAACTTGATGAAAAAGAAAAGAGGGAAGCCATGGGAGAGGAATAACGGCATCTAAAGTGTTAGGAAAGATATTCTGGCAATGGTAAACAAAACAAGTCAACAAAGAGAGATGGGAGTTAAGGAGGCCAACCCATATATCCTATGGCAATAATCCAGGCAAGTGGTGATGATGGCCTGAACTAGAACTTGGTGGCAGGAATGGAGACTACAGGATGAGTATGAGAGACATTTAGAAAGAGATTATATATGAGGGAATGAACAAGAGGGACTCAATGATCACTACAAAATTTCAAACCTAGTGATCAGATTCTACTTATGAAGATTGAAAATTTATGGGGATATGCCAATTTCAGAGGAAGGACAGAAAACAGGAGGAGATATGAAGTCCAACAAGTATCCACCAGGCATCTGGAATCTAAGAGTAGCAGATTTTTAATTGGAAGACTCACATCAGAATTCTGGCTCTGCCACTTACCATCTCTGTGATCTGAACCAACTACTGAAATCTTTGAGTCTCAACTTCTTTGTCTATAAAATGGGGGTAAACATGTATGAAGAGTTGCTGGTTTTCACATAAAATATCTCTGCAAAAATATGCAAGACATTGGTTGCCACTGGGCAAAGGGTCTGTGTGGACCGAAGAATAGTAAATGGGAAATATTCACTATACTTCCTTTTGTAGCTTTGGAATTTTGAGCACATTAATGTATCTGCATTTAAAAACTGAATTAAAATTAAAAATCAAATATAGTGAGGTGATGCCAATTGTCTTGTAAGATTAAATAGCCACTGAAAGTCAAATCACTTTGCAACCCACACAATATACTGTGCTAGAGAGCAATGCAGAAGCTCGGGTAAAAGGAGTAGAATGTTGGAGGCTCCACATACCGGCATTAAGGGAGGCCATCAGAATGACAGAGAATAAACAGAAGAAAGCAGAGGGTCAAGGACTCAACTCTGAGGAAAAGGGGCAGTGAAGAATATAGAGAAGGTACAGTTTAGAAAGTGGAAAGAATGAGTGAGGACAGTTAAGTGCCAAAGAGGCCAAGAGAAGGGGTGGGTTGACAGTGTCATATTAAAAAGCAAAGATGATACAGGCAGAAAAAGCCTCTAGATGTAGCATTAAGAATGCTGGTGACCTTTTAGGTACTTAGCCAAAGTGATAGGGCAACAGATCTAAATACAAGGGTTTAAAAGAAAGAGGAGGGGATGAAGAAATAAAACCAGATATAGATGCTGTTTTTGACATTCAAAAGAAGGCATTTTTTAAAAAGTGATTTTTAGTTATTAATAATATTATAGTATTATTTATTTATTCAAATACTTAGGCTATTTCTATTTGTTCACTTTTTGTTGCCTAAATTGTCTTGCCTTGTACTGTTAATTAGCTTGTGTTTAGGACTAATATCCTCAACCAAACAGCACCAGAGGTCTATGTCCTATATTTATATGCATGCCAAATTATGTCTTAGATTGCTCTGTGTATAATAGACATTTAGCCTTCTGTGATAATCAACAAGGGAGACATTGTATACAAGATGATAACATGGATAATTTTAAAGGAGAATTTTATCATTTGAAAAACTGAACAAAACTAGAAAATCTTATGATAAAATTATTTACAATGTTATCTTCTGATTTCTGACACCTAGCACATTATTGGGTACCTAAAATGGTCCTAGCAAATATACACTGATTTAAAAGTTCATTAATTCAAATCCATAAGCATAATAAAGCAAATCACAAAGTTCCCCAGAGATAGCACATCAATCATATTTCAATGACGAAATGTGCTTCAAGTTTCTGTGTCAAGGACATTACCTATTACAAAATTATTCTTACCAGGACCATTTTTCACATCAAAAAAAGGAAAAACTATCTCTTCAAATGGAGTCCCCTTTCTCACTTACCACCACTGCCTTCCTTCAGTATTTGGTCTGAACTTCTCTCTCTATGCTGGCTTATTAGCTCACTGTTCAACCACAGCCCCTGGCCTGAATTACTATTTTCTGGGTCAGTCCCTAAATGGGGGATTCTTCTCTACTATGGAATGGGACTGGTCACCAGGGATGTGTTCCAGAAAAGCATAGCAAAAAGTAGTTTATAATATTTAAAGAAAAATTTATGTTTGGAAGTATTATGTCAGAGACATAACATGCCTAAATTTTCTATGTCTTCATTGTACTACAAAGGAAAAGATTAAAAGATAGAATTAAAATACATGACAACAATACATAAAAGTTTAGTGTGATATAAATGGAGTTTAAGTGTGTTCTAAGGTCTTTGTAGCAGAATTAACTTTAGACTTTGATAAGAATAATTATGCTTGTTTTCCTTTCTAGGATAACAACTAAAAAGAATATTAAAATACTGCAAACTTCCAGACTATTCAAAGGAAAAGGTATTAAAAACAATCCATATAGAAAGCAGCCCTCCCCTCCCAAAGAGGGATAAAGAACTGGGGAAACATATAGAAAGCATAAAATAAGATGACAGATTTAAACTCTAATGCATAATAAATCACAGTAAATACAAATGAACCAAAGGCTCCATTTGAAAATGACAAGATTACCAGGTTGTCCTAAAAATAATCCAATTAAATACAGTTTATAAGAGATATCTGAAACATCAAGATATATAAAGATTGAAAGTAAAAAGATAGTAAACAATCTACCATGTGAATACATCCAGGAGAAAGCTGAAGTAGCTATATCAATATCAGACAAAATAAACTACGGCAAGAGACCTAAATAAGTAGAAAGATTTAACATGTTCATGCATTAGAAGACTTAATATTGTAAAGGTATCAATTTCTTACAAACTGATCCCAGTCAAATTGTCAACTTTTTTTGGTGGACGTGACCAGCTGATTCTGAAATTTATATAGAATTGCCAAGGACCAACAAAGTATGGGTAGTCAAAAGATATAAAAGATTACTACAGATCAACAGAAAAATAGGCAAAAGATTTGAATAGCCATGTCATAAGAGAGGAAATCCAAATGGTCAATAAACATATTAAAAAGATGTTCAATACTTTTTTAGTAATCAAGGAATTACAAATAAAAACTACCACTTCTAAACTGGCAAAAATTTAAGTCCAATAACTCTATGTATTGGCAAGTATGTGGATCAATGGACACTCTCATACACAACAGGAATGTAAATTGGTTCAATCACTTTGGAAAGCAGTTTGACATTATCTAGTAAGGCTGAAAACACACATATTCTGTAAGTCAGAAATTTCATTCCTATACACTCTAAAGAAACTCTTACACATGTGTACCAGGAGATAAACAGAAGAATGCTCATAGCAGCATTGTTTGTACCAGCCCCATGCTGGAAATAACCCATCAAGAGCAAATAAACTGTGGTCTATCCACACAATGGAATACTATATAGCAATTAAAGGGAAAAAACATGCAATTACATGGATCAGTCTCACCAGAATAATGTTCAACAGAAGAAGCAAAAACAAAACTAAAAAATAATCTTTAGGGAAACATACATAGATGGCAAAACTATTTTCTTTTTTTTTTTTTTGGCAAAACTATTAAGAAGAGCAAAGAAATGATTATCACAAAAGTCAAAGTAGTGGTTTCCTTTGGGTAAACGTGAAGTTTTAATCAAGAAGGACCATAACAGGGAAGGAGTCCCCTAGGGTTCTGTGACCATGCAATGTTCTGTTCCTAGTGGGATGGTGGCTAAATGGGTTTTCACTTAAAATTATTTAAACAATTAAATATACATTTTACATATCTGTGTGATCTACCTCACAATAAGAAAAAACTAAGAAGGAGTAATACAGTGCTTCTCACTGACCTTCCAAATAACTGGGTTTGGTTCTGTGCACAAATTCTCTAAAATGACTAAAGTGGCTGAGCACATTCTCTTCTTGGAAAGACAGTATTGTTTAGTAGAAAAAGCAGTAGGACAAAGGATCACAGGACAGAAGTTCTCCTAATTAAAGTCTTAATTAAGTTCTCTTAAGAAGCTCTCTTAAGCACATTAAGTCTCTCTGAATCCTAACTGCTTATCTATTAAATGCAGATTTAACAAGTACCCTCATCTTTTGGGATATTTGTAACTATCAAATCGTAATACAGTATATTAAAACATGTTTAGAGAACTGCAAACAAACAGAAAAACACAGTGGCTTAGTTTTCATAATCTGAAATTCAAAGATTTTTGTTATACTGGAGCCACGATGATGCTAAGAGATAAAAATAAAATCCATGAAGACAAAGGACAAATTCTAACAATCTTCCATTTCACTTTAAATAGCATTATTTACAAAATAGTGTATCTGTTATCAGTAACAGATAAACAAATACGGTTCTCTTTTGAGAAAAAATAAATATAAAACATTAATTTAACCTAAGAAATCATATAAAAGATGTTACATTAGAAGTTTAGAAAGCAAGATCTGCTCTCGTGTTTACAAAAGAGAAGTTAAGAATGTCTTTTGCTTTCCATGAGGAGAAATATACTTTGTCAAGTTACCCATCTCCACTACAAATCATAGTTAGTACCTAAATTGTTCTCCCTAAATTGACTGAAGAAGACAGGAATAAAATAAACAATTTAATTGGGCTTCTCAATTAGCCTCAGTGCTGCTATGGGAAAATTAACAAGAAAGACAAGTCTCATTCAATAAAACAAACTTAAACATTGAAAGACAGAAGTTTTATGTATTTATTTTGCCACTTATAAAATAACTTCTGCCACAAACATCAACAACACTCTTAGAAGTTTTTCATACTCAATCAGTTTTGAGATCACAAAGACAATATAAAAATATAAGGCAAAACAATTTACTCTATTTTCTATATAAAATATTAATGTTCAAAGTTCTACATACCTGAATGTTCTCCCTACTCCAAGTATGTGGTGTTTTATTGGCAAGTAATTTCAGATCTTGAATAGCAAGTCTCTTTACTGCTTTCCTGGGGTCATTCTTCAAATACTGCAACAGAAGCTGAATCTATAAAGGAAATAAGTCACTTCATGAACAATACTGTAACTGAAATTATTAATATCATTAGAGATGCAGTGTAGTTTAGTGAAACTTATAGATTTAAGACAGGACTCATTTCAAATCACAGCCCTGTCACTGAATAGCTATGTGCCCATGTTTGGGCCTTTCTCTGAGCATGTTAAATACTTCCATTTAACTTGTAAGGTTTTAGCACAGGACCTGGCATTTACAATAACAGGTAATCAATCCTTTCGTTTCTTTACTGCCAACTTTGCACTCAGCCAGGTATCCCCCAATACTTCATTTTCCTCAAGGGCTTCCAAGGATCAGTAGTGTGAATACAGAGAAGAAAAAAGCAAGTGAAAAGAAATTAAACTGATCTATATCAGCGAAAGGAACCTTAATGTTATCAAAACTTACGGGCTACTTCCTTATTTTTTTTTAATCATATATTTAATATGCAAGTTTACTGAAGAATAGGTGGTTTAAAGAAAATTGAAATTACCTGCTTGGGCGTATCAACCAAAGATGAAGCTGCAAGCAAAGTGAAAGTGTGCAAAGAAACAATCACCATTTTGGTGGAAGGATAGGATGTGACCAGCTGTTGTAAAAGCTGACGAGCACTGGAAGCCAGGATCGCATCATGGTGCATGTGCTGTAGAATAGGGATCAATTTCAGCTTCAAGTCTACTGGTGTAGCTAAACCTAGACACAAAAAGAATTCTCAGAGATTTCTGATCATCATCCTTAATCATATTTCAGATTTAAAAGGTCTAATTCAATTAGCAAAATCTCCAATTAAAAACAAATAGTATGCTAATATGTTTATAACATTAAAGATTATACTAGAACTAATCAGTAAGTTCAATAGTTTTTTTTCAAAACTATTTATTTTAATATTAACTTTTCAGTGATTATAAAACTATATGCTGATAGTAAAAAATGCCTCTAAGAAGCATGGTGGAAAGCAAACTCATTTTTTTCTCATATTAAAATATTAAAAATATTATACTGCCCCTTAATATTTTTAAAAATATTAAAAAACTGCCCCTCCACACATGTATACATACAGACACATTCGATGGCTACAGTTTGATTATATTTATAATTTTAATTATTTCCCTCAACAACTAAATGAGGATCAGGCTGTGAAGAGACTATGTGTACAATAGTTCTGAAGTCCTTTGACTTTATTTGTGTAGTAAATGCCTTTCTTTACTGCATATACAGCTGGAACTCCATGAAGCCCTAATATATCTTTTCCTATCAACATTGGAGCTAAAAAGACAAATTTTTTCTTCTATAGCATGGCTTTGTAGTGACAGAGAACAAAAATTTCTTAATCATCATGTACTACATACATGTTAAAAGCTAATTTATACTCTGTAGATCATTGGTTTTCACAATGTGAAATAACTGTTGGTATGAATGTAAGATAGCACTTCATCCTCCAATGGTAGCTTACATCAACAAACACCTTTGTTGTAATATTTGGCCTCTATTTGGGTCTGGCCGAAGCAGTGAGTTTCAGCAGGAGATGGGAGGGAGAAGAATGAGGTCAGAGTATTCCTTGGTCTCCTCTCTGCAGAGTCACATCATGCTCTTGTTGTTATTATTATTTTGATATTGTAAGTTCCCAAGGCATTTGACATTGCTGACCATTCTATCCTTGAAACTCTCTCCCAATGAATGGCTTCTGCTTTTTCACTTGTTTCCTGGTTTCCGCCCTCTTTCACTGGCTATTCCTTCTTAATCTCCTCTGTAGTCGCCTCTTCCATCTACACTTTAATTTCTGGTATTCCCTTGGGTTGGTAATAAAGTCTCTTCTCACCCTATGTACCTTCCCTGTATGACCTAATATAATCCCATGGATTCCATTATCAGCTAAATGCTAAAGACTGCCACACACCCTTTCCTTCCAACCCAGAACTTCAGATGCACATATCCTGTTACCTTCTGGTTATCTGCGCTAGGATGTCTCAGAAGCATTTTTTTTTTCTTTTGCAAGTGTGAAATGAAGTTTATTAAGGAAGGACAAGATACGTTTACGGAGCAAGAGCAAGATACAAGTTTACAAAGTAAAAGCAAGATATGTTCACCACAAAATGGCGAACGGGCCTCTTGTGGTAACAAAAAGGGCCTCAGAAGCATTTTGTATGTAATAGGGCCCAAAGAAAACTTCCAATCTTCACCCCAAAACTGCCCCTCCATAAATTTTCCCATCTCAGTAAATGACAACTTCATCATTACAGCTTCTTAGACCTCAGAGTCTTTCTTTTTTATTTTTTTATTTTTATTTTTCCCTCACAGGACTTTCTTCCCATCAGAGTCTTGATTAGTAAAAGGATTCTCTCATATCCCATCTCCAAATTTATTAGCAAATTTTGTTGGTTCTATCTTCAAATATAACCCACATCTGACTATGCCTCTCCACCTCCATTGTTATCAGGCTGATCCATCTCCACTACCATCTCTTGATCGAATTACTGAAAGTCTCCTAAGTATTCTCCCTACTTAGGCCTTTCCCCATGGCAGACTCCTGTCTTATATCCCTCCTTCCTCCACTGCAAGTCTATTCTCAACCCAGTAGTCAGAGGGACTCTTTGTGTTTAAAGACATCTTTATGGAAGATTTAGAGAGACTCAGATTTTACCTTGCGGAAACATAAGCAGCTTAAAATTAATGTCAGCAAACTGTTCTTAAAATTCCTCTGCCATTTCCATATTTTGGGCTCCAATCTTTCTCCACCTTTCTCCCACCCATACCCCCGTGTTTTCTTCTATCTCTCTCCTCCTAATTCTTGTTCTTTTACTTTCTTTTTCTTAAGATAAAACTTAAGTAAGAATTAAGTAATGACTCTTAAGTGTATAGATGAATGAATTTCTACACATGTATATACCAATATAAATCATTTAGATGGCCAGGCACAATGGCACATGCCTGTAATCCTAGCATTTTGGCAGGCTGAGGCAGGAGGATTGCTTGAGGCCATGAGTTCAAGACCAGCCTGAGCAACATAGCAAGACCTCGTCTCTACAAAAAATAGAAAAATTAGCCAGGCGTGGTGGCACGTATATGTAGTCCCAGTTACCTGGGAGGCTGACGCAGGAGGATTGCTTAAGCCCAGGAGTTGGAGGTTGCAGTAAGCTATGATGACGCCACTGCACTCTAGCCCAGGCAACAGAGCGAGACTTTGTCTCCAAAAAAAAAAATATATATATATCACTTAGATACACAGAATACCTCAGCTCCCAGGAGGCTCACCTGTATAGCTTATACCAACTTCCCTGTTATTTGCCATCTATGTAGGTTAACCAATGGAGAGCCCCAGCAGGAGTTGGAAGGGAGAACAATGAGGCCAGCATATTTATTCTCTGGTTCTTTCTCTTCAGGGTCAGATCATGCTCCTGAAGGTCAGTTTTTCAAAGGAGCCCTCTTGACTTAACTCTAAGTTTCTGGTAACCACTCCTTCCCCTGGACCCTTTACCACCCTTATGGGGTGGTAAAAACTATTACTAGGTTCAAGGACTACATTATTCCCATGGTTTACCCTGCCGACACCTTTGTATTGTATAGTTCCTTCATTAAACTCTCCTTGAATTATCCTAATTCAAATGTGCCACATGTTTCCTGCTGAGATCTTGTATGATACAGCAGGCATTCAATAAAATCTGCTCAACGAATGAGTGATGTTTCCTTCTAATGTCACAAAGATAGCCCTTTCTGCAGGAAAGCCCTTTTCCACTGGTGGAGGAAAAAAAGACAAAAGAATAAAGGGGAACAGGACAAAGCTCATCTATCTATATCTTGGTCTTTAATTTAGTGATTTTTATTATTTATGCATGTGAGCAAGTTCTTTTTAAAGTGAAAGACATCTAAATGCATGTAAATATAATTATCCTAAGAAATTCAGGCCCTAGAAAAGCATGATAGCATAGTGGTTAAAAGCATAGGCTTCAAAGCCAAACTGCCACTTATTAGCTGTGTGACATACATATATTCATTCATTCATTCATTTATTGAGATGGAGTCTCGATCTATTATCCAGGTTAGAGTGCAATGGAATGATCATAGCTCACTATAGCCTTGAACTCTTGAGCTCAAGCGATTCTCCTGCCTCAACTTCCAGAATAGCTAGAACTACAGGCATGTGCCACTGCACCCGACTAATTTTTTTTGTTTTTTGTAGAGATGGGGTCTCACTACGTTGCCCAGGCTGGTCTCAAACTCCTGGCCTTAAGCAATCCTCCTGCCTCAGCCTCCTAAAGTACTGGATTACAGGCATGAGCCACCCTACTTGGCCAGCTGTATGACTTTCAAACAAATTACTGAGCTTTTGTATGGCTCCATTTCCTTTTCTGTAAAATGGACATAATAATATTATCTATCCAAGGCTGCCAAGTTGAACAATTCAAAGGAATGCTACTTACAAGAACACAGAGAAAGTGTTCTCTAGAGTGGTGCAATGATGTAGCCCCAGAGCTTCCTTTTATGACTGCTACATGGATAAATGGGGTTAATAAACATGAAGCATGTGGTATAAAAGACGAGTTTAGAAACCTAGGGCTTTGTAGGATATGGTAAGAACTTTGGATTCGATTCTAGTTGCAACTAAAAGACACTGGAGGGACATTATCAGGACAGCCCCAGAGCTCCGAATAACACTCTCCCCAAGATCAGTACGTTTTTCCCTTAACTACAGTCATGGTACACATAATGACACTTTTGTCAATGATGGACCGCATATATGACAGTGGTCCCATAAGATTACAGTAGAGCTGAAAAATTCCTATCACCTAGTGACATCAAACATCATACTGCAGTGCATTACCTTTTCTATGTTTAGATATGTTTAGATACACAAATACTATTGTGTTACAACTGCCTACAGTACTCAGTACAGTAACATGCTGTACAGGTTTGTAGTCTAGGAGCAGTAGTAGGCTATACCATATAGCCTAGATGTGTAGTAGGCTATACCATTTAGGTTTGTGTAAGTACGCTCTATGATGTTCGCACCACAACTAAATCACCTAAGGATGCATTTCTCAGAATGTAGCCCCATTGTTAAGCAACACATGACTGTATCTGCATGGCTTACTCCTTTCTCTCCTTCATGTCTCACTCAAGCATCACTTCATCAGAGGCCTTCTCTGATCAATATATAAAATAGAAAAGCCCCCTCTCCCACCCCACCATCTCTCACCTTTTCTCCATAGCACGGGGTATGTTGTATTTGTATTTATCTATTGCCCACACCCCACCCCCAACTAGAATGTAGGTTACACGAGGGCAAGGACTTTGTTTTGTTCACTCCTGCGTCCTATGTACCTAGAACTGTTTTGATATATAGAGGATACTTCATAAATATTATAAATATTTATTACAAATTTTATTTGAATGGATGGTGACTAGCACATAGCAAGTAACAAATGTTAGCAACTATTATAAATAAAAATCTCATTAAGTCACTTCATAATATTAAATGACTCATACATACCTTGAATCATTTCACTGATTTTGTTACAGATTCCTACAGCAAAATCCCTTTGAAAAGAGAGAACACAGGAAGTTTAAAACCAAAAAATTAAATATGCTTATGTTTTCTAAGGACTTAAAAGAAATAAAACACAATTAGCACAAGAGAAATGCAATCCTCCAAATCATAACTAATATTCCCAAGGTCAGGTGCCAGAGGTGGGGGTGGTGGTAAGAAACACAACTGAAACAACTCCAACCACCAAATGGGCTTATGCCAACACTGTTCTAAAGCAGCTCACTCAGGCCATTATCACAATACTGTTTTATTTTTTTATGACACTAACTAGCATCTGAAATTACAGCCTGATCTTTTTCACTTCTGTATTCCTGGTACTCAGAATAGTGTCTGGACATAGTAGATAATCAATAAGTATTTCTTCGCTAACCATATAAAAACTTTTTATGACAACTAAAAATTTAAAAATCTGTTACAGGCCTTTAGGGCCAATAAACTGCAAACTAGGAACCTATAGATTTTTTCTGATAGTATTTTTTAAATTCTTTAAGAACATTTAAAAATTCTTAATATCAACATTTAAATATGGTGAAACTAAACAGAATAATCTGATTTTTCAGTCCCCTCTCCATCCTCCCCCCAAAAAATGAGACCTGACAACACTGGGCATACATTCCTGCACTGCTAACAAGCGTCTGGTGCCATGGGGCACTCTCAGATGGGGCGAGTGCTCTCCAGCTCCCCACAGTTGCCACTAGAGGACACCCACCCTCACTGACAATGCTCGCCTGGCCCCCAAGGCATCCGGGCTTGCACCTCCTGCTTTGTGACCCAGGGACTAGCTCTAAAAATATAAAATCTTAACCTTGTTTACAACAAGGCAGATGTGGTTACAGTAGTACACAGGGGAAGAATAGGACTAAATAAATTCTCAAGGTCTCATTTGGCCAGTTACTCTGATTTGTTTAAGACAGAAAATTGATAGAGATACTAAGACAAAAATCCGTCAGTACTGACTGAGATATGTGATCGCAAAAAAGGTCATTATTTCTGGGTGAAGAAGTAAATACTGATCTCAAAAATATAAATTTTATTAATTTCACACTCATATATTTAGATAGGTCCTTCAGGCTTTCCTATTGGACTAATTTGGTATTTTTTAATATCACAAATTACAAGTATATCATATTGAAGCATGGTATATTAAAAACTGTTATTAATCATCAACTCCATAAGTGAAGAATCTTGCTGTCTCTGTTACTTAGTCTTAATCATTTTCTAAGAGAGTAGAAATTCCACAGTTGAAATAAAATTAGCTTCTGATAATAACACAAGAGAAAAGCTGAATTAAGAATGATGCTCATACATAAAATTTATCACTAAATTACAAATTTATCATCCAACTTTAGAAACTAAACTTAAAAAACTATTTTTAGAACCACTGAAGTACATATTTAATCTGACAGATTATAAAGCACTGAAACCTTGACAGCAGTAATCAGATGATAAGTATTCACTAGTATGACTATTCAATAAAAGTACAGTCACATGCCAAACAACATTTAGGTCAACAATGGACCACATATATAATGTTGGTGTCATAAGATTATAATGGAGCTGAAAAATTCCTATTGCCCAGTGACATCTTCATGATTCTGACCTTGTGTAGGTCTAGGCTAATGTGTGTGATTGTGTCTTCGTTTTTAACAAAAAAGTTTAAAAAAAAAAGAATTTAAAAATGGAAAAAAGCTTAGAAAACAAAGATATAAAAAAAGAAAATATTTTTGGGCTGGTTGTAGTGGCTCACACCTATAATCCAAGCATTTTGGGAGGCCAAGGCAGGAAAACTGCCTGAGGCCAGGAGTTCAAGACCAGCCTGGGCAATATAGCAAGATCCCATCTCTACAAAACATTAAAAAAAAAAAAAATTAGCCGGGCGTGGTGGCATGTGCCTATAGTCTAAGCTACTTGAAAGGCTAAGGCAGGAGGACTGCTTGAGCCCAGGTGTTTGAGGCTGCAGTGAGCTATGGTCATGCTACTGCATTCCAGCCTGGGCAACAGAGTGAGACCCTGTCTCAAAAAAAAAAAAAGAAAAAAGAAAAAGATTTTTGTATAGCTGTACAATGTGTTTGTGTTTTAAGCTAAGTGTTATGTGTTATAAAAGAGTCAAAAAGCTAAAAAAAATTAAAACATTTATAAAGTAAAAAAGTTACAATAAGCTAAGGTTAATTTATTGTTGAAGGAAAATTTTTAAAATAAATTTTGTGTAGCCTAAATGGACAGTGTTTATAAAATCTATAGTAGTGTATAGTAATGTCCTAGGCCTTCACATTCACTCACTCACTGACTCACCCAGAGCAACTTCCAGTCCTGCAAGCTCCATTCACGGTAAGTGACTTATACAAGTGCACCATTTCTTATCTTTTATACCATATTTTTACTGCTCCTTTTCTATGTTTAGATACGTTTAGATACACAAATACTTACCATCGTGTTACAATTGCCTATAGCATTCAGTACAGCAACATGCTGTACAGGTTTGTAGCCTAGAAGCAATACGCTATACCATACAGCCTAAGTGTGTAGTAGGCTATACCATCTAGGTTTGTATAAGTACACTCTATGATGTTCACACAACAACGAAATAGCCTAACGACACATTTCTCAGAATGTATGCCTATCATTAAGCAATGCATAACTCAATATGAATCCTTGTTATGTGCATTTTAAACACCTTAATTTTGTTTATGGTGTCTTTTGCATACTCCAGTTTTTAGTTTTGATGCAGTCAAAAAAAAAAAAGCTCTCTCAATATCAATGACTCTCAATAAGAAAAAAAAATGCCTATTTTCAAAAGCACAAATAAGAACTGTATTTACCCAGATATTTCTCATCCTCAATTACTGCCACATCTATTCATTTTGAGCAGTGAAATTAAAAATTATATGCTTTCTATTCTCTACTCTCCTTTTCCAATGAGAATTCCTGGAATCCTGAAGGCTTGATAAGAATAGCTGAAGAGAAGAGTATGCATATAATTAAAATCCAAAGAAAACTGGTGATTAATTATTTCAAGTCTTATCAAATTCAGCACAGACTTTTAATGGAAATGCTATTTTTTATGTTAAGAAAACATTTATTATTCACCTGATGATAAAACTAAAACTTGTTCATGGTGGGATATACAGAAATTTATAAAAATAAAATAAAAATTATATACTATCTTACCACCCAGAGACAACATCTTGATATATATCCTTCTAGACTTTTTTCTATTCCTTGAATACAAATATTTAAGTTTTTTTCAAACCCATAATATCACATAAGCTATTATGTAAGCTTCTTCCAAATATGTTTCTAAAATATACTTGTTTAAAGCATTTATAGTAGTTTGTTGTATGATCATATCATAATTTATCTTAAGCCCAATAGCTGGAATTTAAGTTTCTTCTAATTTCTTTTGCTTTTATAATTAATCCTACAACTAGCATCCTTGCAAATAAACATCAGTACCCATGGCTGACTCCTAAGGGTAAGTTCTTAGAAGTGGATTTCCTGGGTCAAAGGGATATACATGTTTAAGGCTTTTCTTACATATTACCAAAATGCCCTCCAGAAGACAATGCTACTTTTCTTATCAGTCAGTCAAGGCGGTATTATATTTTTTACAGAGGGTAAGCAAGCAAGTCAAACACAGTAATAAAACCACAGTCAACATTTAACAACAACAACAACAACAACAAAAAAACCATTCTGTAAGATATCCTGAATAGATTAAAAGTGGTTTTAATTCAAGTTACTGTCTTTGCCGAACGGTGCATAGCTCTAATGCAAAACAGCTTAACATTAGGAGGTAATAAGAAAGCAGCACTTTAGTACAGGTAGTCCCCAGGTTATGGACCTAACGTTCCTGTGAGAACTTCTTTAGGTTGGATTTGTATGTAACTTGGATCCCTGATGAACAGCACATATACAGTAATAATAATAATAACAACAATACTATAATGGCTCATATGTGGTAATAATAATACAGTGTAATACTGTAACAATAATAATAATAACCCTGTCCTGTAATAAGTTACAGAAACTATTATGCTCTTTCTTTTAATTCAAACAAACAGAACATAAAAACAAACTCATACAAAAAGGTTAAATAGGAGATAGGAAAAATTTCAAAAAAAAATATTAAAGGTTAACACTCACCTAATGTATCAGCGCTAGGCTAATAGGAATGTTATGTTTATTCTGATATTCTAACCAAATCAATAACCTTTCCATTTCAATAATTAATCTACTACACTGCTTAGTAATAATCAATGCTTTCACTGGACCACTGCTTTTCACATGTTCCATTACTCTTACTTTATCCTCTATAATTAGTCGAGCGACTAAAGCCTAATGCTTCCCAGTGAATGGTGGCATCTGGCCTTTCTCCGAACGCTTAATTATTTCTACTTTTGTTTCCACTGTAATCACCTTTCTCTTCACTGCAGGATCACCTGGACTTGTAGCGGACATTTGCTTTGGAGGCATGGTCACAAGGGTAAACACAGACTCACAAAATCAAATTTAAAAAGTTAAGATGAAAGTGATGCTGTGCATAAGCAACTGTATGACTATATGAACAATGACCCTAGCCACTAGGATAAAGATGCTGCATCAATAAACCACCTATACTATGAGGGTTTGTTTATATGTGTGGAAGAAACTAGTTCCTGAATTACTAATTTAATTATTTAATTATAAAGAATCCTTATGGGGAGCCTTGGGAGCCCGTTTGTAAGTATGCAACACTGTACAGCAGGCCGTCTGTCCGTAACCCGGGGATGGCCTCTATTACAAACGTATGTTTGGGAAAGGATCCTCAGTGGACAAAGCTTCTGCTACCCAATGAAACCTTCTCCAACTACTTTAATCTATGCTGACGCTGTCATTCTGGAAACTCATTTTACATATAAGTAATGCCAACATCTGTACTTAAATTTTCTATTTTATGTACTTAAGTCTTGTTTCCTCATTGTGATGTAAACCCTCTTGGAAAATACACCTTGCCATTTACGTTTTTCTTTATCCCTTAGTGTTTATATATTTATACATTGATCAGTTATTCCTTCAAAAATTTCTCTTGGAAAGCCAAATTACTAAAAGGCCCATGCTTACTTCGACTGTGCAGAGAAGTTTGCAGCAGCAAAAACAGCAGCTTCGACTTCTACATTATCATGTGAATCCAAACTCTGACGAATACTGTGGTGAGCATTCTTCCTCTCAGGAATTATGGATGCCAGACTTCCCAACATCCTACAGAAGTAGAGAAACCCAAGAAGAATGGAAATACATTAAACTCAAGGTCAGGAAAGTAAGGGGCAAGGCAAAGCTAGATTACCAAAACTAAACTTTATAGGTAATTCCATGAATCTCAGGTTAATAAAGCATAACTTTAGGTATCAAGCAGTGACTCAAATTCTGAACATTTTTACATACTTCAATATGTCAGAAAAATTAAAATAGCTTATCTAACAGAAGAAAAGATTTAATCATCTTGAAGTACATCCCATGTACCAAACAGGGCCCAGAAAAGAAACTTCTGAATTATTAAAGCACCAAAATATCAATTTTCCAATGTTACATAAAGAAGTTCATTTTAGCAAAGCATTAAGAATACGTGTTTTCTATTAAGCAGACCCACAAAGTAAAAAAAAGCATGACTTCCCACAATGTTTTTTTTCACATCAGTAAATACTGGTATGATGATTTTCAAATCCGTCCTCAAGATCAAGAGAATAGAGGTAGAGGATGCCCCTGGGGCCCATACCAGAATCTGCAACATCGAGGAAGGTACACTTTGGAAAATACAGTCCACTTTATAATGAAATTATAAATTTAGATAAGAGAAAAACCCTATTGTTTGTAAACTACAGAAAGTACAGCATGAAATATCCTTTCAGCAGAAAGGCATGGATTTTAGAAACTTGCAAAATGTTGCAATAAACAAAATCTACAATGTTCCCACAATGACAACCTTCTTCAAAGTCAACATTCTAAGTAACCTTCCAGTGTGACAAGTCATTAAACAAATGACAAACACTGTATATTTTACTACTTTTATTTTGTAAGAAAAAGTATGATTTGTCAACAAACACATTTTAAAATGACATGTTTAGCTTGGGGCTAAATATATTAAAATGTAGGTTAAAATTTTTTTCCAATATTTTATTATGAAAAAATTTTAACATAGTGAGCAAAGTTGAAAGAATTTTACAATAAACACTTTAATAACTACCTAGATTCTACCATTGATCTTTTACTAAACTTGCTTTATCACGTATCTATCCATTCATAGATGTAATTTTTAAAAACATATTTCATAGGCCGGGCACGGCGGCTCACGCCTGTAATCCTAGCACTCTGGAGGCCGAGGTGGGAGGATTGCTTGAGCTCAGGAGTTCGAGACCAGCCTGAGCAAGAGAGAGACCCCATCTCTACAAAAAACAGAAAAATTAGCCAGGCGGGGTGGCACACACCAGTAGTCCCAGCTACTCAGAAGGCTGAGACAGGATAATCACTTGAGTCCAGGAGTTCGAGGTTGCAGTGAGCTATGATGACAACACTGCACTTTAGCCCAAGAGACAGAGTGAAACTCTGTATCAAAAAAAAGAATTGAGGCAAAGCTTAATTGCCATGACTCAGAGAAGGGCAAGTATACCAAATGAATAGAATATTCAAATATTAATCTACATTCTTTTCAAAATATTTAGGCTAGCTCTAAATTATTTATAAAATTTATTGCATCAGTTAAATTCTATTGTTCTTCTTTATTGTCTTCTGATTAAAAAAAAAAACCTATGCTTGTGGAAAACAATTCAAACATTACAAAACCACATGGAAAAGTCTCTTGTGATCCATAACTCAATGACCCCTGACAAAAATAATCACTGTTAACAATATATGCTCCTCCAGATCTTTTTCTGTGCCTATATAAACATATATACTGGTATTAACTGACAAAAATGAGTTAATAAAATGGACATTTGACTATATGTTTTTTTAACTTAATATCTCAATGTTAGTACATATAGACTTACTTCATTCTTCAAAAGTTATACAGTAGTACATAAATAACTGTTTCTCCCTGCGGGCCCGCTCTGCCCCATGTGTGTGCCATCCCTCATGGGCCCACTCCACTCTGGGGGCCCGATCCGCCCCATGGGCCTGCTACACCCTGTGTGTGTGCCATACCCCACATGGACCTTGCCCTGCCCATGCACCCAGCACATCGCCTGCCCAGGCCTGCATGCATGCATACTGTGCCCAGCAGACCTCTTCCATCCCCCACGTGTGTCCTGTCCCACAGGCCAGTCAGCCTTGCATGTGCACCTTGCACCACAGGCTCACCCTGCCACAGAGGCCCTGTGACAACCACAGGAGAACAGGGGAGACACAGCAGAGCAGCAGTGTTAAGGGCTCACAGTGCATCTGCCCCTATCCAGCCTGGTCAAGCTTCCAGAGTAGGACCTAAGCATGTCATCCAGGGACCCATCCCTATCTTCATTGAGCAACAGAGGTCCCAGCAGAGGAGAACAGGTGTACCATATCTGCTGTTCTGAGCTGAGAGAAAAGGCCCCAGATGAGAAGGAACCAGCATAAAAACTCTGGCAACATGAAAAAACAGGCTGTCTCGACATTGCCAAAGGATCACAATAGCTCTCCAGCAATGAACTCCAACCAAAAGGAAATTGTTGAAATAACAGATATAGAATTCACATGATGAAGGCATGTAAGATGAATGGAACTAAGGAGACAGTAGAAAATCATCTCAAAGAAACCAAAAAAATAATTTAGGATACGAACGAAAAATTCACCAAAGAGATAGATAACATTAGAAAAGAGATAACAGAACTTAAAAGAAATGACTCATGTAGGGAATTTCAAAACACAGCAGAAAGCTTTAACAACAGACTAGACCAAGCAAAAGAAAGAAGTCCAGAGCTTGAAGACAAGGATTGCAAAGTAACTCAGTCAGTAGAAAAAGAATAATGTAGAAAAATGTAGAAAAAGAATAAAGGATGAACAATCACTGTGAGAAACATGGGATTATGCAAAATGAGCTAATGTAAGAATCATAGGTATCCCTGAGGGAGAAGAAGAAAAACAAAAAGCATGGAAAACTAATTTGAGAGAATAATTGAGGAAAACTTCCCTGATATCAGAGGTTTAGATATCCAGATACAAGATGGTCATAAAACATCTGGAAGATTCATGCCAAATAGGACATCACCAAGACACACAGTCATCAGGCTGGCCAAAGTCAAAGTGAAGGAGAAAATCCTATAAGCTGCAAGATGAAAGCAACAAGTTACTTACAAAGGAAAACCCATCAGACTGACAGAAGACTCTCAGCAGAGACTTTTCGAGCCAGAAGGGACTGGGGTCCCATTTTTAGTCTTCTTAAACAGAATAACTGTGAGCCAAGAATTTTGTATCCTGCAAAACTAAATTTCATAAATACAGGAGAAATAAAGTTCTTTCCCAGACAAGCAAACACTAAGGGAATTTGTTACCACTAGACTCGCCCTACAGGAAATGCTTAAAAGTGCTCTATACATGAAACAGAACAACCAATACCCACCAGTGTAAAAACATCCAAAAGTTAAAACTTACAACTCTTATAAAACAGTAACACAAGGAAGAAAACAAAGCACATAGGTATCATTCAACATGATGAACAGAACAGTATCTCACGTATCAATACTAACACTGAATATAAACGGTCTCAATGCTCCATTTAAAAGACCCAGACTGGCTGAATGGATGAAAAAAACACACCCCAAGTATATGCTATCTCCAAGAAATCTATCTAACTCACAAGGATTCTCATAGACTCAAGGTAAAGGGATGGAAAAAAAATATTCCACATGAATGGAAACCAAAAGTCAGCAGGAGTAGCTATTCTCATATCAGATAAAACAAACTTTAAATCAACAATGGTATAAAAAGACATAAATATTTCTATTTTGATAGATGATTTTTCCCATTTTTCATTTTACAAAAATGATACTATAATCATCTGTACACATATATTTACCAACTTTTAAAACTGATTTATTGAAAAAATTCCTATAGGTTAATTTGCTGAAGGAGAGCATAAGAACATCTAAAATTTAAATTCTGTTCTGTTGAATATAGCTTTTAAAAGATAAAAATCAATTAACTGACTTTAAAATATCCCAGGATGTTCACAATTTAATCACTCAAAAGGAAGAAGAATGACAAAAGTACTTAATTCTGAACAAGAACAAAGAACTAATTCCTTATGTGGAAAAAAGGAAACTCAGAGAACAAAGGACATCCTAGACTTCCTGGTTAAAGAGAGGACTGTCTGGGTAGGGTAAGTCAGAAATGAACACTATAATTTAGGAAAGTAAATTTCAAAAAAAAAAACTGAAAAATTATACATATGATTCTATAAATGGCAAAACTAAAAAAGAGAATATGGTCCACACTGGATATAAGGCTTACAAAATGAAATTCTAAAAAAATAAAAATTTTTTTTTTAATTTATTTTTTTATTTTCAGAATATCATGGGGGTACAACACTTTGGCCATATACATTGCCCCTGTTCTGCCCGTGTCAGAGCCACAATCGTGGTCATCTCCCAAACTGTGCTCCCCACATCCATTTAGTGAGAGTTTTTCCCATCCCTTCCACCCCCCTCCCGCCCGCCCGCCCTCAGATGAATGTTCTTGCCCTGTGTGATGTAAGTGTTCATCAGTTAGTACCAGTTTGATGGTGAGTACCAGTTGTGCTTGTTTTTCCAATCCTGTGACACTTCGCTTCGAAGAATGGGTTCTAGCTCCAACCAGGAAAATACCAGATGTGTTAATTCACTGTTGTTCCTTATTGCTGAGTAATACTCCATGGTATACATATACCACATTTTATTGATTCACTCGTGTATTGATGGGCACCTGGGTTGTTTCCACAACTTTGCAATTGTGAATTGTGCTGCTATGAACATTCGAGAGCAGATGTCTTTATTATAAAATGTCTTTTTTTCTTTTGGATACATACCCAGTAGTGGGATTGCTGGGTCAAATGGTAATTCTACTTTTAATTCTTTGAGGTATCTCCATATTCTTTTCCATAGAGGTTGTACTAATTTGCAGTCCCACCAGCAGTGTATGAGTGTTCCTATCTGTCCACATCCCCGCCAACATTTGTTATTTGGGGATTTTTTGATATGAGCCAATCTCACTGGAGTTAAGTGATATCTCATTGTGGTTTTGATTTGCATTTCCCTGATGATTAGAGAAGTTGAGCACTTTTTTATATGTTTGCTGGCCATCATTCTGTCTTCTTTGGAAAAGTTTTTGTTCATGTCCTTTGCCCATTTTTTAATAGGGTTGTTTGATTTTTTCTTGTTGATTTTCCTAAGTTCTGTATAGATTCTGGTTATCAGCCCTTTATCAGAGGTGTAGCATGCAAATATTTTCTCCCATTCTGTAGGTTGTCTGTTCACTCTAGTGATAGTTTCCTTGGCTGTGCAGAAGCTTTTCAATTTGATCAGGTCCCATGTATTTATTTTTGTTGCTGCTGTGATTGCTTTGGGGGTCTTCTTCATAAATTCTTTGCCTAGGCCAATGTCCATAAGAGTTTTTCCAACGTTTTCTTCGAGAGTTCTTATGGTTTCATGTCTTAGGTTTAGATCTGTTATCCATTGTGAATTGATTTTTGTGAGAGGTGAGAGGTGTGGGTCCAGTTTCAGTCTTCTACATATGGCCATCCAGTTTTCCCAGCACCATTTGTTGAACAGGGATTCTTTTCCCCAGTGTACGTTTTTCTGGAATTTGTCAAAGATCAGGTGACTGTATGAGGTTGGTTTTATATTTGGGTTCTCAGTCCTGTTCCATTGGTCTACGTGTCTGTTCTTGTGCCAATACCATGCAGTTTTGGTTACTATAGCCTTGTAGTATAGTTTGAAGTCTGGTAGACAGATGCCTCCCAATTTGTTCTTTTTGCTTAAGATTGCTTTGGCTAGACGGGGTCTTCTCTGGTTCCACACGAAGCCTAGAATTATTTTTTCTAGATCGGCAAAAAATGATGTTGGTATTTTGATAGGGATTGCATTGATTCTGTAAATTAATTTAGGTAGCAAAGCCATTTTTACTATGTTGACTCTGCCTATCCAAGAGCATGGTAGGGCTTTCCATCTGTTTACATCCTCTGCAATTTCCTTTCTCAGTGTTTCATAATTCTCTCTATATAGGTCTTTGACCTCCTTAGTTAGATATGTTCCTAAGTATTTAATTTTCTTTGTTGCTATTGCGAAAGGTATAGCATCTTTAATTTGTTTCTCTAAAAAAATAAAATTAAAAATAAATCAAGAAAGAAAAGGAAACATGAAAGGAACTACACTATAGTGGTTATATCTGGTGTTCTCCAATGAGTTCAAATATAAATTATCACATACAAACATGATCACATACCCAAGAGAGAATACAGAAAATTGACAGGAAACAATAAGAACAAGGTTAGGAAGGCAAAAGTTCAAAATGAGCTTAGGCTAAGCTATATTGAGATCCACCAAGTTACTTCATCAGAACAGTTTTCTGTTTCAAACAGAAACCTACATAGAGGAACGTTTCAAACACAAGTTAGACAACAGTTTACAACCAAAACAGTACCACAGATGTTAACTGAAAAGCATTTACAGATTGGGATGGTTATCATATTTTGCACTGAATCTCAGTCAAAAAACCAAAAATACCTCCTTAATATTCAAAATGAAAAAAGTAAAAATATTGCTTTTTGGTACATAATTACACCTCAAATAATCTTATAGTGGATCATTATAGCAAAACAGTATACCGGAGTGTGATAGCTCTTGCCACAGGATCATTACTATGAATCACAGAGAAAATCCTCTTCACAAATTCATCCACGTTCAGAATCTTCTCCAAATGCTTCTCACTTTGTTGGGTAACTTTAAGAACACATAGCCTCAGGAAATTGTTTCTAGGAAAACCAGAGATAAAATAAATTAGGACACTTTAGAAAGTAATATTTAATTAGGGACCAAAGCAACACTAATGATATTCAACTTTAGTGACAGACTAATGTTTTTCAATCTTATCATTATTTGTCTCACCACTAAAAGAGTTACCTAAAGTTTGTACATTAGGTAGATATTAAGCATAAGCAGTTAGCTATGCCTGCAGTCCTGCTGCAAGACACCAAAATGGTAGTGACACAAGGAAAAGCCCCGGAGCAGAACTAAATCTCCTCAAATCATATCATAGCCAAGGCCAGGAGGTCACATGGTCCTTCTCCTGTCTTGGGCTAATTTTACAAAACTTCTTTTCTTTCTCAAGTCTGATTTTGTGTATGTATGAGCATATGAGTGCAGGAGAATGGTAGAAAGAAGTGGGAGAGGGAATAGTAGGGAGAGAAAAAAGGAAATGGGTATTCATTCAGTGCTTACATGTTTCAGTTACTTCACAGCCATGCACCTCATGTTATAAGTTCTTAAATTAAATCAGAAACTTCTCAAAACAACCTGTACAAAGCCACAGATTTTTCTGAAATATACAGTAATATATTCAGGTTGTCTTAATTTTATCCTGTTAACCAAAGAAGTAAGTATTCTCTAAAATTATACTCTTCATTTTTGCTTAAAATGTCATTAAATCTCACACTAGAGTGCTATGTACAATCATGTGTATACACTAACATAGTAACTAACCATGCAGAAATCCTAAAAGGCAAAAAGAAAAAGACCACAATATAAAACAAAGAAATTCGAACAAAGTCCTTAAAAACAATGAGGCTTCAAAAAGACTTACCCAACTCTGAAAACATCAGCTAACTTTAGGAATGCAGAATTGATGAGAATAGGAAATGGATATTTCTGAAAAAGCCTGGGAAAGCGAACAACTGCTTCACATTGTTCACCAAGTTTGCCAGATCTTAGACCTATGAAAAGCACACAGAGGGGAGAACAGCTTGCAAATTTGTGACTACAAAGCAAAAATCGCAAATACCAACTTATTACACGGTAAAGTAACAATCATTCTTAACAATCAGGTAAAGTACAACTGTAACTGATTACCCTTTTAAAAATAAAAATGGTACATAAAACAGTAATTTGGAAACTGCCACTTTTAGGTAGATAATAACGAAAATGAAACAATTTTTAAAAACGTTAAGAGTTGATTAAAAATATTTAAGGTCATAAAATGAACCTCAACAAATTCAAAAGGATTGAAATCATACAATGTATGTTCTCTAACCACATGGAACTAAATTAGAAGTCAGTAAGATAAAAAATCTAAACATGCACTTTTAAATAACCCATAGGTGAAAGAAGAAATAAGAAGGAAAATTAAAAAACTATTTTGAACTGAATATGAAAGCACAATCTGTGGGATGCAACTAGAGTAGTGCCTCAAGGAATATTTATAACATTGAATGTTTATATTGGGAAAGAAGACAGTTTTCAAATGAACGATCTAACAAAGGTACCAACATAATTCAATGTGGAAAGTATATTCTTTTCAACATGAGATTCTGGAAAAACTAGATATCCATAAGCAAAAAGAATGAACCTCAACCCTTAACTTGCATCATATACAAAAATTAATTCAAAATGAACCACAGACCTAAACGTGTAAGAGCTAAAACTATAAACCATGTAGAAGAAAACACAGGGAAAAACTGTATGAGCTTGGTTTACGCAAAGAATTCTTAGATAAAACACAAAAAGCACTGCATGTCTGTTGTACCAGCTACTCAGGAGGCTGGGGCAGGAGGACTGCTTGAGCCCAGGAATTCGAGATCAGTCTGGGCAACGTAGTGAGACCCCGTCCCTAAAAACAAACACACACATACAAAAAGCACAAACCATAAAATAAAAAAGTGCTGAGTTGAACTCCATCAAAATTAAAAACGTCTGCATTTCAAAAGATATTGTTAAGAAGATGAAAAGACAAGCCACATACTGGAAGAAAATATTTACAAAACTTGTATCTGATAAAGGACTTCATCCATAGTTGTTATAACTCTATAAGACAATCCAATTTTTTAAATGGACAAAATTTGAAGGGAAATTTCATTAAGGAGGAAATATGGATGAAAAATATAAGCACATGAACAGATGCTCAACAGTGCCAGTCACCAGGGAAATGAAAATTAAAATTTGCAATAAGATACCACTGCACACCCACTAGAATGACAAAAAACTTAAAAAGACTGACAATACCAAGTGCTCACAAGGATATGAGGTAACTATAACTCTCACACATTGCTGGTGGGAATGCAAAACAATACAGCTCTTTGGTAAACACTCTGGCCCTTTCTTAATAAAGGTAAACATATACTTACTATTCACACAGCAATCCTACCTACAGATATTTATATTTACCAAAGTGATATGAAAACATATGTCTCCACCAAGATCTGTATGCAAATACTCACAGCAGCTTTATTCGTAACAGCCCCAAACCGGAAACAATCCAAATGTGCATCAACTGGTGAATGAATAAATTGTGATATATTCACACAATTAACTACTCAGCAATAAAAAAGGAACCAATTACTCATTCATACAACATGGGTAGATATCTACTGTGTAGCTGTGAAATGATTACAAATACTTACCTAGTTTGCTATTTTGAGTGACGTATGTTCTGCTACGATAAGAACTTGAAGTGTAAAAGAAAACAAGACTTGGAGCATAATCCGCCTCCTCAACACTGCACTGCTCCTAACAGTGAGGAACTCTGTGTGTCCTCATGGATCTCTGCTGTGTTGCTCAAAAACCTCTGTATGGCAATAAACTCTGTGATTTGTGATATTACACTCTGATCATCTTCTTATTTTAACCAGATAAAACAATCTCAAAATTACTGTGCTGAGTGAAAGAAGCCAGAGCCAAAAGATTATACTTATTTTATGATTCTATTTTATATGACATTCTAGAAGAGGTAAAACTATAGGGACAAAAAACAGATTTGTGGTTGCCAGGGGCTAGAGAGAGGGGACTGACTGCACAGTGGCAAAGGGAAAGTTTTGGGGTTGAAAAAAATGTTCTACGTCTTGACTGTGGTCGTGGTTTCATGATTGCATACATTTGGTGAATTTTATCATATACCTAAATATATCTGACTTTAAAAAATCAAAAAAACCAACAAACAAAAAAAGAGTTAATATTCAATCCTTTAAAAAGTCCACTAAGAATGACTACCTTGATAAGGATTTAACAGTATCAATTTCAAACGTCTCCTTCTTTTAGTATTTTACCTTTCACAAAATGCTGATTATATCTGCACAAGGAATAAGTACCCTAGAATACCTTTGTTGAGTAACCTTTGCTTATTGTTTAAAAAAAAATGACAAAGGAAATCTGAAGGCTTTTTCCTAGTTGTCACAATGTTTCAAGGCAAAGACAACTGCCAAGTAAATCTGCACAGGCAATTTCTACAATTTATTAGTGGGTGATGTTCTGTAAATGCCCTCGTGTTAGTTCCTGGGTACTTAGAATTTATTTCCTCATAGGAAAACAAGAGCACTATCAGCACTCATAGTACTCTGGGACCTAACAACCACTTATAATAAAAGTTTCTGTGGGAAAATTAATTCAAATTCATAACAGATGTTTAGAACGTATCTCTCCTTCACCTGTTCTCTCCCCCTTTCTACTCCCCATAAACGAAAAGAACTGCCACTGCAGCCCTAGGAGTTTTCTTTCCACCAAACACACAGTGGCAAGAGGGATATTCTAAGTGTCTAGGAGTGGCTCATGTAGCTTTAAAGGCTTTTCTAAAGGCCTGATCTGGAAAAAGGTCAAGGAACACACAGACAGGGCAGAGAAGAGGAAGGGCACGGCTGAGGATGGAGCTGAGAGGAACAAAGAAGGAACAGACGTGTGTTTACATGTATGTACTGGGGGAAGAGGGTGTTGAGAAAATCCACAGTAATAGGGTTTTTTCCTTCTCCTCTCACTGCCAGTAGTTCAGTTACACGCAAAGGATAGTTAAATTTTGTTTGTAATGAATTAACCTTGGTTGGGATGAGAAAGGCAAAGGAAGGAAGCAGCCCATGCACAGGTAGTCTCCTCAACATTATATAGTATGATCATGTTTTACCTTCCCCAGAAAAACAGAACCACAGACTATATTGATTTGCTTAAACATCCTGATCTAAAATGTACCAAAGATAATTTTGAATTAGCCAGGGAATGTTTTGATTTCTCTAATGTGATCAAGTTTTTTTCCTCTAAGGTAAAGTAGACCCTCCTTCCTCTGTAACAAGGCTATCAGGGTAAATGAGGTAAAGAATAGTAAATCCCTTTTATATTTTCTGACGTAAAATCCTTCCTTAGGAGAGAGGAAGTGAGAAGCAGGTATTCCTAAAAGTTGGTATTCATATTTAATAATGCACTTTGTAAATTACAAGAAAGATCTTAGCCATACATAAAAATGAGTCTGTGGGTTTCAGCAAGAACTGAAGAAGGGCTTCGGATTTTTGGATTAGTTCATAGCCCATCAAGGGATCACCAACCAAGCTTGAGAATTAGTACTTTCTAATGCTGGTTTTCATGTGGCTTTAAGTTGCTAAGTCTGACCTTAGCCTTAGATCTACGTGATCTTATATGTTCACTTCTCAACACCATCAGACTAAGTTCGGTTTGCTAGCAGAGGTTCTCAAAAGAAAGAATTTGATTCAGTGTGGATCATATATCCACTCCTGAATCAATCAATTTTGACACAGAATTAGTCACCTGGTACAAACGTGGCTGCTGAGGCTTTTCACTTTAGGAGGGGCTATGAAGATACTTCCAAAAAGGCCTCATATTTGTTTATTGTAACACCAACTACATCTGTGCCAATATGGATAACGTAAAAGCAATCTGGGCTCTTTTTTACAGTCTGAGAAATCAGATGTTTTGGAACACAGGTGAGGTGATAGCGTGTAAGGGGGAAATCAGGAAAATCAGAGTGTACAGGTAGTTGTCCTGATTTACATCTCTTACCTATTTCATAATTAAATTTTTCATTAAGTATACTGCCATGCTTTCCACACAGCATTAAGTTCACCAGCACCTCTAGTAGCAACTCCACCCTCTACATTTCCTCCGTTCCCACTGCACCAGCTTCAAGAAAGGGAACGAGAGGCACCACTCTCTTCTCCATTGCTTTCACCCATCCTTTCAAAGGCCAACCTTGCAGAAGGCAGATAGGCTGAGAGATGTCATTTAAGAGGGACTCCTCTTCTCCCAGGGTGAAGGAGATATTGCATAAGTTTTCCCAGATCATCAGGACAACTTCCCATCAGCTGATTTAAAAATGTTTAGACAACAGAGGATTGGATAAAGAAAATGTGGTATATATAAACAAAGGACTACTATTCAGCTGTAAAAAAAAGAATGAAATCATGTCTTTTGTAGCAACATGGATGGAATTGGAGGCCGTTATCTTAAGTAAGTCAACTTGGACAGACATAGAACAACAAAGAAAGACAAACACTACACTTTCCCATTTAAAAGTGGGAGCTAAATAATGTGTACACATGGAAGCGGAGTGTGGAACAATGGACAATGGATGGACAATGGAGACTTGGAGGGGTGAAGGGTGGTGGATGATGGGAGGTTGCTTGGTAGGTGCTTCAGTGATGTATGCACTTTAGGCCCTGACTTCACCAAATGCAATATATCAATGTAGCAAAATTGCACTTGTATCCCATAAATATATACAAATAAAAATGGGAGAAAAATTTTAAAAATGTTTAGACAATGAAGTTATATTAGTGAAAAAGTTACATTAGAGTAATTTATGTGAGATGTGTTCTTTAAAATGCCAATTGTGTATAGTAATGATTATCTATATCATGAGATGTGTCAGACAAATGTAAGTTGTAACGTATTTGATTATGACACTTAACTCTGCTAGTACATGCGGTCTTCACAGAAGCTTAGTCAGCATGGCTATCAGCTTATACTTTCAACATCTTCCCACTGCACTCTGCACAAAATCCAACTTCTTGTCCTAACCAACAATGCCAGCCACATTTGATCTAGCCCTATCTGTCTACCCACATGTGCACGAGCTCCTAAAGCTGTATTGTTCACCAATATAGCCTCAAGTCTGAGTATAGTGCCTAACACAATGCAGGTGGTCAGTAAACATTGGTTGAATGAATGAATGGCTATCATATGAATGGTTATTTTCCTGTTACTAAATACATCCTGAAGGAATGAAACTGAGTCAGCTTCAAAGTAACATCCATATTTGTTCCTATAGACATCAGAAACCATCAACTTACTGCCATGCTCACTTAAAAGGCTCCAGAACAAAATGCAACAGGTTATAAATATATAACAGGCTATAAGTAGCAGCATTTCCCAAGTGTGTTTCAAAGGACATCAGTGCCACAAAATACTTCTTTAAACTGGAGTTCAAGGGTCACATCTTATACCTAATTGCCTATTCAGCCCCATTTGGATGTCTAAGAGATCTCAAATTTAACTTGTCCCAAACTGATTGCATTTCCACCCTCTCAGTAAAGGGCAAAACATACATCCTTCCAATAGCTCAGACCAAAAACCTCTAAGTTTTCTTGACCACTCACTCTTACATTCTCATCCAATCCACTGGCAAATCTTGTTGGCTCTACCTTCAAAATATACCCAGAATCTCAGCACTACACACATTTTCACTATTACCACCCTGGTCCAAGCCACTGTTTTCTTTTCCATGGATTATTATAATTGCCTTCTCACTGGTCTCCCTACTTCTGTCCCTGGCCCTCTGTTCTCAACACAGTACCCAGACTGGCCCTTTTCAAAGGAAAGACAGATCATGTCACACATCTACTGAAAATCCTCCATGGCTTCCTATCTCACACAGAATTAAAGCCAGTCTTTTCCATGGCTTGCACTGCCCTACGTGAACTGGCCTCTGATTATCCTTCTATCCTCTGCCTATTACTGCCTATTACTCTGCTCCAGATATAGCATGCAAAGAAGGCTTTTACCCCAGGGCCTTTGCACTTGTTCCTCTACTTGATCAGTGAGGTCTTTCTTGACTACCCTTTATAAGATAACAAACCAACTCCAGCCCCACACCAGTTTTCTCCAACCCCCTTCACATGCTTCATTTTTCTTTATAATAGGTATCACTAACTGTCACATGCTTACTGTATTTGCTTATTATCTGTATCCTCTGTCTAGAATAAAAGCTCTATGAGGGCAGGAGCTTTGTTTTGTTTCATTAACTGCTATATCCCTAGTACAAAGCCTGATCAAATAAGTCACATGTCTGAGTATGTATGGGGGGAGGGTGAGAGGAGGAACTTCTATTAAAATACTCCAAAAACAGTATTCCTTGGAATACTTTGGGAAACTCTGGTCTAGAAGTTTTGGAACTAGAAGAAAGTTGGGACTTATAGCCTTCTGACTCTATGTATGACCTTTGGCTCACAAAACAGAAATATTTAATAGGTAAAAGATGAAATGACTCGATATTTAAAATATTAAACTATATGCTAAATGAAACTGGCTATTTCTATAATCTAATTTTCTAACAGATTTAAAAGGTATTGGATAGTAAGGTGAAAAAGAACAAGAGTTTTGTTCTGCCTTGCACAAATTATCTTTCTCAGCCTAAGACCCATCTGTAAAATACCCAGGATACTGCTAGGAGGATTGAACATGATCCTTACTTTGTATCTAGCCTTGACACTTGATTTATTTCTTACAGATATAAAATATTTCCATTTCAACTTTTCTTTAAAAAGGAAAAACTGTGTTTTTTTCTTACAATTGCAAAATTTTAGGAATTAACCAATTTTCTTTAGTGCCCCATCCTAATCCCTGTTCTGCAACCACTATCCTACTGTCAGCATGGGACAAGCTCAGCTGGACAGAGTGGTAGAAAATGTCCGGGTAGGAATATTAGATATTATCCAGACCTGCAACTCTCACTGGGGAATAAAAAAGGAATGTATCAGAATGGGGAGGAAAAGATTACTCAGTGCTTTAAAAATACATTTAATATTATAGTTCTATAATTCAGAGGAGAAAAAGCCTACAGATTTGGTAAGAGAAAGAAAAGCTCAACATCATTATCTTGGCTGATGGGGAAGCACTGAAGATACTGTGACTCAACCAAAGGACTCTCCCATTGGGGTGTTGTGACATTTTTATGTTGATCAAAAGGAGGTAAAACTTTTTTAAAAGTCTGAGAAACTCTTATCTAGACAAACCCACTAAAAATATTTATAGGTTAAAAAACAAACAAAACAAAAAAAAGAGTCCCCCAAAAGTTAATAGACATGTCCAAGTCATAGAGCTGGGAAGTGGCTCGATCCTTCCGACTTTTAATACAGTTCTCCATACATTATACATTGGGTATAGTTAATCAACATTTAGGTATACACCACCTGAAAAATGTTTCCCCCATACAATAAAAATCCTCGAAGCACAATGAAACAAAGTTCTCATATTAATACTCGAGTTCTTTATTGACAAATTTCTGCCTTTGCTTCCCAAATCCATGTCTAAGAAGGAAGGTAAACGTTTCTTTTGCATACCAATATATCACTTAATACAACAATTTTCCCAGCTTAGTGGTACGATACTCACTTTGCAGACAATAAATCCAGGCTAGGTGAAGTTAGGGGACTTGCTCATAATCACAAAATCAACGGAATTGTAATTTAACTCAGTGTAACCCCAAAGCTCCTTCTACACGAAGCTGCCCTCTGTAAGGAAACAGAATTCGTGGACCTTGTCTGCAGAGAATGAGCAGGGGCCATGCTTTTCGTATGTTCTTGGCCGTATTTAACCTGCCTTGTAACCCGCAGGTAAGAGAGCTACGGAAATCAAATGAGCCGCTAGAAAGTCCGTGCAAGAATATTACTCAGCACTCTCGATGAAGACCTGGTCTCAACTGAAAGGACTCAAAAATAATTTCACAATTTCAATTTAGTGCTTTTAGAAACCAGCCGCCTTCACTGGTTAGAAAATCAGGGGACTGTGCCCTCAAATGGTCAAAACGGGCCCCTCACTAGAGTTCCTACTTGTTCAGCTAGTGCAAGGTCAATCCGGCAATCCTGAATTTTCCTGCAATTATCTTTGCAAGCTCCCGCAGCGGCCAAAAACCCCAGCCCCAGCGAAAGCACAGGCACTCCCCGCCCACCGAAGCTTCGCGCATGTGCTTTCCCGGCCTCTCCCGCGGCCACGACCACCTGGTGGCGCCACTTCCCCCCACGCGCAATTCACCCGCTGAGCCCGCTCTTTTGAATACCTTTGTCCAATTCCATAAGGGCAGAGTTAGCATCCAGTTCCTGTTCCCCATAGCCGGCATCTGCCAGGAAAGACTTAGTTGAGTTTGACGCCATGACCCAGACAGTTACTCGACTAGCCTAGTCAGAAAGATTGCAAACTCGGCCCCAGAACCGCCATCTTTCCCCACCGCCTTCTCGCGGATTTTTCCTCCGCGCGCTGTCAAGCCTGTTACGCATGCGCCCTGGTCACCCCGCGGTTCGCCAGCGCCTCTGCGGCCCCCCGCGCAGGCGCTCAGGGAGCTCTTGGACTCCAGGTTCCCGCGGCTGGGAGAAAAGGAGGCGGGGATGCGAAAGGGGAAGTGACTCTAAAGCGCTCAGACGCCACGGCGGGAGCCAATCAGGGAGCGTGACGTCAGTTTGGCGCGGAGTTTGGCGGCCGGGGCTTACAGTGGCGGGAGTTGGAGGCAATAACGAGTCGTGGTGTGAGGGGTGCAAGCTACGATTTCTGCTGATCTTGGGGGCATTTCCACGGCTTTTTTCTAAGCTGAGCTTTTTCCTCTGGCCCAGATGCTCTTCAATTCGGTGCTCCGCCAGCCCCAGCTTGGCGTCCTGAGAAGTGGTGAGTAACGGTCCCAACCGCTGCTCGTTGCTGGCGGGATTCACCTCCCCCCCAGCACACGCCGCCTCCGACCACGGCCGACTCCAATTCTGTTTCCCAGCCGCCGAGTTGTCACACGGAAAGAGTGAATTAGTGAACTGCTGCAGAAAACTGTACTTTCATTCCTTCGGGACACTTTTAATCGTAATCGGGCTTTATAAATCGTAGTGTAGGCCGAAGAAAGGAGGGACGTTGAATTAACTGGCCGCTGAGGCCCCTTACAGCTTATGTCTACTGCGCGTTAACTGGAAAACGCATGCATTTGTCTGTGTGTGTTGCTCTGTTTCTCTCAACAGCTATGTGAGATCATCAAGACTCATATTCTTTGATTAATTCATTCGTTTGTTGTAGAACCTTAATGAGCCCTACTGCTTGCTCTGATACACCAGTGAATATGACCGCTGTTAAGGAACTCAGTCAAGCAGAGAAGACAGGACATCTGCTTCTTGCAGGGTCAAAATCTCCCCCTCCCCCCTCATGACTACATGGTCATAAAATTCTAAATTACGGAGTGAAAGATGCCCATAACCACATCCTCCAGAAATGACCACTGTTAATTGATAGAAGTATATTATTCCAGATGGTTTCTGATGACAGGTAATAGAGGTAATATCTATTATTTTCAGAAATGGGATCAAAATGTTTTGTTTTTCACTTTAATGGTATAAGTTGGACATATTCATATGTTAGTTTCTAGAAATACAATTTGTTTTCTACAGTTCTTTACATTCCTGTGTTAAAACATTGGCAGTAAGAGATCTGAGTTTAGGTTTGGGTGTTATCAACTTGAAACTTTTTGATGAATTTCTGATAAGGGAGTTAACTACCCAGACTAACCTTGGACAGAAATGAAATCCTACTCATTTAAAGGTCGTCTATATCCAGAGATCCTTCTTCCCCATGAAACCAAATGAAAAAAAACTGAGAAGGGAATTTTATATTTAAGGGGTAGGTCTAGGGAAAGGATGTTGAAGGAGATTGAGGAGTAGTCCCTCAACTTCCTGCTCCCAATCTAAAACTTTGTATCATCCTTACTTCCCTCTTGGATAATTTTGTAAATAGACTCCCTCCAAATGCTCCTCTTTCTGTCTCTTCTGGGACTTTGCCTGAGTAACTTCTCTGCCCTCTGTGTCATGAGTGGCAGTATGCACAGTGTTAGTTGAGAGCTTTGTCTTCGGAGTTAAACTGCCTGTGTTTTAATTAACAGCTCTACTCCTTACTATTTGTGTGTCCTGGGGGAAGCTGTTTTGTGACAAAGAGTTTCTCCCAGTTCTCCATTCCATCAGTCTACTTCCCCTCCCATTCACAAATATTCATTATTATGTGATAGGCACTGAAATTCATTCATTATTATATGTTTCCCACCGAAATTTAAATGACCATCTTCTCACTTCCCCTCAATGTTGCTGTTCCATCCTTGGCCCATTTTCTTCTTCTACCTACTCCCAAGGATGATCGTAGCCATAATTGGGGCTTCTTCCACTACTACCTACAACCTTCCATTTCCTGTACAGTAAGTCCTCACTTAACATTGTTGATAGGTTCTTGGAAACTGCTACTTTAAACAAAACAACAAAACAATGTATAATGAGACTAATTTTACAACCGTAGGCTAATTGATATAAATAAGAGTTAAGTTCCAATGGCATATTTCTGGTCACAAAAACACCCCCAACCTTCTAAATAAAGACCCAAAACACTTCTAATATTAAACATTGAAATAAATGTGAACCATACATACATTTAAGAAAGATTGTTAAAAACAAGTGAGATAATTATTTACTCCAGTTTTGGTGATGGTGGTTGTAGTGGTGATGGGTTAAATCAAAGAATAAATGTTTGCAAAGGGAAAATTGTAAGGAGCACTGCCTACCACCACACAGTTCAAAAACAATCACAAATATGGCAGCTTGCTGAACCCTTTTGTACCACATTGTTTATTTTGTGCATTTGTATAATTATTGTATACTTTACGAGCTTTTGTTTTACAATTATTTGTATTCATTCATTTTCTGACACCCTTATTCCAGTTCTGGGTCATGGGTACTCAGAGTCTATCCTGGTAGCTTAGGGCACAAGGCAGGAGCCAGCCCTGGACAGTACACCATCCCATTACAGGGTGCACTCACACACATACCAACACTCACACTGGGATCATGTAGACACACCAAGGAACCTAACATGCACATCTTTGGGATGTGGGAGCAAACCAGAATACCAGGAAAAAACCCACACAAACATGGGAGAACATGCAAACTCCACACAGACAGTGGCCATGACCAGGAATTGATTTTTTCTCATCAGTGGTATAACAAAATGACATTCAATGAAATGATGTTATTCAAGGACTAAAAGCTGTGGTTGGTCTTTACCCACAAGGTCAGTCCCGTAAGCATCTCAAACTCAAATGCCCAAAACTGAACTCACTTTTCCCCCAAACCTGGTATATTACCTGTTTTAGGGAGTGGTCCCGTTATTTTAAACCAGTCTTCCTAACAGAAACCTAGAGTCAATCAAAGACTCCTTCATCCTTCTCACTATTACACATACAAAAATTTTCCTTAAAATCTCTAGAATCCTATTGTCCAGCTCGAATTGCTAAAAAAAAAAAAATCTCTGGAATCCATCCTCTCTTCTTTATCCCCTCTGATTCTGCCTCTTGGATCTGTTCTGTTCTTACTATTCCATTTCCCTAGGTTGGGCCCTAATACTTTCTTGTCTGGACTATAACAAATCTCCCAAATGGCCTCTTCTTTTCTCTCTCTCCAGTTTATTCTCCACATTGCTGCCAGTGATCTTTTTAAAATGGAAATCTAGGCCAGGCACAGTGGCTCACACCTGTAATCCCAGCATTTTGGGAGACTGAGGTGGGAAGATTGCTTGAGGCCAGGGGTTCAAGACCAGCCTGGGCAACATAGTGAAACTCTGTTTCTACAAAAAAATCAAAACTTTTTTTTAGTGTTTAAAATGTGGTGATGCGTGCCTGTAGTCCCAGTTACTGGGAAGACTGAGGAAGGAGGATCACTTGAGCCCAGGAATTTGAGGTTACAGTGAGCTATGATGGGGCCACTGCACTCCAGCCTGGGCAACAGAGCAAGACTGTCTCTAAAAAACATAAAATGGAAATCTGCTTACTTATTTTCTGTGTATTTTTAAATTGGTATCTAGAAGTATTTATCATAATTTCTAACAGATGCAAAGAATATAATTTTCTGGCTATATTGTGAATATTGACATTTTTAAAATGCTACAATCACTCTTTTCTAACAGAATGGAAATACAATAGTGGTTTGATAATCACGTCATCTATTTTTTTAAAAAATGTGAACAAAGTCAACTGCTGGACATTCTACATAGTTGCTTTTTCCTCTTGACCTTATTTCTATTTCATTTCTACCACAGAATTTGTCCTAATGTAATTTAATTTTATGCTTGAAAAGTTCTTTTATTGATCACCTTATCGTCCTTTCTGTGTCAAAGAATATACTGCTATTTTCTGTCATTATAAGAGTCCAATTGTTAAAACTTTCTTCTGGATTGAATTACATTACAATTATTAGTAGTACACAATTGATAAAACAATAGAGACTAGTAATTTTGATAAACATTTATTAAGCAAAAAGTAAAATTTTATTTAAAGTACAACTTTTAAAGAGATGAATTTGGGTGAGTATGTATGGTGCCTTTATTAAAGGAATTACCCAATTATGTCTTAGTTGAGGTTCCAGAAGTTTTTTATTTAAAAATATTTAATTGATACCCAAAAGTTTTTATACTTTGGATCAGTGGAAGGGTTGAGATTAGGATATGGGAACGCCTTTCCTTTGTAAACTGGAAGAAAGGAAGTGATGAAAGAGAGGGGAAAAGACATGCCTCAACCTTCTCAGACAGATCAGTTTCTTCGATCAGTTTTAGAAATGCATATACAATCATGTGTCCCTTAATGATAGGATGCATTCTGAGAAATTGTGCAAAAGTCATCGAGTGTACTTACATAACCTAAATGGTATAGACTAGGCTATATGGTATAGCCTGTTGCTTCTAGGCTACAAATCTATAGCTCATGTACTAAGTACTGTAGGCAATTGTAACACAATGATAAGTATTTATGTATCTAAACATAGAAAAATACCCCTAAAAATATGGCATAGAAGATAAAAAATGGCACACCTATACAGAGCATGGAGCTTGCAGGACTGGGAGTTGCTCTAGGTGAGTCATTGAGTGAGTGGTGAGTGTATGTGAAGGCCTAGGACATTACTATACACTACTATAGATTTTATAAACACTGTCCATTTAGGCTACACAAAATTTATTTAAAAATTTTTTTCTTCAACAATAAATTAACCTTAGCTTATTGTAACTTTTTTACTTTATAAATGTCTTAATTTTTTTTAGCTTTTTGACTCTTTTATAATAACACTTAGCTTAAAATACAAACACATTGTACAGCTATACAAAAATATTTTCTTTATATCTTTATAAGCTTTTATCTAATTTTAAATTTTTTTATTTTTAAAAAGTTTTAAAGCTTTTTTGTCTAAGACACATCTATTGAGAACTGTCTAAATAATTAACAAACTCACATTTCAAGGTACTTTCAATTCTCACTTTTCATCAAAAGTACTGTTTGGAGAAGACATTTTAGCCTGCCATAACCTCTGACAAATTTAGTTTTGGAGGTTGCTAGAGATAACATGAGGAATGAATAGAAAGGAGGCAAAGATGTGTGACAGGTACACACATTAGCCCATGCCTACACAGGGTCAGGATCATCAAGCTGTCACTAGGTGATGGGAATTTTTCAGCTCCATTATAATCTTATGGTACCACCATCATATATGCAGTACTTTGATGACCAAACTGTCGTTTGTGGCACAAGACTGTGTATGGAAGTTGAGTACATTAGTACCGCTTTATCCTCAGGGGATACATTCCAAGACCCCCAGTGCATGCCTGAAACCTCATATAGTACAGAACCTTATATATGCTGTGTTTTTTCCATATATACACATACCTATGATAAGGTTTAATTTATAAATTAGACATAGTAAGAGTGCCTAATTATAGTGTATTGTTATAAATGTACTATAATATAGTATAATAAACTATAATAAAAGTTATATGAATATGGTCTGCCTCTCTCACTGTCAAAATATCTTATTGTACTGTACTTACCCTTCTTACGATGATGTGGGATGATGTGCTCATGTGGTGAGATGAAGTGAGGAGAATGACGTAGGCAGGCACTGTGACATAACATTAGACAACTATCGACCATCTGACTATATGGCAGATGACAAAAGGGCAAGAAGCATATACACCATGGATACTCTGGACAAAGGGGTGATTCATATTCCCAAGGCAGGATGGAGTGGGACAGTGTGAGATTTTCCCGCTGCTCAAAATGGGAGACAATTTAAAATTCTGAATTTGTTTGTTTCTGGAATTTTCCACTTAATATTTTCAGACCACAGTTGACCACAGGTAACTGAAACCATGGAAAGCGAAAGTGTGGATAAAGGGAGATTACTGTATCTGGAAATTGATTCTCTGTAAACTTTCATGTCTTTGTATACCCCTTGGAAAATTTGCATGTACCCAACCCTAGGGCCTCAAGTTGTACATTAAGGTTATAATGGGCTTTTCCATATGTGTTGTGGAAGAAAGCATTACAGGTTTATGTTCAGGAAATAGGTTCATGTTTATAGCACAATAAGGATCCAAAAGTAGCTTAAGGTGGCTCATCAATGAAGTATTTGTTACAGGGACTGCAGAATTGGAGGAGTAGTCAGGGACCAGTCACTAACCATTCATCAGTGTTTGGATATTAGATGTAGGCAATGAGGCAGAGTTGAAGAGTCACTGTTTAATTGCAAAAAATTAGGTTTTCCAGAGCATATCATCTGGTTGTTCAAGATTTCCTTTGGAATTTGTAAGTTGCAGTAATTAGATTTTTTTTTTAAATTCCAAACCACAGGTATACATTTACATAACATTAGAACAGACTTTTGTTTTAGACTTATTCTGTAGATCAGCAGTCCTCAACCTTTTTAGCAAGCACCAGGGACCAGTTTCATGGAAGATAATTTTTCCACAGACTGGGGGGTGGGGGGTGTTTCCAGATGATTCAAGCACGTTACATTTATTGTACAGTCAAACATCTCTGCTAATGATAATCTGTATTTGCAGCCACTCTGCCCAGTGCTAGCATCACCATCTCAGCTCCATTTTGGGTCATCAAGCATCAGATTCTCATAAGGAGCACGCACTCTAGATCTCTTGCATGCGCAGTTTACAGTAGGGTTCGTGCTCCTATGAGAATGCCACTCCTGATCTGACAGGAGGTGGAGCTTATGCAGTGATGCAAGCGATGGGGAGTGGCTGTAAATACAGATGAAGCTTCCCTCACTCCTGGCTGGCCATGGACCTTACCAGTCCACGGCCCCGGGGATTGGGGACCACAGCTGTAGATGAATATTCGTAAACACAACATAATTATTGCATTCTTCTTTTAGTAATCAGTAACATCTTATTTACAATGATATCTGACATTGAAATTATGAGATAAAGCCCCCAGAAGTAATTACTAAATCTGGATTAAATTTCTTTGCCTCCTTTCTATTCATTCCTCATGTTATCTCTAGCAACCTCCAAAACTAAATTTGTCAGAGGTTATGGCAGGCTAAAATGTCTTCTCCAAACAGTACTTTTGATGAAAAGTGAGAATTGAAAGTACCTTAAAATGTGAGTTTGTTAATTATTTAGACAGTTCTCAATAGATTATAAACCCATTGTTTCCTCCAATGTTTAGTGAAAATTTAGTTTTCAGTAATTTTTTGTTGAACAAACTTTTTTTTTGTATATTTAAAATGCGTTGACCTACATGTTAACGTGATAAAAACAAATCTCTTCAGATGGCTTACTATTTAGGACCTTAGTGCACATTAGGTCTCTGACCCAAGCAGAATAAACTTTCCCTCCACTCTGAATTTCCTGTTCTCTGTTCTAAATTCAGTGAAAATTTACTCATCATTCAAGACCTCCTCCCTGACCCTATTACTACTATCCAGGGCTAATTGAATGTCTTCGAGGGGTAGGTACATAATGCTTTGGTTTAAAATTACTCTAATATACTTTAAGATACTATGATTGTTGCTATTAACATTTTAGAATCCTAGAATTTCAGCACCATAAAGGAAAAAGGAAGTAAACTTGGTATTTATTTAGTGAATATGTTACTGGCTATTATAGTAAGTGCATTGACATATATTATTTTCTTTAACTCTTTGACCACTGAATTTTGCTAGTAACTTAAGAGTTTATAGTAATGTTGATACAGAAACTCCAAAACATAAAAAAATTTTAGTTGAAGGGAATGGTAGTTTTAATGGTAATGCTTTTGTGATTGTCTCAGTGGGAGAAGGGGTAAGATCTTTCTTAATGTACAAAGGCTACTTGTTTCTTCCAATCTTGATGTACTAGCAAGAGTCTCCATTTAAGATGGTCAGCGCCTCCCCTCCCAAAAAAAAGATGGTAAGCCCAAAGCTATACCTCACCAGAAGTTGGGAGTGCTTTTTCATTTCTTCCTTTGGACCCCTTAAGAAAATATCAGGACCATAGATTGTGAATGGATCTATGTTAAATATCTAAAACTTTTTAAGAAAATATTTACCTCTGCATTTGTTAAAAATGCTGAAATGTGATGCTATATTGGAATTCTGTAAGGACTTGTCTTGTTTTAGGATGGTCTTCGCAGTACCCTCTACAGTCCCTTCTAACTGGTTATCAGTGCAGCAATAATGATGAGCACACTTCTTATGGAGAAACAGGAGTCCCAGTTCCTCCTTTTGGATGCACCTTCTCTTCTGGTAAGAGATCACTATTTAGGCTAGGCTTGGACAGAAGTGATCCATTTCACACTTTGAGGGAAAATATCCTGGTTGTCTCCCTTTCAAAGAAAAGTAAGTTAGGTAGATGTTAGAGTTTTTCTGATAACTGTTCTCCTCTGATTTATAAAATAGACCTTTCTTAATCTGTATGCATAATTAGCATAATTGTATATTTCCTCTGTAGTATTGGACTGTTATAGCACCATCTTTTTTGAACTGATAAGGAAAGAGTTGCAAAGGTTCAGCCACTGTGAAAACTGTTTTACCCAGTAAATACATACTTTGGTCTGTTGAATATATTAATATCTCTTTCTGTGACTGAGTGGGGAATATATGAACAGAAATGGAAGTACTTGTCCCTACTCTTAATAGTTTAAGAGAGGAAAAATGAAAGGTGTGAAAAGGAAATTTAAAACTGATAGACTCAGCCTGCTGGTGGCCTGTATCATCATATGCCTTTATTTGCCATTGGCCAGTACCACTCTTCTTTTTGTTAAGAACTACCTTTGACTTAGCCCTTCTCTAAATAAGAGATTATCTCAAGATAATTTTGGTGGTTTTGAGTTAGCTTAAAAATTTTTGTGTTAATCTATATATTTTATTCTTTATTTCTTATTTAGCTCCCAATATGGAACATATACTAGCAGTTGCCAATGAAGAAGGCTTCGTTAGATTATATAACACGGAATCACAAACTTGCAGAAAGAAGTGCTTCAAAGGTGAGTCAAGGTCTATAATTTTTGTTTTAACATTTTTAATTCATAAATTCTCAAGTAAATACATTCTTAGTCTGTTTTATGTTGCCATAAAGAAATATCTGAGACTTGGTAATCTATAAAGAACAAAGGATTCTTGCCTCATGATTCTGCTGGCTGGAAGATTGGGCATCTGGTGTGGGCCTCAGACTGCCTCCAGTCATGGCAGAAGGTGAATGGGAGCCCATGTGTGCAGAGATCACATGGCATGAGAGGAAGAAAGAGAGAGGCAGGGTGGTGCCAGGCTCTTTTTAATTAAGCAGCTTTTGTCTTGAGGGAACTAATAGAGTGAGAACACACTCCCGCCCCAGGGAGGACATTAATTTATTCATGAGGGATCCATCCCCATGACCCAAACACCTCCCATTGGCCTCCACCTCCAACATTGGGGATGAAATTTCAACATGAGATTTGGAGGGACAAATATCCAAACTATAGCACATTCCCAATTATGTGCATTTCTCTTTTTAGGGACCAGGTTAAATGTAAATGATGGACTGCCTATCTGCCAATGACTGTTAACTATGACAATGCCTTTACTAAAAGTTAAGAAAAATACATTGTAGGATTAAAAATAGTTCTTTTAAAAAATTAAATCTTTTACACTTAGTGTGGTTAGGGAAGCATTGCTTTAAAATATTTATATTGATGGAGCATCTTCCATCTATAAAGCAAAGTTCTGCTGACCTTAAGAAGCTAATAATTGGGAACTAGTCAGTTAAGTGTTGAAATAACTAAAATAAAACAAAGACCAAAACTGATGTAGAAGTACAAAGAACACTTCACAAGTATCAAAGAGAAAGCTGTTGTAGTAAAGAAGGCTAGGAAAATTTTTCATGAAGGGTGGGGCATTTGAGTTGGATTGTGATATTTAGACCAATGGAGATGGCAGAAGGCTGTTCAGGTGGAGGGAAAAGCATTAGGAAAGGCCTAGAAATAAGAAAGCATAGGATATAATAAGAAAATAGGGAGTGATCCAGTTTGGTTGGAATAAGATACATGGAGAACAGTGAGAGATAAGCCTTGCAACAGAGATAAGGGCCAAAGCGTGCAGGACCTTGAATGTCAAACTAAAGTATTTTAGACTCTAGAGAGTATCGTGAAGATTTTTGAACTGGAAAATGTTTCAGAAAGATTTCATTTTAGAGAATATATTACTAGTCAACTCGTGGAAAGAAATTTGACATCAGATGGTAGTTCTCAAATGTGGTAATGAAGGGAATGTGTAATGTCTATGAGTCTACAAATTCTCAGCCCATGGACCATGGGGTGCTGACCAATGATCTTTTCACTACAGCTTTCAAAGCATTTAAACTGCTGTTGTTATGGCTACCACAGAACGTAGTCTAGACATTTCATTTGCCATTTTCTTTGTTTAGAATGGATGGCTCACTGTAATGCTGTCTTTGACCTGGCCTGGGTCCCTGGTGAACTTAAACTTGTAAGTGACTTTTATTTCATTGGGATCTGGGTAAATAACTGGCAAGGGGTTGCTTTGTTAAATTGTGCTACCTTATTTTTGAAAGGTTACAGCAGCAGGTGATCAAACAGCCAAATTTTGGGACGTAAAAGCTGGTGAGCTGATTGGAACATGCAAAGGTCATCAATGCAGCCTCAAGTCAGTTGCCTTTTCTAAGTTTGAGAAAGGTTGGTTGATAGTTATCCTCTTTCATCTTCTTAACCTTCTTTGTGGTAGAGAAATAAGCTATAATTGTTTCTATCCTTTCCCCTGTCAGAGTTGCTACTTTACCTACATAGATGATTGAGATTCTAATATGACTGAAAATCTTAATGAAATTAAGTTGGTTTTAGGCCCATTCTTATGGACATTATCTCCAGCTTGTCCCTGAAAGTCAAGAGTGTTCAGGGAATTTTTTTCTATAATCTTGCAGATAAAGTAAAAATTTATAAACAGCCACAATACCTCTATTCAACTTTGATTATTCGTTGAAGTTAAAACCTTGTACTGGGCACTTGTTAACTCTGTTTGTAAAATAGCGTTACTTTAACTCTAATTGTAAAATCTAAATGGGGTGTGAGGCTGGTAAGAAACCTGATAAACTGAACATGATTCTGTACCTAAAAATTTATCATGTAATTAGTTTAAATGGCCCAATTTCTTAGTATGTTTTTAATTATTATTCACTCACAGTTGATTTTCCTATATTTATTTTACCGTTATGATAGAAAAGGAAGATTTAAAGAGTGATATAACTCAAAACATTACTATAGCAGCTAGGGAAAAACTTAGCAGGAGTGTCTGAATGAGCTCTTCATTTCTGGTTTTTTGTTTTCTTTTTTTCTTTCCTCCAATGATGAATAGGCAAATCCATTTCTCACTAAATAAATTTTAAAAAATAGACCAATAAACATTTTTCTCAAAGTCTTTGAATTAATCTGACTTTAATCTCAAAGTAATATAGACAAATATTACAATCTCCTTTATCATTAAAAATATCATATTTTAAAAATGAAATATTTTCATTTATTCACCTGAGCACTCGGGAATATTAAACTGAGTTGTTGAGGTGGTTTGGACTTTTAAAAAAGTCAATTTTAATCTACTGTGGTTGCTGTTGAGACTGGAACCTTGAAGAGGAAGGATATGGTGTGATTTTTGATCTCTGCATAACTTTCATTAACCTGTCTAATTATAAAGTTAGATATGCTTGTGTTCTAGTTTACTACTGTGTCAGTGTTGACTCTGAGTTTATAGAAGTAATTTAAGATCATAAAAATTTACCTAACTAAAGGGTAATAGAAAAGGAAAACACCGTATCTTTTGGTCCCTTTGTTTAATTTTTAAAGCTCTCTGCATATAAATCAATCCATGTCAATGTGGTCTAGTAGGAAAAGCACTGAGTTAGAATTTGGGGCACGTGACTTTTATCACAGCTTTCAGTAGTCCATACGTGCCCTCGTGTGAATTAGTCTAGTTGGATACTGCCCCCAAAGCCCCATGGTTTGGTTGGTGAAACAGACTAGATTTTAGCCCCACTCATTCCCTCACCCATATTTCCTCTTGCTGGGCACATGTTTACAACCATACATAGAAGCCCTGTGTTTTATTCTGGATTCTTGGGCAAAGTCGTTTTTACCTCCTTGGGCCTTCATTTCCTGATTTAATGAGATTAATGTCTATTCTCTTTTGCTCACAAAAATATTATAATCATAAAAGTGAGGTGAGATATGAATGCATTAAGAAAACTGAGGACTATATAAATGCTTAGTGTTTTGTGGGTTTTTCTGTAGGTAGCATGGTTGAAAAGATCATTGGTCCAGTTCTTTTAGCCCTACATGGGCAGGACGCAAATATTTTAAGAACTTCTAGTGGATAATTAAAATTGATTATAAATTTATTTCTATTTCCTCTGCTACAAACTTACCTATATTTGCACCTTCTTTCTCATTATTCTTTCTTCAGTTTAAGGCCACTCCTTCCTCCTAGGTCACCGGTTCTCAACCCTGACTGTACATTAGTCACCTGCAGAGGTTTTTCAAAATATCAACCAAATAAGAATCTCCGGGAGGTGGGCTATGTATCTATTTTTTTAAAGTTCCTCAAGGGATTCCAATGTGCAGCTAAGGTTGAGAAACATTCTTGATCCTTCCCTAAGACTTTATGCCATCACTTGTGTCCCCACAGCTCCTGGATCTTCAAGCTCTCTCTCTATATTGGCTGTTTCTCCTTAGGAAAGACTCAAGAATGTCTGTGGCCTATCGCCCAAAACATCTTAACCCTGTGCTCTCTTTTTAGCTGTTATCCTTTCTTATTTTCTATCTCCTTTAAGTTTCCTAAGAGTAATCAAAAGCTGGCTAAATTTCTTCATCTCAACTTGGTTCAGTATGTTTTCCACATCTAGCTGTTCCTGAAATCACCCTTGCTGAGGTCACTGATTATCTAATTGTCAGAAACCATGAAATTTTCAGGCCTTTTCTTCTACTTGTATAATATTTGATACTTCTGGCCATTTATAAAATTTCACAAAAATTTTCTTCTTCCTTTGAATCTGTGATACCACTCCCTTCTGGTTCTCCTTCTGTCTTTCTGTTTATTCCTTCATAGTTGCTTTTGTGTATCACACTTGTTACCTAGCTTGAAGTGTTGTCAAGGCCCAGGATTTGGTGTGTGGCCTTTTTTTTCTTTCAGTCTATACTCTGTACCTTCTCCTTGAACAGTTTCATCTGTACCAGTTTTAGGGGGTTTTTTTCCACTCTACTTGCATTGACCCAGATCTATATTTCTAGCCTTAATCTCTCTGTAAGCACCTCAAATTCAACATATCCAAAACTTAACTCATGATTTCCCCGCCCCCCCTGCAACGCCATCTTTATCCTTTCCTCTGGTATCATTTCCCTGAAGAATTTCCCTTAACATTTCTTCTAGTGCAACTCTGGTGGTAATAAATTACCTTTATTTTCCTTTATCTGAAAATGTTCTTATTTCATCACCATTCTTGAAGGATATTTTTATTGGATGTAAAATTCTGGGTTGACAGCTTTTTTTTCTTTTCATTACTTGAAGATGTTTTTCCATTGTCATCCATGGTTTTCACTGAGAACTCTGTGATCATTCAAGTCATTTCCCCATATATAATATGTTGTTTTTCCCGACTGCTTTCAGGATTTTCTCTCTTTGGTTTCTAGCAGTTTGATTATGGTGTGTATAGTCAAGCTTCCCTTCAAAGTTATGCTGTTTGAAGCTGACTGAGCTTTTTGAATTTGTAAATTTGTTTCACTGAGTTGGGAGATTTTCTACTCTTTCTTATTTTTCTGCCTAATTCATTTATATTCCCCTCGCCCCTTCTTCTGGGACTTGAATTACTCAAATATATATGTATATATATTTTCAATTACTCATATTTGACCTTTCAAAATTATCCCATGAGTCCTTAAAGTTCTGTTTAGTTTTTTTAAATTTGCTTAAATTTGAGATATAATGAACATACTATGAAATTTACCCATTATCAGCCCAAAAAAGAAATTTGAGCCCATTAGCAGTACCTTTCACCCATTTCCCCCAACCCTATGTAACTACTATACTAATTTCTATCTCTATAGATTTGCCTATTCTACACATGCATGTAAATGGAATGGTACAATATGTGGTCTTCTATAAGTGGCTTCTTTCATTTAGCATAATATTCAATCTTATTTCTCTCTTTCTTCTTCAAATGGAATGATTTCTATTGATCTGTATTCAAGTTCACTTTCTCTGTTCTCTCCTTTCTGGTCTTGAGCCTATCCAGTGAATTTTTGTTATTTCACATGTTGTATTTTTTAGTACTAAAATTTCCATTTGTTTTTTAATAAATTCTGGTTTTCTGTTGAGATTTATTGTCTTTTCATTGATTACAGGTGTATATTTCTTTTCCTTATCTGACATAGGTTTAATCTGCTTTACAACTTTTGTCTGATAAATCAACATCTGGATTATCTTGGGGTTGGCTTCCATTGATTTCTTTTCCCTTGAGAATAACTAACTTTCCTGGCTCTTTGCATGTTAGCTAGTTTAAGATTATATCCTGGGCACTGTGAATGGTGTGTTGTGTTCTGGATTCTGTTATTAATATATTGCTTAGAAAAGAGTCGATGTTTCTGTTTTAACAGGCAGTTAACTGCTTTAGGCTCAATTATAGACTATCATACCTATAGGAGGGCAGTGGGTCATGTCTCAATTCATTTCTTTAGTTTAAGCCTCAGTCGAAAGCTGCTTTCAGTTTCCTCTTTTGCACATATGGTTCAGGGGTCAGCCAGAGACTTGGACTGAGCTTAAACACAAAATTAGAGGTTCCTTTTCTCTGGCTGTCATCAGGATTCCCCCACCCCCTTACTCTCTGGCAGCTCTTGTTCTTCCTAGTCTCCTTTTCCTGGTTCCTTGGGCTTGACAGATAGCATATTTTTCTATTGATATTTTAGCTGCCTGGATTAATGCTGCAACTGTTGCTGCCCTCAAGGTAGAACCACAAAAAAATCCAATAACTTACCCAGGGCCAATCTTTTGCTAAAGGTGTTGACTCCCCTACCAAAATTGTATGTTTTGTTGTTCAGTCTCCACAGAGTCCTCATGTAGTTGTTTTCATATTTTGTCCAGTTTATAGCTAATGCAGGTGGATCAGTTTGTTAAGTGCTCACTCTTTCATATAAGAAGTGGAGTTTTTTGGGCTTTATTTTAAAGAATAAGACATTACAGATAAATTAAAGTTCTCCTATATTCCTTTCTCCAATCCCATTGTCCTCCTCCTATCCCCAGAGGCAACCCCTTTCACAAATTTCATACAGATCTGGCTCATATTTTAATGCTGAAACAATGTAGCTTAGAGGTTTGGAGTGTAGGCGGTGGATTCATACTACCTAGAATACCTTTGCGAGTTACTTAGCCTCTCTGTGCCTTAGTTTTCTCATCTGTATGTAAAATGGGGAGAATAATACCTACCTAATAAAATTGATAGCAAGGATTGGATAATTTATGTAAACCATTTAGAATACTACCTAGCACTTAGGATAGTAAGCACTCAGTATGTTTTGGCTAGTGCTTGTTTATCATTCTTACTATGCTATATGAAGTATTTTATATGGTTTTAAGAAAATTTACAGAGGGATGATTCTATGAAGTTTTTGTTGAACATAAGATCTTCAGCACTTTGTAATCCCTTCTCATCACAGTTGGTTTCTGTATTTGTTATTGAGCCATATGTTTTTTAATTTTTAATCTCCAGTACCAAATACGGTACCTAGCATGTAAGAGATACTCTAGAAATTTAAATTGAAATATATGCGTCAATGCCTGGTTTTGTTAACCTTTTGATAAACTATTTATTTCCTTACAGCCGTGTTCTGTACAGGTGGAAGAGATGGAAACATTATGGTCTGGGACACCAGGTGCAACAAAAAAGGTAGTCTAGTTCTGTTTTAATTTTGACAGCTGTGGGATTACCCCACACTTAAATTATTTTGAGTGAAAGTGTTAGTGATTTCATCTGATTACCACTAGGGGGCAAGTGCTCATAATTCCCCATTTCCGCTCACTGTTCCAGTTCTGAGGATCTTAGTTCTCGTTGCAAGTATTACACTCACATATTTACCTCATATTGTCTTCTGAATCATAATGCCGTTTACCTACATTATTGATGGAATTAAAAATATTAATCCATAGGCTCACTGGTATCTTTTAATTTAAATTGTTTTTGGTTTTAAAGAATTAGATTAAATTAAACATAGCTCATGTTGTCTCATGGTACCATTAAGCAAAAGTGGTGATCATCTCTCTGTTTGCTTTTAATTAATTAACTTATTTAGGAAAAACATTTTTTAATATCTGTACTTTTTTATTGATATATCATAGTTGTACATATTTTTAGGGTACATGTGATATTTTGATGCGTGTATATACAATGTGTAATGATCAAATCAGGATAATTGAGATATCCATCACCTCAAACATTTATCTTTCCTTTGTATGGGGACCATTACAGTTCTTGTCTAGCTATTTTGAAATATACAATAAATTATTTTTTAAAAATTTTAGTAGGCTTTATTTTGTAGTGTTGTTTTAGGCTCACAGCAAAATTGAGCAGAGAGGGTTCCCGTATAGCTGCTGCCCCACATACGCACAGCCTCCCCGCTGACAATATCCTGTACACCCAAGTGGTACATCTGTTAACAGTTGATGAACCTACATTAATACATCATTATCACCCACAGTTTATAGTTGCCATTAGGGTTCACTCTTGGTATTATATGTTATATAGATATTGATGAATATATAATGACATGTGTCCACCATTGTAGTATCATACAGAATAGTTTTACTGCCCTAAAAATACTTTGTGCTTCACTTACTCATCACTACCTCCCCACTAAGCCCTGGAAACTACTGATCTTTTCACTGTCTCCATGGTTTTGCCTTTTTCAGAATGTCATATAGTTGTAGCCATACAGTATGTAGCCTTAACAAACTGGTTTCTTTCACTTGGTAATACTCATTTAAGTTTCCTCCATGTCTTTTTATGGCTTTATCAAGCTCATTTCTTTTTAGTGCTAAATAATATTCCATTGTCTGGATGTACCACAGTTTATCCATTTGCCTGCTTCTTGGTTGCTTCCAGGTTTTGGCAAATATGAATAAAACTGCTGTAAACATCTGTGTACTTACTTTTTATACATTATAATCTTGCCACAGGAAATATAGTGCAGTTGGCTCTGCTGGTTTCTAATTTCACTAATCTGGTCAAAAATTACTTAATATTGAGGTCTTATGTACAAAAGTTACTTTTAGCATGAGATCAGAGTTCTGAAACCTAAATCAATTTCCTTGGAATATCTTTCAGATGGGTTTTATAGGCAAGTGAATCAAATCAGTGGAGCTCATAATACCTCAGACAAGCAAACCCCTTCAAAACCCAAGAAGAAACAGAATTCAAAAGGACTTGCTCCTTCTGTGGTAAGGTTTTACAGATATATACATGTGTATAGATCTTAACAATAGGATGGAATATCATTTTAGGCAATTTTTTGGCCATAAAATGGGAGCTATTGATTAGGTGAATGAGAATCTTCATTTACTTTTGATATCAGTGGTTTATTCCTTATTCAGTACCTACAGTAGTGGTTCTCAAACTCCAGTGTGCTTTGGCATTACCTGGGGAACATGTTAAAAATTCAGCTTCCTGAGTCTCATCCCTAGAGATCTCTTTCTCTCTCTCGCTTGCTCTCTCTCTATATATATACCTATAGTATAATGTGATTCATTAGGAAAAGTGAGGGTGGAGTAGTTTGAAGAAGCATATTAAGTACTATGATATAGTTGTCTATGGGGAAGGAATCCATTGTTTTCATAATACAAACTACAGAAAAGATGTGAGTTTTTTTGTATATTTTTTAAACATTTGGCAAAATATTATTAAACATATTGAGAAACACTTGGGTAGAACATAATACCACTCCAGTAGCTTATAGTCAAAACTCAAACAATGCCCATAATACATCTTTTTTCTTTAAAAAAATTGCCATTAATCTCACTTTAATGTGTTTATTTTTCTAATGTTTCTTGTTTGTAGGACCCGAGTTAATATTTTGGGGGAGGTATGATTGCTAAAACATTAAGACTTAAAACTACATACCATGAACAGGACACAGGCATGAATGGAAACAGTTTCACCTTCATCTGTGGAGGCCAGATGAAGTTAAAATGAGTAACATTTCAGACATTTAATCAGGTTCTGAGCTAAGATAACTTGTTAGGTAATAGCAAGTAGGAGGTCAAACTCCACTGAGCCCCTTTAACTTTTTCAGAGCATGTAACAATCTTTCATCCATAACTCTCTAGACTTCTGTATGATAATCTGGGTAGACAGCAACATTTTGTAGATGAAACAGGCACAGAAAAGTTAAATGATTTTCCTGAGGATACATAGCTTATTCGTAGGGCTGATTCTAAGGAGACCCATTGGGCTCAGATAAGTAAAATCTTTTAGTCACCAGTTTCTTCAGTGTAGGTTAAAGTATTAACACTATATGCTATAACTTAATGACGTTTAGGTCATTTCCTTGCTAAAATTACTTCCTGGTCAGCATATACATCTGATTAAGATTATTGGAAAGAGTAGATTTAGTCTAATTCAGAGTTGGGGGTGAGGAGCCACTTTTTAGCACCTTGTTCTCTTGATGGTGAAGATTGTGATACCCAAGATAGAATTTCCTTCTTTTCTTTTCTTTCTTTTGCTACCAGGATTTCCAGCAGAGTGTTACTGTGGTCCTCTTTCAAGATGAGAATACATTAGTCTCAGCAGGAGCTGTGGATGGGTAAGAGTCTATTTCTTGGTTCTTTTGATGAGATCTCTTTTATGAGCTATGATGGGGAAGTCACCTAGTCTCATTATAATTGAATGTGTGTGCTTTTATCTTTCAACATAGCAAGAACCCCATTGAGAAAAGGAACTACAGATCACACTGGAAAATATCTAGTTAGGACTCTTGCTAAACTAATTAAATGAAATAATACATGTGTCACGCTTAGCACATTGTCTAGTACATAGGAACAGTGTTAGCTGCTGCTGTTATCTTAGAGAAGAAACTGGATGAGTAGTTTGCTTGCTTTATGCAATATAATTTAGTCACTGAATCTTATTTTGAGGAGTAAGATTTCTATTACTTTGGATTTTATCTTTTCAGGTTTAAGAATATCCTAAAAGAAGAAATCTGGTTCTGGGCATGTAATTGTCATTTCTGGGAGTAATATAACTAGATCGGTGAGAGAAAGGCCTAATGACTTTCACATACCTGCCATCCATGATTAGTGTGAATTTTTGGCTTCCAGATAAGTCTGTGATGCTTATTGATTGGTTGCTTTGGAGAATATAAATTCTTTGCATATAAGGACTCTTTCTTTTTAAGCTCCTTTCTTATTTTATCTCCTTAGCATCCCTCCCTCTAAAATTTTAATTTTGGGTGGCTGGTTAGCTCAGTTAGTTAGAGCTTGGTGCTGATAAAAATTTTAATTTGAAAGATCATGGCTTACCAAACTAGGATTTCCATTATGTCCTCTGGACACTAAAACCAAATGTGAACCAAATTCTCAGGCAAGATGAAGGATTATTTAAAGGTTATTAGTTATGCTTGTGAATGGCTACAAAAGCTTGTTCTGTTTGTTTCCAAGGATACTGCCATTATATATTATACCAAGCTTGTGTTTTCAAGTTGCCTGCAAACTAGAAGTAGAGGATTAAGACAATTATCCCAATAGATGAAATGAAAAAATACTTTTCTCTATTTCACAGGAAAATTGTGTAGACTAGATTACTAAGGAGTTATGTATAGAGATATAACCATAGGAACAGAGCTTGCTACTTATGATATCAAATGATATATTCAGAATATTAAAGGCTTAGGAAGTGTTTTTTCTAAAAACAATGAAACAATGACTATCGGCACCCAAACTTCTTCCTTTTCCGCTCCCTTGGAGTAAACTTCACTAACCCATTACTGGGTCAAATCACATCTGTTTCCGTTCTGTCACAATTATAAATCTGACGTGGGAGCCAATGGTATAAAATAGTTCAATTTCTTTCCCAATGAGATGTCCTCATTGTACCTAGTTAGTGTGCCAAAGGAGTTAAATTAAAAGTCATAATTGAAGTTATTTGGGATTGGGAAAATGTCTACAAAATAACTGTTTAATTGCCTTGGTTTTTAGGATAATTAAAATATGGGATCTGCGTAAGAATTATACTGCTTATCGACAAGAACCCGTAGCAGCCAAGTCTTTCCTGTACCCAGGTAGCAGCACTCGAAAACTAGGTAAGCCTTTGCATAGACTATAGGACTTTTGGGGGAAATGTGAATTTTTGTTAAAATTTAAAAAAAAATTAGGCTAGTTTTCAGCAACATAGTTTTGAGAAACTCTAATATGTGGTTGTATCTTTTTGACATTCAAAAGATTAAAACTCAGAGTATTTTTGGTTTGTATATATTTTGGGGACAGAATTCTGATGATTCTTCTTGTGGAATAACCTATTTTCAGTTCTACTCACCTTCATCAGGGCATGCTAACTAAAGTTTCCTTTTTTTCCAGGATACTCAAGTCTGATTTTGGATTCCACTGGCTCTACTTTATTTGCTAATTGCACGGATGACAACATCTACATGTTCAATATGACTGGATTGAAGACTTCCCCAGGTAAAATATTAGTCATTCAAATTCTTTTACCAGGAAACTAATATAGGCTTTTTTGTTAGTGATAATTTAAGGGTTTTTCCCCCCTAAACCAAACCTATTAAGCCATATGAGGACTTTAATGTCTTTGATTAGTTCAAGTGATGTTTTCATAAGTGTACATTCCTTGTGATGATTTTACAAGTAAACAGAATCCTGCTCTTAATGATGACTTTTATTTTAATAGTGAGTCTCCTGAAATTATGCCCCTTGGCCTATATTTAGTGTTATCTCAATTTTCTATTTCATAAGCTGTGGGGTAGAGAAAGCTGTTTTGCTCAACTTTTGTCCTCTTTGGGGGCTGTTAGTTAAAATTAGGGGGCTGAATTTTTCAGACACCCAGAATGGTTCCAACCTACCTCAGCCTTCTCCATAATGTTGGACAGAGGCCATTTTATCTCTTTAGGGGTTTTCCCCAACTTTACCTTTTTTTCCCTCAATAATATAAAAATATAATCTGATACTTAAAACTAATAAATAAATGATATTTTAAAAAAGAAACCTACGTTTCTCAAGCATGCTTTAAGAGAGTTATTTGGGTTACATTATTTTTAAGAACATTATCAATTACATAAGCAAGCTACATATTAGTAGTCTGGTTCTTCCTCAGCTATAGATCTATCAAAAATACTTTGAGTTCCATAACCAATCCCTAGAGCTATCCAGTTCCCACTAAAGTAAGATGTACTGGTAAACAAATCTCAAAATAGTACAGAACTTAGATCATTTTAGCTGGAATCTTACAGAAGTTTCCAAAGATTGCCCCAAGCAATCTTATTAGGACTTTATATCTGTGGCAGTATCACAACTCACCTTTCTGATGCTTTGGATTAGGTCTGGTGTTCTCTGAACAAGACAAGAGCAAGAGTATTTGGAAAAGGGGAGAGGTTTTATAACTTTTATTGTTTCTCGTAATGGAATCAGAACTTGGAGAATTGCTTATTTAGTTAGTCATATAAAATAGACTTTTCAAAATCTTTCCTCACAAGATAAAGCCTAATCCTGATTATATTATCAGTTGTGCAAGAGCTCTTTCTATATGATTTTTGCTGTAGTGTGGCACTGAAAGGAGCCTTGAGTTTAGTTTGTCCTTCTGCCATCAAACACTTTGCTAATAATTTAGTAACCTTTTTCTGTGCCTAAAATAATTTGATTTGCTCAGCTAGATAAATACATAGGTAGATAGATGGATAAATAGATTTGCTCCTTAAAAATTGAATGACAGCCAAATGTGTGTGTAACATCTGGTAATTATCTTTTTTGAAACTTCAGAAAGAGTCTTGGGCTCAGTACTTGATCCACCATACTTTTTACAGTATTATACTATACAAATGATGTTCATAAGAGTGACTCTGAAGCACTTTAAGAGCTTCAAAGAAAGATGAAATTGAGCTAATTAAAGCCAATATAGGCTACTCAGGAGGTTGAGGTGGGAGGATCACTTGAGCTCTGGAGTTGGAGGCTGCAGTGAGCTATCCACTGTTATCCAACCTTGGTGACAGAGCAAGACCCCATCTAAAAAAATTTTTTTTAAATAAAAATAAAACCAATATAGGTTTTAGAAGGATTTTTAGCAAGATTTGAAACATTTACAATGTACTTAATACTAGCCTGCCTTAGACCAGCAGAGGGCAATAAATACTTACAGGTATAGTGGGAAATTTGATCTATATTTTTTCATTCATAGTTTAGAGTTGAGGAAGATGAAAAATTACAGTTTTGGAGCAGTGTAAATAAAGGAACTTGTTTATTTCGCAAGGATTTATCATAGCAGGTTTATAATACGTATATCTGAATTGATTCATATCCTGCTTCACTTTCACAGTAAAAATGTCTGATATGGGGAGTATTTGCTGAGTTGGCTTTTTCTTTAAAAACTATAAAGACAAAGTTCTTCAGTTTTATTCTAGAACAAGGAAGAGATTTCTGTGAGAACTTATGAAAAACTGTTAAGTCCCTTACTAATATTTCTCTCCTTCTGTTAGAAGTTAGAGTGTGATTTTTTTTTTTCCTGCCTAAATGTATCTTAAATTCTCCAATAAAGACTTTTCTCTTGTATTTCCTAGGAGTGTTCTGATGCCAGAGGCCTCAGGTTTTGACCTCAGTAGGATAGAAGAACCTGTCAAGAGCATGTTATGCTAGATTGGGTTACTTGCCCTTTTACCATGGGTAGTGAGAAGTCTAAAACTAGTATCTTACATATGAATGTATAGTTTACCCAACTAGCTACTTCTGCCATTCAGCCTATTTAAAGTGTTGGATTAAAAATATTCCCACATCCCAGATAAGCTATTAGTAAGTTTTAGCCAGAATTCATGTGATAGTTTTCACTGATTTTTACCTATTCATAGAACAAATGTTTGAGGATCTACTCTGTTCAAAGCACTATAAAGTCTAGTAAGGAAAGATGACTTAATTTTATTTCAAATGAAGTTTAGCTTCAAGAGGTTTATAGTCTAAGGGAAAATAAGAGCACTATATTATACAGTGGAAAAAGTTCTACTCTGAGGTGAGAAGAAAGGAATCTTATAAAGGCATTTTTACTATAAGATTGGACATTGGCTATTTTATTTTCCTTTAAGAATGTTTTTCATATTTTTTTCTCTTGATATGACCATTTCCATACCAAATATTTAGACTGAGTTCATGAGATTGGATCTAATAGAAAGCCTCTTTCAAGAGTTTTCTTTATTTTTCTACCAATGTCCAGTTCCCTTTTATTTGGTGAATAAATCTTGACCATCTGCTTTAATAAGCAATGTAGTCATAAAACTTGTTAGAATATGCATGCTATTGGTATTCATTTGAACACTGGAAATACCAAGAACCAAGTAATTTGTTTTTTTCCCCTGGCAGTGGCTATCTTCAATGGACACCAGAACTCTACCTTTTATGTAAAATCCAGTCTTAGTCCAGATGACCAGTTTTTAGTCAGTGGCTCAAGTGATGAAGCTGCCTACATCTGGAAGGTAAGTTGCCAAACTTCCCCTACAAATGTGAGACAGAAATATTCTTGCAAATATTTCTTCTGTCCAATATTAGATAAGTTTAATATAAATACATACTATTAACTTTTCATACATCAGATATTTAGTAAAGGTTTCTTTTGGCTCTTAATATAGCTGAAACCTTACATTGTCACAGACTATATGACACTTTCATGGCTGTAGTTTGTCAGAAATTGACAATCCATATTCTTTGTTTCATAGATTATCAGGAAATTGAGAATTCAAAAGGGTAGTAAGAACCTTTGTCTTGCTTTATTAGTGTTTTATATATTTAATAGCATTATTTAATAATTTTTTTATTTTACAGATTTCCCATTGCTATCTGTTACACAAATTTGTAAATTATTTTTTTACTTTTTAAATAATAGTAATTCTAAAGTGACTACTGTAAGCTGAGAAATTTAAAGCTGTCCATTTGAAGTCCAGTGGAGAAAAATTGACATGTTATACAAGTAGCACTTACTGATCACTGAAAAATTTCTCTTGAGGGAATAATTAATTACAGAAATGTTCTGGGAGTTCAGAGAAAGATCATTAAGACATTGTTTACCTGTGGCTAAAAATTAGTTATCTTCTAGATTCTCCTGTAACTTCATAAATGTCTTTGACGTTGGTGAATTAAATGATCAGAGTTCACATATTTTGAGTTTTTAAAAAATTTTTTATTTTTTTATTTCAATAGAAAATAGGGATACAAGTATTTTTTGTTACTTGGATGAATTGTATAATGCTAAAGTCAGGGCTTTTAGTGTACCTGTCACCAGAATAGTATACATATTTTGGGTTTTGAAGTCATAATATCTAATACTTCACAGATCCATAGTTTTGATGGTATTAAATCCCTTTTCAAGAGAAAGTTATCATCATTCTTAGTCCTGCCAACCTCTAGGAAGTCATAAAGTTAATGTTTTAGGACAGGGGTAGAACTTGTCCAGTATGAAGCATAATTCTTCAGCTTAATTTCATCCAGTCCTGAAGAAAGTACAAAAAAATGATTTCTATATAACTAGAGATGCAAAAATGCAACACAGCCTTACTAAAAGCTTTTGGTAACAATATCCTAAATTGTCACAAGGTGGAGATAATGTTCCATCCAAGATGATTTTATGCTGGGCTTGCCTCTTTCTACAAGCACGTCTCATTTATTGTATTTTTTAAGTGAAATTTTGCTTATAAAGTATATACTTGAGAGCTCATCTTGTGATAAGAGTTTTTACCTGATTTCCTCTCTATAAGATTCTTCATAAACTTTAAACTTTAGCAATGTGTGTCACTACCACTGATGCTTCTGTCTTGTATTTTAAATTTTGAATTTCAAATTTGGTCTTATGCTTCTTATTTTGCTATCTTTTTGTTTTTCATTTCTTCTTCCCACACTATCTTACCTACATTTCTTTCTCTATTTTGGCTCCCAACTTACCTAAACTATGAGGATTTTATTCCTACCACAGAAAGAAAGAAGTCTCTTTCTTCTTAAAGTAAAAACAAAAAAACCCTGAAATTTCAGACATACCAAAAAGAAAATTAAGAATTATGCAAATAAGTACTTATGTATTAATCATTCTGTTTAAATCACTTTAGATCAGTTTTTAAATTATATGTAATCGTGTATATAATTATATGTATATTGTGGTTGGGGGGGTATAGTATTCCAATTCTTAAAGTTCTCCCTCTCTAGCATAAAGGCCTTTTTAAAATTTTGTTTCAGGGAATGAAGGTGAGGGGATACTTCCTCCCTTTAAAGATACACACATGCTAAAAAAATAAATAAATAAAGATACACACTAAAGATACTTGACTGTTGTTTCTAACCCATTTTCAGACATCCTATCAGTGGCCACCACATACATAGGTGACCCTTTTTGAATTCCTAGGCTGGGTCACATGTCAGTGTTGAATGACGTGGTTTAGACGTGATGTTCTCCTGCCTGTCCACACATAACCCAGTGTACAGGCTCTGATATTTGAGAGCCTGGCAAGCTTGTACCTCCTAAAATTGAATTTGCCTAGTGAAGTGGCTCAGTTTCTCTTTTCCACGATTGAAAAAAAGGAGGTTTGATAATTTAAAAGCAATTCCATGCAAGCTGAGTATCCAGGTTGTCTTATAACTCTGCTGTGTGTTCAAAAAGTCAGAATTCTCTTCTTAAGTGTTGGAACTTTTTCTATGCTAAAAAGCCCATGGGCACAAGAAAACAAAGTAGAAGAAGGGAGGTTATGTATCTTAAGACAGAAGAGAATGGCCTTTTAATCCTCACTACTGCCCAGCAAAGGGGAGATGTAATATATTTAGATTTTGATATTCGTGCCCAAGACTTAAAAAGATTTAATATTATATTTTTTCTTTTTAATCTCCTACCCATTGTCACACCTCCACCCCATCCCCTGTTACCTCGTTTGTTTCTGATATAGCCACTAAATAGCATTGAAGTGGTTATAAATAAACTGATTTGGCACAGTCATTCTACCGCTGACTGGCGAAACGTTGAGCCTGACACTTTAGGAAGTGTAAATGATCTCATGGCAGAAATAAAGATTAGACTTGGTTTCCAACTGGACAGAGTAAGGAGATTTTGTGAGGAAAAGTGCTGATCTTTTTCACATGTTTAAGTACATAAAATGCTTTATGGTTAGAGCCATTTAGTTCTGGGAATTTTAACTTTGGGATTCCTTGTGCCTTGAATTGAAGTCTTTATTCTATAAAAAGTAGAATATGTAAGATAGGACAGTCTTCTGTGTTTGACCATCCCTAAAGTACATAGGTGTAATTGTATCTTGTTGTTAATATTCTCCTTCCTGCTTGAAAGGAGGCTTTAAAAACAGAAATCACGTAATTATGATAGTGTTTTTATAATAATGAAATGGTAATACATAAAAACTTATTTGAATAAAAATAAAGGATTTAAAAGCCACCTGAGTTTCATTGAAGGAAATTAATCTTCTTCGAATTAGTCACCAAGTACTACACCCTAGGATAGTCCTAAACTGTCAAAACATAAAGGTTCACAAAAACTTGTTAGACTTTAGTTTGTCATTTTAGCCCACACCTTGCCCTTCCCCCACTTTTAAAAATTGAGATAAAATTCATATAACATAAAATTCACCTTTTCAGTCATTGTAAAGTGTACAATTCAACCAGATATGGTGGCTCACACCTATGGTCCTAGCACTTTGGGAGGCCAAGGCAGAAGGATCGTTTGAGCCCAGGAGTTTGAGACCAGCGTGACTAACATAGAAAGACCATGTCTCTACAAAAAATAAATTAGCCGGGTGTGGTGGTACATGCCTGTGGTCCCAGCTACTCGGGAGGCTGAGGTAGGAGGATTGATTGAGCCCAGGAGTTTAAGAACTGCAGTGAACTACAATCTCACCAGAGTGAGACCCCCCGCACCACTAACCCATCTCTTAAAAAAAAATAAGTGTTTATAAAGTGTACAATTCAATGATTTTTAGTATATTCATAATGTTATGCAACTGTCACTACTATCTAATTCCCAAACATTTATCACACCAGAAAGAAACTCCGTACCGTTTAACTATCACTTTCCCATTCCTCCCTGCCCCCAACAACTGCTAACCTACAGTCTCTATGGATTTGCCTATTCTGGACATTTCATGTAAATGGAATCATATAATACATGGCATTTTGTGTCTGACTTCTTTCACTTAGCATAATGTTATCAAGGTTCATCCATGTTGTAGCATGTATCGGTACTTCATTCCTTTTATGGCTGAATAATATTCCATTGTATAGATAGACCACATTTTGTTTATCCACTCATCAGTTGATGGACATTTGAGTTGTTTCCATTTTTTGACATTATGAATAAAGCTTCTATGAACATTTGTGTATAAGTTCTTGTTTTAACATATGTTTTCAATTCTCCTGGGGGTATATACCTAAGGGTAGAATTGCTGGGTCATATAATTCTATGTTCAACTTTTTGAGGAAACTTCTCTCCACTTTTGATAATATGTAAAGTGCCTGGCTTATGGTATTCAGTCAACAAATGCTGGCTTTTATTATCCTTATTATTAATATCTTATTAAATTATAAAAAGTTTTTCTGATAGGTCTCTTCTTTTTTCTCTGAGATCCTCTAGATAAATGCAAAAATGTACATACATTCTATTGGTGGGTATTTGGGGTTTTTTTGAAATTTATTTTAATCATTGGTATATACAGTTAGGTTCTTCTAGGTATTATGATACAGAAACTGAGAAAGGGGCTATATCATGAAATGAAAAGCTAGGGGCAACAAGCAGGGTAAACCAATGGAGAATAATGGTTCCTACCAGGGATTCTCGAAAGGACATGAGGATTTCCTCCCCCTTTAAACTTGCTTCTACCTGTTTGGGTCTTGAGTGAAGAGAAACTTAATAGACTGAGGCCATCCCAAATGGAGGAGGAAGGAGAATTTCTATGACTACTGGGGTAGTTAGGGACTATCTTAAAAGTCATTTCTAAAATATGTTACCTTGTGAAAGAATGAGTTATATTGTCTCTGTGGTGTTGTAGGAGTAGGCAGTAAATGAGATCTTTGTAGATGTGGAGAAGGCTTCCTTTTCTGTTAATTCAGCAAGGCAAATTAGACTCTGCTCTTTGTCTTCTTTTGCTTTTTAAATTATTGCGTATGTGCCATTTAACCCAAGAGAAGAGTAGTAATAATTGAGTTGGATAACCTTGTGAATCAGTGTGGCAAATCTCTTAACTATAATCTGAGGAATCTATTAAGTTTACTTAGTCATTCTCACAAATATTCTTTCCAGAGTCACCTCCACTTGCTTCATACAAATAAACCATGATTCAGAACCTCAGGAAAATGAAAAGAGAATAACTTCTCTCAGCCCCAATCTCCTTGCTCTTTTCAAATACACGTGCTAATAATAGTTATGTGAGTTTGTGCTCCTTATTGTGCTGATTAATTCCTATGGCCTGTGAAAGAGATTGACAGCTCTTGAATGAGTCAGCTGTATGATGCTGTCAAGTGCATATTACTGGTGTCATCCAAAGGTGGGAAAATATGATTCTTAATCACCTGTGCAGCACAGCACAATGTGATCCTTCTTCATGCATTAAATATATATTAAAATGTGGTGAGATTTAATTGAAAATTCAAAATTTCTTTAAGCGAACTAACAAAATTTTGGAGGAAAAATATTTTTTTCCACAAAGGATACCAAAATACCATGTAAAATATAGCTTATACTCCTTCAAAATGAAGGTTATCCAACTCAAAATGAAAGGAAATAACTTTGGGTTTTGGTAAGAGTCAGTAAGTCTTCTGGAGGGAAGATTCTGCTCTTGTCCCAAGAGAGCTGGTAGCATGTTTCAGGTAGCTTCAGGATTCACAGTTAATTTAGTGTTTCTGGGTGTAGCTAACTAGAGATCTGAAAATGTCTAGGCTATGTAAAAACAGGACTAAGTTGTGAGCTTGAAGTTTACTATCTAGCCACTAAACTTAATCCTTCCACAAAGTTTAGCAGCTAAAGGGTAAGGGACAATGCCAGTCTTAAATTTTAGTTAAAATATGTATAGCTACATAGTCCTAGGTGAAATAAGAATGGTTCTGGTGTCTAAGCTCATATTATTTACTTACTTTAGCTATTTTCATTGTGTTTTCTCAGATTAGTGACAAATACTAAATTGCCCATTGGAACTCTTTTTTCTGAACCATAACTAGGCAGGCCTTGTGGCCTTTGGTAACAACCCTAAAGCTCTTTAAGGCACAATTCTGGAGATTCAAAGCCTCTATCTGGGAGACCTAACACTGTTCTGCTGACTTGTTTCTTTTTGATTGGACTAGGTCTCCACACCCTGGCATCCTCCTACTATGCTACTAGGTCATTCTCAAGAGGTCACGTCTGTGTGCTGGTGTCCATCTGACTTCACAAAGGTTTGTAAATAAAACTCTATAATTGGCTTAAAAGGTAGATCACAGGTTTGTAGATTTTCCCAAGGTCAGTTTGAGAGTGATATAGATTTTTATGTTTAAATAGAGATTTAAAAGATCTAGAGGCAATCAATGATCTATATCAGCATTACTCATACATATTTTGCTTTTCTCTACCAATAAAGAAATGGTATCATGCACTAAAGAATAAGGATGGATTTCTGGTTCCCTAGAGTCATTTCTTTCCTAAATAATCTCAGGTGAAAACTAGTCTTTTTCATTTTCTAGATATAACCAACGTGGTATATTAAAGGTAACATCTTGAATGTTCTTCACATTCCACTTTGGGTTTTCATGTGTGGCTGAACAAGTGGTTACTATAAAGTCTTAACATGTTATGTTATCTGTGGCTAAGCTGTGTGAGAAGTAGGTGTGAAATGTTTTAGACACTCTGGAAAGAAGAAAGGATGCCCACCTCTTAATTTTTTTATAGTGAATATACTATGTGATACTTAATGAAACAAAACCCTAAAATCTAGAAAGGCCAGAAACATAAACAAACTGTATATGTATATGAATTTCATATAATAATAGCCTGAGTTTCACTCATTCTCCCAACTCCCGTTGCCTCTGGTCCTTGGGTTATTCTGGGTTCTACAGGAAATCTCATTTCTGTGGCGGTCTCCCATTTCACGTATGACGTTTTGAGATTTTGCTGCCTATTGTTCCCATCTGTTTTTTATCTTCCAGAAACTTCTCACGGTCTGGTCTATTCATGGCATCCCTGCTAGCTTCCAGTACTGCTGTGGATTTCTCCTTATTTTTATGTCCCTTTTACCATTTCTGTGGTCAGCTTCATGGCAGACCTTTTTAAAAAAAAAAAAAAAAATTACTTTAATTACCCAACATTACATGCCAATTACATTTTTTTCCCTGAGATTCCATGTAATTTCCAGTGAAATATCTACTTTTAACATGCAGTATTGCTTCTTCATGGAGCTTACTAAGATAAATGATTTTTAAATTATTCAATTAATTATGTTATCTTTTTTCAACCATCATATATTATCCTTATCTCTGCATTTCGACCATCATATATTAATTATCCTTATTTCCTATAAGAAAAGACTCAAAGGAAATGGCAGGACTATTTACCCATATTAATCTAGTGACCACCTTTTTAAAAGTCTCTTAAAAATAACTTTGTCCCAGGCCAGTTATGAAGGCTCACTCCTACAATCCCAACACTTTGGGAGGCTGAGGTGGGAGGATCCCTTGAGGCTAGGCGTTTGAGACCAAGCCTGGGCAAAATAGGGAGACCTCATCTCTACAAAAAAAAAAAAAAAAAGCCAGTCATAGTGGTGTGTACCTGTAGTCCCAGCTACTTGGGAGGCTGAGGTGGGAGATCACTTGAACCCGGGAGTTTGAGGCTGCAGTGAGCTATGATGATGCCACTGCACTCTAGCCTGGATGACAGAGCGAGACCCTGTCTCAAAAAAAAAAGTAATAATAATGATAATTGTACCCCAAGCCTAGAATTAGAGAGGTAGAATATGGTTTTTGTTGTTGTTGTTTTTTAAAAAGTCTGACTTTTGGAATAGGAGAAAGCTAGGTTTAAATTCTAGCTGTGCCATTTAATTGTGGTGACTTTGGGCAAATAACTTTATCCCCATTTTTCAGATGGGATTATTTGAATACAAGGCTTTTTATATTGTGAGAATTAAATAAGATAAGGTAAATTACCAGATACACAGTAGGTGCTTTGTAAATAATAACTATTAGTAGACTATAGAGTGACCATGGGATTCCAAGCATTTCATATTCAGCAGTTAAATATGTGCATCTTCTTTTGGCCTCCCAGTAAGGAAAGGAAAAAGCTGCCAGTCTCTTGGGGGCCAAGACTTAAGAGAACGTGTATTCTTTTTCTCTCTCTCTTTAGTGACTGAAATAGAGAAATTACATAAACAAATGCCGGGGAACAGCTCTGGTACCAGTGGCCATTTGCCACAAGCTCTTCAAGCAGGACTTTCTCTGCCATAAAAGGCTTGGGACCAAGATCAGGAATGGTCAGATATTTTTAAAGGGGCAAAGGTTATTTTTAACTCCTTTTAGCCTAGTGAACTTGTTGTTTTCCCAGATTGCTCCTTTACCTATCTGAAAAAGAATCTCAGAAGGAATAGTTTCATTCTATTTGTCATGGCCAACTAGAGTCATGGGCTAAGACTGATCTTGCACATGATTTTAGCAATGCAGCAGAACATGTGGTATTTGGAATAAAGTTGTAGAAATTGAATCTTGGTGATATATACTGATCATTTTAACAGAACAAAAGTAAAAAGAATATCTTAATTACATATCTTGTATTTATATAGATGGTGATAAAGAGAATGGCTTGTCTAACTTCTTGAAAGAACAAAATGAAATGAGCCTAGTTTTAGAGTAGAACTTTAGGAAATGACTGGTATCAAAAGACATTATCAGCAGAATGTATGAAACTAGAGAGTCAGCTTCATTGGAAATCTGGAATGATTCCTGAAAGCAAGGAATGGAAGTACATGATCTTTCAGACATCATTTTCTGTATCCTGTTATATTAGAAAAAATAATTCTCTGGTCATAGCCCTTAAGACACATCTATTTTTTGCTTTATTATAATTCTTTGATTGAAACTTCTTAACTCCCTTCCTCGTTCTCCTCAGATTGCTACCTGTTCTGATGACAATACACTAAAAATATGGCGCTTGAATAGAGGCATAGAGGAAAAATCGGGAGGAGATAAACTTTCCACAGTGGGTTGGGCCTCTCAGAAGAAAAAAGAGGCGAGAGCCGGCCTAGGTAAGGATGTGATGCACTTTCTAAGTTTTTTATGGTTTGACTGGTTTAGCCCTACAAGATAGAGTGGTAAGCTAGATTTGATCTTGTTTTGGTATGTGTTTAAAGAAAAGTACTATCTTCTTGGTATTCATTCTTTTCAATAAATATTTCCTGAGAACTACTATGTTTAGCATCTACACAAGGCACTGGAATACAGTGGTGGATATATTCAACAAATATTTCTTGAACAACCAGTATGTGGTGGGCACTGCTCTTAATTGCTGGGTATTCAGCAATGAACAAAAGAATCAAAAAATCCCCAAGATATAAATAGAGCTTACATATTAGTATAAGAAACAATAAACAAGATAAAGAAGTAAAATATGTACCGTGTCAAATAAAAGTAAGTCCTTAGGAAAAAAGGAAAACAGGAAAGGGAGAATGGCAAAGTGTGGTGTTGAAATTTTATATTAGGTGGCCAAGGAGGCCTCAATAAAAAGATGAAATTTGAGTAAAGAAAGTGAAGTAGTGGGCCAGGATATTTTGGAGAAGAATCTTCTAAGCAGACAAAACAGCAAATGCAGAGGCCCTAAAGTAGGAGCAGACCTGGCATATTTTCCGTTCCTCAAGGAGGCTAATGTGGCTATAGCTTCTATGGCCAGAGCTGGCAAAGGAGAGGGAAGGGAATAGTAGTAGAAAATAAGTTCTTGTGGGACTTTGCCTTTTATTTTGATAGACAAAAATCCACTGGAGGGTTTTGAGCAGAAGAATATCATGATCTGATTTTTAACTTGATCATTCTTGCTCCTGTGTTGAGATTAAATAGTAAGTGGATCAGGGTAAATGCAGGAAGCTAATTTTAAAAGCCATTGAAATAATCCAGAAAGTGATGATGGTGACTTGGACCAGAGTGGTAGTAGAAGATATGGTAAGAAGTCATCAAATTCTGGATATATTTATAAGATAGAGCCAACAGAATATGCTGAGGGATCAGATGTGGGGATAAAATGGAGTTACCGTGATTTCAAAGTTTTCACTTGAGAAGCTAGAAGAATGGCATTTCGTTAATCTAGATAGGAATCCCTGCAGGAGAAGCAGGTTTGGGAGGGAACAGCTGGAGTTCCATTTGGATGTATTGTTTGGTATGATTACTAGACATCTAAATGGAGATGTCAGGGAGGCATTTAGATGTTTAATTCTGCAATTCAGGGCTAGGGTTGTAAATTTGATTCAAAATCACATAGGTAAAGGTAGCAGTAGATGGAAAAGAGAATAGATCTGGGGTCTGAGCTTTGGGGCACCCCGGTGTTTAGAGGTTGGGGAGGTGACAAATACCGTTAAGCAGACGCAACTAGAGAAGTAAGAGGAAAAACTAGGAGAGTGTTATGTCCTGGAAGCCAAGTAAATAAAGGAGGAGAGAGGGATGAATTTGATCTGATGTTTCTGGCATATCAAATAAGATGAGGCCTAAAACTGACCTTTGGATTAGGCAATGTGGGGGTTATTTGGCAACCTTAATGATAGCAGTTTTGGTGGTGCCACGGTGGCCTGCCTAATTGGTGTCCTTCAGGGTATGAGAGAAAAGAACTTGGGGACTACAAGTATAGATAGTTTTTTGTTTTTTGTTTTTTTTAAGAGACGGGGTCTCACTCTGTCGCCCAGGCTGGAGTATAGTGGCAACCCAGAATTCCTGGGCTCAAGCACTCCTCCAACCTCAGCCTCTGGAGTAGCTGGGACTGTGGGGGCACAACACTGTGCCTGGCTAATTTTCTTTTATTGTTTTAGAGATGAGGTCTTGCTATGTTGCCCAGGCTGGTCTGGAACTCCTGGCATCAAGCAATCCTGCCTCAGCCCTCCGAGTATATAGACAGCTTTCTCAAGGAGTTTTGCTATAAGGGAAAGAAGATAAGTGAAGTGGTAGCTGGAGGAAGAAGCAGTATTAAAGTTTGTTGGGGTTTTTGTTTTGTTGCTTTATTCTTTTTTTTTTTTAATAGGAATGTAGCATTTTGTATGTGATTGGAAGGATCTTGTAGAGAGGGAGAGAATTGACACAGGGAAATTTGCTGGAGCAATGTCTTTAAGTAAGCATGAGGAGATACTATCTGATACTGAAGTAGAAGGGTAGGCCTGTGCTAGGAGTGTAGATAGCTGATTAATAGTAATTGGAAAGAAGGCAGAATATATAAGCATAGTACAGATAGGTGGAGAGATGGGATGGTTATAACTTATGGAAGTTTCCTTCTGTTCTGATGGCTTTATTTTCTCAGTGAAGTAGGAATCAGGGTTATTAACTGAGAATAAGAATGAGGGAAGAGGTGACAAATTTGAGAAGAGATAAGGAAATCTGAAATAGTCATCTAGAGAATAGAAGAGTAAATAGACCAGGGAAATTACGATTGTTGGGAGAATCAACAATCAAGAGTCAACTTGAGGCTAGCAGTCATTGATTGAAAGTGAGCATTCAATATGGTTGTGTGTTTGCTGTGCAAGTACAGGTACACTGTAGGTAGAGTTGGGTTTAACCAGGGATGTGGTTTAGCAAAGCAAGTGAAGAAGTAAGCAATGAAGTTGAGGGTGCCTGCAAGAGAATAATTATGATTGGCTATAGGATTTAACTTAGGTAAGGAGGGAAGTGAGGACACAGTGGGGCTGAGAGATAGTGAGATAGTGTAAAAGTGGTACTATCAATGGATTGAGGGCCCCTGGGGATAAAAGATTGTTGGAATTGGAGTACTAAACAGTGCTGAGAACACAGGTGGTGAACAGAGTAGGATAATTGAAATTAAGATAATGGAAGACTTCCAGGTATTTGTAATAATAAGGTAAAGGAATAAGTGGCTTTGGTGAGTGAAAGGACAAGATTATTGTAGTAGAAGGTCAAGAAACTGAGAAACCAAAGTATTGGAAAGATCATGTATGTGGATCGTCACAAGTTGACAGGGATTGTGTTGAAGAGAGTAACAGTGAACCAAGAGCAAAAATCTTCAAGCATGTTATCAATAGGTGTACAGTCATAAGCTTGAAGTTTAAGCTTAAAGATTCATTATACTTTAGCCATCAAAGCCTAAGGTAAGTGGGGGGTTGACAGTGAGACAGGGAGGACATATGGTCATATTTCTGATGACTTATTTAGTTGTTTATAAGATGTAGAGCTAGACTTCAGAGGAGTGTTTTGTTCTAAGTCTACTTTCTGTAAAGTCTTTAATGATGAGGCCTTATTTGTGTTTTGTTTTTTGCTTTCTTTTAAAATTTTCAATTTTTGTTTTATTAGTGTTACAGTTTAATAAGTCAACTAGTTCTACAGGGGTGAATAAGATAAACAGCAGTCCCCAGACCCTCTGCCCTGCAGTTTCCCTTTCCCAGAGGCAACCACTTTTAAATCATTCAGTTGATTCTTGGATATGTATGTCTGTACCTTTAAATAATATAGCTCATTTCTATTTCTTTATTCGTTGCACTTTTTAGCTTTATATATTGACTTCTTTCCTTTGTGACATGAGGATTTAGCTGTCTTTCCTGTTTCCCACCACTACCAAACCTGTGCAGTCCCCATCTTCCTCATACATGGTCATGATTTTGGTTAGATGAAGACACAATTCAGTGGTTTTTAGTGTACAGTTGTCCCTTGGTATCCGTGAGTCTAGCACCCCCCTGCAGATGCCAAAATCCACAGATGCTCAAGTCCCTTATATAAAATGGCATAGTATTTGCATATAACCTACGTACATCCTTCTGTATACTTTAAATCATCTTTAGCTTATAATACCTAATACAATGTGAATGCTACATGAAGAGTTGTTATGCTGTGTTGTTTAGGGAATAATGACAAGAAAAAAAGTCTGTACATGTTCAGTACAGACACAACCATATTTTTGTTCTTGTTTTTGTTTTTTTGAGACAGGGTCTTGCTCTGTCTCCCCAGTGTAGGGTACAGTGGCATCATCACAGAGCATTGCACCCTCAAACTCCTGGGCTCAAGGGATGTTCCTCCCTCAGCCTCCCGAGTAGCAGGGACTACAGGCACACACTAATTTTTCTGTTTTTTGTAGAGACGGGATCTCGCTCTCTTGCTCAGGCTGGTCTCAAAACTCATCTCCTGACCTCAAGCGATCCTTCCACCTCAGCCTCCCAAAGTGCTAGGATTACAGGCATGAGCCACCGTACCTGGCCCTTTTTTCTTTTTTTTTTTAATATTTTTTATTTTCAGCTGGTTGAATCCATGGATGTGGAACCCAGGATATGGAACTCAGGATACAGAGGGTTAACTATATTTAGAGTTGTTCAGTCATTAACAGTCTAATTCTAGAATATTTTCAACACCAAAATGAGGGCTCCAATTTCTCCATATACTTGCCAAGACTTGTTACTGTCTTTTTCATTATACCCATCCTATTGGGTGTGAATTGGTATCTCATTGTGGTTTGATTTGTATTTTCCTGATGGCCAGTGATGTTGAGCATATTTTCATGTGCTTATTGACCATTTATATATTTTCTTTAGCAAAATGTCTGTGGAAATCTTTTGCCCATATTTTAGTTGGGTTGTCTTCGTATTATTGAGTTGTAAGCATTCTTTATATATTCTGGACATAAGTGCCTTGTCATATAATGATTTGCAAATATTTTCTCTTATTCTATGGGTTGTCTTTTTACTTTCTTGACGGTGTCCCTTGACATACAAAACTTTGTAATTTTGAGAAGTCCATTTTATCTATTTTTTCTTTTGTCACTTGTGCTTTTTATATTATATCAAGGAAGCCATTGCCTATCCCAGGGTCACAAAGATTTACTCCCATGTTTACTTCTAAAGGTTTTTTAGTTTTAGGTCTGTGGTCCATTTTGAGCTTATTTTTATGTATGGTGTGAGGTAGATATTCAAATTAATTTTTCACACGTGGATAAAGAGACTATTCTTTATCCCATTGAATTGTCTTAGCACCCTTGCTAAATATCTGCCCCAAATCAATTGACAATAAATGTGGGGGTTTATGTCTGTCCTTATACTAGTTCTGCATTGCCTTGATTATTATAGCTTTGTAGTAGGTTTTGAAATCTGGAAGTCTAAGAACTTCAATTTTCTTTTTCTTTTTCAAGATTGTTTTGACTATTCTGGGTCTCTTTTATACAAATTTTAGGATCAGCTTGTCAATTTCTGCAAAATAGCTACCTGGGATTATCTCATTTAATTCCCCAAATAACTGAAAACTGAAGGTCAAGGAGGTTAGACTTACTTAAGATCACACAGCTATGAAGTTGTAGTAGAACCAGAGTTCGAACCCTTGCAGTCTGATTCTAGAGCACATGCTCGGAAGTATACTGCCTCTTTAGAACCTAACAGAGCAAAGCGAGGTTCAAGTTGAGACCAGACTGGGAGTTATGCCTAGATTTCTCCATTTCTCGGTAATGCTAGGGTTACTCTGAAGAGCACTACAGAGCAACAACTTGACATAAGTGCAAAATGTTGGCACACTGGCCATTCGATCCTCTAAGCCAGCTTCTGGCAACAGATTGGCTGCTGCTAACCACATTACCATTTTGAAAATTATGTCCCTCTGCCTTCCCAAGCTTCTGATTGCCACTCCAACCCTTCATTGCTGTCCTGGACTGCATATCTTCTCTCTGGCCCTTTTAATGCATTGACTGGAAGTGTTTAAGTGCCAAGGCACAGCCTTTTTTCCCTCTGCCCTACTTTTGCTAGCCAGCACCTGCTCTATTACTTACTATTCTTTCACTGTGTTTCAGCCAGAGATCTCGTAGCACTGTTGAGGCCAATGGTTCTCAATCTTGGCTGTGCATCAGAACCACTTGTGGAGCTTTTTAACTTTGTGTGTGTCCCCAGTGATTGATTCAGTAGGTCTGGGGTGGAAGACAAGCACCTGTATTTTTATAAAGACCCAGGTAAATCTGTTATGCAGCCAGGATTGAGAGCCTCTGGTTTAGGCATTACTGAGTGACAGTGCTGATTATCCTTATCTTAAAGAGAAGGAAACCTTACCTGTTCTATCTCAGGTGCTTGCTGCAGTCTCACAAGTGAACAGGATAATTATAGAGTCCATTTTCTGATTCGTAGAACCTCACCCGTATCCTTCTCAGCAGTAATGAAATTTAACAAGCAGTGTTTAATAATTCCTTGCTAGGCACTACAGGGGCACTGGGCCCAAAGATGAGTAAATCATCATCATCACCTGCCCTCACAGTCTAGTCGAGGAGACAGATGCAGAAACTATAGTGCGTTGTAAACATTTCTCCTAGCTGTATAAACAAAGGGCTGAGAACCCACTTCCTCTGGGAGAGGGGAGTTCTGTGGGAGAAGAGGAAAGAAGTTTGTGAATGCTTCACAATGAAGTTAACATTGTCATCAGAGCCTTGAAACATGAGAAGAATTTTTGCCTGGCAAAGAAGGGGCTGGCTTGGCAAGAAAACCGCATGAACAAAGACAGAGATGTGACAGTGCACAGCTTGTTCAAGAAGCAATGAGTAGTCTCCTGTAACAGGATTCTAAAGTAGCATAGTATGTGATAAGACAAAAAAGGTAGGGTGAGGCCAGATGGCAAACCCACGTGTAGAAAGAAGCTACAAGTTGACTGATTATTCATAAACTCTCAATAATTCTTCAAAGGAACTGACTTTCAGGGAGTCTTTAGGGCAATAACCCAGTCTGTGTTACCCTATCTTCAGATTTCATACATCATAGGGTCAAGAAGGGGCTGATTCACTTAAATAGATGAAGTACTAAATGGCATGCCATATTTAAATTTATAGGCCAATATAATGGCACACTGTGCAGCTGTTAAAAAGAATGCAATGCATTTATGTGTAATTTACATGAAAAGACGTAGAGAAAAAGATACAAGAGCAAGTTGCAGAACATGTACATATATAGTATAATCCATTAGTGTTTTGGGTTTTTTTAAGGTATGATATACATATACCTTTGTATGTGCTGATAGGTACATAGAAGTTTGTGGAATGCACAGGAACTTAAGAGTGAAATGAGAAGATTAAAAAGAGGAATTTTTGCTTTTCACCTTCTTCCTCTCTGTACTGTTTGAATTTTTTTACCATGAACGTTTATTACTTTTATAACCTAGTTACTATTAAAAAAAATATATTAAATTTGACCCAGAGTTTTGCTAACCTTCAAAGTTAACAAAATCTTCTTTTTGACCCTGATGGTCTACCCTCTCCTCCAGCATAACATCCTGAAGGAAGAGGAAATGCCCCAACTTTCCAACACATCAGACAGATTTCCTGCTGAACTTTCATAAATACTTTCAATGTGTGCCATGCAAGTATCAGAAATCTAGATGCCCAATTTTTCCCAGGCCCAGCTCTTCCTTCTCCCCTAATCCTGCCTTAGAATCAGCGAATTTTAAGACCTGTGCTATTTTGGTACTTTCTGCCCTAAATGTACACTTCGACCCACTTAAATGGAAAAAATGACTATGGCAGCTGTACGGTGACTGTTGACCTGTACTGAGGAGTACAGCAAATGAAAACTTCCTTTCCTCCTGAAATAATAACTGTTATCTAGCTCTAGAGCCATGAGTGTGAGAACTTAAACCAGAGGCTGCATGGATAAGTCCCTGTTACTGAGTCCTTTCCATAGCACATTATGGCAAAATGGGGTTTTCAATAATGATCTTTATTGAAGGAGCAGTATCACTTTGGCTGGTTCTAAACATATGGTTGATGAGAAAAGTTTAGGCGGAAGTCAATTTGTAGGATTTTTCTGTCTCAAGACAAGACTGCTTTAGTAGTGAAAAGCACAGAGTGAAAAGGACAGAATAATTAACTCACTAAAGTTAGTACTTGCAAATCTTTATTCCTGCTGAAAGAGGGATTGCATTTTTATATTAGCCCATCCTAAATTCAGTTGCATATAAATGCAATTCAGTAATTAAACTAAGTAAATATCAGAGTTACAATTCAGAGACATTATGACTGAGAAATAAATATGTGCCCTTTCTTGTAATTTGAAGACAGGAACGCTATTTCAGAAATCTAGAAAGCTCAGAAGGAAAATGAGAAAATATAGTGTTGTTGGTGGTGGGGCCTGAGAGGGAAGAAGCATCAAGTTTATAAGAATTTGCCTGAAGTACTTGTGATTACATAAACAAAGGGACAAGTACACATACAGAAGAGTCCTGTCTACTAAGTTTGATTTGCTTTACAGAGAGCAAGCGTTGATATTCTGAATGTTCTTTGGCTTGTGGAAAATACTAGTAATTTATAAAATAAGGTGGGGAGCCATGTGATGCCTGATAACCTTAACAAGTAAAATTGATGGAATTATTTCTTGTGGAGATAAAAAAGTATCTCCATTTAACAGATAAAGACTCTGAGTCCAAGGAGATGAAGGGTTGTGCCCAGTTCACACAGTCAGTGATTGTGCCAGGTTTTAGAACTGTGTGTTCCTGTTGGAGAGCCCTTGTGCAGTGCTTGTCTGCCCTAGCATCACTCAAGAGTGTATAGAAAATGCTAATGGCAGCTTCACTTATAAAACTGAAATATCAACAACCTAACTGTCTTATTGTAATGAGGGTTTGTTATATAAATATGTTATGGAACACTATACCTTATAATACTTTGTAACTGTTAAAAGTGATAATATAAATCTGAATTAATGTGGGAAATGTTCATGATATATTAAGAAGCACATTATTCCTAATTAAAAATTGCCAAAGGACCTGAATAGACATTTCTCACAAGAAGACACAGATGGTCAACAGGTACATGAAAACTGCTCAACATCACTAATCAAGGAAATGCAAAGGAAAACCACAATGAGATATCACCTCACACCTGTTAGAATAGCTTTTATCAAAAAGACAAAAGATAACGTGTTGGAGAGGATGTGGAGAAAAGGGAACCCCTGTACACTGTTGGTAGGAATGTAAGTTAGTACAGCTGTTATGGAAAACAGTGTGGAGGTTTCTCAAAAAATTAAAAATAGAACTACCATATGACCCAGCAATTCCACTTTGGGGTATATATCCAAAGAAATGATAGTAGTATGTGGAAGAGATATCTACACTCCCATGTTCACTGCAACATTATTCACAATAGACAAGATATGGAATCAACCTAAGTATCTATCAACAGATGAATAAAGAGAATGTGATATATATACACACACACAATGGAGTACTATTCGGCTTTAAAAAGGAAATGCTATCATTTGCAACAACATGAACAACATGAACCTGGAGGACATTATGCTAAGAGAAATAAGCCAAACACAGAAAGACAGATACTGCATAATCTCACTTATATGTGGAATCTAAAAAGTTGAACTCATAAAAGCAGAGAGTGGAATTGCAGCGGGGTGGGGTTGGTGAGATGTTGGTCAAAGGGTAAAAAGTTTCAATTAGAAAGGAGGAATTAGTTCTGGGGTCTATTGTACAGTATGGCAACTATAGTTAGTAATGTACTGTATACTTGAAAATTACTAAGAGTATATTTTAAATGTCCTCTCCACAAAAAAAATAAGTGAGGTATTCTGTCTTAGGTGTGTCCTTAAAAAGAAAAAAAAAATAATAAGTGAGGTGATGGATATGTTAATTAGTTTGATTTAATCATTCCACAATGTATGCATGTATCAAAACATTACATTTTGCCCCATAAATATATACAATTAAAAAATAAATTTTTTAGAGATTAAAAAAAGGTTACTAAATAGTGTGGACATTGTGGTCTCATTTTTGTGTAGAAAAAATTTGAAGTGTATAATATATATCACATGCACAAATATAGAAAAAAATACTAAAAGTGGTCTACCTGAGTGTTTTAAAGTCTTCCTTATATTTTTTTGTATTTTCTAGATTTTTACAAGTACATGTTTTACAGTGGGGTAGTGGGAGGCTGGAAGTTAGGGAAAGGAAAATGCTAAAAGGGTGTGGTAGGAATCAAATGATTTATATCATGTACTTGCTGACAAATTGACCCTTGGGTGATTGAGTTAGCTGTGACTTTCCTTGATGAAAATTTAGGGACTCCCTATGGCTTTCACTTCTGATTTTCATGATCCTCTCTTCTTTTTCAGTAACGGTAACAAGTAGCCAGAGTACTCCTGCCAAAGCCCCCAGGGTAAAGAGCAGTCCATCCATTTCTTCCCCATCATCTGCAGCTTGTGCTCCAAGCTGTGCTGGAGACCTCCCTCTTCCCTCAAATACTCCCACATTCTCTATTAAAACCCCTCCTGCCAAGGCCCGGTCTCCCATCAGCAGAAGAGGCTCTGTCTCCTCTGTCTCTCCCAAGCCACCCTTATCTTTCAAGATGTCAATTAAAAACTGGGTGACCCGAACACCTTCCTCATCACCACCCATCACTCCACCTGCTTCTGAGACCAAGATCACGTCTCCAAGAAAAGCCCTTATTCCTGTGAGCCAGAAGTCATCTCAAGCAGAGGCTTGCTCTGAGTCTAGAAATAGAGTAAAGAGGAGGCTAGACTCAAGCTGTCTGGAGAGTGTGAAACAAAAGTGTGTGAAGAGTTGCAACTGTGTGACTGAGCTTGATGGCCAAGTTGAAAATCTTCATTTGGATCTGTGCTGCCTTGCTGGTAACCAGGAAGACCTTAGTAAGGACTCTCTAGGTCCTACCAAATCAAGTAAGATTGAAGGAGCTAGTACAAGTATCTCAGAGCCTCCTTCTCCTATCAGTCCTTATGCTTCAGAAAGCTGTGGAACACTACCTCTTCCTTTGAGACCTTGTGGAGAAGGGTCCGAAGTGGTAGGCAAAGAGAATAGCTCCCCAGAGAATAAAAACTGGTTGTTGGCCATGGCAGCCAAACGGAAGGCTGAGAACTCATCTCCACGAAGTCCATCCTCCCAGACACCCAATTCCAGGAGACAGAGCGGAAAGTCATCACCAGGCCCGGTAAGTCAGCAGTGGTGGGAAGATACATTTCCTAACTTGAAGGGGGCCAGTGGGGAAGACACTTTACCTAACTTGAGGGGGACCAGACATAGATCTCTTCTCAAGACAGAATGCTTAAAAAAAAAAAAAGTAAATGTTTATTCCCAGGGTTACCGAATTTAGCATATAAAAAATACAGGACAAATTTTGCATGGGACATATTTTTACTAAACATTTTTTATGCTAAAAAATTATCTGTTGTTTGCCTGAAATTCAAATGTAACTGGTTGTGCTGTATTTTATCTGGCAACCCTATTTACTCCCATTAAAATCCCTCCTGTCAAGGTCCGTAGTCCTCAGCCCTGTTGCCTCATTCAATGATGCCTTCCTCATGCTCTAGGATATAAATTCAAAAATATCTCCCCTCTCCTGTTAGGCAGTATGCCATCCTCTTTTTATAGATAAAGCTGTTGTTCATGGAAATGTTGCCAATATCCATAAGTAGATTTCCAGTTTGTAATTACATTTTATGATTATTTAAAATACAGTGAGACTTAGATACTTACAAAGCAATTTAAATGCAGAATCCTTCTAGATTTTTATGACTTTTCCACAGTCTTTTATAGTCATCTTGCCCACACCAATGTTTTTGGCACCTATATCTAATCTACTCTTTTAAACATTCAGTGTAGTTTCACTTATTTTTTTAGGACTCATATTTCATTGGTTGACATAATATTTAAATTAGATAATGTCAATAACAGATATTGCTGGCAGAAATAGGTTTGTGAACCTTGAAAAGCATATGACTCATTACCATGGTGGAGGCAGAAGTAGCTGTAAGCATTGGGTGAACTATGGGCACCAGTCAGAGGGAATAGGAAGCTTCTGTTGTTTACAGGTTAAGGGAGGTGGGCTAAGGAATTTTCCGCTGTACTTCATAGTAGCTCTTGTTCTGAGTTACGGAGGTGGTAGGATGATTGAAATCCAATCGAGAATCATGATCAGCAACATCTGCCCTTTTAACTGGGCAGAAGCTGGATAACTTTAGGCCGTAAGTGTTCATTTCCCCAACTCCTGCTCTCATGAAGTCCTATCCCATAATTTTAGAAAAAATAACTAGACATATTTTAAAGACTACTTAGTACACAAACTCCAACCAAGACTTTGGTACAGAAAGTTAAAAAAAAAAAAAAGGAAGGAAAAGCTATAAGGACTCTTTCCTTTCATCTTTCAAAATTATGACTGTTCTTTGCCCCTAACCAAAATTCCTATTTTTTTCAGGGGGGGCTGCTCTCAACTATGTGTTAGCAGAAAAGTAATTTCAATGAAAAATTATTTCCATTAATATGCAAACCTTAAAAGCTTTAAAAAGTAGGAATAGTGTGCTGGTCTTATAATTTCTTTGAAGCTAAAGTTTTTAAAAAATGTTTTTCTTTATCTGTATGACAATATAGACCTTCAGAAGAGTGTAGCAGCTACCGTTTGAATACCTATCTTGTTTGTAAATTGGGGAGGCTGACTTACTTATTTCAAAGAGGATGGTAATTGTAACTTCTTTGGTTCCTAGTAAGAGGCTTAACTGGTTAATATTTTCTATTCACATGGAAAGTCTATGCCTTCCTTCCTTGCATACCATCTATTAAATTTTTGCCATACAACCCAGCCAAAGAGACATTACTGTCAAAAATATTTGGGACTGAAAGCTGGCTGACTGATCAAATTTCTAGGCATTCTAACTTCAGGTACTCCTTAGTGATAACTTGCTGAGGTAACAGCTGAATTTTATCTTAGGAAATCTCTGAAATCTAAACTTTCTTCTTCTAGGTCACCATTACTCCCAGTTCCATGAGGAAAATCTGTACATACTTCCATAGAAAGTCCCAAGATGACTTCTGTAGTCCTGAACACTCAACAGAATTATAGATTCTAATCTGAGTGAGTTAACTGAACTTTGGTCCATTTAAACAAGATGAAAAATACAACGGAATGACTCTGTAAGTCTGGTCTTTAAGAAAGCTGCCATCTTTTCATTTTTAAAGAAAATCTTTTCTACTCTGAAATGCACCTAGTCTGGTGCTACTACCATAGTGTATATGCAGCTTCCTAAGGATGAATGCTGTGTTTAAATTTCATAAATTTGTCATTCTGTAGCATTTTTAATAAATAGCCTTCACTTTTTAAATTATGCATCTTCTCTATGATAAAGACATCCCAGCTCATGGAGGCAAAAAATAAGACATATCTCTTATTATCCTGAAATTTTCTATGCTCAGTGGAAAGTATCTGCCAGCCAAAGCAGGAGGCCTATCTGTGAAGGCTGACTGCTGAAGAAATCCTCTGCTGAAGACCCCTGGTTCTGTTCTGCCTCAAGTATAATTTTATTTGAAATACATAATCTTTTCACTACATTTTTGTGGGGTTTTTTTAAGTATATGTAAAAATGTGATGTTCAGATAAGTACATTTATATTGGTTCAGTGTTAAAATACAGTGTGAGTTAAAGTCATCTTTATTTTAAATGCAGTGATAAATGTCAACTCTTTGGAGAAACTAGGAGAACAACAAAAGAAAGCTGTATTTGTCTTTTTCCCCTCAAATGTATCTCTCATATGAGCTTTAAGGTCCCCATATTTTCACCAAGCAATCTACTAAGTTGCCAACCCAACATCACTTTCTATAGGAGGTTATGATTTTTGCCATTTACTAGAGGAAGATGTTTTATAAAATGAATAGTCATACACTGAAGCTGGGGTTTGAATTCAGGTACAGTCCTCAGTTCTCTAGGGGCTGCAACATTTTAAAAAATAAGTCCTCAGATTTTAAGAAAAGTGTAATGATTTCTTACTGATATTTTTATAAAAGAATATAGCTCTGAACTGAAAGTCCAGAACCTGAAAAATAAATCTTGGCTTTGTCTTCATATACATAAAAAGCAATAGCCTTCTAGTATAGCCCTGAGCCAAAAAGTAATGGAATTTTCTCTAGATATTTAATACAGAAATTGTATAGCCTGAGTCTAAATTAATAATGTGCAAAATATCTTAAACATTCCTCCCCTTAATTGATATATCAATGATCTTGAAATGAACCATTGTTTTGTTTTTCACCTTTGTAACCTCATGGAAAGCAGCTTTATATACTTTCTATGTACTATGTACTTGGAAAGGAGTCCCCTTGTAATCACGAAACTTGATTCATTTTATCATATCCCTGAGGACTGTGAAGACTTTATTTCTATTTTTGTGATGATTTTAAAATATATTCTTAATGAAAACACTTTAATCCCTTTGATCTTATAAGTTAAGCTGTAACAACCAAAACTGCATAGGTCAGGTAAGCATAGGTTCTCTGTGGTTTTATCCAGAGAGAAAAATAAATAAAGGGAAGCTGTGGTCAAAACGAAGCACACCATAGCCTTAACTGAATATTTAAGAATCTACTTATATTTGGTGTTCGCTGAGTGTTGGGCTGTGGGAAGGTGTTATGACCAATACCTGCCAACAATGCTCTCTCTCTTGCTTTAGAAGTCAGTATGGAAAAAAAATCCATGAAAAGAAAAAGGATCAATAAAGTAGATGATTTTGTCTGTATTCTTGCACATCTGGCAGCATTACTTAGTGAAGCTGGGGTAAATGTGGCTGTCAGAAACTGTGCCAAGCATCTACTGGCTGTAACATGTCCCACTTGGAAAACTAGTACTTTAAATGGGTGCCAAAGGTCAAATGTAATGAGATAATAATTATCCCTGCCTGTGTCGGTGTCAGACTTTCAGCTGATCCTGAATAATAAAGCCTTTTATTTTATCTGATGTCCTTTTCTGAGCTTTTGCATTAACCTAGAAGCAGTCAACACAAAAGAACTATAGTAGTACTCAAGAATCCCTTCTGTTTGTTCATTGGATAAAATTTATTTATTCCCAAGGTTATAATCTAGTTGAAGCCTAAAGAGGTTTTAATGAAATAATCTTACTTGGTTAGACCTTGAGTGTTTAAGGTGGCTTGGATTACTTGTTGAAGGAGGTTGGAGTGATACAGTTCTTTTTCTAAACAAGTATTTCCAGCCCAAACTTTTCCATTTGAATACATTCCAAGCATTATTGATATGATGCTGTATTAGAGTTTCCTTTTGGCTGTTTCAACACAGGCCCTTAATTTACTTTTGTGAAGGTTGACTAATTAATCCCTTAAAATGTCTCTTTTAATCTGGGCCGTGCTTTTAACTGATGATAAATCAAGGCCGTGTGCAACACCCCTGAGTTGAAGGGTTGGGGTTGGTTCAGTCCATCACTCCCAGCCCCAGTCTTAATAGCTTAAAACTACACTAAGACTTTTGGGACACCCAGTGTAGGAGGCATTTTTTAAAATTGTAACTGTGCAAAATGGATAACTGGAGACAACTTTTTTAAGTCTTTGTTGCTTTAACCTCCAGTTTGAAATTAGCCTATGGCCACGTTCTTGCATAAGTCAGGTGTGGGTTCAACAGATGCTTTTTGAGAGCCTACCATAGTCAACACACTGCTGCTCTTGTGTCTGTTTTTCTGTTTTTCCTAGTCCCAAGAGGTTCAGACTTCCTTTCACACTGCTCTTAAAGACCAAGTAGTCTCACAGAGAGAATCAGTTCCACAGTTAGGTAGTGTGGGCAACATTTTACAAATGTATGTCACAAAAGAAACTGAGTGAGAATGTTGTACTAGAAAAACTGAGTTAATTTCCTCTTTATGGCAATTCAGCACAGGTGGTTTCTGCTTCATAACTCTATAAAGGGCTGAATGTAAGCCCAGTTGAACTCTTGTCAACAGATCCACTGCTTTTCACACAGGCCTTCACAGTGAATTCTTTGCCCTAGGTTTGCATGATGCCATGTTATAGATAAACCAGTTACTCGTTAAATTCTTGGGGATTATGGAAAAACCTGTATTATGCATCAGCTCTTTAGGTATTGGCTGAAAGTTATAGGCAGGCTGAACACACATTTTGTTGGACTTGAGGTGAGTTTAATGCATTACTAGATCTGATGTCAGTAATACAAGCCTAACTTGTTATAAGGTAACCATTTTGTTGTCTAAAGTGGTAGAAAAACCTGTTTTATTTCTGAGCTACATTTGAGTGCATGCTAAAAAGTGTAGGAGTTAAGAAATGATGTAAGGTAAATTTAGCCTTTAAAAAAAATCACCTGAGCATATTATAAGCAGCTTATTCAGATCAGTATGCCTACAGCAAGTATGTACATCATAAATAAGAGATATTATTAAAGAATAGGTTTTGTTTGGTCCCAAAAGCTTATCCCTCCCACTTCCCTGCTAAGCCAGGAAAGAGGATTTCTAGGATATATAACCAGGTTATTTTGAATTTCAAAGGTTTAATATTCCATTTATACTCCATTTCTCATTAATTTTCTTAACTTGGCACATGCCCCTTTCTGTTTTGACATTCTAAATAATTTGTATTCAAGCCATTTTGTGGAATGTGAATAACACATTTCAAAATGCCCTTGATTGGAAGGCATTCAGTTCAGCCAACATTTATTTATTCATCACCTGGGTGCCAAGCCCTGTGTGAGGCACCTGGTCTACAAAGAGTTCTTCCTTTTATTTTCAGTTGTCAAAGGAGTCACTTTATCTATGGTACTTCAATAGGTTAAAGTCAGCATTAGAGAGAAACAGGCAAAGATCAGATTTTCAAACTCTTTGAGTGAAGTTGCTTGTGAGCAGCTATTATGTAGCAAGTGCTCACAACACTTACAGACTCTTCCCTGCAGGAACTTAATTCAGCTGTTGCTTAGAGCATCTTTAATTTCTCAAAGTAAAATGCTTTTTACATACATGTTTTTATTATATTTTTTATAACGTATAAATAATGGTTAAAAACACGATCTCAGTGCTAAACTGCCCAGCTTTGAATCCAAGCCCTAGCTGTGTGACCTTGGGCAAGTTTCTTGACCTCTCTGTGAATCAGTTTCCTATCTGTAAAGTGGGATTATGTGATTATTATATGTAAAGCTCTTAGGACAGTGCCTGGCATAAAATAGCTAACGTTTATTGAACAGTTGCTGTTAGACATTATTCTCATAAGGTATGGAAGGCAGGGGTTATTATCTATATTTGATAAATGGATATAAAGGTTTAACTCATTCCTGTTCCCTTTCCACTATAGCTACAGTCTACAAACGTATAGGAACTAAATCAGAATCACCTGGTAAACTTTGTTTTTCTCTTTTAAACATAAATGTTGCCTGGGCCTCCCAGTCCCAGCATTTTTTCAAGAAGAGCAAGTAGGTCTGGCGGGGGAAAATCTCCAGCTCCCCAGGTGTTTGAGATTAATGAGTTTGTCCCAGTAGGTACAAGTGAAAATTACAGAGATTATTTCATATGTGGATTGCAGCCTCTGTTTAAAGAGGCTATAATCTGCAAATCCGTATCCTGGACACTTACACAAACCAAAGCCTTTGCTCACCCCAAACCCACCCTTCCATTTCCTGACCGCTTCCCTAGCTCTGCTACATTGTTTAAGATGTGATCACCTTTAGAGAAGAAGCTGCAGCTGCTAGTCTTTAGAGCCGGCTCTTGATCACTTAGTGGGCTATTGTGCTTTCTGGCCAGTGAGCAGGCAAATAAAATAAGAGGTTAAGCTCAAAATAGGCCGTGTTGCTCTTTTAGTAGTAGGTTACAAAAGAGGACTCAAACATTTGATCAAGGAGTGTTATGTAGACACTAGATTGCTCTCATTTGATGAGCTTTTTCCCTGGGCTCCTCTTTTTAATGTCATTAATACTTGTTGCAATTGTCGTGTCAGTGCCAAAATACCACCCATGAAAGTTTCCTTGACATTTTGGTGGACAAACCCAATATTGGGGTTTCAGTTGGCATCTGAGCATCAAATTTATGCTGCCACTGATGCTATTAGGGACCCTGGTTTGCAATTTACAGGAACTTATGGAATGTGGCATGCTCTTATTAGGAGCTGGCATCTGCTCCTCTGCAAACAGATAGTCCTGCCACCTGGATCCCCTTCACGGATTTGTGCCAAAGTTATCAGTTCAAATGAAGATGGTAAGGGCTTATTTTTTTTTTTTCCTGCTAACAGCCTTGCTTACTTCTGAAGCCACGGTCTAAAAGTAATTATACAAATCAGCCCTTTCCTCTATCCATATATTACCAGATGATGTATGTTACTAAAACAAAAAACTATAAGTAAACCATCTGGCCTTGCTGTGTTGACATGGAGTTAGCAAATATTGTCATACCACATCACCTGATAATCATTCAGCACCACGCTTAATTTCTCTCTCAACTTTTTCCCATCTCCTGCAATATGCTCAAACACAATTTTCAAGAATTACTTGACAACAAGCATAATAGGATTTATTAAATATAAATGTGAAAAAACTTATTCCTCATTCAAGAACTGAAAAAAATTAAAGTCCAGTGGACATTGTTGCCTCTATAACAGATCAACATTCCGCCCAACCATTAATGTCAAGTTGGGGATGGTGCTTCCTTAAAAGCCTTCTTGGATTTAGACAACTTTATAAGGGAGTAAGAGACTCAGAATCCAAAAATCAAAGTCTTCACAAAGAGGTTGACTAGAAGGTAAGTTGAAGTGAACATTAATAGCTGGATGGATGCAATGGCACATGCCTTTAGTCCCAGCTACTCAGGAGGCTGAGGCAGGAGGATTACTTGAGCCCAGGGATTTGAGGCCAGCCTGGACAACATAACGAGAACCCGTCTCAAAAAAAAAAAAAAGAAATGAACATTAATAACTTGAGGGTGATTATGATAAACACTTCTCAACCTGAATTCGGTAATGAGGTATTTGCCTTGAAGTGCTCCACTGTTAATTAAGTATCAGGGTTTGAAAAACTATCTCCTAAAACCAAGAAATGTAAGTGACAAAGTCTGGAGTTGTACATGGAAAGCCTGCAGGATAAGGAAAATTAGAATGTGGTTTCTTTAATGATTAGGAATGGTTTCTATTCTAGCCAACTCTTCTGTATAATAAATTGCAAAAGGAGAGGATGCAGTTTAGAGCAGCTTGTTAATTTGAGTTACCCTGTGGTGTCCTCTTGCCTTCCTGTTTACTTCGACAGCATTTCTAATCCCATTTACTTTCTCCTTTTTTATGTCATTTTGGTCACTGCATTCATTTGAGTAGTGCATGAAGCCAGGGTTGTGGGTTTGATTCCCAACTGGGCCAGTTCATTTCACTCTGTGTGTTTTGTGGCCACAAGCAGCATCTCACATGCCTACCCTAGCCAGCCACTCCACAAGGAGCGGTGGATAGAGTGTTTAGGCTCAGTATAAACACTAGATACAAACTCATAGTATGTATCTTCACTATCCAACCTGAAGGCATTCTGAATGCTGCCTGGCTCTCCTCTTCTCCCTACATGAAGACCAAATTTATAAACGTCATAATCAAAGTTACAGATTAATTTGATTTAATGTTAATTTGACTAGAAAATAATATTAACAGTAACCCTATAACTGGGTGTAATTATTATCCACATTTGTTACAGATAAAGAAACTAAAACATAAAGAAGTTAAATAACTTAACCCAAGGACACATAACCAGCAAATGGTGGCTTGTGGAATTAGTCTGACTCAAAAGCCTACAGTCCTCATTTCCATCTTGTAAAACCCCGAGAAAGAGGCCTGCCCCTGGCCCTCTATCAGTCAAATACATGCTTTCCATTTAGAACTCTCAAAATGTTGCAAATACATTTCCCACTTGAGTAATATATAAAAAATATTCCTTGAGAGAGGAAACCATTCTTAACTACAGGAGGAAGGGGATATACAGGCTAGAAGCTGGAATCAGTACTGATAATGTGTTATAGGAACACGAGAAGATTGACAAACACAAGTGAAAGTTAGAAAAACAGGAACAAAAGCAAAGAAGTTAAAATTCTTTAGAAAAGAAAAAGTGTAGAAAGGCTTACTCCCAAATATGAAGGCAGAGAATGAAGATAAAGATACACATGTGCCATGACCCAACAATTCCACCCTTGTACCCTGGAGAAACTCACGTGCATTGGGACACATGTATAAAGATGTTCATAGCAGCATTGTTTATACTAGATAGGCTGGACACAATCCAAAGTTTATCCACAGTAGAATGGATAAATTATGAGATGTTCATAACAAAACACTGTTATAGAACAATGAGATGAAAAAGAACTAGCTGCACATGACAATGTGAATGAATGGTCAGAATGTTGAGCAAAAGAGGCAAGAAACAGAAGAATGTATACAGTATGATTCCATTCAGATGAAGTATTAACAGAAGGCAGGCAATGCTAACTAGTATTGAGGGATACATATATAGGTAAAAACAAATGTGATTATTACAATAAATCAAAACAATAGTTTCCTCTGGAGGGTTGTGCTTGGGAAGTAACACATGGAGTATTTCCTAGGTTGTGGTAAGTTTCTGCCTCGTGCCCTGGTTGGTGGTCATATAAATGTTTGCTCTATAATCTTTCACTTTGGTTTTATGCATTTTTCTGAATATATTTTATGATTCACCATGATTTTAAGGTTTTTTGAAAAGGAATGAAGATCAAATCATAGTCCTCTAGAGAAGACAGGGAAGAGGTAGGTGGGCATGGAGGAGTTCTAGATAGGCTCGATAATAACAGCTATTCAAAGGGAATAAACTAGTAGGAAAGCCTGTGAGGCCTTGATACTGTTTAAGGAAAAAGGAGAATCCTCTATTCCCTCAAAGCAGAATGAACCAAGTTGCCTCTACATATACTGTCAGGATTTAGTATATTCATTCAGTTTAACAGAACTGTGCCTTCAGCAAACTATGCTGTGGCTCAGACATGGGGTTTGGGATTTTCATAACTAGGATCTATCCAGAAGTCAGCAGGGAGGACCAACAGAGGGAGAGTCCTGCAGCATCACCCACACTGCAGCATTTGGTAGCCTTTTAAAGCTCCATGTCATGTGCATTTTTTCCTTTGTCCTTCTTCCCCACTCCATTATTTTCTTTCTCTTCCCAAGGTCAACCATCAAATCAAGGCAGACATGGGCCATAGAAACCGAATTATTATTTTCAAGAAACAGGCCTGGGGAAGTTAACCAATTTGATCAGAGTCACACTACAGTGTGGCAGAATCCATTGTGGTATCCCACATTTTTGACATCCCAGTTGTCTTGAGCCATTAGCCATTCTCCTAAATACTTTACTATCCTGCCTTTGTTCAAGGTGTTTCCTCTCCCTGGAGTGCTTTTCCCACATTTGCCTACCTTTAAAATCCTCATTTTTAAAGACCCAGTTCAATCCCTCCATGACTTCCCATAGGAATTATTCACAGATTTTCCTAATTAAGCTTCCTTCCACTCAGCCTCATAGTGCCTTGTTTAAACACTATAATAGTGCTTATCATATTTGTCTTGGAATTATTTCTGTATTTCCTCCATTAGACTGTACTCGTCTTGATATCCAACTGGACTTATTCATTTCTGCATACCCTGTGTTATGCTGGAGCTGATACTCATGATAGCCAATTACTAAATAAATATTCAGGAACTTTGTGAGCTTGTTGCTAAAAGGTTAGTAGCCTGAAACTGGTCATGGTTGAGAGTATTTACACCATGGAAATAGGCAAAAGCTATGAATCAGGGCCTTTTTTTCCTGGAGAGCTAGCTTACCAGCATATCACTGCACATACCCCACCACCACCACCCACCTCTGTGCTTACCATAGTGCTTGGCATAGTAGTTGCAAGATGAGTATCTCAGGAATGGAAAAACAAACACCACAGGTACTCTCTAATAATTGGGAGCTGATCAGTTGGCACAGGTGGGCACAAAGAGATGTAATGATAATTGGAAATCAAGGAGGGGGGAGGGGTAAAAACTTACCTATTGGGTACAATGAACATTATTCAGGTGATGGGCACACTAAAAGCCCCGAGTTAAGCATTATATTAATAAAAGGTATCCATGTAACAAAAACATTTGTACCCCCTTAGTATTTTGAAATTCAAAAAATATTTAAAAGAAAAAGAAAGGGAACCAGTGAAAGTACAAACCAAAAAGTAAAGAGAATTCAAGCAGCGTCAGCTCAGGAGCCCAGGGAAGGAAAGTTTTTGAGAAGTGAGTGGTTCACTGTTATAGAGAAGCTGATGAAGATGAGAACTTAAATAAGGCCAAATTATTGGGCAGTTAGCACATCTTTGTCCTCAAATGCTACTTCGATAGGGTGGTAGGGAAGAAAGATGGCTATGAATGAAAAACTGAGGGTCCTTCAAGGTAAAAGGAGTCTTTCTCATTAAACAGTTACTTGCTGAACGTCTACTATGTGTCAGGCATTGCACTAAACAAAGATAACACTTAGGCCTGTCCTGAAGTTGCCCCCAGACCCACAGGGCAGACAAACACGAGGACAGAACACAGGGATAAGGGTTCTGGTGAAGACATGATCTGGGGGCTGTGGGAGCACATTAGAGTGAGCCTGAGCATCCCAGGAAGTTGGCATACAAAAACCGACTCCAAGTTGAGCCGTAGAGAAGAACAAATTTTCCAGATGGATAAGTGAAGGACTATTCTAGCAAAGGAAGTAGCAAAATAGCGTGAACAAAGGTTTGAGAACATGAGAAAGAGTGGCCTATCCGGGGAACACTAATTCCAGTTTCCCTTGATGGCTGGAGCGGAGAGAACACGTAAAGAACAGCAGGAGATGAGGCTGCAGAAGCAAGCAGGGGTGGGACACAAAGGCCTGGGTGTTGCCATTTTACAGAGTTTGGGCTTTATCTCGAAGGCACTGGACAGCCACAGAATCAGTAAACAGGGGACAAGCACAGTCATATTTTTACTTTAGAATGGTGATTCTGGTAGCAATGTGGAGGATAGATTGGAAAGGAACCACACTTTTAGGCAGTCAGCCCAGTTAGGTGATTGTAGTAATCCAGGCTGTAGGGAAGATGGACCTGAAATAAAGTAATGGTGGCACACAGTGGAGGATGTTACTGATTTGAGAGATATTCCTGAAATGGCAAGCTAGGGTCTTCTTAGGTGGGTAGATGAGAGAGGAACCTGAAATGAATCCCAGGATCCTGGCACTGGCTACTGGGTAAATGGGTGGTCATTTGGGGGAAGTGAGCTACAGTAGAAATGACAGGATTATGGGAGATTATTTCCCTTGTAGACACCTGTGGGATAGCCAGTGGAGATGCCTGTTAGGTAGTTGTATGTATAACGTTGGCGCTCAGGAGAGTGGTCTTGGGTAGACAGAATTTTTAGGATTAGATGTGAAAAGAATAGTTACAGTGGAATTTATAGAGGAGATTGTCTAGGGAGACCACATAGCACAGTGCTTCTCGAACTTGAGCAAAGACCCCACCAGTTTTCGATTCCAGAAGTCTGAGGTAGGGCCTGCAAATGTGCATTCCTAACAAGTTCCCAGGCCATGCTGATGCTTCTGGCATGGGAACCACACTTTAAGAACCATTAGCACAGAGAAAGGCCAGTATTTAGGGGTGATTAGAGAAAGAAGAGCTGACGGAAGTGACTGGGAAGAAGCCATTTCAGGAAGAGAAAGTCCAGGACAGAGAGTTTCAGGGAGTGAAACAATAAAGTCAGGCAGGATGAAGAACAAATAATGTCAATCCCATTTGATGATTTGGAAGGTCAGGTTGGAGCTAGGTGGCAGCGTCAGGGAGAGAATGGGAGACAGCAAGCGTGACTGACGCTTCCACAGAGTTTGGCTGAGAAAAGTGAGAAGGACAGACACTGGGAGGAGCGGAGAGGGTCATGGTCAGGAAAGGACTTGGGGATGGGAAAGATTAAGTCCTTCACAGGCTAGGAGAAAGGAGGCAGGAAGGAGGGGGGTTTTAAAGACATGGAAGTAGGGATAAGGATGGAAGCAGGAAGGAAGGAGAGCCAGAGCTCTCCTTAGCTTAGGGGACTTTGCCCTAAGCAGAGGGAGGAGCCCTTCCTGTGAGGCCAGAGGGACAGCAGGGGATGCTAGGACAGATCAGAAGAATGGGGAGGGTTTGGAAGGATAGGTTTGCTTGGAGCAGGTTTGTAAGGCTTATGGGCTGGAGGGAAGGAGTTGGCCAAAGGCAGGGCCTGTGCTATGGGAAAGATGGAGAAGTAGTGCTCAGGGTCCCAGAAATGGAGGCTCAGGAGGGACGGCATCAGGAACAGAGGTGGCAAGGAGGTAATGTCAGGAGAGCCCAAAGATGCGGCTGCAGTTCTCATGGCGCTATGTATAACCTTGAAAAAGCGGAAGCAGCTTAAATGTTTCCAACATTCACAGGATGTTGTTTAAATAATTAAAATGTGGCTATTAGAAATGATAATGTACTGATTTTTAAAAGATAGGAAATAATGTAAGTTACCAGGTAAAAGATATACCTAATTTTGTTTTAAAAGTTACAAATGAATTACATATGCACACATACACTGACATGTACTGCAGTAGTAGTCAATAGAAATCACAAGTGATTTTTTTTCTCTTCCTTGTCTGTATTTTTCAGATTTTCTACAAGGAGTATATATTAGTTTTGTAATTTTAAAAAGCTATTTTACAAAATCGTTTTTAGTTGAAACTAGGGAGGAAAAGGGTTTCTTATGTCTCAGAAGCAGGAGGGAAAGAGGAAAAATAATGGGCAAAGATACAAAGAGGCTTTGCGTTTTTTCTAGGATAAAGATTTCACAACAGACACCTTTGTGTGTGTATAAAAACACAGAATAGGCTGTGCACAGTGGCTCACGCCTGTAATCCCAGCACTTTGGGAGGCCAAGGTGGGAGGATAACCTGAAGTCAGGAGTTCGAGACCAGCCTGGGCAACACAGAAAGACCCTGTCTCTACAAAAAGTAAAGAAAAACCTACCCAGCCGTGATGGTACGCACTTGCAGTCCCAGCTACTCAGGAAGCTGAGGCAGGAGGATCACTTGAGCCCAGGAGTTCAAGGCTGCAGTGTGTTGTTATCGCGCCACTGTACTCCAGCCTGGGCAAGACAGCAAGACCCTGTCTCTCACACACACACACACACACAAAAAGCCAAAACACAGAATATAGAATCTTATAATAGAGACTATTTTAAATATATAATATGTTATAACTCTGTTACAGAGTATTATACATAGAACACACACAGACATATATTTCCAACTACTTCATAATAGATTCCCAGAAGTGGAATCACCATGACAACGGGTCTGACAAAGGCCATTGCCTTAAAAGTGCCAACTCGTTTTTCAGAAGGTTGTACTGTAGATGAGAAATTTTTGATAGAGATACAAAGGAAGTTGAGGAAATTCACCGAAAAAGGTCATCTGCAGAGAATGATAAAGACAAGGAGGGGTGTTGGGACAAGAGAAGGAAAAGAATCTAAGATTTAGGGTGCCTACTATGAGCCAGGCTATGTGCTAGGCTTTTTAATAAACACAACCCTACTAAGGAGATTATCATTATTCCCATTTTACAGGTAAAGAAACTAAACCTCTTTGAGTTTAAATCATTTGCCTCTGGAAGGTAGTGAGTGTCAGAGGAGGGATTTAAGTCCCAGCCTCCAAAGCCAGTTCACATGGAAATGACTTTAAATAACCATCGTGAGAACCACAATGTCTTCTCCCTTCCCTAGAGAATGGGACCTGGGCCAGTGCAGCCAGCTAAACAGTGGGCAGTTGTGGCATGTGGGGTCCTGGGGTAAGCTCATCTGGGAGCTGATGCAACCAGACACAAGGAGGGAGAGAATGGAAGGATGCCCTGAGCTCCAGATGCCCACCGGGACTTCTGAAGCAATGCTTGCTTATCTAAATTGACCAGAAATAATAAAGAGTCAGAATTGAAATATACACACATCCTATTAGGAGGGAAAAAGTGATGATTTAAAAGATTACTGAACTGCAGCAGGAGCTCTGATGAAAGTCGACAAACTTTCCACGGAGTTCTTGTGATGAGGCATAGTATCATGTCTCACCCAGATTCCCCAACCTTGACTCTGCCATCTCCTGATGCTGTGACCTTATGCAAGTTACTTAATCTCTCTGAGCCCCCGTGTCCTCCTCAAAAAATAACAATACTTTCTTTGTTGTCATCGGAGGGCTAAATGAGTTGCTATATGAAGAGTGCCTAGATAAGTGCTGGGCGTGTACTAAGTTTTAACTTTTTATAATTGTTCTCGGGTGCTAAAGGCCCTACCTTGAAGAGAAAAGAGTGGGAAAGAAAGTCGGACACATATGGTCTTAATGGAATGGTTTGTCGAGGGCTCCAAGACCACAGAGCTTGTACATTTCCAGCTGAGCTCAGCAATCTGGGAGCAGAGCCAAAGAAAGCTGAGGTAGGGATGACCCAAGGTGGGAAGTCAGCAGGGAAGGGCCCAGGGAAGAGTGCAGGGTCTGTGGGCACCCTGGAAACAGCAGGCCAAGGGGTCCAGGCTGGATATGGAGGAAGCAAGAGATTCTGGGAAGAGTGAACAGGTGAGGAAGAAATACCTGAGGCAGAAAGGTAGAAAGAGGTTAAATAGTCGAGATGACACAGGCCATTCTGATGCCCATGTCCAAAGTATATTTGTCACAGTGAGTGACAGGTTGGGCAGAATTTAGTGTCATTGTAGTTTTTAAAAAATGGTGAAGCCAGGGTATCAGAAGGGTTGAAAACAGGTGACAGGGGATGAAGTAGCCATGAAGGCTGTGAGGCAGGTGTTGAGCCACTGAGGAGGGCAAGAGAATGTGCTGGAGACCAGTGAACGGTCTAACGGACTGAGCCGACAGTAAAATGGGATGATGTGCCCAAGAGTGGTTGGGAAGCCACAGAAAGTCAGCACAGCCCAGCCTGTTCTGATCCTGAGGACCAGGGGCAGGACCTGGAGAACAGGGCAGGCCGTGTTTTCATTTAGGACAAGAAGGTGGAAGGAGTGTGTGTGCAAAGGGTGGAGGAGGTAAGGAAGGGTATTCACTGGGTAGTTGGTGCTGTACAGCCCAGGCGCATAGAGACACCTGCAAAAGCCCAGAGATAGTTAACAGCACGCACTATCCTGGATTATTGCCCTGCCAGGAAGTAGGAGTGAGAGGCCAGGTTATGTCCCTACACAGCCCCACCTGGGCCACCCACTGCAGTGTAGAGTTTGGGCTTGCAGGACCCAGCCCAAGAGAAGACTGGCTCTTGAGTCAGGGCAGCATCTTATTTCTGTGCATTCAGGCTGCGGAATAATGGCCCCAAAGGCAATGAGTGCCAGCCGCTCACAGGGCGCAAGGGGAAGGTGAGAAGTAGGGCTTGGCACCTCATTTGGGGAGCTGCCATCAAGGCCCAGCCCTCCAGTTCTGTGTGCCTGACATATGACAACAGCTCTCACTGCGAGCCTGGATGGCCAGCCCTGCAGGCACTGGCCAAGGTGCCCAGAGAGGCTGTCCCTGTGAGAAAGATGAGCTCTGTGGCTTCCCTGAAGACAGGGAGTTCTGAGTCCTTACTTCTTACAGGAGACTCACCCAGTCAATCCCTTTGGTGATCCCAACTGGGCCAGTGCCTCAGCCTCAATTCCCTTAGGAGGGAGCCTTGTTTTCTTTCTCTGCTCACTTGTTCTTTTAAAATTACTGTAAAATGACAATGACATGCAGAACACATACAAACCCTCTGCTACAAACCTGAGGTGTCAAGGTGTGTCATTTGAGCTACAGTGTACTTTGAGCTGGTTTACAAAGGCAGGGGTGCCACCCACACTCTCCTGGCCATCTGCTCCCCATGTGTCCCCAGTGATACATATGTGTGACTCTCTTGGCTACAGCTAGGGCTCAGTCTAATGTGGACACAGAGTGACACCTAGTTGTCACATATACATGAAGATCAGACTTGTGACCCCATGAGCACAGTGCTCTGGAAACTGAATCTAACTGGCCCTGAGAACCTCTGCAACAAGCCTTTGGGTTCATTTCTGCTGCACAGATAGGTCCAAAGACTAAAATCTGGTTGCCTTAAACCTCCAATCTTCTTTAGACCCATTCAAGTCCCCCAAGTCTGGACTGTAGGTGAGTCCCCATTAATATCTTAATTTCCTACATACCTACCCCCTTTTTTCTTAAAAAGTAAATCCTATTAATTGTTTGGGATTTCTCCTTAGGAATTCAACTTCTCTCTTCTTATATTAAATACCCTTATAAAATAGAGGAATTGGAATCCACCAGGATTGAGTGATTTGCACTGAAGCATCATAAGAACTTCAGCACAGCAGTGATCAGAGCCCCACAAAGTCTCTGCCTCTGACAGTTGGCCCACCCTCCACCCCTGCTTCACCTACTTGCCTCTGTTTGTGCCAGTGTAAGACCCAAACCACTGATGGCCATTGGCGTGGGCCCCTTCTCTGTGACAATCTGGACATCACTGCATCGGGTAGTGATCATCATTATACTGGATGGTCTTTTGGACACATACCCTTCTGTGATAACCCCAACCAGGTGGAATTCTGTTGAGCTTAAAGATTACTGTCCTGCAGTCAGAGCTTCTGATGCTTTTCTCAGATGCTTTTCTCTTGTTGATCCATCAAGAGGGTTTCAGACTTATCTGTAGTCAAAATAACTGTGTAAAGCATAACATTCTCAGACATTTGTTGTCAATTCCATTGGTTTTCCATGGCTACAACTGGGACTTATTTATTAAATTAAATGCAATAGCATTGGGAATATAGGTTTCTACACTTGTCCTCTGAAAAGGTCAAAGATTTCTTAACTATTGGAGGTTACCCACATTTCTGAGAATCATTGAAATCTAGGGACACATGCCCCAGAAAAATTCACAGGACACTTACACACAAAATGTTGCTTGTAAGAGTGTGGGGAGGGACTGCAAGTTTGCAGACCCTATGAAGCCCATTGATGGACCCTGGGAGCTCCATAGACCTGTGTTTAAGGATGACTTGAGCTACTCTAGGCCAGTTCAGCCCTAGCACAATGCTAACGGGACAAGGTTGGTGGGTTCCGTTCCTTTGTGGTTGAGTTAGCTTTGCACACAGGAGCTCTTATCTCAGAACCACAGAGTAATCTCAAGAGTTCAGACCTGAAAGGAAGTTTAACATGTGCTCAGTTCAACCTTCTTTTACAGATTAAACAGGAAAAAAAAAAAAAGCACAGAGAATATTAGTCATTTACTTAAGGTCACATGGATAATTAAAGCCAAGGTTAGGACTAGAGCCAAAGTCACACCACATAACGCAAAGTGAATGGTCTTTTAACGGTGAATCGGGAATATCAACTTTATATATGGAGGAAAGCATATGATTCAAATATCCCCATTTTTAAAGACATGAACCAAGATAGGCCGCCAATATTTACTGAGTATCTGTTGTACATTAGTTCATGTATTTACTTAACAAAAAATATATTTAAGTTCACTATGTGTCAGGCACTGTGCTAGGTACTATTTATATAAGGCTCAAACCTTCCTTAACACATTATTAACAAAAACAAAATAACACACAATTTGGTAATATATTACCATTAAAACATCCTCTTTAGTGGTAATATATTTCTCTCGTTCCACATAGATATAGATTCAGATGCTGTCCACACTCAGGGATTCCATTGGCCACAGCTTTAAGGTCTCCTCGTGTCATAAATTGGAGGGAGACAATTTTACCATCTATGACCACTTAAATTTCAGACTCATCTTGGGTGGGCATGGGACTCTGGAATAGAGCAGCCCTAAAAGTTTGGATAAACTCTAGAAGTAAACAACTTAACAAGGAAGCCAGGATCCCACATGAAAAGCAGGCAAACTATTTTATGTCCCTGGGACAAGCTCCAGGCCCTGTTCTGACCCTACCCTGTGTACCCCACCATCTTGCTCCTTCTTCTTCTCAACCCCTGACATTCTTTGCTTTGCATGTGGACCTTCTCTCATCCTGCCCTGACTCGACCTGCACCTGAGTCTTTTTCCTGGGAGAGCAGGGATTACCTTTAGGTCAGGAGGACAACAGTCTACTCCTTCTGTCCCTATGACTATGGGTCCTACCTAGACACAGACTTAGACTTTGAATTGGGTGATCTGGCACTAAGCCAGGATCGTATCAGACCTGGCTGGCTGTCCCAAACCCTCCCTCACATTCCCACAGCTGGGCTTCCTTGGGGGTCAGGGTGGGAAAGGGATCATTATAGAGCATAACTCTGTGTTAGGCACTATGCTAAATACTTTACGTGGATTAATCTCAGTTAATCTTTACAACAGTGCTTCAAGGAAGTGCTTTTATAATCTCCATCTTAAAGATCAGAAAACTGAAGCTTAGAGAAGTTGAATAACTTCCCCAAAGTTTGCAAGTGGTGAAGCCAGAACTGAACCCAGGAAGTCTGGCCCCACTGCATGCCTTCTGAGAGCCGAGTGAGCAGGAGGCCAAGGGGCGAGCAGGCTCTAGTCTTGGTCTCTGCATGCTTCCTCTGGTCTGTAGCATGCTCAGAGAGAGCCACCCTCTGGTGCCTGTATTATTCATTTGGACAAGGGTGATACTGCATGTCACACTATCTTTTCCAATGTATGTGGCTTATTACTTTTTTAAAATACATTGTGACCTCCTCGAGGACAAGGACCGCATCTCACTAGAGGGTTGCACACTTGCCAAGCAAATAGCTCAGTAAGTATTTATCCACTGGGGATCAGAATTGCCTGAGGACAGAGATATTCAGCAGAGAAAATTAGAACTGGATCTTAAAGATCTTCTAGACTTCAGAGTCTTGACTTACAGTTGAGGAAACTGAGGCCTACAAAGTACAGTCAGAGCCGTCAGGGCTCAACCCCCTCTTCAAGGCAGAGTTCTCTCAAATTGTTCTCTTCCCCAAGTTCCTAGGAACATTGCTGGAACTCTCTGCTTATCCCAAGTGTTAAGACCTTGGGATCCAAAGACTATCAGACAATTAAAATCTGATGTAATTTCAGACCAATCATAGACTGAGGCACACAGGGAGCCCAGTTGGCCTTTCCCTGGTTGGGGTGGGAGTGGGGGGTGACTGGCTCATACCCAAGGCCAGTCTGCTTGGGGAACAGTGTCAACCCTTCAAGAGAGCCTTTGGTGGCTCACTCCTATGTCTGCCCTCTCTCCTCTGTCCCTCAAGCAATAGAAGCCACAGCTGAGCCCTGTGCCCGAAGCTGGAACCTGACACCACTGCCCCTCCCACCCTCCTCCCCCAGCCCTTTCCTTTCCAGTGCCAACTCTGGCCAGGCCACCAGGATAGGAATGTCACACATTCGCAAATTACAACTTGGCTACCGTGTTTCTTCTCCTTGGGTAAAAAGCCCAGAGCTGAGGAAAATAAGTGTCTCCATTCCATTTTCCTTCCCACAGAAACCAAGGGTCAGAGGAAAGAGAAGTTGCGTTGCTTCTTATGGGCAGTGTTGGGAGCATTGAAGAAGGCTGTTTTGTCCTCACTAGACCTTAACAGTGACCTTCCTCGGTGGGTTAGCCCTGTCCCTCCCATGCACTCCCAAGCACAGTATGGATCAAGAAGCAGCATGTATAAAAAGACCTTTCTGAAGACTGAAAAGGGTTGTTCCCGACAAGCCTGCAAAACAGCAAACAGCATATGGGGGACTGAGCGCCACAGGGGGAATGTGTCAGGCTAACAAAGGGCTGGCTCTCCCAGCGATGGGAAGTTTGGACAGTGAACTGCAGGTAAACTCATTTAGTGGGGACAGAAGACCTATCCTCTTCCCACTTCCCTCTGGCTGTGCTTCCACAGAGGAGCTGAGCCTCTGGCTCATCACCATCCACCCAGGCCTCCAAGCAGTAGGGAGAAAGTTCCATCTCTCCTGTCTGGCTAAATCCCACCCCCAGATGAACCAAGCTGTCTGCTTCCTTCTTGCCTGCACCCAGGCAACCAAATACTACTGGAGAAAGTCTCACGATTGGGCAGATGGGTTCTTCTGTAATTCAGGATCACCAGTCCCACAGGGGACCAAAGGGTGCTTGAAAGTATTACTGCATTCTTCTGGAAACGTAGTTACGTAGTTCACACTCCTACTGTGAACAACTATTTCAAACCTTCTCCACTCTCCCGAGACCTCTGATGCTCCCACCTCCCTTGCTCTCCACAGATGTCACCACCTTTGAGTTCTTCCTCTGTGTTACCAAATGTTGAAATCTACCTACGCCTGCACCCTTCCTCCTTGCTTCCTGTTACAATAAGAAGAGTTTCCCTTCCAACTGTCTAAATCAAGACCAATTCTGACACTTGTGTTTTAGATCCCATCTTCTCCCACCTTCTCATTAACCTGATCTCTAAATTATCCAGTCTCTCTCTTGTGTATTGCATACCTCCCTCTCTATTGGATCCATCGCATGGTTATTTAAAGCAGCTCATATCCCTCTATATTAAAAAGAAGAATCCCTGAATATACACCCCCTCTATCTGTGGCCGCCTTTCTCCCCTCTTCTACACTCTCTCATTCCTCAAAGTAGATCTATGCTCCCTAGTTCCACTTTCTCACCTCGCATTCACCCCTCAACCCACTCCAATTTGGCTTTTGCTCTACTGAAAAACCTCTTGCGATGGTCATCAGTGACATTGTGTTTTTTCACACAATGGTCACCTTTCAGTCCTCACCGTGGCTCTTTAGCATTTGACACTGTTGGAGGATTGAATGACCATTCCCTTGTTCTTAAAAAAAGAAATTCTTCCCCTCTGTGGTACAAAACTCTTCCTGTTTAGTTCCTATGATGCCTTGACCACTCCTGCTCTGTCTCCTTTGCAGGCTCATCCTTCTTACCTAGTCGTTAAGTGTTAGAGTTCAAGGCACGGGGTTCTCAAGCCTATTTATGCTAAAGTGCTTTTAAACACTACACAGCACTCCCCCATTAAAATGTTTAAAACAGCAATATATTACAAACATCTCCCCATATCTGCAAAATCATTTTAATGGGTGCATTTTACAGATGTATCATAACTTACTTACCTAGTCCCCTATTTTTGGTCATGTAGGCAGTTTCTAATATTTTTGCCTTTATAAATAGCACTGCAGCAAACATCCTTATGCAATCCTTTTTATGTGTGACTGGATGGATGATGCCAATATTAACTACCACTAAACAGTCAATAATAAATTACTATGGGGAAACTGGGGCTATTTGGAATGTACACTTAATCTTTTGAGGTCAATAACATGGAGTACAACTACTAAGCAACCACACAGCAACATTGTTCATGATGGAATCTGAGGCAAAAGAAACCATTTGTTTGGTCTAGGGTGATATATCTGGTATTTCTTGTTCTTTTAAGCTCTCAACATGAAAAGTGCCACCACTGACTGGCAAGGGGTTCTGGCCAAGGCACTGCTCACTCTGGAAGTCACAGGCCATTTGCCTTATTCCCACCCTATACTTTGGCAGAAGAGTCAGTCCTGATGGAGCCAGATGAAACTTAAATGACTCCAGAAGACTCTGAGGACATGGATTGGCTGGAGAAGTCTCCAAGGTCCAAGAACGGGCCTGGAACTGATCCGTCAGGCCTGAAGTGGGACGGCCACAGACTAAAACAGGTCAGCAGAGGTCAGTGCCAGGAAAGTGGCAAGGGTAGGCTGATTGAGCAGGCAGGCTGGGGAAGGGTCATGGGCATAAGAGAGAATTGGGTGGGGGGAGTTGGCACAAACACCTCAAGGGTTCCCCCTCATCCCCCCAAATCCGATCTAAGCTCAGGTAATGGCAATGCCACCCTCCCAGTTTGAGGCCAAAAACCGGAAGTCATTCTTCACATCTCTCATTTTCTCACAACCTATATTCAACTTATAATCAAATCCTGTTGGCTTCATTTTCAAAATATATTCAAGCTCTGCTTCCATGCATGAAGGAGTAACAATACAGATCTTACTTTCTCACCATAAACAACTAAAAAACTGGATGAAAGATATGAAACAACTATTTCCAGACATGGACAAGAGGCAGTACAGGACTGTGGTTCCCTAAAGGAAGGGAAGCAAATGAGGTGAGCCCACAGCCGTGGAGGCAGTTTTCAGATTTCAGTACAGGAAGGGACAACCCAGATAGAGCCCAGGGCGTCTTGCTGAATTGAGGAGACAGGGACTGGAGTTTGGGGAAGCCGAGTCAGCTAGAATTTGCTAGATAAATGCCAAAGAGGAGGAAGCTACATGGAGAAAGAGCTCCTTATAAAAAAATGAAGCTTTGGCTAAATACCAGTCTGTGCATGCACAGGGTGAAAGTCTACAAGGCCAAGCCAAAGAACAACTGCTGGGGAGAGAACAATTACTAAGGAACTATAAGCCAGAAAATTCTTAGAGCTCATATAGGGCTAGCAGTCATTGAAGTTCTGACCAGCCAAAGTAGAGAGTCCTTGGGACAGGTTGTATATTCCAAAGATGGTCCAGTAGTTGCAGTCTTACATACTCTTCTACATTGTGACCTTGCTATTCCCACATCAAGGGGTAGAGTCTAATTCCATTTCCTTTAATCTAGGAAGCATTATAACTGCTTCTACCAGTTGGGTATGGTTGAGAAGCCGTGATGACTCTGAGGCCAGGTTGGAAAAGACAATGTGGCTCCCAGACACCTTGGTCACCTACCACCTCTCCCTCAGCTCATGCCTGTGGCCATATGGGTTGTGCCTTGTGATCAGCTGATAGAGGAGGGAAAGGCCAGGCTGGTTCATGGATAGGTCAAGCCACAAATGGACTGGTGCTGCATTACAGCCTCGGGGCAGCCCTGAAAGACAAAGTGAAGTGAAATCTTCCCAATAGAGCTTGTATGCGTCTGTCATTCATTGATGAGGAAAGAGAAATTGTATGAGGTTAAAAAAAACCCAAAAAACAAACAACAAATACACAGAGATTCATAGGTAGTGGCGAATGGCTTGGTTGTATTGGTCAGGGGCCTGGAAGGTGAAAGATTTAAACATCAGGGACAAGAAGTTCTGAGAGAGAGGCGTGTACATGAAGACACACTGTTACAAAGTGTGAAGATCTTTGAACCACAGGTTAATGCCCACCTGTGGGCATCAGCCAAGCAGACTGCCTCAGCCAGTTGATGTCAGATAGCCTCTGTTATTGGCCATTTTAGAGCCACTTATAAAGACTGGTCTAACTATTGCTGCTGCAAATGTCCAACCTACCAGGAACAGATACTGTTACTTAGCCCCCAGTACAGATCCATCCTTTGAGGAGAGGATCCTGCCATTTCACAGCAAGTTGATTACATTGGACCTTTCTTACCCTGGAAGAGATAATAGTTTATTTTGACTGGGATTAAAACATATTCCATGAACTCAATATACATGTAAAAGTAAAGTTATACAACTTCTACAAAAAACAGAGGAGAAAAATCTTTGGGCTCTAGGGGTAATCAAAGAGTTCTTAGACTTGACACCAAAAGCATGATCCATAAAAGGATAATTGGATAAATTTGACTTCATCAAAATTAAAAACTTGCTCTGTGAAAGACCCTCTGGAAAGGATGAAAAAAGCTACAACTGGGAGAAAATATTTGCAAAGCACATATCCAAAAAAATCTAAAATATATAAAAAACTCTTAAAATTCAATGGTAAAAAAGCAATCAAATTAGAAAATGAGCAAAAGGTATGAACAGACTTTTCACTGAAGAGGCTGTATAGACAGCAAATGAGCACATGAAGAGATGTCCAATATCATTAGCCATTAGAGAAATACAAATTAAAGCCATAATGAGATATCACTACATGTGAAGTAAAAAATAATGACAACATCAAAGGCTGGTGAGGATTTGGAGAAACTGGACCGGTCATACATTGCTGGTGGGAATGTAAAATGGTACAGCCATTCTGGAAAACAGTTGGGCAGGTTTTAATAAAATCAAATGTGCAATTACCATATGACCCAGCAAGTGTACGCTTGGGCACTTATCCCAGAGAAATGAAGACCTGCGTTCACACAAAACCTGTACACAAATGTTCACAGAAACTTTATTCATAACAGCCAAAAAACTGGAGACGGCCCAGATGTCCTCCAATGGGTGAATGGTTAAACTGTGGTACATTCATCCCATGGAATACTCAGCAATAAAAATGAATGGACTATTGATGAATGCAGCAACTTGGGAGAATCTTCAGGGAATTATGCTGAGTGGAAAAAAAAAACCAATTCCAGAAGGTTATATATGTGTACTATTCCAACGTTTTTAAAAAATGTTTTAGAAAACATTTTTAAAATGACAAAATTTTAGAAATGGAGAATAGATTAGTGGTTGTCAGGGGTTAGGATGGGGGAAGGGAGGGAGAGGTGAGTTCGGCTATAAAAGGCCAACATAGAGATCCTTGTGGGAATGAAGCTGTGCCGTATCTTCACTGTGGCGGTGGCTATACAAACCTACACACATGATAGAACTGGATAGAACTAAACACACACACACACAAGTACAAGTAGAATTGGGGCAATCTGAATGAGTTTGGATGATTCTATCAATGTCCATATCCTGCTTGTGATATTGGACTATAGTTTTGCAAGATGTTACCACTGGGGGAAACTGGGTAAAGGGTACAGGGGATCTCTCTGTGTTATTTCTTGCAACTACATGTGAATTTACACTTATCTCAGAAATAAAAGTGTAATTTTAAAACAATATATTCCTGCTTGATCTTCCAGATTTGGGTTTTCCTTTCTTGCCAGTACAGCCTCAGCCAGCACTAGTATCCAAGGGCTTCTGGAGTGTTTGCTCCACTGACATGAGATCAAGTTTAAACTTGCTTGGAACCAAGGGCCTCACTTTTCAGCAAAGGAGGTGTGGAAGGGGGCATATGACCATGATATCCACTAGTCCTACCACAGACCCCAAAGCTGCTGGCCAGACACATTGGTGGAGTGGCTGCTTAAAGATGCATTTGACTCACCAACTTGGAGCCAATATTCTGCAAAGTTGAGGTGTTTCCCTCCGGGCTGTGGTATCATCCCTAATCAACAACCATTATATGGTACTGTGTCCCCAGTAAGCACAATACATAGGTCCAGGAACCAAGAGGTAGACCCACTTACTATCACTCCAGTGGCCTCCTTGAGGAATTTGTGCCTCCTTTGTCTGCAACCTTGGGTTCTGTGGCTCTTGGAGTCCTGGTTCCCAAAGGAAGAATGCTTCCACCAGGAAGAAGAATAGTAGTTTCTGTTAACTTTAAGCTATGGCTGCTGTATGGTCACTTGGCTCCTCATGCCAAGAGACAGCAGACAAGGAAAGGAGTCACCACATGGGTTGAGGTATTGATCCTGATCATTGGGAGATGATGAGGCTGCGTTATGCTGTGGGGACAGAGAAGAATGTGTTTGACATTCACTTAATCCACCAAGGCATCTCCTGACACTTCCCTTCCTAATTATAGAGGTGAATGGAAAAGGGCAGTAGCCTCTATCTGAGAAGGGCATAGTGACCCATGGCTCAGACCCCTTAGGGATGAAGGTCTGGGTCATACCACCAGGAAGCCACTTGGAACAGCAGAGGTGCTAGCCAAGGGTGAGGGGACTCTAGAATGGGTAGCAGAGGAGAGAGATGATGAGTATTGATGTGGCCTCAAGACTGGCCACAGTAGGACGGACAGAGGGAGAGGTGGCTAGTTCATCCCACTAACCTTTAACTTTCCCAAGGAAACAGACCAATCAGAATCCTGGAGAAGTTGTTCCCAGGTGGGGTGACTTTATCATAAGAAGTAAGTGGATTTGAGTGGTGCAAGGGGTGGTTTGTGGCTTATAGTGGACAGATTATCCAGATTCCTCCTCAGGGACTAAGAAACTCATTCCCTCAGCATCCAGGGGTGTTGACTATACATGGCTCATAGCTGTGTCCCTCTCTGGGCAATGCTATCAGCTGAAGGCAGCTTTCTTGGCTCAATGCTACACCCCCTCACTGGGGTCAGCCCACATGCAAAGACTGGTCAATGTGGGGCAACAAAGCCCTGGCCAGTGCCTCAATTTGGGACAATCCTGTCTAAGAAGCATCTCAAAGTTAACTTGTTCACAGCCAAACTCTTAGAGTCCTCTCTAAACCTAAACTCATTCCAGTAATTGCCCATTCCATTCTTCTAGTTGTCCAGTCCAAAACCTTGGAGTCTTCCTTGACTTTTCTCTTTCTCTTGTGCCTCACGTCTAATATACCAACAAATCATGTTGGCTCTACTTTCATATCCACAGTCTGACCACTTCTTAGCACCACCACTGCTAGCCTTCTGGTCCAAAGCCCTATAAATGTTCACGGGGGACCCACTACAGCCTCCCAGCTGGCCTCCCTGCTTCTGCACTTGCCGCTTCCCATCTATTCCAAGCAAGTAGCCAAAGTGATCCTGTTAAGAGCTAAATCCTATCGTGTCCTATCACTCCTCTAACAAATTCCACTAGAGGCTTTTCATCACATTCAGACTATAAGCTAAAGTCTTTACAAGAGCCTCCAAAGCCCCACATGACCTGGCACTGGGCCACCTGTGTGCCGTCATCCCTGCCTCTCCTCCCCATCCCTGCTCCAGCCTCTGGCCTCCGTGCTGCTCCTCAAGCACATCAAGGATGCTCTAGAGGGCCATGGGCTCTTTGCATTTACCTTTCCCTCTGCCTGGAAAGCTTTCCTCCCAGATAGCCATATGGCTCCATCCCTCAGGTCATTAGTGGCTCTGCTCAAATACCACCTTGTCACAGAGATGTTTCCTGACGATCTCAAATATAACAGCAAACTGCACTCCCACCTTATCACCACCCACACCCCCTTCCCTTCTTCCCCCTTTGCTCTGCTTTAGCACTTACCACCTGCCATCAGTTTTTGGTTTACTATCTCTCTCCCTCCACTAGAAAGTAAGCTGCACAAGAACAGGAACTTTGTCTTTTTGTTTATTGCACTGTATCTCCAATTCCTATAACAGTGCTTGGTATGTAGTAGATAATCAAAAAGATATTTGTTGAATGAACAAATAAAGTTTCAAGGACTTTATAATTTAAGTGTTTACACTACCCCCCTCCACTCTAAAGTAGCTATATCCTGAAATGCAGATGTACCAAAATAACCACAGAAATATCCAGAGGTAGAAAAAGAAACAGAGCTTGGCCAGACCTAGCCATGTGCAACAGACACTCTCACTGACCTTGGGGGAAAAATGCCTCCTCTTTTGTGAGTTGCCTGTCCTGAGCCATCTTGATTGCAACAGGACTCAAAGATGCAGGAAGAAGGAAGAGAGCTGGGCCTGCAGGAATGGCTCATGGCCTGACACCAGACCTGATTTGTCCATTAGGCACAGGAAGCCCAGTGCTGAGGGCTCATGTTAATTTTAGGGGCCTACGAAAATAATTTCTTTTAGAACCAGAAGAAAAACGAGTATAATAATGATAAGTATATGATAAATCCAGCTTGGATTATATTCATCTTTATACCAATGCAGTCATAAAATATAATTTTTAATATTGTTTTATGGAGAAAGCAACCCAGGAAGGCAAAAGGCACCTATGAACATTGTAATTAGGCCCTACCTGACATGGCTCCCCTTTAAGGCTCTGGCTAATATCAAAAGCCAGTCAGGACAGGGAGGCGGAGGGGGACTGATGTTCAGCATGTTTTCTCATTTGTCACCCCAACCCAGCTTTTTGGTCCCTTGTCACAAAAGGGGAAACTGAAGCTCTGAAAAGTTAATTGATTTTGCCAGGGCCACAGAGATAGTAAATAGCCATGCTAAGATTTGAGCCTAGGACATCAGAGGCCAAGCAACAGATAACCTTAGTGCACTGCAGCTGCCAAATGGTGCCTGCACAGGCCCAGGCACAGATGTGCAGTTAGACACTTTCCTCAGATCTGCCCCTGCCTGCCAAAGGCAGCCCCACACTGGGGCCTGCCCACTGAGTCACCCCAGCTCCACCCTGCCCTTCATGAGCCAAATTTGCCTGGTCTACCTCATCCCCAATGCCAAGCCCCTGCCCCACCCCTAGCTTCAGGTCTTAATCATGAAACTTTGGGGAAACAGGGTTAAGTGGTAACACTCCACCCTATGAACAGGCAGGTCTGGCTGCCCACTCCTGCCTGTCGGTCCTTCTGGAGAACATTAACTCAGCTCTGAGGAAGAAAAGAACAGCCTGGGTAGGACTCTTCCTTATTATTCCTGCTGCAGGCTGGGTGCCAAGTCTTTTCTCCTTGCGGCAATGGAAAGGTCTGCAAAGGCTCTGAGGGCCTCTCTGTCTGCATTCTAATCCTCCTCAGCATGAGCTCAGGGTTAAGTTCTTTCTTGAGGCCTAAGCAGAAATTCCCTAAGATTTCTTTGTCAATCTCTCCTCCATCTCCTGCCCCTGTGTGGTGAACCCTCAAATAGGAGCGGGCCATATTCAATATCCAGGAGAAGAGTGAGAAGACCTAGCTAGGGTGAACTTGGGAACACAAGGGCTTAGTTGAACTCCAACTCTACAGTTAAATAATTTAACCTCTCTAAACGTAGCTAAAACCTTGCTAAACAGACAAAAAGAAAGAGAGAACAAAAGGTTCATAAAGTGCTTAGCACAGAATCCAGAATAGAGTTGTGCCAATAAATGTTAATGATTTGTTCTTAGTGTGCTTTCCACTCTAATTTGCCTGATTCTGTGGTGGTTGTAGTCTGGGTTCCTCATTAGTTCAGTCATTCGTTATACATTTATTGAACATTTACTGTGTGCTGGCCACTATGTAAGCATTAGAGACACAAAGTTGGACGTAGAAGTCTTTGCCTTTGAGGATCTTGTGCTCTGGTGAGAACCGAAGAGAAGTGAACAGTCAACTACAATTTAATGCGGTGATTGTCCAACTCTGCACCTCAGTTGGTGGTGTTGCCATCAGGGAACCAAAAAGTCAGTTGGTAGAGAAGCATTTAGGCTTCAAAGAGCAGATTAACAAAATGAAACCAAAGCATGTTACAAGATGGACCAGAATACATAAAAATAGGACCCTGAGACCTAGCATTTGGCTTTTTTTTTTTTGAGACAGGGTCTTGCTCTGTTGCCCAGGCTAGAGTGCAGTGGTGTCATCATAGCTCACTGCAACCTCCAACGCCTAGGCTCGAGCGATCCTCCCGCCTCCGCCTCCCGAGTAGCTGGGACTACAGGCATGCAACCCCACGCCCTGCTAAGTTTTAAAAATTTTTTGTAGAGACAGATCCTGCTCTGTTGTTCAGGCTGGCATTTGGCCATTTTACACAGCAGAAGGTGTAAACCTAGCTGTTCCCAGCTATTCTTCCGAAGAGGGAAGCCCCTATTAGGGTTCTGGGGATTTAGCCCTAGGCGGTTTCTAAAATGACAATAGATTGTTTTTATCAGGGCTGGCTTCATGAGTAAGTAGAGTAGGTTGCCACCTATGTGTGTGTTCTGACAGAAATAAGGAGGTGCCTCAGCCACATATGAAAATGCCTCCTCACATCACTGTTCCTGAAAGTCCATCACTGGAGTCAGTCCTTAGAGATTCATTTAGCCCTCAGAATCTCCATGTAAGGCACATAGTCCAGAGAGGGATGAGCCTTTGCACTGGCTGTCCCCTGCTTAGGCTGCCCTTTTCCATGTATTCAAATCCTAGCTGTCATTCAGGGCCCGGAGAACTTCCTTAAAGGTTTTGTTATAGCCTGATCTGCCCTATCACCCTATTCTTTGGGCACTTTGTTGCTGGTACATGTATTTGATCCAGCAGCTATGACCTTGTGGGGCTTCTGTGACTTATTGGTTGGGTTCTGTGTGTTTGTGTGTGTGTGTGTGTGTGTGTCCTCTCTTCCTAATTGATCTATCAATTATTGTTGCATAAAAAACCACCCCAAAACTTAGTGACTTAAAACAACTATTTATTTGTTCATGACTGGGCTGGGATCAGTTGGGTGGTTCTTTTGCTTTATGTTTCTGGTTTTGTGTTTCTTATGCAGCTTTAGTCATCTGAAGGCTCAGCTGGGATGGGAGCATCTGAAAGAACTTCATTCACGTGTCTGATACCTCTGTTGAGGAGGTTAGAACAGGTAGGGGCTGGCTGTCTCTTTTCTTCATGTGGAGTCTCATCCTCTAAGACCTCTCCATGTGGCCTCTCTCTTCAGCAGGTTAGCCTGGACTTCCTTACAGCATGGCCACTGAATTCTAAAAGAGAGCATTTCAAGAAGTTGAGGCCCAATATGCAAGCACTTATCTACTTGTTTCATGTTTGTTAGTATCTCATTGGCCAAAGAAGTCACACAACAAACCCTAGAATTAATGTGTGAAAGGACTTCAAAAAGGTATGATAGTGAAAGATGTGATTTATTGAGGACCACCAATGTTTACCACCGTTTATAAACACTTAGGGTAGAGATTATATCTTTTGTTTTTGGAAATTTTCACATTTACTAGTATTGCCTAAAGTATATTGGTATAAGCAATCCTAAGCAAAAAGAACAAATCTGGAGGCTTCACATCACCCTAGTTCAAATTATACTACAAGCCTGTAGTAACAAAAACAGTGTGATACTGGTATAGAAATAGGTGCATAGATCAATGGAACAGAACAGAGAACCCAGAAATAAAACCATACACCTACAACCCAACTGATCTTCAACAAAGCAGACGAAAACCCACACTGGGGAAAGGACATCCTATTCAATAGATGGTGCTGGGAAAATCAGAAAGCCACATGCAAAAGAGTGAGATTGGACCCCTATCTCTCACCATACACAAAAATTAACTCAAGATGGATTAAAGACTTAAATGTAAGACCAAACACCATAAAAATTCTAGAAGAAAATGTAGGGAAAAAACTCTTCTACACAATGTCCTGGGCAAAGAATTTATGACTAAGACCCCAAAAACAAATACAACAAAAACAAAAATAAATAAATGGGACTTAATTAAACTAAAAAAGTTTATGCACAGCAAAAGAAATAATCAACAAGTAAATAGGCACCTACAGAATGGGAGAAAATATTTGTAAACTATACATCCGACAAAGGTCTAATGTCCAGAATCTACAAGGAACTCAAACAAATCAACAAGAAAAAAACAAATAACTCCATTAAAAAGTGGGCAAAAGACACAAACATTTTTCAAAAGGGATACAAATGGCCCACAAACATATGAAAAAATGCTCAACATCATTAATCATCAGGGAAATGTAAATTAAAGCCACAATGAGATACCACCTTAGCCCTGTCAGATCCCCGTTATTAAAAAGTCAAAAACAATAGATGTTGGCCCAGATGTGGTGAAAAGGGAATGCTTATTCACTGATGGTGGAAATGTAAATTAGTACAACCTCTATGGAAAACAGTAGAGAGATTCCTCAAAGGACTAAAAGTAGACCTAATATTAGATCCAGCAATCCCACTACTGGGTATCTACCCAAAGGAATGGAAATCATTATATCAAAAAGACACCTGCACTCATGTGCTTTTGTGGCACAATTCACAGTTGCAAAGATATGGAATCAACCTAAGTCCCCATCAACTGATGAGTGGATAAAGAAAATATGGTGTGTGTGTGTATGTATATATATTTATATTTATATACACAGCATGGAGTACTACTCAGCCATAAAAATGAGTGAAATAATGTCTTTCACAGCAGCTTGCATGGAACTGGAAGCTATAGTTCTAGGGGAAGTATCTCAGGATTGGAAAAACAAATACCACATGTACTCATGTACTCACTTATAAGTGAGAGCTAAATGATGGGTATACATGGTCACACAGAGTGGTAGAAGGGACTCTGGAGACTCAGAAGGGGGTGGGGTGATAGGAGCGTGAGGGATCAAAAAACTACCTGTCGGGTACAATGTATACTTTTTGGGTGATGGGTAAACTAAAAGCTTCAACTTCACTGCTATACAATTCATCCGTGTAACAAAAAAACACTTGTACCCCCTAAGTCTACCAAAATTAAAAAAAAATTTTTTAAGTATATCGGTAGACTTTCTGTTGACTGAATAAATAAATGATGAATATAGTTAACAGAGAGCAAAGCTCTGTAGGATGAGCCTTGCAGGCAAGAGCTCCATGGGGAAAGAAGAGGAAAGGTGGTTGAACACCAAAACCAAATGGGTGGGTTTTAGTGAATTTAACTGATGCCCTCCCCATTGATTTCCAGACCAGAAGAAGGCAAGCAAGAAATACCCTAAGAAACCGGAGTATGCTCAGCTCAGCACTGTATTAAGCCTCACGGAGGATACAGAAGAAAACAAGGCCATTGTGGTCCTTGAAGAAACCACAAATAAAGACAGGAAAACTTAAATATTACAAGGCCTAATAACATCCTTAACACAGTGCATAGGATATAATAGACACTAAAAAAATATTCTGGAAAGAAGGAACATGATTGGTCAGAAAGTGAAAGACAGGTTAGTTCAGGGTTCAGCATACTATAGACCACAGGCTAAATCTGGCCCTCCATCTGTTTGTTCAAATAAAGTTTTATTGGAACACAGCAGCTATGCCCATTTGTTTACATATTGTCTATGGCTGCTTTTCCACTGTAACAGCAGAGTTAAGTAGTTGCAATAAAGACCATAAGGCCTGCAAAGTCTAAGATACGTACTATCTAGCCCTTTACAGAAAATGTTTTCCAACCCTGGGTCAGTCTAAGACGACTCAATGAATGCTCCCTAGACTCAGTAGAGTTGATACAATTTTCCTTGATGGAGGGTAGGGTAGATGAGTGCAAAGTTAGATAGAAGATGAAATGTTTTGTGCTCAAAACTGTGAATAATTCTGGTCCCAGTGAAAAAATGTTTTTTGGGACCCCCAGCAAGGAAGGATTTGTGTTGATATGCAACAATGCCGGGTTCTGGGCCCCTGTTTAGATCAGTGATCCAGGTAATTCCTCCAAACATTCTCTCCTATTCATTACCCTATTTGCACATCCCTGTCCCTATATTTGTCCCGATGTGGGGCAAGGTATCCATATGTTATGGGATTATAGGCATGAGCCACAAAATGTTTTAATTTTTTTTTTTTTTGAGACAGGATCTTGCTCTGTTGTCCAGGCTAGAGTGCAGTGGCATCATCATAGCTCACTGAAGCCTCCAACTCCTGGGCTCAAGCGATCCTCCTGCCTCAGCCTACCAAAATGCTAGCATTAAAAAAAAAAAGAAATGCTAGCATTACAGGCGTGAGCCACTGCACCCAGCCAAAAGTGTTTTAATTTTTATTTCTTTTCAAACCAGGAGAAAACAAAGAATATAATAATAATGGATAGATAATGATGAATCCAGCCTGGATTATACTCATGTTTATACCAATTATATAAAATATAATTTTAAATATTTTTTATGGAGGAAGGACCCACAAAGGCGAAAGTGCCAAGGGCTGGCAGAAGTCAGAGTGCAGCCCTGCCTCCCTCAAGTAATAGGTTTTAGGGTTCACAAACTTCCTGGAGAGTGGATTTTTCCCAAGATCTGAGAATTCCTGCTGTGACCATGTCCTTCCTTAGCCCAATCCTTCAGAGAACTGAACACAGCTGCCTTTAACCTTTGAGTCAGGATAAAAAACAAAAGGGTTTGCTGGGAAGGAACTGGAGGCCCACAGGTTGGAAAGAAGAGGGCTGGTGTCAATTCAACTGGCCCCAGGGCCTGGCTAAGTGGGACTGCACAGCCCAGCTCTGGGCAAACCAGAACCCAGCTCAGACACTCCATGAATAAATATTGCTTCAGGCCCAAGCCTGTTGACTTAAGAAGCTGTGGTTCCTTCCTCCTTCCCTGGCAGTGCACATTGCTCTGAGGGAGCCACGCTCCAGCTAAGAGCTCTCAAAGGCGTAAGCACAGCCTGGAGTTTGCTTTCAAGATTTGGTCACTGCTGGTTTGCCACTTGGACTCTCAGAGCTCCATCTCTCAAGAGCCAAGGATTTTGTTTGTTCATTAACCAGCTGCTTTAATTTTCCTCCAAAACTCTACCCTCTACTTTCCTTTGTTTCTGCCTCACAGTGTTTCTTCTTAGAAGGTTGGGGAGAAATTTCCTTTCTTTAAAGCCAGAGCAGCTGGTGTTATTTAAAATGCAACTTAAAATTTACCTAGCTAATCTTTATTATGGATTAAAATGTGTCCCAGACCCTCCCCCCACAAAAAAAGATATGTCGACATCCTAACTTCTAGTACCTCAGAATGTGACCTTATTTGGAAATGGGGCCATTGCAGGCGAAGTCAAGTTTAGATGAGGTCATACTGCAGAGTGGGGTGGGCCCCCCTAATCCTATAATGACTGGTGTCCTTCTAAAAGGAACAGACAGACACAGGGAGAAGGCACCCATGTGAAGACAGAGGCAGAGATTGGAGTTATGTGGCCACAAGCCAAGGAATACCTGGGGCCACCAGAAGTTGGAACAGGCAAGGAAGGATCCTTCTCTAGAAGGAGATGGCCCTGCCAACACCTTCTAGCCTCCAGAACTGTGAGAGGATAAATTTCAGATATTTCGAGTCACCTGGTTTGTGGTATTTTGTTTGGGGAGTACTAGGAAACTAACACAGTCTTCAAAGCAAATAACCCACACACGCCTGGAGCCTCAAAAGGGATTGACTGACATAATAATCACACACAGCCCTTGTCCAGTGTAAAAATTTTACTTCTCAAAGTTCTTCCTTCTCCATTATCTCATTTTAGCCTCATGATTACTTTGTGACACAGGGCAGACTTTATTACGCCTCATTTTACAGATGTAAAACATTAAGCTCAGGATGTAAAATCAGTTAGCCCGAGTCATACCTCTGGTGTCTCCGTGGCTTAGAAGAACACAACTAGTCACAGAAATTCAAATCCAGCTCTGTCCTTGGCTACGTGTATATGGCCTTTAATGAGTTACCTGACCCCGTGGTGTCCAAACTTTGGGATTTCAAGCACAGTCGTTACTTTTTTTAAAAAAGAGCATTAAAAATCAACTACCGTCTACGATCAACATCATTTCAGAACAGAAAGGGCAATTTAATATCAAAAACAAGACTATAATATCAGAATAAAGGGCTCATCTTTTAAATTAAATAAATTCACTTACTACTTACTTACGATTATACTTTGTCCATATTTTCTTCATTTTCCAGAAGACTGACAAATATCAGAAATGGCATTTGGCAACCACTTCTGAAATCTCTCTGGGCCTTGTGTACCTTATCAGAGGTGTTAGATTTCTCACTGATTTCCTTCTTAACATTTTATGATTATCTTATTCAAGCTCTGATTATCTTTCTACTAACACAGCCGGGAATGGGAACTCCCGCATCTGGGTGGTGGAGGCCAGAATGCCTTCTTCAGAGGAGTTGGTTGAACGAATGTCAACCTGTCCTGAGACCACACCATTCCCTGCTGTGCTCTGAGAGAGCAACCAAGAGTTGTTTTGGTGGCACCAGGTAAGTAGCAGGAAGATCTGACTTCCTCTTAGAAAGCAACTCCTTTGTATTTGTGGCAAAACAGATTGGGATTTGATGTGCAAACTGCAGCCTGTTTTCTCCCTGTACCTCAGGCTGGTTCTGGCTGGCTTGGCTTTTATCCTGAGTACAGAGCTCCTCAGACCACAGGGCTATTGGTCCCTGCCTGCTGCTATTCTAGGTCACAGTTTGGAAAAGCAGCTTGGGGAATCCAATGCTTTCACCATAGGCTGCCACTGGGCTCAGGTGGAAGCTTGAATGTGCACCACCGCTAAAGTCAATGATTTTATTATCACTGATGATAATGAAAGAAAATCTTTTGCACATTGTTTTTAGTTTTTAAAATCCACTATCTTTTTAGAATAATATCAGTGCTCAGGGAAATCTTCATGAAAGAGATAGAAACTGGAAGGTTACCCTGAAAAATGGATGGTGTTTGGACAGGAGTCAGGATGGGAAGATGGGGGCATGGGGTTTGGAGCAGGAGGAACAGGGCGCTCAGGGACTGGGGAAGGCCCTGCCTGAGGGGGGCACTGAACTCCCATAAGGAAAAGAGGGGATGAGCTAGGAATGGGCCAGATATGTGGAGATCTCACAAGCTTTTGAGGTGAACAGACTTGGTCACTTGCTAGCATTGTTGCCCCACCTCCCGCCCCTCACTGTGAGGGAAAACTCATTGAGGCCAGAAGGGGTAAGTGATCCTGAGGGGTAGGGGAAGGCCAGAAACAGAATGTGTCTGAGAGGATTTCTTCCTATTATAAAGTTATTCAGGGAGGCTGGGCGCTGTGGCTCACACCTGTGATCCTAGTCCTCTGGGAGGCCGAGGCAGGAGGATTGCTAGAGGTCAGGAGCTGGAGACCAGCCTGAGCAAGAGCGAGACCCCATCTCTACAAAAAATAGAAAAATTAGCTGGGCATTGTGGCGCGTGCCTGTAGCCCCGGCTACTCAGGAGGCTGAGGCAGGAGGATCGCTTGAGCCCAGGAGTCGGAGGTTGCAGTGAGCTATGATGACGCCACTGCACTCTAGCTGGGCGATAGAATAAGAACCTGTCTAAAAAAAAAAAGTGTTATTCAGGGAAGTAGTCAAAGTACGTCCATCTTCTCAATCCTTTGAACTGGGTGTTTCTTCCCCCTCCTTTTCCCTGAGAGAGAAGGTCCAGGGTTAAAAAGAAAAAAATCCATGGAAATCAACAGGTCTTCAGATAAACTTGACCCCTCTAAGGCAGTTTGACCAAACCATCAAGCCAAGGAAAAGTCCCTTCCCTTCACTCTCAGTCAGGGCCGCAACAAGGACTAAGGAAGTGACCTCTTCAGGAAGTGGGTGGACAAGTGACCTAAAATTCAGCCCTTCCCTTCTTGGAAGGAACTTATCATCTAAAGGAAGAAAGCTTTAAAATGTGCTCCCTTTTCAGTGTAGAAGGGAAAAACGACTGGGAGGAAGAATTTACTGTCCTGTAGTGTAGAATATAGAGAAAAAATATTTTCTAAAAATGGGCACCTATTCCCTCCAACCTAAGTGGAGAGTTTGCAGTTTTAAAGGCATCTTTTCCCTAGAAAATTTAGCCTCTATTTTTATAATTGTCCCAGTTGGAAACCTTGGAGGATTTTTGTCATATATGATGTTGATCTGTTTATTTATTTACTGTATTTTGTTTCTCCATAACCTCCTGTTGCAACTGTTGCAATTCAGACTCAGTGTTGTGTGAGGAGATGAGGTTGGGATTAAGAGGGAAAAGACTGTCAAGGGAGCTGACCTATGAAATGGAGGAAGATTGGGAGCAAACTCCTAAATGAAAGTGTACTTGGCTTTCCATGACTTTATTTATTAATAAATTTTCATTTTTATTATGAAAGTAATACATGCACCTGGTCAAATTTGTATTTTGTGATAGTTAGTTTTATGTGTCAACTTGACTGGGCCAGGGGTGCCCAGATATTTGGTCAGGTATTATTCTGGATTTTTTTTTGTGAAGGTGTTTCTGGATGAGACCAACATTTGAATAGGTAGACTGAGTAAAGCAGATTGCCCTCATTTAATCAATTGAAAGTCTGAATAGAATAAAAACGCTGACCCTCCCACAAATTGGAGGGAACTCCTTCTGCTTGACTGCCTGAAATGGAACATCAGTCTTTCTGCTTTTGTACTTGAACTGGAACATTGGCTCTTCTTGAGTCTTGAGGCTTCCAGCTTTTGGACCAGAATTATACCATCAGAATTATACCATAGCATTCCTAGGGAATGCTATAGACTGAATTGTGTCCGCCCAAAATTTATATGTTGAATGAAGCTCTAACCCCCCAGTGTGACTGTATTTGGAGACAAGGCTTTTAGGAGGTAATTAATGTTAAATAAAGTCAAAAGTATGGTGTCCTAATCTGACAGGATTGGTGAGTGGACTTTGTAAGAAGAGGAAGAGAGAGAGAGATCTCTTCCTCTCTTTGCCATGTGGAGACACAGCAAGAAGATGGCTATCTGCAAGCTAGGAAGAGAGCCCTCACCAGAAATCAACCCTGCTGGCACCCTGATCTCAGACTTCCAGCCTTCAGAAAAAAATTTTCTATTGTTTAAGCCACCCAGTTTGTGGTATTTTGTTATGGTAGCCTGAGCTGACTAATACACATTTTATTTTAAAAGTAATTTAAGTACCCAGTGTAGAGTATAAAATAAACATAAGTGCTTAGTGTAGAGTTTTTCTCCTCCCCGTTGTAGACAGCTCCTTATAAATTTTTATAAAAAAGTATTTACACATATGTAACTATGAGCATGTATCCTTTCTATATTAAAAAAACCTTACAACTAGAATCATGCTATATGTATTGTTATACATCTTTCTTTTTTCACTGAAAAATCTTCTTTTAAAATCATTTATCAGTAGTATGATCGTATGTCCCGGTTTGCATATGACAGTCCTGGTTCACACATTTTGTCCTAGTACAATTACCAATAGAATCCCTTCCCACTCCCAAAAGCATCCAGGTTGGGACAAATCTCATGGCCACTTTGCTTACCAAGCGAAATGGATTTGCTGTTTTGCTTTTAAGAAGTTTCATGGAATGTCACATCATGGACACCTCAAATGTAATTAACCACCTATCTATGAGCACTTAAGTTACTTCTTATTTTTAACTATTAGAAACAGTTCAGCAGGGAGCCTCCTTATACATTCCTTTGAATGCCTGTGAGAGCACATGTGGAGGATAAATTCCTAGCCATGAAAATTACTGGGTCAAAGGGTTTGTGCCTTCTACATTTTTGTGTAAAATAATATTTTTATTTACTTTTTAATTGAGGTATAATACAGCAGGTCCTCAAATATCATCATTTTTTTATAACATTGATGAGGAAAAAAAACCAACCTGGCTGTGTTTGCACTTCCGCCCCCCTGTCTGTGTGGATTTTCTTCAGGTACTGGGGTTTCCTCCGATATCCATCCCAAAGCTGCGCCCATTAGGTGTGTCGATGTGTCTACCTGGTCTCAGTGTGTGTGAGTGTGGAGTTGAGTGTGCCCTGCAATGGGATGGTGTCCTGTCTAGCGTTGGCTCCTGTCTTGTGCCAGGAGCTGCCAGAACGGGCTCCAGCCATTATGACCCTGAACTGGAATAAGCAGTAAATAATTCTCTTACTTATTTTTATTAGTATTAATCTTTCTCAAATGTGTGTATCACTCACATTTATTTCAATGTTTAATATTAGAAGTGTTTTGGTCTTTTTAAAGAAGTTTGGTGATGTTTTTGTGACCAGAAATATGCCACAGGAACTGAAATGTTGTTTATATCAATTAGCCTTTGGTAAAACTGGTTTCATTATACATCTTTCACTTAAAGTCTCAGTTTCCAAGAACCTATAGATGACATTAAGTGAGGACTTCCTCTATTCCATTGTATGAATATGCCATAGTTTATTTACCTACCTTTGACATTTTGAACTCTAGCCAAATTCCTCTTCAAAAGGGAGGAACTTCAGGCAGAGGCACCAGTCCAAGTAGATGTTTGCCAGCTTCCCTCACCGTCGGAGCCCGGCTCCTCCCACACTTCTTCACTGGACTTTAGACAGACAGGCCATTGCCCCCTTCACAAGGCTACAGTAGATTCTTATCTGGTTCCTTCCCTTCTCCTGAGGGTACCAAGCCCTCTTCCTCCAGAAAACACTGCCTGACTCCCCTGCCACTGTGCCCGCTAAGAGTGGGAGGGGACCTTGTGGGTGCCACCCTCACAATCACTACTTCCCTGGTCATTGTGCATATCACCTTGAACTGTAATCCCTTCTTTAATTTCCATCTTCTCAGTTGGACTCTGTATTAGTTTCCTATAGGTGCTATAACAAATTATCACAAACTTAGTGGCTTAAAACACATAAATTTGTTATTTTGTAGTTCTAGTGGTCAGAAGTCTAAAATGGTTCTCGCTGGGCTAACATCAAAGTGTCAGTAGAGCTGTGTTCCTTCTTGAGGCTCTGGGGGAAAATCTGTTCCTTGCCTTTTCCAGCTTCTAGAGACTGCCCCCATTCCTTGGCTCATGGGCCCTTCCATCTTCAAAGCCATCAGTGGCTGATCAAGTCTTTCTCGTATTACATCACTTTGACACTGACTTTTATTCCTCCCTCTTCCACTTAAAGACTCTTATGATTACATTGGGCCCACGTGGATAATCCAGGATAATCTCCTCATTTTAAAGTCAGTTGACTAGCAACCTTAATTCTCTCTTGCTATGTAGCATAGCATATTCATAGCATCCAAGGATGTGGACATCTTTGGGAGCCATTATTCTGCCTACCACAGACTCCAAACTCTGTGACAGCAGAAAGTACATCTTACTTCTATTGTATCCCCAGTACCTGGGAAGTGGTAAGCACTCAATAACTGTTTGTCAATTGACTGCTTCTTGCCTGTATGATTCTTGCAGGTCAGGTAAAGAGAACTAGCTCTAGGGCCCCACCAGAAGGTACATTGCTATTTACTCATCAAAGTGAGCAATAAAACCTCATTGTGGCAGTGGAAAGAGTATCTCCCCCCTATGAGTCCTCTCACCAGCTGCACACTCCTTTTCTAACAACACCATTTTTAGCCTGAGGATGCTGAAGACAGAGATAGTCACAGGTGTCCTTTAGGACAGGGGCCATGTCGTGCATCTGTGTGTTCCCTAACCCAGAGCCTGGCACACTTTCAGAACACAATGCATGTATGTTGAGGGGGTCAGAGTGGAACAGGAGTCCACTTGGGGCAGCAAAGCTGATAGTAAGGTGTCCAGTAGGGCACTGGGTCAGGGTGAGGGATCTAGAGCCCAGAAGGGGAGCCTCCTGTGTGACCACAGGTTTCTGAAGCAGACAGTGCTGTACCAGTCAGGTTACCAGAGCACCAGGTGATCTTGGATTTGGTGAATCAGGCCAGGCAGGAAGTCAGCAGCAAGTAGACAAGGCAGTGCCCACATGGACAGAAAGAGAGGGATCAAGGACCAAGTGGGTTCAAGAAACTGGTGTGGGTGGAAGTTGAGCTTGAAGGGGCACATCAGGAACCTACAGGAGAGGAGGAAAAAGCTCAACCAAAGGAAGCTTCCTGCACCATGCCCTGGTATTTGCATTGTTCTCTGTTGTGAGAATCAACTGAGCCTCTCCAGAGGCTCCTGGACCATAGGTGGTACCTACGGCATCCAGCAGGAACAACAGCTGTGAGGGCCTCTGGTCAGCAGACTTCGAAACCAGGTAAGAGCTGTAGACAGTCACTTCAACAAGCACCAGTCACAGCAGATACAAAACTGCCACCCGTGGGAAGCTCATGGTCTAGGGCAATAGTTGGGCACTGTAGAACTAATTCTTAGGGCTACTAAGGGCTACTAAGCTGAAAATGCTTTTTTAAAAAAGCCTCATTTATCCTTTCCAATAATCCTGCGTGGTAGACATTATTTCCTCCATTTTATAGATGAGAAATGTGAGGCTCAGAGAGGATAGGTAACTTGCCCAAGGTCACACAGCTGGTACGTGGTAGATCCAGTTTACAAACTCATATTTTTTTTACTCTAAAGTCCATACTTCTAAACTTCATTCCATAAAAGCTGAAGCTGTTTTTCTTTATTGTCAAGCACAACACCAGGCAAATAGTAGGCATTCAGTAACTGCTTGTTAAATGAATGACTCCTTTGAAGCAGATTTAATTCTTATGCTCCTGTACTCTTCATGCAGTTCTATTATCACTCTATTTTAGCACCAAGGCTTTGGTAGATTAAGTATATTCTATTCATTCCAAACAGGACTTGAAATAGGATAATTTTGTGTTTCTGAGCTTGCTAAACTACCAAACTGTGTACTTCTGACAGACAGGGACTATATCCTACCAACTTTTTAGCCTAGCACACAGTAAGTGTTCAATAACTGTAAGCATGAATTCATGAAGATCAACCTGGCAGTGTTGTGCTTGATGAATTGGAGAGGGAACAAAAATCTGCGCTGGGATGGTCAAGGCTATTTTATTCTTCCTGGTATGAGTATGGTGCCTGGTGCATTAGAAGTGCTCGTAAACATTGGCTGAATCAATGAGCGAATTCTGCATTTACTCTAGTTCTAGAAAGTTATAACAGTGAATCTTATTCACTCTGGTTAGTTCTAGAGCCCGTGGAGATATTGTATTACATTCTGGAGACCCTCCAAGTCCAAGGAATTTGAATATACCCCTGTCTCCAAAGAAACTACATTTCAGTTCCAAGTAGTTGTACTACAATCATAAACACAACCACAAAGGAATGGAAGCAAACCACCAAAACACCGTGAGTGGGAGGCCCATCTCCTCTTAACCGGTCAAGAGCATTTCTAAACAAACACAAAGGGAATTACACCTGCTCCGGATCCTGCCAAAAGAATAGAAAGCAAACCCAAGAAAGTCAGACTGGCACCAAGTGAGAGCCCAGCAGGGCCAAACAGGAAGCTTACTGCGGGAGGAGAGATGCCAGGATTAGTGGTGGTAGGAGGCTGACCTAATTCCACTGGTGTTCAAGGGATATTATTGCATGGTCCAATGAATCATACAACTCAGGCACATCGTATAATTTTAACCAGAGATAATAAGAATAACAACAGACTTTTACTGAGTGATTACTAAGTACTGGCCATATGCTAGGCACTCTACACATTAGCTCACTTAATTCTCATAGTGGCCCTGTGGCCCTGTGGAGCTGCTAAGCCTGGGCAGGGAGGTAATTGAGTTGCAGGAGTCATGCAGGTAGGCAAAAAAAAAAAGTTAAGGCAAGCGCAGTACCGAAGCTGAGGACAGAAAATTCAGATGTCAACAGACTAGTGTCTGCCCCACCTCGAATTCGTTAAGCTGATGATCCCCAAACACACATCAGAGTAAATGGGGAAAGTGTTCAAAAGACAGCTTTCTGAGTCCCCCTCAAACTCACAGAATCAGAAGTTCTAAGGACAAGGCCCAGAAATCTATATTTTTATCTATATTTTTAAAATCTATATTTAAAAATCTCTACTTAAAAAAAAACCCCAAATTCACACTTGTGAATATCCCACATATACGTGGGCCCTTAAAGAAAGTGAAGATGCTAAAATAACCCAGGACCCTACATTGGCTTGCTCCCAAACTGCTTTCATTTAGTCCCAGCTCTACCTGTTCCCAAATTCATGGCTGTAAACCCCTACACATTCTTTGGGCCTGTGGAAGTGGTGTTTCTCTGGACTATACTCAGTCTTTGAATCTGAGTTAGTTCTCAAATCCTCTGGATTAACTTGACCCCTGGGCATTTTGTGCCACTGTTGGTGGTAACGTCCTCCCAACCCTGTTTGCATTCAGCCAAGCTGTGCCAGAGCCCTGGTAGTGAGGATGGGGGACGGGACATGTGGACCCAGGGTACCACCAATGAGATCATCATACAGAAAGATGAGGGTCCTACAAAACCTGGCCCAACCAAAGGCTTCATATCTACTTCCTGCTAGGAGAAGAACGAATCCCTTAGCAGTCCTGAGCCCATAGAGAAGAGGATGCAAGCGAGTGGAGAATGAGGGGTCTGAGCTTGAAGGTAGACCTAGAATCATCTCAACAGACTCCCAGGTTCTGAATCCTGTTCACAAATCTTTCTTCTCCTGCATCAAGAGCCATCTCCACCAACCCCCATCTCTGGTCTTTACCGCAGGCAAACACCTCTGTTCATTCTTGGCAACCATCCACCACCCACAGGCAAAAATAGACCAGCTGGCCTCAGCAAGCACTTTGCTTCCACTGATGAGAAACAAACACCCATTTGGTTTACTTTCCCTTCAGAAAATACAGGAAGCTTCTTGACAGAAGATATTGGGAAGGTTTAGTGAAGGCCAAGGGTTTAAGTTTTGAAACCTAAACCATTTGACAGGCCCCGTGAAGGTGATGAAAGCCAAGAAACTTATGGTTGACTTGAAACTCTTGTTCTTTATGTCTCATTCACTAAATGTGGTAAGACATTCATCAGGGTCCCTTAGATGCAGAAAAAGTTTAACTACAGTGAGGCAGGTTTGTGTAGCATATAAGAAAACTTTCTAATAGAGCTGTCCATCAGGGGAAGAGTCTGCCCTGGGAAATAGATGTGAGATCATTATTCCCATTGGCTGTGACTCTGGTTATCTGTCAGCCATGCCATGGATGTGATATTGGAGCAAGATGACCTTTAAGATATCTTCCAAGCCCTAATTCCATGACTCTGTGATCATTATCACCAAAAACTCTGAAGTCTTGACTGGGCACCTTTTGCCCATGGGACTTGTGGTGAAATGTAGAACAGTGAACTCATAAAAGGCCTATTCAAGAATCAGAACCCAGCTTCTCACACCTATAATTCCAGCACGTTGGGAGGCAGGAGGATTGCGAGCTCAGGAGTTTGAGACCAGCCTGGGCAACATAGCAAGACCCCGTCTTTACAAAAAAGAAAAAGAAAAGAAAAGAATCAGAACTGGTCATATTCTAAGGGATATTCCTGGAAAGCTCTGAGGCCATGATAACTTATCAGTATATATCCTAGTGATACTTCTGGATGTTTCAGTCACTGAGAATCCAGGAAGCCTCACCTCTGGGCAGTGTCTGCTAAGCAGCTGTACTTTTTGAAATAGTCTGTGTCTGTTACCAAACACCCCTGGAATGTTATGCCTTCCTCATGGACATGTTAGAGTTTATTCTGGATATACCTCATGCTCCCAAATCTCTAACTCAGATCTCTCCTCTGATTTGACTGTTCTGATCAGTTGTATATTTCAGATATGTATTTCAAACCGCCTACACTTGAATATTTATTAGACATTTGAAACTGAAAACACCTGAAACTGGTCTTCCATCACCAAACCTGCTCCTTCCACAGTCTTGCTCATTTCAATTAATGGCAACTCTATCCTTCCAATACTTTGAGCCAAAAACCTTGGAGTCATTTGTGACTTTTTCTTTTACACCTTATAGCCAGTCTGTCAGAAGAACCTGTAGTCTCCACTTTTAAAATATATTCCGAATCTGACCACTTCTCACACCTCCACTGCTACCACCTGGTCTAGGCCATGGTTATCTCTACCAAGATTAACACAATAACCTTTTGACTCATTTCTCTGCTTCCCTCCTTCAGTCTTTCCCAGCACAGGGACCAGAGTAGGGTGATGGAAATGTTCTGTATGATTGTGGTGGTGGTTACGTGACACCATACATTTGCCAAAACTCATCAAAGGACACACTTAAAATTGGCAAATTTTATTACATATAAATTATATTGCAATAAACCTGATGAAAAATGTAAATCAGATGATCTCACTTCTTTGATCAAAACCATCAAAAATGGTTTCCCATTTCATTCAGAGTATAACCCAAAGTTCTTACAATGGCCTTCAAGGTCCCGTGTAACCCATCACCCTCATTAACTCTTTGACCTCATCTCCCAATACTTCCCTTTTCGCTTCCTTAGCCCTACCACACTGGCCTACTCATTTTCCTTCTAGCACACCAGGAACGCTCCCACCTCAGGATCGCGTATGTGCCGTTCCCTCTGTCTGGACCACTCTTATCCTACTTGTTGTCAGAATGGCTTGCTCTCTCTTCCTTTTCAATTGTCACTTTCATGGTGAGACTTTCCTAGCCCATCCTATTTATCCAGCCTGCCTTTTCCTTGTAGTGTTAAGACTATTTATGTTTAATGTAATTATTGATGCATTTGGGTTTAGGTCCACTATGTTGTTATTTATTTTCAATTTATCCCATCCATTCTCTGTTCCTTTTACTTCCTTTCCTGCTTTCTTTTGAATAAAGCAAAAAAAAAAAATTCTGCCCCATTTTATCTCTTCTATTGGCTCTTATCTATTTCATATAGTTTTTGTTTGTTTGTTTGTTTTAATGGTTGCTCTAGAAATTATAGTATGTATCCATAACTTATCACAGGTATATCTTGAAGCAAGATTATACCACTTCATGTACAAGGGAGGAGACATCCAACAACATATTTGTATTTATTCCCTTTCTGGCCTTTTTGCTACTGCAATATCTTTTATTATTTCTATGTATGTTTTAAGTCCCACAAATTATTGTTAATTTTTGGTTAAAAGTCAATTGTATGGATTCATGGATTCCTATTTTATTCAACAACATAATCTATTACTGTTATTATTTTCTTTTGATCTTCAAATTGTCCTAGAATTGGCCAATGGGGATCCCTTTAAGTTATTTCCTGTGTCCTTCTGATACGTTCCCCCATCACTGTTTGAGCACTTTCTTTCTTCCGGTAATATTAATAGGTTCCAGGCTCATCATCTCTGTCCTTGCCCTGAAATCAGCCATTTCTCTAAGGAGGCTTGATTCCTTGTCATGGAAAGTGATATTCACAAACCACAATCTGGGTACTCAGTGCGCTCATTGCTCCTAGAGTGTCATTAATTGCTTCTAGGCCCCTGTCCTCTCTGTGGACAGAGCTAGGAAAAGTACATATGTGTACATCCACATATACGTATGCATACACACCTGTATCTATTTCTGTTAACATATCTATCTATTAAAAACCATGAGTTCTCACCAATTCCAGTCCAATCACAGGGTTTAATTTAGCCTTCTCCTTTCCATATTTGTAACTCTCTTCACTGACAGTGAGAGAATTGGCTTTTATTACCCTCAGTATATTTATGTGTTTGCTCAACCTTCCTGTATGTAACCAATAACCTGGCCACTCTGGGGACAGTCCTTGGTCCAGTTGCCCCACTGATTCCCACTAGTGACATTAGGGCCTGATCTTTGCCCCACTAATCCCTGCTGGTCAGGCTGGAGCTAGAACCTAGGCCCTGACAAAGGGCTCAGTAGCCTTAGCGAGGGAGCAGAAGGGATGTCGGGTTTGATCCACGGCTGATAATCCAAGGCTGATCTGTAAAGCAGATGTGACAGGAAGATGAGGGAGGTTGGATACTGAGAATGCCAGAGGATATGTCATGGGTTTCAGGCAGGATGTAGAAAAAAATATGCCAGGACAGACACTGAATTGGTAGAAAATGGAGGGTGGCAGTATGGATAAAAATCAAAGAATAAGTATGGTGGGGATTAAGCCACTTCCAAGTAGCTGGCCAGATGCCTGATCATATCTACACATGAATTGGGCTACAGGGAGATCTGATTCCATTGGAACTTTTATTGTCAAGTGGGTCACATCCGGGAGAATTGCCATTAAGCAGACATTTTTCCAAACAGGGATTACAGGTGCTTCCCCTCCAGTAAATTAAACCCCTAATAGCAGAAGTAAAGGAAGCACATGTACACTCACACATAGACCGAATATAATACTGGCCCCCAATCAAAAATCATCAGGAAGTCAGACTCCAAGGCAAGCCCTCTGTCCTAAAATGACTCTTTCATGATCAGATATCACAGGTATCAAAGAGAAAAGGCAGAAATGGAGCTTTTGCAGGTTCCTGAACCCAGAAGCCTGGTTCTGAGGGACCAATGGCAATTGAATGAATTAATAGCTGAATACGTGAATAAACAAACCTAAGCTGGGCCTTGCAGACTGAGTAGGATTTCCACATGGGAGAGGGAGAAAGAGTAGAATTCACATGGGAAGCAACTCAATCAAGGCTCCAGAGCAAGCCACAGAATAGTGAATGTATCTGTGTGACAGAACTGTGTGACGGAAGAGTGGATGCATCTGCTGCTTTGGGGGTGACATATGTCAGGGCCATGGCAGAGTCATGTCTCTAGCCCAAACCAGGCACTCGTTGCTGCTCGGCAACTCGGCTGTGTGTCAGTTTCCTCCTTCATCTCTGGTGGTAGCTATTCAAACCCCTCCCCTTCTCAGGAGACAGTTTTGCTGGCTTCAGTGATTAACATCAAAACTATCCGTCCTAAACGTCCTTAATCTCCTGTCTCCATACCCGCAAATTATTGCATTTATGTCTACACACAATTTCGTTCCTCCCCAATCATAGGAAAAGATGTCCTATCCAAAGCTAACTCCCAAACCACACTCATGCTGGCTTCCCTTCTCCTTCACAAAAACACATTACCCCCGTTGCCACCCTCAATCCCTTTCGGGCTCTTTCTCCAAAACCAGGCACAGGCAGATGTCTGTCCCATGATGAGCACATGAAACATCAATCCTATACTCTTTAGCTATTGCCTAATGCTATAGGTTTGAATGTGTTGCCTCCAAAATTCAGGTGTTGCCAACATTATGGTATTAAAAGGTGGGGCCTTTAAGAGATGATTGTACCATAAGGGCTCCTCCCTGGTGAATGGGATTAGGTGCCCTTGTGAAGACATTTGGGGAAGGAGTTGGTTCTTTCTTGCCCTGCTGCTTTCCACCACGTGATGATGCAGCAAGAAGGCCCTCATCAGGGGCTGGCACCTTGATCTTGGACTTCCCAGCCTCTAGAACTGTGAGAAATAAATCTCTGTTCTTTATAAATTAGCCAGTCTGTGGTATCCTGTTACAGCAGCACAAAATAGACTAAAATACCTTTTCTTTTTTTTTCTCTTAACAGCAAAGCTTTTTTTTTGTTAATTACATGTTATCTCTAATTATAAAAGTAATACATATTCATTACAGAATATTTAGAAAACAAAGAAAACTGTACAGGAAAAAAGCTTTATAATCCTGCCACTCATTTTTAGGTATCTTCTTCTGAAGATATTTTGTTTCCAAGTGTCTACGTCTATGTTCAACATTTAGTAGGTAACATTTTACTGAGCGCTGTCTGTGTGCCCAGCTCACCACCTGCCAGTGAGGGGCTTACCCACAGTTGCATATGCAGTCAGTGGCCTAGTCTGGATTCAATCCCAGGAAATCTGGCCCCAAAGTGTAAGCTCTTAACTCAGCTCTTTATGCCTCTCATTTATACCAGAATCGGAATCATATATTATAGGTAGAGTTTGGTATCCTGCTTTTCACTTAGTGTTACACTGTGAACATTTTTCAATGTCACAAAATATGTTTTGCAAGTGTGATTTCTAAGGCACAGCCACACTTTTCGATAGGATAGTTTGTCCTCTTCCATTCAGTTGTCAAACCATTGACATTTGTCCTCACTCCTCACCACTCAACAACAGAAACGGGCCCCAGAAGGATCGTAAGGTAGGCTCTTTCATGATAACTCCAATGGACATGTTATAACCCTTATCCTTCTTGACTCCTCATAAATATTCAACATCATTGTCCTTCCTTCTGTCATTTAGTCAGTATACTTTTATTGAGCCCCAGTTATGCACCAGGCACAGTGTCAGGTATCAGAGGCTTCCTCCTCTGTCAATTTGCAAGACACACTCTCTTTTGGTTTCCCTCTCCTTCCCTGGTCATGTTTTCTTAGTCTCAAAGTTCATGGCCCTCTGGTCTTCAGCCAACTTTAAGTGTGGGACCCCTCCCCAGAGCCCCATGTTGGGGTCTTTACCTGTGTTTCTCAGCCTTGGTTGTGCCTTAGGATCACCTGCAATATGTGACTAAAGATTCTGATTGTGACTGGGGCCCAGGCTTCGATGTTTTGAAGAAGCTAAATGTCCTCCACTCAATAGTTTCTTTTCCTCCTGTGTTCCCCATCTCAGGGAATAACATACTTCTCCATCCACTTATTTAAGCTGGAAACATTGCCTTCTCCCTCTCTTCCAGTCACTATGTCCTATCGTCTACTGCCTTATTATTTTTAAAATCTTTCTATACCTCTCCATCTCCATTGTTATTACCTGTGGTCAACCCGTCCTCACTTCTTACCTGGATTACTAAAATGACCTTCTAATTGATCTTGCCTCTCTCCAGTCTTTTAGTGGTGGTGGTTCCACATTGAGAATAGCTTTGTTGTTTTTTCCTGATTACATAAATACTACAAGCTCAATATAAAAATTAAAGCAATCATAAAAATAAGAGGAAGAAAAAAGTGACCACCTGAAATCCCACCACCCTAAGATATCCTCATTTCTCTATTAACTTTTTGTTGATGGTCCTTTCATGCACCTTTTTATGTTGGTCATTCACATGAGAAAAGGGTTTGACCTTGATCTTCATTGGGATTCAGATGCCACAGGGTGGCCCGAAGGAGGAACAATTTTAAGTGGGAAGAAAAAGGGCCTGGAAAGGGTGTATTGTGAACAAATGGGATTATATCATAGTGCTGTTTTGTTTTTAATGAGGGGCACCTTTTATTTAAATAGCCTTTTTTCCTTACCTTCCCTCTTCTTTCTTTCTCCACTTCCTGGACCATCATCTGCACCCCAGGTCATCAATGCTAGTAACTCAATATATTTACTTTCATACCTTTTCTTCATGCTCATATAATCATATCTTGTGTTTGGCTCCCCACAACAGTGACCCAACTACAAAGGCTCAATCACTTAAGGGTGTATTCTTGTGTGTAGGAGTTCAGGGATGTTATGGTGGCTCTGCAAGGTAATCAGGGAGCCAGGGCTGATCAAACTGTCTGCCCAGCAATCTTTCACACTGTCATATCTTCAAAGTCCTGAAATGACTGCGGAAGTGCCAGCTATCACATCCTTATTTCAGATTTTAAAAAAGGGAAGACGAGGGGCAAAAAGGAGCTTCATCAAACACTCCATCGAAAGCTTCCATTTATATCTCATTGGCCATTTGCGTTGACAAGAAAAGCTAAGAAATGCCCTTTTTCTTTGGGCACATTGCTACTCCCAATAATGGAGGTTACATTCATAAGGGAGACAGAGAAAATGTATTTAGGTAGGCAATCAGCAGGCTGCCCCCACACACACATGTAAAAGATCTTAGGATTGTTGATTTGCTGTTGGTGGATGTCATCATTTTCTGAAAATTGGTTCAGAGAGAGCATATATATACCATATAGCTTTTTCCACTTAATCACATTTCATGGAAATCTCCCCAAGTCAATTAGTATAGATCTAACTTAAGTTTTTAAATGGCTACATAATTCCCCATGGTGCGTGAACACTATCATTTATTCAATCATTCCCCTAATGGTGGGTATTCCTTTGGTTTTCAGTGTTTTGCCCACTACAAACAATGCAACAATGAATGCCTTTATACATGTATCTTTTGTACCAGTGCTCTTATTCTACAGGCTAGATTCCCAGCAGTGGGATTACTTGGTTGAAGGGCAAACATATTAAAATTTTATAGTCTGTGCTTGATTGCCAAAATGTAGTAATTCATATTTCACCCAGCAATATATGTACCTGTTTCCTCTTCATTCTGACCAATAGTAGGTATTTCATTCTTCTTAATTTTTACTAATCTGAAGGGTATAAAGTGATATTACATGATTACTTTAATTTTCATTTCTCAGATTGATAGTGTGATTGAGCATCTTTTAATATATTTATTAGACATTTGAATTTTCCCTTCTACAAATTCCATATTAATTCATGCCATTTATCTGTTTCCACTACTTGTGTTTTCTAATCAATTTCTCAGACTTCTTTGTATATTATAGATATTAATCATGAATTTGTGTGGTACAATTCATATACTAGTATACTACATAAAAACTTTATTGGCTCTTCATTGCCTACAGAATAAAGTCCAAGTTCATTAACAAAGTAAGGTAGGTTGTCTGGGCAGGAGATGGTATTCAGATGCCTTTGATAGGGATGGTTAGGCAATTGCCTTTGCCCCATGTATCCATTTACATCTGTTGATTTACACAGAGATTGAACAGTACAGTCTGTGAGAAAAAGGTCTGAACCTTGTTCCTGGTTGGATTTCAGTCGTCTGATGGGCTGGGATGGCCCTGCAGGAGGCATGACTATAAGAAGTGGGGGCCCTGAGAAATAACTCATCACAGAGAAGAAGGAGTCTGGCCCCTTGAATCAAACCCATCATTTGAGCCACAGTGTCCATGGGTAATGGTGTTCTGGGCTCACTGCAGAAGCTCATACGAGAACTTGTCTCACCTAGCCACTTTGGCAGCATGTGTGGCTCCTGGAAGAAAAGGGGTGTCTTAGTCCATTCAGTCTGCTGCTATAACAAAATACCACAGACTGAGTAATTTGTAGACAGCAGGAATTTATTTCTTATAATTCTAGAGGCTAGGAAGTCCAAGATCAAAGTGCCAGCAGATTTGGTACCTGGTAAGGGCTTGCTCTCTGCTTCCAAGATGATGTCTTCTTGCTGCATCCTCACAAGGTGGAAGGTACAAATGCTGTGTCCTCACATGGTGGAAGGGCAAAGGCCAGGCAGCTCTCTGAAGCCTCTTTTGTAAGGGCATCAGTGCCATTCTCAAGGGCAGAGCCCTCATGACTTAATCACTTCCCAAAAGACCCCACCTCTTAATACTGTTGCAGTTAGGATTAAGTTTCAACATGAATTTTGGAGGGACACAGACATTCAAACCATAACAAAGAGCTTGTGTGGAAGTTTAAAGAGCCAAGCAACCTTGCCATGGAACTCTTAATTGAACTGTATCCAATGAGAGCATTTTCCTTCACACTTGGCTAGAGCAGTGGCAATAATATCTGGTCTTCAGATGTAGCAGTGATGCTCCAATTTCAACATTAAGAACCTACATGTCTAGGTATTTGTGCCAATAATAGGAAAAATGTTCCAGCCATGTGTTGGCACCCTGTTAAATCATTAAGGCCTGGAACTGCAGAATTCCAGCCTGGCTAGACAAATTCTAGCATATGATAATGTAGATGGGTTCATCAAAACATAGAAGTACTCCCCAAAGAGTCTCCTAGTTTTGGTAGAAAAGACCCTGAAAATAATTTTGATTTCCTGCAAGGATCTTGACTTCCTATAGTCAAGCCAGTGAGACTCAAGAGCTTGTGAGAGCTGGGGTGTTGGCATTAATGGGATTGCCTCGATACACACTGGTGAAGCCTGACACCAGTGGCTTCCTTTCTCATTGTACATACAATGGCCCTTGCCACCTCTCCAGCCTCATCCTCTGTTATTTTCTCTGTCCCTCTATAAGTTCTGGATATGTTAAGCCAGTAATAAATTCCTCCAACCACCATACTTTCTTTGTCTACTGTAACTTTGAAGATGCTATTCTGTCTTCCTGAGACACTCAATCCCTCCGCTGCATTATTTATTGGTTAACTCCTGTGAGTCACTTCAGAAAGCCCCTGCTCTTGAGTCCTCCAATCTGGGCTTGAAGTCCCTCCCAATGCTCTCATAACATCTGTATGCCTCACACACCACCCCTTCTATCAGACTGTGCACTAATTTCCTCAGCATCGAGTGCAGTGCCTGACACATAATAGATACTCAATAATGCTTGTTAAATGAGTGCATGAATGGATAAAAAAAGTAAATCTTCCCATGTGCTCAGTGCTGAGGAAATTAGTTTTCCTCATTTTTTTTCTAAGATAAATAAAGGATGTATTCCCTGCCCTCAAATAACTGAAAACCCAGCTGAGGAGACAGGGGCTTTTTGTCGTAGTTGTTTGTTTGTTTCTCCCTACAAAGTACTAAATAGTTATACACATATAAAATTAAACATTCAATTACATAATATACCCTGTAAGAACAATGAGAGTTGGGAAAAGGGGATATAATAGAGCCATATACATCAGCAAAAGAAAGAATACCCTATTTTGTTAGTGGACATCTCTATGTAGTTCAAAAATAACCTCCAAACATGTATCAAATATCAATATGTGAAGCCCATTGCACCAGTCACAGAAGCGAAAAAGAGGGACAACTACTGGCCTTAAGGGCTTATTATCTAGCTGTAACCACTTCAGATTCTGTTTGGAAGTAGACAGGGTATACACAATAACAGGTAACAGACAAATGAGCACCACGGCTGGAGTGACAGGGCAGGTTAGCCACATAAAAATAAAGCAAATCAGTTTCACTCATTCAAATAGCAAAGATTAAAATACAGATAATATGCAGCCTTGGTTGGAGGTGGTAATTAAATGAGTACTATTATACACTATTAGTGGGAGAGTAAATTGGTACGTATTTTCTTGAGGGCAATTTGGCATCATATATCAAGACTTTCAGAAATGTTCCACCTCTTTGACCTGGTAGTTCTATTTCTAGTAATTTATATTAAGGAAATATTCAGAGACATGGACACTTATGTAAAGATATTAATAGCAGTGTTATTTTAATGGAAAAAATTAAAACAGCCAAAATGTTGAACAATAGAGAATTGGTTAAATCACTTATGATTCATCTATGTGATGGACATTATGCAGCCATTCAAATCCATGTTTTTCTGAAAATTTTAGCATTATGGGAAATTTTTCATGTCATAACATTAAGTGAAAAAAACACACAAAACTATAGACACATTACCTACATCTGTGACTACAAAAACCCTAGATGTTAGCAGTGGTGGAATTATGGGTAGTTCCTTTTCCTTCTTTATCGTTTTATTTATTCTCTAAATTTTCTACAGCAAGTATGTATTATTTTGGCATTAGAAAAAAGTTTTAATCTTTAATGAGAGAAAGTTGATGGGACAAGATAGGGTATGCTCAAAGCAAGTGACAGTAAACTCACATTCACGCAGAATGGCTGGGAATTGCACCCCCTCTTTGGTTTTCATGCTGTATGGCTATATCCTTGCTCTCCGTAACCTCCGCAGCGTTTGACAGGGGAGTGCATGGGGAGAAAAGCAAAGAGAGAGAATTCGAGAGCGAGACCACCATATCTTTTCTGTTGTATTCAAGTGCTTCGTGCAAAGCTTATGGGTGGGCAACTTGGAGGCCACAGTAGTGAGCATCCCATTCCCTGTGTTCTGTGAATCTTTTCTTCTCTTTTTCTTTCTTTAAAACAATGCTTGGTGAGAAAAGGCAGGGAAGGATAAAAGAGTGCTTTGCTGGAGCAACGTGAGCCCTGAGAGAGTTCGCAAGGCATGCAGAGAAAGCCTGCTCTCACCAGCAAGTGCTGATCATCCTTGGCCTTTGAGTCCTTAATGACCATTCAGGAACATCTGGCCTCCCCAGGCACAGTAAGGTCAGCCCTGTCTCGGTCCTTTAGGCCTGGTGGAGGGGTTAACTGAGGTAGGGGATGACTGATCAGAAGAGAAGAGGCAGGCTCAGATGTCTGCCAAGGTATTGATTAGATAGCCTGGGAAGTCAACCCAGTTAATACATATGCTTCAAGCAGAAGATGGTCAATGAACATGTGACATGCAAAAACCAGCTTCCATTTGTATTACTCCTGCAACCCCCAGTTCATCATGGGCTTTTACATTTATGATTTTATTTGATCTTAACCACAACCCTTTGAGAGAGGCACTGGTCTCCCCATTTTACAGATGAGATCATTGAGGCTCAACAAGATTAAAGGATTTGCCCAAGGTCTCTCTCAGTTAACAAGGGCTGGAGTGGAAACCCAGACTTCTGATTCTTCTTTCTTGTTTGAGACATTTAAGCCCTGACAGACGCGTTCTCGTACAACGACACTCACAAGTAATACTGAAGAGTGGAAAGGAAAAGTGCAAATCTGTCTGCCTACTGGAAGTTTCATTCATGTGATATTTTCCCTTTTGAAATTAGTTTTCCTTTCTCAGCCCATATCACGGTTGCCAAGGAGACACACAACAGACAGGGCCAAGGCACCACCTCTGGGCCTTCGCCAGGTTTATTCTTTCATCCAACCCTGTGAAGTGAGTCAGTGTCCCCATTTTACAACTAAGGAGCCTGTGGATAGGAGGGATCAAGAAACTTATTCAGGGAGACACGACCAATAAGTGGACCAGGCAGGACTTGAACCCAGCTCTTTTGGCATCAGAACCCAGGCACTTCCCAAGGTCCTACTCAGCCTTCTCGGTTAGTATGTGCTCAGTAAACACCCTGAGCTTGCATGTTTAAGAGGTGTACCACCTCAGCAGATCAGGTGAGTGCGCACGGAGATCTTTGTATTTATTAGATCATGCATGAGACAGAAGATAGCTGGCCTTCATCAGTCAAGCAGATTTGAAATCCCCTTCTCTAGAAAATCTTCCTGGCTTTGCCTGAATCTGCTTAGCTTTAGAACATTGTATCTACCTCTCCTCTTTCCTAGCTTCGCCTCCAAATGATTTTCCCTGGAGACGTTTACTGAGCAGTCACGGAAGTGTCTTCAGTCTATCCACGTGACAACTGCCTATGTGTTTGCAGGAGGGGGACCCATCTCAGGTTTTTGGCCCACAGAAAGCAAGGTCCTGGGCTGCCTAAATCATTGCAGATAAGGGCCAAATCAGCCTTGAATCCTCTGTACCTACCCTTTTCACCACCAACCCTTTCCGAGGGGAACACCTGAATCATCTTCTCAGCCTTCAAGAAGTTCAAATCTCAGCTGAAACAACAGCAGAGTTTCCCTTCCCCAGGAGAAAAGAGGAGATTTTCAACCTCCAGTTTAAAAAAAAAAAAATTCTTTTTTTAGAGTTTTTTCCTTCCAATCTCTTTTACAACCAGTTTCCTGAACTTTCAGCTGGACACACCTGTCTTTTCTCATACTCGCTCCCTCTGTCCCTGTGTCCAGCCCCACTGTCTCCTGTCTTCAGCCCTGCTGCCAGTGGTCTGGGGCCTGGCTGAGGACCACAGTCTATATAGACCATGCTCGAGGAAGGAAGTTGAGGCTTCACTCTATCACTATATTTCTTCCTGTTTAGCATTTGTGTATCTTTGACATCTGTTTATCCAGTCTCCTCCATTAAACTGGAATCACAGAATGTTAGGTATGGGAGGAACTTAAGAGCCCTCTAGTTCATGGAGCACCTCCACAGCCTGTTCCCAAACAGCTCCAGGGCTTTGGCATTTGTCCCAGAACTCCCCCCACAATATAGCAGCAGTTCCTAGTGGGACTGCTTCTTCTTTTTCCTGGTATTTCTGCCTGGTTGCCTCCAAAACTGAGGCAGGGCTCTCCAAAATCAGTGTTCAGTGTTGTTGACCAGGGAAGCAGAATCTTCTAGCTCCAATCACCCTCAAGGGACCTCTTAGTTTTGCCAACAGACCTACAGGTATGGGCATAGTGCTTCACCCTGCTTCTGTGGTGCCAAGGAATGGCAGGCATGACTACTTTGAGGCTGGGGCCAAGACACTCATCCTGCCTTTGGTCCCTGCTCCCTCTCCACTATCCCAGCCCACTGCCCTTCCCTCCCTGGACTAAGCTGCCTGGATTCCTGTGAGCAGCACATGGGGTCTGGAGTATAGTATAGTACAGTATATAGTACAGAGACTTTTCTATATCCCTTCCCGGATAAGTCTTGCCCTCACATGTCCCAGCCTGGGAATCTCAGCAGGGCATTTGTGCTCACTGATGGCTTGGGTTGGCGATGGTAATCATGCCCCGGTGAGGATTAACGAGCTTCCCGGGCCTGTTGGGTGACTCTGCCTTGGGAAACTGTCCAATCCAGAGCTGGGTCTATCCCCGTAGCACAGCATGCTTTGCTATGAGTCAGAGCTTGCAAATGCTGAAATTACCACCACCATGTTTCCAGGGATGACACATACTCCCAAATGCCACCACTATGTATTTTCTTCCACAGTAAGCCTTATAGCTGGTCTGCAAGTCGGCTTCTGCTTCGGGTAAGTTCCTTTTCATGTCAGTTCTGAATTATTCCTGCTAGGGGAAGCAGCAGTGGCTTGGATAATCCAAAGGGACAGATTATCTAAAAATCATATAAATTTATCTTTGGAATATGTTAGGTTATTTATTTGTTTTAAGCAGAGCAGTTATCTTCCTAATGATAATTTAGGGTAATGAGAAAGAAATGGCATTCCATCATCCCAGATTAGTTAGATAGGCAGTTCTGGAGGTGGGGGAGAGAAAGGCGAGCCAGTGAGGCAGGATTATGAAACGATGTGCTCAATGTCCACACTGGCTGTAGGAGATACCCACACTCCATCTCTAAATGTCTAGGGGATTACACCAGCTCAGCGCTTTTGTTCCCAGATGTAGGTTCACACATCCTGCCATCTTCCCAGTTGGTTGGAGAGGCCTGCCCTCTTGGGAATGATGGAGAAAATCAGACAAAGAAGGAAGTACTCCTTGTGTCCAGGAATTTGAAAGCTGTCCCTAAAATAAAAAAGGGTAGAGTTTAAGGTTCCTTTTCCAGTAAGTATTGGAAGGCTGTCTTGAAAGACAGAGTACATTTTTGGGAGCCCATGGATGGTCAACTCCTGTTGCCCTTTCTAGGCTCCTTAAACTCCTAGCTCTGAATATCAGGACATAAGAATACTGCAGTGTACAGACAAGGGAACAAGGCAGGGGGATAGAGTGTGAAACGTACAGAATTTAGACTCAGAAGACATGGATTGCCTCTGTTAGTTCTGGGATCTTGGGTAAGTTGTTTAATTGCTTTCTCAACGACCCCATCTGAAAACATTAAAGCAACAACAAGAAGAGTGGCTACCTTATGGATGAGTGACTGCTATGGTGTGTGTGTCCATGTCCCCACAAAATTCAGATGTTGAAACCACAACCCCGAGGTGATGGCATTAGGAGGTGGGGCCACTGGGAGGTTACTGGGTCATGAGGACAGCACCCTCATGAATGAGATCAGTGCCCTTATAAAAGAGGCCCAAGGGAGCTCATTCATCCCTTCTACCATGTAAGGACACAATAGAAAGTGCCATCTATCAACCAGAAAGCCCTCACCAGATACCAAATCTGCCGGTGACTTGATTTGGACTTCCCAGCCTACAGAACTGTGAGCAATAAATGTCTGCTGTTCATAAGCTACCCAGCCTCTGGTGTTTCATTACAGCAGCCCAAATGGAGTAAGATGCTGGCAGCTAAATAATATTTATGAAAGTATTTTGGAAGCTGTAACGTCCTGTACAATTGTTAGTTATTATTATAACCATCACTGGCTCAGTGAGACCCAACCACAGTCCTGGAAATAGTACTCAAAGGACATGCCCTCTCTATGGTGAAACACCTTAGAGTTTGAAGGGCTATGTGTTCTCAGCACCTAAGGGGTATATTCAAGTGTGTGCTTAATTACTACTATTCTGATGCTGATGTAGGTGGAGATAGCACAAGAACCCACAGTAAGACTGACTGCCTTCCTGCATGTAGTCCTTTCTCATTTTCCTGACATGTGGTCGAATTTATTAATAATTCTAGATCTCAGCCTCTCCAGATATCAGCCTCTTCAGAAATGCTTGGCAGTGGAATTGCCGTCCACCTTAGATGCCAGGTTGGAATCTGCCCAGACTCTCAATAAGAGGGCACTTCCAAACACTCTGCCCAGGCTCCCTTATCTAAGATCATTTCTTCAAATACGGGTAGAAGGCAGGGAGTTGGGGGAGGCAGGGAGTGGGGAAGGGTAGTGGGATGTGTGCGTGTATAATCACCACGGCTGATCGTCCACTTTCCCATTTGACTATATTTTCTCCCACAGAGGAAAGTGAAAAAAGAATCATAACAGAAGCTTCAAGATACCCTAAGTTTTCCTTCCCTGGTCTGTACCTCCTCATTCTCATCTCTCAATTTGTCCCCTTCTTTCTTTTGATCATAACTACCAACCATGGCTTTAGTGTTTCTGTTCTTTTGTCCTCAGATCTTACACCACAGGGCCCCTGGGATCAAATGGCAGCTCCATTAGAAAAAAATGGGATATGTGCTCTGGGACCAGAGAAGTAACCTTTAGGCTCTTATTGTTGCCAAGAAAAAGGACCAAGTTCATCTGGATATTCTCAAATGGCCTACTTTTGTTTAAGGTTGAGTATGGCTGTTCCTAAGTCTCCATGGACTTGTGTTCCTAACCTACCCAAACCCAATGGAACTCTAATCCTCACTCTACATGTAACCATCAGCTATGTCTTAGTCCATTTTGGCTGCTATAACAAACTACCATAGTCTGGGTGGCTTATAAACAACAGAAATCTATTTCTCATGTTCTGGAAAGTCCAAGATCAAGATATCAGCAGAGTCAGTGTCTGATGAGGGCCCACCTCCTAATACTATCACACTGGGGATTAGGTTTCAACATATGAACTTTGGGGGACACAAACATTCAGTCCATAGCAAGCTGCAATTAGTCCTTCACCTCAGGATCTTTAGCTATTCCTCAACTACCTATCTGCCACCTCCCACACCTCCAAGTGCTTCCTACTGGTAACTGGGTAAATTTCAAACTATCTTCAGTGGACATGATATTTCTAAAAATAGAATTCTTAAGAAATAAGGATTTAGTAAATCAGGAATCTTCAGAAGGTACATATCCTGTCTTAGGTCAGGTTCCACAGAGGCAGAGCCTGATGTGGGATTGTCATGCAGGTGACTTTTAGGGGGAGTTCTAGAAGAAACCTGAAAAGGAGGAAGGGGAGCAGGATAGGGAAGGGGAACAAGCTAAGCAGGAATGTAGCTTCAGGAGAAACCTGATCCTTCCAGGGCTTCTGAGGTATAACTGGCACCACAGAAATTGTCCTGCATTAAGGCAAGGAGCTAAGTGCTTTTGTATCCCCACCCTGTCAGTCATTGTCTATAGGCTGCGGAAGGTGTCATTTCCAGGCACGTGGGGAGGTGGCTGCAGCTGACCAAGATATGAGTCATCAGTGGCACTCACAGCAGCTGCAGGGAGGGCACCCCTGATTGTAAAATGGATCCCAGGGGCACCAACAGCTTTTGCTACATAACTACTCTGACTCTTTAATTCCAGTCCTAGGATTATGCCACACTGAAATAATTCTAACTATAGAAAAGAACAAAGATGTTTATTGCAGTGTTATTTATGATAAAACATTTTAAAATGCAAACACCTAAAGTTTCAATAGGACAGGAATAAGTAAGTATATTATGCAATGGTATAATTAAATGAACACATTATGTACTTCCATGGCATTCTGTGACCCACAAAGCCTGGCCTGTGTCTACCTTCCTGATTTTGTCTAGTACCACTCTCCCCACTTGCTCAGTATTTTCTAGCCAAACTGGTCTCCTCACTGTTCCTCCCATATGTCAGTCCTGCTACTTTCCTAGGGCTCTTGCATTTACTCTTCCCTCTGCCCAGAACACTCTGTTCCCAGATCTGCACATGGCTGCTCCAGGGAACCATCAGGACTTAGACCACATGACATCCCTTCAGAGAGGACTTCCCTAAACACCCTTCTTAAATAGCTGCCCTTGTCACTCTCTAACACGTCACCCTATTTTATAGCATTTATTGCTCCAAAGTTTGCCCATTTATTTACTTATTTTTTTCCTGTCTTCCCACTACTAGAGTAAAAGCTCTGTGGGAGTATGACCTTACCTGTTCTTTTCACTGCTTTATCTGGTGCCTGGAGCATAGAAGGCACTTGGTAGATGGCTGTTTGATAACTTAATGAATGAGTACATATTTTAAAATGATGTCTACCAAAATTGTGTAATAAAATGGAAAATGACCAAAATCTACTGTTAAGTGAAAAGATCATGATGTAAAATGTCTTATATAATTAGATCTGCATTGAGAGAACTTCTGCTCCTGGCCGTGATAGAGCAGGGACTTCAGGGATTTACCCTCTTACCTTAAACAACTAAAAATCTGGACAAACTGTATGACACAATGGTTTCAGGCTATGGACAACAGTTAGCACAGGATGTGTCCCTGAAAAAAGGGGAAAAACCAAAATGAGTCCTATGATTACTTCAGCTTCCTGACTAGAGGCAGTCTCCAGGCTCCAGTGTGGGGAAGGGGAGCCCAAACAGAGCCTGGTGGTCTCCCCGACTTGAGAGATTGGAGTTCAGGGCAGCTGAGATGGCCAGAATTTAAGAGACAGCATATCAAAGAGGAGGGACATTCCCCAAGAGAGAGCGCCAAAGAACTGCAGATTGAGTATTTGACTGAGCACCGATCTGTGCATGTGTGAGAGAAAACAACATGAAACTGGGAAAAAACACACATACACACAGCAACAGAAAGCAAGAACACCCAAAATTCCTGACGGTCACAGAATTCTGTTGCCATTAGCCAGATTAGAAAGACCTCGTAATACACAGAACATTAAGTAGAGTCCTCAGAAGGGTATTGTAATAGCAGTGGGGCTAAATTAGCCCTAGACTAACTGTTGCTCTGGACCCCCTAGCAAACCTTAAAAGCAAGCCTTAAAGGAATCAAACCAACTCTAAGTAACTTCATGCCAGAACAAAGTAGAGCTTTATTTAAAGGGTTACAAGAAAATCCAGTACCCAACAATGTAAAATTCACAATATCCAGCAACCAATCCAAGCTTGCCAAGTATGCATCAAAATAGGAAAATATTACCCATAACAAGGAGAAAAATAAATCAGTACAAACAGACCCAGAAATGACAGAGATGATGGAATTAGTAGGCAAGAATATTAAAAACAGCTATGATTAACACACTCCACGTGCTGAAGAAGATAGAGGAAAACATGAACACAATGAAGGGAGAAACAGAAGATACAAAAAAGATCCAAACAAAACTCCTAGAGATGAAAAATACAATGTTTGAAATGAAAAATATACTGCACAGGATTAAGAGCAAATCAGACAATGCAAAAGAAAAGATCAGTGAATTAAAGACATGGCAATAGAAACTGTTTGAAGAAAAACAACTAAAAAAAACAAAATAAAGAGAGGAGGAGAGACAGACTCAGTCACCTGTGAGACAATATCAAGCAGCGTAACGTAGCTGTAGGTTGAGCTACAGGTAGAGGAGGGGGAATACAAAAAGTTTTTGCAAACATAATGGCCAAGATTTTCCCAAAATTGATGAAAACTATAAACCCACAAATACAGGAAGCTCAATAAACTCCAAGCAGAATAAATATAAAGAAAACCACATCATAATCAAGTTTCTGAAAACTAGTGATAAAAATAAAAATCTTGGCTGGGCACAGTGCCTCATGCCTATAATCCCAGCACTTCGAGAGGCCAAGGCAAGAGGATTTCTTGAGGCCAGGGGTTTGAAACCAGTCTTGGCAACATAGTGAGATCCTGTCTCTACATAAACTTTTAAAAATCAGCCAGGTATGGTGGTGTGCGCCTGTAGTCCCACCTGTTCGGGAAGTTGAGGCAGAAGGATTGCTTGAGCCCAGGAAACTTTTGGTCCTTTTACATCACCGTGAGGAAAGAGCCTCTAAAGCCTGACCTTTACTGACCTCTAAAGCCATTTCTTACACGATTCTGAGACAAAGTTCTCATGTGTTCCAGTCAGTACAGAAGTTTTTTGTTAGTTTTTTTAGGGTGGGGGTGGAGGTGCCGGCTCCATGTTGTATTATTCCTTCCTCTTTCTAGAAGAAAATTTGCATCCCTCTCTATATCCATAGCATGAGGCACTTAACTCAGCATTCTAGCTTACACTGAACCCTAAGTTGTAGCAAAAAATGATCTTTATGCATTAACCAATATTTGGCAGTGCCTGGGAAAGCTTCCACGGGAGTGGAGAGGAAACAGGAAACAAGGTTCTAGTTCCAGGACATTCAACTTGATTCGATTGAGGCCAACTAAACACCTGCCACGTCCAAGGCCCGGAGCCTGAATGGTTCCCACAGGGTGGGCTAACAGAACCTCTTCAGCCTTGAGCTGTACCACTGGGCTGGTACAGGACCAGTTAAAAGTGAGGAAACTATACATGTATGTCAGAGATATATTTTCTCTTTTTTCCCTTTGGGAAGGTGTTCTTGGGAGTTCTTTACCAGGAAGTTGGTCACTTCCTGCCCAAATGATAAGGTTTCTGAAAGACATAAATAGCTTCTCTTGCCACATGGAATTGGCTAAAGATGCCTCCACATGCCAGAAGGCAGGCTTTAGGAGGGTTCTTCCCAGCATCAGGAGAGGTGAGCATATCAGGGAGCTGAGAGACAGGACGCCACCAGACGAGCAGCACCAGCTGGGCCCAGTGGGCTTGAGGGCTGAGGGCAAAGGGCAAAAGGACCTGGAAAAGTTGCAAGTCTGCAGGAGAAACTGCCAGAAGAAATGTGCTGACAGTGTGGTGAAGCACACGTGAGAAAGAGCATAGTAAATGATGAGTAAGAATAAGAAAATGTGTTTGTAAGAATCTGCAGAAGGAACAACAAAGACTCCTAGAAATATCAGTAACTAGTCAGTGAGTCACACAGGGCAAGCCACACACAGAAAGTGGTCAGAGGGTGCAAGAAGGGGAAGAAAATGAAAACTTATAGGGCTGAAGGCTGTGAGACTCAACTGGTCATGCTAGACTGAAGAATTCCCCAAGTGTAGGTATTGACGCTACATTCAATTTGTGTTGCACAAACTTTTTGTGTGTGTCACTTAAATGTGTACTAAATTTTATTGGTAATTTATCCATGGGAGTGATTGAATTGTTATCCAACATGTCCTTTTTTGCTGAAGGTATCAGTCTGTCCAGGTAAGAGGGACCTCTGCTTTGGGCCTATGCTTTAGACCTTAACTATTCTAAGTGTGGTCCTTGTACCAGCAGTGTTGGCATCACCTGGGAGCTTGTTAGGAATGCAGACTCTCAAGCCTCACCGCAGACCTACTGAATAAGATCCCAGGTGATTCATATGCACTTCAAAGTCTGAGAACTGTGTGTCCTCCAGCTGTGTCTCTCCTCACTAGACTCAGAGTCCTCGGAGCTGAGGAGAAGTAGCCCCCTAGAGCCCACCTTTCCTTCTAGCTCATGCTCCAGATACCTAGGACACCAGAATCCTCTGCACAAATGGCCCTCTCTGACCCTGCCTCTGGGGTCATTGTGGCCTTTCCCCAGTCCCATACTCCCAGGGCTGAACTTACTGCCACTGTAAGATCTCTGGGCCTGAGAGGTGGCCTCAGGGCAGCTATTTGCAGCAGATGTGGACAGAGGTTGGACTGCATGCTGGAGTATCCACAGGCTTGCACATGAGGCCCCTTGGACAGAACCAGAAACAGGAAGAGAAGCTGAGGAAGGGAGTCATCATGTTCTGTGCCACCGCATTCCAGGAGGACTCCAAGGAGTTTAAGATTCTACATTTGAAATTGTCCTTCCAGGTCATTCTGAAGATATATTTGTCAAGCCAGGAGAATAAAAGATATTGTATTTAACAGCTTATTCTCTCAACTCATAACTTGGAAATATTTAGACCTATGGCACATGGGACTCCATTTATGCTCTTTCCTATGCCCTGCGATGTTTTTGTTGTACTCCAAATACACAAATCTGGGAGGAGCCAAATGGCAACCCTTACACTGACTCTTTCCCAGACAGGGCAGAACTGTACCCAAATGGGTCTGTCTACAGCCCACTTACCCAGTTGGTAGTAAAAGGAGAAAATATGTTTCATAAATTGAAAAGGGGTGTTTTAAAGGAAAATATAGATTCTAGAAGGTGGAGCAAAAACAGATCAAGAACCAACCATTATAATTTGGAAAGTGCAGTAACAGAGGTATAAGTAGAATATCCTATTATCCCAGAGGACATAGAGATTACCTCAGACTAAGAAATTTCCAGTGTGCAAACTGGATGAAGGGGGTTTTAGAAAGTGGTCGACCATTTCAATAGGAATAAGGTGGGAAAGGGCAGCCTGTAGCTCAGTCTGGCTGGAGGACCGAGCATGTAGAGAGAGTACCGAGGGCCGAGTCTGCAGAGGTGAAAGGCACCAAGCCACGGAGTTTCTTTACTTAGGAGAGTAACATTTCCCAAACTGCTCTACAGTCATCTTTGTGCCAAGTGAAGTTAATAGAATATTGCCACTATTTTTCTTCTAAAATTTATTTAAACATATAAAAAAAAGATGTTATGTGGAACAACTGGGTGTCCACATGCACTAAAAAAAGAATGTAGACACAGACCTTACTTACACCCTTCACAAAAATTAATTCAAAATGGATCATAGACCTAAATGTAAAACCCAAAACTATAAAACTCCTAGAAGATAAGATAGGAGAAAATCTCGATGACTTTGTGTCCGGCAATGACATTTTAGGTACAACACCAAAGGCACAATCCATGAAAGAAGCAATTGATAAGCGAGCCCTCAATAAAATTAAAAACTTTTGCTCTATAAGACATTGTCTAAAGAATGAGAAGACAAGCCACAGACTAGGAGAAAAGATTTGCAAAGAGTCATCTGATAAAGGGCTGTTATCCAAAACATACAAAGAACTCCTAAAACTCAACAATAAGAAAACAAACAACCCAATTAAAAATGGCCTAAACAGACATCTCGCCAAAGAAGATATACAGATGGCAAATAAGCATATGAAAAGATATTCAACATCACATGTCATTAGAGAATTGCAAATTCAAACAACAGTGAGATACCACTACACACCTATTAGAATGGCTAAAATTCAAAACGCTGACAACACCAAATGCTGATGAGGATTTGGAGTAATAGGAACTCTCATTCATTGCTGGTGGGAATGCAACATGGTTCAGCCACTTTGGAATATAGTTTCGAGATTTCTTACAAAATTAAATGTACTTTTACAATTCAGCAATTGAGCTCCTTGATATTTATCCAAATGAATTGACAAATATGTCCACACAAAAACCTATACATGTGTTTTTATAGTAGTTTTATTCATAATTGCCAAAACTTGAAAGCAACCAAGATGTCCTTCAGTAGGTGAATGGATAAATAAACTGTGGTACATTCAGACAATGGAATATTGTTCAATGCTAAAAGGAAATGAGCTATCAAGCCATGAAAAGACATGGTTCCTTCAGGTTGTTTCTATATCTTGGCTATTGTGAATAATGTTGCAATGAACATGGAAGTGCAGATAACTCTTTGAGATACTGAGTCCATTTCCTTTGGATATCTACCCCAAAATGGGATTGCTGGATCATATGGTAGTTCAATTTTTAATATTTGGAGAAACTTCCTTACTGTTTTCCATAATGGTTGTACCGATTTACATGTCCACCAACAATGTACAGGGTTCCTTTATCTCCACATCCTCACCAACATTTGTTATCTTTTTGTTTTCTTTATGATAACCATTGTAACAGGTATGAGGTGACAACTCATTGTGGTTTTGATTTGAGTTTCTCTGATAATTAGTGATGTTGAGCACCTTTCCATATGCCTTTTGGTCATTTGTATGTCTTCTTTTGAAAAATGTCTATTCAAGCCCTTTGCCCATCTTTTAATTGGGTTATTGGATTTTTTTTTTCTAACCTGTATTTTTTTGCTCAGCTTCGCTGTGAACCTAAAACTGCTCTAAAAGATAAAATCTATTAAAGAATAAGATCCCCCCTAACAGATTTTGTGAATAAATAAATAAACGGAGAACAGCAAGTTCTCCCCAGAAGAATTCCAAATAATGTATGTAGATACCCTACCCTCAAGCAGGGGAGCATAAATCCTCACTCCTTAAGTGCGGGCTGCATGTAGTGACTTCCTTCCAAAGAGTAAAGTATGGAAAGGGGGAGAGGGAGTAACTTTACAGTGGGGAGACCTGACAAACACCACCTCAGGCAGGTGGTCAGGGCCAACAGTGATAAATCATGTTGATAGCATGTACCCTTGATAAGATGTGATGAAAATGGCACCTTACCTCTGTAATCTTCCACCTAAAAAACCTATAATCCCAGTCTAATCATGAGAAAAATATCAGACGAATCCCAGTGGAGAGATATTCTATAAATTACCTGATCAGTACTTCTCAAAACTGTCAAGGTCATCAAAACTAAGGAAAGCCTGAGAAACTGTCATGACCAAGAGGAGACTAAGGGACAAAACAACTAAATGAAGTGTGGCATCCTGGATAAATCCTGGAACAGAAATAGGACATCAGGTAAAAGCTAAGGAAACCTGAATCAAGTGTGGATGTTAGTTAATAATAATGTATCAATATGGGTTCATTAATTGTAACAAACATGTAATACTAATGTAGCATGTTAATAACAGGGGAAACAGCGTGGGTATGTGGGAACTTTCTGTACTATCTTTGAAATTTTTCTGTAAATCTGAAACTGTTCTAAAAATAATATTTATTTTAAAAAAGATATTGAACACACTTAAATGGTTTTTACCCCACAATGTCAACTTGCCTTTAGAAATGGTGTGTCTACACAGCGGTGGGTGATGCACCCATGCCTGTGCACAATGGCGGCAACACTTATCAGTCAGTGATCATCTCTCATTAGGCATCATGTATTTTGATTTCAGCATATATGGTTATGCTAGTCAGTGTTTATTATAGCCTAAACATTTACACACCCATTCCCTAAACTTCTGTGGTGGGTAGAAGGCGGGCGTAGGGCAGTGGTTATCTTAGTCCACTTTGCTGCCTCAATAAAATACCATAGGCTGGGCGGCTTAAACAACAGAAATTTATTTTTCACAGTTCTGGAGGCTTGGAGGTCCGACATCAAGGGCTGACAAGGGTTTCATTCTGAGTCCTCTTCTCTTGGCTGCCGCCCCTCTGTGTGCTCACATAAGGTCTTCTTTGAGTGCATGTGCAGGAGTAGCAGAGAGCACTCAGGGGGCTCTTCTTATAAGGGCATTAATCTCATCATGAGGGCCCCAGCCTCATGACCTCGTCCAACTCTAATTACCTCCCAAAGGCCCCATCTCCAAATACCACACCTCAGGGGTTAGGGTGTCCACATATGAATTTTGGGGGAACACAAACATTCAGTCTATAATAGTAGTGAAGGCCTCTAGACTTTGCAGTCAAACTACCTCGATTCAAATTCTGACTTTACCCCTTCCTAGCTCTGTGAACATGAACGATTTACTCTGTGCCTGTGTTTCTGTTTCCTCATTTGTGAAATGGGCGATATTAACAATGCCTACCTTGCAGGTTGCTTTGAGGATTAAATGTACATAACGTGCTTAGAAGAGTGTTGGCAGGTAAGTATCAGTGAATGCTAGCTATTATCATCATTATTATGATGTAATTCATGAGCTCCAACTGGTATTTTTCTTTTCAGATAAAAAAGTGTTCTGAAGCCAGATATATCTGAGAAATGCTGCAACAAGCAATGGGGACGTTTTTTAAAAGGGTTTGAGCAGGGAGGGTCTGCCTCTAGTGTTTCACTTTCTCCGCAGATGTGCCCATTAAGGACACCCGGCCAAAGCTGATCGTTTCCTTCCTTTGTTCCTTACCTCATTTGTCTGGCTGGAATATTATGTACTTGGCACATTCTGATTTTAACTTAGGGGAAAAGGATGGCGTTACATATTCAACTATATAATATTATTCTTCTTGGTTCCACTTCATATTCTTTTTCAGAGAATATATAAATAAAAGCAGACATCTAATAAATATACCACTTAATTATACATTCAATTCCATTTGGATTCTAAGTACAATTTTAATTTTTTAACAAATGCCTACCTTTATTCCAAGATTAATTTTAATGGTCATTTTTCCCCTTTTCTTAACTTGTGGCATATCATGGTTATTGACTGTACTTACCCTTCAATTAGGCTAAAAGAGTTTAGCCCATCTTCTACCATAAGCATGTGCTTTCACAATCTCCATTTTCAACTGGCTACCCCTTTTTAATGCTTGGTCTCATACACAGACTAGTGTTTTTTTATTTTTATTTTTACTTTTAATTGTGGTAAAATACATATAGTCCACTTAGGGCCCCGTAAAATTTATTGTCTTAACCATTTTTAAGTGTACAGTTCAGTATACACTGTATTTTTATTGTTAATGCTTGCTTTATGGGCCTACCTGCATTTAACTTGTGGATTATGTAAACACAATATATACATATCTACTTTTTTTAAAAAGTCCTCAGATGCCTGGTAACCACACCCAGAGGGAGGCTTTGGAAAGTTTTTCTTTGCTTTTTTTTTTTAATAGTTCAGCTCTGTTCAACAGGAAAAGGTCTGGTTTTCTAAGAAAATTCTAATAGTCTGTATAATGGTAATTACTGTCATAACCTCCCTTTTTTTGTATAAAAAGGTAAACATCTTTTTGGTTCTTTCAGCCTTCTGGTGAGGGAAGAAGTAGCACAGACAAATGCTGATTCTGTTCTGGCCAAGAAGGGAGCCTGGGAAGGAGTCAGTGACATTGAGAGTCCTAGGGCATGCTAGAGAGACTGCTTTCCTGGGCTCCTCTTGAAAGCACTGGGCTCAGCTCAGCTAAGTCACTGTGACTCACACAGCTCTGCCTGTAAAGTGCCTACAGTCTAGTCAGGAAGGTAAGATGCACATATATAATATATTTTAAAGCTGCACATGCCTGTAATCTCAGCACTTTGGGGAGCTGAGGCGGGAGGATTGCTTAAGGCCAGGAATTCGAGACCAGACTGGCAACATAGCAAGACTGTGGTCTCTATAAAAAATAGACAAACTAGCCAGGTGCGCCTATAGTCCCAGCTACTGGGCGGCTGAGGTTGGAGGCTCACTTGAGCCCAGGAGTTTGAGGTTGCAGTGAGCTATGATTGTGCCACTGCACTCTACCCTGGGTGACAGAGCAAAACCCTGTCTCTAAAAAATAAATAAATAAAAATGAAAAGCAGTTCAAGGCTGTATTCAAGTGTATCAGCAAATGAACAATACAGACAGTAAAATCCCGTGGGTTGGAGGGTTAAAGAAAGCTTCATGGGAGAAATGGACTTCATGATGCCTCTTACAAGGTGGGTAGATTGTTGAAGAAACAGAGGGAGAATTAAGGTCCCGCTGCTAGAGAGAGGAGGAGAAAATGAGCATGGCATGTTAGGAGAAGCTGTGTCTCCCAAATCGTTTCACCGCTCATTTTCATCATCCCCTGAACTTCGGTTGGTCGGACTGGTTTTTGCCATTCCGCTACCGCTCCTCAAATCCCTAAGGCAACCTCCAGCTTTTACCTTTCTGTGTTTCTGTGGGTGAGAAACAGATCTGTCTTTTTGCCTTTGGGGGCATTGGTTTCCTGAGGGTAGAGGACATGACTACGATGTGCAATGTGTCTGGGAAAAGTACAAGGAGTTACTCCTCGGATTCGAGGTTAGATTTCCGTCATGGCAAGAGGTGCCTGGGAATAGTGTTTGACAGTGATCCTACCTTCAGACACTTCTGGGGTGCTTGGGGGTGGGGTCTCCCTTATCACTGATCTTGAGTTTCTTCAGGAAGAGATCACACGTGAAGTTTCCATGACTGTGTTTATTCAACAGCAGCACTGACCAGTCCGGCCTTAGAATCAGGACTGGCTCAAATCTGGACCCTGAAGACATTGGTCAATTTTGTGGTCTCTCCTGAGCGTCTGGGGTCTCAGCCATTCATCTGGCTACTCAACTTATCCTGGCCATGTGGTTCAGCCAAGAAGAAAGGGCTTCTGGGCAGAATGCCATTAGGAATGTCGTCCTCCAGGAAACAACATACCCTTTATGGTCTTTTCCTTTCCCCCCATCAGACCAGATTTTGCTTTCTCTCACTACTGAGGTGAAAGAGACAAAGACTTGTGTTTAATATGCAAAAGCAGTACCTCACATCCAAATTGCTATTATCCTTGCAAGAAGAGTTCTTTCAGTGCTTTAAAATTCTTCAGCTATTTACTTTCATTGCGTGGGTTACATTTACCTATTTTTTGTTGCAAGTTTTATATAGCATAATCACAAGGAAAGGGAAACAGTTCTATACTACTATTTTTTTTCTAACCAATCATCCCATTGAATTTTTATTTAAAAAAATCTACCTGGATGTGAAAAAATTTCATGTAAAGGAATTTCAAATAAGTATAAAATATGAATAAAAATTTATATTTTATCTTATTTTCCAAGAAAAATAATAAAATACATTGACATATACAATAATAAAAGTACTATTTGCCTTCAATTTCTTTTGGTTCCTCATCTGTAAAATGAAAGTTTTGCCCCAAATAGATTATTTTTAAGTTTCCTGCTGGTTTAATATTCTGTGGTTCTACAGGAGGATATGGTGCTGTTTTTGTTGGAAATTCAAGATCATAACATCATACAAAAAGAGGATTAGATGGAGAAACAAAAATTTGGCTGGAGCAGATTGGTAACCACCAGTTAAGACCCTTTTCTGTCTGGACAGGTTCTAAGAATGGTCAACATTAGCATAAATGGAAGTAAGAGTCAGCAGTTGTTTCATATCTACCAGGAGTTTAAAATTTGCAGCCAAATGTTGCAAACTCAAATGCTTCCAAGGTTTTGAGGCTGGCAATGTAAGTGTGTGAAGTGGTGGAGTGGGTGTCTGAGGGGAGTGGTAGAAGCCACAGTCTGTAGGGGAGCACTTGTTCCCTCTCTAAATGTATGTAAATAAAGAAATAATAAAACACTGTGATGGCCAAAACACACAAACAAATCTATGGCTATATTTGGCCTCCAGGCTACTAATTTCCCACCCTTAAATTCTAATCCCGACAATCTCTTCATTTTTTAAGTAAAGAATCTGAGATCCAGAGATGAGCAGTAATTTGGCCAAGGTCACACAGCTATTCGGTGGTGTAGCAAGGTGCAGAAGACAGGTTTCTCACTTCCCAAGTCAGTATTCTTTCATTGGATTATCCCTCAGCTCAGATCTGTTCCAGCCAAACAAGCCTGCTAATTGTCCAAACACCGAATAAGTTGTGGCCTTGCTGCCTTACCTGAAAATGGTTTATAATAATACCTACTTCATAAAGGCAAAAGTAGATTGCTATGATTTGAATATGTCCCCTGGAAATTTATGTGCTGGAGATTTGATCCCCAGTGCAAGTTTGGGAGGTAGGGCTTAATGGGAGTTGTTTAGCCCCAGAGGCTTTTCTCTTTCAAGCTTCCATGAATGGGTTAATGCCCTTATAAGAGGGGCTCATGGAAGCGGATTCCCCCTCATTTCTCTCTCTCTGTCTCTCTCTCCCCCTCCCTCCCTCCCTCTCTTGCCCTTCCACATTCCACCTCCAAAGGATGCAGCAGGAAGGCCCTTGTCAGATGCCAGCATCTTGATCTTGGACTTCTCAGACTCCAGAACTGTGAGAAAATAAATTTCTGTTCTTTCCAAATTACTTAGTCTCAGGTATTCTGTTATAGCAGCACTAAACAGACTAAGACATAGATCTATGTTGAAGTCACTTTCAAAAAGTGTTGATATGTTATCATTATTAAATCATGAACACTCTAGAATGGTGCTATCCAACAGCTATATAGGTAATTTTAAAAGGTCAGTAGCCACATTTAAAAAAATAAAATCAATATACCAAAAATATTATCATTTCAACTTGTAATAAATATAAAAAATTATTAATGAGATATTGACATTCTTTTTCATGTAAATCTTCAAAATCTGGTGAATGTTTTATAATTACAGCACATCTTAATTCAGACAGCCACATTTCAAGTGCTCAATAGCCACATGTGGCCAGTGACTACCATATTGGACAGTGTGGTTCTAGAGGTTCTTTGTTGTCCCATTCTTACCCCCTTCATACACAACCAAGGAAGAGAGAAAGTCCTCAGAGGCTTGTCTCTTTCAAGCTTTCTATTGCTGGTTAATTAAATCCCTAAGCAACAGCTGAGTCACTTGCAACTGCCAAAGACAATTTAAGGAATCTGTCTCAAAGCCAAGAACAAAGTACAAGGAGGGGAGGCAAGCCCTTTGGGCTAGATGCCTTGAAGGAAGAAGAGTCTGCATTGAATCAGGTGCCCCTGTGTCAACAGAAAAGAACCCAAACTCTGTAAAATAATTTAAAGAGGTTTATTCTGAGCTGAATATGTGCAACCATTGCCTGGAGAGCCACGTCCAAGAAGCCTTGAGTAAGTGGTCTCACCATGGTTGGGTTACAGTTTGGTTTTATATACTTCAGGGAGACAGGAATTACATGTAAAGCCATAAATTAATACATGGAATGCATACATTGGTTTGGCCTGAAAAGGCAGGACATCTTGAAGCAGGCGATTATAGGTTATAAGTGGATTTAAAGATTCTTTGATTTATAATTGGTTAAAGAAATGAAGTTTTGTCTAAAGGCTTGGAATGTTTTTAGTTAAGATAAGGAAATCTGTTAATCAGAGACAAACCACTGGACTTATAGAGGACATATACCCAGACTCAAATGATCTGTTAAGTAAATTGATGACCTGCAGGTGTGGTTAACCTTTGTCTTACATGGCCTTAGGCTTGTTAATGATTTTATATCTTACTGTTACAAAGAATAACTCCAAAAGGGAAAGGGCATAACTAGGTGTGTCTGACCTCCCTTCTCCTCATGGCCAGCAACTCAGCTTTCAGGTTTTTTTTGGGCGGGGGAGGTCCCCTTGGCCAAAAGGTCCCCTTGGCCATTCAGTCGGCTGGGGAAGCTTTAGATTTTATTTTAGTTCACACCTGTCTGGGAGGGAAGGAGATAAGTCATTGCCAAGGGGGTGGAGGAAAGTTAAGAGAAATGGGTCCTCTTAGGGTCACCATTTCCCTCCAGATCCACTGTGAAGGAGGGTCTACAGTGCTTTGCTCACATAGTCCTCACAACCTGTCTCATTTTATAGGAAGGAAAAGAAGGCATGGAGAAGTCATGTACTTGCCTGAGGCCATGTAGCTAGTGATCAGTAGAGCTAGTCCTCAACACCCAGGTCTGGCTATCTTGAGAAGGTCTCACACTATTGCATATAATGTACATGAGCATTTGGTGTTTACGTATAATGTTTTATTGTCTGCATGACTGAATGGTCTATTTTCAGGCAAATTTTGATCTAAAACAGTATCAGTGCTTCCCAATAAAGTGGTTGTTTTTTAATCTTTCTCTTTGCTATTCCTTTTCACCCTTTCAATATTTCTGGTGGGCTCCTGGGGAGCAAAAGTGTATGGGGTGTGGGGGAATGGGAGACTTAGACAACAAAGAAGTAGGAGGTGAATGGCAGGGATCAGCAGGGCTGGCTACCCACACAGGAGTTGGCTTGTCTGTGGCGTCTGATTTGGGCTGGGAGAGGAGGGAAGTGTCAAACACTTTGTTTGTCTCAGCATATCCTATCAACCTCAGTTCTGTGGTTAGTGAGTTATTCCCACTAGGTAATTCATTTCCCCAGAGGGAAGGCGTTTTCTCCAGCAGACCCTGTTGTAATGAAGCAGGCCTAATCAGGAAGCCAGATGGAGTAGTGGCTGGGCCTGCAGTCTTGGGGTCCGTATTGCCTGTGTTTGACACCCTGGTTGCCACTTTCCAGCTGAAACACCTTGGACAGTTTACTGAAATTTCTCTGCCTCAGTGTCTTCATTTAAAAACTGGATATAAAAATAATTTTGCCTGACAGAGTTTTCAAGAGGATTAAATGAGCTGAGAGATATAAAGTGCCTGGAGAGTTAACACTCAATAATCCCAGGGTGCACACAGCATGAATGCCTAGTTCAGTTGTCCTCACCCAGGATTTCCCATCAGAATCACCGGTAGAGTTCATTAAAATACAAGGGCCCAGGCTTCTTTACCCAAGACGGGGAGGGGTTACAAACAAGTCACAATTGTCCCCCTGCTTTGGCTGGCACTGGTGTACCAGAATATTAAGCCTTTATCTGAGTGGTGCCAAAAATACCAAAAGGCCAAGTGATATAGTGGGAAAGGCATGGGCTTTGGCGTCATACAGGTCTGTGATGAAACTCAGGCACAGTCATTTGCTGGCTATGTGACCTTGGGGAAGGCACTTCGTCTCTCTGAGCCTCAGTTTCCCCATTTGTGTGGTAGGATTAATTTAGGCCCAGTCATCAGCCAGTGCGGTCAGGATGGAGCCGTCACTTCACTCAACACCAAAGCCCTCTCAGAAGATGGGAAGTGGAGGTTCTGGAAGCACCCCTGGGAGCAATTGGGCTGTCCAGCCATGCAGCTGGCATTGAATGGAATTTAACTTTCTGTAGGAGGAACAATTGCCAGGTCATTGGTGGGTGGGTCACTGAGGATTGGTGCCAGCTCAGTAGTGCGGAAGCTGAGTGGGGCAGAGATAGGTAATGGGGAGGGGTCCCTTGGCTTCTGCCTTACTAAAAAATAAACTCCTTCCACTTCCTGGAGATAGGATCCTTCACATTAGCCTAAGGGATATTGCCTCCCTGTCAGTGGAACAAAACCATCCCACCCAGGCTGAACCCTTTTGAAGGGGGAGGTGAGCCCTGTGAGCTGCGGTGGTGATTGTGGTGGAGGTGTCCCCTCCTACCCCACCAAGGCAAGAATCTCTCTGACATCTCCCTTTATTCACTTCCTAATTTACGGTCTCATGATAGAATGATTAATTCTCAACATTAAATGCATAAACACGTTCACATACATTATGATACAAAACCAACAATTCACAAGCAAACTAGAAGAGGTACCAAGGCTTAGTGTAGAGATGAAGAGATGGCAGATACAGCAATTCTCCCCTCCCTATTTCCCGTACTCCACCCCCGACACTCAGCAGCAGTCCCTCAACTGTCCAGGGGAGGAGGAAGCCCGCAACGGGGACATCTCCCCTGCTGCTTCTCAAGATAGCGCCAGGCTTTCCCAGATCTCTCCAGCCATACGACGGTCTAACAGGGGATACTGGGAATGGGGGCCGAGGAGGGAGGCTTGGAAGTCAAACTCAGCTTTCTCTGCAGTCGTCCCTTGGTTATTCACATTACTACTTTTCTCTCCTTTCTGACTCCAGTTGACACTTTGCCTTTATTCTGGCCATTGCTGCCTCCCGGCCTGTTTCCAGGAGCACACACGCCCCATCTCTCTCTCAGGTGTGCTAGAATGTACTTCCTCACCTCACTGTCCTCTTTCATCCTCTTCACTCGGCACCAAGACTCTCCTTGACCGTGATTGCTGGCCCTGCAGAGCGGCTTGTTACTGCCCTGGCAAGGACAGGCGCCTAGAGAAGGGTGGCTCTGTTCCACTTTCTCTAAAAGGTGGCTCTGTCTGTCTCTGGCTTGACTAGGCAGAGGGCAAACAAGGGGCAGTGGGGGCAGAGGCACCAGCAGCTTCCCAGCTCCTCCTCCAGGCAAAGGGAAACACCTGAGGTTTGGAACCCGAAACCAAAATTCAAGGGACAGACCTTCCACTTACTAACTGCATGAACCTTGGGCCATTTAGTCAAGCCCCTGAACCTCAGTTTGTGTATTTGTTTATTTCCTGGAAAATGTAATAAGATTTTCCCTTCCTGCCTTACAAAGAAGTTGTGATAATTAAAGAAATAAGATTTATGAAAATGCTCTATAAGGAAATATATGAATGACAGCTATTATTTTTCATAAAGTGTTTTCCCTGGTGGGTTCATAGTGCTGTGGTTCAAATGTATTAGGCACCTACTATGTGCTAGGCACTGTGCTAGGGATTTCAAGAAGTACATGACTGAGATGTGAAAAGAGTGTTTTGAAGGCAGCTCAATGAAGGGAGCCATTCATAGGCAGCACCCAGCCTGGGGGTGTCCTAGGTGTTCCTGTTGCTAATGCAGTGCATAGCCTTTCATCTTTTAAAGTTCGAAGTAACACGGAAGCCATCCTTGTTTGGCTTCAGGACACCCCCAGGCCAGTCTGTGAATGGCTCCCTTCTTTGGGCTGCCCCCATTTGCACCCAATGGTGCTGGCCACCAACTCTAGGAATGCGGAGAAGTAATCAAATATAGTCTCTGCTGAAAGCCACATATGGATCATGGAGACTGTGCGATTTCAAGTATCAGTGTCTATTCTATTAGTAGGTATTGTAGGAGGAAAAAATGATAGTGTTAACTAAAACTTGCTTTTAACAATAGGCCTGGCACTATTCCAAGTGATTCATATATACTAACACATTTAATCTTTATAAGACTCCCACCGGGTAGGTTGTATTATTATCCTTATTTTACAGATGAGAGCACTGGGGCAGAGAAGGTTTAAGTAGCTTGCCCAAGCCTCTCAGATTTGAGTGGGGGATCCATGATTTGAACCCAGGCAGTCTTGTACCAAAGAAAACTGGACATGCTGCCAACCCTGAGTGCAGCTTCTAGGACAGCACATGGACTCTGCCCAGGAGGGGCAGCACACTCTGACAATATGAGCTCTGAATGACCTCTTATTGATGACCACCTCTTCCTCAACTTGTCCTCCAGAAATACCAGGTCATTAACAGTTTTCCAGGAGTTGAGGAGGAAGGAGGCTTTCCACTCTTTATTTTATTTCATTATACTTCTTGTTAAAGGACAACTTCAAAAAAACAAAGGGCAAATTTATGACTCTCCTACAGATATAAAATGAACATGTTGCTGTGGTTTGAATGTGTCCCCAAAAAACATATGTTGGAAACTTAATTCCAAATGCAACAGTGTTGGGAGGTGGGGTGTAATGGCAGGTGTTTAGGTCACAAGGGCTCCTCTCTCATGAATGGATTAACAGTGACTATAAAAAGGCTTGAGTCTGCACGTTCAATCTCTCAGTCTCACCGTGTGAATCCTTCCACCTTGTGACGCAGCCAGAAGGCCCTCACCAGATGCGGCCCCTTGATCTCGGGCATCCCAGCCTCCAGAACCACGAGCCAGATATATTTCTCTTCATTGTAAATTACCCAGTCTGTGATGTTCTATTATACCAGCATAAAATAGACTAAGGCACATGTTAAAGATTTTAAAAACTCATTATTGAGAAGGCTAGGTGGATGTTACAACTGGCTCAAAGAAATCCAAAGGACAGACACATTTATAGATCAGGAATATTAAAAATAATTTGCAAATGAATATAAAACTGGTTTTTCTAGGGTGAGGTATTCTCACTCTACTGGACAGAATTTATTTCCATGTCCATAAACAAAAATTATTTTGCGTTGCTCTCAGTTCTCTACTAATGACAGAGTTGTAAAATAGAGCAAAGGCAATGAAAAGCTAGAATCACATAATCATAAAGGATGTGCTTTAAACAATGCATAGTTTTCTGTTGGAGACAGCCAGTAATATTTTTTTGTAGCTTATTTCAAATTTCCTTACATTCTGCATTGCTAGAATATTTATAACATGCTTATATCATCGTATTATTTTAATAATTAATATGTTAACTGTATTTTTTTTTAAAGAATATAAGCTCAATACTCTGTTCTCTCACCTTTTTTCTGCCCTTATGACTTCTTTCCTTTCCTCATCCCACTGATACTAAATTTATTTAATTTATATTCTGGTTTGATAATGCTGATAGCTGAAGTATTTATAATCTGATTCTTCTGTTTGTTGTTTCTGTTGACTCTCAATCACGGTGCTTTGTTTTCTTATGTCCTTTGTGATTTGTTTTTAAAAACTGTGAGTTTGTATTGTTGGCGACCACCAGGAACCCCAGAGTTGATATAAAGATAATTTTAAGCTGAAGACATTTGAGATTCAACAGATGCAGGGGAAAAAAAGCCTTCTTGGAGCTTTCTTTATCCTACTAAAAGCAGCAACTTCTGGGAAATAAGGCTGCTATAAATTCTTCTTCAGGACAGAACCAGGGGGAGTTTTATGGCCCTGAAAGGGATGAATAGACCAGGTATAACTATATACACAAACATTATCACAAAGTTTCTTATCTCCTGTTTGCTCTCCTAAAAATCCATTTATCTTTCCAGATAGTCATTTGTTTTCTGTAAGTGGCTTTCTCCCCATCCCCTTCACCCACTGAGATGGCATGTAAGCCCCAAATTCTAACTACTCCTTTTGAGTTACTCATGACTGAGTTTTCCCGTGTATACGGGTGTTGCGTACAAAAATACGCTCTGCTATATTCTGCTGTTAATCTGTCTTTTGCTGGTTTAGTTTACAGGCCTTCACCACTGAACACAGGAGGGTAGAGGAAAAATTTTTCCTCCCATGCAATATTTACTTGATCTTTACCTATTGGTTTTTTGAGACCTGATGGAGGAAGGTATGTTCAGAGAGGATTTACATTTGCTTCTCCTAGGCACCCAGAATAATATAGACCCAAGCTCAATTTAAATGAACTTCTTGACTTGGGGTTTTCCAGAACATGCAAGTAGAGTGAATTGGGACCCCAAATCTGAGCTGAGGGCTGGCTTATGGTCACACATATCTCAAGGGGACTTTTTTTCCTTCTCACAAACTGAGAGCCAAAACAAATAAATTCCTTTAAGTCCCTTTATGAGGTCCCCACTGCCACTATAGTTCAGCCCATCAGAAGTCCTAGCTTTGTGCTGGGGTCTCTGATCTGATCCTTCAGCTTCTGTGTGCCCTGTGGTCAGTGGAAATTGATAGATTTCCCCCTCAGGGTGACTCTGGTTTTAGCATTCACTTACCTCTAAATGTGTGCTATTACTTTGATTTTTTTTTTGCCTTTTAGTTTTTTCTTGTCTCTGTGTGTATGTGCATGTGTGTGCCAGATCAGAAATATATTTTAAAAGTTTTTAAAATTTTATTCACATATTTTTAGAATTTCTAGTCTTCCTATTTCTGGACATAAAAGTCATCTGTTATTTCTAAAGTAGTAGTATGGGGTCATAAAATAAAACTCGGATTTGGGCTAATTCATTCAAAATGGCTACTATGTGCCAGGCACTGTCCTAGACATTTTTGAACAAAATTCTGCCCTTGCCCTCAGGGGAAAAGGCCTGGTCCAGTGTCCTTCATGAAGTCAAAACTGGATTGAATTTGGGCTCTGCTGCTTACCAGCTGAATTAACTTAAATGCATTTCTTAACCTCTAAAAAGAAGGTCAATACCACATGGACAGCAGTAAAGATTGAATGAACTAACCTATGGATGTCAGTTAGGATGATTGCTGATTCAAGTAACAGAGCCCCCAACTTAATATGATTTAAGCAATAAGAAATCATTATAATCACATATTAGGGAGTCCCAGGCTCCAGGGGAGAATACCAGGACTCCTGGCTCTGATTTCCTCTAGGTGTTGACATTCATCCTAGGCTGATAACAAGATTATGGCAGCAATTTCAGGAATCTCATCTAGATGCAATACTCAGAGAGAAGGCCATCTCTTTCTGTGTCTCTTTCCTAGAACCTGCCTTTCCCAGAACTTTCCTTCCTGCTTCATTGGCCAGAGTCGTGTTGTATGACCTTTCCTCAAGTAGTCCTTGGCAAGGGAGATGGAAATATGATGGTTGGCCGAGACTAATCAATACTTATCTTTGGAATTGGGGACAGGGTCACCTTTCTCCAAGCCTCCAAAGGGAAGAGCAGATGAACAAAATTGGGGTTCCATTAGCAAGGAAGATGGGAGAAATAAAATAGAAGTTGAGTAGGCCTGCCACAGGTTCCACTAAAGCCTGCAAATGCCAAGTACAAAGACTAGTACCTAGCAGGTATATGTCCAAGAAATGTTAGTCATCAGTTTTCTCAATTGCACCCAAACCTGATCTACATGACTGGTTTGAGGGCAACGTCTTAAAGCAACTCTTCACTTAGAAATCAAGTCATTTGACAGGTACTGATGACAATTTTTTCAAAAACTTCAAATGAACAGCTTCCAGAAGTAAACGCTGGCTCTTCACAGCTTGCCACATGTTGCACAGCATAGCACATTGCCAAGCAGGTGTTTTGGGATTGGATAGTTGCTCGTTCTGCTTTAAGACCCCAAGGATCTGGTGTTTCTCTCTTCTGTGTTGGCAGAGCCTCTGAACATCGATACAGCCTTCATTCCACAAATGGCAAAGAAGTCTGCCCTGGGTTAGAGCCCACACACACTTCATGCCTGGGCAGGGATGACTCCCAGCCCTGTCCTTTCACCTCAAGTGAAATATAATAAATATGAAAGTCAAACAAAAGACAGGCAGACAAAAAACAGACTCAAAAGACAGAATTAGTAAGACACGTATACTTTCACTAAAGCAAGAGAGAACAAAAGCAGGCAAAGGGGAAACATCCCTCTGTCCACTGGCCACTGAGAAATCAGGATTTTTTAAACTATATTTTAAATGTAAAGATTTATTTCTTATTCTTTCCTTCCAATAAGGAGAGGATAAGCAATAAATAGTCCTCTTTTCAGCAGTTTATTCGTCTGGAAGCAGGAGGATGACCAAAGGACCTTTCCTCCTTAAGAAACACCCCCTCCTTCCTCAACTCCACACCCCTGCCCTAGGAATCCATGACTCCAGGAAACATTTTCAGATAAAACAATTCCAGTTACTGGAAAATCATAAGGCTTTCCTCTGTGGGTTTACAACAGCCTGCCCTCTGACCCACCAGGAAAAGAGATTTACTAAGTGAGAGTAGCACCTTTTATGTCACCTCAGCGTGAGGCAAGTCAATTCATCCGTCTCAACTCAGACCCCTCAATCTTACAATGATGAAGGTTGAAATGGACAAGTGGTTTTCAAGGCGTGTTTGTGTATGTACACATGTATTTACTTAAACAACAGAACATCATTTCCAATGACGACTTCTTATGTGGAACTTCAACACAAAAACAGGTAAAACAGAGGTGCTTCAGTTGCAGGAAGGTGGGCGTGGAAAGGGTGGAAAATGAGAGCAGGAGGGGTCTTCCAAGTCCCCCCACCTTCACCCCAGCCGGGTTTCCCAGGCAGTTTGGCAGCCACTGGCCTAGCTCTTCACTAAGGCACCTCCGGCTCTAAAGCACTAAGGTCCTGCTCTTTCCTTCTCAAAAAGAAAGTTTGAGTCCTTTCTTCTGGTTCTACCCAGGAGCACGACACACCTTGATGTAGAAGGAAGATACGAAGTAGGAGGGAAAAAATTCCCTTCCTAACCTCATTTCTCTCTCTCTCTTTTTTTTTTTTTTGAATTTTGAAAAAAAATTTTAATAGCAGTACAGGGAATAATATAACTCACACCTACCATCTGCAATCATAAAATTACAATTTGACATATTTGTCTCAGATAAATTTTTTAAAGTAAAGAAAGAAAACCTGGCAGATAAAGTTCTCTTAGTTCATCTCCCCAATCCTATTTTCCTTCTTTTCTCCTCAGATAAACACTATCATGACTAAATAATGGTCTCCCAAAGATGTCTGTGTCCTAACCCCTGGAGCCTGCGAATATGTTGCCCTGGCAAAAGGGATTTTGCAAATGGGATTAAATTAAGGATTTTGAGATAGGGAGGTTATTCTGAATTAGCCAGCTGGGCCCAATGTAATCACAAGGGTCTTTATGAGAGAGAGGCAGGAGGGTCAGAGCCAGAGAATATGTAGTGATGATGAAGCAGGGGCTGCTATGATCTGCCCAAGAGCCAAGAAATGTAGTCAGACTCTAGAAGCTGGAAAAGGAAAAGATTCTCCCCCAGAGTCTCCAGAAGGAACATAGCCCTGCTTACCAATGGTATACTTCTGTCCTCAAGAAGGTAAGAGAATAAATTTCTGTTGTTTCACACTACTAGTTTGTACTAATTTGTTACAGCAGCAACAGGAAACTGTTACAAGTTGGGTGAGTTTCCATCTGGCCCATGTTTTTATACTTCAACTAGATAGATAGATATATAGAAATAGAGAAAATGATTTTGCTTTATATATTTTCTACACTCATTTGATGTTTTTGAGAATATCCATTTGATGCATAAATGTCTAGTTCATCCAGCTTAACTGCTGTGTAGTATTTCCTCATATGACTATACCACAGTTTATTTATATAGGTCTCTAAAATGAGCATTAGGATACTTCTAATTTTTCGCAGCAATAAAAATCCTTGTAAATATTTCCTTATACACATATCTCCTTGTATATCTATGCAAAAGGTCCACTAGAATATATATCTAGAATTTTCAGATTCTTGTTTTACTCTAGCCTCCAGATTATATAAAATCCTTAGCAGATGTGCCCAGACTGTTAACAGGGACTATCTCTTGGGAAGGGAATAGGATTCAGGGGAGGCAAGGGGAGGTAAACTTTCATGTTCACCTTAATTCTTTGATGTTGTTTGGATTTTTTACAGGCATATATTACTACATTAAAAAATTTTATCCAGGCATTTAGAACTCTTAAATAAAGGGTGAAAACCATTGATCCTCAGGCTGAATTCAAACATTTTTTGTTTGTTCCACATGGGGTTTTAAAAATATTGAAATATTCATTTATATTAAATAATTAGGAGATTTCACATAAAAATCCAAAATTCTGAATTCTCTTGAAAAATTAGACGAGTTGATAACACTGGACCTGCATTTTCATGTGAAGGGGAAAGGTGAAGTTGGGCTACTCCCGCGAAGAGGAACAAGGGTTCTCTCATTTTGCCATGGTCCCCACCTCTCTTTATTGCCCACCCACATAACTCATTTATTTTATCCTCTGGCCTCCTGTAGGCATTTGAGTTAGCCACTCTAGCTAGAGTTGTTGGATAAAAAACAGGACTTACAATTAAATTTTAATTTCAGATAAATAACAAATAATTTTTTGGTATTAATATGTCCCATATATTGCTGAGCATCCAGTATTTTTATTTGCTAAATCTGGTAATTCTAACCCCCGATCCCCAGGTCTCAACAGCCTGGCCTCCCCTCATTCCAACTTTATCACTCATTGCTCTCATTTACAGGCCCTATGCTCTGGCCAAATCAGATTGCAGTTTCCTGAACATATTTGCATTCTTCTCTTGTCTTGGGGAGCCTACCTTTGCTGCTCTCTGGTTACCTAAGATTAAATCAGCACCCTTCAAGACCAAGTTGAAGTTCCAGCTCCAGTAGAAGTGTCTCTTCCTTGGAGATCCCTTTTTCCTCCCAATTCCCATTGCACTATTGGTAGAACTCACTTACTATTTGTCATTTTGAACTGCAGTGTTTCTATTTTCACAGATTTCCACATGAATATACGTTTGAATTTTTACTTATCATTGTAACCCTCGTGCCTAACAATGATTTGTACAAGAGGTAACTATAAGAGTGTGTGGTAGGGTTTCAACATACAAATTTTGGGGGAGACACAGCATTCAGTATAGTTCACGATTCTGTGGGTTGATTGTGGTTCTTCTGGTCTGGACTGGTTTGGTTGGAGCTGAATGGTCTAGGAAGGCCTCACTCATGCATCTGGGGCCTCATGTGGAATCCTGAGAGAGCGGGTATGGCTGGAGCCTCTTTCCATGTAGTGCTGCTCATCCTTATGGAGGCAGGAACAGGCTTGTTCACATAGTGGCAGAAGGGTTCCCACCAGCAAAAGCCTCTGCTTGTGTCATACTTTTTGTTGTCCCATTGGCCAAAGGTCACATAGCCAAGCCCAGATTCCATGGGTAGAGAAACAGACTACTGCTTGTTGGGAAGAGGGACAAAATCACATTGCCAAGAAGCATGCATGCAGAGAGACAAGAACAAATTGGAGGCTATTACTGCAACAATCTAACTCAGATGATAATGAGAATCCAGCTTCCATTGTGCTTAGAAATTTCAAAATTCATCTCAATTCAGGAAGTATGCTTGGTCTCTGCATGTCAGTAACACTGAACTTCTTTTGGTAGGCCAACTCCTTCCCCCAGGGGCCTTTCCCATGCTGTTTGCTCCTCCCATCTCTTTGCCAGGCTAATTATTATGGTTCCTTTAAGTCCCTTCCTAAAGTCAATTCCTTAAGGGAGACTTTCCTAATTCTCAAGACCAGGCCAGTTCTCCTGTTCTACACATTCAGAGCACCACAGGTGCTGTGTTTATGGCACTCACCACCACTGTCATGAATTACTTTGTTGTGCAGTTATTTGTTTAATATCAGTCTCTCTCTCTCTCTCAACTGAAAGAGCTCCAGGGCGAAGACCAAGTCTATTTTGTTCACTACTGAATTCCCAGCATCTAGCACAATGCCCAGAGTAGAGTAGGTGCTCAGAGTTGGAGGAATGATGAATGAACCTGTGAATGAATGGCCTACAATGTGCTCAACATGGAATAGGCTTGTTCAGAAACCCTCAGAGTAGAAGGCAGGGGAAACTGTAACCTGTTGGGGCCTGGGTAGCACGAAATGATTTGAGACCAACTCAGGACCAAATAGAGGGTGAAATACCAGATGCTGGACTGTAAATGCCATGGGAGATCAGGAAGAAGGGATCAGGATAGTCCGAGTGGTCACTGAAGGCTTCACATAGGAGGTAGCACGTGAGCTAGGTCCAGAGGAGGAAAGAGATTTGGAAGCAATGAAGTTGGGGAAGGAAGCTAATACATTAAGGTCATGAGTTTCATCCTCCGTAGCTCCTGTTGTACTCATACCCTCATAAGCTATTGATCACAGGAGACAGCAGGCAGGAGAGCAAGTGGAGATGGTTCCACGGAGCCATTCCTGCTGTCATTGAAACAGCTCCAGAAGGTTATGTTTCAGAGGAAACTGCAAAGTCAAGTGTCGTCACACATGTAACAAACAGCTCATTCAGAGGCCAGATTCCTCTGCGCCATTGAAATAGAACCACAGTAAACATCTGCTTCTGCTCTTCTGGAAACGTCGTTGTGGTCTGGATGTTCTCTCTCACTCTTTCTTCTCCTTCACTTTTAATTATTTATTATGAGAGCTTCCAAATATACACAAAGAAAAGAGCACAGGAAATCCCATCACCAACTTCAACAAGCGTCAATACTTTGCCACATTTGTGTCGTCTCTCTCTCTTCTCAACCCTGTTACTCTCTCTCTCTTTTTTTTTTTTTTGCTAAATCCTTTTAGAGCAAATCCTAGATAACATAACACTCCTAAATACTCCATCTCTGAAAGAAATAAGGGCATTTTCTTACAGAACCACAATACCTTTTTCATACCCAACAAATAAAGCATAATTCTTCAATATCATTTAATACCCAATCCGTATTCAAAATTTCCTGACTGTCTAAAAAAAAGTCTTCTGACAGTTGGTTTCTTTGAATCAGGATCTAAACAAGGTCCTCACATTAATTTAGTTGACATGTCTCTTAAATCCTTTTTAATCTAGACTAGGGATGTTCTCTTTTAATTGGGGCTTCTCTTTGCCAACAACCTGCCTCAGCCCCCCAGCCTTTATCTCAGCCCTGGATTGGCAGAGAGCTGAGAGATCAGAGGCAGGAGGAGTGAAGTCAACAGGGGGAGAGGGCAGGAGGGATGGAGTGAGTGGCAGAATCCTCAGATCTTACAAAAAGAAATTCCTAATCAGCTTCAGGAGAAACAGATTAGAACAAGAGACTCTTAAGAACTGGAGTTGACCTGCACCCTCTCTTAACACCTAAGAATGACAAGAATTTACCGAGATTGTAAGAGGCTGATTCCTGTGGGCAAGAGAGGGAGAGCAAGAGAAAGGAAATCAGGATGTAACTGATGGAGGACATATAAGCCCAGGCAGGACCCACAGCCTAATTTGCAGGGCTCAGTGCAAAATAAAAATCCCAGAGCCCTTGTCCAATAATTATTAGGAATTTCAAGATGGTAACAGCAAGCATTAAACCAAGCATGGGGCCCTTCGAAGAAGAAACCTGTGTGGCTGCACAGGGTACGTGCCCACCCAAGAAGCTGGCCCTATGCATAGGTAGCTGAGTCTAGAGGCCCCAGGGAGTTGTTCTACAAGGCAAGGCTTTACCAGCATGTGTCTCGTTTGCATTTGGGAGACAAGCACAGGCAGTGGGAATTGTTTCCACATCTGGTAGTCACCACCAGCATTTCAGATTTGTCAGGATACTTAGGGGTGGTGAATGGCTTCCAGAGGGTCATAGAGATCAGTGCTACACAGTTCCAAACCATGGATATGGTTGGGCTCTGGACCCTCTGGCCTGTATGCTAGTCTATGTGAGCCAGAATGCCCGGCTCCATAACCAGGCTCTATCACTTACTGTTACTGTGTAACCTTGGTCAGTTATTTGACCTCTTTGTGCTTGTTTCCTCATCTAAAAAATGGGTTTAATAAAAGTACCTACCTCAAAGGATTGTTTGCATGTTAAATCAGTTGATTTATGTACTATGTACCAGGCACTCACCAAATGGAGAAAGAGCCAGGCATGGTCCTTGTCCTTATGGTGCTGACCATCTAGCATAGGGAGGGCTCCACCTGCAAAATCAGTCCTGCCCAGGTCTGGGACCATGCCTGGCTCCAGGTAGCAGGAAAAAGAGATACCCTCAGCCTGTAGCTCATCAATAAGGCAGTTCTGCAGCTGGTAAGCATGGTTTCACTTCAGTATTCTGATTCCCTGTTACCATTCTGCTATGTGATATTCTGTTCCAGTCAAAGCCCTGCCTGGTAATTCAGCATTCCCCCTGAAAGATCCAATATTTTATTTCCTGCCCCAAAACCCAGGCACTCCCAGCCTGAGTTCTAACACCTGCTAGGGAAACCCCCAAGATGTTGTTACCTGTTTGGCTGCCCCTGCCCCCTTTGGAGGAGTTCTCAGGATCTTGGATTTGGTTTGGGCCACTCTTGGTTAACAATAATTATATCATTGTTAGGACAGACAATGGGAAACACAATGCCAGGCCTTTTTATGGCCTTCTCGGGTTGGCCTGGGCCCATGTGTGTCCATCTCTCCAGTAAATAGTCCTTGCCCTTGCCCTCATGTCCTCAACACCTGGCTACTCCTTGACTCTGCATAGCTGCATGGACTTAGACGCCCATCTCACCACCAACATTCAAGCCCAGGATCTGAAGGATTTGGTCAGCGGGGGTTGTGGGAGCCCTTACGAATGTCAGTCTGACATTGAAACAAGATTCTTTTCCTTCAACTAACAAATTCCTGGCCCTCTGCCCAGGCCTGTGGTGGGTAGTTTGTGGCAGGATGGCCACAGGGGGATAAGGCAGGGCTGTAGAGGTGGAGGGAGAATGATGGTTAAAGCTGGGCAGCTTTCCCGTTGGCCAGCTCCAACCCTGAGGTCATTCTGAATGCTGCTCTGCCCGGCAGCCTCGGGACACTGCCTAGAACACCACCATCCTGGCCAACAGCCTACAGGCAACCGGACTCTTCAGGTAGCTGGTGACAAAAAGAAGTGGCAGGTGGAAGCCAAGGGAGGATTTTTTACACATCCTTCTTCCCCCATCTGCATTTTAGAAGTTCTGAAATGACAACAACTGGGGGGGGGGGTTCCAAGGTCACTTTGAAAGAAGCACTCAATGTATATTAATTTTCCCCCATAGAGCCACCGAGCCATGGTAGGTTAGAGAGCTGCAGGTCCAGCCGATGAAGTATTATCGGAACAGCAGAAAGCCAGACCCTACAAGGGTGATGCCAAGAAAACCAGAGAGGACTTCAATGTGTAAATCTGGGATTGCCTCTGAATCCTTTGGCCCTGGGAAGGCAGAGCAGAGCCTGGCCTGGGAAGAAGCCAAGCAGGAGGACAGACAATGGGGAAGGTGGCCAGGGCACAATGCCAGGACATTTTATCCTATCATGCCATCACATCCCTGCAACTTCCAAATAAACAGCATTCATTCATCTTACAGAAACTCTAGGCTTCTAAGTGGGGGACAAATGGAGCCAGTCTTTAGGCTACATTTTTTTCTATAAACTAAGAGATTTTATAACACTTGGTGTTGATGTCTTAATAAACATCATCTCCTAAACAACCACCAAAGGCCTGTGGAGGGAAGGGAGAGAAGAAACAGTGTGACTTTCCTAAAGCATATTAAAGTTTAGTAGGACAAAATAATTTAAATCCTAGAAAATACAAAAAATATACAAGAGAGAGGTAACAATTTACAGGCAATAAAGGATACATTGTTCTGAGGTAGCAGAAATCTTTCCTATGGAGTGTCGGGGAAGACTTGGAGAAGGTAGAATTTGAGCCTGACCTTGCTGGTTGGGGGATTTAGATTATGAAGCACCTACTGGGTGCTAGGCACTGTGCTAAGAACTGGGAACACAAACGAGCAATTCATGGGCTCTGTCCTCAAGGAACTGCTCACAGTCTAGTGTGGGCAGCAGATCTGTGAACGGAGAACAGAGCAGAGCCCTGAAAAAAGGTGTGATCATTGTATGGCTGGGGATGTAGTTGGGGGCGTGGTGTGTGTGCGTGTGCAAGTGTGTGCGCGTGTGCAAGTGTGTACGTGTGTGTGTGTGTGTGTGGAGAGAGAAAGAGAATGCGGGAGAGTTCTGGAGGGGCTCCACTGAGAATGTGGCATTTGAGCAAAGCCTTGAAGCCTCGTTTTACTCTGAGGACTTGGAGGAAGGGCATTCTAGATGTGGGGGGAGTAGGGGGCCAGGCAGGGGAGCAGCAAGTAAAGGGCACAGAGGATGCCCATGTAAAGATAGGGAGAATTTAGAGACGTCTGTGTGATTGGAGTAAAGGACACACATGGGATGTGGTAGCAGATGTGTCTGGGACGAGTGGGCAGGAGAAAGATCATGAAGGCCTGTGTGCCAACAGCTTACACAGTGGTCATTCCCCCAATAAGTGTTCATTGAGTGCCTACTATGTACCAGGCACATAGTAGATAAATAACAAATAAATACAAAGTGTGCATTTTATCCTGTAGGGGATTGAGAGCCAGCCACAACTTTTAAGCACGTTCATGTTTACCTTTCAGGAAGCTCACTCACTGGCAGAAGGGGATCGTAGCGCTCCAGGAAGCTGGCGGAAGGGAGACCAGTTGTAGGGTGAGTGGGTTGGTTGGGGGTGGGGGCACTGAGGCTTTTAAGCAAGGACATAGCAGCAGATCACAGGATGTTCACAGCTGTGTGGTGTGCAAATTAGAGGCAGCGGTACCATTTGGGGCTGGGGGAACTTTAGAGGAAAATATTCTGTGAAAGGCTTGGGGTTTTTTTGTTTTTTTAACAAATACTTTCCCATTGCCCTGGATTTTTTCCCCTTTCAGAAGCACCTTTGATTTTAACATTGTGAAAAGGTCTGTCATTTCTGTAGCTTTCTGAAGTTTGGGTAACAATTTCCTTTTCCTCTCAGTCAAAACGGATCCTGCTTAGCAGGACTCGTCAGAGTTGACTTCGACTTTTTGTCTTCTGAGACCTGCTTCAGAGTGTGTTGCCCCTGGTCCGTGCTTGACGTAAGGTCTGGGATTGTGACAATGCCGTGAATTTTCTAGAAATGTGTACTGAGATCAGCTGGCACAACTGTGTTGAAAAAACAAAAATAAACAAACACCTCAGGGGCAGTGCCCACATTCTGCACAAATGGTTAATCCTGCCTACTCAGAACACCCACTAATTTTTATGAGGTTTATGAGGCAGCTCTGTCCTGACAGGAAAAGCTGCACTGTAAGAAAAGGGCACTGAAGGAAGTGACTTTTGTTCTAATGGCAAATCCCTGGGAGACTGGTGCTTGGAATGTTTACATCTCCTGACTTTTTACATGATTTCTTCAATTCTTACATTTCATACACCCAGAGCAAAACACAACTTGACCCTGGCTTATTACATGGTGGCTCTGCCGGGCTGGCTGTGGAAATCAGGCTTTGCTACGTGCACGGGCCGGTTGGTCAGGAGACGGGAGCAGAGAGCAAATAAGGTTGAGGTTACGGTTGAAATTCCTCTAGAGGCCAGTTGGCTGGGGACACCCGGCCCTCTGCTCTTTCCATGCCGCCGGTCAGAAAGGGGACTGAGGAAGAGGGTGTGGGTGGCTCAACACAACCCAACCTGCTCTCTCAAATTGCACCGCCAACTGCATCGTGTGACCTGAATGGCCAGCCAGTAAGTAATACGGACTTCAGACGCAGCCAGACCTTGCTTAAACGACCCTCTGGAAGAAAACATCATGGTACCTTTCAGCAGTGATTTTTTTTCCAGCCTTCATTAGTGATGTGGAGCAGCATTGATTGCCGTAACTTTTCTACCAAACAGAAAACATTTTGTCTGCTGCTCTAGTCAAAAATACCTGCTTCACAGATTTAATTTGCCCCCAAACAACTGCAGGTCCACAGGTGAGGCCATGTTTCCCTTCCCCACTTTCCTTTCTATACCTTTCCCCACTGCCAATGCTGCTTCTCCCTGGCAGCCCCTGGGGGCCGTTCTTCTCCCTGTTAAAGCAGGAAAGGCTCTTATAATGTTTGTTTGTACTCACAGGTCGGCATTGCCCCTCATGGCAATGATTTCTGTCACCATTACTTCAACCAGACCTTGAGTTTCAGGGTTTTTCCTGGGAGGCTATATGTACAGGGTGGCCGTTAAAAGTGGGAAGTTCAGAACTATTTTGGTGACGGGCATGCTAAAAACCTTGAGTGTTATATAAGGCATTCATGTAACAAAAACATTTGTACCCCCTTCATATTTTGAAATAAAAAAAAGAAAACAAACCAAAAGAAAACCATGTGAGTTTATAATAATTAAAAGTATAGTACTGCTACAAGCAAGATTAGTGGAATAGAAGAGAAAATCTATTAAAATTTTGAATTAAAACAAAAGAGTGGGAAGTTGAGAACCAGATCAAAGCCAGGTTGGGATCTGGCCCTGACAGTTACTATCTGTGTGACTTGGCATAAGAACTTCCCCTTGCCAAGCCTCAGTTTCCCTCTCTTAAAGGAAAGCCCATAATGCAGTGTTGTTCTCAGGACCGAAGGAGAAAATGAATGTTAGCTGTCAGCATTGCCTGGCACATGATACATGTTAGTTATGATTATTTATTAGTTAATTGGCACACAAAAGGCTTTATTCTAATAAAGCCCTTAGTACAACAGCTAGGAAGCAGAGAGAATGTTTGTAAATTCTTTTACTATAAAAGAATTTCAAACATGTAGCAAGGTTGAAGGAATAGTACAGTTGACACTGAAATCCCTCACCTAGATCCTGCAATTATTTACATTTTACCATATATATATTTTTTTCCTGAACTATGTCAATGTAAGATACAGACATCACTCCTAAATACTTCAATACACATCTCTCGAAAATAAGGACATCCTCTTACATATTCACAGTAACCTTTATTATACCCAAGAAAATTTATGATAATTACTTAACATCACCTAATTCCCAATCCATATAAAATTTTCTGAAATGTTCCATAATATGTCTTCTAACAGATGTTTGCTTCAAAAAAATATCCAATCAAAATTCTTACATTGCGTTTAGTTGTCATACCTCTTTGTTCCCTTTTATTCTAGAGCAGTATGTGTGGGGAAGTTTTGAGGACTACATTGTTACTGAAGTCAACTGTTGGCTGCCACATAGAAAAGGCCACCACCTCCGCTGAGGCTCACTGGGGCCTTGGCCACGTTTATTAACACAGGCCCTGTGATACGGCTGCATAATTTGGTTTGCTGAAGTTGTTTGTTACTGGCTTTACTACTTAATAATTAGAGGTTAGGGACTCTTCTATTATCTTTATATTTCTACCACCTACACAGCACCTAACAGACAGGTAGTCAATAAAAGTGGACGGAAGGAAAAGAGAAAGGAAGGGAAGGGAAAAGGTAGAGAGGGAGAGTGGGAAGGAGGCAGGCGCAGGTGGGCACTTGCTTCCATGCCTGGTAGGTTCCTGGAGGGGGACACCCTGCTCCTCATGGTTGACCCCAGGGAATCATGGCAGAACTGAAAGCTGGAATGAAGGAAAGAAAGATCAGCCTCGAAGGCCGGTGCACGATATGCGTGTGGTCAGGGGTGAGGCGTCATGGAAGGGGAAGAGGGCAGGGGGAACCCAGGTGTGAGTGAAGACTGAGGGCTGGGGAGGGGCAGGAGGGCTCCTGGCTCCCCAAAAAACAAGGCCTAACTTGCACTGCAAGATTTCCTGGGAAGCACCCACCCTCCTTTGGTTTGGGGAGGACAATTCCTTGCTGTGGCACGTGCCTTTTGTCCAAATATGCCTTCTTCCTTCACTCTCTCCTCTTCCCGTTTCCCACCTTCCTTACCTGAGCACTAGCTGGGCTCTCTCGGGCCCTCCGCCATTTTAATTTAATCTCTCCCTCTCTTCCCAGAGACAAGATTAACATTTGGCATTATTTGAAAAGTAATCTATAACAGGTTGCCTTTTCCTACAACCGCACTCATTTCCCCAATATCCTGGAAAGTAACTCCCACGTGATTTCTGTCTTCAGTAATGAAATTCTTGAGCACAAAGTGAGCCATAAGGAGCATAGCCTCTGTTCAGAGAGATGGCATGGTACCCATGAGGGGGCACGCTCTGCCCAGGGGAGCTGTCCTGCAAACACAACCAACTGAGTTTCAACAAAGGTTTCAGGCTCAAACTATTGCTTCTATTCTTTGTAGAGAAAACAATGACTGAATTGGCAGGAATAGACCAAAGTTTATAGAGTGAACTTTCTCCATACCTCGTCTCTAATCCATCTCTAAAATTTTGACTTCAACAAAATCGTGAGTTCAACACATTTTGAGTTAAAAATTTTGAGAAGACAGGGAGTGGATGTGAGGAACTCTAGATTATCTGCATGGTGGGCTAGCTAATTTTCATTCCAGGCTGGCCTCGTTGATAGGTTTTTCTGTCACCTCTCCCTGCTGGGCAGTTGGCTTCCATTCAAAGTACACAAAGCCATTTAATTATTAATCTGAGCAAAACATTCTTAGGGAAGTTAAACTGTTGAGTGTGTGTGTATGTGCACACACGTGGATCCTTTCTTAATTCTCTGGCTCTTTTGTTTTGCTGTTTACCTTTCTGAGCCCCTGCTCCTGTCCATTTGTGGAGATATCTATAAGGTGATTATGAACACTGAATTCCTAAGAGCTTGTTGTCCCTCTCCCCTTTTCTGATGTGTGTGGAAATGTCTGTCAGCTGTGGAGGGCTCATGTACACAAGAAATGACTGACCTTGGCCATTGAGGGGAGTGTGTGTATCTACGACCAGGAGAAAGTTCGGTGTTTGTGTTTGGTGATGGCTTTATGCCCTGCTGTCCGTAGAGAGTACTTTGTGGGGGTTGCTGATGGCCCAGGGCTCCAGGGGCCGTCATGATTGTTTAGCCAACGATTTTAATGGGCCCATATAAACCCGTTCTATTTTTATACTAATAACAGGGAGGGAGAAGTTGGGAGATTAAATAGAGAGGAGGATGTGTTTTAGCTTCACTGCTCAGGGCCATTGGAACTTCTTCTACGGAATTAGATCCAGCCTCTTTTCCTCATCTCCTTCGTCCTAAGGCTGTCGTTCTCTCCTTGTTCTTCCTTCCTTTCATTCTTTCTTCTTCCTTTCTTTCTCGCTTCCTCTCTCTCTTTTTCTTCCTTCCTTCCTGCCTCCCCCGCTTTGTTTCTTTCAACACGTGCTGTGTGCTTATTGTGTGTTAGGCACGGTGCTAAGGGCTGGGAGGCAGAGATGAACACCACGTGGCCACAGCCCTCCTGGAACTCCGTTTGGGGTGGGAGGCAGAGGCGACACAGGCCATTCCAGTGCGACGGGCAGTGATAGCGGTAAGCCCAGGGTGCTGTGTGCGCTCCGGGGAAGGACCCTCGTCCAGCTTGGCTTGGGAGAGAAGGCAGGAAGCTTCCTGGAACAGATGACTGGGAGACTGATTGGGAGTGGAGCTGGGAGCAGGGCTCAAGGCCTTTACCTGGCAGGCCAGGCCATCCATGTGGTTTAAGAGCATTGGACAAAGGGATGGGATGGAGGGCTTTGAGGGTGTGGGTCTTCCATAGATGAATAACACCAGATTTTGTTGTCACTGGGTATGGTTAGGACCACAGGGCAGAGTAGAAGTGTGACCCACCCTTGAGATGTGGGGACATTCCAAGGTGCTTGCTCACATGGTTGACCCCAGGGAATCCTGGCAGAAATGAAAGCTAAAATGTAGGAAAGAAAGATCGGCCTTGAAGGCTGGTGCATGATATGCGTGTGGTCGGGGGTGAGGCATCACAGAAGGGGAAGAGGGCAGGGGGAACCCAGGTGTGAGTGAAGACTGAGGGCTGGGGAGCGGAGGAGGGCTCCTGGCTTCCCAAAAAACAACGCCTAACTTGTGCTGCAAATTTTACTGGGCGCTCAGGACTCTAGAGGTGTTCTTTGGGCCAGGAGGCAGGCAAGTGGCCACATAGTTCTTATGCTCTGCTAGGGCAGAGTCCTATGTTGGCTTCTCCCTGAGATACCCAAAGCAGGAGACCTTTTTTAATCTTCAGGAAGGTGAGAGGGAGTCTATTGAGGGAAGCTGAATCCCTTCTCCATGGAGGTCTCAGCCTGATAGTAGAAAGAGCATGTATGAGCTAGAAAAACATAAGTGTCATGTCCAATAATATCAACTGCAACAATTATAATAGCTATTGTGTATTCAGTGTCTACTCTGTGCCACAGCTTCTCATGTATTATTTAGTGTAACCCTCACAATGACTATATAATGATACACAATGATAGAAGATACTATAATTCCCTCCATTTTGTAGATGGGGAAATCAAAGTTTGGAAAGGTCACAGGTAGGAAGCCATAGAATGACATTGAACCCAGATCATTCTAACTCTGGAGCCCTCGACCTCAATGCTCTCCTTCCTGTGAATAAATACTCAGTGTAACTCCTCTTTGACCTGACCATAGGACCACAGCCCACCAGAAATGGTAAAGCAGAGAGAGACCCTAGGCACTGATGAACTGCATTTCTAAAGCACTGCTAGTTATTATGAAGATGCATAATTAAAAATTTTTCGTTCCCCTGAAGTATAGTCTTAGCATACTCAAACAACATTAGTATTAGCCAAGAACATATGATTTGAGGGGAAAAAATATGGATTAGAGAATAGTCAACAGAAAATTGACTGAATGTTTTTGTCCCCCCCACCCCCATTCATATGTTCAAGTCCTAATCCCTAATATGATGGCATTTGGAGGTAGGGCCTTTGGGAAGTAATTAGGTTTAGATGAGGTCCTGAGGATAGAGTCCCCATGATGGGATTAGTGACCTTATAAGAAGAGGAAGAGAGACCAGAGCTTTTACTCTCTCTCTCTCTCCATGGGTACACACCGAGGAAAGGCCATGCGAGGACATAGCAAGAAGGCAGCCACCCACAAGCCAGGAAGAGAGCCCTTACCAAGAATCAAATCTGCTGGCATTTTGACCTTGGACTTCCAGCCTCCAGAGCTGTAAGAAAATAAATGTCTGTTGTTTAAGCTACCCAGTCTATGTATTTTATTACAGCAGCCCAAGCTGACTAAGATGGAAGTTAGCATTAGCAGCGGGATGAACACACTCCCTGTATGTGTATCTATGAACTAGATACTCTTAGTCAGAGGGTTGTTGACCATATCTTGAGACCTCGCACTCTCCACATTAGATTTGAGTGTTCTTTTTCTTGGGATTTATGAATAACTTATGCAACAATGACTTTTTATTTTATTTTATTTTGTTTATTCGTTTTGACACAGGGTCTTGCTTTGTTTCCTGGGCTGGAGTACAGTGGCGTCATCATAGCTCATTGCAACCTCAAACTCCTGGGCTCAAGTGATCCTCCTTCCTCAGTCTCCTGTGTAGCTGGGACTACAGGTACATGCCACTATGCCCAGCTAATTGTTTTTTTTTTTATTTTTTGTAGAGATGCAGTGCCCAGGCTGGTCTCAAACTTCTGGCCTCAAGTGATCCTCCCACCTCAGCCAACAATGACTTTTTAAAAAACCTTCTAGCAAAAATATATGAGTTGCTTTATGATTCTTCAACAGATGAGAAGTTGGGCACTCCCTGCCATCTGTGGCCCCCCAGATGAATGAGCGGGGAGGCACACATGAAGGTAGTTCTCACAACTGAGAGGAGAGCTAGGATCTGCACAAAACCACTGAACTGTCTACGTCCCTCTTTGCTGTGGGAGTCTTCCATGGGTGTGAGGGAGACACAGATAATCTCTAATAAGCTGTGTGATCTCCCAGGAATTTGCCACAGGGTGTCTGGTGTGTGTTCAGAGGAGCTGCAGCTGTGTACCCTTGAGGTTGTGGACAAAGGTATACTGTAACAACAGATACGTGGAGAGCTGTGGTGTGGGAGGGGAGCACCAGCCTGCCTCAGACTTCCTTAGCAGCCAGGTCCCCCTCTGCAGAGGTGCTGCACTGCTTCTCAAATAGGGGTGGCTCATCAATCCTCAGGTAGGCGGAATCTGCAAAGATCATACATCCTAGCACTTCTCAGTCTATAAGGTTCATGCATCTTACCTAAGAATTTTATTAAAGAGGAGATTCTTATTTAGTAGGTCGGAGCCGGGACCTCAGAGTCTGCATCTTTAACAAATTCCCAGGAGATGCCAAAGCTGCTGGTCTGAGGACCAAACTTTGAATAGCAAGGATTTACTCTACCCCTATGTCAATGGAGGCTGAATTTCAATGACCACCCTAGTCAAGTAAGAGTCCATCCTGCTACAGAGAAGAAAATTCTTTGGTTTAGCAGCTTTTGCTTTCTTACCTTTCAGAAGTTCTTACTCAGCAAGCCCAAATCCCTTTAGTTTCGGGCCCATTTTGCCAAGTTCTGCTCTCAGTGGAGTTGGAGATGCAAGGTAGTCCTCTCCCATATCATAATCCTTAGTTATTTAAAGACTACTAAGTCAGATCTATTTTTAAAAGCACTGCTTCTCTCTCTGTTCTTATGCCTGTGTTACCTAGTTCGGTCAGCAGGAATGAAACTCTTGGGGCACTTTTGGCTGAAGACTTGGCATTTGGAACATTCATCAGGCTGCTTCCAGCCAGAACCTCCTCACATACCCAAATGCTATCAACTTGCAGACCTCTATAATGAAGGGATGGCAGAAGTTAGTCATAAAATTCAAAATCTGGAGAGAGAATGAAAACTTCGGTTTAACCTTTAGTATCATCACTACCCTTCTCAGAACTTGATCAGGGTCTTGTTCGCAGGTAACAGTGACCTGGTTTGGGTTTTCTGTTTTCTCCCTGGCTCTATATTTCTCCCAGTTGAGAGATTTGGAAGCAAGGAAGCTGTCTACTGTGGCCAAGCAAAGAAGCCTGAATAACCCACAACCTGAATGAGAGTTAGTAGGTTGTTTAAGTACCTAATAGTCTGTGATAGGTGCCAGGCCACTTCCACCTCTGTTCTATCCCCGTGAACTCTGATTTCTTTTTGCCCCAGAAGGGTTTGCCATCAGTTCTTTGCACCTTTGTGTGACATTAAATCAATGTGTTTCCTCTCTCAGAGTCACTTATATTTTTAAACCTTTCTCTCTGAGTATGGAATGAGATTTGTCCTTTGTTACAGAGGCTAACTGGTTACCTGACGACAGGTTATTTTATGTACCTGCCTCGGATGACACAGAGGGGTTGATGTAGACATCACCTGCTAGAAAGAAGGTGCCACCATGTACAGGTGCACAGTGTTCTCCTGGGAGGAGGGATGGACTCTTCCAGGAGAAAGGAAGGCATCCGGGAGGAGATCGCCAGGACGGCCTGTGTCGTTTGCAGGTTTCAGGGGTGCAGGGGTATCCAGAGGTCTATTGTTACCCCCACCCAACCTTGGCAGAACTTCCTCCACCATTTCAGAAGGTAAAATGGGACTAGCAGAGCAGGGGAGGAGATGGTGACTTCTGGCTTACCCTGACAGCCAGTGTGTAGGGTGCTCTGCATGGGGAGTATGACTCACCAGTCTTGGTCATGACTCTGGGCCCAGGATTCACAAGTGTTCCAAAATTAGCAGCCAGCCATGTATACCCACAGAGTAGTTAGACACTTCCCATTGAAAACACTCAATGGGATAAATACAGAGAAAGGGAAGGTTAAAAGAGTTGTAGGTTATTACAGCTCTTCTAGTTAGCCTGGAGAACATACTCCTCTCAGCTTGGCCATTTATATTTCTGGAAAATATATTCCTCTTTGCTTTGCCATTTAGTACCTGTTCATTCACCCATTTAAGAATTTTTTATGAAACATCTTCCCTGTGTGTAGCACTGTTCTGGGTCCGAGGGAGGCATCAGTAGTAAAGCAGTCCTTACCCTCACGGAGCTCACCATTCAGTAGGGGAACCTTGGGCAAGTGACCTACTCTCTTAAAATGTCCTCATCTGTGAAATGGACATAATAATATGCCAGATTCATTGGATTCATTGGATAATGTATATAGAGCACTCATCAGAGTGCTTGACACTTACTAAACATTTAATCAATGTTAGCTCTTAGCTTCTGTTGAGAAACAACTGGTTAGGACTAAGATTATTGACCATAGTCAAATCTTCACCATGGGAGCTTAGGGCCTCAACAATGCCATGGCTGAGTACTTAGCCACAGTGGGGATGGGCCCAGAGACACGGAGCTCAACATATGCCTTCACTCTATTCATCAAACTCACTCATCTAAAAGGAGCTGGATGATCAATTAGTGCGCGATGGTGATGATAAAGAATCGGTCTAAAGTATAATTCAATTTTATAGTTATCATTCATCTCCTCTTTAGTGTAGGGACCCACCCAATCAGACAGCTGCACAATGAAAATAAAGGCTGGGAATGCCAAGGTGTGTCACTGTTGTAGTCCCACGGCTAGTAAGAGGAAAGTCAGACTGCAAAGCCAGAGCTGCCTACCTTCAGTGGAGAAACTGTGCTGCCTCCCAGGCCAGCAGCTTCTCTGGGCCTCAGTCCCTTCCCTGGGCCTCCTCGTTGGTGAGGTTTCTGGACCTCTCCAGGCACTGACAGTTTCTGGTTTGGATGTTCATATAAAACTCCCTACAAGTGTCTGTTAACACAATCTTACGATATTGTCATCATTTGCATGTAAGTTCCTTAATAGATCCTGTTTATTTCTGTATTCCTGGTTACCCTTCCAAGAGCCCCTTTGGGTTTGGAAAAGGCAAGGTAGACCCCCTGGCCCTCCTCAGTGAGGACCTGGGCTGGTGGTAGTGGCAGTAGTGGGTTGGTAGACAAAGCCATCTTTAAGAAGGCAGCTTCTGCATCGGCCACCATTGTGTAACTCCAGGCAAGTGCCTAAAATAGCTCTGCCATTAGCTGGTCACTCAGCCCCACTAACAAGGGCAAACCTTCCTCTTCTTCAGTCAGGGACAAAAGGTTTAAACCTACAAAAGAGGTAACTGTTGCTTTAAGTAGCTTTAAAGCAGACAGAGGGGCACTGGATTGTCTCTAAGCTTCCTTCAGGTCTGTGATTCTAGGATCTTAACTATCTTGAGCTGAAGATAGTTTGAAGCTGGGCTGAAAAATCCTGGGAGAGAAGAGAAAAGAAAAAAAAATAGATGGCTTAGAAAGTGAGCAGGGAAGGTGAGAAAAGGGTTGAGATTTTTCCATTTGAAATTTGGCTGCATTTAGAGTCATTTTTTCAGCATTTCCAGGCTCACCTTTCTAAAAGGTGTTTAGAAATCTACCACTATCAGGTTTAAATCAGCTTGCCAATCCGGCTAATTGGTGGGACTTGAAAGTAGCAACAGGGCAGGTAATCAGAGGTTTGGCCTTTGCTGTTCCTGGGTGCTACCTCTGGCAGACCTGATTTGCACATTCCCAACTTCTGTGGTCTTGCAGTGGCCTCCTTTCCTAAGCCCACTGAGCATTTTCCTGTCCCTTGGCAAGGTCTTCTCTCTGTGTCAGGGTGTGGTGGAGCCAGACAGGTCTGGCAAGATATCCACCACTTTTTAGTTAAGAGACTTAAACATATTTAACCTCTCTGAGCTTCAGTTTTCTCATCCATAAAATGGGATCACATCAACCTGGCTTATAGAGTTACCATGAGAATTAAATGTGTACATGTATACATGATCATATTCAAACTTTAATAGAAAAAGCATTTGAGGAGGTGTCTTCCTCTGTTTTCTATTTCTATAACTGAATACTTGAGACTGGGTAATTTATAAAGGAGAAAAATTTATTCCTTACAGTTCTGGAGGCTGGAAAGTCTAAGGTTGAGAGGCCACATCTAGTGAGGGCCTTCTTGCCGGGGGTGGGGGTGGAGGGACTCTGCAGAGTCCAGTTGGCATGGGGCATCACATGACGAAGGGGCACATAAGAGAGAGCCAACTTGTCTTTTTACAACAGACTAGACCCACTCTCGTGATAAATAACCCACTCTTATAATGATAACCCATCAACCCATTAATCCATTAACCCATGAATCACCTCTTAAAGGCCCCATTCCCAATACTGATACATTGGGGATTAAGTTTCAACATGGGTTTCAGAGGGGATATTCAATCCATAGCAGTAGGGATTATGTGCATGTCCAGGTGTGCCATTTAGTAGCTGTGAGAACTTAAACAAGTTACTGTGCCTCAGTTTTCTCATCTGTAAAATGGAGATAATAATACTACCTATTTCAATGGTTTTTGATCATGATTACATGAGTTAATATGTGTAAAATGCTTGGCATACTAATCAGCAGGTGGTGTGCACTATGTCTTAGCTGTTAATATTACTATTATTATGCAACACACCAGTATAATGCCTGGCACAGAGTTATGCTAAAAAAATTATTGAATCCCTGTGCACTGACACCTTTAGTTCTAAATTTGCTGCTGGTCCTCTGGAGCTCCTTCCTCTGTAGTTGGCCTGTTTAGCTGAGCCTCTCTCTATCTAACATGAAGCTGGGGTCTTGGTAGCTGCTGGAAAATCAGGCATTCAAGGCCCATGTTTGGTGGCCCAGGTAAGTCAGCAGGTGGGTCCAGAGGAGGCGGAAGGGGTGAGAAGAGCCAAAAACTTTCACTGACTTCATTCCATTATTTGTCTGGGGTTCCAGCCTCAGGGACACATCAGAGAGGGAAACCAGAGTATGTGATTCAGGGACCCTCTCAGGAAGCAGGCCTTCCTAGGGGGAGGAGTCCCCCAAACAGATGGCACCTCTACATTTTTTCAGCTCCTCCACAAGCTTAAGGAGGCTCTGTGTTAGCTTCAATGGGGATGTTTTTCTAAGTCTGCAAACCAAAGGAAGTGACAAGAACTTCCATTCCCAAGAATTGGGCTCTGCATTTGATATAAAGCTTCCACTTGCTGGTGAGGGAGGCTGGTGCTTTGCCCTACTTCGGGAAGGCTGCCATGGAGGGAGGAGAGCTAGACTACTGGGCCAGCTGCCCACTGCACTGGTCCAAACTGGCTGTGCTGGGTCTACAAGGAAAAGACATTCTCACCAATCAGCAGAATCAATCGCGGGTTGCGTGCTTACCCCTCAAAGGCAGAGTGGAGGGCACACTAGAACATAAGACCAAGCCCATGCCCTCAAGGAGTTCACCAGTCTGGTGGAGGAAACAGAAACACTTAAAGAGTAAACTAATAATAGCAGGATATCTGAAGTCACCAGTTTGTCCTTGCAGATATCAGTAACCTGTAAGACTCTTTAAACTCCTGAGATTCTAGGTAGAACAAACCTTCCTAGCAGAGGCATAATACTCTCTATTGTGTACTAGGCATTCTTCTAAAGGTTTCATATATATTATTTTATTTAAGGTTCACAACAACCTTTTGTATTAGGTGTTGATATCTTCATTTTCAGATGGGGAAACTCAGGAACAGGGAGACCAGGGGACTAGCCAAAGATCATACACGTAAGAAATGATAGAGCCAGGATCCAAACCCAGGCTCTCTGGCTCTAGAGGTCATGCCTTTACCTTCCCAGTTAAACCACCTACAGCCAGGGAGGGCGGCTCTGGGAAATGAGACTGGAAAGGATTCCTTCCTCTTTCGGGTTGTGGAGAACCCACTGGTGACTTCAGTTGATGGGGTTTAACCCATGGATCCATCACAGTGCCCACTCCTCCCCTTGCTGACTGAAGGCTGCTTGTGTGTCTTGCATTCAATTCCCTGAGGGAGAATCTGCTCAGCTTGTCCATCCACCATCCAGGATAGGAGTCCCTCTCAGGGCAGGGGTCTCCTGCTAGACCCCTCACAGGCTTTGACCCTCTTCCAGATGGCTGCCCTTGGGGGAGAAAAGAATGCTAATCCAATCACTTGTGACTGGGGTGATGGTGGTTGCATGGTACAGAGGAATCAAACGGTTCTTTGCAACCATCTGATTGTTAGGAAGAGCTTACCTAATGCGTGAATCCATAAAGAAGGGGTGTGACAGCTCTACTTCCCTAGTCATGCTGAATTGCAGCTGGCTTCTCACTCAGAAGCCTTAAAAAATACATGTTTGCATATAGTATATTTATAAGATTGTTAATAATAGTGAAAAATACATCTATCCAACTATCCAGCCATAGAGGATGGTTAGATAAGTTTGGGTGCACCTAAACAACAGATTAGTATATAAGTATTGAAATCAATGCTATACAAGTGTATTTACTAACATAGAAAGATGTTTTCTCAAGATGTTGCTAAATATCAAGATCAACTCGCAAAACACAGTGAATAGTCTGATCCTGTTTTCAGAAGAAAAAAATGTTATGAGTATATAGAAAGACATTTTCATTTATACACACAAAATATTAATAGAGGCTATCTCTGATAAGAAAGATTTTAGGTTAAGTTCTTTTTGCTTATTGTATTTACATTTTTGTATAGTAAACATGCATTTCTTATTTAATAAACCTGTTATTTAGAAAAAAATCTAATGGTATATTAGAAATAACTTTAATTTTATAAAAAGAATCATCTTACCTTAAATATGGGAAAACAAAATGTCTGGATTTCTTGTCCTCTCTCCCTTTTCCCCCCTTGTTTTTGGTGGAAAGCAAATAGTATTCATTGTGGAGAATGAACATAGGCCAGTAATTTACCATAGGGTCATAGCATATGAGGGCTGGAAGGGATTTTAGAGATCCTGCCCGATTCCTAGGAATCATCTAGCGCAATTCCTTATGTAGCAGATGAGGAAACTGGACCCAGAGGCTTAGCTAGTGCTGTAAGTCCTGGGTAGCAAAACCTTGGTTGGAATCCAGGTCCTCAGACTGCCAGACCAGGGCATTTTCTACAACAATGCACAAGACCATTACATTTGCCTCATTGACACACAGAGAGGATTGGAGTCATTTAGCATGGAGTTGACAACTAAGCACAGGAAAGAGGGTGGTCAGTCACTGTTCTTCAGCTCAGGGGCAAATATGGGGCTTAACTTACCGCAGATCCAATAGTGGGAGTTAAGATATTGTGATGGCTGATGGTAAGGTAATTCCTGCAGTCACTTCTGGAAATCTCTTCCCTGGAAAGCATATATAGGATTCCACGTGAAGGCAAAGGCCAGACCATGGGCTTCTCTCCAGGTCTCTTCCTCTTCTTCCCCTGTTGGGTCATAAATGCTACTTGGGATATTTTCATTCTTCTTCCCAACACTTATCTTTCTGAAAAGTAGTGATAGCCGTTCTAAGTCAGCATCCTATACACATTGCCCTTAACCCTTTGGGAAAAACATTTTGAGATGCTATACTGATAATATTGCTCTGTCAACTTTGCTGGGGAATCCTTGGTGTTAGTACTATTGCATTAGTCAAGACTTTTGGTTGCACACACCAGAAAACCCACTTGCCCTAGTTTAGGCAAAAGAGGGACTGTATTAGCTCATGGAATCCATGGACAGGTTGAGTGTCCAAACTACGCGAAGGTCAGGGAAACTGGAGGTAGGCCTGAGCAACCACGGGTAGCAGGCACTTCAGTGTGCAAGGCCTTTGCCTCTGCTGCTCCTCCGTTTCTCACTCGTGGTTGCTTTACTCTTTTCCTCTGCAGACAGGCTGTCTCCATTTCCCTGCCCGTATTTCCACAGGACAGTCTCCATCACCAGCGATGAACTTAGCTGATGATCTCTCACTTCCCCCAGATTAAGAAATCTCACGTGTGGGCCAGTGTGGATCAGCTGTGATCAGGGTACTGGGTCACGTAAGAACACGGGAGGAATCGGACCGAGGCCAGGATGTCCTCTGCTCACATCCCCTCCTTAGAGAGAATGAGTTTGATGAGGAGAGACTGGACACTTAGCTGGTGGATGAGAATCCTTAAGAAGTCAAAATAAAATTCCTGACAGTAGGATGTGCCTGGCCAGGGACATTCTTCTTTACAATGTTTTGACATCCAGGGAAAAAAATTGCAGTGAATCTCTCCTTGACTTGGCCCCTAAAAAGGCACACCTAGGTATTTTAGGACCTTAGTCAAGTTTGAGGAATTGTGCTCCCTCTTCCCAATGCTCTCCTCAGAGAACTAAACCACAGGGTTAACAATCCTATAATTTTAACCGTATTTATAAATCCCTGATCCTTTATGTTGTGCTTTTTTCGACTCTGCGCGTAGTCTGAATGTTGCTATTTTCACAGAGGAAATCAGAGGAAAAAGACTATAATTATAGGTCAAACACCAGATCCGGAAACAACGAAGACAGAAGAGAGCCTACGGCTGCCGGCCCTCTTCCGTGTTACACCCTGGACTTCCCCCTCCTCTTTCCCTGAGCCCAGGTCAGCTCTTCGCCCCTTTATCCCTGTATCTTTGCCCTCTTTGGTTTGCCAGTTCAGCATATCATGAGACAAAAGGGGAAAGAAAGTTAGAATCAAAACCCAACGAGTTAAAACTGCACGGTGCTTGGGCAGGCCTGCCTCTTGGAGATAATTCAAATGGAAAAGAAAAGACCAAAAAAACCCAAAAAAAACCCAACCTTTCAGGTCATTGGCCTTTTTAAACAGACTGCCGGCAATATTTACTCCTCCTGAAATAGCATAGTCACATGAAATAAAACCGTGTTCGGTAAAGCCTACAAAACAAAAGGACAATTTACAGGCTGGCACGCTCACGGAGGGCTCCTGCTTCTGGCTGTCCTGCCCGCCTTCTGCCCAAGGCCTGCAGATCTGTGGGGTCAAGGGCAGATTGCCTTGGAGACCCTCCCCAACTTTTTTCCCCTTAAATAATTTGGAAAGGTGGCCTGAGAGTTGAGAGCAGGGCTGTGATGAGTATGTGGCAAATGTGGCCTCTCCTGCAGAACCAGCTCGGGAAGCCCGGGTTGTGGACGTCCCAGGAGCAGCTGCTAACGGCGTCCGTCCCTCTCCAGCGTGGCTGTCTCTGCCTCCTCTCTCACCGTCACGCCTTATTCCTTTATCCACTGACGCCTCCCACCTGTCTCTCTCTCTCTCTCTCATATCTACGTTCCTCCATCCCACTTGCCTTTCTTGCATTCCCCTTTTGCCTTCTCTCCTGGCCTCTTAGTTCTGCCGGGGGCCCTTTGGGGGCCTTTATTGGCTAGTCCAGCTGTTGCCTGGAGGTCTCACGTGGCTGCCAATGGTGGGGTCAACGAATGCACAATCACAGGCCAGGTCTGGAGCCATGGCCAGTTCCCACTGAGACTGCAACTTCACTGAGGACTCAAGGGAACCTTCTCCACCTCACTCTTTGAATCTTTTGTTGCCTGAATTGTTCCTCATTTGCCCGGTGATGGATGGGACCGTTGGCGTTACAGGACGCGCCATAGAACTCAGTGCTAAACTGTGCAGCACGAATGTTAAGTGTTGAAAGAAGTTGGTTGCACAGATCACATACAGTCAAACCTCTGTGGCTGTATGTGGTGGCCCTGGCCAGTTACATATTTCTGGGAACCTCTCCAACACTGACAGCCCAAGGTAGAAGGTTGGATACCTTTTTTTTCTAATTATTTCATGAATGCCCATCTCATTTCCTTAATTACAATGTAAACTTTTTGAGAGTGAGGTCATGTATTTTTAGGCAAAGGGATTCCTTCTTCCATTCCTGCCCTAAGTTGAGTACATGTAAGTTCTCCCTGATGCTGTGACCTCCTTACCTGACTCCAAGCTGAACGTAGACCAGGGCCTGGAAGCAGGCCCCACCCTGTGGGAGTCTTCGACCTTGGACAGGGCTCTGTACTATTTGCTTGTGAATCTCCCCCAGATTCTTTTCCAAAGGCCAGAGTTAATTCATGGGTCCAGAGATTTGCTTTATTTCTGTCCTGATATTTCTTGGCATCATTTGATCCCTTCAACGGGGAATATAAAAATCCCTTCATCTGATTTTTCTTGGTCACATACACTCCAACATGGAGTAGGCTGATTATGATGATACATTTGATATAAAACTCCAGCAAAATCGAGGTCTAAGCACTGAGGCCAGTTGTAAAGTCACTACAAGTTTTTCTTTCAGTAGAAGAAAAAGGAATTTCCAACTAAAATGTAGGATTTGGCTTCCTCCATCGAGTACCTCCTGAATTTCCTAAACTTTGGGGACTAAATAAATCATCTTCTGACAGTGGTTAGTTAGTTCCTTTTCCTCTGAAAACCACAGTCAGAAAGGTAGATAACTTCCCAACATCCTCTGTGGGTTGTGCAACGGGGCCAGGCCCCCACTCCTCACCGTCACACTTGTCCCCTGCGAGAGCCATCAGTACAGCCTGTTCTCTCCCCAATGGCCTGCGTTTCATAGGGCGGTCTGTCTTCAGATAGCCAGGCTGGGTGTTTACTTGAAGGCTTGGATGGATAGGAATGCCACTTCCTTATTCCAGAGCTGGTGCAGTGCCTGCTCCCCACTCCTGGCTGTGAGCCACAGATGGCCCAAGGTCTAAATGTTCCCACTCTGCAGGCACGTTCTCAACATCCCTGAGCCTGGGTCACATCTGGACTCAGAGTTTCTGCCTCCTGGGGGAGTATGTGTGTTTGTGTGGTTTTGTGTGTGTTTGTGGGTTTTTTTTCCAATTTCAGAGTATTACGGGGGTACAGACATTTAGGTTACATGTATTGCCTTTGCTTTGCCTGAATCAGAGCTACAAGCATGCCCATCCCCCAGATAGTGTGCACTATACCCCTTAGGTGTGAATTTACCCATCCTTTCCTCCCCCCCCTTGTTTGTGGGGTTTGTATATGCATATTATGGGTTGGAGTGTGTCTGTATGGGTGTGTATATTTTGGGAGTTGAAGTAACTAAGTATATATAAAAATCAATATTTGTTGTGGAACAGTCAAACAATAAAGAAAAATATAAGTAAAAAAACCATTCAATATCACCTTAGTCAACATTTTCCATATATCCCTACATACACGTGCACACACACACACATAGATGCAGTTTTCCATTACATCTTCCAGTAAGGGAAGACTGTTTTCTGAGCTAAAAATAATAATAGTAATGGATAGTTAGTAAGTGCTTTCTGTGTGCCAGGCAATGTGCTGGTCCCTTCACATGGATTAATCTCACTTAATCCTCATGGCCACTCTGTGAGGTAGGTATATCATTATCCCCATTTTACAGTGAGGAGACTATGCCATGCAGATGGTAGGTAAGGTTAGTCTCCAGTGGGTGGCCACACAGCTAGTAAGGAGGCAGAACTAGGATTTGGACTCATCTGACTCCAGCACTCTGCTCTTGACCACTGCCTGATAGAGCCAGGTGACAGTAGGCAGCACAACTGAGCAAGGGTCTTGGAGCTCATGCATTCATTCATCATTTACTGAGTGCCTGAACTAGGTCATGGGAGTAAAAATATAAACAAGACACAGATCTTCTTGAGACTCATAGTCGTTTGAGGGAGACAAATGTGTAAATAAATTATTGCAATTCAGAATAATTAGGCAAATTACAAAGAGAACAAAGGGGAAGCCATTAATACTACTTGGGGAAATTGTAGAGGTAGCATTTTGACTGAGTCTCCAAGAAAGAAAAGAGAGAGGCTGTTTGTCAGGGAGTTGAGAAGGGAGTGGGAGGGAAGGGGGAAAGGCCACTTCAGGCTGAGCAAATAACACATGCAAAGGTACTGGCAATTTCACATGTATGGCGTGGCTACAGGTAGAGAGTAAGGGAGGTGAGGGTCACAGACAAGAGTGTGAAGGGTTTGGATGCTCCACTGAGGACTTTGGCCTTTATTGTATAAGCAGAGGGAAACCACTGGAGGTGTTTGAGCAGGACAGTGACATGATGGGTGGTGTTTTAAAATAACAACTGGACAGCAGCCCGGAGGAAGGTTTGGAGTGGAGTGGAGCTGGGGTAGAGAAAGTGGTTATGCGTAGGGGCAGTAAAGCAAGTGTTCTCATTCCTGACTGCCCATGAGAACCACCTGAGGCGGTTTCTTAAGATACCCATGTGTAGGTTCAGCCCTCAGAGATTTTGATTCAATTGGTCTGGAGCTGGGGCTGGGATAATGGTAGTCTTTAAAAGTACCCCAGGTGATTCTAGTGTGCCACCAAGGTTGGGACCACATAAGTACAGGGTAGTGGTTAAGAACACAGGCTCTTGGCACCACAACTTACCAGCAAAGAAGAGAGCTTGGGCAAGTTACTTAATATTTCTAAGCCTTCAGTTTTCTCATCTGTAAAATGGGGATGGTAATAACTACTTCATTGGTTTATAATTGTATCAGACAAGGTATATATATGGTTTGAATGTCCCCTCCAAAACTCATGTTGAAATTTAAGTGCCATTGTAAGTATCAAGAGGTGGGAATTTTAAGAGGTGATTAAGTCATAAGGGCTCCACCCTCATGAATGGATTAATGCCATTATGACAGGAGTGGGTTAGTTATCAAGGCAGTGGGTTCCTGATAAAAGGATAAGTTCAGCCCCCATTTTTCTGTCTCATATTTTCTTGCCCTTCAGCCATGGGATAACGCAGCACAAGGCTCTCGCCAGATGCTGGCACCATGCTTTTGGACTTCCCAGCCTCCAGAACCATGAGCCAAATAAATTTCTGTTCTTTATAAATACCCAGTCTGTGGTATTCTGTTATAGAGGCAGAAAACAGACTAAGACAGCACATAAGGGTTTGAGCACTGTTCCTGGCACAGAGCAAGCACTCAATACATAGCAGCTATCTTTATTACACTGCAATAATTCAGGAAAGAGATAACAAGGATTGGAACTTAATCAAAGGAGAGGAGATTGCAAGAAGATTTTGAATTATAAAGATATTTCAAGGGTAAAAATAGGGGGCTTGATGAACACTTAGACAGAGGGTGGGTGAGGAAAAGCGGAGTGGAAGAGAACTCCCTGATTTCAAGCTTGAACAACTCAAGAGATGGTGATGCCATCACTGCATTTGGGCATGCAGGAGGACCAGGGATAGGGCACAAGGCAAGGGGAAGGGGTAAGAGGTAAATGTTGAGATGGAGAAAATAAGTTGGATTCGACATCTTGAGTTGGAGGTGTCTGTGGGCCCTCAGGCGGAGGCATCCCGCAGGAAGTTAGTGTCACAGTCTGGAGCTCAAGAAAAGAGAGGTCTGGGCTGAAGATGTTTTTGGGGAGCCATGAACATATGGGTGGAAATTTGAAGACAAAGAAGTAGATAATATTTCTCAAGGAGAATATGTCAGTGAGAAGAGATGAGGGTCAAGTTCAGAACATGGGAAATGCCCAGATATAAGGGATGGGTAGAAGATAAGGGCACCTGCCCTCCAAGAATAAGGTAGGGGATAGAAAGCATAAAGTAACTGAAATTGTCATAAGGAAAACACTAGGAAATAGCTAGCTGTTATCTGCAGGAAAAGAAATATGTGACAGAAGAAAGTCTAGTTGAGAGCATTGAGCAAAAAAACCAAGTTTTTTTTATTGAGTCATTTTGATCCTGTGATGCTCTTAAAAGACTTTCAAGATTTCTCATTTTGCCCACTTCTTCCAATGGGCATCTTTCCCTTCCATATCTGGATGGCAGACACTGGAGCAGGAGCAGTGGCAAAAAGCCTCAGTCACATCTTATCCTGCAGTAGCCCCGTGCAAGGCAAAGCTGCAGGCACAGCCTTTATTTCCAGAGACCCTTGCTTGTGGCTCTCAGGATCCGGCCTGGGGAAGGCCCCTGCTGCCCATCACTCTTCTCAAACTTTCTGTGACTCACGGAACCTAGCTGACCCTTCCTCCCTGCCTCCTCTACCCCACTGTCACCTCCTTTATCCTACCCCTCTCCACCAGAAGGACATGGCTTCAAAAGAGCTCCTCCCCACAAGAAGGTCTGGACAACAAGGCCCCTCACTGAGCCCAGAGAGACCTCAGAAGCAGCAGCCTTGAGAATCAGTACTGTAGAAATGGCCTGGGCGCCAGGGTTGTGAGAGACTTTTTGAAGCTCATGTCTGATAATCTGGTATTAGTGCTTCCCAAAGATCGATCTCTGGGCCAGCTGCACCATCTTGGAACTTGTTAGAAGTGCAAATTCTCAGGACACATCCCAGATCTACTGAAAAAGGAATGCTGGGGGTGGGACCCAGCAATCTTTGTTTTTAACCAGCCCTCCTGGTGATTTTGATGCATGTTCAATTTGAGAACCACTGTCCTGCATAATTAACTGAACCGGAAACACCAAGGTTAGGAATCTGTCTCCTTCTTTCTGTATATCTCTCCCTAATATACAATCCTATAGATAGTAGAGCTTAATAAATGTTATCCAGCAGGCATTTATTAAGGATCTATAATAGTATGTGGAAAACTCTTTGTAATACTGAACCCAAACACACACACACACACACACACACTCACACACACAATAGACTTTCTCTTTAGGAGCTTGCACTTCTGCTGGGAAGCAGCAGTACTTATGTATACAAAAGTTAGGTCAAAGACAGGGCAAGGCAAGGTATAAGGGTTGAAATGAGTAGATTATAAATGATACCACAAGGAAATAATCGGCAAATGCCAAAAGTAGGACATTCTACAGGACGGTTAACTTGCTCTGTTATATATTTATTTAGTCAATGGCATGGGGGAAAAAGTAGAAGAGAGACTATTCTAGTTTAAAAGGATTTAAAAGAGGCCTCACAGACATAATCAAATACAATGTAGTAAGGGACCTGACCTTGTTTGTATCTTGACTGAAACACATCCACTCTGAAAATGACCTTTTTTAAAAGACAATTTGAGGAACTTGAACATAGACTGTGTAATAGATGATAAGAAGGAATTATGATCAATTTTTAAGGTATGATAATGGCATTGTGGCTATGTAAGAAAATGTCCTTTTTTGAGATGCATGCTAAAGTATTTGGGAGTAAATTGACATAATGTCTAGAATTTGCTTTAAAATGCTCCAGCCAAAAACCAAAATGGCAGGTAGAGGTGGAGGGAGGGTAGATGAAATAAGGATGGCAAAACTTGATGGCTGTTGAAGCTGGCTGATGGGTTCAGGAGAGTTTTTCATGTGAGTCTGGAATTTTCATAATAAAAGTTTTTTTTTGCTTGTTTGGTTTTTAATGAGTGGTGTAGACACCGATGGTAGAGGAGTTCAAGGGAGGTTGCTAATAGCCAGGACTAGAGCCCCTGGAGAAAGATTTGCGGAGGAGATGGAGCTGTGCATTTCCTTCCTCCCTTCCTCCTGCCTTCTGTCTCTCCCTTCCTGTATGTCAGCATCTCCCACATACCAGTCAGGGTGCAGGATTAAAACAGTCTGGCGGGAGAGTGGGTGGCTTTGGGGAGGCGGGGGACTGCTGGGGAAGTCAGTGGCCGGACTGGAGAGGAATGTGGGCAACGCCAGGCCAGGTGCCTCCAGGGGCCTGGCTGGACCTTGTCCTATCGGCAGTGATGAGGCTTCTGTGCACAAGAGAGTGACGCAAGCTGTGCTCCAGGGGGATTATTGAGGACACACTGGGCATGAGCCCGGGAAGTCTGGTAGGGGGCTGTCACACAGGTCGACACATGAGGAAGTGATAAGAGCTTTGCATGCTACAGGAATGACAGTGATGAGGGACATTTCAGATGAATGAATCAAGAATCAGCCAAATCTGCTGGTGACTGTGAAACTATCAGGGGTGAAGCAAAGATATCCTTGAACAACTGGGCAAATGGTGGTCCTGTTTAATGGCAATGAGGAAACCGAGCTGGTTTAGGAGACGTGGATGAGGGGTTGATTCTGAATGTGCAAAATCTGAGGTGAGGACAGAACAACCAAGCTGAGATATTTCAAACAATAAACTGTTCCAAACAATAGGCCATTTCAGGGGGGAAGTGAGGAGACAGAATCAGATAGACCTACTGGTTAAATCTTTCACTCTATCTCCCTTCCCCAAATCAAACCTGAATAAAGTTTGAAGACTAAAGTCTGAAAAAGAATATGAAAAAGTGAGTGGTTTAGGAGAGATAAGAGCTGAAACTACGGGGAAGGTGAGGAGGCAAGTGGGTGTCTCCACAGACGCTGAGGAAATCTTCCTTTTGAAATCCGGGTGTCCTCTGACTTTTGCTTCCTGTTGTGATAGGAGAACCTGCCCAGTGTTCCGGGGGCACCGCTCTCGTGAGTCATTCCGTCTGCACCAAGCCACCTCTTGGGTGGATAACTGCATGGCTGAGGAAGGACATGGAGCATTAGATGAGGTCCCCGAGGGCGGGGACCAGCTCTATCACCCCTGTCCCAAGTACACAGGAAAGTGTGCTCTTTCAGGACATATCCAGGGAAGGTGCTCATGACCTCCTGGGGCCATGCCCCACAGAACTGGGGGACTGTTCTGTCGTGACTATTTAATTAGTGGACTAACAAACAAGGAAAAAAAGTTACATGGGGCAGGATTTCAAGAGCAGAGTTACTTCAGTTGCCTGTAGAAATAACAGCGGGTTGTGCAACAAGACTTTTAGGGCAAAAAAGGCACATTAGATCTTGGTCTGATGGTCTGACCATCTGTAAAACACAGCCAATTGTTTCTTTTCTGGAGCTGCAGACAGGACAATGAGGAGTCCTCCCCCTCTGCCCCCCCAAAAAACACAAAGAAAGGCCTGATGTTTTGTGACACCCTAGAAGCCTTGCTTTGGTTCTGTTCTCTGATTCTTCATTTTCAGAAAATGACACCAAGAGGCCAATAAGACAGAAGGTGGATTTTTCTTTTTTTTGCTCAACTTTCCTTCCTGCTGAAAATCTCTCAAGCTCCACCCATCCCTTCTTTACCCCGCCCCCTCCCCACCACAAACCCACTTCCTCCCCAAGTCCCAACCCGCCTGCTAACACCTTCTTTCTCCCCTGCCCCTTCTGCTCCCCTCCCATAGCTGCCAGCTCAGGGGCTCATGCCCAGGCAGCCTGATACTCGCTTAGATGCTCACCTCACCCAGCAGCCCCGGACAGAGCTGGCACCGCAGAGCTGGGTCATCTTGGGAGAAGGCAGGCAGGAGTGACTGGGGCTATGTCCCGAGAGCATGGCCAACGTGGGCCCTGTCTTGTTATAAACACTTTAAATATGGCTTCTATTATTAATATTAATATACGAAGAAGAGCTGCCACTGAGCGAGTACCTACTGTCTTCCAAGCACAGTGCTAAACACGTTATGTGCCTTTTCTCACTTAATCCCCTGGCAAACACATGAAGTAAGTACTGTTACCATTCTCTTTTTAAACATGAGAAAATGAGGTTTAGAGAGGTTAAGCAACCTGCCTAAGACCAGATAGCACCAAGTGGCAGTGCTGGGATGCAGACACAGATATGCCTACTTCCTAATCCCCTGCTCTTAACCATCCTGACACACTGCTGGAAAGGCATTTACCTTGACTTATTCTCACCTGCTGACATGGGAAGACCATTTCAAAGAAGAAGCCATGGGGGATGGGGGGAAGCTGGTCACTAGGGATCTGGGGTCAGATTGCCCCAAAAGCCATGGGGATCTGTAACTAGTCATCTGCAGGGTAGCCTGCTCTTTCTCAAGGGAGCTGTGACCAAGCTCCGTCTTTGCCAGGCCTCTGGGCCCACATCCTAGTTGGCTCAGGGGTAATGGGACCAAGGTCACGAATCTGATTCCTCTGTAGGCCAGTTCACTTTCACCTACCCCAGTGTCTCAGGACATATCCAGAAAATGGTCAACATTTCTCAAGTGTGGATCACTGGAGAAGAACAAAAATGGTTTAGCACAACCCTCTAATTATTTTTTACAAATAAATAAATAACTCATAAAATCATACACCCTGCAGATGGATGGTCAACAGTTACAACCTCATATAAAAATAGCTTTCTCTCTGCAATAGAAGAGACCTGGTGTCTCAGTGAATCCCAATCCTTGAAAGGCCAAGCTTCAAATTTACTCCTTCTCCCTCAAAAGGTATACTGGGAAATTAATAGAGGTATTCCAACCCAGCTGAGATATCACATTTTGCTGAATTTTTCTGAGCTTGGTGAGGTCCCAGTTCACTACCAGATCATCAGAAATCCCTGAGACAGAAGTGAAATGTTAGAGTTCAGTAACTCAGCACAGATCTAGTACAGGGCTCAGAATGCAGTGGAAATGAATAGCTATGGGGAAAAGTCACACTAATTGGCCTCTTGCAGGGATGCCTATGGACTGTAGGGATTGTGAATTATTCCAAAGAGGCTCTGGGCCAATGAAGGAGGCAACTTCCACTATGGACACAGCACCACGGTGGGCTTGGTGGAGAGTCATGGCCGGACTTTGACCTGAATGGAGTAAACAGGGCACACACCCATGCATACAAAAATAGACATAGAAACATGTATCCAAAGCATAGCATACATAATGATGAGGAGGCAGAGACATGAAGGGAAAAGAACCAAGTGGGTTTAAACAGGGAACAGGTTTCCAAAAGAGAGATAGTATGGAGCTCAGAGTTGAAGAGTTCAAGTCTAGGTGGGAAGAATAATGCGAGTCTGCATGTAGATGCGAGACCCGTTCCTACGGTGCCTGTGGAGTTGCAGACTTGCGCCTAGGAGAGACCTGGAGATGAGACCGGCTATATTCTATGGTACTATGCCAATGCCAGTTGGCTGGGATGCTTCTACCCCCAATCTATACCTAATTAATTAATTCATCAACATCTATTGAGCTTCTACAAGTGACCGGCATTGTGCGAGTCACCAGAAATACAATGATGGTTTATATATAATCTCACCTTCAAAGGTCCAGTCTAGTCGGGGGGACAGAAAAGCAAAGAGATAATCACAGTATCCCGTAGTATCTACAACTGAGATCTGTCTGGGATGATCAGAGGTAACAGAAGAGGGAGATCAGGCTCAGGAGGGTGTCAGGGATAATGGCACCTGAGTTATCTTAAAGAACAAATAGAAACTGCAAGGTGTAGAAGGTGGGAAAGGGCATTCTGAGAGAGAGTTTAGCCTGGGCAAAGGCACTGAATGGAGAGAGCACACTAGAAACTGCAAGTCGTATTTAGCTGTGGCAGGGAGTGCTGAGAAGTGAATTTGAAGATACAGGCAGGACCAAATTTGAATTTGAATGTCAAACCTAGGATGCAATGGGAAGCATTCTTGGGATGAAAGGTTTTAAGCAGGGAAATAACAGTGTTAGCATTTAATCCTGTAGTTGTAGGCATGGATCTGGGGTGAGAAGATAGACTAGCTTTTATGGACAATAACTGCAACACCTCTCCTCAATGCCCACCCTTTCTCCCAACATGCCCACCACCTCCAGCATTTCCCTGTCCCCTTGCCCTTGTGCTGTTCAGCACACACACCAAGAATGCTGGGAAGGACAGCGTGATTCTACTGCCACTAAGGAACATCAGCAGGCCTGGTGTAAAGCTTAAACAGTCTCCACATGAATTTTTAGCATTTACCCCAAAGAGCCCTCCCAAGTTACCCAGGAGATGGAGAAGCCATTTGCTAGGAAGATGCCATCTGAAGTCTTACAGATATCTCTTACCTGCCACTCCAAAATCCCAGGAAAAAGGCAGGCTCTAGGAGCCAACATATTCATAACCTTTTTGATATTAGCCCAGAACAATCTGCAAATAAGTAGGATGGATGGATAGGATGGATGGATGGATGGGTACGTAGGTAGGAAGATAAACAATAGAGAGATGGGTAGATAGATAGATAGTTGAGCCAGTACTAGTTTTGGTTTCACTCTCATGTCCTGCTACCAAAATTTCTCTTTTCAACAGCTACCCTCTCTGTGGTGAGAACTTTAACCTATTTACATCTGATTGTTTGCCTCTAAAATGGTTAAAATGCCCACTTGATTTCCAAGACTTATTGGGTATTGGGGGAACAGGCTGGCTTTTTAAATGGGTTTGTCTCTTTCTAAACAGGAAGCAGCACTGTCCAAGTTCATTAAAAATCAGCATCAGAGAACACTTACTGAATGCCTAATTATGTAATCAGATTTTGGCCTGAGGGCTGGGAATAAAGTTAGAAAGAAGGAGAGAGGAAGAGTCTGGCTGAACCCGGTTGAATTAAAAAAAAAAAAAGCATGAGCGACAGATCAAACCAGCTGGGTCCTTCTCCACAGATGGTGGCCTCTGTTAGTTCCACATCCTTGAGCCTGGTGGCCAAGGAAACCAGACTTGATATGTCCTACTTCCCTGAGTCCAGCAATTAGCGATCCCTTTCCCTGGATAGCGTTAATCCCCTTCCAGGTGGATTGTCACTGGTGCATCATGCCTAATGACAACAGTCTAACTTTAGAATAACAGAATTTTGAGGTGGTAAGGCACATCTGTATTTTCCAAACCCAAATGAGTTGATACCCAGCCCAAACTCACACTGCAGTTGGTGACAAGAACTGATCAGGCCTCTCCTGACTCCCACCATGCTGCCTCCCTTTTGCCTTGCCAATTCACCATCGTCTTGAAGCCACAAAAATGCAAAACAAGCCTGAACCTTGTGTTGGGAGTTAAGCCCATGAGTCATAGTTGAACAGTAGCTTCTTTATCTCCACATTAGCTGTGTTTTTCCTCCACTGTGGCCCAAACAAGAATCAACTTTGTGACACTAATTCATTCAGTGGTTATGGAGTGCCTGTTATGCTCTAGGCACTGTGTTTAGAGATGGTAGATTCCGCAATGACCCAGGTGGTAAGATGTCTTCTGATCAAGTGCCCATGGTGGGGCTGGGGGGCAGAGGGTGTGTATGTGGGATTTATGAGTTCAGAAGGCAGGAGAGGAAGGCACCTGACTTCATCCGCTTCCAGGTGGTCAGCAAAACTTCATGTAGAAGGAAGGATTCTGAACATTTTAAATACCTGGGTGAAGGGAAAGCTCCCAGGGCAGGAGGAAGGAAGCTCTCAGAATAAGCTGTCTGAGATGGACAACAGAATTGACTGGATTTAGGCCTTGTGTTATTTACCAAAATTGAGTGTGGCTAGACATAGCTGTTGGGGGGATTATGGGAAAGAAGAAGCTCTGCCTTGAGTTCTAGGACTGTCCCACAAGGTAGGTGTCCACTCTGCTCCCTAACTTCTGCTCTGTCCTTAGCCACCATCTCTGCCCTTCTCAATTTCCACATCAGCTCTGTTCAGCCCTTTCATGCTTATCTCAAACTTTTAAGTAAAATTTCTTCTCTCCAGTGACACCTTTTGTTCTTTGTAGAGGGTACCCAGATCTCCAGAGTCAAATTTCTTTTTTTCCCCTAATTTTTCCACATGTTCCCACTTGGTAGCCAAATAATTTTTGAGCAATTATCATGTGCTGTTGGGAAATTCACAAATTATAAAATGCTCACCCTAACCTGACCAGGGACACGTACGCATGATAACGTTAAACAATACAAGGTAGTCTAGGACTCACTGCTAAATATATACAATAGGTGGGATATGTTTCAGGAATTTAGAGGGTTGAGAGATCATATTGGGGCTGGAATCCACACTGAGGGCCCCGTGGAAATGTGGGTCTTCAGTCTAGATGGTGAGTGGATGTAGGGAGGCTCCAAGTAAGGCAAGTTTAGGGAACATATACTCGCAGGAGGACTTTCATGGTGGAGAATAATAAAAATGATGTTTAACAACTAAAGAGCAAGTTATGGTTTACAGCTTCTGTCACACACACACTATTGAATTTAAGGGTGGCTGGCTGAGCCAGATTCCGGAGACTTCCAAATACTAAGATTTGGAAGATTCAGCAAGTTTGTGGTGGTCACCTACATCCTGCCAAGCAATTTTTCATATATTACCTCATTTAATCCAAGAATTAATCTTGTGAAGTAGATGTTGTTATCAACATTTTATGTATGAGTAAATTAATGGTTAAGAAACTCTCAAGATCACATAGTTAATAACAATAATAATAATCATAATAGCAATTACACATGGTAATCACTACATGCCAGACACTGTTTAAATATTCTTATAACAAACCTGAGGTAAGAACTATTGTTATACCCATTTTTAGATGAAAGAACTGAAGTGTAGAGACATTAAAACAGTTGTCCAAGGTATACAACTAAGAAGTGTCAGAGACTAGACATTTGAATTCAGGTGGTCTCGTTTCAGAGCCCAGCCTCTGAAGCCTCTACTCTAGAGCAAAGCTGCCAATAGAAATATAATGTGAGCCACAAATATGAGCCATATATGCAATTTTAAATGTTCTAGTAGCCACATTAAAAACTAAAAAGATAGCCAGGCACAGTGGTACATGCCTGTACTCCCAGCTACTCGGGAGACAGAGGCAGGAGGATCACTTGAGTCCAGAAGTTCAAGGGTAGCCTAGCAGAGGCAACAGAGTGAGAACCTGTCTCTAAAAAAAAAAAAAAAAGTAAAAAGAAGTAGTAATTTTAATAATACATTTTATTCAACCAATTATCTGCAAAACATTATTGCAACATGCAATCGCTATAAAAATTATTAATTATATATTTTATATTCTTTTTTAATGTGAAATCTTCTAAATCCAGTGTGTATTTTTAAACTTACAGCATATTTCAATTAAATGCTAAATTTGCATCAGAAATATTTGATCTGTATTTATATTTCACACAATTTATTGTTGAAAAAAGTAGATTTACATACCCAAGTTATTCCAAACATACTTAAAAGTTTTCCAATAAATGAGTCAAGTACTAAAAATAATTTTCTTTTAATATTTGCATCTGTGTTGTCAAATCTGATTCCTTTATTTTTAGAAGAATTGACTTGACTTTGAAGCCAAATACCATCAGTTTCAAAATTATGTCTCAGTAATTCACTAACTCTTATGTCAACTCAGTATTCTCAACATTGAATTCAAAGGGGTATTACATAAATTGAAACTAAACTATAAATTTATCAATATTGATGTGTTCATATTTTTCTTAGTTTTTGCAATAAGTTTGCATTATGCCCTTGATTATAATGAAAATCTGCATATTAAAAGTGTGTAAAATTGTTATCAATTTGTATTATGAAAATTTTCAATTTCGACATAAATTCTTGTGCTTGTTCAGCTTGGTCACAGACAAGATTTTCCTTTCCTTGGATCTTCAGATTTAGCTCATTCATATGCAGTGTGATATCAGTGAGAACACATAAATCACACTGCCATTTTTTTGTCTTTAGTTATTGAATATTTGGCAATTATTCCTTTTGTTTCAAGAAAATCTTAAATGAAATTACCAGTACAATAAATCTTTGTAAAGATCCTTCACTACTCAACCAATGGGCCCTGGAAAACAGCACAAGATCCTTACATTCATTTTCTTTTATTTCTTTCTACTGTTCCACAAGCGGATGATTCATAGCATTTGCACACATACAGAACAATTTTAGCCACTATATCCATGACATGGATCGGAAAACCAAAGACAAATACCTTCAATATGTATCATATAAAAGGAACAAAACAATAAAAGAAAGAGCAGTTTCTTGCTTTAAAATTACAATCAATCCAGACTTTTGACTTAACATAGAAAACCCTTTGTTGTGATGGAAGCTGTTTTTCATCTAGCTGAAGATTTTCTTTGACAGGTATAAAAGACTCAAAAATATCTACACCAATGAGTAAAATTTTTAGGCTGCAAAATGACAATATTTGTTTAAAAAAAATAAGTTTGAAAGTCCTTTGAGACAAAACACATCCAAAGTATTAACTGGGCAATGTCTCTTATATCACATAACTCCTCTAAAGTGGAAGAAAGTCCTTATAATTTTTCAAAATTTGAGTCAATTGAACTTTGATATTGTTAGAAAGATTTTATATTCAATAGGCAATTGTTCAGTGGCTTAATAGAAGAGCTTTCAATTCCCCCCCACCCCTCAGCTTTATTGAGGTATGGTTGACAAATAAAAATTGTATGTTTAATGTGTACAATGTGATGATTTGATATACATATATATTGTGAAATGATTACCAAAATCAAGCTAATTAACATACTCATTATCTCACATAGTTGCCCTTTTTTTTTTCCTGTGGTGAAAACACTTAAGATCTACTGTTACCAAATTTCAAGTGTACAATACATTATTATTAACCATAGTCACCATGCTATACATTAGATCTCCAGAACTTATCCATCTTATAAAGGAAACTTTGTACCCTTTGACCAACAACTCCCTATTTCCCTCACCCCCAAGTCCCTGGTAACAACCATTTGACTCTCTGTTTTTATGTTTGCCTTTTTTAGATTCCACGTGTAAGTGAGAAAATGTGTACTATTTGTCAGAGTGTCTAGCTTATTTTATTAATACTTAGCATAATGTCCTCCAGGTTCATCTATGTTGTCACAAATGGCAGGATTTTCTCCTTTTTTAGGGCTGAATAATATTCCAGTGTGTGTATGTGAGTGTGTGTGTATAGCTTTTTCTTTATCCATTCATTCATCAATGGGCACCAAATTTGTTTCCATACCTTGGCTGTTGTGAATAATGCTGCAATGAATGATGTACAGATATCTCTTTGAGATACTGATTTCATTTCCTTTGGATATATACCCAGAAGTGGATGGCTTGATCATATGGTCGTTCTATTTTTAATTTTTTAAGGAACCTCTGTATTGTTTTCCACAATGGCTGTACCAAACCTTCACTTATTGTAAAATATTTTTCCAACAAAATTTCAATAAATAATAATTTATTTTACTACCTCTCTACCTAATAATGGTTTTCTATTTTTGTGTAAGCATCCAAGTCATCATATAAGTGGCCAACATTAGAAGCTTCTATCCTGCTTAAAACTGTTTAAAAATATTTGCTGGGCATTTAATTCTAAGTTCAAGCAACTGATATTCATTCTCTTTTAACTGTTGATAGGAAATGTCTTATCAAATTCACTATGTATTTTTGGAAATGTCTCTTCCTATTATCTGCTTTATTATCTTTAATTTTTTAAAAAAAAACAAACAGCTTTTTCATTTTGCTCTGCTGCAGAAAATTGCAGTTGCCATTCATTTTGTAGTTTGTGACTTGCCTTCCTCCAGTCTCTTTTCTTTACTGTTCCAGTCATAGTACTTACCAGCATCTGCTGCATGTCTACTCAATTCTGTTTCAGTAGGCCTTCATTTTGAACATTAAACATTTTCCATACTTATTTTTTAAACTAGAAACCTAATTTATTATATCATAATTAAAATTAAAATAAGCATTTCAATTTTATTACCAATTTTGATTTACATAAGTATCACTGTAACTTGCATTGTCTGCATAAAATATTTAAATAAGCATATTATAATGTTACACCAGTATGTTAAAAAAATCATTCAAACCAATCAATTAATACCAACTACATCAGAAATGTGATTGTGTGTATACTAGACATGTGCACCCAACACATGCACTACAATACAATGTTTTCCACACTGTATTTAATGGAAAAATGATTTACAGTATTTCAGGTTTTAAATTAAAATTAAATTGAATTAAAATTAAATAAAATTTAAAATTCAGTTCCTCAGTCACACTAGCCACATTTCAAGTGCTCTATGGCCACATTTGTCTCGTGGCTACCGGATTGGACAACACAGCTCTAGACTGTCTCTCAGTGGCAGAATCAGAGCTATGATCCAAACCCTGATTCTAAGTCCAGTATCCCTTCTTTAACCCCTCATTGCATCTCAAGCAAGAAGGCCTGGCTGCAAGGAGTCATACTTGTGACCTCCCAGGTTCAAAGTCTATAAACTGGGGTTAAGAAAGCTAAGATAAATTTTAATAACCATGACTCCAGGCACATAAGAGGCTGAGAGGACAGGCATGGGTCTTTTTGCAAAAGGAGGCAAATGAAGCATAAACCACTTCTAGTAGTTACGGTCGCAGACACACAGAGACTCAACAAAAGCAAGATAACGGAGGGCATAACCTGAAGCCGTAAAGGCAGGAAGCTTTGAGAAGCTGCGGACCAAACTCCTATCTGTTTAATTGTGGGGAAGCATGGTCTGCTCCCATGGCAGTCTTATATGAGGAGTGCTGAGGGTACCAATTTCCCTAAAGATACCTGGCCGAGAAGTGATGTGATTCTTCAGGTTAAGGAAGGCCACTCTGGCAGCAGTGAACTGCAAGATAGACCGAATAGAGAAAAGAATGGAGCTTCAAGTTCAGTTCTGAGATGACTGTTGTCCAGAAATGAGGTATGGGGACGAGGGGACAAAAAGGAAAGGATGAAAACTGGAGATGCCAATCTGCCCTCTTATTCTCACGAGTTTCTCTCCTTACTCGGCAATTTGTCTGCACCTTTCAGTATTTAATTCCCCCAGATGGCCCACCTCTTCTGTTTTATTATCTTTTTGTGTTTTTGCCTCCTAGACTGGTTTCTACTTTCTCACAAGTTGTACAATTCCTTACATTTTACAGAGCCTTTCCTCTCCTCCCTGGACTAGTGCCTTTAGGTACTGGTCCATTCAGAAAAATCACTCCATTATTGAAAATGTTCAGAATGCATTTTCTATTTCAATTGATTTTTATCTTACTTGGGGTTTGTTGGATTTATTGAATTTCTGGGTTTATAGTTTTTGTCAAGTTTGGAAGACATTGTGCCATTATTTCTTCAAATATTTCTCCTGCTCGCCCCACCTTCCTCTGGGATTTTAATTATATTGTATTAGACCATTTCATATTTCCTCATGGGTCACTGAGGGTCTATTTTGTTTTGTTTTGTTTTTTGCTTGTTTCAGTTTTCTTTCTCTCTGTGGAATGGATAGTTTCTGTTGCTATATTTTCAAGTTCACTGATATTTTCTTCTACATTGTTTAAGCAGCTATTAAGCCTACTTGATAAATTTTTCATTTCAGATATTGTATTTCTCAGCTCTAGAAGTTCCATTTGGTTCTTTTTTATAGTTTCCATTTTTAATCCTCATTATTTTCATGTTTTCCTTTAAATTCTTGAGTATATTTACAACAGCTTTTTCTAGTTTTTTTCACCCAATTGCATACTCTCTGCCATTTCTGGATCTGTTTCTTTTGACTGATGTGTTTTGCTTGTTCATGAGCCACATTTTCCTTCTTCTGTGCATGTGTAATAATTTTTGATTGAATGTTGGACATTGTATTCCTACATGGTTTGGTATACGGACAATTAAGCTACTAGCAGATTGGTTTGATCTTTTTTGAGGGTTGTTTTTAAGATTTGTCAGGGAAGATCCAGAGTAGCCTTTACTTCAGGGATAGTTTAGCACTATCACATAGGTGAGGCCACTCTGAGGTCTCTTTAGAATGCCACAAGGGTTCAACAAGTTCCCTCCATTCTGCCTGGCTGGAACTTGAAAGTTTCCCAGCCCTGTGGGAGCTCAGAAAATTGTTTAGTGTACGGCTCCCAGGAGTTTTCTTTGTTGGGTCTCATGGAGCTGCACCCTATGTAGCTTAATATTCAGCCTAAAACTTAAAGAGGCTCAAGGTTTCTGGAGTTCTTTCTCTGCTTACCTCCCTCTTGTCTGATCCTCTGCCTTACAAATTCCAGCCAACTCAGCTTCCCCAAACTCTGATCTTTTTGTTCTCACCTCAGCAAAATTGTCATGTCTACTTGGGTTCCCTTCCTTGTGGTGTGGAAAGTACCCTCAGACAGAAGGCCAGGAATATTGTAGGGATCACTTCATTTGTTTCTCTTTTCTCAGGGATCACAATCCTGCACTGTGTGTTTCCAGTGAAAATAATTGTTTCCTACATTTTGCCCAATTTTCCAGTTGTTTATGAGTGAGAAGGTAAGTCCAGTTCCAGTTAATTTTCATGTCTGGAAGTGGAAGTTTCTTCATAGCAATTGCTTTTTGCACTGCTAAAATTGTTCTTGCTAAAGTCAATACAAATATTTTTCTGAACAAGTCAAACTGTCTTCTCTTACTAACTCCCTTCCCTGCTGCAACTGACAGCCTGTTACTTCCTTGTCTATGCTTCTTTCTCCCCAGGAATCTAAGGAATTGCACTCTCTTGTTTTTGTTTTAGCAACCCATCTGTTCCTCTAGCTTTTCCCCTGTTGGTGCTACCTCAGTGTCTTTTCATGGGGTGGGTATACTCTAGGGTGGTGCTTGAGGTGCTTTCTCTTCCATTATCCGTCTCCTTTTTGGGGATCTCTACTCTGGTACATGAGGGTTGGCAGGCGTCTGCTGGCTGGATCAAATGCACGCTGCAAACGATTCTCTCCATATTTGGTTTCTTCTTTTGTAAATGCCCAAATATCAGCTTGAGCTCACAGTTTCTAAAATACCAAGACCCTACTTTCTTCATTCCAAAATTTAAAAATACATATGGACAAATATATTATTTCCTACATACAGACCATGTAGAAAATAATATAATAAATACCCACCAAGCCAACAACAAGCTAAAAAAATATAAATCATTACAGATACAGTTGAAGCTGTCAGTGTATCTCTCCCATTTGTATTCTCCTTCCTACCCCCCTTCTAGGCAGTAAACAGTTTTCTAAATTTGGTGATTTTAATTCCATATATGTTTATGTATATGTATGTGTATGTATGTGTATATATATATAATTCTATTTACTGCTTAGGGATTTGTAAATATAAAGTTTTGTGTGTATGTGTGTGTATTATATATTTGTACTTCTGTGTGTCCCTAAACAATAAATAGGATTTAACATATTTTTAACTCCATTCATTCATCCATCCAGGGTTATAGCTTTTCTGAGCTGCTGTGTCTGAACACAGCAGACAAAACAAAGAGACTCTCGACAGAACTCTATTTACTGGAGGCTAAGGGTTCTCCCAGCAGAGTGGTTATCTTAAGGGAAAAAGAAGCCAGTATAACTACTTGACTCAATATACAGCCTTGGCCGTCTTAGGAGAGGGGCACTTCTGGCTACAGCAAGGGTTTGCCATTTGAGTTTTTTCCCCTGAACTTATGGCAGAATTCTGGGAAGAGTAAAACAAGGAAGAACTAACTGTATAATTACTACTAATGCTTCCACCACCACAAGTACCATCACCACTTATGTCTTCTATGCTCATTATGAGTCAGGAACTGTGATAAGTGTTTTTCAAAAGCATTTCCTCTGATTTCCAAAACAATCCTCAAAGTAAGCCTTCTTGTCCCTGCTTTATAGATGAAGAAAGTAAGGCTACAAAGATCTTAAGTATACCCTCCCCCTGAATATCAGACCCTCATTCCAAGTGTTAATAAGTGTCTTCATTGGGAGAGTCCACAGACAGGTTAAACCCAACATGTCCTAAATTTCTCTCTGCCTGTAGCTTCTCACCTCTTTACCCCTCCCAGTTAACAGCTGTGGGATTAAACCTCTTGCACCCAGGTCTGATCAATCACTGTCGTGCCCCCAAGTCTTCAGTAGCTTCCCACTGTTTAAAGAATTAAGTACAAACTCCTCACCCTGGCATTTGAAGTCCTCTGTAGTAGGCCCCTAACCTGTGTTCCCAGCTTTATCTCCTACTGTTCTTCTATACCCCAGCCAAACTAAACTATTTGCCGTTCTCCAAATATGCCATACATATTCCTATTTCCATGACCTTGCTCATGCTGTTCCCCTACCTGAATGTTCTTCCCCTTTCCTCTACATATCTACCCGCTGAACTTCTGTGCACTCTTCAAGGTCAATTTAAAATTTCCTGTTCCTCCCTGTCACTTGTTCTTCACTCCCCAATCAGAATATTATTTTTTCTCCTTTAACCTTAATTGCATTTCTTTGGTACATCCCTTATATTCCTGATTTGTACTGTGATTCTCTGTGTGCTTAACTTTTCTTCCCCATGAAACTATAAACTCCAAGACAGCATAAGCTGTGTCCCCCTCCCCTTTGTTTCCCTAGCACCCACCCAGAAGGAAATAGTGCTATCTTAAATCATTGAGTTGATGTAGTACTTTCTCTCTTAAGTAGACCCATACTCAAATAATTCATGTTGAAATATGGAGTCCAACATGTGCAAGGACTGGAATTGCTTCTTCCACAAGGTTAAGGTCATTCTCCAGCCCTACCCATATCCTTTACCCAGGGTAGGCTAGGAAGTGCAATCACTGTAATGCAGCGTGGGGGTGGGGTGGGACTTAGCTGCTGGGTGCGAGAAGGGGCCTCAGCCAATCAAGAAACTGGGAAAGCTGGAAACCCTGCATAGGCCTTGCCTGAAACTGGGAGGAGGCACATACATGAGAAGGTTTAGGTATTGTTTTGTTGGAAGGAGGTCAGGAATTAAAACACAGGGTGAGAGTGCATGTGTGTGCATATGGTATGTCCAGAGTGGTCACCCAGCCCTATTTGTGAATAGAGGGCTGCCTTGTTTCTGATCTTTGGCCCGTTGCCACGGTGGATGCAAGGAGTTGCCTGGGTCCTGGTGCTCTCCTGTCCAGTCCTACTGACCACTTGGCACTGGAGAACACTGAGGCACATGACAGGCTACACATCTTTTGCTCATTTGTTTCTGTCATGCCTTCTTTTCCTTAAAGAGGAAAAAGAAGCTTGTATTGTTTGTGTAATTTCCTTCTTTGCTCTGGCCTACTCCAGGCTGTCAGCCCAGTCTAGTCGTCTTCTTTCTCCAAATTAATATACAACATGTCATCACCTCCTTTTAAAAATAAAGATCTAGCTCTCCAGCTTCAATGACCTTAAAAAAGTTTATTAACTGAACATGTCTAACCTCAGATTCATGTTTGCTTCACTTTTCCTTCCTTCTTCTGACACCCCTCTCTTCCCCCTCCCACAAAAGGAAACGGGTTTGGCTTCTGGCCTTTTTGCTAAAGGCCCCCAATTCGTGTGGCCACCCGATTTAAAGCCTCAGCATCACTTGTGACCCTTCTCTTTGACTTGTCACCCCCTCCTCCATCTTTAATCAAATTTCTCCAGTGTTTCTTTCATAATGTCTCTCACGTCTATTCCCCAGGTCATTTTTAGTTTAAGCCACTGATCACCAAGGAATGGCGGGTAGGGTAGGGGTGGACGTTTGGAGTATCACTTGGGAAATTTTTCAAAATACATGTTTTGCCTCTCCCACCCCAAGTTCCTTATTTCCCTTGGGGAGTTAGGGAAGTATAGTTTGAAAAAGCTCTATGGGTGCTGCTGACACACACGGCTTAGCACCAGTCATTCAAGTGCTTACCACCTGGATACCTGCAACTGTCTCCAACCAATCTCTTTGGCTTCCACTTCCCCCACCCAATGTGCTTAAAACAATTCTTTCAACATGACTCCATTGAAACATTCTTCAGCATCTCCCCACTGACTTCAGGACTAGGCCCAAACGTGTTGATACTCCATAATCTGATACCATCTTCTTTCTCTGCTGCTTCCTCAGATATAGGTACCCCAGGGGTTTTCTCACCCTCTTTCCTTCCCCTTCTATACACTCTGCCCAGGAGAACAAGGGTATTCTTGGCCTTCCATCTGCTATCTGTAGACTGATGACGACCAAATCTCTATCTTCAGTCCAGATCTCTTTCCTGAGAGATCTTTTCTCCAACTGCTTACTCCATGTCTCTCAAACTTAAAGTGTCCAAATTATTATGTCCACCTATTCCTCCCCTCTCTGTCTCACTACATGGCATCACTGTCCACCAGTCACTCCATCCAGACACCTGGGAGTCATCCTTTCCTCCTCTCCGTCACTTTTCCCTATACATGCCCAACAAATCACCAAGTCATTTTATTTATCTGCAATATCCCCTGAGTCTGATCTGTCCATCCCACCTCAAATGCCTTATTCAGACTCTGATTATTCCTCTTCTGGCCTACTGATCTCCCTTCCTCTGGCCTTGCCCTCTACGATCAGTTCATCCTCCACACTGCCAACAATGTCATTTTTCTAGAATGCAGATTTGATCATGCCACTTTCCTGCTTAAAATCCGTCAGTGTCTCCCCACTGGCTTGAAGATAAAGTTCAATAACTGCACACAAAGAAAGCCCTTCATGACCCACCCTGCCCTCCTCAATAGATTCCTTTTTTGCCCACTGCAGAAAGCTCATACCAACTCCCTACTCTCAGGGTTCTGTACCTTATACATTATGTTCCCAATGCTTGGAATGATTTCCTCTTTTTTAGTTTTCCTGACTTACTCCTTCTGGTTCTTCAAGCCTCGAATCTAGAGCATCTTCCTCTAGAAAGCGTTTCTTGCTCTCCAGCCCATAGATTCCGTACTCCTCCTTTGTACTTACCTCTGTCGCAGCATTTATTATATAATATAATACTTTATTATACTGCCTATGGTGGGTTTTGGTTTTTTCTTTTTTCTTTTTTTGCTTCCCCCTCCAGACTCTCTGAGGGAAGGAACTGTATTTTTTTTTAACCTAGACCAGAAAACAGCCAATAATAAGCACTGAACGCTTGTTAAGTAAGTGCACGAATGTACCTTTTCCAGCTTTCTCTCCCACCACTCCCTCCAGAAACCATTTTCTCCAGTCAACACATCTCCTCACTTGCCCTCTACGAACCACTTCCACACCTTCATAATATTTCTCCCACAATATTGACTGGTGGACAGCGACGTAGTGAGAGAGAGGGGGAGGAGGTGAACGTAATAAGTTGGACACTTTGCGTTTGAGAGACGTTCACAAGCAGTTGGATAGATCTCTCCCTTATCTCTTCTCTTTTTCTCTACTTATGTAATTATGCCTGAACCTCCAGGTCCAGCTTAAATTCCATCTTCTCCACCTCAGCACAAACACCACCTGTAAGCTCCCTCCACATTTATTGTCGTGGCTCTTATCAAATATTGTCCTGAATGAGAAGTTATCTTTCTCTGAATGCACGCCTCATCTCTTCCCCTAGAGCTTGTGCTCCCTTAGGGTGGAAACCACAATGTTTAGCCATGGGCCTTGCTCATAATAGGCCTTTAAAAAATATGTGTTGTTGTGTGTTTAGTTCATACAGTGACGGACCATCCCGGTTTGCACAGGACTGAGGGGGCTCCTGGGACATGGGACTTTCACAGCTAGAACTGGGAAAGTCTCTAGCAAGCCAGGAAGAGTTGGTCACCCTATCAGCTCACCTATGCAGCTTTGGATGTCTGTATGTACAATCACATGGTGTTTCCTCTGGTGCATATTCCCTACTTTGTTTCCATAGTTGAACTTTAATTGATGTGAACCTTCACCGACTGATGGTAAGCTCCATGCGGGAAGACTTTGTCTCATCCACTGCTATACTCTAAGCACCTGGAATGGGCCAGGCACCACTAACCAGGAGGCTAATGAATGTATTTTGATTGAATGAATAGAAAACATTGAGCACCATTATATATCTTCATAATCTCATTTCCCTTCCAGGTAGTAGGACTCCATAGTCCCACATATACAAAATTTTTAAAATGCTAGGCAAGAACAGTGATCTTACAGTAATGAAATTCCAATCCATTCTAATTTCATTGTGAATGCCTTTGTACAGAGTGAATAAAGAGAGCCTTGAATTTCCACTGATTTTTACAAAAGAAGAATGGAGAACCCCAGAGATGCTAGAATACAAAAAATTGCTCCTGAATATGACAGAAGTCACCAAGACCAAACTTCCAGGGAAATAGAGAGGAATATCACACAGATGAGAGAGAATTTAAGAGAGGGTCCCATTGGATCTCTTTCTGCCAGTTTCTTTATATAAATGATGCCTAGTGTAAAGTGGGTGTTAAATTTATGATGGAGATTATATTTATACACCCCAGACACACAAATTTTTAAAAAACCATATCCTTGTCAAAGTATAGGATCTGAAAACATTAGAGAATTTCCAATTTAATAATTCCTGAAAAATCCCTAGTACTACTATTATAGCATTCTTTCTTCAAACGGTAGATAACACTTTACATTGAAGTAAAAGGTCAATTTATTGGATTTTTCAAACTGATTTTTTCTGCAAGTTTGAGCCAAAATAGCAAGCCAATGAGAGCGAATACATTGCTGACATTCAGCAGCTAGGTATTTTAAGACAGGGACCAACTCAAAACCTGCTAGATGCTTCCTTCAGGTGGATGAAAGAGGAAGGCTACTTATAGATTTATATAAAATTTGCATGTTAGGGGAAACATTAAGGAACCTTATAGTATTTCTGCAATCACTGCTCTTCATCATATACTCAGAGGACAGTCATGTGTTGACATCAATCTTCATTTTTTCTTTGCCAATCTACTTCCAAGTCAAATTCTGACACAAGGTGTAGCAGAATATATTCTTCTGTTGCAATGAAATTTTATTTCTTGGTAACATGTGTGAAGTAAGTAAATTTGGTGACATATAGAAATATTTATGGTGATGAAGAAATGTGGGTAAGCTCATTTCTTGAATGGCAGGTATTTTTCTTCTTTTTTTGGTCTTCTCCATATGAAAACTCCGTTTTGTTTAAAGACTTGCTTCAAATGTTACTTCTTCTGTTAAATTTTCTCTGACTCTTTCTTCCCAAACCAAATTTGATCTTTTTTCCCACTGTTTTCCCACAACACCCTAAGGAACATCTATGATAAGGTTTTTGTTCATTTGTTTACGTTGTCCCTTCTCACTAGTTGATTGTAAGGCCATGCTTTATCTCTTCATTCCTGGTGACTGGCATATTGCCTGACACACAGAAGGCACTTGAAAAAGGTTTACAGGGTCGAATTAAAGTGTGGAGAGTTTGCCAACATCCGGCTTTTTACCCACTCTGCAAGGACAATAGCATATAGCATGAGCTGAGCTCCTTCAAATTATGTCCTAGTTCCTCATCTATACAGGTAAAGGATTGGGTAGACCAGGAGGTATTGAACATTTATGATTCCTGCCCAGTTAGATTCAGCAAAAGACTTCATAGCTATGGAAAAGGGATTCAGTGATAATCAGAAAGTAGAAGTACACCAGCGTGTTTTAGAGGATTAATAATACCTCTGCTGTACCAACAGCCCACGTTCAATCCATGTACAAGTCCCATGTATTCCTTGTCCAAAATAAATCTCCAATCTAGCCATCTCTACTGTCATTGATCTAGTCCTAAGCTCCTGGGTGACCAACACAATAACCTGTACAATAATCCACAACAAACTCAGTTAATAACGATAAGCTTAACTAAAAGAAGTTTGTAATTAAAAAGCAAAAATGGCAGCAATTGAAAACCATGACTACTGATATTGCCCTGTTAACAAAGGAGCCTTCCTGAAAACTGCAGAAATTCTAATTATCTCAATGTACACTTGTGCTTGCAAAGTGGCCAGATAGACAATGTGGAATTAGAGTCCTTGAAAAAAAATCTAGAAAAGCTGAGTTTAGTTTATGAAAACCAAATTTCAATAAGCTTTAACAACTCACATAGTAAGTTATTAGTCAGAAGATCTTGTTACACATAAAAATGAAAGTCTCCAGTAAGACATGGGGGAAAAAAAAGGACTTTCTCATTTGGATCAGTTTGAGGCCTATGAGAAGGACCTCCTTGGTCTACCTGGAGTTAGGTATCAACTTGACCATCCCTGTCCCAACCAGCCTTTAAGGTGCCTTTGAACTTTCACATTCTGCTGATGCACAGGACACATTTGTAAGTATCTGTTACATGAGTGAATGAATGAATGAAATAATGAATGAACATGAATAAGGCTGTATGGGCTCTGGAAAGGTTTACCGAAGTCTAGGGCAGTGGTTTTCAAACTTCTTTAGGTGGTGAACTACCTATAAGTCATGCAGCTTCTTCGTGGTTTTTTTTTCTTTTTCTTTAGAGATGGCTCTGTCACCCAGGCTAGAGTGCAGTGGTGTCATCATAGCTCACTGCAGCCTCAAACTCCTGGGCTCAAGGGATCCTCCCACCTCAGCCTCCCTGGTAGCTGGGACTACAGGTGCACACCACCATACCCGGCTTGCTTTTTTTTTTCCTAAATAAATTTTATTGTGTATATTTAAGGTTTACAACATGATGTTATGTGGGGTACATGTAGGTAGTAAAATGGTTACATTTAGTTACTTTTTTGTGACAAGAGCAGCTAAAATCTACTTATTTAACAAAAATCCCTAACATAATACAATTTTGTTAACCTTAGTCCTCCTGTTGTAGGTTTGATCTCTAAACTTGTTCATCTTACTTATTTGCTACCTTGTATCCTTTGACCTACGTCTCCCTATTTCCTCTCCCTGCCACCCCACCCCATGGTAACCACTGTTTCATTCTTTATCTCTCTGTATTTGAACTCTTCTTTTTTTTATTCCACATATAAGTGAGATCATGCAATATTTTTCTTTCTGTGTCTGGCTTATTTCACTTAGCATAACGACTTCCAGGTCCATCCATGTTGTGGCAAATGGCAGGATCTGCTTCTCTTATAAAGCTGAATAATATTTCAGTGTGTGTGTATATATATGTGTGTGTGTGTGTGTGTGTGTGTGTGTATCACGTTTTCTTTATCCATTAGTCCACTGATGGACATTTAAGTTGTTTCCATATCTTGGCTATTGTGCATAATGCTGTAATTAACATGAGAGTGCAAATATGTTTATGAGGTAGTGATTTCATCTCCTTTGGATATGTATGCAGAAGAGGGATTGCTGGGTCATATGATAGTTCTGTTTTGAATTTCCTTAAGAACCTCCACACTGTTTTCCATGATGACTATACCAACCTACATTTCACCAACAGTGTAGTTTCTCAACACCATCTCCAACATTTGTTATCTCTTATCTTTTTGATAATAGCCATCCTTACAGGTGTGAGGTGCTAGTCATAGTGGTTTTGATTTGCATTTCTCTGATGATTAGTCATGTTGACTACCTTTTCATATACCTATTGGCCAGTTTTTATGTCTTTTTTGGAGAAATGTCTGTTCAGGTCCTTTGCCCATTTTTTCATTTGGTTATTTTTTTTCTGCTATTGAATTGTAAGAGTTCTTTATAAATTTTGGATTCTAACCACTTATCAGATATGTAGTTGCAAATATTTTTTTCCAGTCTGTAGGCTGCCTTTTCATTTTGTTGATTGTTTCCTTTGCTGTGCAGAAGCGTTTTAGTTGTTCTTTTTTAAAAAGGAAAATGGCTAATACTTAGTAAGAACATGAAGCTTTTTAGTTTAATGTAGTCCCATTTATTTGCTTTTGCTTTTGTAGCCTGAACTTTTGGTGTGATATCAAAAAAAAATCATTGCCAGTGTTGAGGAAGTTTTCCCCTATGATCTCTTCAAGGAGTTTTATGGTTTTAGGTCTTACATTTAGGTCTTTTATCCAGTTTGAGTTGATTTTGGTGTATGGTGTAAGAGAAGAGTCCAGTTTCATTTTTTGCATGTGGAAATCCAGTTTCCCCAGCACCATTTATTAGACTATCCTTTCCCCGTTGTGTTCTCTTGATGCCTTTGTCAAAAATAAGTTGACTGTACACGTTTGGATTTATTTCTGGACTCTCTATTCTGTTTCACTGGTTTATGTGTCTGTGTTTATGGCAGTACCATATTGTTTTGATTACTATAGCTTTGTGTATAATTTTAAATCAGGAAGTGTGACATCTCCAACTTTTTATTTCTCAGTATTGCTTTGGCTTTTTGGATTTTTTAGTGGTTCCATGTGAATTTTAGGATTTTTTTTTCTATTTCTGTGAAGAATGCTATTGGAATTTTGATAGGGATTGCACTAAATCTGTATATTCCTTTTGGTAGTATGGACATTTTAACAATATCAATTTCCCTGGCGGTCTAGTGGTTAGTATTTGGCACACTCTCATGCAGCTTCTTAAAATGTGAATTGGTTAAGCTTTAAGCAATTAAACAAATTATATCTCTGGAAACATACATAAGAAACTGATAGCTTGGTTGCCACCCAAGCGGGGAACTGGATGTTGGGGAACTGGTAGGAGTGAGACTTCTCCTGTTACCCTTTCAACTCCTTTTGAATTTTAAACAATATGAACACATTTAAATAAAAAGGAAAGAGGCACTAAAAATTAACATATTTTATGATAAATCAGATACTATCTTGATTTTGATTCTAGTAAAGTGGTACTATGAATCAAACATTTTAACAGGGATATGAGGGAGAAATTTTATTTTTATAAATTTAAAAAATGCTACTACTATTTGATTCTGTAGATGAAGCCCTTTGGTTTGGTGTTCTGTTGGAGCACAGTATGGGAACCATGGCTCTGAAGGCAAGAGAATGTTGACAGTCAAAACTTTGCTTGGATATGCTTTAGAGAATTTCACAGTGGTTTGAAAAGAACACTCTCTCTGATGTACTCTAAAATCATTAAACAACCATGATTTTGATATTATGGATATTATTGTTGCATGAATCATTTTTCCCAGCAAAAGAATAAGATCAGTAAGCATACATGTTTATGAACTAAGGATGTCAAATTGTGTGAGAACAAACCAATCCAAGGAATTTGCTAGTGATAAACTCTTGGCCTCTGAATTGCTCTTTACCCAGGATCTTCACATATAGGAAAGCGTTGGAATTCTATGTCATGGAATCAGACACTCTTCCTGCTTCAGGGGCAGGAAGTACCAACATTGCAGTTTTGTGTTAGATGATTCTTAGTGACCAAATCTCTGTCTAGGACCCAGATACCTTATTTATTCAAGACAGTGGATAGAAAGTAAATGCTTGATAAGTACATGTATATATAAAATTATCATCTGTATAATTTTCATTTCCTTGAGTGTTTTCTTTCATGTGCCACATTTAAAACTCATGCCACTCTGTGACGAAGGCTGTTCACTTATTTTTTTCTGGTGTATAAATGTGGAAACCAAGGCTCTGACAGAAGGAGTGACTGGACAGGATCATACTTTTGATAAGTAATATAAACTCAGGCCTTTTGATCCTTGGGCTATTATTCTTTCCTCCCTAAAATATTTGGTGACTTGAATCTGGAATACTGTGCTTTCTTTACAGGTTTTGACTCCATCTTTCTTTAAAATTGTGCTTAAAATTCTTCCCCAGGAAGCTGTTTTAGACAAAGCCCAGGCAGTTTTGTTGGTTCCAAACCTCCCAACAACTTATTTCCAGTATCTATTATCTATCATATTCCAGTATGAATTTTAGCTTTACTGTATTCATTTGCTTTCTGCTACATATCCCCGTATTTTACGTAAATTATCTCTATTATAAATAGTACTACTCTTGAATTCTAGACATTTACAATCTATTTTTAATAAAATCCAGATGACTAGAGAATAGTCGTTCCAAACTTTTGTGGACACAAGAATAACCTAGCTTATTAAAAGCAGATTTCTCAGTGCTCTTCCCGTAGGTTCTGATTCTGTGTGTTGGAGGTGAGGTCCAGGAATCTGCATTTTAAATAAACACCCCGGAGGATTCTGATGCAGGTAATCCAATAACCACACTTTCAGAAACCCTTCTACTGAGAACTAAAAATTTGATTGTTACGTACTCCATATCTATCCTGTGCTCAGTGGGGACTATAGAGGTGTAAAATACCTGAGTTCCTGTTCTCTTGGTGTTCACAACTTTCAGGGGAGAAAGAGCATACTGCCATCTCAGACAGTATGTGATGGCAGACCCTGTGAGTGATGTGGACAATAAACGCAATAGGAATACAAAGAAGGGAGGCATCGCTTCTGGCTGCATTGTCATGAACAGCTTCATAGAAGATAGGGGTTGAGCTGGGGTTTGAAGAAAAGAGGTTCCAACAAGATGGAAAAAAAGTGGATTATTGCAAGGTGTTGGAACAGCAAAGACTAAGTGTCAAGGAAGCACAACAACTACTTTTAGGGGACCAGTATGTGGAATGATGTGCCTGAGCTAAAAAGGAGGATTTACACTTGGGAAGTTAGACTGAAGAAAGCCTTGAATTTGGACTCATTTTGTAGGTACTGGGTGGTTCTTCAAACGTGCAGATAAGACAAAAGTGACATTTAAAAAGACTGATCTGGCAGTGAGTTTGAAAGCCCTGAAAAATGTTTGGTTGTTCACTGTACAAATTCGGAGAAAGACCTAGTTTTGAACGTTTGTGAAGGTAGATTCAACACGACCTGGAGCTCGACTGGATGAGAAAAAGCGTCAGAGATGCTGCTGAGGTTTGAACCTCCTTGACTGGGAGGATTGTGTACAGTTTCACCATCCGGTGAATCTGAAGGAGGAAATGTTTTGAGGATAGTATGTTTGGTTCTAGGTCTAGAATTCAACTTCCCATCCTAAGTTGACATCTTCTGCATATATGCATCAGGTAGCTTTGCTTAAATCTATGGCAACTATTTTTATTATGTCGAAAGGAAAAAGGTCTGGAGCTTGAGGGAGAGACTGCAGATTTGGGTCCACCTGCGAAAAAGGAGACAAACTGCTCAGATTACTTATTAAGTATCATTATATGGAAAGCACTGCCCAAAGAACTAAGATGACTAGTCCTTGTCCTAAAAAAATTAAAAATCTAGATGGAACCTCTAAGGAAAAGGTCCCAATAAGAGTACATGGCAAGCCTCCAAATCCATAAACCACTGACCAGCGAATTCATACTCTTCTCGTTGCAGTAGTTGAAGGCCTTGGGCTCAACGAGGAGTGAAAATTAGCAGGATACGAAATTGGGAATGAGAAACCTCTTTTTGGAGGGCGTGCACTTGCAGAACTCTTTGAAGTAGTAGATGCTAGATTGCCTAAACCCCACGCGGGAGCAGCTCTCAGGGAGCTGCGGTGCCTGAACCACCCGAGAGCTACAGATTTATTTCGCAATTACTAATTACCCGGCTTGGGCCAGTGGGGCTCCAAGACCCGCCCAGGAGTCTGTACCGCGAAACGATTGGACGAGCTCACGTCCCCGCCTTCCCCCGGGCTCCTCCGTGGGTCCATCCCACTGCTCATTCGCCCACCCGACCTTTGCTTCGCCCCTTTTCAGTGACGTAACACCTGGCGCTCTTTCACGCCCGAGCCCTCGAGCCCCCCACCAGTCGCTTCGGTTCCTCATTGGCCAGCAGAGAGGAGAGGAAAGGGAAGGGGCACTCTCTTTTGCTTTCTGCACTCCCCCTCTCTAGTTTTCCGGTCTTCCCGTAGGCTGTCAGGAGAGCAGTTGTAGCTTGGAGCTGTCGCGCAGGCGTGCAAAAGTGCCCGCCGGTGGAGGGGCACTTCCCCTCCTCCCCAAGAGATTTGTTACACTGTGGTGACGCAGATGGCACCCCGCTCGCCGCCTCCACTTACGATTGGCTGTGGGCGGAGCCCGTCACACAGCCACGCCACGCCCCGCCTCTCCGCCCAGCTCCCAGCACTAGGTAGACCGCCCAGGAGGCCACGCCTCACCCCGGCCCAGCCGCTAAGCCCTGCGATTGGCGGAGGGAGCTGGCATGCTTTCCCACCCCCGACCCCCTGCGCAGCACCGAGAGGCCGGCGGGACCCCGCGGAAGTTGTCAGTCAAACTCCTCCCTCCCCACCCTCCACGAGGCCCCTCCCCCGGGCCGCGCGCCTTAGCGCGCGCGCGCACACACACTCCCCCCTTTCCTGTACCAACCACCTTCTTAAGTTGTAGCGGTCGCTCCCCGGGGGTGCTCCGTGGGCGGCCGGCCGGCGCGCGGGGGAGGGGCTCGGACCGCTCTGCGCGGCGAGGAGCGAGGGTGTGCGCGCGGAGGGCCGGGGCGGCGAGTCACCGCCCGGGGCGATGAGGGGCGGGCGCTGACCGGGAAGAGCGGGCACCGCGGCTGCGGCTCCGAGGGGACCTGCAATGGCAGCGTCCCGGGAGGAGGCTCCAGGCAGGGCGGGCTACGCCGGCAGCCGCCGCTGAGGTGCTGGCCGGCCGGCTGGCTGGCGACCCGGGCGGAAGGGACGAGAGGCGCGCTCGGCGTCCGCACCCCCGCGCCCTCGCCTCAGTTGCCTAAACTTCAGGCTCCCTTCCACCCGCCCTCCGCGCCCGGAGTCAACAACTTCATCACCCCCCTCCGCCCCCGCCCTTCCCTCCGTCAGCCCCGGGAGCTCGCCGCGCTGCGGGGACCAGGAACCTCCGGCGCTGAGATGTGGCCGTGAGGCGTTGGCGGGTGGCAAGAAGCTCGGCGGCGTCCCGGAGCCGGAGGGCGGTGGGGCTGGGGCGAAGGGGCGCGAGCTCTCCGCGCCTCTCCCCCTCCTCCTCCTGCCGCCGCTGGCCGTGCCTTGCAAGCAGCAGCCGGAGCTGCCAAGCGCCTGGGCCGCGGAGATGTCGTCTTCGTCGCCGCCGGCCGGGGCTGCCAGCGCCGCCATCTCGGCCTCGGAGAAAGTGGACGGCTTCACCCGGAAATCGGTGCGCAAGGCGCAGAGGCAGAAGCGCTCCCAGGGCTCGTCGCAGTTCCGCAGCCAGGGCAGCCAGGCGGAGCTGCACCCCTTGCCCCAGCTCAAAGGTAACCTCCGAGGGCGCAGCCCGGAGAGCGAGCGCAGGGGCTGGTTCCGCTCGCCTGTGCGCCGGCAGGGCCGTTTCCTTCTGGGGCTTCGTTGTCCTGCCCAGTTGGGACTCGTAGCGTGTTAGCCGTGTTCCCCACGATGCCTTACTCCCCCCCACCCCGCCTTTTATCAAAGAGGTTTAATGTGAGGAGTCTTGCTTCTTTTCTTACTCCTCCCTAATTCACCTTAACTCTTCCCAGTTTAGGGGAGGCCAACACCCCTCCCCACCTGCGCGTTTGCTTAACCTGCCCTTCCGACTGGGACTCTCTTGCGTCCCGCGAGGTGGAGTTCTTCACTCTTCCCTCAGGCTTGCCCTTTCCTGCTCTCGCTTTAACAACCGGACTTAAATCTTCCGACCTTCACTTTCCCGAGTCTCGGCTCCTCTTTTCGGCCACTCTTAGCTAGTCCTGTACTTTTCCAATTATAAAGCCGTCTGCACCCACCCTCTTCTTAACTCCATTTACCATTGATTGTTCCTAAGAGTCATCAGATCAGGAATCCGAATGCAAACAACGGTTACGAGAGTTTGCTGGCCTTTAGTTGTGTTTATAAAGAAAAAGCCTGAAAATCTGACCAGTGTAGTATCTTATTTACTGGATCGGTGGGTTTAAATGTTATCCTTTAGCTCAAAGAATAGAAAGATTTAAAATATTCTGTTGTCTGAGATGATACACACTATTTGGAAGTATTAAGGAATAGATAGGGTTGCTTTGTAGTGGAATGGGAACTTAGTTCGCCAGGCAGTGATTCCAGGGACTTTAGTAGGTTTGTACAGTAATTCAAATTGGTATCCGTGCCTAATGCCTTGCAGGAGAACTTGGCACTGCTTTTGGCTCACTTTTCCCATTAGATTTAGAGGATTTTCAGTAAGTTGTTTCCTGGTGTTCTAGTTTATTCTTTGTGTATTACTAACTTTTAATCTTACAATTTTAATATCTTTGCTTTTTATGAGATAGAAATCACTATGGAACAAGATGATAATGCTCTTAGACATTTCAAAGAATTTTGCAGCAATAGAAACTTAATAGACATCTATATCTGTTTTGCAAGGCCAGGAAATTAAAGGTTCATACTAAAATAGATAAATGTTCAGCAGATTTTTCAATCCATTTGAAAAAGCTCCAGCATCCCTTCAAGGCCAATCTGGTTCTGATTTGTCTTTGGGCCTATGAATCCAGCCTTAGTTTGGCAAATATAGGAATACTATATTTTCATGCCGCCGAGCTTCTCCTCTGAGTCTAAAGAAAACCCCAGATCAAATCACAGTTGACTTACAATAGCTCCAGAACCCCATTCAGACCCTACACTGCCCTGACTCTTGGGTGCTTCTAAATCAAGGACAGAATCAGACTGGCTTTTGAAAAGAGGTTTTAAGATACGTTTAGTCTGTGCTATTTGCATTTATCGTTTGATAAATCATTTAGAATTACAAAAAATTGTTACCATTTACAGGGGGAAATGGTAGACCACAATGGTAGGCATTGCCAAGACTTTAATTCTTGAGTGATGTCATATCTATAAAAGAATATCACCTTATTTATTAGGACATTGCATTGCTATTGATAGATTTTAAATTTTACACCTAATTAAAACATTATAGTTTTTTATACTATTGATTTGTTTTTCATTAAATTGTCAGATTATTTTTGCAGTTTGAAGGTTTGGTGCTGGCATTTTTCTTTCATATTTATTTCATTTGCTTTTTAGTAAGATATTCTAGTTCCTTTAGTATTGTATTTGTTAATATTACATTTAATTTTATTTAATAAAAATAATTGAATGTTAAACATATGGTTGCTTTCAAGCCAGGAGATGCAGCTTTGATACATTTTGCTTTTAAAAGCCCGACAAAAATATACATAGAGTCAATAATCATCTAAGTTATATGACATATGGTTCAACAAGTTGAAGGTGCCATGAATGTTTTATTTATAGTATTTGGTCACTAGTGGAGAAAAATAAATTAGAACTTTATATTAATTCTAGATATTTGTATGAAAATATAGTATTCCTTACAAGGAAAGTTTTGTATTCAGGATAAATTTACATAAATTTTATTGAGGAAATAAGACCCTCACTTGGATTACACATTAGTAGGAAAAACTACTTTTACTCCAGATGCCAAAATGCTTGAAAAGTGATTTTTTAAAAAAATTCAGTTGCTTCACTTGGTACTTTGGCAGTGCACTTGATACCACAGTGTTGTGTTTTTTCTGCCAGTAGTAGTTTTTTCCATTTGTGGCCTTAACAAAAAACAGTGGAAAGCCCTTTAGTATGTGTATGAAAGAGAATTTTTCTTTCTGCTCTGAAATATAATCTTACTGTGGAGTGATTCAGATATCCACGGGCATCCAAGATCTTTCAAGTGTTTATACCAACCTGCTTATGTTACACTTTGTCCACATGGGTCTGAACTGGAAAGGTGCCAACTAGTTTTCCTCAAAGCATACTATGAGTAAGGATTAACAAAATAATCCAGCCTTTTCATCTATAAGAAGTTTATTTGAGCAAAATCATTTAGTAAGTAGGTTGCAGGATTTTAATGGCAAAAATGTTCAGAATAAGTTGTTTTATTATAGAAAGTATTTAATAAACAAGCCTTGTTAAAAGGTTTTTTTAAAATGAGAAACTGTTATGTGGTCCTGAAAATTAAACTGCCTTATATTGTAAAGCTTTAAAAATTTTTTTTCAAAACACCTTTTTATCTCATGTTAATTCTGTAAGCTGCTGTAGTACCTGAGAGCTAGGTATTAGAAAATAAAATTAGGAACATTTTATCAATCGTTTTTTTCTATATTTAAAATTTTATGTTAGCATAGGACTTAATTTTTCAACTTTAAACTTTTCATCTGATAACCAACAATTAGGAAACTTTTAACTTCTAAAAAATCTATTACTCACAATGTGATCTGTTTTAGCCTATTTTATTTAAGACTCTGGAAGCATTGGTTTGGTAAAGTAGTTGATGCTTTGCATTTATGTAACATTTTTGCATTTTAAAATTATTTTACCTTTTTCTTTATTTTTAAGTTACAAAACACTATTGCTCATAACATGTGAAACAGCCCAAAGATGTGTAACCCCTAAGCCCTGTTATCTGCTTTTTCACATGTAATAAGGTAAAGCTGTTGTGTGACAATCCACAGCTCAAAGTATTTTTACAAACATTATATTTTATTAGGTCATCCCAGTAACTTTCTTGCAAGACCAATGTTATTTCTGTATTACTGATGAGAAAGTCAAGGCCTAAACAGATTAGTTTCAGCCCAGTTATTACTTATGTGGATGCTGTTGCAATTGACACTGGGACATAGGTCAAATGATTTCAGTATTTTTGCTGTTAACCAGTTTGATGTAAATTTGAAGCAGTGTGATAGAAAGAGTTGGGTCACTGGGGTTAGTCCTGGGTCAAAGGTAAATTTTTAATCTTTCTGAGTCATTTTCCTTATCTGTAAAATGGGGATAATACCTTCAATCTCCCCAGGCTTGTGGAGATTAAGTGAAATAATTTATGTGCCTAAAAATAGGCAAAGAATGTTAGTTCTCATTCTTTTTGATATATGAAAATCCAGATTAAAAATATTTTTAAAATGAAGGATTAATAGGATTACTTAAATAGTAAACTTTCCTGGTGTATTTAAAGTATGATTTTATTTATCAGTTTTCAGATGTGATTTATGTGAAGTGAGGTGAAGCTGTAATGTTTTTCAGCATGAGTGTAGAAATGGTAATAGGGTAAAGTCAGACTCTTTAAAATATTACAAGCTGTAGTAAGATTTTTTTACCAAGCAAAGAAATTGAATTAACCAGTAGAATTGTGTAAATGTGTATTCCGCATAGGGGACAGCCATTAAATAGCAAGAACAGTTGAAACTCGTTTTGAGATTGAAGTCCCCTTAAGATGAGGTAAAGAACTTCCCGAGTAGTGCTCAGATTCTTTGTTGGTCCATTCTTAGAAACTGGGGTCCCATTGGAGGTATTGAGGTCAGTAACAGTGGTGCTGATTGAAGTGCCTTGCTCACCTTTAGGGGGAAAAATATGTTGATTTTCTTGAGGTATGTCGTCTTTTAAGGTAATTGTGAAGCAAGAACACGGGCATAATCTCATGTTTTGTGTTGGGGGAAAACACTACTACTCGCTCAACTTTTAAGGTTTATAGATTTTCTCAAAGTTAGTGTCATACCATCTAAACACAAAACCCCTTTTTGTAATTGGGATGGCACTAAAGAAGAGTTCAAATTTATCTGAATATGTTAAGAAAAATGTTTACAAAGGGATATAACATGTTAGTCATTTAAGACTATTTTCTGGGAGTATTGTCATATGTCTTCTGGAAGATTTATTTTAAATTTTTTTTTTTTACATTTTTAGGATATACTTATTAGAGAAATTGTTAAATATACTGTCCATTACTAGTCTCCACGTGAAGGAAAAACTTTTTCTAGTCTAATTTAACATCTTCAGTGTTCCTATTTAGGATCATATCTCCATTTTATTACCTTCCCTGATTCTTAATTCAGTTTTGGATTACTTTATGAAGTGGCCATTGAATAAAGTGTTAATCCAGTAAAATGTATTTTGTAGAACAGTGGGACCATAGTAGACTTAAGTTGTCTTCCTGTATCAGTGATGACTCAAATGCTTTGGGCTAGTTGTTTAACCCCTTTGAACTTCAGTGTAATCATTCTCACCTGCAAGAATAACATTTTTTCCTTGATAAAATCACAATGTTGAATTAGTATTTAATGAGTTATTGCCTCTTTGGATTTCAAAGACAGCTTTATCAACAAAAATGATACATTTGGGAATAATTGATTTTTGTGCTTCATTTTTTAAATTTAGCTTTTTAAATTGTAAAAAGCTGGGGATAGAGACTAGATTATTTTTATGTGTTTAGTACTCTGGTTCTCAATCCTGGCTTTATACTTGGAGAGCTTTAAAAAAAAAAAATCAGTACCTGGGCCCACCCCCAAGAGATTGTAAATTAATTGATCTAAGGTAGAATCCAGTTGTATGTATTTTTGAAAGCTCCCAGGGCGATTCTAATGCGTTGGGTTGAGAATCACTGGTTTAGCATTATCTGTCTATTGATTTAATTCATTAATTGAGACTTTGTCCTTTTCTCTCTGATACTCATGGCTCATTACCCAGCCTATTAACATTTCTTGCCCTCACTTCACCTCCTGCTATTTACATTTCACTCTTCACTTTGCTGCCCCCTGTGGCTAATCAGCTGCTTTCCTGAAGGGGATAGTGCTGTTAGATTCTGGAGTTTAGGTATGATGAGATGATTCTATTGGATTTTGTTATAGTTATCATAGTTAAAGCCCAACTATTATCATTTGATGCCAGGTGGTCAGTTTTCTTTTTTCTGTGATTTTTGGAGTGGAGGCTGAGCTGGCAAGTAAAATTGAGAACATGTAATAGAGATTTACCTAGTTTTAATCCCATCATTCAGGATAACAGGTGATGATTCCAACCACTTTGGATGGATTTCTGTATATGCTGACAGCACTGTTCTGTTTCTTGAAGATCTGGACCTAATATTACTACAGTATATGTTGAATACAAGATATTGAACAAATGAACTATCCTTGAACTTAATTGTGGTTTGGGTTGTGTCTTATATTTGTTTTACGTCAAGAAATGTTTTTCTCCAGAATGTTTTCATGTTTATCATCTTACGTAATCTTAACCACAGCTTTTTACTGCAAGTAGGACAGTGAGGACCCAGGTCCACTTATATTCCATATTCTTGTTTTGTCTTTGTCTTTTCTGCTAGTTAGTTTGCATAATATTTTATTTGTTGTTTTGGGTGAGTATTCAATTGTTATGTGGTGATGTTCTCTTTCCAGAAAGAGATGGTACATTTTTTTTTTTTGTGAAAGCAGAAGTCATTATCTGTTTTTTCAAATACCATTATGATACCAAATACAGTATTCCATGTATAAATGTGGTCATATAGATTTTGAGGAAGAATGACCTATTGGTTATCTTCTAGTCATCCCCTTCCCCTTTAATGATTGTGCTGCTTTAGGTAATGTTTGGTGCTATCTACCAGAGATTGATTTTCTTCTGTTTTGTTTGTTTTTTGGTTTTAATATATTTATGCCTAAACTGGTTCAAGGTTGTTTAAGGTAAATGAATTCTGGGTTCTTAATACCTTGATAGTAAATAGTAAATGTAGGTTTAAAAGAAAAGATTGTTTGCTCTTTTATTTTGTATTTTGCCAATGACCAGTGTGAGTGACATGTAACATTATTGATAGGTTTGTTGCTAGGAAAGTTATTGTTTAAGATTTGTGTGGAGAAGTAATATTAGGTTGACTTCCAGACACAGACATGTGTGTTTGAACATTGAAAAACAGAAATAATTTGTTTGTAGTAATTTTTAAATTTGAGGTACAGTCTTTATTTATAAGGATGTCCTTGAAGGAGATGAAAGGAACAGATTTAAGTATATATAATTACTTTTAGTGCATGATTATGTAATAAGAAACCTAAATGCTTTACTGAAAAAGTTTTACATGACAGACTGGGTTTATACAAAATAGATTCTACTTGTTGGAGCAGGATATTGACTAATAAGCAGTTTCACACCTATTTTTGTGTCTGTCTTTTTGAACTTTTACCTGAATGAATTTGTTTATGTGGGCTTTTGGAGTGACTAATGAGGAATTTTAGAAATCCCATAATTTTGATCAGTTTTCCTAAAGAAACCTACTGGTTTGTTTTTTTTTTTGTAGTCTGCTGAATATGATAGGTTCACATGATGAAATTCAGAGAACCTATTTCTAACTTGGATACTGAAGGCAAGGGATTTCTTGGAAACACACTCCTCCTACTGGAATGGTGATGCTAATTACAGCTACTGTAACCTTACTGTTATATCTAGTTGAGCTTTCCAGTGCTGAATGGGACTTCAGAAGTCATTCTGGCTTAGCTTCCATTGGGAATTAATTTCATTCTTGTTTTTCTGTTAATAAATAAATAGCTATCTTGTCATTTCATCAGAGAAGTTTTCTTTAAGGTAGGGAGGAAAGTACAGCGTTTTTAAGCTCTTACTGTCAGGTTTTGCTTAGTTAATAAATAAATTGCTATTTATTTAGCTATTAGACAATAGCTAAAGAGGTTAAATTCCTGAAACAAGAATTTTTAAATGACTGGGCTTAGAAGTTGTAGTTCAGGAGTGTCAGATCTTAAATATAGCTTCAAAATTTGTATACTTTGTCAGTTTAATTGGTTTTGCCTTTGTTTCACACTTGTATAAAGGATATTCTAGAATTATAGCTATTATCATAAGTTGATAATTATTTGGACTCATTGTTAATCCCCTGCCCTAAATTGGTAAAAGTGAAAAAGATGAGAGTTTTTGTTATAACAAAATTTTGACTAGCAAAACTGGGTGGGTTTTTTAAAGATAACTTTTCAGACGACTTTTTCTAATGATAAAACATCTGTTGAAGTTACAAGTAAAATAAGACAAATTCTGTAGGGACTATGTATTGATTTTTTTTTTAAACTTGTATTCCATTCTTCTTTTAATTGGCCAAAAGAAAAAGATTTTGTTTGCCTACTATGAAATTAGACACATACTTTACTTTAAAAAATCTAGTACTGAAATATTTACCTCTCTTTGGTTTCCATAGTGCTTAAAACATAGGTGAACCATTGTAGAGATTAAAAACTTTATTCAGTAAAGTGAATAAAATGAATACTTTTTCTTTTGAAATTAAATGTCTTTAGGAGCTTATAGATTCCTAAAGTCGGGGGAATACAGACTTACAAGCATACAATTTCAGTTAGTGTGATAAGTGTTGTGGTAAATGTAAGCTCTAAAATGTTAGGGCAGTATGTGAGGGACCCAACCCAGTTTTGGTATGGGAAGGGAGAGATCAGGGAAAGCTTCTTGGAGAAAGTGACAGGTAAATTGAGACCTAAAAGGCCAGATGGTGTTAGGCCAAGATAGATGGGGTCTAAGAGGTTCACCTAAAGGATGATATGTGCAGACAGAGGTAAGTGAGCATAGCATATTTTGGGAATTGCTGGCAATTTACATGGCTGTGATATAGAATACAATAGGGGACTGGCTAGAGAGGAGACTGGAGTAACAATTAGGGTCTAGTTCAGTCTTGATGCTGTGTTGCGGTGTGGGTATTTTTCAAGAGTGTATTGGGAGATGAAAGTGAGCAGCTAGTTAGAATGCTGGCACGGTAATCAGACACGAGATGAAGGTGGCCTTGTCTAAAGGGGATGAGGTAGTATCAGGCAGGACTTGGTGAGAGGGAAGAATCAACAATGATGCATTTCTGACTTGGGCTACTAGATGTACGATAGCAGTTTACCGAAAGGGAAAAGGGGAGACAGATTCGATTTGGAAGGAGAAGATAATGGTTCAATTCTTTGTTGGACAAGTTGAAGTGCCTGTGGGAAGTCCAAGTGAAGCTGCCTAGTAAGAAGTTAGATAATTTGGGTCTGGATCTAAGTACAGAGATATGTATTAGAGATAATATTAAGCAATTTGGGAGTCTTATAGGTGGCATTTGAAGCAATGGAAATAGATGTGACTGCCCACTGAAAACATGTAGAATGAGAAGAGACCTAGGAATACCAACATTTAGATGATGGTCAAAGGAAAAGGAGCAATCAGGAGGTAAGAGAGACAGCTTGAATAGAGGCGAGGCAGTCAAGGAAAGGGAGTCTTTTATTACAAAAACTGGGTGATGGGGGTGGGGGTGGGGTGTTACTTCATGGTAACAATGAAGAGCTGTGAACAGGTCAAATAGGAACTGAAAAGGGTTTGGTAGTCTTCAGTCAACATTGGTGACTTGAGAGGTGTTCAGAGGATTGATAGACTTAAAATGAGATTTCTGTAAGGTGAGGAGCTAGTGGAAATTGTGAAAGCTGAGTCAGTAAGTATGGACAACTCTTTCAGGAACTTCGGCAGTTTAAAAAAAAATTACTATAGCTGTGGGGTGGAGAATGGATTGTAGCAGAACAAGATTTTTAGGGGAGGACTGGTTAGGAGATTATTTTAATGGGCTAGGTAAGGCATGATATGGCTTTGGCTACAGTAGTAGCCCAAGATGGAGAGAAAGAGATATACTTGAGATATATCTTATGTAGGACTTGTTAATGAATTGTTTGTGGGGGGGTAAGGGGGGAGATGGGGGGGTAAGGGAGAGATGGAAGGGGAAAGATAGGAGTCAAGGATGACACCTGGGTGGATGGGTATGTACCACTACTGAGAAGGAGTACCCTAGAGAAGGAACCAGGTATAGAGGGAAAATCCATAGTTGTATTTTGGAAATTTTAAATATGAGATGTCTTTTGGAAACTCAGTTGCAAATATCAAATAGAGTAGACCATTGGATATGTGAATCACAGAGTGCCCATTGGTAATTTCTATGATTTCTAAACATTAATTACATTCTTTATTTTAACTTTTAATGACCTGCCAAGACTTTCAAATTTGCTTGTTAGAAGACATCCATGGTTTGGGTTGCTGGCCACTTGGTCTTCTGGCCAAACTGGGATTATCTGTTCCCTACCCGATGGGCTGTATTCTGTGTTCACCAGATGGCAAGATGTCCTTGGTATGTGCATGAGGGAGATCACAAAATACATTGGGACAAGTACATGAATAAGGTTACTTAATTGCCTACTTTTTGCCTTTAGACTGTAAGGTAAGTGTTTTGAGACCTGAGATCCATTTCTTCCTATTCAGCATTTAGGCAGTCAGTGCTAAGTTTTATATTTAGTGAATGAAAGAATGAAGCAAAAGCTATTGAATTGATTTAAAGAAAAACACCATTTTGTATCATGCAGTAATTCACAGTTTTATAATGACTTATAACTGAACGTTTACATGCCGTGCCAAACTTGTTAACATCTTGATGAAGAAACTAAAACCTAGGCAGGTTATATTCTTGTGCCAGTTATTTATAGCTTGATCTTCTCACTTGGTTATTGAATCATCTGTAGTGTTTAAACCGAAGATGTGTATTGCCTACACTAAAGCAAAATTGAGTAGCTTATTTCCTAACAGTGCCAGAGAGAAATATTTGTAATTGAGAACCTTATCAAGAGAAATAGTGGTTTCTTTTAGGTGCTGGGCAAGCAGGCCAGTATTGAACATAGTTTTTTCTAAGAATCTTTAAGGCAAGTTATCTTTGTTTCTTGAGTTCTTCTGATATAAAAATACTTCATTGATCTTTGTGGTCTTTCTTTTAGCGCTGTTACCCCCTTCCTTTTTTAAGTAGCCTAAAATTTTTCTCAAGAAAAAAAAAATCTCGTAATATTTGTTTCATGAATGAGTACAGAGAAACAGGATGAAGTGAACTGGTAATCACTCAGCACATTTGTGTCACAGCTAGATTTATAATTTGAAGTCACTACTCAGTTAAAGTTAAAATGATCTATAATTAGCAGCTTGGAGAAATTCTTATAGATTATCAAGTACTGATTAGACACTGTTTATTTTTGCCTCTCTTTTGGAAATGCTAGGTATATTTTGGTCCCCCTTTACACAAAGTTTTTGAAAACTTTTTTAATACTGTGCCACATTGGCATAGCTCTTTCTGATCATTTTTTCCCAGTTTGAAAGAGGAAAATGAATTGGGGAAGATAATTGAGCCTTGGATATGAAAGTCAATTAGGCTAATTCACCCATCACTTTACTGATTTTATTCTCCTACTAAAACGCTCAGAGAAGCTGAAATTAGATATCTCCTTAAGTAGTTTTCCACATGCCATTGTGTTTCCAGTGAATGAACCAACCTAACTTTGAATCCAAAGTAGAAATAAAGTAGCAAATGTAACAATGAAGCGCTTTTAAGGTGCATTTATTTCCCGTAGTCATATTTTCTTCATAGGAAATTTTGATCATTCATGTAGGAAAGGTAAAAATAATCCAGCTGTTACCTAGCTACGAGATATCCAGGCACTGGTTTTGGTATGTTATGTATTTTGATAATCTGTTTTTAGTTTGGCTCACCTGGATGCCCTACACATAACATATTTTGAGAACTGATTTTTTTTTTTTAAAGATCTTGAGAAGTAGCTTCTCCCATGGAATAGGAATGACTAATTTTAGGATACAATACTTGCTGTGAGTCATAAGTGAGTCTCAGTTTTCATGGTTTTCTAAAATAAACTCATTTAAAGAATATGTAATGAGAAATGTCATATTCTTAACTACCCTATTTCTTTTATAATGGCTTTATTATTTTTGTAAAAGCTTATAGACTCTGAAAAAACAACTCAAAAAAGAATCTTATAATGGTAGAAAATAAAAATTCCCATCCAGAGGAAACTTCTCTTAAATTTTTGAGGATCATCCCATATTTTCCCATTGGTAGAATCATACAATATATGCTGTTCTATAACCCATTATTTTCACTTAGTAGAATATTATAAATATTCTTTCAGAAATAAACAAATATTTCTGAAAGAGAAAAATCAGAATCAATTTAGAATTGTTTCTGAATGAAGTTTTTATTTCTAGAAATACTGAATCAACTCATTTAAAACCTTGGTTATAAATTCCTTATAAATTCTCCTCCTTAAATGGAGAATAAATAATTTCTAAGAGTACTGGTATTTAATTTTAGGGAGGTAATATGTGGATCTCTTGGAAAATTCAGTTTAAGGAATGTATCATCTTAGCAAATATATACAATATTTTATATATATTTTCCAGAGTTCTTGAATATCCCCACCAAAGCCCATCTGTGGTGTTGGGGGAGGGAAGTGGAATGTCTGTAGAGGTTAGGTCCTGCTCTGGAGACTTGAACACCTTGTTAAAGTAGGTAATACCTTTTCTTAACACAGTAGCAGGTATTTCCTAGGAGTTACAGGTAGGAGTAGCAGCAAGATGGAAGCTCATCACAGCCATCAAAAGTGAAAATAGCTATAACCCTCCATTCCATCTGTAAAGATCTGTTTAGTACTTCTTGTTCCCAAAAGTCCCAAATGAGAAATGAAGGTACTTCAAAAAACTTGTTTTATTTAATGAATAGCAGGTTTTATATTCAGATTGAATTAAGGAGATGACACAAATATTCCATTTATTCTCTTAGGAAAATGTTTGTCAGTATTCTGCTTCTAAAGTCCAAGGTTCCACATTTCAAGAATCTGTGTAACATGCCCTATTAGCGCAATTTCATTCCTTTTTTTTTTTTTTTTTTGCTTCACCAGAAGTGGTTTTTGATACAAAAGGAAACATAGCTGTTAATTTTTTTGAAATAAAAATTGAGTAGTATATTTTAACCCTTCTATAATGCAGTAGTTGTGGATATACTTATAGTTGAATGGTCATTGATTAAAGCATGGAAACATTTATGCTCTTGACAGTTTTAGATAGTATTCTAGGGGTTTTCTTAAAATGATATATATTTATATATTAGGACATTATCAAACTGGTAGTGTACATGTGTTCAAATTTCCTAAAATGTGATGTCTATAATTTTTTTCCCACCATTTTCAATTTTAATGAAATCACAGAACCTTAACTAAGTCATATTTAGTTACAATGCTGTGAATCATTTGCTAATAAATGTTTCCATTGTTACTTTATAATAGCTTGATCTCTAAAGTTTCAAATAAAAGCTGATTTTAGATTCTTAGTTATTAATGTTCTAGGGATATTGCCAAAAAAAGCTACATGTCCTATATTCTGTGCCAGTTTCTTAAATTAGAATCTTGGATTGCATCCTCAGTGTGTCACTGTAGTGGTATTGCTGGGTTGCTATGATACTGTGCTTGTTCTATAATTTGTAGCATGAATCCTATATGAGATCTTACTTTAGATTTCAAATATGTTAGTAGCAGTAATTGGGAATATGATACCTTTTTCCTTTAAGGAAAGTTATACCTATAACACTGTTTCTGTTACAAATGTTGATACCTGCTACTTCAAATTATTTATCCTTAAATGTAGAGCAGCAGTCCCCATCCTTTTTGGCACCAGGGACCACTTTCATGGAGACGGTTTTTCCACGGACGGGGGGTGGGGGAATGGGGGTGGTTTCAGGATGATTCAAGTGCATTACATTTATTGTGCAGTCAAACCTCTCTGCTAATGATAATCTGTATTTGCAGCCACTCCTGCAAATCACCTCAGTGCCACCTCAGATCAGGCATTAGATTTTCATAAGGAGCGCGCAACCTAGGTCCCTCTTGTGCAGTTTACAGTAGGGTTAGCTCTCCTGTGAGAATCTGTGCTGCCGCTGATCTGACAGGAGGCGGGGCTTAGGAGGTGATGTGAGCGATGGGGAGGCTGTAAACACAGATGAAGCTTCCATGGCTCTCCTGCTGCTCACCTCCTGCTGTGTGGCCTGGTTCCTAACAGGCCACGGACCGGTACTGGTCCGCGGCCTGGAGGTTGGGGACCGCAGATGTAGAGGATTTACAGTGAACAACTTGAAATAACTTGGTTATCCTCTCAGAAGTTTATCACATTGACTTTTATGAAGATGGGCAAGAAGAGGAAGGCTTTACAATGAATATATTAAAATTTCAACCTTCTACTTGGTATTTGAGATCTTAAGAGAAATGAATATAGACTAGATTTTCTGGTAAGATACATTTGAGATAGTACCAGCAAAACCACATTACAGGGAAAAACTACAAATTGTATTATTGTAGTAGATTTTTTAAAAATTCAGTGAACTGTTCTTAATACCAACCCTACATAGCCATCTTAATAAAATATTATTACTTCCTTTACTTTATTTTATTTTATTTTATTTTATTTTATTTTGAGACAGAGTCTCACTCTGTTGCCTAGGTTAGGGTACACTGGCATCATCATAGCTCACTGCAACCTCAAATTCCTGGGCTCAAGTGATCCTCCTGCCTCAGCCTCTACAGGCGCATGCCACCACACCCGGCCCATTTTTGCATTTTTTGTAGAGATAGTTGGGTCGCTATGGTGCTCAGGCTGGTCTCAAACTCCTGGCCTCAAGCGATCCTCCCACCTTGGCCTCCCAGAATGCTAAGATTACAGATGTGAGCCACTGTGCCTGGCCCGCTTTTACATTTTGTGAGTTAGATTTCATTTACATGTCCCTGGAAAAATTTTAGTAATCTAATTTAGTATTATAAATTATAGGCAGCATAAAGCAAAATGACTGGATTCTAAGCATGTGTTGTATATATACATTTGTGGAATAAAGTTTATGGGATTGTCAGTTAATTGTGTTACTCCATTTGATCTTTAAACCTTCAGTAATGTCTTGGGTATTTGATATGAAAGTATTTTAGAGATCAGGACTGGACTAAATTTTTAAAACAGCTTTATTGAGATATAATTCTTATATCATACAATTCATCCATTTAAAGTATACAATTCAATGGCTTTTAATATATTCACAGGTATGTGCAACCACCACAGTCAATTTTAGAATGTTATCATTCATCTCAAAAAGAAATCCCATACCTTTTAACTGTTACCCCCTATTCCCTCAGGGCTCCTTCTGCTGCTGGCCCTAAGCAACCACTAATCTACTTTCTGTCTCTATAGATTTCCCTGTTCTGGAGACTTCTTATGAATGGAGTCATTCATGTAATCATATCAGGGTCTTTTGTGGCTGTCTTCTTTCTCTCAGCATAGTGTTTTCAAGGTTCATCCATATTGTAGCATGTGTTAATAATCCATTCCTTTTTATGGCTGAATAATATTCTATTGTATGGCTATACTATGTTTTATTTATCCCCTCATCCCTTGATAAATGTTTGCATTGTGTCTACCTTTTGGTTATTATGAATAATGCTGTTATAAACATTTGTGTACAGGTTTTTGTGTGGACATATATGTTCATTTCTCTTGGGTGTATACCTAGGAGTGGAATTGCTGCATCATAAGGTAATTCTAGGTTTAATCACTTGAGGAACTCTCAAAGTGTTTTCCACAGTGGCTGCACCATTTTACATTCCTACCTGTGGTATATGAATGTTCTCATCTCTCCACATTCTTAGCAATACTTCTTCTGACTTTTTGATTATAGCCATTCTAATGGATGTGAAATGGTATCTCCTTGTGGTTATAATTTGCATTTCTTTAATGACTAATGATAAGTATCTTTTAATGTGCTTATTGGCCGTTTGTATCTCTTCCTTGGAGAAATGGCTCTTCAGATCCTTTGCCCGTTTGTATACTTTTTTTTTTTTGAGACAGGCTCTCATTCTGTCGCCCAGGCTGGAGTGCAGAGGTCTCATCATAGCTCACTGCAACCTTGAACTCCTGGGCTCAAGTGATCCTCCTGCCTCAGCTTCCCAAGTAGCTGGGACTACAGGCGTGTGCCACCATGCCCAGCTAATTTTTCTGTTTTTTGTAGAGACAGGGTCTTGCTCTTGCTTAGGCTGGTCAAACTCCTGACCTCAAGCAATCCTCCAGCTGCAGCCTCCCCAAGTGCTAGGATTACAGGCGTGAGTCACCGTGTCTGGCCTCCCTTTGCCCATTTTTGATGATTATTTGTCTTTTTAACACTGAGTTGCAATAATTCCTCATAAATTCTTGATAAAAATCCCTTTTGTCTTTTAAGGTTCCCCCCCCAACATCAGGCCACTGTACTTTGGCCTCCTTTATTATTTTATTTCTTTTAGGAGGAGCTTTCTTTGCCTCACTGGAATTTTTTTTCTTTAATTTCAAAAAATTTAGGGGTACAAGTGTTTTTTGTTACATGAATACATTTTAACATGCTGAGGTCAGGGCTTTCAGTGTACTCATCACCAGAATAGTGTACGTTGTACTTGATAGCTAGGTTTTTATCCTTCACCCCCTTCCTCCCTTCTCCCCTTCTTAGTTTACAATGTCCATTACTGCTCTTTATGACCATATATATCCTTCATTTAGCTCCCACTTATAAGTGAGAACATGAGGTACCGATTTCTCCATTCCTGAGATACTTCACTTAGGATAATGGTCTCCAGTTCTATCCAAGTTGCTGCAAAAGACATTATTTCATTCCTTTTTATGGCTGAGTAGTACTCCATGGTGTGTGTGTGTGTACATACACATATACACCACATTTTCTTTATCCACTCATCAGTTGATAGAGGCACTTAGGTTGATTCCATATCTTTGCAATTGTGAATTGTGCTGTGATAAACATTCTGGTGCAGGTGTCTTTTTGATAAAGTGATTTCTTTTCCTTTGGGTAAATACCCAGTAGTGGGATTGCTGGGTCGGAAGATAGGTCTACTTTTAGTTCTTTGAGGAATCTTCATACTACTTTCCATAGCGGTTGTACAAGTTTACATTCCCATCAACAGTATATAAAATGTTCCATTTTCACCACAGCCACACCAACATCTTTTTAATGATGGTGATTCTGATGGGTAAAGTGGTATCTCATTGTGGTTTTAAATTGCATTTCTCTGGTAATTAGTGATGTTGAGCATTTTTGCATATGTTTGTTGGCCATTTGTCTGTCTTCCGTTGAGAAGAGTCTTTTCATGTCTTTTGCACACATTTTGATGGGATTATTTGGGGTTTTTTTCTTGCTGATTTGTCTGAGTTCTTTGTAGAGTCTGGATATTAGCCCTTTGTCAGATATATAGTTTGTGAATATTTTCTCATTGTCTTTTAACTTTCTTGATGGCATCCTTTGAAGCACAAAAGTTTTAAATTTTAAGTCTAAATTATTTTTTTTTCTTGTGCTCATGCTTTTGGTGTCATATATAAGACTCCTTTCCCAAATCTGAGGTCATGATTTTACTCCTATTTTTTTTCTAAGAATTTTATAATTTTAACCCTTACATTTAGGTCTTTAACTATTTTGAGTTAATTTTTATATAGGGTATTATGTAAGGGTTCTAATTCATTGTTTAGCATGTGGCAATCTCATTGTCTCTGCACCATTTGTTGAAAAGACTGTTCTTTCCTCATTAAATGGTCTTAGCACCCTTGTTGAAAATCAGTTGGCACATAGTTTTACTTCTGGATTCTCAATTCTATTCCATTGATCTGTATATCTATTCTTGTGTCAGTACCATACTGTCTTGATTACTGTTTTATAGTAAGTTTTGAAATGGAGAAGTGTGAGTCTTCCTACTTTGTTGTTTTTCTTTTTCAAGATTGTTTTGGCTGTTTTGGGTCACCTGCAATTGCAAAGGTTAGATTATTGGTTTGAGATCTTTGTTCTTTCTTACATTAGGCATTTGCAGCTATACCTTTCTTTCTAAACACTCTAAGTTTCAGTATGTTGTGTTTTCATTTGTCTTAAAAGCATTTTCTGATTTTCCTTTTGATTTCTTCTTTGACCTATTAGTTCTTTAACAGTGTGTTGTTTAATTTCCACATATTTGTGAGCTTCCCAGATTTTTTTTGTTACTAAGTCCTAATTTCATTCCTTTGTGGTCAGACAACATACTTTGTATTATTTCTGTTCTTTTCAATTTTTTGAGGTTTGTTTTATGACCTGGCCTATGGTCTGTCCTGGAGAATGTTCCACATGCACTTAAGAATATATATTCTCCTATCGTTGGGGGGAGTATTCTATAGTGCATATAATTCTCTAGTGTTCTGTAGAAGCCTGTTAAGTCTAATCGGTTTATAGTGTGTTTAAGTCTTCTATTCTTTGTCTTCTTCTGCCTCATTGTTCAACAATGTCTCAAGTCTTTTTTGTTGATCTTTGGCCTCATTGTTCTATCCATTATTGAAAATGAGGTATTGAAGTCTCCAATTAATATTATTGTTGAATTTTCTATTTCTTCCTTCATTACTGTCAGTTTTTGCTTCATGTATTTTGGTACTATCAGTAGGTACAAATATGTTTATAATTGTTATGTCTTCCTGATAGATTGACCCTTCTATCATTTTTAAATGCCCTTCTTCATCTCTAATAACATTTTTTTGTCTGATGTTAGTATAGCTACTCCTGCTTTCTTGTGATTGTTTGCATGATATGGCATTTTCCATCCTTTTACTTTTAATCTATTTGTGTCTTTGAATCTAATTTGCATCTTCTGGAGACAGTATATAGTTAGATCATCTTTTAAAAAATCCAGTCTGACAATCTCTGCCTTTTGATTGGCTTATTTAATCCATTTACATTTAATATTGTTAATATAGTTGGATTTATGTCTGCCATTTTATTGTTTATTTTCTCTGTACCTCATGTCTTTTTTGCTCTATATTCTTCCTTTACTGCTTTCTTTAGTAATAAGTAAATATTTTCTAATACAACATTTCAATATGATTAATGATTTTTTTCACTACATATTTTTGAAAGTTTTTTAGTGGTTGCCTTTGGGCTTATCATATACATCTTAACTTATTAGAATCAACTTCAGATTTATACTAGCTTAGGTCCAATGAGATATAGAATCATTATATAATCAAATATACCTCTATTTCCTTTCCCCCCCTTTTTTGTGGTATTATTGTTATATAGTAATATTCATTAATGTTACAACACCAACAATGTGGTGTTACAATTATTATTTCACTATCAGTAGTTATTTCTTTATCATGGTACAGTTTTGCTCCCACCACCTCCTTTGTGCTATTATTAGCAAATATATTACATTTCTGTATGATAGCAACCCATCAATACAGTATATACATACTATTTTATAAAAATGGCTTTTAAAATTAGTTATGAAAGAAAATATGCATTTATAGTGTATTTTTAGTTACATAATTGCCTTTACTGGTGTTCTTTCGTTTTTTATTTGGATTTGAATTATTGTCAGTGGTCAGAGGCTTTCAGCCTGAAGGAATTCCTTTAGTGTTTTTTGTAAGGCAGGCCAGCTAGCAATAAATTTCCTCAGTTTTTGTTTATCTGGGAATGTCTTTATTTTGCCTTCATCTTTGAAAGGTAGCTTTGTTGGATATAGGATTTTTGGTTGATAGGTTTTTTTTTTTTTTCTTTGAGCACTTAGAATATGTTATTCCACTGTTTTCTGGCCTCTTTTGTTTTTGCTAAGAAGTCAACTGTTAATCTTAGCCCCTGTAAGTAACTAGATGTTTTTCTCTTGCTGCTTTCAAGATTTTCTTCTTGTCTTTGATTTTCATCATTTTTACTATGATGTGTCTATTTGTGGATTTTGTTGACTTTATCCTTCTAGGAGTTTGTTAATCTTCACAGATGTGTTAGGCTAGTATTATTCCTTCTCTGTGCAGTTCCCTTCTCTTTAGTACTTTCCTATGCAAATTCCAGCCACCTCAGTAGCCCTGATCTCTGGTCTCTGTTTATTTTGCTCAGTAAGGCTGCTTGCTCTTTTGGGGCTTCTCTTCCCTGTGCTTTCTCTATCTGGAAAGTGGTACCAGATAGAGAGCTAGTGCAATTGTGAGGTTCACTCTATTTCCCTTCTCTCAGTGATCACAGTCCTGTACTGCCTGTTTTCCAACATCTGAAAATAATTATTTCATATATTTTGTCCAGTTTTTAGTAGTTTACGGGGGAGTGCTAGTCTGTAGGAAGAATTCTTGCCCACACTTCTTGTCATCCTTGTCCAATGGGTATGAAATGATGTATGACATTTTGTATATAAATTCATATATACAGTTTATACATATTTACATTTTTCTGCTTACCAGTGTGGTTGAATATCTTTTCATAGGCTTGTTGGTCATTTATGTTTCATGTGACCTTTTTTCCTGTAGTTTTTGTTTTTTTCTTAATGATTTATGGGTGTTGTTTTGTATATTCTGTATACCAATCCTTTGTTGGTTATAAAACTTTAAATGCTTTACAGTTTTCCTGTTCACATTTAGTTTTTTAGTTCTCTTAGAATTTTTTGTGTGTGATGGAAGGATCTAATTTTATTGTTGTCATGAGTAGCCAGTATAATTTATTGAATTTTTAAAATTCCCTACTGACCTTTTAAAAAAAAAAAACACCACTCTGTTATATGGTAACCTTCTGTATGTATATACTGGCATGTTTCTAAGTGCCTTATTTTTTTTTTTTCCTCAATTGGTCTGTCTATTTCTGCACAATACCTTGTGGCTTTAATTACTAAATGTGGCAAGATGACTGACTCTTCCCTTCTTCATCTTTTTAAAAATCATCTTGGCTATTCTTTGTTCTTTATTTTTCCAGATGAATTTTTAAGGACCACTGTAATGGTTCCACTAAAATACCCTGTTGAGAATCTGATCTAAATTGCATTCCTTGTATAGATTCATTGGGGAAAACATTGATTCTTCTCATCCATGAATATAGTATATATCCACTTATTTATGTCTTTCATATATTTCATGAAAGTTTTATAATTTTCTTCATAAATGTCTTGCTTGTTTTTTGTTAGACCTCTCAGATTCCTTACCCTTGGAACATAGTCACCATATTATGAGGAAGCTCACACCACATGGAGGGTCATATATGGGGGTTCTGGTACTAGCCCTGGTCAGTCCTTCAGCCAAAGGCCAGAATCAACTGCTAGACATATAAGTGATTTAGACTTCACAGTATTCCAGCCCCTAGCTTTCTGGTTTTCTAGCTGAGGTCTTAGACATCATGGAGCAGAGATAAGCTGTCCATGGTATGTCCTGTCTGAATCCCTGACCCAAAGAAACTGAGAGATATAATAATTATTGTTTTAAGCCACTGAATTTTGGGATACTTTATTACTAAGAATAGAAAATTAATACCACCAGGCATCATTCTGATTATGGTTTGGTTTGCCCTGTAGGTCTACCTACAGGCATACATAATTAGAATATCCTAATACAGTATGTGGGGGGGATGATTTCTTATCCTAAATTAATAAATTGGTATTTATTACTGTCTTATGGAGCTAGGCTAATTTATGTTTGTACTGTATATGAGTTTTTAGAAGTATCTGAGTTTGTAAGACAGGAATAGACTCAGACACTGAAAATTCATCATGGACACCATGCTTCTTGGAAAACTGGCCTTAGTCTCTATTGAGGATGAACTAACATCCCTATGTGGTTGAGAATGAGAATTTTCATTTTCCATGACATTTTTATAGTCATATATAACTTAACACAGTGTTTAAGAGGTCTTAAAGACCTCTTAGTTGAACAGTCTTCCTAAGTAGGTTTCATAAACTGATGTTAAAAAATACAATGTAGAAAGAAAATTAAAAAAAAAAATACAATGTAGAGCCAGGGGTGAGAGGCTGAGGAGGGAGGATCGCTTCAGGTCAGACTGGACAACATAGATCCCTTCTCTTAAAAAACTAAAAATTGAATAAAAGTAGCCAGAGCTGGGTGCAGCAACTCACGCCTATAATCCCAGTGACTTGGGAGGCTGAGATGAGAGGATTGCTTGAGGTCAGGGAGTTCAAGACCTACCTGGGCAACATAGTGAGACCTAGTTTCTTAAAAAAAAAAAAAAATTAGCTGGACGTCATGGCACATACCTGTAGTCTCAGCCACTTGGGAGCCTGAGACGGGGGGTTGCTACAGGCTGGGAATTCGAAGCTGCAGTGAGCTATGATCATGCCACTGCACTCCAGCCTAGGCAAACTGAGCAAGACTCATCTTTATAAAAATTAAAAAAGAATACAGTGTAAAACTTCTTTGCACCATTTTCCTAAAGATTCTAATTTACTTCAAAAGATTTTTACAAAGTTTGCTAATACCAAATGAGTCAGTGTAATCAGCCAGGCCATATACTCGACCATGTAGGTTTTATTATTTCTCTGATACTTTATTCTACATATATAAAGTATATATACAAGCATACTTCATTTTATTGTGCTTCACTTTGTTGCACTTTACAAATATTGCATTTCTTACAAATAGAAGATTTGTGGCAATCCTGTGTTGGACAGGTCTATCAATGCCATTTTCCCAACAGTGTGTGCTTACTTTGTGTCTCTGTGTCACATTTTGGTAATTCTTACAATGTTACACACTTTTTTCATTATTATATCTGTTATAGTGGTCTATGGTCACTGATCTTTGACACTACTATGATAATTGTTTAGGGAACCATGAACCACACCCATAGCAAAAGATGAATACAAATTGATATTGCATATGACTCCAGGGACATCATTAAACAAACCTCCAAAAAACAAATTGATATTGCAGGTCATTACATAATATTCTTAAGATTGTGGTTAAATTTCCTTGAGGCAATATAAAGACTTAAGGCATTTGAAATTGTTAAATATACACTATGATGGTAGCTAGATACTTAGGGAGATCAAAATGCAGTTGACCCTTTGTATCCATGGGTTTCACATCCCTGGATTCAACCAATTATGGATCAAAAATATTCCAGGGGAGGGGAAGAGTCTGTACTGAGCATGTACAAACTTTTTTCTTGTCATTATTCCCTAAACAATATAACAACTATTTACATAGCATTTATATCTTATTAGATATTATAAGTAATCTAGAGATGATTTAAAGTATATGAGAGGATGTGTGTAGGTTATTGCAAATACTATGCCATTTTATATAAGAGACTCGAGCATCCTCAGATTTTGGTATCCGAGGGGAGCCCTGGAACCAGTCCCCCACAGATACCGATGGACAACTGTATACTGTTTATTTGATACAGATTCTAAGGGACAACTGTAAACTGTTTAGGGGTAGAATTTTCTCTTCATTTAAATGGAGGTCACTAGGATCTTAAATACTCATCCCTTATTTACTCATTTGTTTACACAGTTTAGAAGAAACCAATGTCCATTTGAAATAGATAGATGTCATCAGTTCCAGAAAACCTGGTTAAAACTGCCCCAACAAAAATTAGGTCTCTTGTGATAACTAAATTCAGAATGATTGAGCAAATACTGTGTTGTAGTACTTGGGGCATGATGCAAAACAATTAATTACCCTGTCACCATCCACAACTGCAGTTGCTGGATGATGTAGTATTATACAGTGTTCTGAATTTTTCCTGTGAACTTGTGTGTTTCCAGAGATGTTTTTATTTTTATTTTATTTTATTTTACCTTTAAGTAAAATTCTGATAGAAAACATCAGTTAATATTGAAGGGAGAAACCCAAGTGAGGAAGCTATCCCACAGGAATCAGAATGGACATTATTTGTTATTCACATGGAAAATGGCAAATGGATAATCAACATCAGCCCAATGAAAATGACCAAGTAAAAACAATATGTGACATTACTCCCTAAATGTAAGACATTGCCAGACTGAAACATCATTGAGTATGATAGACTTTGCCAGAATTCTTACCATGGAGAAGCTGATGAATAAAGTGGCTGATGTAGATGCTGTCAGTGCTTTTTACATTTAACAAACATTTAGTATGTTTTATTAAGCATCCTTTTTCTCATAGATTGTTATTCATGTTTATGAGATATAGCAATAGGATAGTCTGATCTTTTTTGAACCTATTTATATTTTTTGCTTTTTCTTTTTTTTTATGAGAAAATTCAGTGGTACTGTTTCAGAAAGGTGCCTAAGAGTTGGGACATATTAAACATCTACAAGTACAAAACATCTTATAATTTTTTAATGATGAAAACAATGATCACTGTCTTTCTTACTAGTATAACTACTATAAAAATATTTTTGACCTATATAAAATATTGCACATCTCGAACCTACAAGTAGGCCAAGCAACACTAGATGACAGTAGCTTTTCTCTCATTTAACCTTTTACAATCTGCTCTACTCTTCCACGGCTATTTTACCTTAGCTGCCAAGAAATTCAGTACAAAGAAGGTCCTTAAAGATAGCAGTCAAAGGCCTTATAATATCTGTAACTTTCTTGCACTTAATTCTGATTTCATTTTTAATTCTTCTGTTTATATTTAATCTTAAAAGTAATCTCAAATTGTTTTTGATTCCAGATTGTGTGGAGAATAAGCACTGTGTGTGTGTGTGTGTGTGTGTGTATGCATGCTAAATGGCAGTACCTTTTGCATTTTGCCTGATAGCATTATCTTTTTATGTTTTGTATCTTGCCTTCTCAACCTGCTTCTAATCTCTCGTAGGCAGGAAAACGTCTCTAATTTTCAAAACTTGCTTCAGAGGATTGTTGTGTGAGAGTTAAATGAATTAGTACATATAAGACACTTAACATTATCTTTGGCATGAAGTACTAATGTTAGCAGTAGTACTGAATTTTAATATGTAGCACAGCAGACTGATCAATAGATGTTATGTACTTATGGGAAGGGTCAAATAGGAAAAGACTTTTCTATCCCATAATACCTAAAAATAATTGAGAATTAAGAATTTCTGTTTTAACCCAGAACCAAAGGAGTTGTAATGTTAACTGCTTTTTAAATATTTCTAATGTTTGGGAAAATTAAGATGTGACCTATCCCACCCAAGCATTAGGAAATGCTGAGCTATAGTTCTGGGGGAGGAAAAAACAAAAACAAATTTAAATAAATTTTTAGGCTAAGAAATGGATTATGGAATGCAGAAGCTATGAAAAACTTTCTGGAGAAGACCCAAGAGTTAGGTGCCCAGAAAAAGAACATCCTTTTTTATGTGTAACATGTACTTAAACCCACTACAGTCACATATTTCCTAATGATGGGGATATGTTCTGAGAAATGTGTCATTAGGCAATTTTGTCATTGTGCAAACATCATAGAGTGTACTTGCACTGATCTAGATGCGGTAGCCTACTATACACCTAGACCATATGATATAGCCTATTGCTCCTAGGCTACAAATCTATATGTCATGTTACTGTGCTGAATACTATAGGCCAGCGGTCCCCAACCTTTTTGGCACAAGGGACTGGTTTCATAAAAGACAGTTTGTCCCTGGACCGGGGTGAGGGGGACAGTTTCCAGAAGATTCAAGTGCATTACATTTATTGTGCAGTCAAAACTCTCTGATAATGATAATCTGTATTTGCAGCCGCTCCCCAGTGCTAACATCACCACCTCAGCTCCACCTCAGATCATTAGGCATTAGATTCTCATAAGGAGCATGCAACCTAGATCCCCCGCATGCGCCATTTACAGTAGGGTTTGTGCTCCTATGAGAATCTAATGCCTCTGCTGATCTGACAGGAGGCGAAGCTTACACAGTGATGTGAGCAATGGGGAGCGGCTGTAAATACAGATGAAGGTTCCCTAGCTTGCCTGCTGTTCACCTCCTGCTGTGTGGTCTGGTTCCTAACAGGCCACAGACTGGTACTGGGCTGCAGCCCAGGGGTTGGGGACCACAGCTATAGGCAGTTGTAACACAATGGTAGGTATTTGTGTATCTAAAACATAGAAAAGGTACAGTAAAAATATGGTATTATACTTTATTGGACTACCATCATTTATGTGGTCTGTTGTTGACCAAAATTTTATTATGTGGTGCGTGACTGTATTTACCAATCCTGAAAAACATTTTGTGTCTTACGTCATGTAAGCCTGTGGTGTAAGGGAAAAATGCCCTCCATTTGTATTCCACTTTGAAACATGCACTCATCTTCATGATTGTTATCTCATTTAATCCATGTAATTCTACCATCAAGGTAGGTTGTTGATAAATATGGTCATTATTAGCAATTCTTTAACATAGCCATGATGTAATAATAATTCATTATTTATTCCACTTTGACATCTAGCACCAATTTTGAACTTCTACTTGTTCAGTAGCCTGTTTTTCAGTGCATGATCTTTATTCTTCAAATTCAGAGGTTTTCTTCAAGCATCAAACAAGTATTTGTCAACTCCTCATATACCCTATGCTAGATATAAAAGAAATAAAAGGGAAACCCTGCTCAGTCAATGATCTTTGCCCTTGAGGAGCCTGAAATCTTCTGGTGATTGATAAAAGAAACATTTGTTGAATATAGGCCTAAAGATAATGGGTATTCAAATATATAATTGAGGGTATGAGTACTATAGATGTTTAGAGAAGGGAGAGATCATTGTATCCTGACCTACCCGAGGGAAATTTTATGGAGAATGTGGGATTTAAGTTTGTTCTTAAAGGGTGAGTAGGATTTGGAAAGATAGGGGAGGAAATCTGATAAGGTATTTCAGGTAGGGAAAAGATTTTGAACAAAGACATGGCCTTTGGAGAATAGGAAGAGAATAGGAAGAGGCCTTTGGAGACTAGAATACCACTGAGGAGGTGGTAGTGGGAGGAAGGAGAGAGTAAGACTGGCTATATAAGGTGATCACATCTTGAAGTGGGATCTTGTATGAGTTTGTATCACTTTTAGCATTAGGGGAAAAAACACTAAAAATATTTTAAAACTCTGTTATAACTGAATTAGCCTCTAAAGGTATGGCACCTGTTTCCCCAAATTATCATTATAATGGGATTTAATTATATTAATTATAAAGATACATATTATAATAAAGATAAAATAAAACTATGTCATAAAGATACAGTTACCTTTGGAAGTAGACAGATATATAAAGATATTACTGAGTTAACTGAGAGAACTTCGGGGATTTCGTGTACGGTATGGGTTGAGAAGGATTCTTACAGCCAACATAATCACCATCTTCTCTAGTGTATAATGCACACAATCTGGTAAGTTTAGCATGATTAGGAAGCTTACAAAAAGCAGAAGTGTCCATCTTCTAGTTTTTCAAACTAAGTATCAGTATCAAGCAGACATCTATTTATTAATTGAAATTAAATGTATATAACCATTTTAACTTTAAAGGGGAAAAAACCCAGAAGATTTAAGAAAAGGGCCACTCAGAATACAATTGACTTTGCAGAGAACAAACAGATTCTGCTTAGAGTGTCTAATGGTCATTTTGGGATGAACAAGGGTAGTAAGCATATAGAAAATAAAGATAGTGGTTTATTTTTACCCCCTATAGAATGAAGTTAATTCTGGGGTGAAGATAAACTATTTAACTTATTACTTGGTATTAAAAATAGCTGTAAATTTACTGATCTGTTTTTGAAAGAATATATCAAAATGTTCCTACTTCAGAATAGTTTCATAAATCTAAAATTTTACCAAAATGGTGGTCAAAAGTGTCATATACTCTGTCAATATTATATGGATTCTGAGTGCCACTCTTAGGATTATAGACTTCAGCTTTCACATAGAGAGACATTATTGATTCTGGAACAGAGAGTATTATACAAGTTCTTTGTAAGTATAGAACTATCTTATGAGAAGTTTTTACTGGCATAGGTACAAATAAGCTACTGAAAATTAAAAATTTATTTAGAGTCTTCATATTTTTACTTCAAAAGTTACGTGAATTTTGCCATTCTCTATAATATATCCACATTTTTTTATTGTAAAAATTATGTTTTAAATTATCCCTGAGTAAAATTGACCAGTGAAAAGAATATGCTGTGTTTGTCTTCTGACTTTGTGTGAGTGGGTTAGAGTATTTGACCTGCCACATTTTGGTGGTACCTTATCTAAATCAGCTTTTTAAGGACAGAAACTTGAATATAGTTGCAAAGAAATTTTATTAGCTTCCTGCCCCAGAGCAATTAAAAAGCATAGGCAATCTTGATTAGGTTATCATCTTTATGAAGATTTCTACATGTATCTTTATATAAAGTAGGTACTGGTTTTGAATGGAGGAATAGTTTGTATGTCATGAGCTAGATATCAGTGTTGAAATATGTGATTTTAAAAGTATAATCTGAGAAGTTCGGTAAACTTCAGTAATTGAGCTTAATTGAAGGTTCTTGTTTAATAGTTGAAAGTTCAGAATTGAAGTTGTGTGGTTTTTTAAATGTTGGAAACAAAAGGAATTAATACATTTGTTAGAATCAAATAAATATAATGTGCCCATATTTTTGTAATAAGTAGAAGGTAAAACAGTAAACATTTTTTGAGTACCTATTAGTGCCAGGCATTGTGCTAGATACTAGAAAGAGAGAAAGGGGAAGGGGGCGGGGAGAGAGAGAGAGAGAGAGCAAACAAACTAGATAAATATCACTTGGTTCTTGTGTCTAGGGAGTCTCATAGTATGGGGGTGTTAGCTATGTAAAATATAATTACTGTGTAGCACAATCAATACTATAATAGAGATAGCACCTAAGATACATTTGGGTAAAAGTGGATTAATCAACCAATTTAGCTTCAGTGCCATAAGGAAAGCTTCTGAGAAGGGACTTATGCTGAAACTTTATTAAGTAGATAGCATTCCCAGGGTGGGAATGTGGGAAGAAGGACATTCCAGACAGAGGAAACAGTGTACAATCTTCAGGAAACCACAGGGAGTATGTTTAACCAAAGTAAAGGGATGTGGTGGAAAGTGTTGAGAGATGACTCTTGACAGTAAGCGGCTACACTTTGTATACAAGCCAGAGGAGTTTGAACTTCATTCTTTAGTTAATGGAAGGTCACTGAAAAGGATGGAGTATGATCATACTGATTCACATATTAGCAAGATTTTAGCTTTTGAACTAGTTTGGAGGATAAATCAGGAGTGATAGGTTATGGGACCAGGCAAGAGGGACAATTAGGATGTCATTGCTGTAGTATAGATGAGGGTCTAAAATGGCAGTGGGAATGACAAGAAAAGGATAGATTCTAGGTATGTTAAAGAAACAATCAGTAGTATTTAATGATTAGCTGGGTGTGGTGATGTGCACCTGTAGTCTCAGCTATTTAGGAAGCTGAGGCAGGAGGATTTTCTGAGCCCAGGAGTTCGAATCTAGCCTGGGCAACATAGCGAGACCCTATCTCTTAAAAAACAAAATTGATTGTGGGTAATTAGAGAGGGAAGAGTCTAGTAGAAATCCCTGAATGATGGGATTAGATGGGTAAATTTCTCACTGAATTTCTGAAAGAAGTTTTATGTATGTGAATAGCTTCTGCAAAATTAATATATAAAGGTAACTTCTGAGTAGGTTATGTCTAAGTTTTTTGTTTTTTTGTTTTTTATAGATGCCACTTCAAATGAACAACAGGAGCTTTTCTGTCAGAAGTTACAGCAGTGTTGTATACTGTTTGATTTCATGGACTCTGTTTCAGACTTGAAGAGCAAAGAAATTAAAAGAGCAACACTAAATGAACTGGTTGAGTATGTTTCAACTAATCGTGGTGTAATTGTTGAATCAGCGTATTCTGATATAGTAAAAATGGTAAGCCTCTAGACTTATCTTCCTCAGATTTATATAAATTCAAGTAAGATCTGAGGTATAATTATGAATGAGACTGATTTTTTTAATAAATATGCAATAATTAATATACCCAAAAGAATGTTTTTAAAATTAGTTCATTTGAAATATTATCCATCCATTCCACTGATGCTGTCATTGCTTATAAGATTTTGGGAATTCAGTAACCACAGTAGCTAATGGCTCCCATATTGGATAGTGGACATCTAGAGCTTAAGAGAAAGATATAGGCTCAAGATTATACAGATTGGTAGATAATTAATGTCATGGAGGTGAACAGTCCCTGAGAACTTCTAAAGGGTGAAGAGAAGACAGTGAAAAACTAGGGATCTCCATATTTAAGCAGTGGGTAAGGGAGTCAGGTATAACACTTTAATTGAAACTCAGGACCTTTAAGAAGTTAATATAATAAATATTTGGAATATCTGATGTGAAAAATTAATTACTGCCAACTTTATTGAAGTAAAGTTGTTTAGGGTATTTGCTGTTTATTAGTAATTCAACATTATTATCCATCAAATAGTAGAAATTTATTTAGTATTTGTGATTTTTTAATTTTGTTGCATACTGACAAATTACAAAAATTCAGTTGGAATAATTAGAGAGTCGCTGAGTACATAGTTTAAACTTATACTGTGGTATTGAAGCTAACAGCCAATATAACCTACAGTTGCCTTCATTTCCCTTCCCTTGCCTAATGTATATTCTGGAGGAAGAGTCAAATGGGTAGTGGGAAAAATAAATTTGGCCCTAATATACTAGTTGGCTTTTCTTTCATCAAATCATAATAGAAGACCTGTCAAAAGGAATTAGGAAATTTTGGTTGTTTTGTTTTTTTTTTTAAAGACAATAGAAACTTTAAAATTTTTTACAGATTAGCTATGTAGAGAACATTAATCAAATTGAAATTGGCTTCCTAAACTCCCCTAGACAGTAAAAAGGAAGTGATAGTTTGAGAATATAAATATTAAATATTGATGGACTTATTTTATCATTTAAAAAAGTTCAGGGGAAAATTAGTATTTCCCACTGTTTACTGATTTCAAATGGTTTGTATTTAGGAATTTTGAAAATTCTGGGGAAGATACTCTATTTTTAATCTTTATAAAGTTGTTGACAGATATTGAAAGTACTCAAATAATTTCTGCAATTTGCTATATATTAATCAATTCTGGGATTTAATTTCTTTGCCCAAGTAAAAAGGTATGTGTGTTTTGTTGTTGTTGTTTTTAAACTTCTGGGTACTTAATTTAATTTCCAGAGAAGACTTGAGCCATCTCACCTACTTAGTCCTTTAATGCTCTTCTGAATATTTGCCATATACAGTTAATTTTACTGGTGGCTACAAGGCTAACTTTTACTACTGACAATAATAAGTATGATTTCAAGGACAAATTATGCCTTCTTGTGGGATATACTTCTTTTTTCAAGTTCTGTCTGTGACTTTCTGCTATTCTTTGGGAAATTAATGTCCATCAGACTGTTTATTGGCTTTGCCCTCAAGTACTGGCTTTGAGCTCTGGCTGATCAAATTCTAGGTTAATACTTATTAAGTTTATGGTTATAGTAACTGACTGTTAGCAGCTATTTGCCTATCATAGATGCCACTTCATAAAAATAGTTGGAAATTTGCTTGCACCATCATCAAACATCTCTTCTCTCGTCCTCTACCCTCCCCATCCCAAATAGTTTATCTCAGATGGTCAACTCCTTAGTAGTTTGGCCTTAAGTAAGTGTTTACTAAACTATTTGGTCTGTCAGACTGTTCGTCATTCTTAAAAAAATTGTGTTGGGACCATAATCTCTTCTTTGCTAAAGAAAAAGGATATATAGTTATCTTGGTACTAGGGTAATGGGAAGGCTGAAATTATAAATTCTGTATTTCATTGAATCTAAAATGAAGACTCTCAAAGCACATCCCAATTTCAGAGAGAGAAATATGTTTTTTAAAAGTCTCAGAGTAGATGAAATAACAGTAAATTAAATCATCAAGGGCTATTATAAACTGTCTATAATAACAGTGAAGGCATTTTACCCACCTCCTCTCCCTTAGTGTGGTATGTATGTATAAGAATGGAGATATTTTACCAAACTCCGAGTTATAAGGTAAGTATAGAATATGGCCAGGTTAGAATATGGGAGGAAAGATGAAAAAAATCAAGTTAGACATGGGTAGCGTTAGTAACTTTGCCCTTTCCCCCACCAATTCCTTCTCCTCTCCCCTCAACTTTCCTCCCCTATTTTCTTTTTAAGCAGAACTTGGAAAGAACAATTTATAACTTAAGGAAGAGGAATCCAGAGGTAATCTGTATTATTCAGTAGCTTGGGGTCTGAGGAGGTCAGAGTTATTGGATAGAGAAAAGAGAGGAACAGAAACACCTACCTTCTTTCTATCTTGAAGAGGTTTATAGGTTTTGAACTAAGCTGACACCCACAGCTTAACGTTTTTCTTCAATAAAGTGATCTTAAAAATATTCATTTTGCATTGTTGACTTCAATTACACAACAAAGAACATAAATTTAAATTTATTTTTCTTTACAGATCAGTGCTAACATCTTCCGTACTCTTCCTCCAAGTGATAATCCAGATTTTGATCCAGAAGAGGATGAACCCACGCTTGAGGCCTCTTGGCCTCACATACAAGTATGGAACATAATTATGTACTGACAGTTTTTATATTATTTTCTGGACAAATCATGGTTCTTTCTTTTAGATTCTGAGTGGTAAAAATATTTGACTTTTGGTCAAATCACATCTTTACATTTTCTTTTCCCAGAATAATGTTTTCCATTGTTTTTATCATTGTGATAATATACACTTACCATGCATTTACCATTTAAACCATTTTAAAGTGTACAGTTCAGTGGCATTAAGTATATTCATGATGCTCTGCAACCATCACCACTATCTAGTTCCAGAACTTTTTTATCACGCAAAATGGAAAGCCCCTTGTCATTAGCAGTCACTCTTCATTCCCCCATCTTCACAGCCCTTGACAACTATTAATACTATTATGCTTTCTGTCTCTGGATTTGCCTATTCTGGATATTTCATATAAATAGAATCATATAATATGTGGCGTTTTGTGTCTGGGTTCTTTCACTTAGCATAATGTTTTCAAGGTGCATAAATGTTGTAGCATGTATCAGTACTTCATTCCTTTTTATGGAGGAATAAGATCCCATTGTGTAGATATAACACATTTGCTTATCCATTTATCAGTTGGTGAATATTTTAATTGCTTCCACCTTTCGGCTACTGTGACTAGAGCTGTTAGGAACATTCATGTACAAGTTTTTGTTTGAACACTGTTTCCCATAAGTTTTGGTATGTTTTTGTTTTCATTCATCTCAAAATATTTTCTAATTGCCTGTGTGAATTCTTCGTTGATCCTTGAGTTATTTATGAATGTAGTGTTTAATTTCTACCTATTTGTGACTTTACCAAGTTTCCTTATGTTATTAATCTCTAATTTTATTCCATTGTGTTTGGAGAATATACTTTGTATGATTTCAGTCCTTTTAAATTTATTGAGATTTATTTTATGGCCTAATGTATGGTCTATCCTAGAGAATGTTTTATGTGTGCTTGAGAAGAATATGTGTTCTGTTGTTGAATGGAGTGTTCTGTAGAAGTCTGTTAGGTACTAGTTGGTTTATAGTGTTGTTCGAGTTGTCTGTTTCCATGTTGATCTTCTGTCTATCCTATCCATTATTGAAAGTGAGATGTTGAAGTCTCCAACTATTATTGTTGAATTAGCTATTTCTCTTCAAAATTTTTTAAGTTTTTGCTTCATCTACTTTGGGGCCCTATTGATAAGTGCATATGTATTATATTTAGAATTGTTATATCTTACTCATGGATGGCGCTTATCATTATAAAATGTCCTTTGTCTCTAGTAACATTTCTGTGTTAAAGTTTATTTTGTGTGATATTAGTATAGCCACTCCACCTCTCTTCTGGTTACAGTTTGTATGATATATCTTTTTCATCCTTTTAATCTATTTGTTTCTTGGAATCTAAAATGTCTTTTGTAAACAGCATGTGATAAGATCATGTTTTCAAAACAATTTTGACAATCTGTGCCTTTTGGTTGATGTGTTTAATCCATTTACATTTAATGTAATTACTGATAAGGTGGGATTTGGATCTGCCATTTTGCTATTTATTTTCTGTGTCTTATGTCTTTTTTATTCCTCTACTTCTCCATTACTGCCTTCTTTTGTGTTAAATAGGTATTTTCTAGGGTACCATTTTATTTCCCTTGTTTCTTTAACTATATTTTTTGACTTTTTTTTAGTAGTTGCCCTGGGGATTACAGTTTGCGTTTTAAAACAATCTAGTTTGGTTTAATACTAAGTTATAGTTTCAACAGTATACAAAACTTTGGTTCAATATACCTCCATTCATTCCCCCTGTTTTTGTGGTATTGTCATACAAATCACATCTTTATACATCATGTGCCCATAAACACAGTTTTGTAATTAATTGCTTTATGCAGTTGCCTTGCAAAGGAAGAAGGCAAAAGAGTTATAAATAAAAATATATTTGTACTGTCTTGTATATTTACCTATATATTTACATTTACACAGGCTTTTTATTTCTCTCTGTGGATTCAAGATACTGTGTAGTGTCCTTTCATTCCTGAAGGAATTTCTTTAGTATTTCTTGTAGGGCAGGTCAGCAAGGGACAAATGCTCTCAGTGTTTATCTAGGAATGCCTTAATTTCCCCTTCATTTTTGAAGGAGAGTTTTGCTAGATACAGAATTATTGGCTAACAGTCTTTTTCTTTCAATACTTTGAAGATGTTATCCCATTTGTCTTCTTGTGTCCATGGTTTTCTGATGATAAGTCAGCCATTGATCTTATTGAGGATCTCAGCATATATGTAATAAGTCATTTTTCTCTTACTGCTTTAAACATTGTATTCTTTTTTTTTTTTTTTTTTTTGAGACAGGGTCTTGCTATGTCACCCTAGGCTGGATTGCAGTGGCACGATCATAGCTTACATCAGTCTCAAATTCCTGGGCTCAAACGATCCTCCTGCATCCTCCTGCCCCAGCCTCCCAAGTAGCTGGGACTACAGGCATGTGCCACCACATCCAGCTAATTTTTTTTTTTTAATCTTTTGTAGAGACAGGGTCTCACTAAGTTGTGCAGGTGATCTTAAACTCCTGGCCTCAAGCCATTCTGATGCTAGGATTACAGGCGTGAGCCATTGTATCCAGCCTATCTCTGTCTTTAACTTTTGTCAGTTTGACTACGGTGTGTCTAGGTGTAGATCTCTTTAACTTTACTCTACTTGGAGTTTATTGAGTTCCAATTAGAATTCATTGTGTAAATTAATATTTTTCATCATCTTTGAGTTGTTTTGAGCCATTATTCAAATATTCTTTCTGTCCCTTTTCCTCTCCTGGGACTCCCATTTATGTACATGTTGCTACAGTTGATGGTGTCCCATAGGTCTCTGGAGCTCTGTTCATTTTTCTTCATTTTTTTTTTTCTGCCATCTCAGACTGGATAATCTCTATTGAACTACATTCACATTCACCTATTCTTTCTTCTGCCAGCTTAAATTGTTTTTTGTTGTTTTTAATGGGAAAGCAAGTCTTCACTCTGCCATTCCAGAAGCCCATCTGTGGAACACATCTTCTTGGTTGAGACTGATGGTGCAGTAGTAGTCTTCCTGCCCTATATGCCATTGTGTGACAACTCACTCCACCAGAATCATTGGAAAATTGGTAATAAAAACTTACTATGTAGGTAAATCCAATTCTTCTGTCAGGTGTGGGGACCAGATATCAGGTCCCTGTGTTCCCTGGTTCTTGGTTCCCAGTACCGAAGAATGGTTACTGGTACCGAGTTGACGGAGCAAATGAGCAGACCAAGCAGATGCAAGCAAGCAAAAGTGCCAAAGTTTATTAAAGCATACTACATTCCAGAGAAGGAATGGGTCAATCCCCACAAATGGAGGAGACCCTGAGTTTACTAAGATTTTCCCTTTTATGCTGATTCCTTAATTTTATGTTAAGTGGGAGGTGGAATATTCATGGTTTTTCTTGGAAAAAGGTGGAGAATTCCCGGAACTGGGAACCCTCCCCATTTTTAACCTTGTAAGGCAATTTCCGGGGGTTGCCATGGTATTTGTAAACTGTCATGGCACTAGTGGGTGTGATTTTTACTATGTTAATGAGGGTAGGTCACTTGAGGATACTGTCACCTTACTTACACGCATACTCTAGAGGACCCTCATTTGTGGCCTTCATCATTTCTCCACTTTGTGGCCTTTCTACCTCTTTCTGGTTGGTCAGTCGTTGGAGACCCCCTATTACAGACCAAACATCTGTTCAGTCCTTGGGTACCCCCTCATCCATCATCTGTTCCTTTTTGGAAGCCCCCTTTCTGGTCAACTTGTTATTCCTAGTAGACAAAGCATCTCCTAGTGCCACCTATTTCTCAATGGAACCCTACCCCCCAGACAAAACATCTGTTCTCCTTCTTCCTTGTCCCACCCTAACACTTCCTTTAAGCTTTTCCTAACTAAATCTGTCTGGCTCTAACTGCTTCATTCAAACATCCCCTCAAATGTGTGGCTTTAATATAATATCATCCAGGGTTCGCTCAGTGGAATCACATTGGTACTACCTCACTTGATATACTTTAGTTAACTAGAACTGTTTAGGTAGGATTCAGGTTAGATCATCTTTTACCACGTTTGTTATTTTACGAAAACTGTTAGAAAGATTCCATTATAGTCATAAAATATTATACTCACATGTGTTTAGTGTTTCCATTGCATATGTTCTTATATATCTAGTGTTTATGATCCTCAATTTTTGACAGTATACTTTCAGTTTTATTTTTATTGCCCTAAAATGTCTAGTTAAAATGCTCTGAGAATACCCAAGCACCTTCAGTTTACAGATATTTTCTTATTTTTAAAACAAGCAAGGCTCTGAAGGAGAAAGTAAAAGTTAGTTACCAAGTCCAAAGGACTCTTGCCTAATGCTTAAAATACAATGACTTTTGCATTTTAAAGATGTTAATGACCCAAAATCTGTAGACAAGCACAATGAAGTGTGTTTTTCTAGAGAATTTAATGTATTTGCCTACATATGACCAGTGGTATTCATTTATAAGACTGCTTATCGTGTTTAGCTAATTATAGTAATAATAACAATAACAGCTACCATTTATCAAGCACTTACCGTGTTCTAGGGATAGTGGTAACTACTTTATATACGTTATCCCATTTAATCATTATAGTAACATTATAAAGTTTTGTGTACACATTTTATAGATAAGCTTAGATGAAAGAGATTAAGAAACCTACCCAAGGATGACTGTGACACCTATAATCCCTGCACTTTGGGAGGCCAAGGCGGGAGAATTGCTTGAGGCCAGGAGTTTGAGACCAACATAGCAAGACTGTCTCTACAAAAGCTAAAAGAAAAAATTAGCCAGGTGTGGTGGCACGTGCCTGTAGTCCTAGCTACTTGAGAGGCTAAGGTGTGAGGATTGCTTGAGCTCAGGAGTTTGAGGTTGCAATGAATTATGATTGTGCCACTGTACTCTAGCCTGGGTGACAGAGTGACACCCTGTCTCAAAAAGAAAAAAAAGAAACCTGCCCAAGATTATACAAATAGTAAGTAGAATAGTAAGTAGAATCAGGTTTATATCTTGAGTATTACTCTAGAGTTCTTGCTCTTATTATTAAAACCTTTACCGCCTCTTCTAGATATATATAGTCATAGATATATCTATGACTATAAAGTAGTCTGTGACCCTAAAATAGATATATACAATTTATACCTTTTTAGCTTCATTATAATAACATCAGTATATTAGATCTTCCAAAAAAATTAAACTAGCCATCACTTTCTTAGCTCTAATAACTGAGTTTTTAAAGGTATACAGGTACAGATGTGCCTTAGTTAAATGTTAACAAAATTTTATACAAATTCTAACAAGTAAGGGAATTATTATTACAAAGCATGGTGAAGTGGAAATGATTCTGTGACACATCTCTTTTCAAATCCCAGTTTTAATACTTTTCTACCTATATAATCTTGGTTTAGTGCTAAACTTCTCTTAAACTATGCTATTTTCTTTGCTCTGCCCCCTTTTTCCTTAAAATATATTACTTTTGGTATTTGGGATGAAATATATTTTTGTTCTTACAGTGCTGATACCTCTTTATTTCTCTCTCATAGTGCTAATTTCTTTATGCTGATACCTTTATATATGATACCCTTATTTCTCTCTTTTGTAGCTAGTTTATTGGTTCCCTAGTACGAACAATACTGAAAGAGAAAGTAGTCTCTTCCTCCCCTACTTCCCTCTTCCCCAGCATCTAATGTAAGGCAATACTCTTTTACTATCACAGTAAGTATCCATTTGGTGATTTGAAGGTTCTACTTTCTGTACACTGTTCTCCATCCCTTCCCCCAAATCCATATTTTTGGTAGTATATAATACTTACATGGTCACAGCATGTAATTAATTGTATACTATTCTGTAATTTTTATTCCCATCACTTGCTATTAGTTCTGCAGGTAATATATTTAATGTTTACCATCAATCCTTATATCAAAGCTTCTCCAATCATTTCTTGGTAATTTGGAGCCTATTCTTTAGTAGAAGGGCTCACAAGAACATTATTCCCTGAGTTCTTGCATGTTTAACAGCAGTTTGTCTGTATCCTTTATTTGTAAAGATCAACTTGATTTGATATAAAATCCTTGGTTCAGTTTCTTTCCTTGAGTACCTTAAATATGTTATTCCATTGTTTTTTGATTTCATAATGATTTTCTTTTCTTGGTCTTTTTGCCTGGATGCCCAAAGATTATTTTTCCTTTAATGGCCAATTGCTTTTTTTTTTGAAACAGGTCTTGCTATATTGCCCAGGGTGGTCTCAAACTCCTGGGCTCAAACACTCCTCCCGCTTCAGCCCCCTGAGTAGCTGAGATTAACCAGTGTGTGCCACTGCGCCTGATGTAATGGCCAGTTGCTTTACTGGCGTGTATGTCAGTGTTGGTTTTTCTGGGTCAGTTTGCCCAATTGATCGAAGCTCTTTTACTATAAGTCTGCTTTTATTCCTGAAAAGTTTTCTTCAGTAATAGTTTTTCTTCAGCAATAGTATTTCTCTTGTTACTACTTTATTGTTCTTCTTTGGGGATACCTACTATTCATATGTTGTCTCTTCTTTTCCTCTGTATCTCTTACTTTCTGTTGAACTTTTTTTTTAAAAAAAATCTCTCTTCCTTCTTTGGGTTGTTTTTAATTTTTCTTCTTTCCATCCTCTTTGTCTTTTTTCCCTTACTCTAGTTGCAAGGCAGACTGACAGAGTGTATATTTAGTTTTTCCAGCTTCAGTCTTAAAAGACAGGCAGGGGGAGGGGAATTGGTGTTAGGTTAGCCAACCAACAATACCTGCACAAGCTAAAACTATTGGAAGGAAGAATCTGTCTTGAATACAGTAATCCTCCCTTATCTATGGGGGATATGTTCCAAGACCCTCAGTGGATGCTGAAATCACAGATAGTACCAAATCTTATATATACTATGTTTTTTCCTATGCACACATAATTATGATAAAGTTTAATTGATAAATTAGACACAGTAAAAGGTTAACAACCATAACTAAGAATTGAACAGTTATAGCAATATATTATAATAAAAGTTATAGAAATGTGGTCTCTCTCTTTCTCTTAAAATATCTTACTGTGCTGTACTCTTACCCTTCTTCTTGACCTTGGTAACTTAAATCGTGGATAAGGGGGGACTAGTTGTTAAATACATAATGATCTTAAATATAAGTACTGGTTATTATTTCAAATTAAATTGTTGATTTTTTTATTTTGCAAGGACTTAATATGTATATTTTTTAGTGGCCATTACATTTCTTTTATTATAAAAGACAAAAGAAAGAAAATTATATTCTGTACTATTTGGGACACTTTAGGCAATAGTCTGTCTATTTATTAATCTTTTCATTCTGTGTAGCACCTATATATCCAAATGAAATGGAAGATGAGTCCTAGGATTAAAGCCAATAACAGTGTTAAGATCTATCAGCACATTAGAGCTTACAGAACTAGAAAATCTGAAGTGGTAAATTATTTTTTAATAGAACTGTACACAAGTTCATCTGAAATTTTGTGCCATAGTTGGTGTAAAATTAGTGATACTATATTAAAAAATGCGGAGGTTTTAAAAGCATGAAATTCTCATTAGCTGATAAATTTTTATCAGTTGAATAGTCTGAAAAAGACTCCTCAGTCTTTGAATTTTTAAAAATAAAGATAATTTTTCCATTAGGATATTTTCATATGCTTATGGAAATTAACAGTAGATATTCAGCCAAATAAACAGTATGCTTTCCAATTTTAACTGGTAGGATTTGAGGTTTCATTTAAATTCCCTGAAACCAGTGGTTCTTAACATTTTAGGAGGTGGTAAGTTGCTTTCAAAATATGATTTCTTAAAAATGGTTCTCTCCCAAGATACATTCACAGAGACACAGAACAAATTTTCATTCATCCATGGGTCCCCTGATTAAAAGGCTTTGCCCTTGATATATATATTTATAGTTTAAAAAATCTTTTAATAACCAAAACTTCATATACAATTTTAAAATTTGGCAATTAGATGGTCAAAGTACATCAAAACTAATAAATACTAAGTGAGCTTATTTATAGGATTTTTCAATATATTGTAGCTACATTATTAATTAATCATAAGTGTTTTGGGAGTGGAATATTAAAGGTATTCTGACTCTGAGATTATAGAGTTGTAGCGCTGAAGAAATTTGCACAATGAAAGTTTCTTCCCGTTATAAATGTTCTTTGAATCAATTCACCTGGATTTTTTTGTTTTGTACTAGAAGTTTACATTTAGTTTATCAGATCTTTGATACCAGAAATGAATTTGACATGGTAGAAAATAAACATTAAATTTAATTGTTGATGAGGGAAAGTAATCACAGTAATCTCAAAACCTTTCAAACCTTTGTTTCCCTAACCCTTTTCCATGTGTTTTCTAAAAGTGTGCTAATTAACAATTTATCTCTCTTTTTCTTTTTGTCACACTGTAATGGAAATACTATTGAGCAATGGAATAATAGAATAGAGAGAGAGAGGAAAGGAACAAAAGAAAGACCATTTCAGTACTGGGGATTGGTTATATCTTCTAATTTATTAAGTGTAGTTTTATATGGTAGTTATTAACGTGCAACAGTTTTAAGTTATTTTCTTTTTTCTTTCCTAAGTATTATTGCTTTCTATTTATCAAGGACCAAAAATATAGTAATTTTCTGTACTTTTAGATAATTAGGAGACTTGTCTGCAGTACTAGCCTGGAATCCAGGCAGACTGTGTAGCATTTTCTTTCTTTCTTTTTTTAATTAATTAATTACTTTAGTGGCACAGACGATTAAGATTTAATTATGTAGGATACCAACTAGAACATAGGCCTTTTTAGGAATAACCTGTATGTCAGAGAATGGAAGGCTTTTCTCTGTGGGCCCAATAATTAGAAATTTAAACTAGAGACATACATATTTTACAGTATATACCTTTACATTCAAATAACTCTTGGCCAGATACTATATTTTAAATATTTGCATGTGCTAAGAATCTAAAATGATAGAGGTTGTAGCCCAATGCACTAACATAGGCACAGAAATAATAAGGAACATCTTTTACCCTTATATAAGGTTCAGAAATATTTTTCTTACTTTGACTTTTTTATTGTGAATAGTTATTTATTATTAATTATCTTTTTAGTTCTTATGGATAAAAGAGTAAAGGGAAAAAACTCACGTTGACTATATTTAAACTAGTCAAGGTTGATGCAGTGTCTATTCTGTTTTCACAAGGATTATAGAGAAATAAGCCAGATTCTTAGAGAACTAAGATTTTGTCAGTGTTTACCATACCCCAGGCAATGTTCTAGGCACTTAATATATACTATCTCATATAGTTCATTATGTGTTAAGTCTTACATGAATTCTTTCATATATTATATCAATTTTAAAAACTTATTTACATTAGTTTCCTTTTAATAGAGGTTAGAAAACATTGGTCACCATATTCCTTAAAAAGAGCTTCTTACGGACTTTTGTAGGTCATTAAAGTTGCTTCTCAGTCTTTGCTGTCTGGGCCAATCATTTCCAATTCCTTTAGCTTTTTGTATAAAGCTTATTTTCATATCCTTTAATCATCTGTGCTGCACTCATAGTATGTGCCACATAGTATCATTTTTGTGTGTACTATTGTGTATGTTTTTAGTTTTGTTTTACCTTCCTAATTAGTGAAAGAGCCTTTTAGAGCTGTACAATGCCTAATATCTGTTCACACTACACATAGCCCAGTATTGGACATGACAATAGGCACTGTACGACTACACTGTGCTGTTAACAAAACTGTGTAGCACTCTATGAGGCTGTGCACTTTCAGAGCACTCTTGATCGGTTTTGTATATCTTTTTTTTGCATGTGTGTACCCTAGAGAAAAATTATCTGTATTGTTGGTTGATTAGAAAATTATCCATGAATGAAAATTTAATTGATATCAACTTCTATTCTTTTTCTTGATATAACACAAAAAGTTAGGTAATGTTAGACCAGATAAGCATTGCTTCTTTTGCATAGTTGGGCAAAGGTGCATCAAACAAAACTGTATTTACTCAGATCCCAAAACTGTTGTTAGCCTTAGGATGTTATTGGACTCTAGTAGTAAAAATTGGTTGTCATTTGGTGAACAATAGGGCCTGGATCTGGTAATGCTTTTGTATGCTGTAAAGTCTGTGAAGTTAATGCAGCACTTTTTTTTTTCTTTCATTGTCTCTTCTACATCTGACCTAACTGGCTGCCTAAATGTTTATTAAATGACTGTTTTTACTTTGGGATCAAATCCTCCTTGTTCATTTTAAGGGTGCTAAATTAATATAGTATTGTTTAATAGCTAATACTTTTGGGGCTAAATTTCTGCCTTTTATAGCCATTAGGTTTATTAGGTTACAGTATTTAAAAAACTTTAGTTGTATTTGCCTTTCTCTTCGAAAGTAGGTGTGCTGGTGACAAATTGAACCAAACATTAGTTTCAGTTCTGATTTGTGGCAGCAAAGGAACATTTGCTATTACTTTTAGGATGCCTGGTACTTGTTAAGTAGAAGGCCTGCTATGACTTCTAGTTTATTTGTTGTGGTGCACAGACATTTCTTCCCTAGCCCTGTACTTAAGTAATTTGGCTCCTTATTTCCCAAGTATGGATAGGGTATGCTGGTTTTGATTTAATTAGTTTTCCTACTGTAGTTTTATAGAAAGACTTGAAGTTTTTCATTTCTTTTTAAAAATTGTTACTGATACACTGTCCCTCTTATCTAGAGATTTCTGACTCTGTATTTAAGGAACTCTAGAGAGTAAATTGAGGTAGGTTAGTAGTCCACTGGGGAAGGAACATTATTGTTCCTAATGAGTATGGATTGTAAAATAGTCCTAATTTAATATTTTAAAGGCATTGCCATTATTTTCTAGCTCCTGTAATTTAATATTTTTCAACAAGTAATGTAAAGCAATAAATAAATCTCAGTTTACCAGCTTAGAAAACTAAATTGTGAGTATATAGTTTTTAAAAACCTGTATTTTAAAAAACTATTGCCAACTCATTACATTTTATGATGATCTGAAATCTCCCTACTAAGTCAGTAAGGGAGGTTTGTTTTTTATAGGAAGTGATGACTTAGGGGGTAGTATTTTATAGGTATCATCTTAGCTTTCATTTGACTTTCTCTCATAGTTGGTGTATGAATTCTTCTTGAGATTTTTGGAGAGCCCTGATTTCCAGCCTAGCATTGCAAAGCGATTCATTGATCAGAAATTTGTACAACAGGTAAGGAACTCTTATGTCTTAAATTTTCTTATATTCATTTTAGCAATGATTTATTAACTTGTGATTAAAATAGTCTTTCAAAACTTAAATGGTTTATTTCAATTTGACAACACTTAATATTCTTGCCAATTAGGATAAAAGTAAAGTAGCTCTGAGAATATTAGAGTATTTTTATCAAGGGTGAGCTTCTAATAAAGTCAATCAAATTATTCTATCCACTCCTTAAATTCTAAGACCAGAAAAGCAAACCTTTCTATATTATCTGAGAAAATCTGATATGACTATTCAATCTAAGGCCAAAACTTTTGTTTTAAATTTTTAAGTCTTTGAACTTGACACATATTTTAAGCACTGTGACTTTGAAATGACAGAGAGAAAAAAGGAAATGGAATCATTGTGAGGAGTTTGGGCTTTAGGCTGCTTTCATGTCATTAAGTGTCAATTACCATTCCCTTTTCCTTTCCTCTTCCCACCAGAGGCATCCTATCCACCCAATTCCTAAACCACAGATAAAATGGGGTCATTAGGAAGAAAAGGCAGTAGAGTTAAACATATGTGATACCTTCTTTCTTTTTATAAACTGGCTGTTAGCTTTTATTTTTGGAACCTACATATTCACAATCTCTAAGAATGTGTTCATGTTAATTTCTATTTTCAAAATATTTTTAATAATTTAAAGGCTTTTAGCTATATGGAATTGGCTGGCCCTAAACAAAATTGTGAAGTAGACCAAAGCTTTCTAGGTCCATTTTCTTTTTTGAAATACTTATCAGTATGTAAGGCCTCATTAGGAATTTGATGCTGAGGCCAGGATTAAAATCATTACAAGGACCTTTCCTACCCTTCAGACCACCTTTGTGTGTCCCATATGATAAAGATTCTACAAATGTGAGTTCCATATATTTAGAGCTCATTTTTGGTCATTTGTAACTACTCCCAACCTCATATAAAGTATTCTGACTAGTTGCTGTGAAGTATTGATAAATGAAGAACATTGTCAGCCTAAAATATTTCCTTCAACCATTCAAGTAGCTCTTCATAAACTATAAAGAAATATTAGGTGTGTATTAACAGTAAAATGTATATTTCAATCATGAGTAAAAATCAAATTAAATGGAGTTATGTTATTTTGGTAACTGCAAATGGATGCATATTTATTTCCTTCTGCAGTTCTTGTATGAGATATATCAGGGAACTCTAGATTAGATTATTTATTTATTTATTAGATTAATTTATTTATTTTATTAGATTAATAGATTATTTATTTAGATTATAATATTTGAAAATAAATTTAAAACTTAGCTAACAACTGTTCCCTAGTTTAATATTTTCCCCTGAAAATCAACTTGTATTAAGTTTTATTTGTTCTTGAATTAGATATTATAACATTAACAATTAAGGGCCACTTCTATTAATTTGAAAGCATGTCTTCCAAGTAAAGCCAGCAGCAGAAATTTAAATTTGAATGTCTTGAGTAGGGTAGCCATTTTTAATTAGAATAACTTGAACTGAATTTATTAGGTATAGTAACATAAATTCTCATACTCCATAGATTTTTTTGCTGGAGCCTCATGCAGTGCTTTAATAATCTAACAAAGAATGCAGACTATATGCAAGTCACTTGTTTTGGGGGTATATAAATATGACTTAAGTGATCCACTCTGGTTTGAGATGCACATGCAAGCAACTATATAGAATTCAAAACAAAATGGAATAAGAACTTCTGATGAGGTTCAGAGCTTGCCATCTTTAGTGTAATTATCAATACCAAAGCTCAGAACATAAAATTCCTTGATAACTTCATAGGTATTTATAGTGTATAAAGAGAGATTTTACATTTTTTTCCTAAGAAAATCCAGTGTTTCAATTAAAATACAGTATTACTTTTTTTGACAGAAGAAATTGTGTCTTTACCATGTTAAAATGGAAATTTGAGTTGCTGATTAAATTTTTCCAAGGTCTCTTCTCTGTGGCTTTGCTGAAGAGTTTTGTAGGGATGTAGAAGAGTGCTGATTGGGCCCATCTGAACTGGTTTAAAAATTTTCAGCCATTTGTTAAGCTGACTTTATATAAAAAAATCTATAGCCTCATCTTTTTAGTGTTATTTCATGTATGATTTCCACTGTTAGTATGTACCTGCTGATATTTTATCCTAATAACTGAATATTGATTTTTGAGCTGTTGGCATGGTGACCATCTTGAATTTTTTTTATTGTAAAATCATGAAAAGAAGTCTTAGTTTATATAAATCTTTCTAGTAAACTAGAAATATACATTTACACATGGATTTTTTTAAACTTATCTGATGACTTGCAATCTTCTAAGATTTTGTATGTGGCTTTGACTCTCAAAAAGCATTAAAAATCCCTCAAATTTTAACACTTTAAGATTGTGAGCTATGTTTAGTAGTCAAGAGTAGGAAAGAATTTTAAAATCAGTGGTAAGGCAAAGAAAAAATCCACTTTTTGAAGTGTTTCTATTTATTGTGAGTGTCATATTTTGAAATAAGTGAAAAGTAATATTCCCTAAGCTTTTCTTTAGCTTCATTATTTAGCAAGAATAAAATCAATCTGGTAAGGCAGAATCTCTAAAAATTTTTTTAAAGATTTCATGGATAATCTTAAAATGAGAATAAAGTGACGTTTTAGCTCGATTATTTTTTAAAAGTAATTTCTCAGATTTCTTTTAAAGCTCCTGGAGCTTTTTGATAGTGAAGATCCCAGAGAACGTGACTTCCTGAAGACTGTTCTACATCGAATTTATGGAAAATTTCTTGGATTAAGAGCATTCATCAGAAAACAAATTAACAACATTTTCCTCAGGTAAATTAGTCATTTATTCGTATACAGCACTTTTTTTCCCCCCCCCCACATATCTTCCTTTTATTCAAGTTCTTTTCAGGTTAATTTTTAATATCTGAAGTCTGCAAATTTAGCTGATAGTATTTGAGTCATTTTTAGCCTATTTTGTAGCTACCATTTGATTGGATCTAACTTTTTAGAAACTAGTAACCTTAATGTAAATGATAGTGGTAATAAGGGCAGCTTTTTTTTTTTTTTTTTGCAAGCGTGAGACGAAGTTTATTGAGGAAGGACAAGATAGGTTTACAGAGTAAGAGCAAGATACGTTTGCCATGGAACGGCGAATGGGCCCCTTGTTGTAACAAAAAGGCCGGGGGCAACTTTTAATAGCAATACCAATGTTATTCATGTTCAAGATTTATTGAGAGGAGAATTTAGCTAGTTATCTATTTCTTTGAGCTTTTTGTTTAAAATTTTTGTTTATAAATACTATTTAAATCAATAGCTCTTGGAAGTACTTTCATTTGCTTTTCTGACAAAGCTAATTAAATTTATATGGGGCCTATCATTTGGTATCTGTGAGGGATTGGTTTCAGGACCCCTGCTGATACCAAAATCCACAGGTGCTTAAGTCTCTTACATAAATAAAATGACGTAGTATTTGCATATAACCTCCACATATCCTACCATATACTTTAAATTATCTCTAGATTACTTATAATACCTAATACTATGTAAATAGTTGTTACATTATATTATTTTTATTTTTTTTAATTTTTTTAATCTCTGCGGTTGGTTGAATCCATGAAGGAGGAAGCTGCAGATACAGAGGGCCAACTGTACTTTATAAATGTTAATCTGTTAAGTCAGTTGCTTCAAATCAGGGGATTTTACATTAACACCTACATTTAAGGTTTGGTTTGTTTGTTTTAATTAATTGAAGATCTGGCAAAATTGGGCTAGCATTCCCATATTGTAACAATTAGAGATGAGTAATAGCTGCCTTCTCTGGAGAGAGAATCCTACTCCAGTTCTCTGTCATCATCTCCTAAATCCACTTCAGCCATTTATGATACCTGCCCTGTTCTACAGTCATGAGTTTATGTCCCTCTGCTTTAAAGGTGATCCTAATCTTGGAAAGCTAGACAGCCTATGTAGTTTGAGGTTTAGAGAA